>OY757246.1:18629904-21029904 GCA_963583935.1 Diaperis boleti | reverse complement strand
TGGAAATGGTTGCCTACATTAGTAGTTTTATTGATTATTTTCTAAGCCACTTGATAACGAGTGAGCAACAAAATTCGTGATCGCAGTTGGCTAAACGTATATCGGTTCTTTTACTTTACTGTTTACATTAATCGTCAATTCACATTACTCGATGACACATCGTATCGATCAAGAATCGACTCAAGATTTTGGATTCAGAGGGTCCTACGATCACGAATTTTGTTGCTAACTCGTTATAAAACAACTTCTAGGAAAACAAAAACTCGACATAATTCTATTGTTGAGACAATTATATTATTTATTGAAAGCTTTAAATACAGCACCTAATTTGACCTAAAGACTAGGTTTCGTGTACATAAAAAAAATTACGCTTATACAATAAACACATGCACCCTACACAAATTCTTTCGCAAGTTTCGGCGACCCAGACACACCGACTGAGTATTTCTTCTTCTGGGCCTCCCAAACCGCTTTTCACACAAATTAAAAAGTCAATGGTCGAATCAATTCACTAAATAATATATCACTGGCAAAAATTGCATTAATTACACTAAAATTTAATAATACGAATTCATTTTACGATCATCTGAATGGAGTCGAATTTTTCCTGTTTTTGTTGGCATCGTCCTATGTTTCGCATGTAAACGCCGTATTCGCAGATTGGATTCCCGCATCGACTTTCGATTATGCATCTAATAATTAAACGGATTAGTCGAGATCATTTAATGGAAATTAACTCACCTCCTATCAGTCAGGCTAAAGAACTCTTTGCCCTTTTTCATACGGATGCAGTCTTGATTGTGTTCCTCACAGTCGCAGGTGCAATGAGATTCGTAGCGGAATTTCGGAGTGAATTCTTCTGGGCATTTGCAGCTGCGAAAATAGAAAGTGAACATATTTTGAATGCACTTCCAATACATTCCAATTGACGTAATTTATTTACTTTTTGGCTAAAAACAATTAAAAAGTAAATAAAATACCTGGTGGTGGTGAAAAATAATAAGATTAAAGGTAAAATTTATGTATTTTTAGAAACAGTTTTGTGGTCTTGGATTGCCTTGTACAGCCTTGAAAATCGATGGAAATTTTGATAAAAATAATAATATGTTCCTTGCGATTGTGTTATCTCAATTACAAAAATGTTTTAAAAATTGTAAACTATAAACTTCTAGTAACTTACTGCCTGATGTTCTCCGGATGCGAAGCACTCTTCAGAGATAATCCATGAGTTAAATTGTTTTCGGAAGATGTTTCAAAACTAGGCCGTTTGGAGTTTTCTATGCAGTCGCACTCAGTGTGGTTGTAGAAAGTTAATTTTTCAACTTTGTTCCCAACAACGCCTAAGGTCCTCGTCTGAAATAAACATGAAGAACATGCATCACAAATTGTGTTGAAAGAAAGGAAACTGCTGAGAGTAAAAAACGCGTCAAATTATTCAATGGAAAACACTGTTTAGAAGTGGCTCTAGCATGTATTTTGCATTTACGTGATTTATAGACCGCCTCGTATTTTTACACTTTTACGCCTCTGTCTACGACGTTTTGGAATCTTGTACTAGGCAATAAAAAGATACCGGAGAGTGAGTTATTATAACGAAGAAAACACATTTTCCTTTCTAGGATGTGTTATTGGAGAAGATTGTTTCATTTATTATTTAATCAAACGGTTTCCTTGGTGGTTTATGAGCCATTGTGTAGGCTGCGATTATTTTTGCGTAACAAATAACTGTTATTCATTGTTACTACATGTTAATTGTGGATCTTGCAAAATATGGACATAATTCCAAGTTAATTGCAACCTGCCTACAAGCAGGAAAGTTAAATAGGAATAACTGCCGTCGTTAGCTAAAAGATGCATTAAAGACTTTTATGCAGGATGTAGTTACTGAAAGTTGATCTTAACTTGGCATTTCCAAATGCGTATGCAGCATTAAAAGATACTGGATGTTACCTGTCTATAATTTATTAATTTCCTGCTGATGAACTTTCTGTTTTATGAGACTTAGGTAGATAAACTGACGGAAAAAATTAGGGGATATTGCTAAATCTTGCTTATTATTTCAAATAAGTGTGTGTTAACCAATTTAATACACCATAAAAAAAAATCCAGAAAAAAAAGTGCTCTGGAGGATGCGTTCTTTGTCGTTTTTTCAATTTGAAATGGTAATTCTTCTGAAGAAAGTAGATAGTAGTATATTGAAAAAATTAAAATTGTACGTCACATAAAACCAAAGTAATCTGCATTTGCAACGTTACTATGGGTTTGGTTTCGGGTGAACTGCAATCTCGACGTCTAGATTTATATACCGGTATCCCAGAAGTGTGTGGAAACATCATTTACGCCTTTATTTTGAAAGACATGAAACGGGATTTTCGGGGGACTATATCCACACGATACCTTTAAAATTATTAGAAATCATATACAGTGTCCTAATATTAGTAAAGTTTCTTTTTTATGGAATGGCCTGTATATTAGTTGGTGAATTTAAAGAGCAATTAATGCTGAGGAAAATGATATAAGATACCACAGGTTTATTATGGATGGTTTTGGGTCAAAATTGGTGCTTTTTTTAAAAATTGCAGAGACCATTCCAACAGAGATAACTGAATAGTTTTCTGTCAATAATTTTTTATAGATCCAAATTTTAATACAAACTGATTGAAAGTCATCTAAATTGATATTTCTAAACAGAGTGTACGGTTACTTTTTTTTCAAATGGAACAGCCTATGACTTGTTGCCATGGAGATAATTGTTTATTGTATAATTTATTAAATTACTTCAGAAATGACACCGAGAGGTAGACAGGCTTAGGTTTATGTAAGAATTCGATAGACTATGTCCTTTACATAACCCCAAACGAAAAAAATCTAGAGGCATTAAATCGGGTGATCTTGCTGGCCATTTCACAGCTTTGCTGGTTGCCGTCCCTTCCAATCCAACGTCTCGGCAACCAGTCATTTAAGGTGGGGATTTCCCAGTGGTAAAAATTCTATGCTGCAGAGCCTGTCAATTTCCAAGCCCCTGTCTATAATATAGCAAATATTTCCAATTAAAAATGGGCAATACAATCTACAATGTTTGTAGAATGACAAGGCACATTTTATTTTGAGAAATTATAACTGCTAAATAGAAGAAAAAAATCGCTTTTAACCGCATCTATTTTGGTTCTGTTTGCCGAAAATATTGGGCGATAACGTAAAATTACAATAATTGGGGGTTTAACTAAAGGTTTCATGTCATGGACCAGTATATTTCTGAACATTTTAAGCACAAAAGCAATATGCATAAATATGTTTGCTTTGAACAGGAGTTTGGAAATGGTAAAATGCATTAAAAATGTTCCTATAGAATTATTTTGGATCGCTTGGTTATTGTATAATCGTAACGAATACCACTCGAGCAAACGAAAATAATCCGATTATACTAACCTCCTCATATATCTCATGACTCGGAAGTATATTCCTATAGAAATGTACAGAAGCTCCATCCTGTTGCAACCACATTAAAGACCACTGATTCTGATAATCAATCCTCCTCATCCAGTGGGGATTTTAGGGGCATAATAGTATTTCTATTCCTTTCTAGAAGATTGTCCATTATTTGGAAGAATTCCACTCTTTTTGCAAAATAAGCTTCTTGCACTTCTTGATGCAGAGATGAAACCGATGATTTTTGATAACACGGTTTACTGAAGGTTTCGAAAGATCAGATTAGGCAGCAATTTCTTTTGTACTGGAGTGAATATTTTCTTCTAACAGCCTAATTAGTAAATCTTCTAGCTCAGTGTTTTCACCTGCTCTTCTACCAATTAATTGTTTTTTGTTGAAGGCCAAGTTTCCAGTGTTTTCAAACGTTGTAAATTCTTGTGGCCAAAAGGACTTTCTTTCGGGTAAAATTCATTTGAAAAAAAAAATCACAAAAGTGGAACTATTTGTTACAGGATAACTGCCAACAAGAACAAACGGCTCCATAGTAACCAGTCTAAGATAATATGATCTCAAGACACGATTTCATCAATTTGGGAAAGTTTTCTTCTTCTGTTTTTTTTTTATAAAAATTAAGCGCTAATTTTGACGTAAAATTCTTCATAACTCAAGAACCATGCATAATAAACCTGTAGTACCTGAAATCAATTCTCTTCACTGAAATCAATTCACCCACTAATATAAAGGGGTTCCTAATTTCATTTAAAAAAAAAAAACAAAAAACTTTGGTATATTACTAATATTAGAACACTCTGTATATGATTTCTAATAATTTTAAATTGTGAAGGTATCCTGTGGCCATCGTCCCCCAAAAACCCCGTTTTGATATCTTCCAAAATAAGGGCGTAAATGATGGTCCACACACCTCTGGGACACTCGGTATATTTTCCCAAATTAAGTACCATAATATATTATGATTCAAGGGAAATCAGATCAAGGGCGGTTATGGAAAACAATGTAAGTCGAATGTTTAGTTATCATTGTGACGTTGACGAAATTAACGATGATCTAATGTTTTGTTTTTCCATGGCCATCCTGTCTGATAAATTTTAATATATAAACAAACTCGAATTAACTTGCGGATAGATTATGGTAAAATTTTCTATTTTACAAAATTCACTAGTGTCAGACCCTCTAAAACTTAAATAATAGGCTAACCCTCTCTTGGACAACCAAAAAAACTAGACCAGTAGAAGGCCCCCTGATATCTTTATCAGGTCAACGAGATCTATGGCCTACATAATTATAAAGAGCGACTTGTGAACACGACTGGCTCCTGAATTTCAACTGAATCTAATCAAAAGAGGCTTGAAAACTTAAAATATAGTGCCCAGACAGTTAATGCGAAGTATTCATTTTGTCTTATGTATGGAAAATGCTACAAAACAACGATGTAGGTCAATGATGTAAACCATGTAGAAATTTCAGGATCTTTAGGGTCTGTAACCACCTGTGTGTAATTTTGTCAATGGAATAAATTATACAGAAAATCTGCACTTCCTAAAAATATTTAGAGTTACCTAACTGGGCCCAATTTTCCAGGAACGCTTTTTTTTTTAATAAAACTCGCCGTTCGTATGTCACACGAAAACTCAAAAACGGCTTTACCAATTTGAATATTTTTTTTTACTATTTTTCACATGGACATGGGGGCCTAGGGGGGCCCCTTCGGCTGGACCGATTTTTCGGCTCGACCGATTCTTATGTTTTTTTTTTTTGTATATTTGATAGGTATGGGAATAGGTCGTAAAGTATTTTTCACATGGACATGGGGACCCAGGTGGCCCCCCTGGGCTGGACCGATTTTTCGGATCGACAGATTTTTTTGTTTTTTTTTTGTATATTTGGTAGGTATGAGAATAGGTGGTAAACTGTTTTTCACGTAGACATGGGGGCCCAGGGGCCCCCCTTGAGCTGGACCGATTCTTATTTTTTTTTTTGTATATTTGATAGGTTTGGGAATAGGTCGTAAAGTATTTTTCACATGGACATGGGGGCCCAGGGCCCACTTGGGTTGGACCGATGCGTTTATTACTCAAGAAAGGCTTTTATGATATTTGATTTGTTGGATTTCCCCGCCTCGAATAACAGAATAACAATTGAAACATGGACAGGGGGCTCAGAAGGCTCCCTTGGGTTTATAACTCAAGAGCGGCTCGACCGATTTTTATGATCTTTAATTTGTTGGATTTGCCTGCGCCCCGAATCGATTTTTAAGGAGTAAACTCCAAAGTTTCACTTCTGTTGCGCGTGGACTTCACACACAAATTTTTTGACGATATCTTTAGAATGGATTGACTGACTTTTTTCGAAGGCTAATAACTATTAAAACATCAGAAAAATTAACGAAAAAAATTTTCTCATACATTTTGTATGGAATCCGTATATAACGCCATCTTTGATACATAACAGAAACAAAAATTAAAAAAAATTAAATGTGCAGCTGTGTAAGGTTTTTAATTTTTGTTTTTTTTTAAATCGTTAAAAAAAGCTTTACAAAAAAAATATAGGGGCTTTACTATTAACCATAAAATTATAATATTTTGTACTTAGGTAAAATAAGACTATAGAGGCGGCCGTGTGTGGCCCATTCTTTTTGATTTCAATGTAGTACTTAAGAGAAAAAAAACTTTTGATACCCTTAAATCGCCAAAACTTTTTTCTTCAAATAGAAGACCTGCATTATTATGTTACTTTCATTCACCTCTTTCTTTTTTTTTTATTAGGCATTACCTATACTTAAACCTACAGGATTTGAAGTTATATATTAAAACTTTACCTTATATTACCCATCGTGGAATGGATGTTGTTTGTCAAAGTCTTGAGAGAGCATTGTCGATCTTCAGGAAGGTTGGGAGTCCACTTATTCTTGAGAGAGCGTTGGAAAATTTTGACAGAGTATTGAGGAAATATGTACGAAATTCCAGGGAAGTCTTGAGAAAATCTTTTTGACAACGTTAATGAAATCTTAAGAAAATCTCGAAGCAAGGTCAATCTGAAAAGTTTTCTCCCGAGTCTGAATCTGATTCTCCTAGTGTAATAGGAGCTATATCGTCAACGTTGCAAGTACCCAAGTTTTGTTCAATCTTGTCTAATAAGTGTCTCACAATGTCCAATGCAATTGGCCCAAAAGTCAGCTTTACCAAACTTTCTTTACATAAATTAGCAACCTTATAGATGAAGACTGCGAATTTATGTGTTTATCATAATGAGACGTCGATTGGGTTGTATTCTAACTAGCATGGAGAAGATAACTGAAGTTACATTTGTCAGTGTCTTGTCGCCAAGGTTGTAATATTGTCCAAAGTTGTTTTTTTTTAAGCGTTATCCGTCAAAGCCTGACAAAACAGGAACAAGCTGTTTTTCAGTCCACTCTCTACAAAAGTTTTTCCTGTCATTGTCTCTAGAAGTAAATCACAGCCGGGTAAAAATCCTGAAGTACTTCCAGCATGTAGAATGGTAAATCTTTTATCTTCACTTTTTAAATTAGCAGGATAACTTTCTAAATCATTTTATTGATATCCAAGTTTCATCCAAATAAATAAAGTTCATCTGTTAACTAGAATTTAGATCTTGTTAATACCGTCTAAGAAATTTAACTTTAGCTGCAATCACGTATTTTCGTTCACATAGAATTTTGCGATTATTGACAATTTTGTATTTGTATCCCATAGACAAAAGAATTTTGTACAGCGTACAGTTCTTCGCGTGTGTAGTTTAGTAATCGATCTAAAGTATAGTATTCATTGTTTGAATTCCACTGGTAAATTTTGATTTGCAGATCTTTTTTTCAAGTGTAGTTCCAAAAGGATTCATTTTTCTGTTTAATTCCTTCCTTTTTATTTTTTTACGCGTATCAATATAAAGTTGGTCATATCAATATAAAGTGGCGGGTACAAGTTTTCCTCCCGGTCTCAAATATCCCCCCACTTTTTTATATTGCATTTTTGTGTTCGGTACAAAAATCTTACACTGTGGAATAAGAAGTTTCATTTCAAAAATACGCTACAACACAATGATACCAAACCAAACAACTTTAGGTAGATAGGCAACACAATATACACTAAATCAGAATTACAAGGTGCGTTCAGCAACATTTTTAATATAATATTTTGAAGGAACAAAAATGCTAAAAAATTGTGTAGAAAAAAAAAATTATTACATGTATAGAAAAAAAACGCATTTAAAAAAGTGATCTTCAGATATGGCAGAATATAACTACATACAATTTCCGACGATCGACGTGCAAAAAGGATGAGGATGTTTTACAAAAAGGTTTACATGTACATAAGTGTCAATAAATGCACGATACCTCATTAAAACACTTCAATTATTTCCGGCTGTTGCGTTTTCACTAGTCTTCAATTTAGACTGCAATCACCACTAATTGTGAACCGGAAAAGAAAAAGCCTTCAGAAGAATTAAGAGAAGAGATAAAATCTTAATTTTGCCGATCAAGCTTTGTAAGCTTTACTGATTGTCACTGCAGAATTGCATCGCACATCCCACAACATAAAAGGTAAAAAGAAAGAAAAAGGCACAAAGTCATTTCACAGTCTGGCGATTAGACGGGAGCCGAGACGGTGACCAGAGGATATTTTCACGCTTATCTCAAAACCGTCCAATTGTGTTTGTTGTTTAAAGGAGTTTGTTTAGTCTCCTCTCACGCATATTGACGATACCATAATAGAGAAAACTATCCACTTTCGAGTGCACGTCTCACACGTTCGTTAATCGTGAAGAATTCTCGAAATCAATCGAAATATGGGAGACAAAACCTGCGGTGAATAGGAAATGTACCCGTAGGTCTGAAGCTGCAACGAATAATAAGCGAACCAGTGGTGGAGCTTTCGGTGCAGGGGCAGGCACCGAGAAAATTGTATAAGCCCAAGCACGTACCTAAACATTTTCCAACAACTCCAGTTTGGAAGTGACACATGTCGAAAATCACCCTGTATTGCATGTACCCCCAATTATTAAATCAGCACCTCGTCAGCAATAGACAGGACATCCAGGTGAATAAGAGATAAAGTTCCGCTACTGAAATAGACCCAATTTCACGAGACACTATGAAAAGCTGGCTAGCGTCTCCAGGAGTAGCTTTTAGTGCAATGCTCCCAGATTCGTCAAGTTGATCCATTTCCGCAAACTATTTATAGTTATGTGCGGAAAACTTGAAACCACTTTGAATGCAGCCAGATGAAATTTAATTGCATACTAATTTTCCAAAATCTTGAGACCCACTGCGTGAAATAAATGAAGAGGAATCTTGCCGTAATGCGGGCTGTAAAGCGGTAATTATAATGCCGACACGGTCTGTAAAAACAAACTGGGATTTTACGATTATTTTACAAGCCATTACTCCCGCCTGCCTTAATACTTCGCTTCCACATTAATCATACCACGACTGATTTAATGTGCTGATTGACGGAAAGTAACGCTTAAAGATCCGATATTAATTAATGATCCGGGGTGTAAGTGGCATTTTGATCGCTTGATTTGGTGAAAATTGAACTGCCCAAATGAAGATATTCTAACATGTATTGCAAGATTTTTTAAGGATGCAAATTTTTAACGACCGTTTGCAGAAGTGGCATATGTTGAAAATCACCCTGTAGTTCATGTATTCTTATTAATAATAAAATAATTTTAAACATGTACATGCAATTTAAATTAAATGCTATAAAATGGTTTAGATCTCTGTTATTCTGGATTTATGGGATGCACTATATCCAGGTTATTTTCGAGCACTTTAATTGAGAAAATAAACCCAAATATAAAATATTTACTCTAGACTGTAAAACAACTGTTTAACAACATTATAAAATGTTAAAACTTTTAGATCTTGTCGCTGAATCTGGCTGAACGCATTTCGATGAATATTCCATTCACACATTTATGGTTTCCAAATTTACACATTTATGGTTTCAAAAAATTCAACCGAATATTTCCACTCGTGAAAATTGTATCGGATATACCACTAGTGATCCCAGAGAATATTTTTAACAAATAAATCTTTTTAAAAGAAACAAAAATTATCTATTTATTAAACATTAAAGAGAATTTGGACTAAGTACAAAAAACTAGGAAATTTGTATGCTGGATAACATTACAATATCAAGTCAAAATTATAATACATATAATATTATTTTGAGTCAGTCTGATTAAAGTGAAAAGCTGGTTCATGGAATGGTCCTCCGAATATACCTTTGACGACGTGGTATAATCACTTCGGTTTTTCGGCTGAAGGATCCAACAATGTAAACTTTGTCATATAGTAACAATTTAATTCAATTTATTAATAAGCATCAGAAAAAAAGTTCCGTCAAGTTTTCGCATTTTTTGGATCTATTTGGTTCCGTAATTGTAACGAATCCAACTCGAGCAAACAAAAATAATCCGATTATACGAACCTTCTCATACATACATCAAAGGAACATTAATCAAGAATGCAACGTAGATGACTTTAATTTCTTTTTAATAAAAGTACAGAGGCCTAGGCATTACTCTGGTGTCAACTGCTGGTACCGCATGAATTAGACTCATCATATAAGTGCCTGTAATCTTTTTTATATTCGCTTTATGATCAGAGAACTAAACAAATATAAATTTTACTACATTTGATCTCTTTAATATTCCTATAAACGGGACGCCAATGAGACACCTGCCATCTATCAAATTTAATAATAAATCATACATATTAACGTTTCTTGTTAAATAAATGTTTATGAAAATATAAAGAGACGAGTTTGACGTTACTTAGAACATAACGGAGTACATTTTGAGCATTTTTTGAAAACAAAAGAATAAATAAAGACTTTTAAAAACTCACCGCCTGATGCATAAAATTTTATTGCATTTTTATTGCTATTCAACGCGTCAGAAAGTAATTTCAAAGAGAAAATTAGCGCTTAACAACTTACTGTTATCAGGTAATATTAACACTCCATCCAACCATAATTGGGCGAAAAATACAGCAATATTTGAATACTTCGTAGTAAACTATACATACATATTTACAAAATTAAAAATTTCACTTTCTTCTTTACACTATGTTTCTGAAATCACTGTAAGGACAATTTTAAAACGTTACAGAATTGGGAACCCAATTGTGTGATCCAAAAGTGCGGTAGGGAGAAAAAAGTTGAGGTATTGGAAGATCTTTTTTTTTTTGGAAAAGTTCTAATTTGGATACTCTTTTACAATAACAAAAAAAAAATGGGTTATTATGCCATGAACGATATAATTTCTCTGGCAACACACACGACGTAACAGATGATGACAATGAGTACGAGATGAAATATATATGCATACGATGCCGACGAAATTTCTGTAGAATATTCTCAAACCAGTGAAAGTTCACAGCGCACCATTATAGTAACCTGGTATTGCTCCTTATTTCTATTATAAGCTTTATGGTCTTTTGAATAACAATAATGTTACATTCGAAGCTTTCCTAACATAACCTTAAAAAATCGAAATGTCAAAAAACTCCCCAAGATCAAGTCAAAGTGTTACCAATATTATTTTCCGAAGAAATTGCGGCGTTAGCGAGTTGTTAAAATATAAAAATAGCTTATAGTAACGGTATGTGAAATAGAAAGTTTAATTCCAAGGTTTCTAATATATAGGCAACCGATAATACGTAATGATCGTATGGTGTAAACAGTTTTTTTTTAATTTCCAAAAAGCTTGTATCAAATCCATTTTCGTTTTGTTTTTCTTAACTTTCTGAATTAACACAAATTGAGTAATGTATGAAGTCTTTACCAAACTGCCAATCAATATAATTTAACCAAGTGCCAATGACTAATAATAACAATTTATAGATATTACAATGTGTAAAGCAAACCATGAAATTATTCACTTTTAAACTGTATTACAGGGTGACTGATAAAATAACCTTGAAGCTGTATTTTGTTTATTATTAACCCGATTTCAACACATGATAGATCAAATAAAATCATTTTAAAAACTCTATAAAATGAGAACTTATACATATTTTATATTTTTTCTTCCTGTAAATTTTTGAGCGATGACATATATTTTTTAGTAATTTATATAGAGTTTTTTCTGTATACCAAAAATGACAACGTAATAAATAATTTAAATAATAAAAACATGTATTTTTAAACCAAGTTACCAAAATGAACCAAAAGAAATGACCCAGTATTAAATTAAAAATCTATGTAATTTTCGAACCACCATAATGTTTCATTCTCTTCTTAGGTTACTTGTCTTTATTTATTTTTTGTTCAAAATATTTTTTGTTTCTTCTCTTATAATGTCTTTATATAGTTACCCCTGTATATGTACTGAAAAACGGGCGCAATAAATTTTGTCGTCGTGTTTAATGTCAGCGTACACGACACGACTACAGAAATCTGTTTGAACATTTCACATTTCACAAATTTTAATTTGTTAATTATTGCTTCCTTGCCTTTTGACATGTAATTGCTGCTAGAGACATAATAATTATTATCAAGTGTATACCCGTAAATTTTCACATTATGTACTAAAAATACTCGCTATGTGGGAGTTAAAGTAAACTACTTATTATTTTATCTTGTGGGCTAGATATTCTGTCATCGTGAAATATTAATAAAAATGAGCTACCTCTTCAGACTTTTCCACTTAAACAACTTTATCAATTTAATGTCTTCAAAGTATTATATCCTATAATGTTGCCAAGTAGAGCAATCGATTTCGAGTGGAAATTCTGACTAGACAGGCGAATTAAAGAAACTACAACTTTCTTACTTCTTTTATAAGAGCTTCGTTAGAACAGGTCGATCCGAAACACAGCAAGAAAAATCAAGAACTACTGAAGTTCATAATATTATTTGTGTTTCATATTCATTTGATACTTTCATCAGTGTGAATTAGACTTCTCTGAAATTGTCAAGTTTGAGTTATTTATGTCACTTTTCACAATTGAGACATTAAATAATATTAGATCTCAAGGGCCGTAAGCATAATATTTCGTGGTCGAGAATGCAGTTTGGGAAACCGAGACTTTCCGAGGGGCTGTTAACTTGGAAAAAAAATGTACAACTAATTCCACATGGAATTAATTCAAGGTAATCATGAACAATTCCGGTAATTCCGATTCGAGGAATTAATTCGCATGTAATCGTGGTAATCGCAGTAATTCCCAGGTAATTCCAATAATCAGGAAACAACTCCCACAAAAAGTAACTAATTCCAGTAATCAAAAGGTAATTCCGGTAATTCCAACAAAAGATGCAGCACGAAAACTATTTAATTCATTGCATCTATCTTCGTTTACATTATTCAGGCACGGTTTTTTAATAAAAAAGGCATAAATAATAAAACTCGTAATAAAATAACAAATGGGGTCGTCCCAAAGTTTTCAAAAACAGTTTTTCTAGTAACTACACGAAAAAATATTATACCCCAATTTTTTTGCTTATCCAAAATCACGCATTTATTAGGTAAAAAAAAATTCGAAACATTTGTTTTATTTAAAACGCGCGCCTTTCGGTGACGTCAACACGGGACAAAATTCACCAGACAAAATTCAAAGTTACTGGACGCGCGGACTATTTAGAAAAGCACGAACCAATGAGAATGCTACCCCGAAATGACGTCACAAGAGGCGACAAATGCTAGCTGAAATTGCGATTTTTGATACGCTCTGTTTTCTCACAAAATAACTTTATTAAACAACAGAACACGTTTTAGGGCTTCATGTTATATAGTCTACGAGATGCTATAGTCCAATTCGTCAAATTCAATTGACCCCAATTGTCCATCAGATTGTCAAAAATTTGTCCAACAAATTTATAAATGCGTATGGCAAGATTTCGTGATGTTGGGACTGTTGGTCGAAAAGCGGGTAGCGGAGCGCCCAAAAAAAGAATTCCTGAGATTGTGGCAGATGTTGCAGCAGTAATGGAAGCGTCTCCCAAGAAACCTCTCCTCAGGTTATCACAAGCGATGGACCTCTCATATTGAACTTTTCAAAAAATATTAAAACAAGATTTAAATCTTCATCCCTATAAAATTACCGTCGTGCAAGAGTTGTTTCCACGAGATTTTCCTGCACGAATAGTATACTGTAAATAAACAAATTACAATAAACAATTAATCCCCATGAGTTCGTCCAAACGCCCCTCTATCCGCAGATAATTGATGTTTGGCTGGCGGTCTCTCGAAGACGTATAGTTGGACCTGTTTATTTTTATTTTATTGAAGGAACGTAAATGCCGAGAGATATCGTAATAATTTACTCGAACCTTTTTTCCAAAACCTTTATGATGGCGAACCTCTACATGGGTACCTCCAGCAGGATAATGCACCAGCTTACAGGACAAGGGAAACTATGGACCGAATTCACGAGTTTTATGATGATCGAGTCATTCAATTTCCGCCTCGAAGTCCGGACCTGACAGTTCTAGATTATTTCATTTCTCGTATCTCAAAGACACCGTATTGTATATATGTAGTTGTACTATCAGATGTTGAAAAATGCATTAAATGCAGAGTTAACAGCTGTATTGAAGCTGGGTGAGAACACTTTGAACATTTGCTGTAATTGACTGCGCAAGTGTGAGGTCGCGGCAGAAGGTGGATCATAGTGCTTGAATTATTATTTTATATGAGTAGCCTAACCATAAGTAGAAATAAACGCTAACATTAATTGCTTTTATTTGAAGAAAACATGATCCAAAGTTTAGACCTTGAGTCCTATATACAGTTATGACGTCATAATATTTTTTTAATGGCAATCTATGTTTCTTATTTTAATTTTGAATAGAGTTTTTTATTCTGTTTTCAACGTTGTCAAATACTTAATAGGTTAGATAAGGAAAAAACTAATTTGAAAATTCTACGATTTGAAAAAAGAAAGAACCCCAATAACGTTCAGGCTTACAAATTTAATTAATTACGATCGAATTTTAACCACTGGGCGACCACTAGTAGCCATAAAACCTGGATGTAATTCAAGTAATTCCAGAATAATTCCATATTATTTGAAGGCAATTCCAGTAATTTCAAGGTAATTCCGGTAATTCCAGTAATTCATGAGTACTTCCTGTAATCACGAGTACTTCCATCATTTTGAGTACTTGAAATAATTCCATGTAATTCCAAACTAATTCCGGTAATTCCGATAGTACTCGGAATTAATTCTCGCAAGATGTACAACTAATTCCATAGTTAACAGCCCCTCGAGACTTTCCGATGTATCAACGCAGATGTAGCGTGTATTTACCTTATCCAAGATTTTGGTAAAACCAAAAATCGCAAATTTTTATTATAATTTCTGCTAAAGCTGGCTTCGCAAATCTTTACTTGCCCACTTCCAATTATGGTTTTGCGCCGCCACTGAGAGAATCGTGCATGAAATAAAAGGCAGAAACGGAGGAGAACAGCGATGAAAATAAGAATACTAAGGTTTAACGAGTCATAAGATGGATCATCGACGAAACAACAAGATAAGAGAGTGAAACCGCTAATAAAAAGAATTCAGGAAAGGCACTACATATGTTTTTGCAAACTGACACATTTGGAGCAAAGTTACCTAAGCAACCTTGGGACGCTAAGCAGGATAACAGAAACATTAATAAACACGAGAAACCTGGGCACTTTGACAAATTTGGCAAACCCAGAACAAAGGCCGGGAAATCTGAAAAATTCGGGAAACTACAATTGAAGTAACATTAATCCTTAAACTTAGAAATCTCGACAAACCTGGAAAAGTGGGGAAATCAAACCTAGGAAACCTGGGCGCTTTTACAAATTTGACAAACGTAGTCGAAAGGTCGGAAATCTGACAACCATGTACTTGATTAAACTTTATGAACCTAGAAATCTGGATAAGCCTGGAAAAGTTAAGAACCTGTGCACTGTAAAAAACCTGAGATACCAGAGATTTGACTGACAAACTGGGAAAACTTTCACCAAGAAATTTTCTAAATCTGATAACCTGAGGTCGCTTTGAGATAAATTTAGAAAGAACAGGAAATCTGAAAAATTCAAAAACGAAAATCAAGAAACCTGAACACTTTAGGAAACGATAAATCACGAAGCCTCCACAAACCTGGAAAAGTAAACTTTTAGGCAATCTGAAAAACCTGGGCTTTATGAAACTTCATACAATCAGAAATCTCAACAAATCTGGAATAGTCGGAAAAGGACCCCGTGGAAACCTGGAAAACTAGTTTTTTTCACCAAACCTAAAAATGGAGACCAAAATTTTAAAACCTGGTCACTTTGGAAACTTAGGAAGCCTGAAAAAGTTGGAAAACCCAAAAATTGATAAACCAAAATTGTGAAACTGGGAAACCTGAAAAACATATTGACTTAACATGAGCACTGAGAAATAGACCTAGAAATTTCCTGAAACCTAGAAAAATTAGAAAACCAAAATTGAGAAAACAGCAGTTGAGAAACTTGAGATACCATAACATGACAATCACACAAAAACCCCAAAAATTTGAGAGTTACTCCAAGAAACTTGAAAAACCTGACCGTTTTACAGAGCTTGAGATATGTCGGCACTTTGAAAAATTTAACAAAAAAGAAAGCGCCCGGAAATTTGAAATTATTAAGAAACCGAACTTGACTAAACATCAACACTTTATAAAACTGTAATCCTAGGAATCTCGAAAAACCTGTAAAAGTAGAGAAACTAAAATTGATAAACCGGTACATTTAAGAAACCTGAAATACCAATCTTGAAAAACCTTACAAGAAACCTGAGAAACCTGGGCGCAATGAAAAATTTCGGTGTCTAAACAGATGAGTACGTTATGAAACTTTATAAACCTAGGAATCTGGACGAACCTGGAAAAATGGAGAATTCTGATCACTTTGAGAAACTTGAAATAACAGAAACCTGGGAGCTTTGAGATATTTGAAAAAGCTGAGAACTGGGAAAAAATTGAGAAACTGAAATTAAGCACTGTATGTGTACCTTGAAATCTCGGCAATCCTGAAAAAGAGTGGGAAAACTAAAACTGAGAAACCTGATGGTCACTTAGGAAACTTGGTAAGCCTGAAAAAGTTGTAAAACCTAAAATCACAAAGAAAAAATAGGAAACCAGAAAATTTTTAGAAAAACCTGGCCGAGACGTTGAGAAGTTGAAGAACCTACAAAAAACAGGAAAAGATTGCGCCACAAATAGACAGAAACGCCAGATACTGGGTCATAGATAACTTATTAACTAACTAAATCAATTTCTAATTAGAGATGAAAATGGGAATATTATGTCGCATTAAATCTAAATTGTGAAATACATTAGAAGAGCATCAGGGCTGTGAAATTAATATTAAAGTAAATGCACTTTATATGCCTTTCAAAATTGATGGATAACGCCAATGTTGGCAGTGAAGTTAATTTAAGTTAAGTTAAAATCAATGTTATTAAAATTTGTGCTTAATCATCTGTAAACTAAATTTTGTATAATAGTAGATAGATTATAACGTTATTGCGATGTAAATTTTACATTAACCACACGGCCCATTGTCAATTTTTCTTTGCTATGTTTGCACAATGCTCCCTTAGAAATAAGTAATATAATCCGACCCTCAGCAATCCGGCCTCTCAGTAATCCGGCGCCATTTAGAGTCAATGTTACGGGACAAAATTGCAAGAATACGAGACTCAGTAGGTTATTAGATTTACATATGTATATGTATGTACATTATATACAATAAATTTTATGTAGGTATGTATATAAAAATTCGTTGAAATATTGGATAAAATTGAATACCTATTTTTATTGCAGTTTTATTATGTTTGATAAATTTCTCGTGGTCACTATACAATCCGGCACTCTCTTGTGCAAAGAATAGTCGGATTAGCGAGAGTCGAGTGTATTTTATTAGTTCAATGGTGAGGCTACCTTCGAATAATAATAATTAATCTATTCAAAAATCAGTTTACCTAAAATAAAAAGTTCACAGAAGGTCAACATTGAAGAGGAAACTTCACATCATCTAACTTTTCTAAAATGTGAATTATGAAATTTATGCGTGTCTAAGCAACGCACCACGAAGAATGCGTGAGAGAATTCAGACATCCGTGATAATTCGTCATAATCAAAAGACCAGAGTTCATTACGAAGCGTGGGCTGAAATGCACGAACTAATTTGTAATCCTGATGGTAGACTGATTATAATAATTAGAATGCTTCGGTTAACTAATAAACCTACTTAAGTCAACAGGTGATGGTGGTGTAAGATGTGGCAAAGCAATACTGTCAACGAAACGAGTTCTTCGAAATCCTTATTGAATTTAGTCATTATTCGATCCGAGCTTAACTTGGAATGATGGATGTGTATATTTTAGGTCAAAAATTAGCTTGATGTATTTTTAAAGGCCCAAATTGGACAACCGTGTTTGGACGTCAGAGTTGGGCGGACTGCATATTTTAACAGTCACGGAAATAGACGAATCAATTGATTCCGAAGTTTGAATACAAAAACTAACGTGGGGGCCATTTATAATTTAGCTGACTTTGCGCCGGGTCTGGCGATATTAATTTGCAGGAAAGGTCGGAGATAAATTGCTATTTTGGATGTTGAGTGAGTTACATCAAACCTGCATTATTGTCTATTACTGCGAATGAGACTGGAAATTATGCATGATGCAAGGTTTCTATATACTGCACCAAAACAATACAGAGAATTTTGTCAAAAAAATTACTGACAATAGAGCTGATCCCAAACTCAACTTTTGCGCCAGGTTTGAAATTTAAAAAAAAATGCAAAACTGGATGCTCCTGAATGGAAATATTCCCATTTCCACCCGAGTGTTTCTGTGTAGGATTTCACAGAATCGAACACATGGATAACGTTAATTAACCTTTGCAGTTAGTCAGTAATTTATATCGATTGGGTACAATGTAAAACAGCTACATATGTAGAAGTTAACTTGACTTTGGGAAGTATGTAATAAATATATTTGAAATAAAATATGGACATATTCAAATTCGAAGGCTTTGTTTTCTGCATATTTAAATATTTTATAGTTTCTTTAATCGACGTTCTTTTTACTTAAGAGCGCATTATTGTTATCTAATTCATTCAATAGCTATTCTGTCCATTACAGTAAGATAAAATACTCCATTTGGAATAATCTGGGAATACAATTCTATACGTCCGTTTATTATACAATTCGGCATTCCCGCAAACACAAGCGCATAAATCGACCGATAATTTATCGCGTTGCGCTTCTATTCCATCTGCATGCAAAGTACCTCTTGAACCGCGGTCGTGGCGTAGGTGGTTTCAATATGATCATCATGATGTAGAACTCCCTCAATTGTTCCGCTCGCTTTCTTGAGCTTTGTCACAGATCGCCGTAATGATTTACTCTTGAAAAATTTCAAGGCGGGACGAACTTTTGCATACCGCATTCTTTTGCTTGCACCCCACAAAGTGAGGTCACACAACAAAGTTGATGATATTTTATGTCAGGACGATTACACATCACCTTTATGAGAGCTATAAATTTTGCTTTTTATTCACACAAGAATCGCGCGATTAACATCGGCGGAAGATCTTTATTACAGCACTAGAAATTTAATCGAGAGTAATGCGGCTAAAACCTTGTTCATCACCAGACAATTATAGATTTAATGGACTGTAAAAGAATTATTCTATGAATCATTTCATGGACAATTGGCCTGAAGTGGGGCCGACGATAGAGTCAAAAAGAAGTAATTAATGTAAAGACTTTTTCAATTTTTCAATCTATGCTTTCAGAATTATTTAATCATTTTATATTGTTAACTATTGCGCCAGAGAAGGAAGGTCTCAAAGAATGTCACAATATGTCTTTTGCATTTACTGTTATTTACTGTGACAAGTCATTTCATTATTAACTCGTCAAATGTAAACTTCTGCTATAATGAAATAGTCCCCTTGAATTAAAAAAAATATCCAGGCAATTATACAAACGTGAGAATATCCGACACGAAATTTAATAGTCGGTAAGAAATATCTCTTTTATTCTGATTTATCTGCCGTGAATGTGTAAAACCCAATGAACTTTCCTGTGAAGATGTGAGATCTCGTTACCGTATACAAAACAATAAAATTATGGTAGGTTTATATCATCGTAAACTCGAAATGGTAGAAATAATTGGTCAGAATAGAGTATGAACTTGTTAATATGAGGTGAGCGTACGATTTCAAAAGAAAAACTATACGTCGATTATAGCACATAATAAATTGAGTCAACAGCAATTATAGATTTTGCCTAGTTACTACGTACGTATAGATAAGCGATTATACCCTTGACGTTTTCGGCTGGGTCCAACAATGTGAACTTGTAATAGTAACGATTTTTTGATGTTTATCAATAAACCTCAGAAAAAAAGTTCCGTCAAAATTAAACATAGCTTTGGTTATTTATAATTGTAACAAAAATCATTCGAGCAAACGAAAATAATCCGATTATACTAACATCCTCATTCTCATGGGCTGTCGTGGTGTTTCGCGGAATACGTCTCATGACTCATGACGATTCTTGAAATGCTATATGTATTTAAAATATGGGAACTATAATGCTTTACTCATTAACCGCCAAAGAATCCTATGATTGTTAAAGAGTTTATCCATCAGGGATTCAAGTCAAAATTGAGAAATTGTTTGAAAACAGTATTTTTCTTAAAAATATTACTTGTACTTCGTACTTACCGTGATAAACCAAATTTCAGTACTCTTTGATAATTAACTTCAACGTTACAATGTCCTGTATTATTTACGAAACTCATGTATCACTAACTAGTTTGTAGTTTAAATCTTTATTTGCCCTACGGGCTTTCTGATTCCTATACATATACAAGTAAACTTAACAATTATAATAATAAAAAAAACTAAATAAAATTCTCTATTTCTTCACCCCTCCCCTTTCCTCTTCTCCCTTCTCCCTCCTCTTTCATACCTCTTTCATCCATTTAATTTCCCTTCCATCTACATTCAGTATTTCCTCTCTTTCTTTCCTCTTTCTTTGTTACATCTCACTGCACTCGTTCCACATATGCTCAATCGTCTCTCTTTCCTCATAGCACATTCTACACATTCTTCCTCCATCTTCTGCCCAATACCTATTTTCCCTCTCTTCATTTCCGCACCTAAACCTCGCCATCATCTTTCTTTCTTTCTCGCTCTCCCTCCCCAAATACTTCGGTACTTCCTCGATCATGCATCTTCCGTACTTCCCGTTGTATCTGGATTCTCTAATTCTTTCTCTCCTCTCTTGTCTATCCGTATCCTTATCTCTTTCACTTAGTTCTACATTCATCCACACGCCTCTTTCTCTCAGTCTCTCTATTTCTTTGCTTGCATACCCATTCCTCCTGTAGTAATTCTCCCTATCATTCTCCTCTGAATTCTTCTTCTTTTCTCTCCAGCACTCCTTTAGTATCCTACATTCTTTCCTCCCTTCCATCCTGTCTTCGAACTTGACCGCTCTTTTTCCCGCTTTCACTCTCAACCTATTCCTCTTGCCTTATTCTCTGACTATGTACCCTGGCGTTTCTCTCTCCACCCCTAGCACCCACCTCAGATATTTCTCTTGCACCCTCTCTATCACCTCTTGTTCTTTCCATCCCCAGACCTATCACCTTTTTCGCTTTTCTTGCCAGTTCTGTAATATGTGCCTTATCTGTGGCTCTTTCATTGAACACATACCCCAAGTATTTGAATTCTTTTACTCGTTCTATTACTTCTCCCTCCCACCTCCAATCACTCTCTTCGTTCTTCCTCTTTCTCTTATTGAACACCATCATTTTTGTTTTCTCTACATTCACTTCTAGTCTTTCCTTTTTTACATATTTTCCTAAACTCTTTATCATTTCCTTCATTTATCTTTCACTCTTTGACACCATTACCACATCATCCGCAAACGCCAGGCTCCACACTTTTTTTCTACCTACCACACACACCCCCGCGTGTGCTCTCTCTAACATTCCGTCCATATCTGCCACATACATCGTGAACAACAAGGGGCTGAGCGGGCAACCTTGCCTCACTCCCTTTGTTGTCACAAACCATTCACTTTCCCTCTCCCCTACCTTCACTTTACTTTTTGTCTTCTCATATATATCCTCCACCTTTCTTACCAGCCATTCATTTACCCCTTTCTCCCTCAGGCACTCAAACATCCTCTCTCTGTCCACCTTGTCAAAAGCCGCCTTGAAGTCTACGAATAATGCATACACCCTCCCCCCTTTCTTCTTTAACTCAGTCTTCGTCAAATGGTCCAGGATGTATACATTATCCATAGTTCCCCTCCCCTCTCTAAATACTGCTTGGCTGTCTGGTAATGCTCCCTTTTCCTCTATCTCTCTGCTCATCCTTTCATTCAGAATTGATGCATACAACTTGTACCCTGTGTTTAGGAGAGTTATCCCTCGGTAATTTTCTACTTTATTTTTCTCCCCTTTTTTGTAAATGGGGTAAATTACCCGCTCTCTCCACCCTACCGGGAATCCTTCTCCTCTCCACACCCCATTCATTAGCTCCACCAGCCTCTCTAGCACTCTTCTCGTCCCATACATCCACGACTCATTCTGTATTCTATCCCTCCCTGGTGCCTTCCCTTTCCTCAGTTTCTTCACATGCCTCTGCACCTCTTCCATTGTAATTTCTTCTCCTTCAGGTTCTACTCGGTTTCTCTTCGTCTCTATTTCCGTTTTCTTTTTTTCCTTTTCTCCCTCCAGCAGCCTCATGAAGTACTCCTCCCACTCATTCATCGTTCATCCTCGCTCCCCTTTTCTTTTTTCTTTCTCTCTCTATTAATATAGTTCTATACCTCCTTCTCTGTTCTTATTGCTTTTATCTCTTCCTCCTCTCTCTCCTTCTTCTGCCTCTTCTTCTCCCTGCATGTCACTCTGTATCTTCTTTTCGCTTCTAAAAAGCCATTTCTGTTCCCTTTAGTCTTTCTCCACTTTCTTAGTTCTTTTATTGCTTCCTTTTTACGTTGCTCACATTCTTTGTCCCACCATTTATTCTTTCTTTTTGTTCCTCCACCTCTTACTGTTATTTCTCTTTTTGTCGCTGCTTTTTCCAATATTTCTACCAATTCTTTCTCCGTTTTCCCTACTTCTTGTTCTTTAAATCTTGCTTTTTCCAGTCTTCTCTTATACTCTTCCACCCCTTGCTCGTCCCATACTTTACCATCACCTTCCGCATTTCCTCTATTTTTTCTTCTCCTCCTCTCTTCTCTCTCCTCCTTCCTATACTTATCTCCATAGGCAGATGGTCTGACTCTACTCTTTCCCCTATTCTGAATTCTTCGACTTCTTCAAATGCTTCTTCGTTTACTATTCCGTAGTCTATCACCGTCTCTCCTCTACCGTCTATGTAGGTCCATTCTCCTTCTTCGTCCCCTTGTTTGTTTCCATTCAGCACTTCCCATCCTTTTTCTTCTATCCATTCCATCAACTTCTTCCCTTCCGCGTTTTCTTTCTTGTCTTTGGATTTTCTTTTTCCCTCTCCTCTCTCTTCTTCCCAGTCCCTGTCTCCTCTTTCCCCAATTCTCCCGTTAAAATCCCCTCCCAGCAGCAGACATTCTTCCCTGTTGTCTTTTAATGCTTTTTCTATCTTGCTTATTGTTTCTTTCATCTCTTTGCTGTACACTGTCACTATTTTCCACCATTTACTGTCTATTTTAACGTTTCTCACCATGTGACCTTCCTCTTCTCCCTTCTTTTTAGTATTCTCTTTTATTCCTTTTTTTACCCCTGTTATTATTCCCCCTGCTGCTCTTCCTTTTTTCTTTCCCCTTCTCGCCCCTTGCCATTCCCACTTGAACTCCTTTGGTAACAGTTTTTCTATTTTTTCCCAGCTTTCTGACCATGTTTCTGTTAATCCAACAATATCGAACTCCTTCACATAGTCCCAAAAATCTTCTTCTTTTTTCCCTAGTCCCTCTACATTCCAAAATAGTGCCCTCACCCCTGTTTTTCTCGTTACCTTCTTTGATTTCCCCCTTCCTTCCTTAGTTTCCCTCCTACTTCCTTCTTTGTTTCTTTTTTCCCGTTTCATTGTCCTTTTTACTTTGCCGTTGTCCCCCTTTTTCCCTCCTCCCCTTCTTCTTCTTATTGGAAAACCTCTAGTCTCTCTCCCTTTTCATTCCATCTCCATTGCTCCCCGTCCACTATTAATTTCCTGTATCCCACTCTTACTTCTTTCCCTTCTTCTCTTTTTTCCTTCGCCATACTTCTTAGATTCTTTTGTAAATCTCTTTCTTTCTTTGTGAGGTCGTTGTCTATGTATATCCCCCTTGTTTCCCTCTTCTCCATCAATTTTCCTTTGTGCTTCATTATTCTTTCCTTCTCACCCCATCCCTCCATCTCCACCAATACTTGATCCTTGATAATCCTGTAACAATCTTTTACTTTACTATTCTCTACATTTTCCTTCAAAAACTTCTCTACATCCTCTTTCTTTACATGACTTTTTCTTTCCCCGTCCCATCCTCTTATCACGATGTTGTTCTTCCTCTTTCTTCTCTCTTCGATTTCCATTCTCTCTTCCAGCTGTTCCACTCTCTCCTTCCACCAGTCTCCCTCTCCTTCCCATCTCTTCTCCTTCTCTTTAAATTCTTCTCTCTGCCTCTCTATCTCTCTCTTGAGTTCCTTGTTTTCTCGTCTTATTTCTTTCATCTCCTCCTTCAACTCTTGCAACAGCTCCAATATTTTTTTCTCCATCTCTGTGTCCGTTTCCTTCTCTTTCTCTGATGTCTTCTTTACTCCAGGAGACCTCGCCGTCTTTTTACTTTTTTGAAAAAATTTCTCTTCCTCCTCTTCTTGTTTTTCTGTTCTACCCTCCCCTTTTCTCTTTCTTTTTCTTTCCTCCAGGTAAGAGCCCAGGCTTCCCTGACTGAGCGAGCGGTTTCTATCGTCTTTGTTCATCCGCTTCCTGTGGCGCCTCCTAGATGTCGCTATCTTCCGGCTTCGCCGATTTATTCTTTTTCCTGACTATATCTCCTCTTCCCTGCCCAATTCTTTCTTCCTACCTTTCTCTAATACCACTTCTCGCTTTTCTCAATATCTTCTCTAATTTTTTCTTTATATCACCTTCTATTTCTCTATTTTTCGCTACTTAACCTCTCTACCATGTGTTTACCTTCAGCTCGGTAATACAGAAATCGTATCACTAACTAGTTTTATCTTCCATTATTCGAGGGCGTAATGACATTTTAGTCCAAAATATGGACAGGATATTCGAAGTACACCGTTTAAATGGGGTCGTCGCCCTCAATTGTATTTGACGATTTCAACTACATATAGCATTTCGTAGAATAGATAACATAAAGTTGTTTTGTGAGATAACAAAGCGTATCAAAAATCGCAATTTCGACTAGCAGTTTCAAACGCTCTATTTTTACCGCCTCTTGTGACGTCATTTCGGGGCAGCATTCTCATTGGTTCGTGCGCTTCTCATTGGTCCGCACGTCCAGTAACTTTGAATTTTATCTGGTGAATTTTGTCCCGTGTTGACGTCACAGAAGGGCGCGCGTTTCAAATAAGACAAATGTTTCGGATTGTTTTTACCTAGTAAACGCCTGATTTCGAATAAATAAAAAATAGGGGTATAATACTTCTTCGTCTGGTTTCTGGAAAAGCTGTTTTTGAAAAATATAAGTCATAATATCTATCAGCAAAAACATGACTATTAGTTAAAAATTTCGCCCATGTGAAACTAGCCTTACTGTTAGTATTTAGCCAATACGAATTGCAAGATGCGCACTTAGGATGGCATAAACGTAGTAAATATCAAACTCTGAACAATTTGTTAGACCTGGCAGATTCATTTTGGGGACCTTCAGGACTCTCGCAATAACATAAAAGTACTCTCACTATCTACAATATTTGACCTTATTTAGTATAAATTTAGGTCAATTGTAAATTAGGGAGAATCATAATACAACAATTAAAGTGTATCTTAACCAATAATACTAGTACAATGTAAAAATTAATAGTTATGCAATAGATTATCAATTATTTGAAGGGTCTTACCTCTGGCTGGTAAATTATAAAACAAACATCAACTTTGTTGCTTGTACGATGAATACCTTTCACAAGAAATAAAAATTATGTTACAAAACAGAACGAGGTATTATTAAATTAGTTTATGAGAAGATACATTTTATGTTTGTGGAAATATTCATTTGCTTAGAACTTTCTACAATAACAATGTTTATCATATTAATTATATCTAACAGAAACTGAGTTCTGTTTCCAACGCACGTTTATTTATTTTGGTCGATCTAATCAAAAACATCGTCGGCCTACACAAAATGTCGAAAGCATTTGCTCAGATTTCGTAGTGTATTGTTAAAATTCTTTATTTAATATCTTATCCATGTTCTTAACCCACACTATTTTGAAGAAGGACTCATCACTGTCGTACGTCTCTTTCTCAGAGAAATTATAAAATTATCGTGTTCTGAATTTAAAATTAAAATTTTCGCAATTTCAAACCTTCAATCTTCCAGTTACTATAATTAGTTCATCTTCTTTGTTGCACAATTTTTGACTTAGTAAAGAGTAAAGCATTACAACTAAAAAAATTTAAAATCTAAAAACCGTTTTTTTCTATTATAAAGAAAGTATTAACGACCCAGAAAAGGATTCAACACAAGAAATGTTGAAGCTGGAACGTTGTTTAGGTCGGGGTTTAACAGTGTATCACCAAACCTCGCGAGAGAAACTGACGAGTTGCAGAAACTTAATACATGATTAATACATCTTATCGCTAAGCAAGTCAGTGTGCGTCAAACAACGAACCGGGATACTCCAATCCGAAGAGCAAGTCTGTCCCGGTACAAAATCTGCTCCTTGTAGCAAATACGTCATGTATGCGTCGCTTGAAGCTGTCACTGTCGCGTAATGGTTGCAATAGTTAAAAAGGTTGTAGGGTGTGGAGTTTGCCTGTTGGCGCTCCTGATAAAGACCAACGGCTCTAGCGGAACCCAAAACTTCATCGTAGGCAAGCAAAATGTGTCTGTCATTTCCACGTTCGCGAAATGTTCCGCCATTTTTAACAATTTAATTGCACCACAAAGAATAAGTGCCAGGTTTATCAATAGTGACTTGTAGCAATCGTTGTTTTAATTAGGAAAAAAAACTTTTTTTTTGTAAAAATGAAAATGTAGTAGAAGTCTAATAAGTCCAATCTATCACCAGTAAAATTTTGTCATCCCTTTATAAAGCCACCCTGTATAAAATTTTTAACTTAATCTTAAACACAGGTAGTCAGAAAATAAGATCGATAATGAGGTACACACAATCCTTTTTTACTATTTAGCAAGTAATTGACAGTGACATGTCATCTTGAAAATTTCCGATTTCAGCTAAATTCTTTGTTTTCTTCGTGTTTTACTGCTCTACCAAAAGCTGTCATAAGAAAATAAAAACTACAACTTTCATTTTCTCTAAATTGGTTAGGAGAGCTAATATTCTCAGATCTTTGTTTTTTTCATGCAGCAGTCCTGTCTCAAAGTCCATTATACAGGGTGTTATGGAAGTCCTAGCCGAAAATTAAACCACAAATAAAACTCGTCAAAATAAACATTTTTTCTATTTACCACTTATTTCACCCTCCGCCTATGCCCACATGAACTTGAACGCATCACAACGTTTTCGCCGAACACCATCTAAGTTTTTTGGGCAAAAAATTTGTCATTGATAATAAATTTTAGTTATCAGTTGAGTGTCGCGCCGCTAGGTATTGTTAAGTGTGCTCAATTCTTGTGATCGCTGATTATTTTAGTATGATTTCGGACGTCCGAGATGTAGTCGCGCTTTGGAAATTGAACCTGAATTTTTTAAGTATTCGAAGATTTGCTGTATTCGAAAGTAGTAATAGGGGTACCTTTTGTCGGAGGTACTTTTGTAGGAGGTACTTTTGTATGATGCACTTTTGTCTGATGCACTTTTGTCGGAGGTACTTTTGTCGGAGGTACTTTTGTATGATGCACTTTTGTCTGATGCAGTTTTGTATGATGCACTTTAGACCCCGGCACT
The DNA here is from genome assembly GCA_963583935.1 of Diaperis boleti. Lineage (NCBI taxonomy): Eukaryota > Metazoa > Arthropoda > Insecta > Coleoptera > Tenebrionidae > Diaperis > Diaperis boleti. Next base: position 21,002,404 of record OY757246.1, on the reverse strand, counting down.
TTTGATTCCGGTACTTTATGCCCCGGCACTTTAGACCCCGGCACTTTAGATCTCGGTACTTTTTGTCCCCGGTACTTTTTTATCCCTGGTACTTTCGATCCCGGTACTTTTTAACTCCCGGTACTTTTAGACCCCGGCACAACTTGATTTTAAATACTTATGAGAAATCATTAATTTAAGCTCCTATTTACATAAAGGCGGATAATTTGGATGTTTGGTTGGTTGCATAATTTATCTGTAAATTTATAAATATAAATATAAACTATTTAGAAAAATCACTGTGGACACATTACAAAGTTTTTAAACGTCTTGACAATAGGTCAAAAATAGAAAAAGACACAGAAAAATTTGAAATTTTTAATTGAGCAAATACGTTAAGGTTTTTTGTGACTTTCATAAGATAAGGATGTTTTGATGGTTGCATAATTCATTTTAAATACATTGTTAACAACAATAAATATTAAATAGCAATTACATGTGAGGGTTTTTATAAAGAGTTTTAAACTACACAAAATTCAAGAAAAAAATTTAAAATATCAAAGTAAATTTATTGTGAAATTAAAAACTATTGAGCATAATTCATCTGTAGTCCATTAGTTGAATTTTAAATAATAACAATAAGTGACGGCTTCTCGCGAAGAACTCAATGTAGCCAACTTAAGAACAAAAAAAAAATACTTCACATGTTTTCTTACAAATTGAGAAAAATATCCAAAAAAAAAAAAAAAGAAATTACAAAGTTAATAATGATTATTATAATAGACATTTTAATTAATCTAATCATTAAGTTGAGCTCCTATTTACATAAAGCGGATCATATTTACAAAAAAGCGGTTGTTTCTTAAAATGGTGTGGCTGTTATTATCAAGGGTGTGAAAAAATGATCCTCTTAGCAGGTTGGTACCAGATGGCTTATAAAATTATCAAAAGTCGTCATCCGTTCAGCCCCTGATAAGCTAAGAGTTGACTCGGCACTTATTTTAGAAGTGTACGATTGGATGCGTAATTATAACATCTGTAAATCCATGTTAAGCTACACAAAATTCAAGAAAAATTAAAAATATCAAAGCAAATTTATTGTAAAATATAAACTATTCAGAAAATCACTGTGGACACATTGCAAAGTTTTAAACGTCTTGACAATAGGTGAAAAAATAGAAAAAGATACAGAAAAAATTGAAACTTTTTTAATTGAGTAAATACGGTAAATGTTAAGGGTTTGTGAATTTCATAAGATAAGGATGTTTTGATGGTTGCATAATTCATTTAAATACATTGTTAACAGTAATAAATATACAAAGTTTTAAACGTCTTGACAATAGGTAAAAAAGAGAAAAAGATACAGAAAATTTGAAACTTTTTAATTGAGCAATTAATATTTAACTAAATAGTTAGATATTCACTTTTTGAAAATTATTATTATTCTGATGTGGTAATTTTTGGATTAAATAAAATTAATATTTTGAAATTATTATTATTCGTAGGTCCCATTCCCATATAGCAACGAAGTAAAATTAAAAGATTAAATCGCCGTAAAAAGAAGAAGCCAATATTTAGAAAGTGTAACAAATGTAGATAATTGTAATAAAATAATAATAATGATATATAAAAATATACATTTATTTACATATATATTTATTCACAGCTTATTTCAAATGATTATCAAGAAGTCGATAGTAACAAACGATAGACAGATGTAACGTATAAAAGGGGTTAGTCCCAACTCTCCTCCACCTCAATGTTAGTCTCCAGTTGCTTGAGGTAGCTTAAGTCCTCCCACTGTGGTCTAGGACCTTGTTGTTGTTGCTGTTCTTTTAATTGTTCACGTTGTGCATGGTACATCTGATCTAGCCTTAGTCTATGTTCGGCACGGTGACAACGAATTATATGATTTGATAACCTATGGGCTAGCATAACGTGGTTATTGTTGTAGGGGCACACCCTAATGTCCTCTAAAAACAAAAGAAACAAAAAACTAATAGATTAAACTAGAAAGATGTAGCTTTATATGTCACTTACCTTCCACCGGATCGTAGTAGAAGTTAACTTTTCTTTTATTTTGTTTTGCAGCCATCTTGTGTGTTACGTATAGCTTCTAATGGTCGAACAAGAGTGTATTTGGAACTGAATATCTGTACAGGCTAGTGGCTGGCTTTTATACAACGCTGAGTTCTCCTATGAACATAAAATTCCCACGCATAGAAATAACCATTTCCCATGATAGGGATGTCAATAAATTCTCGAGATATATTATTATTTAATCTCAAGTTTTGGAAAGGACCCGTCAACTCTTATCACAGGCTGACCGGATGACGACTTTTGATAAATGTATAAGCCATCTGGTAACAACTTGCTAAATGGAGCATATCAGCTTAAGACGAAAATAATTTGTTTTTTCATAATTTACTATGACCTTTTAGCAATTTTTTCATTTTGCAATATAAATTTATAGTTGACAGACAATTTTGTCCGTGCTAACATCGCGCCAGATGTAATTTTAGTAAAAATTGAGTTCTTCACGAGAAGCCGTCACTTATTGTTATTATTTAAAATGCATACAATGGACTTACAGATGAATATGGACACATTGCAAAGTTTAAATGCCTGGGCATAAAGCGTTTTAAGTTGCACAAAATTCAAGAAAAATAAAAAAAATGTATCAAAGTAAATTTATTGTAAAATATAAACTATTCAGAAAAATCACTGTGGACATATTGCAAAGTTTAAATGTCTGGGCATAAAGCGTTTTAAGTTGCACAAAATTCAAGAAAAATTTAAAAAAATGTATCAAAGTAAATTTATTGTAAAATATAAACTATTCAGAAAAATCATTGTGGACACACTGTAAAGTTTTAAAACGTTTTAAAACGTCTTGACATAAACCGTTTAAGCTACACAAAATTCAAGAAAAATTAAAAAAATGTATCAAAGTAAATTTATTGTAAAATATAAACTATTCAGAAAAATCACTGTGGAAACATTGCAAAGTTTAAATGTCTGGGCATAAAGCGTAGGACACATTGCAAAGTTTAAATGTATGGGCATAAAGCGTTTTAAGTTGCACAAAATTCAAGAAAAATTTAAAAAATGTATCAAAGTAAATTTATTGTAAAATATAAGCTGTTCAGAAAAATCACTGTGGACACACTGCAAAGTTTAAATGTCTTGGCATAAAGCGTTTTAAGCTGCACAAAATTCAAGAAAAATTAAAAAATGTATCAAAGTAAATTTATTGTAAAATATAAACTATTCAGAAAAATCATTGTGGACACACTGTAAAGTTTTAAAACGTCTTGACATAAACCGTTTAAGCTACACAAAATTCAAGAAAAATTTAAAAAATTTCAAACAAATTTTGCGTAAAATATACCATGCAGATTCCCACGCTAAAAACAACCGCATTTATGTAAATATGGACTGAAATTTATGATTTCTCATCAGATATTTAAAAATCAAAGTTTGATATCTTATAAATCCCTACAGGTTACAACTTGATAAAACCTTGCAGGTTAACAGTGTTTTGGTAATTATTCGTTTCAAGTTCTAAGTTTTAACTTTTAGGTTCCAACTTTTTTCAACATTTCATTTTCTCATTTTAGAGGTTTAAAGTTTCATAGATTTAGTTTACTCATGTCCCGAAGATTATTTTACGGTATGTAACTATTCGTATCAAGTTCTTAGTTTTTAGTTTTTAGGTTCTAAGTTTTCTCAACATTTCAATTTCTTAAAATATGATAAATTCTTATTTTACTCAAGTCCTGAAGATCTTATAACGGTGTGTAACTATCCGTCTCCAGCTCTTAGTTTTTAGTTTTTAGGTTCTAAGTTTTCACAGCATTTCATTTCACAACTTAAAGGTTTAAAGTTTCATAAATTTTTATTTTACTCAGGTCCTGAAGATCTTTTTTCGGATATTTTATCAATTTCGAATTATAACTGCATTGAAATCACCTAATCTGGGACACATTGCAAAGTTTAAATAATAACAATAAGTGACGGCTTCTCGCGAAGAAGCTTTAACTTTTTCTCAACACTTCAATTTCTCAACCTAAAGGTTTAAAGTTTCATAGACTTACTTTACTCAAGTCATGAAGATCTTATTACGGTGTTTAACTCTTCGTCTACAAAATTTTGGACTTAGAAGTCTCGTCAGGAACAATCACAAAAAATGGGATAGTTAATTCATTTCAAAATATACTAAATTAGACCATTAACTGACTACTAGAATTCATCACATTTGAAAGAAAATTTATTTATTTATTTATTTATTTATTTATTACAGACCAATTAAATATCGTGGTGCTCCAAAAAACATTTTTTTTCTCATTAGAGCACAAAAAAAAACTCCACAGGTTGAACATTTGCTGTGTGGTCTGGATTGCACACTTTTTGAACTGCATAGTTCGCATCTGCCCGTGCTTTTTCATAAACGACCCAATGACTACCCCTGTTGCCAAGACAGATTCTTGTTTACTCAGGTAAACAAATTTTCATTGAGAATATTTATGTTATTTTATTTCCTTTTGATATTACTAAGGCAACTTGAAAAGTAGTTTCAAATTCCTCACAGATTTAAATATTATTAACAAGTCGTGGTTTATTCAAATATTATATGTTTCGGATTGCTTAAACAAAAGAACTTCCACGGCCATACAGTCACATCTTTTGGACTTTCGCACTTATCACTAGCAGAGATTCCGCTTAATCTCTATCTATCTAGCAATTGTAAAAACCTACCCGTTTGCTTAATTCTCAGTACCTAACAAATTTTCAATGAGAATATTTATTTTATTTATATCCTTTTGATATTTCTAAGTCAACTTGAAAAGCAGTTTAAAATTCCTCACATATAAATATTACCAAGTCGCGTTTCTTCAACTTTAATATTTATTTATCGGTATGCGTAAACGAAAATTCTAGGAGGACCGTCAATTCACCGTTACATCTATAAGGTAACACCGGATGATAGAGATTCTGAGGTGATAAGAAGAAGTTTGCCAGTTTATCTTGAGCGTTTAAAATTAATACCGTGTTCCACCATGTACGGCCGGGTTCAGTGCCGCGTCGGACGACGCGACGCCCGCCGCCAAGCATCCCAGCCGCCATGTGAAAACTTAAGAACTTGAGACGATAATTGGAGACTTGAAAATTTTCAGTTTCTCATTTACTCAAGTCATGAGGATCTTATTAAAGGTGTGTAACTTTTCGTCTCAAGTGCGGACTTTTATCAACACTTCAATTTCTCAATTTATAATTTTAAAGTTTCATATAGATTCTTGTTTTACTAAGGTCTTCAATGTCTTAACGCCTACGTGTAACTACATATTCGTCTCATGTTCTTAGTTTTCATTTAGGTTCTAACTTTTCTAAACATTTCAGTTTCTCAATTTACATGTTTAAAGTTTAACAGATTCTTGTTTACTCAGGTAAGGTCGAGCGGCCGTCTTTTTAATCCGCAGTAGCAAATTTTCATTGAGAATATTTATTTTATTTTATTTCCTTTTGATGTTACTAAGGCAACTTGAAAAGTAGTTTAAATTCCTCACAGATAAATATTACCAAGTCGCGGTTCTTCAACTTTAATATTTCTTTATCGATTTGCGTAAACGAAAATTCTAGGTGGAACGTCAATTCACCGTTAGTTACATCGATACGGTAACACAGGATGATAGAGATTCTGAGGTGATAAGAAGAAGTTTGCCAGTTTATCTTGAGCGTTTAAAATTAATGTCGGGTTCCACCCTGCAACGCCGGGTTCCGCGGCGCGTCCGAGCGCCGCGACACCCACCGCCAAGCACCCCAGCCGCCATGTGAAAACTTAAGAACTTGAAAAAATTAAGCGCGGCGGGGCATCGTGGTGGCGGGTGTCGCGGCGCTCGGACGCGCCGCGGAACCCGGCGTTGCAGGGTGGAACCCGACATTAATTTTAAACGCTCAAGATAAACTGGCAAACTTCTTCTTATCACCTCAGAATCTCTATCATCCTGTGTTACCGTATCGATGTAACTAACGGTGAATTGACGTTCCACCTAGAATTTTCGTTTACGCAAATCGATAAAGAAATATTAAAGTTGAAGAACCGCGACTTGGTAATATTTATCTGTGAGGAATTTAAACTACTTTTCAAGTTGCCTTAGTAACATCAAAAGGAAATAAAATAAAATAAATATTCTCAATGAAAATTTGCTACTGCGGATTAAAAAGACGGCCGCTCGACCTTACCTGAGTAAACAAGAATCTGTTAAACTTTAAACATGTAAATTGAGAAACTGAAATGTTTAGAAAAGTTAGAACCTAAATGAAAACTAAGAACATGAGACGAATATGTAGTTACACGTAGGCGTTAAGACATTGAAGACCTTAGTAAAACAAGAATCTATATGAAACTTTAAAATTATAAATTGAGAAATTGAAGTGTTGATAAAAGTCCGCACTTGAGACGAAAAGTTACACACCTTTAATAAGATCCTCATGACTTGAGTAAATGAGAAACTGAAAATTTTCAAGTCTCCAATTATCGTCTCAAGTTCTTAAGTTTTCACATGGCGGCTGGGATGCTTGGCGGCGGGCGTCGCGTCGTCCGACGCGGCACTGAACCCGGCCGTACATGGTGGAACACGGTATTAATTTTAAACGCTCAAGATAAACTGGCAAACTTCTTCTTATCACCTCAGAATCTCTATCATCCGGTGTTACCTTATAGATGTAACGGTGAATTGACGGTCCTCCTAGAATTTTCGTTTACGCATACCGATAAATAAATATTAAAGTTGAAGAAACGCGACTTGGTAATATTTATATGTGAGGAATTTTAAACTGCTTTTCAAGTTGACTTAGAAATATCAAAAGGATATAAATAAAATAAATATTCTCATTGAAAATTTGTTAGGTACTGAGAATTAAGCAAACGGGTAGGTTTTTACAATTGCTAGATAGATAGAGATTAAGCGGAATCTCTGCTAGTGATAAGTGCGAAAGTCCAAAAGATGTGACTGTATGGCCGTGGAAGTTCTTTTGTTTAAGCAATCCGAAACATATAATATTTGAATAAACCACGACTTGTTAATAATATTTAAATCTGTGAGGAATTTGAAACTACTTTTCAAGTTGCCTTAGTAATATCAAAAGGAAATAAAATAACATAAATATTCTCAATGAAAATTTGTTACTGTGGATTAAAAAGACGGACGCACGACCTTACCTGAGTAAACAAGAATCTGTCTTGGCAACAGGGGTAGTCATTGGGTCGTTTATGAAAAAGCACGGGCAGATGCGAACTATGCAGTTCAAAAAGTGTGCAATCCAGACCACACAGCAAATGTTCAACCTGTGGAGTTTTTTTTTGTGCTCTAATGAGAAAAAAAATGTTTTTTGGAGCACCACGATATTTAATTGGTCTGTAATAAATAAATAAATAAATAAATAAATAAATTTTCTTTCAAATGTGATGAATTCTAGTAGTCAGTTAATGGTCTAATTTAGTATATTTTGAAATGAATTAACTATCCCATTTTTTGTGATTGTTCCTGACGAGACTTCTAAGTCCAAAATTTTGTAGACGAAGAGTTAAACACCGTAATAAGATCTTCATGACTTGAGTAAAGTAAGTCTATGAAACTTTAAACCTTTAGGTTGAGAAATTGAAGTGTTGAGAAAAAGTTAAAGCTTCTTCGCGAGAAGCCGTCACTTATTGTTATTATTTAAACTTTGCAATGTGTCCCAGATTAGGTGATTTCAATGCAGTTATAATTCGAAATTGATAAAATATCCGAAAAAAGATCTTCAGGACCTGAGTAAAATAAAAATTTATGAAACTTTAAACCTTTAAGTTGTGAAATGAAATGCTGTGAAAACTTAGAACCTAAAAACTAAAAACTAAGAGCTGGAGACGGATAGTTACACACCGTTATAAGATCTTCAGGACTTGAGTAAAATAAGAATTTATCATATTTTAAGAAATTGAAATGTTGAGAAAACTTAGAACCTAAAAACTAAAAACTAAGAACTTGATACGAATAGTTACATACCGTAAAATAATCTTCGGGACATGAGTAAACTAAATCTATGAAACTTTAAACCTCTAAAATGAGAAAATGAAATGTTGAAAAAAGTTGGAACCTAAAAGTTAAAACTTAGAACTTGAAACGAATAATTACCAAAACACTGTTAACCTGCAAGGTTTTATCAAGTTGTAACCTGTAGGGATTTATAAGATATCAAACTTTGATTTTTAAATATCTGATGAGAAATCATAAATTTCAGTCCATATTTACATAAATGCGGTTGTTTTTAGCGTGGGAATCTGCATGGTATATTTTACGCAAAATTTGTTTGAAATTTTTTAAATTTTTCTTGAATTTTGTGTAGCTTAAACGGTTTATGTCAAGACGTTTTAAAACTTTACAGTGTGTCCACAATGATTTTTCTGAATAGTTTATATTTTACAATAAATTTACTTTGATACATTTTTTAATTTTTCTTGAATTTTGTGCAGCTTAAAACGCTTTATGCCAAGACATTTAAACTTTGCAGTGTGTCCACAGTGATTTTTCTGAACAGCTTATATTTTACAATAAATTTACTTTGATACATTTTTTAAATTTTTCTTGAATTTTGTGCAACTTAAAACGCTTTATGCCCATACATTTAAACTTTGCAATGTGTCCTACGCTTTATGCCCAGACATTTAAACTTTGCAATGTTTCCACAGTGATTTTTCTGAATAGTTTATATTTTACAATAAATTTACTTTGATACATTTTTTTAATTTTTCTTGAATTTTGTGTAGCTTAAACGGTTTATGTCAAGACGTTTTAAAACGTTTTAAAACTTTACAGTGTGTCCACAATGATTTTTCTGAATAGTTTATATTTTACAATAAATTTACTTTGATACATTTTTTTAAATTTTTCTTGAATTTTGTGCAACTTAAAACGCTTTATGCCCAGACATTTAAACTTTGCAATATGTCCACAGTGATTTTTCTGAATAGTTTATATTTTACAATAAATTTACTTTGATACATTTTTTTTATTTTTCTTGAATTTTGTGCAACTTAAAACGCTTTATGCCCAGGCATTTAAACTTTGCAATGTGTCCATATTCATCTGTAAGTCCATTGTATGCATTTTAAATAATAACAATAAGTGACGGCTTCTCGTGAAGAACTCAATTTTTACTAAAATTACATCTGGCGCGATGTTAGCACGGACAAAATTGTCTGTCAACTATAAATTTATATTGCAAAATGAAAAAATTGCTAAAAGGTCATAGTAAATTATGAAAAAACAAATTATTTTCGTCTTAAGCTGATATGCTCCATTTAGCAAGTTGTTACCAGATGGCTTATACATTTATCAAAAGTCGTCATCCGGTCAGCCTGTGATAAGAGTTGACGGGTCCTTTCCAAAACTTGAGATTAAATAATAATATATCTCGAGAATTTATTGACATCCCTATCATGGGAAATGGTTATTTCTATGCGTGGGAATTTTATGTTCATAGGAGAACTCAGCGTTGTATAAAAGCCAGCCACTAGCCTGTACAGATATTCAGTTCCAAATACACTCTTGTTCGACCATTAGAAGCTATACGTAACACACAAGATGGCTGCAAAACAAAATAAAAGAAAAGTTAACTTCTACTACGATCCGGTGGAAGGTAAGTGACATATAAAGCTACATCTTTCTAGTTTAATCTATTAGTTTTTTGTTTCTTTTGTTTTTAGAGGACATTAGGGTGTGCCCCTACAACAATAACCACGTTATGCTAGCCCATAGGTTATCAAATCATATAATTCGTTGTCACCGTGCCGAACATAGACTAAGGCTAGATCAGATGTACCATGCACAACGTGAACAATTAAAAGAACAGCAACAACAACAAGGTCCTAGACCACAGTGGGAGGACTTAAGCTACCTCAAGCAACTGGAGACTAACATTGAGGTGGAGGAGAGTTGGGACTAACCCCTTTTATACGTTACATCTGTCTATCGTTTGTTACTATCGACTTCTTGATAATCATTTGAAATAAGCTGTGAATAAATATATATGTAAATAAATGTATATTTTTATATATCATTATTATTATTTTATTACAATTATCTACATTTGTTACACTTTCTAAATATTGGCTTCTTCTTTTTACGGCGATTTAATCTTTTAATTTTACTTCGTTGCTATATGGGAATGGGACCTACGAATAATAATAATTTCAAAATATTAATTTTATTTAATCCAAAAATTACCACATCAGAATAATAATAATTTTCAAAAAGTGAATATCTAACTATTTAGTTAAATATTAATTGCTCAATTAAAAAGTTTCAAATTTTCTGTATCTTTTTCTCTTTTTTACCTATTGTCAAGACGTTTAAAACTTTGTATATTTATTACTGTTAACAATGTATTTAAATGAATTATGCAACCATCAAAACATCCTTATCTTATGAAATTCACAAACCCTTAACATTTACCGTATTTACTCAATTAAAAAAGTTTCAATTTTTTCTGTATCTTTTTCTATTTTTTCACCTATTGTCAAGACGTTTAAAACTTTGCAATGTGTCCACAGTGATTTTCTGAATAGTTTATATTTTACAATAAATTTGCTTTGATATTTTTAATTTTTCTTGAATTTTGTGTAGCTTAACATGGATTTACAGATGTTATAATTACGCATCCAATCGTACACTTCTAAAATAAGTGCCGAGTCAACTCTTAGCTTATCAGGGGCTGAACGGATGACGACTTTTGATAATTTTATAAGCCATCTGGTACCAACCTGCTAAGAGGATCATTTTTTCACACCCTTGATAATAACAGCCACACCATTTTAAGAAACAACCGCTTTTTTGTAAATATGATCCGCTTTATGTAAATAGGAGCTCAACTTAATGATTAGATTAATTAAAATGTCTATTATAATAATCATTATTAACTTTGTAATTTCTTTTTTTTTTTTTTTGGATATTTTTCTCAATTTGTAAGAAAACATGTGAAGTATTTTTTTTTTGTTCTTAAGTTGGCTACATTGAGTTCTTCGCGAGAAGCCGTCACTTATTGTTATTATTTAAAATTCAACTAATGGACTACAGATGAATTATGCTCAATAGTTTTTAATTTCACAATAAATTTACTTTGATATTTTAAATTTTTTTCTTGAATTTTGTGTAGTTTAAAACTCTTTATAAAAACCCTCACATGTAATTGCTATTTAATATTTATTGTTGTTAACAATGTATTTAAAATGAATTATGCAACCATCAAAACATCCTTATCTTATGAAAGTCACAAAAAACCTTAACGTATTTGCTCAATTAAAAATTTCAAATTTTTCTGTGTCTTTTTCTATTTTTGACCTATTGTCAAGACGTTTAAAAACTTTGTAATGTGTCCACAGTGATTTTTCTAAATAGTTTATATTTATATTTATAAATTTACAGATAAATTATGCAACCAACCAAACATCCAAATTATCCGCCTTTATGTAAATAGGAGCTTAAATTAATGATTTCTCATAAGTATTTAAAATCAAGTTGTGCCGGGGTCTAAAAGTACCGGGAGTTAAAAAGTACCGGGATCGAAAGTACCAGGGATAAAAAAGTACCGGGGACAAAAAGTACCGAGATCTAAAGTGCCGGGGTCTAAAGTGCCGGGGCATAAAGTACCGGAATCAAAAGTGCCGGGGTCTAAAGTGCATCATACAAAACTGCATCAGACAAAAGTGCATCATACAAAAGTACCTCCGACAAAAGTACCTCCGACAAAAGTGCATCAGACAAAAGTGCATCATACAAAAGTACCTCCTACAAAAGTACCTCCGACAAAAGGTACCCCTATTACTACTTTCGAACTGTCGGTGTGTTAATATTTATCGTTTTTCGCAAGTACAACAACAGGGATTATCCCTGATCTAAGTTAGAGAATTTATTATTACATGCTAACCCACTTTAATATTATGTATATTATGGTAGGTGAGTAAATGGTTCCATTTAAACAGTTTTTATTTCGATTCGTTTATCGGGTAAAGTTTTTGTGCCTTCCTGACAATCAATGAACGTGGGTCCATAGGCGGGTATTGGTTTTAGAAGTCAAAGCATTCTTAATTTTAAGTCCGTAAGGGAGCGGTTGCGAAAAAAGATTATAGATAAAAAAATGTTTATTTTGAAGAGTTCTACTTGTGGTTAAATTTTCTGCTAGGACTTGTATACCCGGTACAAAGCTTCCGAAAGCGTGGCGTATTTCTATGAACCTCCATTTTTTGCATAAAGTGTACGTTTAATTTCTCTCAAGTTCAATACACCGTTTTATCCACAGCCATATCAAGAGATAAATAAATCCATTATTTTCTAATTAAAATGTAATTTGAGAATTTGACTCATCATGAAATTGATATAATGCGTTTCTGCTTACTGTTTGTTTATCGAAATGGTGAAAATTACCTATAAAAATTGAACAAAATTACAGCACTCCTAATAATAGTTTGAAATTCTCCGGCACTTCAAAATACAGTGAATTTGATTGCAAATAGCGAAATATATCCAAGCCGAAAAAAATGATTCTAGAATAAGTAAATATAAAATGAAATTAAAAATAAGAAGAAAAAATGTTTTTAAATAAAACTTGTCCAACAAGGTAACAAATTTTTTTCGAACAAGTTTGTGGAGGTTGTAGTGATAAAAATGTAGTTAGTAATAATGGGCGTTACTGGTGCTTGGTGCTGTAACTAATTTAATTATTATCTTTATTAAAATACCGAATACAAAGCAAATGTATGACGTAATTTAAACATTGCTAATAGTTTTCTAATATCGTTCTTCAGATCTATGCATGTCTTGTGCATCCCACACTTGATGGTTATCACAACATTGATTCTTTGTGTGATAATTATATGAAAAGGAAATACACGGCGAAGCGTATGGCATCAATGCATTATCAAGAATTCCTTGAAGATGCAAAAACGCAATATACATTGCTCAGCTACTGGTAGTCACTCCATTAAATTTGTCCAACATACCGTGCGATCATTTAAATTATAAATTAGAGTAGACTGTGAAATTTAAATTAGGTTGGCACTACTAACTGTTGACAATTTGGCTTAATATTTGAATGTCAAAGGTGTCAAAAAGGTGTAGCGGAGAGATTGTTAGTTTTATGATGATCGTGTCATTCAATTTCCGCCTCGACAATTCTAGATTATTTCATTTTCCCGTATCTCAAAAACACTGCATTTAAAAATAACCCGTACAATCTTGAAGAACTGCAAGAGGCAATTTTTAATGCATGCAACGCTATAACCTTTCTGATGTTGGAAAATGCATTTGAAAATATGAAACGGAGAGTTAACAGCTGCATTAAAGCAAGGGGAGAACACTTTGAACATTTGCTGTAATTCTCAATAAACGTACATTCTTTATTGTTAGTGTTTTATTTTCTTTAAATTAAAACAATTTAACATGAGAAACATAAACGTCACAATGTTGAGACAATAACCTAAAATTTTACTGTCAGCCTACTGTCAGTCAATTTTCCAGCTGGGCCATTGCATAAAAAATAACCCGCCTACTCTAATTTATAATTTAAATGATCTCATGGTATCATACGACACGCAGTGGTATACAATATTGTAGAAAAAAATCCAGGTACAAATTCTTATATTAAAGACAAATTTCAATCCATTTTTGAGGATGTATCTTCATACATTGCTAGTGAACCTCACCACGCCGAAGGATGTGAGAAGTATAAAATAAAAAATGATGTGAAAGTTGTCTTTTAAACTAATCTTAATAACAGTCAATAATATTCAATAAATTAATGTATTTTTAGTACCAAACGGCCTTAACAAACTAAATATATCTATCTTCCAAATGGCAGAACATAATGGTGGCCTCTTATTTACCCGAGAGTGTATTAATGTCTTCATTACACATCAAATTCATCGTCATCATGAAGTAAGCTGAAATTTTTTTCTCGAAATCTTCCAAAGCGAAAGTGGAGTTTTCGCGTGACTATAAATTCAAAATTATATGAATAGTACGTACTTTCCGAAATTAATTAGCAGCCAGGAAAGAAGAGCTTAGAATAACTTGAAGGCAGTAGTTTATGGTTTCCTTAGAAACTACAGAGCGGAGAATTATAATGAGATAAGTTGACGATAATGTGCTGTAAAACCTCAAAATTCCGTGTTGCACAAACTCTTTCAAACACAGTGAAACAAAGTTGTAGCCATATTCAGGAGCAAGAGCGTTTCCATCCAGACATCTGCAGATTCAGGTTATTTCAATAAGTTATTTTGATCAGAGAAAAATAAAATATTTATAATTTTTAAATGTTTATTTCCGGTTTTAAAGCTAGTTCTCAAAAATAAATTCTGTTAAAATCCATAATATATTGTGCGTTGCTTTCATTTAACTACAGCGTTTAAGCTGAGAATTTAAGGAAAGTGTAAATACTTATATTAAATAGAAGCGAAAATATGCTGATGATATCTTATCGAATCGGTTGTAAAGGAACCGCATTTTGTAATAATTCCTCTAATCGTTTAACTTGCAAGATTACAATGGTCAGACCTACTATTATCTATTTGTTTCTCCAAAAAAAAAAGATTTGCAGGAGTTTTCCTCTGACCACCTACACCGCCATTTTAAAACGCTTCTTTTCATTCACTTGAATACTATTTCAATTAAAAGTTCAACATATTGATTCGCATAGCGACACGGACCTGCCTAAGGTTGCCCCAGCCCAATAGGGCTCCTACCCAAGGGGGCCCCAGCGCAAGCGGATCCCTGCCCGAAGGTAGTTATAAAACAGCGGCTTAATACCGTCTATCAATAGTACATATATATTTTATTACAAGGCCAGAAACTGCAAGCACTTGCAAAATAGTTTCTGGCAGTGTGATAAACAAAACGTTTTCGGCCGACAAGATTTTTATTGTTCACTGTTGCAGGGGGCCCTCATGCCCCATAGGGGCCCCGTTTCTAAAAGAGCCCCTTTGGCCCCCCTGTCGTAAGGACCCCACATGTTTAAAAGGGTCCTTGTGTCCTAAGGGGCGTCCCATGTCTCAAAAGGATCCCTTGGGGCACCCTGTACCAGGGGGTTTTGTTGTTGTCGTTGCCCCATACCAAGACCTTGTAATTTCTCCGAAGTTTTTATAGTTATTCTGGTATTCGGGGCAGAGACAAATCCAACGAACATAAAAGCTTTCATTGAAAATCCCTGGTTTATATTTTCTAGCCTTAGCAGGCAAATAATCGTTTTCAAGACGATTTGGACTATTGCAAAATAACTAATTTGAGACGGAGGCCGAAATAGTTATTTATTATTCGAATTCCTGTGTAAATTGGGTGCTTTCCGCCACTTGGGCTTAAAAAAGCACGGGTGAAACGGGTTTAAGTCTTTAAGTTGCTTAAAATCCATAAAAATAGTGTGACGTTTATCTGACACAAGCGAAAATTTTAAAAATTCTAACAGCGTCGAACTGTAAAAATAATTTGTACATTATTATCGGACGAATTTTGGATTATTTCATATCGGCTCTAAACGCATTTTGTACTGATTTTAACGGGTATTTTCGCAAAGTAGAGTCGGACTTTTGTTCCTTATAAATTGATTGTGATCTAAATCAGGTAGGTAGATTCAAATGACAGATGGGTTAAGTAATTTTTCTGTGGCGAGAATTGTACGTTATTACTCATTCTTCTATTTACTTGATATTACTGACCTATCATCAGCTATAGAAGTTTCACTTATAACGTGCGTGTCGACCACATACTCTTCTTTTCTTTTTTTTTTTCTTGTATTAAAACGATACTTTCGAAATAGTTACTCTGAAGTGTCTAAAATTACTACTTGGGGTAGTCTAAAAAAGAATATTTGAATAAAATACAGAAAACTGATAATAAACTGTTCTAAATGCTACAACTGCATATCTTTTTTCTTAATTTGGAATACAAAAGGTTATTAATTCTCTTTGTAAATATTTTCGAAAAGTCATGTGATCATTTAAAATTCTGTATCAGCATTATTATTAAATATTGAAGATTGAAATTTGAAATGTCGATAAACATGTCTTTCGCGCACTGCTAATACAACTGGATGTTATTTGTAGCATTTAGAAGAGCAAATGAAAATATGAAAAAAAAGGGTCCTATTTAAAAAAATAATAGTTGAGTACGGCCCTGGAATAGTGACCAAATATCGCTGTAAATAATTTTAGTGGATGGTAATCCTTTTGTTTTTCTTTAGTAGGTACCTTCCGCCCTCGCACTATTGACTACAGCGACCTACTTATAATAATAATTAATGTACATAATAATATTATACTAATTGTAATCTCTACTCATTATTGAATATGTTTATTACTTTCATTTTTCCGATTTCCCAAAAAACTATCAAGCTCAAATTTTTTATTCATACGAAGGCGCTGAACGGACACGAATGGAAAAATAACTAAAAACGACTTTATTCTGGCAATTCCGACTTTTTCTTTTGGCAATTTCGACTTTATTCTAGCAATTCCGACTTTTTTCTGGCAATTCCGACATTTTTCTGGCAATTCCGACTTTTTTCTGGCAATTGCGACAGGGGTGCTGTCTTGTTGCCCAAATTTAAAAGATGAAATACTGTCTACATTTCGAGTTTCACGTACAGGGAAATAAGACCTTTTTGAAGATGTTTCTTTAAGGGGTTGAGGGCGTAGCGCGAGGCATCAATTTCAGTAATCCACGGAAGTTGTCGTCTGTGAAAATTTGTTTTTTCGTTTATCATTCATAAAATCATATAATATTAGATACTCTCCACATTTCGGGTTTCACGTACAGGGAAATATGACCTTCTTGGAGTATGTTTCAATCGTGTAGCACGAGGCACCAATTTCAGTGATTCACGGCAGTTACCGTCTGCACAAAATTGTTTTTCTGTGGATCATTGAAATTGGTGCTTCGCGCATACTACAAAAAGGTCATATTTCCCTGTACGGAAACTCGAAATGTGGACAGTATTTCATATCTAAAGTTTGGGCGACAAAACAGCACCATCGTCCTACCCCTGTCGCAATTGCCAGAAAAAAAAGTCGGAATTGCCAGAAAAAAGTCAGAATTGCCAGATAAAAGTGGGAATTGCCAAGAAAAAATCTTTTTCAGTTATTTTTCCATTCGTGTCCGTTCAGCGCCTTCGTAAATTCATGATAAAAATTTTGATATTTATTGATAATATTTATTTGATAAACAAGTGTGTTAATGAAGGCGATCAATAATCGAGGCTGTTTAAAGCACGAGCGACCGTAGGGAGCGAGTGCCTTTAATTGTCGAGATTATTAATCGCACATTAAAACATACGAGTTGATTACAATATTTTTTCGTTGACCGAAAGCCTTTTAATCTGAGGATAAAAATCCGTTTCTAAAATTTCAATTCATGAAGTAATAATTGTCATTTATGCCACAAACATAGTTGTTTCTGAAAACAAATGAAGTCGCCATAGAAAGAACAGTTCGCCATTATGAAAGTGCTGTTAATTTGTGTTTATAGATGGAGCTATAAAATCCTGATTTATTGGATGCAGTATTGGATAATGCATGTTTCAGTTTGTCGTCAGCGAAAGGTCGGCAATCATGTGTAGCCACTAAGATAAGTAGCGTAATTGCATACAAACCTGACACACCCAAATGGGTGTATGAAGAGAAGCGCGAATTCACAACCTATAGGACCCGGGTTTGAATCCCGTTAAGGCAAAAAAAAATTCTAAATTAATTATTGCAAAATCGTGCATTAATGAAAAATCATGCATTAATGTAAAATCGATCGATTTGTTAGTTAAAATCAAACGTTAAATTGGCTCTTAATAATCGGTAAGCGAAAATATATATTTAATATCTATATATAAGCTTTCATTCTCAGTTTACTACAGGCGGTAGTATTCCAGTCCACGTGGACTTGACATGTGAACGTCAAAGTCATCAGCCAATTGTAGGTCGTTTGAGGTAATAAATTTTCGACACATGCAACGCCCTATATCGTGTTACCGATTCGCCTTTTGTTTACACGCTGAAGGGGCCAGTCGCCTTAAGTAATGGCCTGTGGTGGACTTCGTCAATTATCCTCTATTTTAAGATGTAAGTAAACTTTAAATGATCTGCAACTAGTACGACTTGGATGTGCATTACCGGTTGCGGCTCCTTTGGCCCTACTAAGAGCAACTTCTTTTACCCCTGCTGTAACCTTCCGCGCAGTACGGGATAGCGCATTCTATCCTTTTTAATGTTTTAGCCCGTCTGCACATGTGTACTACGCTAGGACTTCTTTTACGGCTCCGTTGAAGAGGATTAATGCCCTGCGGCTGAAATCCAGACAAGAAGAAGAGACCTAATCTTGTCTGATTTCCACGTGTTCTTGGTAAGAAAAAGACTTTTTATCTATATCTTTTTCTTGAGGCTGCTTTCTATCTCTTCTTCTCTATATTAGGCTGTTTTGGGAAAGTACAAATCCCCTAGAAGAGGACCAATTTTTTATCGTATTTCCTTCAGTCATCCTGGCTTGTTTTACTTGTGTAATTTGTAGTATATCGGGTAACCGAGCTTTATAATGTCTCGTACCGTTGTATTGTCTCGCAGTGGCGCAGTGGCGATCCTATCAACATTTTTAGATGGTGCGAGATCTAAAAGTGGCGCCCCTCCAAATACAAAACTTTATAGCTGTCGTGTGGCTTTTTCCCTTTGTGCCAGGTGGATTAATTTTTGTTATAGCATAATGGCTATTGTTGTGTGAGCCACCAGTCAGTTGAGTATCACCCTGACCCTGATTTAATTTAGTAATTTCATTTTCATTTATTCAGAGTAATTTCGCTTCCATTTTAATTTTAACATTGTTTTGAGTTAATTATTGAATAAATAGTTTTTAATAAACTTACTGTTTAGCAAGGTAAAACTACGCCCACCGAGTTAGTAGCTGACTACCATTGGTAAAGTTAGGACATCGTATAAAATACTCACGTAAAAGTAGAGATGTACAGCAACTTGTGTTTTCGGTCCACACTTGGTCTTCGAATCAAAGCAACATCCCGTGTCTTCGGCACACCGATGCAAGATGGTGCAAGGAGGAGTATAGGTCTTGCTGTGGTCAGGATGTTCGCTCTGCACCGACACCACCTTCGGCTGAGGTTTGCGACATTGGCCTTCCTGTCTGACCTTCATGTAGTGCTCGTTGACTGCATGTGCCGCCCTTCCTGCAATAAGAGACACTCTCAGTCATGTTGACCTGATTATAGCCGATTCAAATATAGACCGATGAAAACGGGTATCTCTCTAAACCGGCACTAACTGGGTGCCGAAAAGGATGATGAGTGCGTGGAGTCTTGGAGATATTTCAACATCATCCGTTTGATTGCCAAATATTTTAATTGCATTTGCACCGTTGGTGGTCGACGGAAGAATGGTCGGAAGCTTCGTTGAACATGCTGCACGAGATCATTACGGTCATAAGTGGGGCTCTTCCATCAACAGTTAATTCTTTTAAAATGATATCCATTAAGTACATAAAGAAGTTGTTTTATCGAGATGGGTGGACCGGTTGGAACATAATGTGTAATATGACGACGATTTTATGGGAGATTTAATTTCAGAAGAACTGATAATTTGATGTTTGACTGGTGACAGACGCCGTAAAGTGTAAATTGTTGAGTTAAGAACATGTTGTGTTTACACCAATTTAGTTTGCTCGTTTATTTACATTAACAGCATGTTGGTAGATAGAAGAGTAAATATCTGGTGTTTTAGGAATCATCCGATAAATAAAGCCTGATAAGATACAAGCGACTGAGAAAATTATTGCGGGTATAACGTAAACAAAAATGTTTCTTGTGCTCTGAAGAAATGCACCAGTCTTTCTTATGAGGTAATGCAAATTTGATAAAAACTGGGTATATATTTCAGAGTGGCTGGGACTTCCGGAGTCATAAATTTTATTACAGTGTGCAGCTAGTCAATTTCACTTAAAGCTTACACAAACACCTTTGATCATTTTACTACAGAAGAAATTTTGTTTTGCGGTTGATGTAATTGATGTTTTTGTTTGGACTATTTGAGCAACCATAAATCGCTTTGTGGGCTTTGGCAAAATATCCTTGGATAATTTCCACGCCGCAACTTACCAAGATGTAGCCGTGAGGAATATGGTAAATTTAACGAACCGCTTATTCTTTGTCGTGAACTAGTTCTTTGTAAATATTGAAGTCTTTCATGTCGCATTGACTATAAACCCTGTCGTCTAGATCTCGTACTTCGCTCCAATAAAGCCGACGTCAACTCGCGATCGTGAATTTATTTATCATCGGTTCCGAAACATGTATGTAGTAAATTTGTCAGACAAAAGCGTGGCATGTTTAAATTACACTTTCACAAAGAAAAGACAAACAGGTGGAGTTTACTAGGTGATTTACGACGATTCTAAAGATGTGATAAGATTTTCGTGGAACGTAACGTCATCGAGATGGTAGATATGATTAAGATAATCTTGATGTAATATTTGAAGATCGCCCACTTGGTGTATTCTTGATATATAACTTCTAGTATAATTATTAAAATTTTGAAAATTTAAGTAAAGCTTCTGTAATGTTTACCTAAAGTTTCCACTGATCTAGTTCCAAAATGTTGGCATTGTGATTATCGATAATAATAAATAATAACCTTCTTCTACTTTGCGTTCGTACGATAATGCGTGTCATAATAGACAAAAGCGGTGTCATAATAATTATTACACTAAAAACAGTATAATATTTATTATATTTCGTATTGCCGTTCTCGAATTACAATGACAACTTGTAGTCGCAGTTTCTTGCGCTCCACCACGAATGTTTAAAATAAATAAAATCCACTTATCGCCTGCACCCAATACGCTGGCTACAGCTCTTGTCTCGCACGTATTATATTCTCATTGCAAATTTTTCGTTTTTCACCACGGACGTATTTTAAGTGCTCCGAAAATGGACAAAGTGAAAGTTCCCAGGGCTAGCCCTTCCAACCGAAAAGCAAAATTCAAGCGGTTCTTATAGGAAATCCCGGAAAACTCAAGTAAGTACCCACTGAATCTATTCCGTCGTCACTGCCCTGCGACCCAATGGCGGTACAACACCTCCTTGTGAGTTACTTGAACATGAACATAATTGTTTACCTTTCGGACTTTGCATCGCGCCCTTATTTTTATAAAGATTCAGACCACTTCTCGGTCACTTGAGAACCCAGGGTGTCACCTGAGTCGCCTATTTAGACGACATTTTAATCATTAGTCCAAATCACTATAAAACATTCGAAAATGCAGGCTTGGTTTTGGGTTTATCTTCGATTCGACCTAATTATTGCAAAACAGAAAGAACGTTGTGTTAAAAGATACTATATAACACAATGTAAACAGCCAGTAATTAATCCAGGTATCGGGTATTTCTACAATTATTGAGTCCGCCTCTCCTAGCGGCGCTATCTTGCTTCGAACCCATGCATCGAATAGCCCGGCCCGTCCCGTCAGCCGGGTCTAAGTACTTCCAGTCGACCAGTCAATCCAGTGGACCAGTTGGACTCCTTGAACATAGTTGTACTCTCTGGTCGCTATAGTTCAGGAGTCAGGGCGACTTGGATATACAATCTCTGTTGTTGTCCATAACAGCCGCCCCCATCAGGAGTTGGATTCCATGAACCATACCAGCCCCATCAGCAGTTGGATTCCATGAACATAGTTGTATTCTCTGGTCGCTATAGTTCAGAACTCAGGGCGTGCTTGCATATACAATCTCTGTTGTTGTCCATAACAGCCGCCCCATCAGGAGTTGGATTCCATGAACCATAACAGCCCCATCAGCAGATGGACTCCATGAACATAGTAAGTCAATTTTCTGATCGCTATAGTTCATGGCGTGCTTGGATTATTACAATCTCTGTTGTTGTCCATACTAGTCCCCTCAGGAGTTGTGTTTACGTGCTATACTTTGTCCCTCGTTTTCTGGACTTTTTTCTGCACTTTTCTCTGCTCACATGTGTCGATCGGTTTCAGAAATTGCACTTGGGTATTTTGTGTCGACTTCCCCTTAAATGGACTCGACTTACATCAGAAACTTTTTGAAGTTTGTAGTTTAAATCTTCAGTTTAGACTGAGCTGCTCAACAAAGCGCATTTGTATACTTATTCATAATAAAATATATAAAGATAGGTCCTTAAAAAAAACACACACACACACACACACACACACAACAGCTCTCTGGTTCGGTGTCAACCCTTCGTAGGAGTCAACAGGTTGGATTACATGAACATAGTTATATTCCCTGATGGCTATCGTTCAGGGCGTGCTTGTATATTACAATCTCTGTTGTTGTTCATAACAGCCCCATCCGGAGTTGGATTACCTGAACCTAGTTATTCTCCGATTATTCTCTGACCGCTATAGTTCAGGGCGTGCTTGGATTATTACAATCTCTATTGTTATCCATACCTACCAGCCCCATCCGGAGTTGGATTCTTACAATCTCAATTGTTGTCCAGAATACTTCGTAACTCCCCATCTAGAATCTCTGCTGGGCACTAATTCAGCTGGGTCAAAAGGGCTAGAAGTGTCCATAGAAGTCACGACACTATAAACATGTCTTTATCCAATTTTGTCACCGGTCACCCACCCTTAGCCAACTACATCGCCTTAGTCCCGTCGGTCTTTAACGGGGAAGTTTTCAATTTCAGTCCCATTATGAGACCCTGCTGTTGAACAAATTAGTGGCGATTGCTACTTGGCACTTTCCTTTTTTTGGACAAGCTTTTCCTGAGCACTTCAACGCCGCACAAGAAACAAAGAAGCCGCCTAGCTTCTTCAGAAATTCCTCTTCGGAAGTTATCTTCTTTCAAGCCAGGACTTCGGCTACACCGGTCCCAAACTCCCGGTCCATCTGCACTCAACCGACCGGGTTTTACCTTCCGGCCCAAATAAATATTCGGATGAAGAAGGAGGAGGGGAGGCGATGCCAATTGCTGGACGCTTAAGTAACTTTCTGAGTAACTCATTTAAGCTGGATCTCCGGTTAGACAATTTATAAACAATGTGTCTTCACACGAATCGACTCAAGGAGCCCCTCTTTTACGATTTAAGTCGCTCAAAGCGATCGAATATTTTTTCTAAACTATTATCCGATAATGGACATATCCGCATCAGCAAAACACGATTTAGACTGGTGGAGTGAGTCACTCTCACACAGTCGGGGAACGAACCTATGTAATAATTTTGCCCTAGAAATCTATTAAGACGCTCCAAAATCTGGTTGGGGCGCCGTTTTCAATGTTCTCGAATTAATGGCCGCTTTTAATGCCTTAAACTCCTTTGCCAAAGGAAGGTCCAACTGTCATATTCTTCTTAGTTTCGACATACAAACAACACATAGGCAGTGTCCGATTCCCCAGGTTCAACACGGTTGCCAGGGATATATTTTGGCAGTGGTGCGAATAACGCAACATTTTCCTTACTGCTTCCTATATAATATGTACATAAACGCCAAATGCGTTTAATGTATTTCGTGGAAACCGGACCCAGACTCTATCGCAAATAACGCATTTATATGCGGTATCCTTTGAAAACAATTTTTTTTATGCCTTCCCACCATTTTCCTTAATTTAAAATTATTTGAGGAAAATAATAGATTAAAGGACGACAGGCATACTAGTCCTACCAACTTGAGTTACACAACCCTTGTACCCGGTTTATCGAAAACTATTACTCAGCAACCCCTTTTTCAACCAACTAAGAATCCACTTTTAATTCCTTTTAGGAACAGTCATCCCCTATGGAGAAAGATTATCCTAAAGGTTAGAATTTTATCAGGACATCAATTATTGAAAAGGCACATGCAAAATCAGGCACAGACAATAAACCAATACAGTGTATACCTTCACAAATGATGAATATTTTCTAAAGATCTACACTGTAACTCGTATTCAGATTGCATAGACACAGTTACCATATCCTTCAATAATCAATTTACATCTGAATTTCAACTGTGAATTCAGGGCAGTCAGCACTTTCCTTCATTTTTGCAATTCCTCAAGAACATCAGAATTTTCTGAAAAGGTTTCGAAATCTTAGACCATCAAAACCCGAATACCAAACAATCTGGGATACCTCATCAGTTCTGTCCTATTTATCAGAGTTCTATCCTCTAGAGACAGTCTCAATCTCTATAATGTTATAATCAAATTAGGACCTCATTAGCTCTAATATCAGCACATCGACCACAGACTCTGTCCAAGGTTAGACTGGTTAGGTTTATCATAAGGTGTGATGATAAAGCCTAGAGATAACCATACCCGATGGAATTAAAACCTCTTCGGTTAAGAACTCTTAATCAGTATTAATTATTTTGTTTTGCCCTGAAAAACCACATTTATGCCTCGTATCGTTAATTGAATCATCCATATCTAGGGCTCAGGCCTTGCGAACCCAGAACTATACACGTCTTAACATTATTAGACATCCCGCTACTTTAGCCGCATGAAGAACCGAAGTTCCGATTGAAAAAATCGAAAGACTGGCTGGCTGGATCACTAACTTTCAAATGTCACCTTTGTCGTCAACTGCAAACAGTTTTGCTAGAGGCATAGTAGGCTAAAGCTATTCTGTAATGTTCTGTTTTATGTACCATGGAAATCAAACGTTATTAAATTTGGGAGTTTCATCTTCCCTGTTACAACCCCTAGAGCGTTAACTTTAAACGTCTACAAGTTGTCATTGTAATTCGAGAACGGCAATACGAAATATAATTGATAGATCAAGTGACTTACCTGTAAGGAAAGTTGATCGAAATTATATGGGTATTGCCGTTCGAAGAATTACAATCCCCCCCAAACATTTCCCTCCCGTGGGGTCCTTAACGCTCTAGAACTACCCTCAAATTCGCAATGAGAATATAATACGTGCGAGACGAGAGCTGGGGCCATCGTGTTGGGTGCAGGCGATAAGTGGATTTTGTTTATTTTAAACATTCGTGGTGGAGCGCAAGAAACTGCGACTACAAGTTGTCATTGTAATTCTTCGAACGGCAATACTCATATAATTTCGATCAACTTTCCTTACAGGTAAGTCACTTGATCTATCAATTATTACACTAAAAACAGTATAATTTATTTTTTTAATATC
Source organism: Diaperis boleti (assembly GCA_963583935.1). Taxonomy (NCBI): domain Eukaryota; kingdom Metazoa; phylum Arthropoda; class Insecta; order Coleoptera; family Tenebrionidae; genus Diaperis; species Diaperis boleti. Next base: position 20,977,247 of record OY757246.1, on the reverse strand, counting down.
GGAATCTTGTCAATCCTAACCTAACTGAGATTTCAGCGGCTTGAGCCATTCAAATAAAAGCACTGCTGGCGCTTGCAGAAGAAAGTGATGCTATGGGTCAGGAAATGTTTGAGGGTGCCTCCGGTGATCACGCGGATAAGAGGGTTCCATTTGTTTGACATTTTGTGGGTGGGGAGATTGAGAGTTTCCAGAGCCAGAAGGATATGGCGTTCGTCCTTACCACTGATCACAAAGAAAAAGAACGGGCCTGTGCGAGTTGTTTGTGGTTTGGGAGCGTTTGTTACGGAGGTTATTCTGAGGTTAGGGGCTTCAGTCATAGCGTTTCTGGAGGTCGTTCGGGATGGGTTAAAATTCACTACCACGTTTTTGATACATGTGAAAAGTATAAAAAAAGAGTATTGACGTTTCAAATTAATTCTGTTTCGTAGTCGCCGTTAATGCACCTAGCAAACGTAGCCAACCGCAGCGGAATTCCCTAGATTTTACAAAAAAAACTGTATGATAACTCATTTATAAGGCATTTTGTCGCACTTACTCATTTAGGGCACTAAACCCGTGCGTGTGACAAAATGCTTTTTTTAAAACTCGTATCATAATATACTATTTTGTATTCGTTTTGAAAAATTTTCACAACACTTTATTCACACTGCTATTGACAAAGCGGATAAAGTAAAAAAAAAATCGCACTACCTTTGGAAACAAAGTAGAGGGTAATTAGCAGCTCGACGGCCGGGAGTAGACTGTATATTATAGACTTCCCTACCCTTACAAATTTCTTAATTTTTATATCCAACGACATAATTATTTCGTTCCCACAAAAACTATAAAATATCCAATGTATTCTCGCAACAAAATCAATTGCTCAAAAAATATCCTCCTCAAGAAAAATTTGGGGTGCCAGACGTAAATGCAAATGAGAAGCCTGGAACTTCTACTTCACTCAACCTTAACGAAAAAATTAGTAATAGTAAAATTAACGTTTTTATGTAAATGAATTGCCTAACCAATAAAATTTTCTGAAAATTCTGCGATATTGGAAAAAATATTGTAGGATACAAGTGATAAAGTTTAAACTGTTTTTTCATGGATAAAAATCGTTTGTATTCACTTACACCATAAACAGCTACTGATGCTACACAAATAAACATAACATCTACATTATGTCAGTTGTAAATTTTTTTTTTTTTTAAATATGAATGGGGACAGATTTCGTAGAGACCATTAAAAATTGATTTTGCAAACCAGTGTTATTCAAGTTGATTCCCTTTTATCAGCATCTTCGTCGTTCTTTCCCACGCAATTTTCCCCCAGATATTCCTCGTTGAGGGTAATGACGCGGTTAAAGACACGAAAAGGTTGAAATTCTCCCATTGTTCGTATTTTGAAGGGACGTAATGACGCGGACACCAAACACTGTCGTGACGGAATCCGAATGTATCTCTTTCTTCTTCTGCAACTTGATACGTAAATCAACACACTCGTGACGTAGAAATAAAACGGAAGAGTTCTTATATAAGTAATTAAAGTGTTATGACACGACAGTCATCTCTGATGTAGGTAGAAACGACGACTTGTAATAAATTAAAGGGACGGCAGCGTTGAAAGTCGGATATCTACTTAATTGACTCACCGGGGGCTGCACAAAGCCATGATCTTGAGATCGTGCACCAGACGAACTCATTAGGAAATTAAGTCATTGCTAAAGATTAACATAATGATAACTTGAAGATCGCATCAATTCTGGAAATTTGCATAAGCTGGTGCCCGGCGGTTTGAAGACATTTGCCCTCTGTACAATTTCTTGGCTGACTGCACTGGCAGGACATTACTGCATGTGTACTTTGATTAAAGTAGAACATTTTACGTTTTCTTTACAGTCGGATGAGTTATCTGAGGGATTACTTTGGTAAATTATTTTTTTAATTTAATGACATGAGTAAATCTTCCGTGACCCTCACTCAACTTTTAAAAGTTAGATGAAAAAAATTATCAAAGTCCCCAGGAATGATTTTGTATTAAAATTCGCACATTTACACCTCTGCAAAAAAAGCGTTTTTTGACCCATATTTTTCATCTCTGCAGCTGTGCAGGGCTTGTAAATCGATGGGTAATTCTTCTTCATACCTTCTTTGTCAAAGGAATAACTCGAGGAAACACATAAATAATTTATGATTTCAACAGTAGTATGGCCTAATTTATGTATTACTGCAAATGATATCCTTGTCGGATTATTACATACACTTTAACATGAAGTAACGTTTCCTCCTTGCCACAACGACACGACCAGGTAAGAGAATTATTAATAATAATTGAAATCCAAAACGGGCACTAATAATTACCTTCACTGGATAATTTCAGATGTTGCCTCCTACTTTCTTCAACTTTCGAACGTGTTCCGTAATTGTCCCATTTGAATTTTCCGAACGATGAGAGAGGTGCAGACACTGGAGGTTCCGTCGCTTCTTCCGCTTGCCAATCAGGAAAAGGGTTGTCATTGTCGACAGGTTCGTCATCGTAGTCCCCCAAATTGTCGTTTTCGTTCTCCTGAAACAAAAGTAACGGAACTGGTTATGGAATTTCTCCTAGAAATATTGACACTTTCTATGTTATTATGTACACAATCACTTATAGACGATTTGTGAGAAGCGTGTTGGGCTTTCAGAGTGGATGACGGAAGAACTGACCACGATCAGTGCGAGTATGTTGGATGTTAATGTAATTGATACCTTTACAGGCGTAATTGCAGAAGGTTAACGAAAGTTAAGGCGATGAACTGCTTAAATATAGATGAGGTGCTCAAAAATTGTTTAAATTTTATTACAAATAAAGATAATTGGTTCAAACTTAACGCATAATAAGAATTCCTGCTTTAAACGGTGTAGGCTTTTTCTTCTTTGTTGCAAGCACATTTTGCTGTCAGTCCTGAGGTCATTTGTTAATAGTATGGCATGACAAGAAACATGCATCTACTGCAAACCCTATAACAACAGTTACCACCTAGAGTAATTTACTTGAAATGATTTGCTTTCTGAATTACTTTTAAATTTTTTAAAAACATCATATCGCTGTCCATTAAATTTCATCCAAAGACATTTATGATTGCCCAGGACGTTTATTATGCATTTAATGGTATATAATTATTATGTATAAATTTTTCCAAATAACCACCATGTCTCATTAATCAATTCGAGTTTCGTGACTGCACAAAAGGTTTACATTTAGGCCACATTAGTGTAAATTCGCGGTAAATACTGTGCATATTATCTGAGTCACGTTCAGGTAAGGAACAAATCTTTTGTGAAAGAGAAAAATTGTTGGCATAGATACATTTTGAAGGATTATATCGATACAGTTCAATAAATCTTCCGATAAGTCGGATAAACATAATGTATCAGCCCAAATAAGGAGGGCCGACAAGTTCAATAAGTTGATGCATGGACTGAAATCGGTAATTATCTTTCAAAGGTCAAACTCTGTAATGTGCAGTTATCAATTAAAATCTTGAGTTGACGGACCATTTGCGCAATGATCTCGCACCTCTGCATTAGATAAGCAAGAACCTGTCAGCGTAATGACGGATTAAATTAATAAGAAGAGTTAATTCACACGTGGTAACTTCACCGAACACGTGTGGTTGGTAAAAACGAAATATGTGTGTCAGCTAACAGGTGCCTTCAGTGTATTAATAAACCCAACGAGTTTTTGATTTATTATTAGCGGAGGAGTTTTCAAGAGCTGTGAAAATCTTTCAGGAAGTTACCCATATAATAACACTACCTTCGAGTGCAGCACTTGAAGCTCGAACACAAGCAACTACTTCAGATGTTTTTTTACGTGGTGGTGGCAAATTCAAACATCTTGTAACAAGTGTCAAAAAATAAACACTTCTGTGATTTCGTCATGATTACAGTGGAGGCTCATACTAAATAGCTCGTAATGTTGGATTAATTAAATCATCTTACTAGCTAATAAAAGACGGCTTTAAATTGGATACAACGCCCGAGTATGTGCCGCTGGTGCATATTTATAACGAATAAATACTAATTGAAGAGACATTAATGTGACAATGATCTCACTTGTAAAACAAACACCAATTAAAACCGCTTTCTAAGTAACAACGCAAGGGATCAAATGACATCGGATTTAAATTTGCAGTCTTAAATGGACCTATTAAAGGTGTAATAAAGAGACAAGCCGAACAAAAAGTATACATTGAAAAAATGTAATAACACTATTATGTACACGTTTTGTGTTAAGTTGCATTCAAGTTTGTCGACCTTATTCCTACTACGTGTTCAAAATAACGACTACGCTTATTTAAGTTCATCAAAACACAAATTTAATTAATATGTAATTATGTTTCAAAAGTACCCATTCACAGGATTCTTGCCGTTAAATTTAGTAATAATTTATACTGACACCACAAAATATAAAATAATTACAGTACAGAAGCGAGTCAAGAGAAAGACCATCAAAAGGAAGAACACGGACAATTGTGAATAATGCAGTTAAAAATAATAATAATTATGTACTTAGGGCGGAATATTTAAAAAGATGGTTGACAATATTAAAACGCATTTACGAAACATTTCTTGTATAAAATAATATCATTTGCAAATAGTGATAAACTCTATCGTTTACGGATGCCCACAGACTGCCCGCTCATTAAAAAAAAGATTAGTAATTTTTGCACGGATCCTCCCATCTCTACGTCGCACATAGGTCGCACCTGTCCCATGTTTTAACCTGTGCGGAACTGAGAGACAACCGAGTTAATCGCTTGTTCAAGGTCTCTCAGTTAAATTTTTACTTCAAATACATTATGACCAGATCAATAAGATTTATCTCACATAACGTATCTTCCAGGTAACCTATTCCAAAATTACATAGATGAAACAAAATAAATTATCGGGTATCAACTCAACTCTGGATAATTAAATTTAATTAAAGTTCTTTTCTTTGTAATGTTTAAGTACTTGCATAGTTATATGGATACGTATGCAGACCAACATTTTACAGACCCCCTGTATAGGATTGGATTTCATTAAGCCGGCTTTCGTTAACGCATTTATTTTATTACGAAATTGCGCGTTTCCCAGCCTGAGTGCGATGAGAATTGGGTAACAGCACCAGGCACAGGAGAAAAAGTTTTTTCAACAACATCCGCTCATCATTACGCATAAATTTTCATCCATCGAACGCATGACAAATCAGCGAAAGCGAAGGAAATGTTAAAGAGCACTTTTATTTACATGAACATGTGTTGGCATCGTCGAAAATGTGAGAGCAAATTGGCTTGAGTTGTAATGAAAGAATTACCCTCTTGAGACTTCAGACTTCCAAAATATATTTTTTTATTTTTGAGAAGTGAAATAAAAACTCATGTATATTCCAATAAGATGTAAATTACAACACATAAAATAACATTAAGGTCGTTTGGTCTTTAATGTTGACATAAAACCAAACTAATTCGCACTGAGTCTTAATACTTGAATGCGGTTGAAACAAGAGACTTCTTCATGCCCGAATTACGGAAATAAACTTGCTGCCAGTTTATTACATGGCTGGCGCATTGGACGGAGTTAAACTTTTAGGTTGTCTGCATTTAATAAGCTTCTGGATAGTAGAGGAGTATACTTTGTTTTTTATTACAGCCACTGGCATTGCTTGGATCTTTGAAGACAAAATAAGTTAGAGCTGCTCTACTAAATATCCTGTTACGTCAAAGCAAGTTTTGAAACTAGATAAGAAGACAGTTCCTTGAGAAGTGTTGCAGTGGAAACCATCTGTGAGCAGTTAATGAAATTAGCGATGAATTTCAGAGGGATACTGTTTCCACTAAAATAAAGTTTAAGGGCTGAGGCACTGCTACTGGGGAGGAAAATGTATGACATAAAAAGTAATTGTTCAAAATAAAAGCTAATACTGTCGTGGGGGCAAAATTGAATTTCCAAAAAACATTAAATTCGTGTTAAAAACTTTCACATGCTCTCACCATTCATAATAATTTTACTATTAGGATGAAGCGTTTATAAACAACAATACGAACGACAGTTAAACATGCAATAAATATTGGGACGAAGTCGTTGACCTTTGTAACTACAAGTTTTATCTTCTAATTAAACCGCAAGAATAGTTTTTGGTACTATCATAATGAGTGTCAGGCAGTATTCATTTATTGAATTAAAGTGTGTGTCAATCGGATGAAGGCCAGTAATGGTCGTTAAATTATATTTTTGATATCCTGACTCAGCACCCAGAATTAGGTAGGTGATTGACAGGAACATAACAATGCAGTTAAAGCGTGTTAAATCTTGGGCAGTAGACAAAGGAGTCTGCTAGACTGCAACTGTTAAAACAAGAATAATTCGAATCTTACATGTTTCTGAAACTATTCTCAAAATGTTTCATTAATATGTAAGAAAAAATGGGAAAGATATGGGTTTGTAAGAATTCCTACAAGTTTACACATTTAACCACCCTAAAAAAGACACCAATGCGATCGAAATGTTTTAAATAAAATAATAGTTATTTATTATACGAGTGTGGAATGTACTATATTAAGCACGCAAGAAAAAGTAATTTTCTTAAGTGCCTAATATTAGTACTCCACACGAGTGTAATATTAAGTTTTATCCAATTCCCATTAAAAGCAGAGAGCTATAGAATGGTTGTTATAGTTTTGCATTTGGTTGATTTGGACTATTCCGTGAGTCGGAGTTTTTCTCTCACTAGTGTGTAATGATCAACATTACACCCTCAAATTAGCATAATTCACTTATTACAGACGATTTTGGATAAACAATTTTATGCCCTACCAACGTCTAGATGACTTACTATTCCACGCAAATAATATAAGGTTAAAAGGGGTGAATTATTATGGTTACACAATGGTAACACATGAATAATTTTTTGAAACGTCATTTTGACAATTTCATTATTTTTTTTATTTTTAACATTTTACAAGAAATTACACGTCAGGCATAAAACATCGTATCTTACACGTGACCGAAATGCACTTGTCGGCTCGTGAGATGTGTATCACTGCCGACAATAAAGCATTTCAGTCACTTATAATATAATCTACTATTATCCAACACCTGTTTATTATGAAGTCATAATAATGCCGATTTTGTAATGTATCATGAGCTCTATAAGACACTAGTGGACTTATGAACCCATAATTCAACGGTTTTCTAATATATCATATCAACCAGTTCATAAGCCAACAGTTTTGAACGTCAATTTTTTTTGGGTTTTGATGAATGTTTTAAGAACTGTTACAGATGTATCCTATGTATTACACACGTGTCTTAACAGCAAATAAAATTAGTCACTCGAGCAAGCTCTCGTGGCTAAACATTTCTTTCATGACTTATTTGCCTTATAAGACTTGTATAATAAGTAGCTATTACTGTAATAATCCTCAAAACTACAAAGACATCTGACACTAAATTAATTATAGTTGGTCATGAACCCAAAGCGGAATGTCATGGTTATTAAATGTATTGTTGCTTTCAGTGCACGGCCAACTTTGACTGGTACAACAGTAAAAGTGTTGATAAAAGAAATAGAACGTCTCGAATTTGAATGATAATCTGAGTCCTGTTCTAATAAAAAAAAAGTGAGTGGGTGTACTTAATATATACGCGCGTTAGAAGTTAAACTTCTTTGACAGACAACAGGAGAATTGCCGGCTAATTTTGATAGACATGCACAATGTGAGAGTGTGTCCTCGGGGTGCATCCACAAACACAGGGTGTAAAGTTTGTGCGCATCGGAAAAATTTACTTTCACCCTTTTTTTTTCATAGCGCGCTCAAAGAAGTATAACTTAAAAAATTATAACCACTCTTATAATATTCTAATTTGAATACAGATCGATAGAAAAAATGCCTCAAAATCGAATAAATGAGTTTAATCAAAACTAGAATGGAGAGATTTTAAGATTACAGCACAGGAAGTTTTTGGATTATTTCTGAAAACTAACGAGCGTTCAAAAATAAACCTGGTTAGAGGAGGCTGGACATTTTTATAACAGTGTACATTGCAATTGCTACAAAAACTTAACTTGTCATTTAATTCAGTTTAGTGTGTCGTCGTAATTCGCGTTAAGTATTGCAACTAGCAAGATGGCAAATGATCAAAAGACGCGGAAAAGTGCTACAAAGCACTGCTGTTATGGACGTTGCAGTGACAGTCGCTACAGCAGGGCAAATACGTTTTACTTTTTGCCGTTTTCTAAACCTTGTTTGCAAGTACGAAATGGTGCGAAAACATGAATTTAAGACGGTCCCAACAAGCTCACCTGGTGGGTGAAACGGTGTCATCAAAGAAAGAATTTCCGAAGCATAGAAGATATCACTAAAGACTACATATTATGCTCTCTACATTTTCTTAATGAAACCTAGTGAGGCGCACCCTGATCCAATAACAGCTGCAAAAGAAAAGGTTTGTCTCTTGCTTCTGAAACGCAAGAGTTAAAAACTTCTACCTAACCGTACTTTTCAGATTTCAGTGAAACTGGAGTGTCAGTGGACAACATCTTTTTCAGTGAACCTATGGATATGGACCCAGAAGAGAGGAAACTACTCCCTGAATTAACAGCTGGATCACCAACATGTCGTGAGAGTGCCAAAACAATTCCAATCTTTTGTGTTGATGCTGGTAGACAATCACAAACATATGATTTTGTGCAAGAGTGAAGAGAAAGCCTGCCAAACTGAAACCTAGTGTAAATCTACACAAACCACATTGTAAATTATTCCATATATTATGCAACGGTTAAATGAGAAAAATAAATGAGAAAACAGTCAGTACATAGTCAATGATCACCCCCCTAGCTACGTTGTTTACATAACATTGAGGTTATGTTGTTTCGTAGAGATGTGTGGAATAAAACTTGTAGAATGTTTTTCATGGGGTCAGACAAAGAGCACAACTTTGTGTACAAGAACATGAAGAACGCTTTCAACACTTGTTGTAAATACATACCTATTATAAACCCAATGACCAAGACACGTCGTACAGGTAAATAAAAATTATTTAAAATATTTTTTCCATGCTAATCACATTTTTTTATGTACCGAGAACAGACTGGCCTCTCAAATATTAACTCAATTAACATCACACCCAAAGGTCTGAATGTACTTTACTTTTACCTTAATTTAACTAACGCACAAAAATCTTTTTAACGGGTGATTTGATAAATGTTTGATACGAATTGTCAAAAAACGAATTAATCAAATGACAATTTTGCAGCTTCTCAGAAATTTTGAGGTTATGTTATCTGTTTAAAAATCATGTACAGTTGTTAATCAGTGAAGCTCTGCACTGTAAAAAAATAAAACAAAAACGCAATTTCAAAGCTTGCTCTCACCAGGGTTTTGTTGAACGCTCGTTAGTTTAAGTGGACATGCTCAGTGTTGAAGGCTCTACATTTTATTAATACGTAGTTTCTTAAATATTGACATATTTTTTTGCTGAATCGTAACTGTAATTATTTCGTTCCTATATTAAAATGTCTGAAACGCTAAAAGTTGCTTTCAAACGGGTGATTTGATAAATGTTTGATACGAATTGTCAAAAAACGAATTAATCAAATGACAATTTTGCAGCTTCTCAGAAATTTTGAGGTTATGTTATCTGTTTACAAATCATGGACAGTTCTTAATCAGTCAAGCGCTACACTGTAAAAAAATAAAACAAAAACGCAATTTCAAAGCTTGCTCTCACCAGGGTTTTGTTGAACGCTCGTTAGTTTAACTGGACATGCTCAGTTTTGAGCGCTCTACATTTTATTAATACGTAGTTTCTTAAATATTGACATATTTTTCTGCTGAATCGTAACTGTAATTATTTCGTTCCTATATTAAAATGTCTGAAAAGCTAAAAGTTGCTTTCAAACGGGTGATTTGATAAATGTTTGATACGAATTGTCAAAAAACGAATTAATCACATGACAATTTTGCTGCACCACTATTTTTTGCTCTCGATGGCACTTAATTACTAATATGACTTTTGAAACGAGGTAACAAGAGTTTTGAGGAGTTTTAGTTTTTAGAATTCTGCAGAAAAGACCGTAAATCAAGCCAATATCAACAATTATTTATTATGTCTACAAAAGTATTTTTGTTACAACAGTAAAAAATATCTATTCTGGAACACCGAGCATCTTTTTAATCAAGTTTGATCAATCAATTCTGATTGCACCGTACATCTTAATTAGAATTTTCCGGCTTTCAGCGGCCAAAAACAACTCGAGGGTCCCGGATTTTCAATTCTGATTATTCAGTCGATTTATTTCATTCCCAATTACCAAGTCGTGTAACAAATTCTAACGAAGATACAAATCCACTGACCCATTCCTCTCACTCCTTAGCTCAAGTCTTGAAATATATCACTGTCAGCTTCGATTCCGATCGTAGCAAACCACCGTGTTGCTTATAAATCCATAAAATAACTCACTCGGAAAGCGTATTTGATATATCACACAATCTCTTTATAATTTTAAATTTCTGTTAAGTATTCGAGGCATTTTAAACGTTGGGTATCGTAAGTGCAGGTAACTTTGGCATTGTCAGCGACATTCGAACATGCAGACCAGTTGTCGCGTCCACAACCTGCTGTGCTAATTATACGTTTCTTGTACTTTATCAACACTTGAGTCAGCTTAAAATACACTTTTTTACCAGAAATTCCAGTAAGCGCGGTGTCAGTAAAAGGTTCAAGACCTACAGGCGATAACACTAACGAATCAATAACGCAATCCGGCAGGACGTAATCAAATCTAAACATTGTGATTTATCGTGGAGGTTGTTTAAAGAGTTTAAAAATTAGAAAAATCTTGTAATTTTGCGGCGCCATCGGCTAAGAAGAAGATCGAGCATAGAAGCCGTAAATTCCAGCCAGCTCAAGATTAAAGTGCAATACAGACAACTTGACTATAAACTAAGCAACCTGAGTCGTGTAAGAGTACAGCTCCTGATGAAAATCTGCACGAATTATGGCTTTATGGAAAACACAGATGGAGGAACTCCAAAGAGATTTTTCAACCGAGCGTAAAGTACGTCGTGACATTTAATTTACTTAATCATTTAAAAATTCAGATTATAAAGCTTAATGAATGACTTAATCGCTTTGTATGCTTTTAATAGAATTATGATGTCATGTTATAAAGGCTATTATCATTCTTGCGAGCAGCGGTGGCGATTTCTTTATAAACATCGCATTATGTCAGCGAAAATGTGTCACTCCGTTATTGAATTCCCGATTCCGAGAGAATCCCTATGAGTTTCACTTTGGGATAATCGAAATGAGTAGAATGTTCCTTATAATAATAATTGTTCTGCAAGACTTAAGACAACTTCAACATAGTGCGTAAATAGTAGATTGTTTTATGAGGAGCGAAAGTGAGGCTTTTCGTGGCAAATACAGACGCGCCACGAAAAGCCACTTTTCTCCGAATAAAACATGCTATTTTTTCTTTAAACGCTTTAAATGATTTGATCAGCGGCGCAAAAAGTAATTTCAAGGTTACTTTATGCGCCGCTAAACGACTTTGTCTGTCATGACAATGAAATGGCCATTTGTCATTACCTATTGGCGTATACAATGTCCCGTTTGAAGAAAAAATATTTTTTCGATAATAAGAATAGTGATCCACGTTCTGTTTGATGAAAAATTCTCGACGTTTTAACCGCTCTTATCAGATGAATTTCACCTCTGGTGTGGTTTACGTACTGAATTACTCATCTCTCCTGAAGATGCTCCTTAAGGCGAAACGCTCAGTCGGCTCAACTTTGGAACCGAATTACGGCTTTCATTGTTAGGCTATCTTAACGTATTGGGCATCAAAATTAGTAAAAAAAAAACTTCATCACGGAAAAACGTTGTTTGTTCAGAAAAAAAAAATTATTGCCAAAATGAGAAGCTAAATTTTTTTTTAACAAACGTGTTAGTGCTTGATTTTTACTGTATTCGGTAAATGCAAGGTGTTTTTATAAATATTGAAACATAAATTTGCAAATTGTCCCCAAAGTTCGCTAGTTGCAAGCAATGTTGGCGTGGTTCAAAGTAACACAGGCCCCGCCCCTCAGCGGCAGGCAGCCGTGTCGACGGCTGACCGTATTATATTTCGTGTGTGCCGCAGCTCGTTCTTAGAAAGATAACAAAAAAGTAAAGTAAACAAAAACGAGCCAGTCGCCTTAAGAACGGGCGAAACAAAGACAAGATCCAAACCCGGACTAACTATTTTTACTATTAATTCCGGCCGTGAAAGCTTTCGTTCTTTCAAATTTGGTTCTCGTCAGTGGCGGCGTAATAGGCGCGTAAATACAAAACAAATATTTAATAAGGAATGTTAGATGTGCGAACTTATGATACGAGATTCATTAAGAAACCCGTTGAATTGGTGCTATGTATAAATAGGCCGATGGCAACAGCTCTGTTACCTTGCACAATTTAGGTCTGGGATATGATATAAAGTGCGAAATGTTAAATGTGAAACACGAAACATGGAACATAAAATAATGCAATACATATAGAACAATATAAAATGAGAATATTGGGCCTTTTTTACCGACTTCAATATATATATTTTTTTAGTCTCATTAGTTTCTTTGGTCTCCTTTGTCGCTTTAGTCTTTGTTGCCCCCTTTATATTTTTATATCCCTCCTGTATATTCTGGTCGCTTTAGTATCTTCAGTATAGATAATATCTTTAATGTCTTTAGACTCTTGACCTATGTGTTCTCGTTGAACTTTTTACCGACTTCAAAAAAGGAGGAGGTTCTATGTTCGGCTGTATGTATGTTCTTTTTTTGTACGTTCACCGATTTATTCGTCAATTGTGGATCGTTTTTGAAAATTCTTGTTTCATTTGAAAGGGTATACTCCAGTGGTGGTCCCATGGAAATCGAGAAAAATCCTCAAATGTCTCCTTCATTAGCGACTTCTTAACCGATTTTGAAAATTTTTATTTTTGAAAGGGTATACTTCTAGTAGTAATCTCATTGTCACCAAGTCCGGATCTGATGAGGCGATCTCATGTAAATCGAGGGTAATTCTCAAATTTTTACCGACTTCAAAAAAGCAGGAGGTTCTATGTTCGGCTGTATGTATGTTTTTCCTTTTATATATGTTCGCCGATTTCTTCGTCAATTGTGGACCGAGGCAGCCGGAAATATTATCGAATACAAAATATCTAACACAATTTGTCGAGAATACAAAATATCGAAGGTACAAAATATCGAAAATACACAATATCGAAAAACAAATCATCGAAATACATACACAATTCCCATAATCCACGGACAATCAAATTGTCACTCAATCTGGCCTGTCCACATTTCGAGTTTCACGTACAAAGAAATATGAACTTCTTGGGGTATACTTCTTTAAGGGGTCGAGCGCGAAGCGCGAGGCACCAATTTCAATGATCCACAAAAAACAATGATCCCTCTCTATTGTGCTTGTAACCTCTTTAGTCTCTGTAGTGCCGTTTGTTGTTAGTCTTTTTTTCTTTTCTTTTATTATACTGTTATTTTCGGTTTTTATCTCTTTAGCGTCTATGGTAGCACTAATCACTTAAGTTCTCTTTAATATATTTGGTACCTTTAGTCTTTTTGTCTTTTGAATTTACACGGTATCTTTTGTTTTCTTTCACTCTATAATCTTCTTGTTCTTTTTGTGTCTCTTGGGTTCTCTTGCTCACCATCTTTTTGGCCTCTTTGCTTCTTTTGTCTTTTTGCCTCATTGGTCTCTTTTGTACCTTCAATTTCTTTACTTTACGTTATCTCTTTGATCGCTTTTCTATCTGCTTTATCTCACTTGTCATTTTAAACTCTTTTGTCTCTTTAATCCACTTAGTCGTCATGGTCTTTTTTTTCTATTTCGTTTGTTCTGTGTGTTATTCTTTATTGTTTCTATAAAACACACTAAGCGAGAAAAGAGAACAAAGATACTAAAGATAAAGAAACAAAAACACCCAGATGATAAAAGAAATCAAAGAGATCAAGGAGACCAAAAATACTAAGACGACCGCATGTACTAAACAGAGTAGTGAAACAAAAAAGACAAAATATACAAATGAAACAGAAGGACCAAAGACTCCAAAGAGACTCAAGAGGATAAAAGGGATCCTTAGTGTCTTTGTCCTCTTTTCTCGTTTAGTGTGTTCTATATCTTTTGCCTCCTTACTTTCCTTGCTCTTTGTTTGATCTCTTTAGTCTTTTATATTTTTTCTTTAGCCTTTTAAGTCACTGTTTGGTCTCGCGTCTCTCTCGTGTCTTTTGTCTTTTTGCTACTTTTTGTTACTTGACAATTTTATGCAGGTTATGCTTGGCTTGAATTGTGGAAGCCTTAACGAGTCATTAATAGATATTATGAGATAAGATGAGCCGGATTTATCGCTAGATCTGCCTATTGTCTGCATCTTACTTAAAGGAATATAGGACTTTTTTCAGAAGATTCTAATAGGCCATTAAATGTAATTATTTCACAACATAAAGTACATAAATATCTACTTAATAACGTATTAATACAAAGAATGAAGCCATTCTACACCTAAATCGATCCTAACTCTAGAAGAAAATCTAATTAGATACTTTCAACACCGCTGTTCTTTGCTTTCGAGGGGGTACTCGTTCTAACACAGTATACAAACAAGAAAATGTTATGTAAATCGTACTCGTAGGAGACGACAAATTTAAAATTTAACAGTTTTAACTGAAAGTAATTCATCCCCCTTAAAATAATAACCGATTGAATTTTTGAAATGGTTGCTCGCTCGGAATTTAATATGTACATTATTGAAACTTGAATTTTCAGGCAATATAAAGAATTCAGCGCAAAATTTCATATAGTGTCAAATATTAAATCAATGCAAAAATTTAATTTTGAACGGAGCTGCATAGTTGACCCTTTGCAGGCGTATCGGTGATAGGACTTTCGTTTCTGAAACTGTTATAGTTGCCCCGAACGGTATTGTGCACTGAAGCTATCTTCAGGACCAGCGAAGTCGTAAGCTTTGTTTCTATGCTTTAAACCAATTTAAACCAACTCAGTGATTTTTCGTTCGTGTCGGCAAGCAGAGGCGGCTTTATTTTTTTGGTAAAATTTTAACAGAAATCATTGATTTAAACTTAACACGCAAGGAAAACAGTAAGACGCACTGAAAAGAATGTATCCATTTGTTCGGCCCGCTTGCAAATTAATTGACTTCATCACAAATTAATTGGTCTACTTTGCTGAAAGCGTGCCACAATTTGGAGCGGTCTTTAAAAAAAAAAAACATTATAGCCTCAGGCGCGCTTTAGAGATCTTACCATACTATAAAATAAATCTAGTGGAGAATGGCGCTGTTTCATTTTCAAATAAACGTATCTATATATCTTTACGTTTTATAAATTGTGAAAACCCCGAGCGCTGACTATGTATTACATTTTCTTGTTATATTGTCACATTTTCTACTAGTGTAGGTGCTTCGTATGTAAGTAAATATTCTTAAATGTCAATAATATCAAAATTTCAGTGACCGTCAATTTTTCATATGATCCATTTAACGAGTTGCCTCGTGTGATTTAAATGGAAAGATTCGGTTGTAAGGCGTCCTGAAATTAATTACACACATGTAATTATGAAACGGATGACCACTAACATTACAAATTTAATAACGCAATATACATTACATAAAAATAAATATCTTTCAAGCAAGATAAAAAAATAAAGTCTATTTCAACTTCGCTTTAGTTGCCAGACTGCCAGTCTCGGATCATCCAACAATAGAAAGCCCATCTTCGCTGATTCATTCTCGTACAAACACGATCAGATAAATTCATCAGTTTGGTACAATAAAACACAATAACGCAAGGGCGTACCCGGAAAAAATCTATCAACAAATTTTTGTAATCCTTGTCTCTTCCTTTGTTTCGTTATTTATTGGGCGGTCGCTGACGGGCCTTACGAAATCGTCCTAGAAATACCTCCGGGTAAGAGTAAACAGACTTTTTTTAATTCGGTGTCCAGGTATAAGGAACCGATCTAAATTATACCTTAGAAATAAGTGTAGCGGTAATAAACTATTTTCTAGTAGTAAAAAAATTTCTAAGCACGCATTGTGATGAAAATCCCACAATTTAAATAAAAAAAATGTGGTAAGTTCATTATCCTGCTCTATATTTGTTATTTACGATATCTTTCTTCAACATTAAAAGATTTTAATTTACTAAAAAGACAGTTTCTCACGTTTATTATAAACTAAACGAGGCAAAAATGTTAGATTACAACTTGTTGGACGCCTTCGGAATATCACCTGCGACTAGGTTACTGCTGCATATTAAAACGAGTATTCTCATACATAAATATGCAACTGAATGCAGTGCAACTTATGTAGCCAACTGACAGGCAATTCTCCATCCAACCATATTAATTAATTATTCCTCTAAAAATTAGAATTTAACTCTGTTGGAACTGGACTTTGAATGAAGGCAACATGATTCATTTAATGAATTCCTAAATTCAGTGCAACTTTGTTAGATGTGGATGAGAGGTCAAACCATATTCATATTTTATATTAAAGTGTACTAAAGTACCATATTGGATTGAGAATAAAAATTAAGAACAAGGTTAAAGTATGTCACAGAGTCAAATTTTATTTTATGGTAGAAATTCTACTCGAGGTGTTTAGCCTCCTCGAGGTGTTCTAGTCAACGATGAATCAATTAGAACTCCATGATGTAAGCAAATCGGAATTAAACAATAAAAACAAAGTGTTAAAAGGTTATTTTTAGCAGCGCCTTTCACAACGTCACGCATAATTTAAACATTAATAAATCACTCTTGATTCAGACAGAGTGTCTGGCAAGGAAATTGGGAATGAAATGATCAATTAAACATTAATTGCGACTAATTAAAATGTTGGCTCAATTGACAGTGAGGAAGACATTACCGGAAAAATTGATGTTAGAAAGGGTAAGTATACTGTTTTAATATCTTTTATTACAGTACTTATGTGTAATTAAATGTGGCCATGGAATTTACCGACAATCGTAAAAATCATAATTGTATATCCTGACAGATACGAGAGCAATTTATATTATCATTGAAATTAAAGTATTTGGAAAAAAAGTGATTTACTGGCATTAAATGCAAATGCCCTTTGTCCCAAAGAATTTCCTTTAATTAAATTTTACTATTTTTGCTTAGAACCTATAAATACTTTAGACTTTCCTTTGTTAGTGCATCTGTAAAATTTATGGGAGTATCCATTTCATTGCAATTTTACGATATTCAAACAAAGAACTGAACTGCAATGAAAGCAGCACAAAATTTTATAAATATCCATACTAATCATACCCACAAATCATACTAGGTATGTAGCATTGAAAATTTCCTGTTTCCTTTGTACTATTAATCCATTTTTTAAATAAACGTGTTTTATATGTACATGTTTGAACAAAGCATCGGTAGCTTAAATATCCGTGTAAATGCCAAGACTAATATTTACATGGAACACTGACCTAGCACTTGCCTAATTATCATTACGGCAAACAAACCGCATTCTCGAGGCCTTTTCAGCTTCAGGAATCGTTTCAGCATCTTTTTCAAAGTTGCTCCATAAAAACATCGGCACCGATCGTGGAATTATGCGATACAAATCGGGCCTAATAAGCGGTTTACGGTGAAGGGGTTGCATGAAGAATGAAAATAATAACTATCCTCACGATCTATATTGTTTGCTTTTAGCGGACTGTCTGGTCGATGCCTGTAATAAAAATTGTTTGCTTTTGTTTCGTGTGCGAGCTTTGTTTAAAAAAGGGATTGTTGGAATGCATGTTTGTTTTCCATGTACTTAATGTTATTATCTGGACTGTTGAATACCGTTTTGTTTAGGTGGAGCGCTTTGAGATCTTTGCTCTGTAATTATTACGACGTGAACCACAAGAACGGAATTTTGTGGCAAAAAACTGAGCGTTACAAAGTGACGTTAAAGAACAAAATGAATAATTTAAGCAGAATTAGACTAGACTAACGAAACCCTAATTAGCAATTTTAAATGGGGATCCAGAAACCAAAGAGGCGAGAGAATGTTAAGCCTTTTGGAAGGCTCAAAGATTTTACGCAGTGATCTCATTCTTCAAATATAGCGCAACTGACCACACTCTCCGAATACAATCTTATGTCCGCAAGTGAATTTAAAAAAAAAATAATAATAAACATACTGACTTTATTTTGAAGACTAAAAATAAAATTTGTTAAATATTAAAAGTTTGACACAGTAGTACATGACAAATATAGCGCTGAACGAATGACTAAATTATCTCATTCCATTGCGGAGTTATATGACGATAAAATCTCGTGCCTCGTCACGGGACACGTCTAATATAAGAACCAATGATGGTCGATTGAAATACAAAAAGTAAGATCGATTCTAACAAAAAGTATAATGAAATGTAGAAAAGAAGTCTACAGAAAATATATT
Source organism: Diaperis boleti (assembly GCA_963583935.1). Taxonomy (NCBI): domain Eukaryota; kingdom Metazoa; phylum Arthropoda; class Insecta; order Coleoptera; family Tenebrionidae; genus Diaperis; species Diaperis boleti. Next base: position 20,958,767 of record OY757246.1, on the reverse strand, counting down.
ATGTAATAGCATTTCAGCCAGACATTGCTTTCAGCCACACGCCCAGGGTTCTACTTATTTAATCCAGAGAGAAGTAAACAGGTTGTTAACGTTCTTTTCTCATCCCTTTTCTAATTAGATCCTCCCAATTACCTTTTTTTTTAATTCCTTGTAACGCCACTTGAAAGTATATGTAAGTATTCTTAACTGTATAATGTATGTAAATTTTCTTTATTATTATAGGGGCCACTGTTATTTTTATATGTATTTATTTCTTTACAACACTGGCCGCTTAATACATATTGATCTGACGCTTCAGTTGTAAAAATACTGCAGTATAAAATAAACGCCATCGGATTTCTCCCGAATGTTTCCTTAGAGCAGCGCATCCACCATTTTTTTGTTTAACGACGCTGTCCGCGATCACAAATTAATACATACAATAAATCAGAGCTAGTAGAAACTTATTTTTAATGTGACGGATGAGCTTCTTGTTTTGATGCACGAATTTATCAATACCAATAACAGTAAATAAATAAGAATAGTTTTGAGCCGAGTACTACTTTGTTGGGACCGATCTGTCAGAATTTGATAGATGTGTACAAAAAAGTAAAGCTTTACGGCTCCAAAAAATAAATAGAAAATTGCTCTAAAACAAACGCATTTCTGGAAATGACCAGAAATCTTTATCATAAAATTCAAAGTTGAGGAGAAGTAACCTGCCCTCTCAAACACAGATCGAATCAAGTCAGCTTCCAAAATATCCCCAGAGGTAACAAAGGGAAGAGCTTCAAATAGCACTAGCCGAAATCAAAACAAAATAACTGCAAGGAATGTTAAAATATAGAATTAACAAACAAAACTAAAATTGCAGAATGATAATCTGTAGATATGAGAGAGTTCTGGCTTTAAACGACGAAATAACAGGAAAAAGGGGTGGAATATTGTTGTACCTACTAAGAGATTTCTTCAAAAGGCTGGACAGGCAAACATAGATGGGAAAACTAAATCATCTTAGGTAGACGACATCACTCTATCTCTATCAACTAAAATGCATTCTTGAATTAAACAGGGAATTGAAGATGGCCTAAAGAAAAATCGATGTGACCACCTCAGGCATGCGCAATATATCAACTTCCACCGCGCTAACACGGCCAGACTGACGAGTATCTCGCTCTCACATCACATTCTCAACGCAAAACTTTTTTCATTCTCAACTTTCATATCAATAAAACAACCTAACTCAATTTTCAACAACCAGTGCTCAACCCTAACAAACTATTCAACATTATTTGTTCAACGTTCGGATCTCCACAATATCCGTGCGACATTTTCAAAACAATTGTCATAATAATCAGCATTTTCAAACCAACTGTCGCAATAATCAACATTTTCAAACCAACTGTCACCACTTGTCATCACGTGGTTCCAGAGCAAATTACCAGAACGAATCTCGGGCAGTCTACATTCTCAATATCAAACCAACTGTCACAATAAGCTCACCACCTGCCATCGCGTGGTTCCAGAGCAAATTACCAGAAGGAATCTCCCGAATTCTCAATACCAAAACAACTACTGTCGCAATAAGCTCACCACCTGCCATCGCGTGGTTCCAGGACAAATTAGCAGAAGGAATCTCAGACAGTCTTTCAAAATTATTTTACAATTGTTCCAACATCACTTTACAGTTCGTTTAACATGATCTATATCTAAATATTTATATAAAAATGAATCGCCGTTCGTATGTCACGCTAAAACTCAAAAACCGCCTTACCGATTTGAATATATATATATTTTTTTTGTTCGTCATAATACAGGGATGGTTTAAAACTATTTTTCACATGGACATGGGGGGCCCCTTGGGCTGGACCGATTTTTCGGGTCGACCGAATTTTATGATTTTTTTTTGTATATTTGGTAGGTATGAGAATACTACTATTAGTCCCCCTATAAGACACAGCCATTATTTAAGGAAAATACCCTGAAAATACCCCACCCATAATTGAATTTAATTATGTAATCCAAATTAAGCATTTCAAAAATTTTACCAAAGTAATATTGTTTTAAATCGGGTTTTTTTCTGCTTTTTTGTTTACCTTTGAAAATGGCTGTGTCCTTTAGGGGATTCTTATTCGTATTTTTCACATTGACATGGGGGCCCAGGGGCCCCCCTTGGGCTGGACCGAGTTTTATGATATTTGATTTGTTGGATTTGTCTCCGCCCCGAATAGCAGAATAACTATTAAAACATGGATATGGGAGCCCAGGGGCGCCCTCTTAGGTTTCAACCCTAAAGTTCAGCTGAAAAATCGAAAAATTAAAATAGGTAATTTTGTATGGGAATCGCTACTTCAGATTACGTTCATCGCGATAGCAAGTGATACGAAGTTCACCGGGTCAGCTAGTTTTACAATAAATTCAAATGGACCAACAAAACGCTACTTCTAACAATTAACAACACTAATCTTTCCATCGCTAACAACAATACTCAGAGTACATTCAAGCAGCCAACACAAACTGACAGCATTTGTTCGGTATTTCAGAGCACCCGTAGGTAGCATTCGCTCCCAATCTCCCCTACTTTAGATTTGTTAAGGCTAAAACCCATTAGGCGGTCGCATCGCGAGCTGAGCTAGTCTCGACCGTTTCTAAAGAATCTCGGAGACCGCGATACAATCGCGACGAGCTCGCGAACGTCTAGTGCGTGCGTTTTTGATGATCGCGTACTATGCTTGGAATGCATTTTGTAGTTGAAGAGCCAGTAATAAGACATCTTCCATGGAACTCATTTTCTTAACTGAAACCGTTGTTTAAACAACGTGGAGAGTGCCGGCAGGAATGTGTGCAATTGTCAAATGGGATCAGTTGAGCTTGCGATGCGACAGGACCGCGACCGTCTAATGCGTTCTCTCCTGTAAAGACCGCGATCAGCTCAGCTCGCGATGCGACGGGACCGCGACCGTCTAGTGCGTTCTTTCCTTTACCGAACTCCCCTGCTGACTACATCCGCTTCAAAATACCAATCAACACATTTCTTTAATGTTAAGCGTTTGTCAACCTTCCGAGGCACCTACAATTGAGCCTCTTTGGGTTCATAATCGCACTTCTGATAACAGATTCTAAGACCCCATATTACTAATTTATCTTAAACAAACTATGAATAGGGAACAACATAACCTGACTTGTGCTCAAGGCATGGTGTCTCTGTCTGCCTGGGGGATTTTCCCTGCTCTCTGCCCTAATCCCCATTCTTGACAACCTCAGGCATGCGCGATATATCAGTTGCCACCGCGCTAACATATAGATCTACAAAATATAACACGGATCCATGAGCGAAGTCTAGATCTTGTGAAGATAATTTTATCTTCTGTATAACATTACATATTTCTTTATTTTTTTTTATTGTTCTTTTGGGTATGGACCACTTCTCGACTGGGTAGTACCTGCCTTTCATAATTTCTATGTATTGTGTCTGTAAGTCTTGAAGAAATTCTCTTGTTTACATCGTCCATAACCTCAACTGTCAGCACTGTAGGTCTATTTCCACGTTGAAAGTCGGCCTAAAATACCGTGCTTGCGCAGTAGCGTTTCGGCGTGGTGGGAATTGTTCAGCAAGTTTGTTTCCGGTTTGAAAAATAAGACATGCTGGTTCGTGTGGTTCTAAATTTAGGGATCAAGCCATCCGTTTACGGAAAATAAGTGATTCGTTTCGTCGAAGATTTGTGAGAATATTGGCGAAGTCACTTTCCTTCAGAGATTAAAATGACCACCGAATAGTTGTCGCTCGTTTGTGGTTGTCGACCACGTTTTGTTCGGGGGAAAACGTTCGATGTCCCCTTTTAGTTTATGGTGCTTAATGAAGTAAAAAAATTATTTACAGAAGCAATGACAAAAAAAAAATCAATTATACTTCGGATATGAATCTGAATTGGGATCGTCTATTAGGGTAGCAATAAGGGAGGAAGGGGTTCGAATAACATCACGATGATTGATTACGATTGGGAGAAGGGAGTACCTGGTTGTATGAGCTGCTCTTGAGCAAGCGAGTTGTGTCTAAAAAGCAACGTAACTAGTATATTATGATACGAGTTTTATAAGAAGCATTTTGCCGCACGCACGGTTAAAAGAGTAAGTGCGAGAAAATGCCTTATAAACGAGTTATCATACAGTATTTTTTCTACTTTGCCACTTTTTATACAAAATAATCAAATTTCACAATTGAATTTCGCGGCGGTTGGCCACATTTACGAGGGGCATAAACAGCGGCTATGAAAAAGAATTAACTTGAAACGTCAATAAATGAGTTCTGTGACTGTCGGATAAACGACCCAAAAAACTACAAGATTTTCTATAAAAATTATCATACCAAAATATTCTACACATTTTTACGAAGAGATTGAGGTACGGATGAACAGGATCGGTTTGTTCTAAATATTTTAAAACTTATCACAAAATCTGCACAAAAGTTTGACGTTTTGAGGTTGTGAAATCTCCCCATCCACAAAATGTTTAGAATATCCGCGTCATCACTGACCGGAGACACAAACCCCCTCAAACATCACAATTATAGTATAGTGGCATCACAGTCTTTGGCAAGCGCCATCAGTGCACTTGTTTGTGTTACGAGCTTGACCACCATCAGGCAACAAAATTGCGTGCCCCAAAAGCACATAAAGCCACCCCCCAAACAAGTGCCAACAATATAGTAATGCCAATTCCCATCAACATTATGTTATTATATTGTTAGTAGAATTTATTATAACACCGTTTTTGTCTATTATGACACGCAAACCGTATCGTAATAGCCTCAGTACGAACGCAAAGTAGAAAATAGTATATTATGATACGAGTTTTATAAGAAGCATTTTGTCACACGCACGGGTTTAAAGCACGACAAGCGTAGCGAGAAGTGCCCTAAATGAGTAAGTGCGACAAAAAAAAATAATCAAATTTTACAATTTAGGGAATTCCGCGGCGGTTGGCTACCTTTGGTGCATTAACGGCGGCTATGAAAAAGAATTAATTTTGAAACGTCAATACTCGCATGTGACTCGTATTTTTGTTTATCCTTTCACATGTATCAAAAACGTGGTAGTGAATTTTAACCCATCCCGAACGACCTCCAAAAACGTCGGACTCAGCTGTAACTGAAGCCCTTAACCTTCATAACAAACGCCCCCATACCACAAACAACTCGCACATTCTTTTTCTTTGTGATCCACGGTGTGGACATTGACAAGGACGAACACGATTTCCTGGCCCTGGAAACTCTCAATCTCCCCTTCCACAAAACGTCTAGAATCAAATTCCGCCGCACAAACAAGTGGAACCCCCTTATCCGCGTGGTCACCGGAGACATCCCCAAGCATTTTCTGACTTCTTTAAGCGCCATCAGTGCCTTTGTTTGAATGGCTCAAACCGCTAAAATCCCAATTCACAATTTATTGACAGCCGTTGAAATCGACTTGGACTTGACACAGCGAAGTAAGGTTAGGATCATGCGGGATCATGTTAGGATTGCCAAGATTCCAATATTAAAAAAATAAATTATACTGTTCTTAGTGCCATTATTATAACACCGTTTTTGTCTATTATGACACTCAAAACCGTATCCTAATAGCCTCAGTACGAACGCAGAGTAGAAAATAGTATATTATTATACAAGTTTCACAAGACGGTTGATTGTAGCACGAGTAGTTTGGGGCACGACGAGCGCAGCGAGAAGTGCTCCAAAGGCACGAGTGCTTCAATTTCGGCTTGTGAAACGCGTGTAATATACTATTTTTTCGAATTTGGCTTTATTTAATTAAGAAAAACTGAAAACTTGTGCTAAATTGATGACTTTGTTTACATCTAATCATGGAACGAAAGTCATTTACTTCTCTTTGGTTTATTTTCGTTCACATCTGGTTCACATCTGGTTCACATCTGTTATATGGCGCGATTAGTTGACGTTTATAACGTCGTTGTTGCGGTCACATTGCAGTACAGAAAAGTTACCAAAAACAGAATTATAATTTAGATCATTATGATTCTGTTTTTGGTGTTATAATTTGCAAATTATGAAACCAAATTCGAAAAAATAATTTTTAGGTCTTGTCTAAGCCGGAGTTTTCACACCCAAAACAAATTCTTAAATAAATATCTTAAATAGATTTTTTTACACTAAAAAATACACATGGTGCTGGATAGTTGGAGGTGAAGTAGCTTAGAACCTCACCACGTGCACCATTAGGAAGAAGCAGCTACTGAGTGATCAAGATTAAAAGTTTGAGTTGGCAACAGTACAATTTACATCAAAATTGGTAAGCCTGTGATTTGGTTGTCATCCGACGACAGCTAGTTGACAGCTACATTTAAACACCAAACAAAAATAACCTTGCATTTACAAATGCCACACCGCCAACTTAAAGGCAAAAATAAATCCACACTTTTATCTGAATCTATTACCAACTGAAACATTAATTGTTGATCAGTATCACTTGGTAAAAGGCGAGGAGAAAAGCATAACGTCAGAGTTCTTTCTCGAAGAGATCGCAAAAGAAATTGTAAATTGTTTAAAAAATATTATAGAAAACTTGCTATAAACTCAATTCGGGCATCAAAAGTTAACTAATGCGTGTCTTCAATAAAATAAAGCAGCATAAAGATTTTGCCTCTAATGAGCTTTCACGACTTGTAAAATCCGCAAGTTGCTGACATCGTTCGATAAACATTATGTCGTCATGCATTAACTAATTGGACAGCGTCTTTGGAAGACAGTAACATAATGATAACATACAATCACGTGCTGATTTATGTAGAGATTTATTCCATGGAGAGTAATTTAATCGCGCGACAGAAACGTTTAACAAAATAAAAGAAAATCTGAAACTGCTGTAAAATTCATGAAAGGTATATTATAAATCATAACTTTTTTGGTCGGAACGATGTTTAAAACTGTGGAAGTTTTTTATTTTTTTTATTTTGCACGACATTGTTTCCGTTTTGAATATTCAAAAGAGTGGAGCCTTTTTCGATTGACTTAAAATGTATGAAACACCATTTGAAATTACTCAGTTTTTAATGTCATGAAAGTGTTGATTTTCACACACCTTATTACCGTAAACTGAGTACCGCACGCCTGCATGCTGAGGCAAGATTATATTGTTTGATTTTTTGCACCAACACACACTAATGATCTTTAAACTCCTGATTAACCGCCGTTAGACACTCGTAACAATCAATGGAGTTGTGCCAACTTTGCATGATTACCCATGTCACAACCGTGTTTCGCATTAACATTCAAAAACACCAATTCCACGTAATTGTTTTTACGTCTTCAGATTACCATACAGAAACGGTGAAATGTCCGACACGTTCAGTCATAAATTGTCCTGACATTCCTTAAGTCTCCACTCTGCAGCGTTTTATCCTTATTATGCAACGGATCCTCTCGATCGCACTTGGAAATAAATTATGACCTTGAAGATGGACAATCAGTAAATGCAACAAACTGGTTGTTATTTGCGACTGTACGGAACCCGAGAAGAGGGAATCAGCAACTACTTCTTGTTCTTGTAACGAGTCATTACGAGCGAGCCCAGACAGCTTGGGACGCACTTGCGTGACATGAATGAAGTTTTTAAATGCGGTTAATAGTATTGGATTTGTTGGAGGCAGTTTTTCTCACAAGAATCCAGGTGTCTGGTGACTCTGCTGGAGATCCTTGGTTGTATTATGCTTATGATTGCAGGGAGGATAACTGCATATTGAATTCCAAATTCCGAAGTCGAGGAATGTACACGGTAAAACTTCATTTCAAAAGATTGAAATTGGAGCAAATATAGGTATTTATACGGTGTAAACTAAGTGCGTACTAACTAGAACATTTATTTATTGTCCCTTCATTTAGTGATTGATTTATGGGTTATACTGCCATTAATGGTAAGAAATAATTATGTTCTAATTATACACGGGACTAAACCTATAGTAATTATACATCAAGGTTGAGAAGACTTTTTTCTTAGCCAGGCAATTTTATTGCCCAAGATGCGAAGCATCACGGGCAATGATAATGCAAGGCTAAGAAAAGGCTTCTCAACCGTGGTTTATATAATATTTTGTCACTACTAGCACATTTGTTTAACTTTTCTTCAAATGGTAATCATGATATTGACAAAAGTCGCATCGAATTTGAGGTTATGTATTGTTTCAGAGACCGGATTTTCATGCAAAATTACACCATGAATTTTGTAATAGTTTTCAATTTTTTGTGTTGTTGGCGTTGTTGTTAAGTTGATAGATAAAATAATAAACGATATGCATTTTGCATGAAATCCGGTCTCTTCATTATTAACTATTAGGAAAGAAAAACAATTTCACACATCGTCCACAAACTATATAATCGTACGTTCTACAGCTAGTAGTGAAAAAAAAAATTATATTTGCATTACGACTTTGTTTCACCTCTTTACAATTATTGATCTATGTCAAATTTCAATATGTACATGTAAACAAAAACTTGTGAATCTCCTGGACTACCTTATAACTCTTTAGACTATCTTTCAATAATTCTGAGGATTCTTTCAAAAGTATTCTATCAAATGGCATGCATAAAATCTTAACTGAATTATTACGAGTGCTCAATTTATGACTATACTCCTACGCATTTCCAATGATTTACTCCAGCAAGGTAGGTTTTTGCCTTGTCGCTTAGACTTGATAACAATCAAAGGTGTAACAAGAGGTGAGCATGACTAGCCATGCAAGCTCGCTTGTCTATAGATTCTGCAATTTTGAGTGTAGGGTAACATTGCAAAAAAAAATTGAATCACTTGCCAAACTAGACGTTAGAAAATAAACTTCACCAAACAAATTATAATATTGGAAGCCGGTCATTTTTTTTCAGAATGGTGTATGTACCTGCTATCGATGGAGCGGAAAGAAAAATTTTCTCATTGTCATAAGCATCCGCCCCAGCTTTTTACATTGCCAAGTATTCCAGCAACCTGAATTAAAAGACTTAAAAAATCGCAATATCGCTAGAAGATGTAGAACACAATGTACGAAGGTAATGATAATTAAGAGAAAAAATTTGAATCTTTCAATAATTAAATTAGCAAACTTAGTGAACAATTTACATAACAATCTTCGGAACTCGTATATGTCCCAATGAAACCCTGTTGTCAAATTAACCTACACAATAAAATCTCATTTTATATTCACTATAGCCCTTATCCGCATTCCTTTAGGCGCGACATTTATCTGACCAGTGAAATTTACAAGACATGGAATTGCTTTTCCGTACATTTTATTTGTTCCCAAATAATGGTAGAGCTATTTGGAATGTGCAAATTAAATTTTCTACCTAACTGTATATAATTACCGAATTTAAAGCAACGACTACACGTGATGTTAACCATTTTGCAAGTACATAATATAAAGTTATTGTCGAGGTTATTGTCTATTTCTACATATCTTATAAATTCCATTATTAGACCACCCAACTTGCAAAATGTGTAGTAAAGAGTTCCAGCCAATGCCCATGTAAAAAGTTTGCACGATAATAACAGATGGTAGTAATGGTATAAGAAATTTATGACTTATTCTGTTATTGTCACGACAAAATTGCTCAACTCTTAAAGGTTACAGAGAAGAAATTATGCAAAATAAGTGTTTTTTAGCTGTAAGTGTTCTAGAATATAATTTGTATTGTAGCGTTTACGGGTTCACAAACTGTTTATTTAAACAATTTATTTCCACAACTCTACTTGTCTATGTATAGATTTCCCTAACGACACGGTAAGTTATTATTGTGTCGCTCAGTCGTTTCGACTTCTGACTACCCTCAGACGCAGGTTTAGCATCATATTTGTAGGGAAGCGACTTGTCGAGGGTTCACTCTAGAACAACCTCGGTCGCATGAGTTGGCAATAAAATCATCACGTGTTTCTTCCAGAACGTAACACTGCCCCCTCCTTAAAGATGATTAAAGATGACCACCTAACTTGTGGCTTTTATTTTCGAAGCTCATTGACTCTACCAAACACACTTTTTGCACCACCCTTGTAGTTCACCGACTAAAACCTCTCCCAAGAGTTTTGGATAGTCCCAAGTGTCCACAATGGAGCTCCTCCAGAACTTCCGAAATTCTGTTTTTGGAGATCAACAACGACTACGTTTCCAGACAATGGAGTTCCACTGGGCCCAATATAATTTTACACTGGGTGAGTACATAATATTGCGCAATTTGTTCTCACGTCGGTCTCTGGTCTTCATTCATCCATCCCAGCACTCATAGAAAATCATAGTAGTTTTTATTTATAACTCTCGTAGTCTTTCGATCCACCTAGCGTCTAGTAACACAATAAGTTCGCTCTGGCTTGTACAAGGTTTTGCTGAAGAAACCAATGACACACTGTCGCCCTTCCTGTATTTGGGAAAACACAGCGCCAATTCCCACGTTGCTAGCATCCAAGTCCGTGTCTAACACAAACTCTCCTTATGGCGACAGATAATGCAAAATTTCCGCATTGATCAGTGCGTTCTTCAGCTGCCCAAAATCTTCCTCCCATTGAAACCATAGTCAATGGTTTAGAAATGTTTAAATCCTGGCACGTATCGTCGAAAGTAAGTGCATAAACTGAGAAAAGTGCGCAAGTCATGTTTGTTTATAGGCGTTGGCCATTCCTTCACAGCCTTGACCTTCTGCTCAACAACAACAACATCCTGACTTGAATCCAAATGCCCTAGATAATGCACTTTTCTAAACAAGTGGCATTTCTTCGGCTAAGCTTCAGTCCAGAACTTAGAAGACGTTCTAGATTCTTCACGTGCTCTTCGAATCATTTTTCAACCACAATGATGTCGTCCACATCCACTAGACAGGTTTTTCACGATAATCCTTTCAGCACAGTCTAAATTAGACTTTCAAAAGTTGTGGGAGCATTGTAAATCCCAAACGGCATTACAGTAAACTGCCACAGACTTTGCTGATAAATGATGTTTTCTCTTTGTCTTCAGGTGCCAATTCAACTAGCCAGTAACCACTTTTTAAGTCAAAGTCGAGAAGACCTTCGACCCCGCCAAGGTATCGAGGGTATCGTCAATTCGGGGGAGTGAATAACTCTCCTTTTGTTTTACTTGACTGCTTGACCGTTCTTCCTCCATTTTCCGAATGATCTTGTCGGCCCCTTCCTTTTTGGAAAAAGGTGGTCTTCTAGCAGGCTGTCGAACTGGGCGCGCATCCCCAGTGTTGATGTGTTATAGATGCAACGCCTGCTTTCGGGGCATAATGATGGCAAGTCGACGATTGCCCCATACCTCGACCTTATTTAGTTTGCGTCAGTGGTCTCCTAGACTTTTCCTGGTAGCGGCTCTTTCTTTTCCGCAGTTTCAGTTTCCTTTGAAACAATATACTTTAACGCCCTCCTTGTTGCTTCCAGTGTTTCCCCGGTTCCATCCGCAGCCTCTCCTTAAACGATTCGGATTCAGGCTTGACTTCTCAAACCGCCCTTACTTGTTTCGAACTCTAAAGCCCGAGCTAAAGCATCAACCAATTCTACCTGGTACATAAATAATAAAATGGTTATCATTGAATTTATTCTCAATTTGAAGACTTTCCTGATATTAATTCTTCAAACCTTCCGATCGTCCTAGAAGCTTCTCCTCAATTGAATAAATTTTCTCTTCCAGTTTTCCAGAATGTTCTAGGAGTTCTTGTTTTAAACATGTAGAATTTTCGAGAAATTTTTGTTTAAAACTGTTAATTCTGGTTTGAGACAATCTATCAAATCTTGACTGAGATTTGACAACACTTGTTTATGTTCAGTTTACAGTCATTTATTGAAACAGTTTGCACGAATCACACAGTAGTTTCGACTTCTCACTACTCTCAGACGTGGTTTCCCGTCGTATTTGTAGAGAAACGGCTTCTAGAGCATTCGCTGGTAGAATTACTCCAGAACAATCTCGGTCGTATCAGTTGACAATGATCAGGGGGTAACAAAATTTTACTGGTGATAGATTAGACTTATTAGACCTCGACTTCATTTTAACTTTTCCAAAAAAAAAAAATGTTTCTTAATTAATACAACGATTCCCACAAATAACTATTGGAGACCGCTGGCATTGATGGGGTAAAGGTACTTGTGCTGAATGTAGTGAAAAACGATTACGCGACAGTGGCAGCTTCAAGTGACTTTGGATACTGTTGAAGAGAATCCCACAGTTAGCACCCGCAGACTTGCACTTCAGATTGGAGTATCCCGGTTCGTTGTTTGGCGCACATTGGCCTGCTTGATTTATGTTCCACCTAAGCGATCACCATGTATTAATTTTCTGCAAGTCGTCAGTTTCTCTCGCGAGGTTTGGTGACACACTGTTATACCCCGACCTACACAACGTTCCAGTTTTTTTTTTTTTTTTGGACGTTAAGGAAAATTTCTAAAAACTGATATTACAGTATATTTGGGAGGACCTATCACAAATAAAATTTTGTCACCCCCCTTTAAAAAGCCACACTGTATGTATATCCTGTATAAGCCAATATCTATTTTGTCAGTTTGACAAAGGACCTTTATCACTTTCAATAATCAAAAATATAGTTTACTTTAGTTAATTTCATATAAGAGGTAATTCCACTCATCGAATTACCAAGAAACAGATCCTCGTGAAAATAGCTTTGAACTTTACCCGCGTAAATTCCCAGTTTCTCATAAATTTACTACAAACAAACATATAGAAAAACTGGTCCAAAAATTACGAGATAAATAGTAGAACCTAAATATTATACAACTTGGATCGTCTATTACGAGATACCGACAATAGATAAATTAACACATGAATCGATACATTGCACTGTAAGCCTTACATTCTTTTGATTTACCACCTCTGTGCGTAGGAGTCTTTAGTAATATGTAGATGAACTTAATAAATAAAAGTGATGTAATTTATTGATTTAACTGTACACACTTTCATTCTATCTTCTTTAGAAACCCAGATAGATTTCTCTAGTTTTTAGAATAAATTTTGTTCGCTCTGCCTGATTCGAAGATTAATATCCCCAATTCCCCACAAAAAAAGCTCTCTCAGTACTTTGCATTTCTGCACCATAATTCATTGCATAATCTTTCCACTGCACCCACATGCTGCATATGCATACAGAACAATAACACACCTAGACCTATCAATTTACACCCGGATAAAAAGTGAGCATAAAAACAATAAGATTCCCGGTGTGATTTCCCAGTGATGAGTCTGGGCGTAGGAAGCTTTGAGTTATGGATAAGAGAGTATGCCGACTCCAACCAGAACGCCCTCCCTTCGCCACGCTCGCCTCATAAATTCGCTAATGATGGCAATTACACCCTGACGAAGCGAACACGTTGTCAAGAAATCTAGACATTCCATGTGCATTTCAGCGGCACGCAAAGCGCCTTTTCGCATTTCATTTGCGGAGGAATTCTGGGTTGTGCAGACGAAGAAAATGCAGGAATGGGAGAAATCTAGCGAGCGGGGAACAGAGAGGAAGACGGAGGTATATACCGTACTGTGGTTATAGAACTCTCTAATGCTGATTGTCAAATTTATTGTGATATCGCAAATAATATGACGACAATAAACGTCGAATCGAAAGAGGTCCTTGTCATAGATTTCAGCATAGTGATGGATTAACCCAAAGCCGGAAACTACAACTCAACATTAAAAAATGGCTCTGTCGTCTTTTTTAGAATCCGCTTCTTTTTTGATCCTCGATAACAAAGTATGATCCACTTTATTTTAATCCCAATCACTACAGTATACAATCTACCACTTTTTCGAAATCGTATTTTTTTTTAGCATTTTTGGAACCCTTCAAATTCACGAACCGCCTATGGATATTGATTTTAACTTGACCTACACACATCAATAATTGTTTTTGTCCGGAAAAGCCAACGTCCTTATCAAGTTTCTAATTTTTTTGCACTCTCGAGTGTATCAGTTACCTGCTGTTGAGAATCAGTATCGGCGGGCGAACTCGACCAGGCGTGTTACTGTATTTTACTTTCGCTTTTAAAATTATTATCGTAAAAGATGCCTGCTTTTTCTCGTGTGCCTAATTTCCATTAACGTTGTACATTGTGTTTTGCAAAAAACCGCCAATACCCGAAGGTTAGCAAATCGAATTTGGAGAATTTTGAAAGAGCAAGAATTAAATCCCTATCACGTACAGAAAGTCTAATTTTTACAGTTCAATAACAAATAATCATTGGAGAAGGTATTTTCAACTTAAATAAGACGTAGGGGCAGACGAAGATCCGCATGTTATTTATTAGACCCCACAATTTGCAATAGCATTGGATGTTGAAGTAAACACGTTTAGAAGGTCAGTTTATTTACGCCGAGCGGTTTAAAAATTCATTCCGAGTGTTTCTCGAAGTTTTTTGTCGTTATCACCGTTCAGGGGTTCAGTAACGTGTACCGAAATTAACGTCAAAACTTCCATTAATTTTAATTCGATAACTACGGGGTTTAGGGCAAAATTTTGTTGACACTCATGAGTTCTACCACTGGTTAAAATTAATGTAGTTATTTCTGGGACACCCGGTATATACCTTGAAGAAGTAATCAGAGCAGGAAATAAGCATAATATAGAAACTGTAAGTTCAAGTTCAAGTGTTCAATTCTTTTATTATGTCAGTCATCATTGGTATATTTGTTGTACATTCGCAAAAGAAAATTTAGACAAAAAAAGAAAACATATACAAGCTAGTAACTTAAATGTTTTGATTTGTACAACCCCTACTAAAAGCTGGCATTTTAACAGTAAAACTGATCTGAACTGTCAACATTACAGTCAATGTTACCTCTTCTTTCTGTGTCTACCGAAGTAGTTGGACAAAAAAGTGCATCTGTGGTATTCGAGTAAAAGTGACTTTTATTTTATTAAGTCTTACGCCTCGTTATCGATCATACCGGGTGTCCCAGAGGTGTGTGGACGATCAATTACGACCTTATTTTAAAAGATATCAAAACGGGGTTTTGGGGGGACGATAGCCACACGATACCTTCACAATTTAAAATTATTAGAAATCATATACAGAGTGTCCTAGTATTAGTAATATAACAAAGTTATGTTTTTTTAAATGGAATGCCCTATATAATAGATGGTGAATTGAAAGAGCAGTTAATGCTGAGCAAAATGATATAAGGTATTACAGATTTATTATGGATGGTTCTTGAGTTATGAAGAATTTTAAGTCAAAATTAGTGCTTTTTAAAAAAATTGCGGAGACCATTCCAACAGAGATAACTGAATACTTTTCTGTCAATAATTTTTTATAGACCCAAACTTTAATACACACTGATTGAAAGTCATTTAAATTGATATTTCTATACAGGGTGTACGATTTCGCAAAATGTATAATAACTTTGTTTTTTCAAATGGAACACCCGATGTTCCATTATACCACCAAATAGCATATTTAACAAGCTTTCTGTCAATATATAGTTTGCCTCGGCAAATGTTAGTACTTTAGATAATTTTTACAAAAAACGTAGAAAACTTTCCCAAATTGATGAATTGATGATCAGATCGCCTTGGACTTGTTGCCATGGAGATATCATTTTAGACTGGTTACCATGGAGCCGTTTGTTCTTGTTGACAGTAACTTATCCTGTAACAAATAGTTTCACTTTTGTGATTTTTTTACAAAATGAATTTTATGAAAGAAGTAATGATGAATATGGTACAATGCCTTAGGAGAAGCCGAAAGAAACTCCTTTTTTCCACAAAAATTTAAAACGTTTTGAAAACAGTGGAAACCTGGCCTACAACAAAAAACAAATAATTAGTAGAAGAGTAGGTGAAAACACTGAGCTAGAAGTTTTACTAATCTTAGAAGAAAATCTGATATTTCGAAATCTTTAGTAAACCGTGTGATCAAAAAATATCCGTTTCATCCATACCACATTGAACTCAAAAATTGCAAGAAGCTTATTTTGCAAAAAGAGTGGAATTCTACGAAATAACAGACAATCTTCTAGAAAGGAATAGAAATATTTTAAACAGAATTTTGTTCACTGACCTTTAAGAGCAATGGGCATGTCAAGAGGCATAACATACACTATTATGCCACTGAAAATCCCCACTGGATGCGGACGACTGATTATTTTTTTGTAAAAATTACCTAAAGTACTAACATTTGCCGAGGCAAACTATCTATTGACAGAAAGCTTATTAAAAATGCTATTTGGTGGTATAATGGAATATAGGGTGTTCCATTTGAAAAAAAAAGTTTTATACATTTTGCGAAATCGTACACCCTGTATAGAAATATCAATTTAGATGACTTTCAATCGGTATGTATTAAAGTTTGGATCTATAAAAAATTATTGACAGAAAAGTATTCTGTTATCTCTGTTGGAATGGTCTCTGCAATTTTTTAAAAAAGCACTAATTTTGACCTAAGATTCTTCATAACTCAAGAACCATCCATAATGAACCTGTATTTAACTGCTCTCTCAATTTACCAACTAATATACAGGGCATTCCATTTAAAAAAAAACATAACTTTGGTATATTACTAATACTAGGACACTCTGTATATGATTTCTAATAATTTTAGATTGTGAAGGTATCGTGTGGCTATCGGGCCCCGAAAACCCCGTTTTGATATCTTTCAAAACAAGGGCGTAATTGATGGTCCACACACCTCTGGGACACCCGGTATAATAATATGTATACTATTTTTTTATATTTCAGATTTCCTACTACTAAGCGAACCGACGCAAAAAAGTAAACAAAGATAGGAGACATAAAAACAAATTATATTATATTAATTATCCAACACCTTGTTTATTATGAAGTCATAATATAATGCCGATTTTGAATGTATTATGAGGTCTATAAGACACTTATGAACCTATAATAATTCAACGGTTTTCTAATTTGCCATGGCAACCAGTTCATAAGCCAACAGTTTTAAACATTTTTTTTTTTGGGTTTTGATTAATGTTGTAAGAACTGTTACAGAATGAGGTGTTGGATAAAACTATGTATTACACACGTGTCTTAACAGCACATAAGTCACTTGTATAATAAATAGCTATTATTGTGTAATTATAAATATTGGTGATGTTTACAAATTTTCCCGAGACATGTCACACGAAAAATCCGTGTCTTTGTAACGCGCGGCTAAAAATACCGACAGTTGTAATTAGCGAGCTGCTCATATTATTTACTGCACACCGAGCTGAAATGCAGGAACTTCGAAGTAACTTGTATTATCTTTAGCTAATTAATAAATAAGATTCTTCTATAACCAGTATCCAAGAATCTATTCTATTAAACGTGAACGCCTCCAATTTCAACAATTCAATTTTCAGTTCTCGTATACCGTGCGAAGTGAGGTCGCTATATGAAGCATCTATGAGGAAGGACAGTTGAACGCAGATTGTGGAACAACTCTGTCTTCACCGCCAAATTGGCGACTGAGGACGTGAACGGTTACTTCGGTCGATTTTGGGATCTCAATGCCAGTCCACTGAGCACATTTTGTTTCTAAACATTGCGAGGGAAATAATGCATTTTTGGACCTCGGCAAAGGGGGAAATCTTTAATAAATCTGCGTTATTTACCAGTTGAGTAACTCGGGATTGTTGCAATATATGTTTCTATCTATTCTAGTTATTTGAAGCTAACGCCTCGAATTTCAACAATTTAATTTCAATTCTCGCATATGTGCCAAGTGAGAAAGCTATATTATGCATCTTATGAAGAAGAGCAGTTGAAACGTATATTGTGGAACAACTGTGTTTTCACTGCCAAATTGGCGACAGAGGACGTGAACGGTTGGTTAGGTCGATTGTGGGATCTACTCTGCGATGAGAGTGACAGTATTACCATCTACCTGCTACCTACCGACTGAGCTCAAAAACCGGTGGTTGTGTCTAATACCGGGTGACTTATGTTTGTTTGAAAATTATTTTGTTGCGTTGGTCATAGATTTAATTTCTGTTTCACTCCGTTGTTGAACGTGGAGCGTAGCCCACGGGTTTAGCTAGTTAATAAATAAACTATCAATGTAATATTCTTAAAAAAAACTATCCCTTCATTTTGAAAAATAATATAGAAGAATACATAATTATGTTATATAAATTAAAATTTAAATATATTCAAGTCAAACTCCACAAACTTTAATAAACGTAAAATTACAATTGGAACATGTTTCGGGAGAAAACTACTCCTATCTCCAGCCCTAATTTTACAAGAAATTTATGAAACAATTGATGAATTACAGAGGGGTTCTTACCTTAAAGAATGTTTAAATTTATGACGTTATTTTGAAAGTATTAAATTTAAGGTTTTGAAAAGGTTACCTACATGATTTTTAAAGGATTTGGTAAAAAAAAACATTTCATAAAATGTAAAAATTAAAAATGGATCGAGAAGAATCTGGTAAGTTTTTTTTTGAGTGGTAGAAAATGTATAAATAATGAAATCATTATTGAAGTGAAAAAAGTTGGCATTTCAGG
This sequence comes from Diaperis boleti, assembly GCA_963583935.1. NCBI lineage: Eukaryota > Metazoa > Arthropoda > Insecta > Coleoptera > Tenebrionidae > Diaperis > Diaperis boleti. The sequence continues at coordinate 20,940,290 of OY757246.1, read as the reverse complement.
TTAAAATAATGTTGAATGAAAATTGGAAAAATTAAAACAGTGAATTGATAATGGGATTATCGAAGTTATTCTGTTCGTTTAAACAAGATCTGTTTTCCAGTTTCAAGCCTTTCCTTATTTCCAAAGTCTCAAGAAAATCTAATTTCCGGCCTTTATTGCATTTGTGAATCAATTTGGAATTTGATTTTGAAAAACTATGTTTCGTTATTAGTATATGATTAGCGAAAGAAGAAGGTGTTGATGGACGAGGATCAAGATCTGTGTTGTTATATATGTGTCTGAAATACTCTTTAATACGGTCTGAAATTTTGCGACCTGTCTGGTTTGTGGAGTTTGACTTGAATATATTTAAATTTTAATTTAAATTTACTCCACTTTGTTTTGATTCATCGACATTCTTCCCATTTAATGTTATTTGTATAGGGTCTTAAAAAATAATACATACATCTAGTAAGCTTTGAACATCAAAATTCTCCATAACAACATATACATTTTATTTTCCACAGGCAACATGATGTATGAAGCCCCTATATAATATAGTGGGGACTGAAATTCATAATGATTATCTCAAAATAATTTTCCATTTGGACTTGATTAAATATTTTTATCTTGACGAATAATCATTTAGTTTTATAGTAAAACTAGCTGACCCAGCAAACTTTGTACCGCCTCAGAATCAATAAATGTTGTGTTAACTTTCTTTTTACTGGCATTAGGCCCCCCTAGGCTCCTATGTCCATGTTTTAATAGTTATTCTGCTATTCGGGGAGAAAACAAATCCAACAAATCAAAGATCATAAAAGCCGTTCTTGAGTTATAAACTTACGGGGCCCCCCTGGACCCCATGTTCATGTGAAAAATACTTTACCACCTATTCTCATACATACCAACTATAAACAAAAATCAGAAAAATCGGTCGAGCCGTTTCGAAGGAGTTCGACCACAAACACCGTGACACGAGATTTTTATATATTAGAGAAGATGTTCTATTTTTGCATTCGTAACCAAGAGAGCTGAAATAGAAAAAAAAATATATGTAATATCTTGAAGGAAAATTATACAAAAATGCTCTAATAATGCAACTAATAACTACTCAATGCAAGAAAAAATAAGTTAAAATAAGGTAAAAACATTTATCTGGAAAAAATATTTAAAACGCAAGGACAACAATGTCAGAACAACAACAGCCAGCAATGTTAAAACAACAGAAAGGTAACAATGTTAAGAGAACAAATAGAAAACATTTAAAGGAAACTCAAAGGGATTTCAGAACATTATTAATGACACATTAATTAATAAAAAAGCTAAATAGAGAAGATAATTTTGTTTCTATAGAACAACTGTTCTGTATTCTATTGTCATATCTAGTGTTAATATATTTTACGTGAAATGTAAATCACATACATTTAGATTAATAACTGTTGCTGCTAATATTCTATTTTTTTTTTCTTTTTGTAATTAAATAAGAACATATTTTTAAGCTTTCAAGGTGTACACTAATGATCGCTCATCAAGAACGCATATAAATCTGGTCCAACCTTCAATAATTAATTTGCCACTGCATCTTGTCCATCAAGTAGTGTAGATTACTCAATGTCAGAAGAAAGTAAAACTGGAGCCGCCGGTTTATGGCAATAACACGCATTAGGAATACCTAGGGGCAACTCTCGTCTGAAGACACGTTATTACCTTCATTATAAGACATTGGGATTATAAAAGAACACAATGCCAATTGCGAATGTTGACTTGACTTACTTTTATGACATTTCTTCGTTCTGCATTTCATCCGCATTTCGGAACTGCAGAGGATCACATGCCAAAAATACTAATGAAACGGACGGAATTGGAGCTACCGTTTGGATAAAACGATACAGTGCTTAACGAACCGAAGAATTATTGTTATGCAGATTCGCCGAAACAGCTATGCGTGAAAAGGAGAATTTGGGGGAAATTGTTGCGCCTTTGTCAATTGATTTCCTATAAATCACAATCAAACCGAACCGCACACCGAGTGCTGATTGGGGGTGAAAATTTATAGAGGAAGAAAAACGACACGTATAATTTGAATTTTTTAGTCCCATTTAGAGACACAGAGAGATCGATAACGAAATTAGTCAAAGTTGTAGTTTAATACAGTTATTTATGAAATGTCAATACTCTTAACCATACTTTGAGCAGCGGCTTTTCGTACATAGCCAACTTTGACTGATTTCGTTTTCGATCTCTCTGTATATAATATGAGTACACTGTCAGCATTCCAAACTGAGAAATTCTTAGAATTCGAAGTGCAACAGGAAGTTCACATTTGTGCAGACCAGTACATGTCTTCTGTAAAAACCCAAAACGGAATAATTTTTGCTGCGCTGTGTTCAATAAATAACTTCATAATAAAATGAGAACAACTTCGGTAGTATTAAAGCGTGCAATTTAAAAGCGCTCCGAGCAAAAAGTTCGAATCCAACAATTTCTTTCCTCAAAAAACATATCTATCCTTTTGTTTCACAACTCCGCCTTTTGAATAACAAGAAGGAAAAGCTGGCCAATATTTTATATTCTTACACAGTACGGGAGATTATCTCAACCTGCAGGGTATAAAAAACGTTTCACAGAACATACGCTACTGTGTCTAACATTTAACAATAGAAACTAATTTAAATGACTTGACTAAAATTGATGCCATGCAAGGAACGAACATATCCTCCCATCTAACTACACCTTCCCAATTTTTCAAACTTGCCCAAGGGAACAAAAGAGACAGTGACTTCCTTACGCAAGCATACACAATATCTCAATAATTACAGTCATCGACAGTGATTGAAGGGAAAATGTTAACCGCATTGTTAACGTGTCAAATATTATCCGCCCACCAAAGCATCAACCGTTTAAAAATGCTTTCCGCTAATATTACCACGTTAATAGCGCGCATCTTGCGGGTTTTAAATTAGATTGGATATGTGTAGATGCCCGAAAAATCTCTGCAACTGCACTATCTTAAGTGAATGAACGGAAAAAATACGGAAGTAACATGTGCTCCGTTTATTTTATCTACAGAGGAATCCACAAATAAACAAGATACGCTATGATAACGTACGTGCATATGTGTACACTCGGTACTTATATTGAATCTGGCAGTAATTAGCTACTTTCACCGAGAAAGGACATAACATGGGGCAATTTCGCAATGTTTATCACCTGCTCTTACAACATGTCATCTCTAGTCCTCAAGCACTAGTGAAGTTCAATTTTCGCAGCGGTAATTGGTGCCAAGACTATATTTTAACGATAAATATCTTTGTCTTCTACTAGATTTAGTTTAGATTTCTAATTGGTGACCTTTGGAACATGAACACTTTTATTAATGGTCAACATTGTTTCGGTTAACATTTACAAATTTCAGCTGTTGGCTTTATCATTTTTCTTCATTTCATGCTTGACCACAATGAAAGTTTCTAAAGTTTCATCCCATCTGACTACTAATTTAATATTGTGATTTTTTCGTATGAAACACAAAGGTACAGAAGTGGGGAATGCTCAGACTTCATAATAAATCATGCTAAAAGTAAAACAAGGCAAGCAGAGGACTGAAGTGCTCATGTCGTAAACGGGTGAACCTAATGTATAATGGATATTTTTAGATGCTTTCAGTGAAAATTAAACAAGATTTCAGTGCTGACATAAAAAAATCACTTATTGTTACCCGCGTTGATAGAACTATATCTTCCATAAAATTTAGTTAAGCAGATTTCACTATGCCGTAAGATTAAAACTTTACAGCACACACATGCATATTTATGGTGTGTTCTCAATATGGTAAAATTTGTAATGTCAAATAAAATTGCTTAAATATGTTTACTGAAGGCATTATACCGTTCAGTAAGTACTTTTGGAAAGGTTAAAAGCTACGATATTAAATATTTGAGCTGGCTGTTTAATCATTTAAATCGGATAAAAATTAATGGGGCTACAGACACATTCTATATTTAAATGGACATTGCATTATACATTGCATTTTAAATATTGTAGTCTAGTCAAAAAGTTGAAAACCTGCAAAAAATATATAGTTACAAGGATCCGAAAAATATGAACGATAGCTCATTCGATTCGGGATTTTATTGTGAGAAAGACGATTTTTTTGTTTGTACCGCAAATAAAAATTACAATATTGTTATTAACAAAAAAACAAAAAAAAGAAGGGGTTTAGTTTTTTGGCAATAACACAAGAACTATAAGTAATAGCGAAAATCGGAAAAAGGATTCAAAAGAAGAGGAAATTTCCGATGAAAAACCCCCAACTATCTAGTTCGAGTTCTATCTCCATTATTATATCTATCGCGTTCTATCTCCATTATTAATAATTTTAATTTAACCCTGAAAATAGGGCTCCGCATCTGAAGAGAGTACGTGATATAAAATAATCTTCTAATATATAAAAATGTCACGGTGTTTGTGGTCGAACTCCTCCGAAACGGCTCGACCAATTTTTATGTTTTTTGAAGTAAAACTTCTTTACGGACACTTGACTTGGGGAGTAAGCTGGTGAATACCTGACGAGAGCGTTACGAAAAGTGTGATCGGGCGAAGCGAACGGAATAATTAATTAATAGAAAAAATGTTTGCCTTAACGTGATTCGAACCCGTGTCTTATCCGTTTGAATCCGCCCTGTTCACGACAGAGCCATTGGCCTGTGTCAATTTTGCCTGCAATTGCGCTATTTATCTTAATCACTACACATGATTGCCGACATTTCGCTGACGACAATCTGAAACATGCATTATCCAATACTGCAAACGGTATTAATTTAGGATTCTCCAGTTCCATTTATAAACTTACATAATTAAGAGCACTTTCACAATGACAAACTGAAGTTTTACTTCAGTCGTGTGGTCTAAAGGACACTCGTTTTTTTTTTTGTATATTTGGCATGGGGACTGACTTCCTGGGCCCCTGTGTTATTGATTCTGATAATTAACAAAATTTCATGGGACCTCCGGTGCCATTGAAGAAAATGTTTTTTACCTATAGTTTTTTCACTTCTTGGGGCCTTTCTTATATATGTACTCAAGAAGTTCGTGTTCTAAAAGTTTTTAAAAGTTAATTATTTTGTTTATAATAATTGCTTAAAGCTGAAAAAGATTAAGACCCCAAAAAATATTGTTAGTTTTTTTTTTACACATATTTTATGCTATAGTTGTTCATTCGTCCAATCAAGGCGCTTAATAATGGTGGGTAATTTTTTTTACGTTATTTAGGAAATGATAAAAAAATAAAATTTCTTAAAAACAATTTTTAATTGTTTATAATCCTTTGCTTTATATTTCCAATTAAATAATTACAGTAGAAACTCGATTATCCGGAACCCGCTTATCCGGAACTCCGTTTTATCCAGAACAAACGCGTTTTCTAATTTTGCCGTTTTATCCGGAACTGTTGGTTTTTGCCCCCCGTTTTATCCGGAACATTGCAGTTGAGACGGAAATATAATTCCTCGCAATAATAAAACATTAATCGAAATAATAAAGCTGTTGTTTTTTTTGGAAACTAATAGTCTACGCATTAGGAGAATAAAATTTGTCATGTTCAGATATTGTATTTTATGTTGTGTACAGTGCATATCATACTCTGAGTACAAAATACATAACTAGATCACAATGAACATTGCACAAGAGAACATAAAAATTAAGAAAAAAGTAATTTCCTTCGAGAAGAAATTGAAAGCTGTAAGGCGATTATCCGGAATTTCGACTAACCGGAATGGGTTTGCCCCCCATTATTCCGGATAATCGAGTTTCTACTGTAGTTAAAAAAATTTTTGTTTTTTAAAAATCATTATTTGCATTTCTTAATGAAATACCAAAAAAAATATTAAAAATGCAATTGTTTATTAACTATGCAATTGGTTATAAACAAATTCCAAAATTTGTAATGTTTTTTCTGAAACTTCTAAAAGATCCAAAAACAACCATATATTTATGCTAACAGAGATATGAGCGTTATAAGAAGTAGAAAACATTTTTTTTTATGTACAAATGGATATATGTAAATAATGAACTATCGTAGATAGAAAATTGGTTCAAAATTTATTTAATAATAATTATTACTATAAATTATAATAAACTAACGCTTTATAAAATTTACACTCTGTCATGCAATAATAAAATGTCACATAAACGTCACACTATTTTTATGGGTAAATTAGGGGCTTTCCGGTATAATAATATTACTATTTTATTTCTATTTTATTTCTATTTTCCACACTTTGTTATATATGGTTGTTTTTGGAGTTTTTAGAAGTTTCAGTAAAAACATTAGAAATTTTGGAATTTGTTTATAACAAATTGCACTGCTAATAAACAATAAAATTTTTAATAAAAAAAATTGGTTTTGGTATTTCATTAAGAAATGCAAAGGTTTTTTAAAAAACAAAATATTTCTTAACTAATTATTTAAAAATTAGAAATATTAAAAAAAAAACGATTATAAACAATAAAAAATTGTTTTAAAAAAAAATAATTTTGAAATCATTTTCTCGGGACAACAAAAGACTTTTTTTTAAATTAAACTAGTCAATTTGATAAACAAATAACGTAAAAAAATTTAACCACCATTATTAAGCGCCTTCATTGGACGAATGAACAGCTATAGCATAAAATATGTTTAAAAAAATAATAACAAATTTTTTTTTCAACTTTAAACAATTATTTTGAACACAATAATTAATTTTTAGAACATGAACTTCTTGAGTACATGTATAAGAACCGCTCCAAAAACTGAAAAATTTATAGGTCAAATTTTTAAACACTTTTTGTTGTCTTCAATGTAAGCGAAGGTCCAATAAAATTTTGTTAATTAACAATTGCCTAACTTATTGAAAAATGAAGTTACATCGATTTTTCCAACGGGATCTCATTCCATCAAGTGTTAAGAACACACCATAATTTATTCAAATTTTTAAATTAATACTTAATAGTATAAAAAAAATATATTTTGTGCCGTGACAATTAAATTTTTAATTTAACTTTAACTTCTTTTTCGGTATTTCATTAAGAAATGCAAATAATGATTTAAAAAAAACAAAAGATTTCTTAACTAATTATTTAAATATTAGAAATATAAAAAAAAGGATTACATATAAACAATAAAAATTTGTTTTTAAGATTTTTTTTTAATCATTATGTCCTCGGGACAACAAAATGGGATTTTTTTAATATTAAACTAGTCAGTTTGTTTATAATCAAATAACGTAAAAAAACTTTAGCCACCATTATTAAGCGCCTTTGTTGGGCGAATGAACAGTTGTAGCACAATAGTATATTATTATACGAGTTCCTGTGTAAATTGGGTGCTTTCCGGCACTAAGGGTTTAAAAAAACACGAGTGAAACGAGTGCTGTTTTAAGCCCCGAGTGCCCGAAAGCCCCTAATTTACACAGGAACGAATGTAAAACAACGTTTTATAGTTCGACACCACCTTGGAAAGTCTTTAAATTGCTTAAAATTCATAAAAATAGTGTGACGTTAATCTGACATTTTATTATTTCATGACAGAAAGTGTTTACACAAGCGAAAACTTTAAAATTCTGACAGTGTTGAACTATAAAATATAAAAAAAATAACAATATTTTTTGGATTTAATTTTTTTTCAACTTTAAACAATAAATTATAAACAAAATAATTAAATTTTAAAAACTTTTAGAACATGAACTTCTTGAGTACATGTATAAGAACCGCTCCAAAAACTGAAAAATTTATAGGTCAATTTTTTAAACACATTTTGTTGTCTTCAATGAAAGCGGTCCAATAAAATTTTGTTAATTAACAATTGCCTAACTTATTGAACAATGAAGTTACATCGATTTTTCCAACGGGATCTCATTCCACCGAGTGTTAAGATACCAACATAATTTGTTCAAATTTTTAAATTAATATTTAATACCTACTATAAAAAAAATATATTTTGTGCCGTGACAATTAAATTTTTAATATTTTCTTTTGTGGTATTTCATTGAAATGTAAATAATGATTTTTAAAAAACAAAAGATTTCTCAACTAATTATTTAAATATTAGAAATATAAAAAAACGATTATAAACAATCGGAAATTTCCTCCTCTTTTTGAATCTTCTTTACAATTTTCGCTTATAGTTTTTGTGTTATTGTCAGAAAACTAAACCCCTTATTTTTTTAGTTTTTTGTTTGTTGTAATTTTTATTTGCGGAACAAACAAAAAAAAAAAGTCTTTCTCAGAATAAAATCCCGAATTGAGTGAGCTACGAGGATCCTTGAAACTATTTTTCTCTAGTTTTCAACTTCTTGACTAGACTACCGACTTAGTTCTCTTGCAAACTCTAGGTAATCATAATAATTATTATTTTTTGTATTCCTGGAACAACTGTAATTCTAGGACATATTCAAATAATTCATCATAACATAATCCACTGTCAAACAAAATATATCACGAACCAACACGTATGTATGCTCTGACACAAAAGCATTACTTATAAATAAAATATTTTACAACGTATGCAAATGCCATAAAGTGCAAATACTGCTCTTTTCACAATATTGACATTATTGTACCAATTTTTATCTTCTCTCTTAAGTCAACATTTCTTTCAGAATAAAATAAATTAAACAAGCCATCAGACGAACAATATTTATTTTTTTCCATTTCGTAGGATTTGCCTAATGCAAGGCTTTCATTTTGGCTGTTTTATTTGGTCGAACTCTGCACATCCATTTCCATTAAACAAAAATGGCTTTACAATACATATTTAAGCACCGACTTACAACTTTTCGCCTATGGCACAATGTCATCAATTATTTCTTGAGCCTCGAGCTACCTCATTATTAAACCTATAAGCTTCTTAAAGTTCCGCTAAATCTATGTCGTTTTAATGTATTAGCAAGCCGCAAAAATAGCCGAACTGTCCTATATCTCAGCGTTTTATTTACGGAAACATCACTTAATATACCGCATTTTATTAGGCATATAAACGACGAATTTAGCTCTATCGGCCTTTTTGACCCAACGTGGGATAATAATAGCTGAATGCCATCATTTTCGCGTCATGTAAATGTGCTTTCCAGGAAGCGTTTAATCTCATTAATCAACGTATTAACTGTGTGTCCAGTGTAAATTAAACTATACTTAGGATTTAAATTACTGTAGAGACGTATGTAAATTTTAATTGCTGTTTGCGAAGTTCTGGCTTGGATTAGACAATTTGCTGAAATTGCCGGCCGAGACATCATAAAAACGATAGACATGAAAGTGGGAAATGTATCAAATACTGTTATTAACATTTTGCAAAATGCGACTTGATTAAACTTCCTTTTACATATTTTTAACTTTTAAGAGGACGCGGCGAACGTAGCAATTTAGTTCGTTGCTTCATAGAAGAAAGTGGAAGCATATTTGATTTTTCAAATAGTTTCCTGGCTGATTTATGAGCAATTTTGGCAATTTTATTTGGATATATAGGGGAGATATCTAATGCTGTCAGTTAATAGGTTTGCTGTATATAAATTCCGTGGAATATGGCCAAATAAAATCTATTTCCGATATCAATCAGTTATAACGTGGTAGTCATTCATTACTGCTGTAACCACCGTTGTGATTTTTCCTTGCCCATCAATTTCCCGGCTTCGCCTTGATGTAAGGTTCATTAGTATCGCATTTTTTCTTATTAAAAAAGATTAATTGTCCTGAGATTTATGACACCTTTTGTTGTCTCATAATAATTATCGTTAAATATTTGGCTATGCTGTCGACGCCAAGACAATTTTTACTTCCTATTTAGTCCTAACAAAACTATAGGTATATCGAACATTAAATTTGATGTTTATTGGTATAGAAACGACCGTATAATCAGTTATCTCGGTATGCCATATCCTTAATACTGGTTATTATGTCAATATAGTAGAAACATAACATTAAAAACTCCACCATGAAAGCTATCAACTATAATAAAAATACATTTTTATGGTTATTCATTATGAGGTTAATATTTTCTTTCTTAAGTAGAGACTGCATTTTGGTTCAATACTTGTAAGTAAATACCAGAATATATGCAACATAACAAGCTCGAAATATGCATAAAAAATGCTTAAAATATGCATGAAAAATGTCCAATATATTCGTATCGTTACCAAAGAATAAAAAAACAGTAATTATTTATACATATTATATTATAAAATATTATTATTTATATATTTATTATTCTAAATCAACATAATAATCATCAGTATTTTTATTATCTATCAGTATCAGACGGGCGCCCGCGCTCTGCTCCTCTTCAGTTCGCTAGCCCCTCGGTTAGCGATCGCACGCAGTTATAGGTCGCGGTTAGTCAAGCGCGGTGAGAAACATCGAGCTTGTGTCCGCCCTTGTAGCTTTTTAAAATATTGTAAATATAGCGCAAAAATATGCATGATCACTAGTTTTTAGTTAAAATGTGCAATAACAGGTGAAAAGGAGCTAAATATACAAATGCATTATGCAACATGCAAATGCATATAATCCGGTGTTTACTTATAAGCATTTACAAAACGAAAGCCGTGAAAAGTTAGATTACTAGTACGTTTGAAACTATTAAAAGTATTTTTTTCCATTTAACAATATTGAAGAATCAAGAATGCTACACTATATTAGTAGATAGATAACCCACCTAAATACATACATGCACAGTGGAACAATCAGTAAACCTTGTCAATTAAAATGACACTTCATATACATTACACAGGGTGTCATAAAAATGACTGTAGAAAATTTAACATGCTAATAGAACGCATCAAAATCTCATTTTTTATATATTTTTTTTTTTTTCAAAAGTTTTAGTTCCCGAGAAACACCATACAGGGAAAACTTATACCCACCACTATCTATGTTAAAAATGTTAACAAGAAACTAGCAAAGTCAAGAAACCAATAAACAAAACGATGCTGTTCCGTATTACTATTTAACGATGTATTAAAATAAAGACGAAATAAATAAAGTATAACTACATAGAATGCTATTACATATTCATTATTGCGACTTTAACAAATTATAACATTATGGACCTTCCGATTTCGGCGAGTTTGTTTGGTTGTAAGATTTGAAAGAAAAGTTTCGAAACTTTGATCGCGACAAAAAATAAGGAATTAAACAAAAAAAAATCCTTTTGGAATTAGTCTTTCAAAAATGATCTGTGAATTTACCAGTGGAATTTAAACCATGAATACTACACTTGAATTTAAAGATAGCCGCAGTACGCTGTACAAAATTTTGTCGAGGGGATATAAATACAAAATTGTCGATAATCGCAAAATTTTTTGCGAACGATAATACGTGACCAGCCAAAATTAAATTTGTATGAAAATGATTTGAAAAGTTATCCTGCTAAATTAAATGGTGAAGGTAAAAGGTTTACCATTCTATATTCCGGAAATACTTCAGGAATTCTACCCGGCTGTGACTTACTACTAGACAGTAAAAATAACGACCGCGACTATCACAAGACAATGACTGAAGAGTGGACTGAAAACCAGCTCATTCCTGCTTTGTCAGTCTTTGACGAAAAATGTGTGGTAACGCTACAAACATACAAATTTTGTTATAAATGATTTTTGTGGAAGCAGTATAAGACGAAATTTTGATGCTCTGAAATTTCACGTGCATCGAGACTTCATTCACCTTGCTTCACTAATCTTAAGATTTCATTAACGTTGCCAAAAAGATTTTCTCAAGACTTTGGCATTTCGTACATATTTCCTCAATACTCTGTCAAAACTTCTACAATGTTCCCTCAAGAGTATCCGGACTCCCAACCTTCCTAAAGACTGACAATGCTCCTTCAAGACCACCATACAAACCGCTCTTTGCTAGATTAGGTTGGCACTGCGGTGCGGTGCACAATGAACATCAAATATTACTTACTTATTAATTTTTTATTTTCAAGTTTGTGAAGAGAAAATGTTGTGAATCGATAGATGTTCAGAATACATGTTATTCTTTGACGATTATTAATTATAGTAACTCAATTAACGGCAATAACAAAATAAAATTCTTTGAATTTACTGTCAAATTAATGTCAAACTGGAATTTTAACCTTACAAAAAAACTAACCATAAAAATTACTTATATGTACTTAAAAGGCAATGGAACCAAAAAGCTTGCATCGCAAGGTATGTCATCTACTGGACAGGAACTAGAGGGAACCTATTTTATTACAGAATGCCTCCTGCCAAAAAGTTAAAAAGGAGTCTCCAGAGGATATGCACCAAGCTGTTGATGCTGTACATCGAGGAATATAATTATGTAGCTTCAGCTAGCAGGCAATATAATATACCTCGTATTACTTTATTATATAAGGCCAAAGGAAAATATACCGTTGACTGCCGCATGGGACCTGAAACCATCCTTACTTCAACAGAAGAAATTCTTCTTCTTATATGGTTGTTGTAAATGCTAATCACAAAGCTTTTAACCATTTAAATACAATCGGCCTGGAAAGAAATGGTTCTAGTGTCTTAACTCGCCGTCCACAATTAAGTGGTTCCATGAAATCGAAGACTATATAAAAACCAAAGACTTAGCAGAAGTGTTCAATAACCCAAAAAAAGATTATACTTGGATTATCACTAACAGCATTGAATTGCCTGTGGAACTATTTGTCGATGGCAATTCTTCACATATGAAGATGGAACTCAGCAACTGTTGCATGGAAAACAAAATTGAGGTAATAGCCCTGTATAATAATGCCACACAATCGATCAAAAATTAATCAAAATGGTGTAGAGCACTAACGTTAATGAAATACCTAAACCGAGGGAAAACAAGACACCCCTGAAAGACCTTAACAAAAAAATAACCTTTTTGTAGCACGTATTAATAAATCCTACTTCAAGAGTGAATCCTAATGTAGTTGTACCTTCCACGTCAAAAATTTTGGCCGAAACCTGCAAGTAAGAATCCAAAGAGAGTTCCCTCTGTAGCCACCTCTGAATAATGGCGGTCCTATCATAGGAAGAAACAAGAAGACACAGAAAACAAATTAAGAGGAATGGAAGAGTTGAAGCAAATCTAAAAAAGGAAAAAGAGAAAAACTTCCATAAAAGAAAAGCTAAGGGAAAACAACCAAAAGAAGAAACAACTTCTGATTCAAGTTTTAAAGTATTTGTTGAATCAGAGGGAGAATGTTGGAAAACTGGGCGCAAAAATCTTCTGATACATTATTTCTACTACGGAAATAAAGAAACGAAGAATTATTATTATTATGGGAACAGCAGCAAGAAAGCAATAGTAAAACTTGATGTACAAAAAAGGAGTGAAAAGAAACAGTGTGAAGTTGCAACCTTAGAATGACTTTGATTCAAACAAAGAAGTAAGGAGTACCGACCCATGCTTAAAATTTCAAATAGAGGGAAGAGTGGAATGCGCGGCTGGAAATGGCCTGATTATGAAGATATAATGTGGTATGAAAAGGATGGTGTAGTGAATTGCATACAACCATCTATCCAGAAAAATGATCGAGGAAAACATATTTTCAATTTTTATATTGTAAAGGACGTGGACCCGAGATGGCGTCGTCAATTAATAAAATGTGCTGGATGTACAACGTACTCGAGTATAACATCATCTTTTGGAATATTCGGCACACATCGAGAGCGCGATGAAACTATCTGGAAGCGCATAGAAGTATTTAGGCGCCGGTATATTTATTAGAGGACGTTCCAGCGAAAACCAGTTCGTATCATCGAAGATCAGTGGGTCGAGTCTGACAGTTGCTTTTATCTATACGGAGTGCCGCGTGATGTGTAAATAAATAATACGAGACGTGCCGGTAAAGTAGTAAATTGTAAATAGTGTAAATAATGTAAAATAGTGTAATATTAGAAGTATAAATAATTTGTACATAGTGTTCAGAAACCCTACATTGGTGTCAGGAGCGGAATACGAAGATTTGTAAGAAATAAATAAATCGATATGAAGGTTAAGAAGAAAAGAAGAAATACGAAGCTGGGCACGAATAAAAAAAAAGAGTGTAAGGTTACTTGACAGAGCTGGAGCAACGTTAGTTATAGAAATAACTGGGATAAAATCGGGGCTCCAAAGAAAGCTGCGTAAGGACCTGGAAAGAAGACAGGAAGCTGGTGTCACTCACTTTCGGATTAGATAATGGTGCTGAATGAACTCGAGGCAGAAAAGAGGTACCAATAGAATGAAAATTGGAGGAAAAGTTTTTTTTTCTTCGAGACTGTGCCCGGAAGATCTTAACTGGAAGATTGCAGCCACTATCGTCATTCTGAAGGAAGAGATTTGAACTGGAAGTTGGAGAGACCCGAAGAACGTCCCGGACTTGCGATTGGTGCTTGGATGAAGAATGCAGACCACAGGCGCACGGAAATGCAAGTTGCACAGTAATGACCTTGAGGAAAATCCTGCTGGGCCCAATGGGACTCCATGGATGTGGAGATCGAGTCTGGACACGTGTGCTGGAGAAGTGTGGACACTTGGAAGTGTCGAAGAAGTTTGGGAAGCTGCGAGAGAAGTTTTCCTTAGAGAATTGGAAGAAACTGATAAATGGAGCAGGAAGTGTGTAACTTGCGTCAACACAGTGTGGTAGTCCATGTGGTAGTTGAAAGCGTACAATATCTAGAATGTTACAGTAGTAGAATATGTTATTAGTCAACCGGATTCTCTATCGTCAATGTAAAAAAAAGGGAAAAATTAGATTGTCACATTTTTGTTTTACCTTAATAACCTTTTTCAAGCACTTACACGTCATATCAAATTAGTCATGACTATCCAACAGATTTGTTGAAGTATTGTGCTTTGTTACGTTTTTGACTAGTTTTACAAACTGCACTCTTTCAGCTGCCCTTTTCCTCCGCTTTCAAGGCCCTTTCTTACTTCCAAGCATGGAAGAAATGGCGTAGAAACACGTCTGCTGTCGATCTTGCAACCACCGAAAACGCATCGTTTTGTAGCTCCTTGTTTGAACCAATCAATATCCATAATTCATACAGTTTCACGAACCTACCACACAGTAATATCTACCCTTTTCAGATATAATAATACGTAAAACTAGTCAAAAACGTAAGAAAGCATAATACTTCAACAAATCTGTTTGACGACCACTGTTGACATTGGACAGTCATGCGCACTAATTTGATATGACGTGCAAGTCCTTCAAAAAAGTTATAAAAAATTTTCATAACTGTCAACTACTTGCTGGAGTTTTTTCTTCAATGAAAAAAAAATGAGAAATTAGAAGTGAGTCACTAGTGTAAAGCAATAGTAGGATATTATGCGTTTGTACTTTCATTTTCACTTGGCGTTTTGCTTGACTGGTAAATTCCCCGTATAGGTACGATTCTTTTCCTGAAATTTATGTTTATTGCCCTTACCTTACGCTGGGTTAGTTCTTGATGTTGTTAACTGGTGTCGCATACCTACACTGATTCTTTTATGCGCCGCTACAAATAAAAATCACAAGGATTTAACACTGAAAGTCCGTGAATTTTATTGATATACTTTCTGGTTGGGTTTACGGTTTCAACGTAGAAGTACGTATTCGTTCCACTTCACATGAGAACAAACTATGCAAAAAATAATGAGCTATTTTTGGCAACTGTGTAACACTAGTAAACAATTGTAAAATTACTGACAGCACTATTCGTCAACGGCAATGATAAAAAAATGATTAATTACTTCATCCATTACTACAACTGTTACAATATCTCACTGTCCCGCTTTGCAACTCCTGTCATCAAACTTTATGGTTAATAATTGACGTTGCGGAAAATGACCTACAAACTTTTTATTTTTCACTCCATACTAATACCTATCACTTACAGGTAAATTATACGTAATTACACACCTAAAGCTCATAATCGTGACAAAATTATACAACCGGAACGGAATCTTAATTCAGGTGAACAGCTACAGTAGTTTTACATTAACACCCATTTGAGTAATTATTGTAATAAATGTTCAAATAAAAGAGAGCACGTATACACTCAACTATTTTTTTAATGTGTGCTGTGGTATCGCTTTAAAGTACGCTGTCCTATTTTTCAAGATCCTCTTTTAGAGCTTGTTATTAGCACTTGGACCGTAAATGGAAATGCAATACATCGTAAATTACGTTTATATTGCATTTATAGTACATTTTTATGTTTGTGAAAGAAAAGTGATTAATGGGACCGCTGCGCAGTGAATAGTTCCTACGTTAGGTAAACGGAAAACTATTTCATTTCTTTTTCGGTTTTAAATTTACTGAATTGTCTTGAAACTTATCAAAGTTATGGCATTCAACTTTAAAAATTCAAATTAAAAATTGTAATGTTAAAATTTTCACTAACAGCATTAATTCTAAGTGCCCAAAGTATTTTCAAACCAAAAAAATTATAACTTCGCTTTTGGCAAGCAGTTATTTGCTATGATTCACAGAAAGCATATAAATAAAATTACTAAAGTTTGAAGATTTTCATGACTTTTCGATACGTCATACCAAAGACTGAGTCCTATAAACAGATTTGCATTGCTTAATACAGCCTTGGACTCATATTTACATAACATCACAGAAATGTTTGTCATCCATAAAAACCAAAAGTTGTTGAAACAAAACAGACAGGAGAGACTTGGAGAAGAGTAGTTATATCTGAGCAAAGATAGAGGTATTCCAAAATCTCATGGGTTGTGTCGTTGAAACAATCTGCGCGAAGAAAGGGCGGCCTACGTAGGAGGTGGCCATTATAAGTGAAAACTGAAAACATGTGCTCATAAGTGAAAACTGAAAACATGAGCTCACTGCATTATTTTACACATTTCCACAATTTTCTGTTTCACAATTAAAACAACTCAACTTGGCATTTACATTAAAAAATTGTTGTGCGCCTCACCTTTATAAGCATACGACTGAAATGATACTTTGGTAGAAATAACAACACAGAAACGTCCGACAGCGGCGAAAGCAATGACAATATCTTTAAGTCCGATAGTATATTTAACTCCGAACGTAAATCGGTCTATCGCGCAGGATTACTCACTGCCCATGAAATTTTGAAAGACCTCTAACTAATATAATCGTGAAGACATGGGATACTATGAGATTTATAGCTGCATAGGTCAGTTTTCTATTTGGACTTCAATATTTTTCTTCATTCATTTCACAAGAACTATAAACCAAAAATATCTTCTGAAGTCAGATCAATTTGAATACTATGAATATTAACGCCTATATTTAGATGAATTTGTGGCCATATGCTAGCCGAAGCTGAATTAGTCCACAATAAAATATGCTCCTATATTGGCAACCTAATCAGGGCTAGGCTTCAACTACAATACAGAGAGTCTTGCTGATCCAAATCTATAACAAATGTAAGAATTCTTGGCTTATTGTAAAATGAAACAGTGTCTCAACTCATATTGTTAATTGAAGGTGTTAGATACCAAAGTCTTTCACAACAAAGGATTGGATTAATTAAAATTCACAACAAAATGCAACAAATTTGTAAGAGCAGATGATTGATAACAATCCCAAATCCACAGAAAGCTCCTGTGAAGAAGCTACAGCGTTTGTCCAAGAAAGGGTGCGGCGTTGAGACCATGACTACCACACAAGAGAAGGATCAGGACCTCCAATCCTGTCTTATTGTCGTTGCAGCCCAGTACTCCGATTTTATGAGTTTAAGGTTAAAGGTGATGAACAGGTAATTATAATTTTTGAAAACAAATTTCACAGATGACCCTGGCTGAAATTCTTTCGGGGACCATTAACCCGCCCGTATTATTTTATTAATAAATTATATCGTGACAATCGGCTTCTTATTGTACCAAACGATTCACTTCTACCTTATGGCTACAATTATTATACAATAAAGTGGCATAAGAAATAATTTGATTACATATTAATTGAAATTAATATGTACGCATAAATAAAACCATGCAATTACAAGAATACTAATAATAATCAGAAACTGGATAATCTCTGCGGTTAATTGTTTGTAAATTTGCAGGGCTGAAATAAATTCATGCAAATATTCTAAATGTTGAATTACTCAACCGGTCAACATGAATCACTATATCTTCTGAACGTCAATGCGGGCCCATCGGTGTACCCGCTCCTGTGACATTTAACAAGCAATTCTTCAGGTGGAATGTCCAGCTGTTGGAATCGATTTTCCTTGACAATTTATTATATTGCCAGTAATAACTCAAAAAGAGTTGTATGTTTCCACGTAATCCCATATATGTACATTTTTGACTTAATTGATAATTAATTTTACTCACCTCGTAACAGTTATAATTTGTTATATCTCAGTTTTAGATTATCGTTTTCGAGGTAATGCAATTTAAGATTTCTAAATCTTCATTATTAATGTCATGCAAAAGTCTCGATAATTTATACACAACATTATAATTTATTTCTTTCCAATACTCGGAGCTAAACCCGGAAATGACGAAATGATGAAATATTGGAATTAAATGGATTGTAGGAGGAAAGCTAAAACTGATCTCTTCTAATTTTCACTTCTCATACCTTGCAATTCCTCCATCTTCGTCCTAATTTCTTTTGATGCCCTTTTCTGATTTCGTACTTACAATTTTTTATGCTTCTCGATTTTTGTTATCTCCGCATTTGTAGTTTGCCATTCTTGCTGATTTATTCCAACTTTCTCCTAATTCTTAGATTTTCAAAATATGTATCAGTATTTTAATTATTCAAACTTATATTTTGAGATTATTGGGTTCTCTCTGAATGTTAATAAGATTTTAAGTTCCTGATGTTTTTTCTGGTTCTCGTACTATGGGGAGTCTTCAAGTTACACTCTTTCAATTTATAAGGTTTTCAGGTTCTTTAGTATGTTCTTAAATTTCCCTGCTTTCAGTTTCTCAGATCTTCCAATTCTCAAGTTCTTGAAGTTTATATTCTCTGATTTTCAGGATCTAAGGAATTTAGATTGTAGATTGTCTAGCTCTAAGGTGTCTCAAGGGTTCTCAAGGTTTTACAATTTTTGAGGTATTCAAGCTCGTTAGGTTTCAAGTATGCAGGTTCTGAAATGTTTAAAGTTCTCAGGACTTTCACTTCAAAGTTGCTTTTGCTTCCTGCTCCAGTTTTTGAGTTTTCAGATTTTTAGGTTTTCGAAATTTCATGCTATACTTGGTTTTAATTTTTTTTTCAGGTTTGTAGGATGTCAGATTTTGTTTTTCAATTTCGTTTTAATATTTTAGATTTTTCGTATCTTTTGATCATGTGTTTTCTGGTTTCCATCTTATCTAATTATCAGGTTTTGACATTTTTAGGTTTTCAGGTTTCAGGCTTCATGGCTTTCAATTCATGGCGTATTTTCAGTTTCTCAGCTTTCAAGTTCTCAGGTTGTTGTATTCATCGGATCTCAGGTTTTCAGATACGGGTCTTTTGAACAGCTTTTAGGCTTTTAGGTTTTCATGATCTCAGTTTTTCAGGGTTTTAGGTCGTCCGGGAAAGTTTGTGAAGCTTTTAAATTTTCAGGCTTTTGTATTCTCAGCATCTAAAATTTGTGTTGCAATTTTTAGTTTTTTGGGTTTTGCACGTTGTCTTTTAATTTTCTACGTTCTCAGAATTTTAGGTGCAAATCCCTGATGTTAATTTTTACCTATCACTAAAATAATTGACTTTATGCTTCCCCACTTCCCATTGTCTGCTGGCATTCTGAAATTGGTTCCAGTAATTAATTTCGTTTTAATTTCACACATTGTACTGTTGGCCTTTAAGGGTGATAACACATTATTATACTTGGGGGGTTAGAACCATTCGTGGTTTGACATTTCAGATTCGGTCCAGAGTACCATGGCGTAAATATGACACCCAATTTTAGGTGAACAAATTAGAAAATTTGAGACCGTGTCAGAACACTGCCTGAACCAGTTATTCGTTTAAAAATTTAATTGATACAAGATCTTAAATTCCTCCGAAATGTCAGCTTCTGTAAAAAACAAAAATGGACGTAAATCAATCTTGTTGACACGCTCGCCGAGTCTTGCAAGTTTCCTATACCATTACCTAGTGTAATTTACATGAATTTAGATCAATATCTAATTACTTAATTCATTAGATCTAAATGGACAAACTTTTAGATCTGTTTCTGAAAGAGCGTGGGTTTACGCTGCAGTAGCAGTCTGATTACTGCTATGTTCGATAATGTACCTTTCCAGTTGTTTTATTTTTGACCGTAGGCGGTTATATTCTTTTTTCTAAGCCTTTCCAATTTTATTCCCATTATAGAGGAGGATGTAACTAAAACCGCATTGCGGCAGATTCGTTAAGTAATCTCAAGTATCTCAACCTACATTATTTGGTAAAGAGGGAATTTAAAGGAAGCGTAACTGAAGCTCTTTACGGAATTATGATTCATTTTAATTAAAGAGCATATAGTGGGGGCTTTGTGTTTTATCGATCCTTTTAGAGCAGTCAGTGTTTTCTCGCGGGCCAAAGCATGTGAAAACAAATTGTTACAATTATTATATTAATTAAAATCTAATCTGCATTTTGAAGCCGTTATAATATTATAATAATTTGCTTGTAACTAGATGTTATTATGAAAATATTTACGGTCGGTATTTAAGAAAAGGGGAGTTCACATTTTAAAACTTTAGTTAGCTAAATAAAAATTCGATAAGCAACGTTAAAGTAAACGTAACAAGTGTCAGCAGTGCCAAGTAGAAAAAGTGACAAAATATTAATTAAACCCACATTTCTGACAATGAAGATATAACGAATTACATTCAGGATCTGGAAAAGGTACCAGGAAGAGACCATTTCACTTATTGGGATTTTACCAACGATTTTGGTTCTCCAAAGAGTCAGTTAGGTGTATTTTACAACAAATAGAAGAAGACATTCGCTTGCCAACTATGAAAAAACGAAAGAGAGAAAGTCAGTACCCACCCAAAAAGATTTTTATAAAACTGCTCGTTTTCCGAGGGTACTGGGAGCTTTAGACTGCACTCACATTAGGATCCAGTTGCCGGGAGACGATAATGGAAAGATAAATAGAAACAGAAGAGGGTTGTTTTCATTTAACATCCAAACTTCCTTTTGTAAAGTATAAGTTCTTTTTCTGCTTGTAGTTTTGCTCTCTCTATCTGTTCTTCCATTTCTGTTTGCACTTTTTTCATCTGACAATGGACTCCATTTTTTGCTTGTTGTAATTTTTCTCAGTTCTTTTTCACATGGAGAGGTTTATTTTTAGCATATTGAATGCTGAACAATATTCATTCCAATTATTGTTGATAGAAATGTAAATACATTCTTCTGAAGTTTTATTGTCTTCTTCAGAAGTTTTCTTATCGTCTTCTGGTGAAGTATGCACAGTACAGTGGTATTCTTGTCTGTTACAATTTCAATAACTTCGATGACTGAAGTTGAATCACTTTCGCGCACTGACGGCAGCCCTGACATTCTTTTTCCAATTACATCATTCACTAAAGCATCGATAGGTGTGGGAGCAGAAAAAGTTTCCATTAATCCACTACCGGTATTTTAAAGGACTTTTTTGTTCTGCATAGGTTTTCACAGGTTTTTTTTTTGTATTCCTCCATTTACTTTTAAATATCTACAAGAATATAGCTACTACTTGCAGTATTAAATTCATGGGCTAATTCGATACAAATGCACTCTTTAGTTAACTCAATGTCCGTGCACTGAAAAACTGTAAACTAATATTTTTTAATTAACCAATATTTTACGACCTACGAAATAGCGTGGAAGAATAAAACGTAATCTGGTTACTGTTAAGAACAAATAATAAATACAGGGTGTAACAATAATAGGTGTTAAAATTTTAATCGGTAATTAAACTCATCATTGTCAATAATTTTTCTTAATAAATGTTTGCCCTAAACCCCGTAGTTATCGAGTTAAAATTAGTGGAAGTTTTAATAACATCCAATGCTATTATAGAGGGAGGAAAAATGAAAATTCTGGGGCCTAATAGCATGCGGATTTTCGTCTGCCCATTCGTGCGTATTATTTAAGTTGAGAATACCTTCTCTAATGAAACCCGCCTCGTCAGTCTATAAAAGAAGAAATAGAAATTTTGACTCCTGGTTTATTTGGGCCAGGGCCTATACACAATTTACAAATTTAAATCCCCAGGCTGTAAAAATTGAACTTTCTGTACGTGAAACAATTGTTGCTTTTTCACAATTCTTCAAATTCTACTTGCTAACCTTCTGGTATTGGCGGTTTTTAACAGCAAAACACAATGCACAGCATTGATGGAACTTAGGCACACGAGAAAAAGCCGATAAATTTAAACGAAAGTAAAATACAATAACACGGCCGATTGAGTTGCCCCGAGAGTTCTCAACAGGTAACTAACTGCACCCGAGTGTGCAAAAAATTTAGAAACTTGATAAGGACGCTGACTTTTCCGGACAAAAACAATCGATTCTCAGTAGGTCAAATTAAAATAAATATCCATATGAATTTGTGGGGGGAATGGGGGAAATGCTAAAAAAAATATTTTCGGGAAAATGGTAGATAGAAATTTTGTTGCTCTTGTCAAGTTCTGTTACTAGTTAAAATTTTGATACCTATTTCTGTTACACCCTGTATGTAAGTACATATTTTGTGGTTCCGGTTGTTTGTTGTTTTTATTATTACTACCTTATACGTTTATTTCACGTATACTATAATTGGTTTAAATTATATTTTTATCAACTTCGATAACTTTTGGGAGATTTAGAGGAGTTCCACTGTATCTGGATGCAGTAATTGTTCAGATATGTATGTTTTCCTAGTTGGGATGTGTCATTATTCTCCCTAGGGTCTAAAATAATTACCAGTTGATTAAAAGCATAATATATCATTTCTCATATTATATAGAATTGTTTAATCTACTTTATCAGCCTGATAAACATTTCAGGAAGATACTTGACTAGTAATTAAGCCTGGTTGGTTTTTATGTATTATTTTAATTATGCTCCCAAATTTTCTTCTAGAAAGCAACTGTTATTATGTTTCTAAAAGAACCAATTAATTCAAATATGTATTTTCCACGCTTTTACCCTCCATGCATAATGGTAAGTGCTTTTGGCAGTTGGGGAAAACAGCTGTTATCAAAAAAATACATTTTGGTTCAGCTTTCTTGAGTAACGCAAAATGATAAAGGAATGAAAAGATAACGTTATCGAGCTACTGTATAAGTCCAAGTAATAAAACTGAATCAGTTTCAAATCTCAACCGGTTCACGGATGGATAAAATAAAATGTAATTTATTTCTTAGGGACGTTATCTAAAGAATGTGGCATATTAATAGTAAACATTACATTAGTCGAAAAATGAATCACACTTTTATGGCCGTTACCTACTTAGTACTCAATAAAATAAATGTTAAAGTTATCAAATTAGCCTTAAAAAGTCTGAAAAACACACAGCTCCAGATAAACCTGCAATATGGTAGCAGTATGCTAATAGCTGTGAAAGGAGCATTCCAAACATTTAATGTGATACCATAAGTACAATTTTCCACTCTTGATGAAAAATATATCTTCATTATAAGTCGTAAAACATTGCACAGATATTACCAAACATTAAGTTACTGTTGATGTGTATGCTAACATTACGAAAGAGAGTGGAATGAATTTCCTGCCAACAATTTGCACACGCTCTTGTTGGAACTCGACAAATTATTCTAACTTAAGAAATATTTTTTCTTCAAACATTTTCATATTACAACTGCTTCTGCACGTTCCGGTTGCATTATCTCCACATATGTGTCTAAAGGCAGGGTCAATGTCAAAGAGCTTACTTTTTAAAATGTTAATAATATATTGTTTCACGCGTATTCTAACCATTTGTGACATTAAAGAGTATGTAAATGTAAATATTAATTAGCACATGACCGCTGTATCTTGTCTTGTTTCGTTAATTAGCTAGTACCTAATCCGTACCCAAAACAGTTGACGATTCCTTAGACCTACATTCCTTAATGTCAGAGTTCATTCTGAGAGCCGAGATTTAAACCTCCTTATCAGAAACAACAAATTTTATAATGGCAAAGTTTTCCGGATTACTACAACCGAGAATGAAAATTCTCGGCGGAGTTTGAGATTTCGATAAAATAGAATAATTTAATTTAAGCTCCAAGCTCTGCGAGATCCGGTGCTTTCAATAACTTTAATCAATCTTAATTACATTGGCTTCAAAGAATGAAACAAATCGTTTTTAAATTGGCCGTGTCTGCAGCGAAATTTCATATTGCATGTTGATAAAGCAAAAAAAGCAGACGTCCGCTGCAGGTTGCTGCACAGTAGCAGCAGTTGGCTGAAGTCTTCGTAATCGTATTAATATTTACAGCTCTCGAGAGCCATCCAGTTGGACATGAGCCGGATTTTTACGTTGCAGCATTCATGAACGGCGTGGTTGTATGTAGCTGTGCATCTGGACGGGTGGTATTCGGACTCTTCTGTTTTTTTTAACGAAGTACTTTTATTAATAGCAAATTTTGATGTGCAGCACCACTTATCTAGTCGACGTTTATGGACTGGGGAGCCGGACGAAATTATTTTTCTTCTTGTGGAAGTAGAAAGAGTGAACTTAAAATTGCAGGTAATTTTTTAATTTTTTTAGGCGATGATTACGAAAAAGGTGATTTTGCGGCCTCTTTTGGAGCCGTAAAGTTTTACTTTTTTGTACGCATCTGTCAAACTCTTTTTGGGACTGATCTGTCAGAATTTGACAGATGTGTACAAGAAAGTAAAACACCTTTTTGGTAATCATCGCCTAAAAAAAAAATATGACCAAATTTTTGAATTCTTTTGTGATAATCGCCTCAAAAACGTCGTGTGCACCTCAGCCAAAAGTGCTTTTTTGGCCTTATCTGCATTATGTCCTCGGCTCATGCCTCGGCCACAAACAGCAGATGCGTCCAAAAAAGCTAACTTTTACGGCCAAGGTACACAAATTACTGTTGTGAAATGGAGGAGCATTTTTAATTTGTACTGAAAAAAAGAAGTGTTATTTTGGGAGCTGTATCGAAATTCTCCACCAAAAAAAAAGGCTAATAATAACTTTGATATACTTATCCTTCCAAAAATGGTTCTTTCCAATATTTAAATGCCAGTTTGAATATTGTCAGTCATAAAATTATTATCAAAATTATTAAATAGAATGTACACCTAATAATTTCGAACATTTTTAAAAACCTGCCTGAAATGCAATTACGTTGGGCGAGGGACGCACAGAAGACAGGGAGGGTGATCGAGAATCTGTCCGTAACCCGGTGGTCCCGAGATTTCGAAATTTTACATCATTCTACATGTTTATAATTATTGTTTCTAGTTTATTATTTACGACAAAAATATGATACTGTAGGAAGGACTAGATTTTTTTACGAATTCGGATTTAATGTATTTAGGACAATAGCTTTCATTTCTGAAAATTCTAGCTTTGTGAATTAAAAAGGCAAGAGATATACAGAAGGAATTAAGAGCGATAGCCAAAGAAGGGCGATAAAAAGATATGGATAGAGAGAAAAGGGCTTAGGTGGGACGAAGAAAAGGGTGAGTTAGATAGATAGTCCAGTAAATCTAGGTTCGATAAGCCCATTTCCAGGAAAAAATTCCGGAAGTTTTTTTCTCAACGGTTCTATATATTTTTTTGGTCGCTGAATCCGAATTTGAGGTTTTCCCCCTCGCCAGAGGTGAGCTAACTTCAGGAACTGCAAGAAACTTCAAAAATTTCGGATTTAAAACGATTTAAAACTCGCAATTTCCAAATGCGGGAAGACAATATTTCGATGATTTGAAAGAATCGGGAATTCAATAAGTGAAGGATTAAAATTTCCATGTTTTGGAATTGAAGATGGCAAAGAATCGACAATTCCAAATTCCACGATTCAGAATCTACAATTTCCAAGTTCAGAATTCTAAGGGTCTAACGACACAAACTGATTTACAATTTGCATTTTCTGGAATTCAAGATGTCAACGATTCAATTTCGGTATTCAAAAAGTCGGGATTTAACCGATTGAAAATTATACAAATTTTCGAATTCAAGATGTCCACGACTAAAATTTCTCCAAATTCGAGAATTGAAAATTTACAAATCCAAAATTTTCACGATTTAAAACTCGCAATTTCCAAATGCGGGAAGACAATATTTCCATGATTTGAAAGAATCGGGAATTCAATATGTGAAGGATTAAAATTTACATGTTTTGGAATTGAAGATGACATAAAATTAACAATTCCAAATTCCACGATTCGGAATCTACAATTTCCAAGTTCAGAATTCTAAGGGCCTAACGACACAAAGTGATTTACAATTTGCATTTTCTGGAATTCAAGATGTCAACGATTCAATTTCGGTATTCAAAAAGTCGGGATTTAATCGATTGAAAATTATACAAATTTTCGAATTCAAGATATCCACTACTAAATTTTAAATTTTAAATTTGTTTCCAATTTTTTGCTTATAATTCGAAAACGACATGGGGGCCCAGGGGGGCCCCCTTAGGCTGGACCGATTTTTCGGGTCGACAGATTTTTATGATTTTTTTTTGTCTATTTGGTAGGTTTTAGAATAGGTGGTAAACTATTTTTCACATGGTCATGGGCGCCCAAAGGGTCCCCTTGGGATGGACAGTTTTTTCGGATAAACCGGTTCTTCGGCTCGACCGATTTTTATGAATATTTTTTTTTATACTTGGAAGGTTTGAGAATCGCTGGAAAACTATTTTCCACATGGACATGGAGCCCAGCGGGGCCTCCTGGGTTGAACCGATTTTTCGGCTCGAATAGCAGAATAACTATTAAAACATGGACATGGGGACCCAGGGGCCCCCCTTGAGTTTATAATTTTGGTTTGTATGGGAATCGGTACTTCGAATTACTTTTAATATAACGCGATAGTGGGTGATACTAAGTTCACCGGGTCAGCTAGTAAATATATAATTATATACTACTATAAAAGGTATGACATAAACTAACTTGGCAAAAAAATAATCGAGCAAGTCTACAACTTCAGATTTTTCGCGTTTGCAAGAAAAACACGTGAGAACCTTCATTTTTCCAGAATGTTACGTCAATGACACAAAGCGTGAAGCAAAATAATGTGCACCCGCATTGAGAACAAGACCAGTAGACATCCAACTTGCATCGCGCGTTGTTTAAAAAGGGTAGGTAATAAAAGGTTCCAAATGTGTGATCGAACGATGCCATCCGGTTTGCATTGCATGGGGTAACCTCTCCACATAAATTCTGCCTCCACGATAGAAACGAAATAGGTGGTCTCTAGCTTTCCAAGAATAAATGGAGTATGGACGCTGTCATAAACGTCGTTTAGTTCTCCCTAGGGTATTCCTAGTCATTCTTGTGCAGATTTACTATTCAGATGGGACTAGGGCAGTTTAGACCCAAAACTAAACGTGGTAAATAATTATGATGTACACTTCTTTTCAAAACTTTCCCGTACCTAATACCTAATAATAATTTTGAGTTATGTGAACCGCTAGTTTTGACCACAGGTTAATATTATAAG
This sequence comes from Diaperis boleti, assembly GCA_963583935.1. Classification (NCBI taxonomy): domain Eukaryota; kingdom Metazoa; phylum Arthropoda; class Insecta; order Coleoptera; family Tenebrionidae; genus Diaperis; species Diaperis boleti. The sequence goes on along the minus strand of OY757246.1, from coordinate 20,912,779 downwards.
ACACTAACAAAACTCGGAAATGGACAACTTGGGGAATTAAATGGATTTTCTCTTAAATTATCTAAAAACTTTTTGTTGTTTAAAATTTTGGGACTTCTTCTTCTACTCACGGTCTCTTCTCCTTATCTTTTTTAACCCATAATTATTCGCCATCATTCCTTTAGACCAGGCCAGGTCAGGTCAGGTCAATTTTATCGACACTTACTTCTTCTCCGTGAAAAAAATTTAATTTTGTTATGTTAAACACCTGTCACACAATTTTGATTTTGGGAAAAAAAGTTGGGAAAAAGCGAATTAGTATAAAAATGGAAGAAAGGGCTGTGAATTCATTTAGAGACAAAACGAAATATCCATGTTTTTAAAAAAATGTGTATTTTGCGATATAAAAAGTATACAAATTATTCACAGACAGTAACTTTCAGATATCGGAAAGAAAAGTAAGAAAAGTTTCAGAGGAAAGTTACGAAACTTTGGTTGCGACAAAAAAAAGGAATTAAACAAAAAAATTAATTCTTTCAAAAAAGATCTGCAAATCAAAATTTTCCAGTGGAATTAAACTTTACTTCAGATCGATTTCTAAATTACGCACGTTTGAATAATTTAAGACAAAGACGAACAAAAAGCTATGATGAATCAGGGTGCTACTCCTCTTCCATTGTTTGAGCCTATTGAAAGAGTTTATATCAAATTCTGTTTCAACTCCACTCAAAACCACGCGGCCTCTCCGAAAACTAAAAAAAATTATGCAGTTAACTTTAGGTACCCCATTAAACGACGATGTTAGGTGCCGCGATCACTTTTATTTATAATCACAATCTGCGTTGAAGTTGACCTACAGCCTTTGGCCACCGGAGTAGTTCTCCGCTTTACCACAAAATGCACGTAAAACTTATCGCTTCGCGGAAATCCCCGCAATGTTATTCACAAATATATTTGCTACCATAAGTTAAGTCATCAGCAGCTGTGCATCGAAGATCGGGGACAAACGATATCGTTGTCTATGAAATTTGTGCGCCGGAGGCAATACGATTTGTTAAAAAACAAACATGGCCTTATGAATTATGAGACTTGCAGAGCCGCAGGAAAGGATACAATTTAAATGAGCTTATGAACCATTGATTTAGAGCAGTTAGCTGTTTCCCGACGTTTATTAGTACGACTCTCGTTAGCAAGGAATTTTCCTGCTGGAAGTGAGTTAATACTTCACATTGCGATGAAAAATTTTTGACGTCGCCATTAAAGTAATCTGCACGGGTTAAAATATATATTGTGTAGAGTAGGGAGGAAAATATCAATAAACACCCCTGATGGATAATTTCGTCCATTTTTTGTGTCTCCACGATCCATTATTTCCGCCGCTTTGGTCAATCACTGGAGTTCGATAATAATGGTGGATGCGGCTGAATGTTGTTAAACTTTATGAAATTGTGAAATTAAATGCGTTATTTGTAAATGTCAGGTCAAACCACTCTATATGTTAAATGTTAATTCGGGAAACTCCCACCGAATCGACCCGGAAACAATGCAACGGTTTAGAAGACCATCATCGAATTTTTAATTGATTTTTTTTAGGTTTTGCGCCAGACAACTACGCCGAAGGAATGTCTGGTAGTTTGATGAAATTTATGAACTCCGTGCTGAAATTTAATTGGTTCGCCTGAGAAAACTGTAACCTAAAATTACGAGGCGACACACATCTCGTAAGGATTGACGAAATTCTTGCTCCATTACTGGGTGTCGAAGCGAAACTGGATGAAAGAGAAAATGTCACAACCCAAACAACTTTTCAGAATAGCCAGGGATATGATGGAAGAAATTACAGTGTGATCACTGTATTCATAGAAATTTGATGCTTAACTTGTTTTATTACCAAACAAAATTAGTAGTCAACAGCCAGAAATTTCTAAGATCGGGCAATTATACCGCATGAGATATGCATTGTGTCAACGAAATTGTTCTATTTGATGACGAGCAAAAATCGCCAGTCGAAGACCAGCATTCTCGAAGCAATCGTAATAGCTGAACATTTGCCAACTTGTCTTGGCGAGGACAATCATAATATTAAGCACTTGGGAACACCTGGAGACGTCAAAGCCACTGAAAGTCTGAACATTTCATGCATCGTTAACAAATTCTGAAAGAAAACATTATTGCGGTAATGGTCTAATATTTTTGGACATTACAAGAAATGTCAATAAGTTTCGGCCTTCCAGCGACAATAACGTACTAAACTATTCAATTATTCAGAAGAACTGGAAGAAACTTTTAGTATTATGGACCATAATATTCGATCCGACGACACGAAAAGGCTCCAAAATGTGTTGAAAAAAGCAAATGTGCAAATACTGGATAGGCCATCAAGCTCGCCGGATATGAGATCGAGTGGAATATGGTTTGTAAAAATACTAATAGTATAAAACCCTCCCATAAACTTTTAGGAACTAATTATTTTGGAAATTTCCAATTTTAGTTTCTAATTTTTTGTTAAATTGTTATATTATGTTAGTTGTGACATTTCAATAAAATAGACAAAATAAGAAAAAGGCAATAGCGATAGACCAAAAATGCACATCAAGAAAATACATATTAAATTAGAGAAAAATCAAAAGTTGAAATTAAGGAAATGTCGGAATCAAATAAATGCATGAAAATATCTAAAATTTTGAAATTGCACATCGGTGAAATGGTAAAACGTAAAATTAGACAAATAACAAAATATTTACTTAACGAAATATAATATAACATAGTAAAATATCAAATTCACAAAGTAGCTAAATATCATCATGGGAAAGAAATTGGAATTGAAATATCGGAATATCAAATTAAAAAAATGGAGATTTCTAAAAGTATCAAATTGATGAAACCTCAAATTAGCGAAATTAACAAAATTGCAAAATATTACTGTGATGAAATAGCCAAATAGATATATTTAACGGAATAGCAAATTAGAAATAGAAATAACAAAATAATGGCATTACGAAATCAAAAAATCATTTCAAACAAATATCAAATAACCGTAATATCAAATTTAACGAAATAGCAAAATATGCTATGTCATTCCATCAAATTAAATTAAATGCAAATTATAAATATGAGATTAACGGAAAATCAAACTATCAAATCAATGGATTATCAAATTCTCACATCAAAATATAAACGAAAAAATGTATATGTATACATATTAAAATATCACATTAACAAAAGACCAAACTAAGAAAACTAAGGAAATTAACTAAACATATATAAACATAAAGTTAATTATTAAATAATGAAATAATAAATCTAACTAACAATGAAACGATTAATCAAATTGATGATATTTAAATAACAGATTAAGGGAATAACAAATAAATAACAAATATCAAATATACTAAAACTGTATATTAGATACAAACATGTAATTAAGGAAAGTTCATGTTAAACACCATATGGAATTAATAAAACACCAAGGGATCAGATTGCACGAAATATCAAACTATTAAATTAATGAATTATCAAAATTTCACATTCAAGAAAAATAAAAAATCAACAAAAAAATTTACGAAATATTAACTTGATGAAATATAAAACGTGAAATTAACTTAATGGCACAAAGCCAAATTAACGGTACCTATATTAAAACATCACATTAATCAAAAGTCAAAATATCACACTATAAAAAAAGAAATAAAATAAGTCAAAACATTTTTAAGTTAAACGGTTTTATTGTAAAGAAACATAATAATGATGCAGATAATGTACTAAGAGCTAAAAAATGATTAAGTAGGTACCAGGTACCAGTCATCACACCACTTTCCTCACAATCTAGAGTATTGATCTAAAATAAACTAAAATAAAATCGTGGGGAAAGTAAAATTTCTATTATCTATAGTCAACCGCTCATATCATTAGAGTATGCTTTGAATGCATCTTCTCAATAGACAACTTATATGCAAAATGTGTGTAAAAGTACTCCGGTTACGCTACCTACGCCCCACGATTTTATTTTAGTTTGATCAATACTCTAGATTGATAAGGAGAGTCGTGTGATGACTGGTACCTGGTACCTACTTTATTATTTTTTAGCTTTTAGTACATTATCTGCATCATCATTATGTTTTTTAGAATATAAAACCGATTAACTTAAAAATGTTTTTTACTTATTTTATTTTCACGTTTTTAGTTTTTATAAAGTGTACTGTGTTCTACTTGTCAAGCCCTTTCATTTGATACCAATATTGAGGGGATTGAAAGCTAAAAAGGTAATCCGCCATTTTGTAGTGGCGGCCATCTTGAATCTTTGAATCTTGAATTTTTTCATGGTGTACTGTATTCTAGTAGTTAAGTCCTTTCATTTGATATCCATTGAATGGATTGAAAAAAAAAATACAATCCGCCAATTTGGAGAGGCGGCCTTCTTTGATTTACAATGACACTAAATATATGTACATCATTGTATTGTCATCAGAACCAAAGGGGTATCCCAAATTTCAGATCAATCGGTCAACAGGAAGGGGGTAAGATTTCAATTACTAGATTTTAACCACACAAGACACAATACAACAAAAACATGGTATAAAATAGGAAATGATCAAATAATATAGTATTAAAATTAATGAAATAGAGGAATATCTAAACATCAGATTTGAAACCTCAAATTGATGAAATATTAAAATATCATATAAAATATCAAAAGAATATCACAATAACGAGGTTTCTAATTTAACCAAATAGACAAGTAACAAATTAAAAGAATAGCATATAACGATATATCAAATAAGGGAAATACGAAAATACCAGACTAACGAAATATTATAAATTAATTAAATATCAAAACTTAAATTTAGCAAAATATAACTAATTCAACATAACTTATATAACTTATAATAAGAGAAATATCAAAATATCAAATTTATGAATTGAAAATTACAGGTTCGCAAAATATCAACCCAACAAAACAGCAAAATATAAAATTTACGAAAAACCAACATATATGATTAACGAAATATCAAAATGCAGAGAAATAAAAAACACCAAAACGTGAAATATCAAAATATCACAAAGAAAACACAAATTCACACAACAAATTTCATGTCAGATTAACGGAGAATTTAAATATGTATTTAATTAAAATATTAGAAAATTGAAAATATCAGATTAATGATATTGTAAAATATCACATTAACAAAACACTAAGTTTACTAAATATCAAAATATAATTTTAATCTATATATATAAAAATGAATCGCCGTTCGTATGTCACGCTAAAACTAAAGAACGGCTTTACCGATTTGAATAATTTTTTGTTTGTTTTGTTCGACATAATCCAGGGATGGTTTAAAACTATTTTTCACCTGGATATGGGGGCCCAGGGGGGCCCCTTGGGCTGAACCGATTTTTCGGCTAGACCGATTCTTATGATTTTTTTTTTTGTATATTTGGTAGGGATGAGAATAAGTGGTAAGCTATTTTTCACATAGACATGGGGGCCCAGTGTGGCCCCTTGGCCTGGACCGATTTTTCCTGTCAACCGATTCTTATGATTTTTTTTTTTGTTTATTTGGCAGGTATGAAAATAGGTGATAAGCTATTTTTCACATCGACATGGGGGCCCAGGGGACCCCCTTGGGCTGGACCGATTTTTCGGGTAGACCGATTATTATGATTTTTTTTTGTATATTTGGTAGGAATGAGAATAGGTAGTAAAGTATTTTTTACATGGACATGGGGGCCCAGGGGGGCCCCTTGGGCTGCACCGATTTTTCGGGTTGACCGATTTTTATGTTTTTTTTTTTTGTATATTTGGTAGGTATTAGAAATGGTGGTAAACTATTTTTCACATCGATATGGGGGCCCAGGGGGGCCCCTTGGGCTGGACCGATTTTTCGGGTAGACCGATTCTTATAAATTTTTTTTTGTTTATTTGATAGGTATGGGAATAGGTTGTAAAGTATATTTAACATGGACATGGAGGCCCAGGGCGGCCTCTTGGGTTTATAACTCAAGAAGGGCTTTTATGATAATTAATTTGTTGGATTTGTCTCCGCCTTGAATAGCAGAATAACTATTGAAACATGGTCAGGGGCTCAGGGGGAACCCTTGGGTTTATATCTCAAGAACGGCTGGACCGATTTTTATGATCTTCGATTTTGTCTCCGCCTCTAATAGCAGAATAACTATTAAAACATGGACAGGGGGATCAGGTTGCTCCCTTGGGTTTATAACTCAAGAGCGGCTCGACCGATTTTTATGATATTTAATTTTTTGGATTTCCCTACGCCCCGAATAGCAGAATTCCTATTAAAATATCGGAAAAATTACAGGGGGCGGGGAGCTAAGTACAGGGCAACGACAATAACAAATAACGCCGGCCACCAAAATTTGTCTTACCGGGGTTTAAAAATAAAAATCGATTTTTAATGAGTAAACTCCAAAGTTTCACTTCTGTTGCGCGTGGATTCCACACACATTTTTTTTATGATATCTCTAGAATGGATTGACTGACTTTTTCGAGGGCGAATAACTATTAAAACATCAAAAAAATGAAAGAAAAAACATTCTCAAACATTTTGTATGAAATCCGTACATAGCGCCATCTTTGATACATGACAGAAACAAAAATAAACATGGCGTTGTATGCTGGTTCGGGTAAGGCCAGTAGATGGCGCTGTGAGCATTATTCTTTTATAAAAAAATATTTAATTCAGCTAAAAAGTTGCCACAACATTTATTGATTCTGAGGCGGTACAAAGTTTGCCGGGTCAGCTAGTGAAAAATAAAAATGTTAATCCAAGGAAACGTCAAATTAAGAATATATCAATAGGAACGAAATCCAGATTCAATCATTCAATATATCAGACTTACAATTAGCTAAAATATCAAAAAGTCCACACAATCAAATAAAGGAAATAGTAAAATATCACATCATTAAAATATCAAAATATGTATCAAAATATCACTGACCAAAGAGAAAAATATCAAATTAACGAAATTTCTAATTTAACCAAATGGTGAAGTACCGAGTGAAACACCAAAATATCAGATTCAGCAAAAAGTGAATTTAATAAAATAATAATAATTATGTACCACTGGGAGCATTGGATATTTAACACCTGTATTTCTCTATTGTAATTTAAAACAATATCAGTAGCGGCGTGTGATTTAAAAATGCCAAATATGTCAAAATATAAACTCACGTTTGAATGTACGTCTCTGTTATTGTAATTTTGACAAAGCAAATTGGCATTAAATAAAATTTCAAAAACACATCTTCAGGATAAATGCCGGTGTTAACTATGTATTCAATGCTCCCAATACCGGGAGTAGAATAGATTTTAAACCATTAGGTATATTAATTCTACGTAGATCCATTTATTTGTAGCAGTAAAAGAAAACGAAAATTAACAATTTGCGTAAAATAACATTATCTATGGAAAGAGGGCGAAGATGACATTGCAGTGTCAATTTCATGTCAAATAATGAGTTATGAGAGACCTTAATTTGAATTCCCATGTCAAATTAAAGAAATTAAGGAAAATGCAGTAAAATTAGCAATATGGCAAAGCACCAAATTGATTAATATCCAAATAACAAAACGGCAAACTATGTGTCAAAAATTGACAGGAAGAAATAATATAGTGTTTAATAATATATATAGTTTTTAAAAATCGTCTAATCTTCATAAAAATGGAAAAATCAATTTTTCTTCAACTTAGTTCACAATCTTGTATCTGCTACTGGGGGAATTAAAAAAAAATAATAAAAAAAAACAAATAGATTACACGATTTTTAAAAACAAAAATCTTGCTCCTTTCAAAAAAACAAACAAAAACCGCTCGATGGATCCATTTGCCGTTTCGCAGGGCTATTAGGGATACATTGGGTGTAAAAATCCCCAAGGTCCTTAGCCTCCTCATCAATATTTGTGAGGATGCTGTCGATTTACCAAAACAAGGGAAAAAGCCGATTTTCAAGTCGATATTGTGGGTGGAAAAACATTTTTTCCTTAAATGTTTTGATTGGATTTCATAGCAAATTTGTTCCAGTTTCCGAAACTGCCCTTCGATTTCCTGTACAATCATTGGTTGCTGAGATATCGATGGTTGAAGGCCAAAGGATCCTTTTTCGTTTAATGTCGGATATCTCCGCAAAAAATGGTCGTAGACACAATCTAAAAAATAAAATTAAAGCTGAATAAACAGGCTATCCGGTTTATATAATGGCTCAACCCGAAATAATTTTTCCGAGCCCGTGGAGTAAAAGAAAGAAGGTCAAAAATTTGGGAAAAAAATCTTCCGCGCTATTTCTTTGGATTGCGTGAAAAACATGGCTCCTAAAAATTTTTGGCCAAAAGATCGGAAAACTAGAATCTTCGAGCTCTAAAATGCTTTTTTTAAATCCTCGGTACCACCATTTTTCTTTGCTCTTTTAATTTTTGTGAGTAGTGTATTATTTGACTATCGTGTTCAGATCGGGTTAATAATAACCAGAATGTAGCGTCAAAGGTTTTTTATCAATCACCCTGTATATGAAATCAGCGAAATGGCAAAAGATCAAAATGATGAGATAATTATCCAAAGGGAGTGAAGCGTTCAAGTTCGTGCTCCCGTAAGTTGTTAAGAAAAGAATAAGCTATAGATGTGAACAAGCCACATATTCCTGATCTTCCAGCATTTATTTGACCACAAGAAATTGTTCAATTCACCATCTTTACTTTCCTTCCGAACTTATCGACAGATTGCACGTTCTTGTAAATAAATATTTCTGTATGACGACACAAGCAAACCACGTTTGAGGTTTCCTCTCAACGAAGTCTCTGCGGTTACTTTTTCTTGTGATCTCTTGTTTATTTTTGCTTGTTGTTGCTGCGGTGATTACAAATACCTATAGGTACTAACCAGTAAACTGTTTGTTTTCACTGATTGAAAACCATTAGTTATTATTATAAGAGCACATACTGTGTCGCATAGATGCACACGTCGAGAAAGAGGGCACTTAAATATTCAATCCATTGCTATTTTTAAAATCTCTAGAGTTGCAACATTTCGAAGAGTGTCAGACTTCAAACGAATGCCATAAATTATACCGCCGTAAGCTTTTACATTGATGTCAAAACCGGTAATTTTTGTCATCAATATAAACGGATTTTTCCGAGTCATGCAGGTAAGTGAGTGCGAATATTTGTAAGCATAAAAATGATAACTCTGGGATTTAAATAATGCATTAAATTTTAACATTTTAGAAACTGCAAGATGACCTATATAAATTTAGAAATTTTCCCTGCATGCTGCATAAGTGTCAAAGCCAATTGCGTAGTAGTAATTTTACGCACGGTCCGTATAAAAACGAGCATTTGGAAAGCCCATCTCAACATTTGGAGTTCGCAAATTAGCACTAATGCGGCTTCAGAAACTGCAACTGATGCTGTTGTTGCGGAAGTTTGTGTACTGCACACTTTACTGCATGTTATATGAACTACCAATTTGCTCGGTGTAGTTTGAGATCTTATTGTCAAAAATAACCTTATTAACATCGAGGATAAAATGCAAGTACACCATTACCTAGAATAAAGCACATTTCAAACCACTAAAAAGAATAACACTTAATCCGCCTTCCTAATTAATTTTTTATTGCACCCCAACACTGGTGCCTTTAAAACGTCAAAACGCTCAACACGCTGTAGTGGTTGATAAGCTGTTTCTTAATCGGCTTAAAATAGATGAACACAATATTGCTTTGTCACAAAATGAGTCCAAAAGATTTAATTTTTTTGTTTCTCCTTTCATCAAATTAAATCATCCTTACTTTAGGGTTTATTAAGTTAAAGCGTGACAAGGCTGTAATAAAATTGTGAATGAATTTCAGCCAAAACTTTAATAAAGATAACCAAAAATGATTGATGGGCGCCTTACCTACCTGTGGTGGATATGCACGACACTACAATTAATTAAATAATCTGACATCTGAATGAATGAATGAAACAATTGCATTTGAATAATAAGTGACGATTATTTATTCATACTGTCTAATGATAAATAATAAATGAATCTTCAAAGACGTTCCGCGTGAAATTATCAGACCTAATTGAAAAGCTTATCAAACTTACCCATTCGTCGTAGTCGTTGGCTTCATCATTAAGGTTGTCATCGTACTCCGAATCTCCATAGTCATCCCCAAACAGTCCTTCATCAGTGGTCGTTGTCGTGGTGGTGGTCCTGTACAAATTCTGATGTCGTACCCTGTTATGAACAGGATGCACTTCATTCGTCTTCCTTCCAGTCTGCATGTTGTCGATTTTGAGCATTACTCGATCTAAATTTGGAAACCTCGAATGATGCCTTAACTTTAAATTCTCGTAATAAATATCGTTCGCACTGTTCACTGCACTTTCGGTCGTCGTTACTGGCCTTCTCTGCAGAAGTCTTTCTCTGTGTAGGATGTACTCTTGCTTGGATCCATGGTACGCTAGTGCAGTGCAGATACAAAAACCCAACACTATCTTCAAGTCGGCGATCCACATTTTTACTACGATCTCGGTTTATTTACTACACATTATTTGTTTTTGTGCGAAGCCGGTTTACGACAGTTCAAGTTGATGCCACACAGTTCCTGGATTTCAAAGGAGACTCGTATTATGCTATAATCTTGTTCAACATTTGCTTTATACCTGAGAAAGTTCGTGCAATTGACAATACTAAAGGGTGGAAGTGAGTGTGAATCTGTTCCGAGTAACGTTTGTCTGGGTTTTGTAATTTTACCATTCCGCTGTAACACATAGGTAGTACAAATAATTTTATATAAAATATTTTGATGAATTTCTTATTTATGTCGTCGCTCCTAATTACAGCAATAACGTCCTTAATGGTACCCCGTGATAAAACTAATGCTTTCTATATAATAAAAATATTACATTTCTCAGCTATAATCTCGGTTTAGTGGATTTACTTTATTATTCCAGCTACAGTTCAGATAATGCCGCTAAAAATGATCGCCAACTCTCCCCTAACCGCCATTCTGCCTAATCTCAAAACATTGGGCAAGAATTTTATTACATAACTTGGCGTGTATATTCTGGCTGTACAAATTTACGTAGGTCCTCTTTTTATTGCCATTATCAAATAGAAGCACAAAACTTAATGGAAAGCCTGAGCGGTGCCCTATAATTAACAAGTGGAACACGATAAATTCACCTTTGACATTACCACTTGGTTTATTGCATTCAAAATACTCCATATATTACAAAATCAAATTTTCACTCTGGTCTGTTGACTTTACACGCCTATAACAAGCACTATAAATAATGGATATCCAGACAAATTTATTGATACCTTTTTGATCAAAATGCAAATCCTCATATTAGTTACCGCAGATTTGTACAGTCCTGAAGGTAGGTGTGCCAACACAAGCTGATGAATTATTAAAAGCTGCCGCTAATATACAATTATTTTTACAACCTTGGTGTGTTATTACACCACGCTATTGTGTGTACTCCGGAGCTTTCCGCAGATTTTCCAGGTTTCAGTTTAACTAACTTTTACACAAAGGGGTCGTTGAAAAATGAGAAAAAAAAAACTCAATATTGTGTTCTATAACTTCTATATCAATTCTTTTATATTATTCTAAATAGAACCTTTGCAAGTACACCTACTCGAAAGTCTGAGGCCCCGATAGTTTGCGCCTGTTGCCCGTAGTATGGTCCCATTCCGCAGAAATACGTAGTTTTAGTTTTTTAGGATAGCAACTAATTAATATAGGGGGCTTGTGACCTCAGTGCTGGTCAGGTCGCCAGTCTGGCGCCAATACGCCTCACAATCCTGTGGTTTTGTTTGTTTAGGCTATTTTAATTGTAAAAGAAAAAGTTTGTACATTATCTTAGTGAGTGCTTAAAATATGCAATTAAATATAACAAAATTACCATTATATTAGTCATCATGGACAGCAACACTGTAAATAAAGACATTCTTCCTTCAACAATATTATTAAATATTATTTCCCAAGTTAAATTAGAAAAGACTTTCTTGAGATAACTATCTAATGACAATTTTTATCAGATGACCTTTTCAAGAAAAGACGCGCCAGGAAATTAATAAGAATATTTAATTCAGTTTCGCCAATTACAACAGACACTGTATTATTATCGACCTTGTGTTTTTCTACCTGAGCTTATAACTAGTTTCTTGTGTGATGCAATTTGTCTTGTGTTAAATCAACGCTTCATTTTATTCTAATTGGCTTAAATAACACATTGATGAGTTTGCTCTATGATATCACGTAATAATTATGTTAAACATTTAAATATTCTTATAATTAGAAATTTAGTCTTGAAAGGATGAGAAAATTAATTTATCAAAGTCAATTAAAAAGATATATCAGCTTTGTTTTTGACGGTTAAATTGAATCAGATCTAAATTGATATTTCGATCCTGGGCTAGTGATATTTTTTATAATTTGTTTTATTTACACCTGCTTTTTGTCAGGTAGAATGTGTTAATTAAGAAACAATAACAATAGCTAAATTAATTTTAATTCATTTCTGTTTCTATACTCTCTTTTGTTCCATTATTTCTTCGCCTCTCGATTTCCTCCACTGCGTACCAGCTTCCCTCTTTTCCTGCTCTTTTCGCCTTCTCATTCTTTATATTTATCTTTTTTTTTTAATTTGTCTTCAAATCTTACTGCTCTTTTTTCTGCTTCCACTCTTATCTTATCTTATCCAATCCTAGTATCCATCTTCAGTTCTTCCCCATCTTTCTGCTCCGTACATCATGACACTCTGTACTAGCCTTTCGTACATCAGTCCTCTCCCTCTTATGTCCCAACTGAATTTTCTCTCGCCTATTCCCCATACTTTTTCTACCACCCCGTTCGTTTTTCTTTCGTTCCTTTATATGTCTTTTCTCGTTGTTGCTCTTATTAAAAATATAGCCCAACATGTAACAGTTGTGCGTAAAACGTAAAGGTAAACTCTTTCTGTTGAGAAATATTTGCAGCGGCCGCCGCGTCGGCCAGTTGGGAAACCCAAAGGGTCGTAAAACCCTTACCTGACTGGCGACACTCACGCCCGCCGATCAGTCTAAATCCAAGTCTCAATCCATCAACAGTCTCTATTCAACAGCCGCAAGGGCCCAATTCGAAATCTAAATTCAGGATACGATTCCTTTATTCAAAATCAATGCTTACCTAGAAACGGGAGAAGAAACGTTCACTACAAATCGTCAATTGTTCGTTAATAAATTCATGGAGTGTTTCACTACAAATTCAAATCAACGGTCCTTCGAGCACCACAATTGTACTTTCACAACAACTAGACCTTCAGGCCTCTCTCGAACAAATCTACCCTAATTCAATACACTTTCTTTCGGCCCTCTATACGTAAATAACTATTATTTTTTACATCTGTTTTTCTTCGTCTTTCTTTCTTCTGCCCCCTTTCTGAAAAATCATAATTTTTGTTTTCTCCACGTTTAATTCTAGCTTCCTTCTTTTCAGGTAGCTTCCTAAGCATCTTGTCATTCTCTTCTTTTCTTTGGCCTCCTTCGCTGTTAGCACCAAATTACTTGCATATGCCAGCGAGTTGTACTTTCGTCTTTCCTACCCCCTGCCTGCGCTATTTTTTCGATCGTTCGATGGAGCATCTCTTTTTTCTGAACCCTGTTTGTCCATTTGGTAACACTTCCTTCTCCTCTAGTTCTTCCTTTAATTTCTCTTCTATTATCATTGCGTAGATTTTGTATGCTGTGCTCAGCAACTTACTCTTCTGTAGATCTCCACCTTTTATCTTTTCCCTTCGACTTGGGAATCCCTCGCCTTGCTAGACGTCGTTACTATTTCCCTCATTGTCTCTTCCGTTGGATTCCAGGCTTCGTTTTGTAGTTGATCTTCTCAGATCGCTTTTCCTTTCTTTACTCTTCCCATTTTTCCCCTTTATATAGTTCCTTTATTTCTTCTCTCTTCTTCCCGTTTCTTCCCTCCCGTAGAGTAATTCTCTGAAGTATTCTCCCCATTCTTCGTTACCTTCTCATCTGCCTTCTTTTTCGTTCTCTGTTTATGTATTTCCAGACTTCTTTTTCTGTCTTGGTTGATCTTGCGCCCGGCATTCTTCTTTCTATTTTCTTTCTTGACATCACCCCTTTCATTCTTGTTTCGCTATCTTTTTGTTATAGCGCATTTCTGTACTTTTGTATGTTTTCTTCTTCCCAGATTGTTTTTATGATTATTTCTTTCTCGTGTCTTATTCTTTTTATGCCTTCTCCATCTATTTCTATTCCTAACGGTTTGTGGTCTAATTCCACTGTTTCCCACTTCGCTTCATTTTGTCTTCCTAATCTTGTCCCAATTATCGCATTGAAATTTCCATCTATTATTACATTTCTTTTTTCTGTCTCACTTGTTTTGCTCATCTCTTTAGTGGATAATGTGACTATTTTAACTTTTTTTTTGGTCCTAGTCTCAGGTTCCTCTCTGTTATTCCAGTTCTCTCTTTAATTTATTTCCTTACTCCTGTAATGATGCCTTCTTTCTTGTTTTTGCTTTCTGCTGCTTCACATCTCCATACTTAGTCTCTCGGCAACTTCTATCATTCCTTTTCATCTACCCGCGTTTCTACTATTCCAGTTATGTCGAATTTACTTATAAACTTCCAAAAATCTTCTCCTTCTTTTGTGTCCCAGCTACATTCCAATATAACAATGTTATTATTCCTTTTGGTTTCTTCTGTTGCTTTTCCATTAAATCGTATACCTTATGTAGTTTTGCGTTCTGTCTTCTTTTTATTTCTGTTCTTTCCTTGTTCCTTCAAAAATTTTCCATTCTCCCCAGTGTCGTCATTCCATCTCCGTCAATTTCCCTCTAACTGAAGCTTAATATAGCTTATTCTTACCGTCTTTTCTTCTTCGCTTTCGCTCTTATCTTTTTTGCATCTCTCTTTCCTTCGTTGTTAAATCGTTGTTTATGAAGTTTTTTGTTCCTGTCATATTTCTCAGTTTTTCTTTATTTGACGTTCATGACGTTCTCCTTGTCCCATTTTCATTTATGTAGCTCAATAAATTAAACCCAGCAGAAGAAAATCATTACAAAAGATGATTGTGAAGTTCCATCATAGCTAAAAGCACCTAAATTAGATAGCCCCATTGGGACATTGTGCCTTGTACTTACTACACTCAGTTGCGTTATTGCTACGCCACTGACTACACCAAAATTCCCAACAGTCCATTTCAATTAGTCCCCGTTTACAAAACAATGTAAATTCGGATAAAATCGACCGGATGAATTATTCGTGGCCCTTAAAATCGCGCTATACATAAATTCCAGGTGCCATCAGATAACCCTCTTAATCTTGCATATAAATTGCTCCGAAAGGACTTTCAAATTCGCACCTGAACACGTTCACCCCAATTTCAATATTGAGTTTGCCTATCGCATGCTCAATTTTAAGTCAGAACACGGCGACATTGACATATTACCCAGTCGATTTACGAAATTTATGCTTAATTGTTTGATGTTATCTTGTTTATAAACAACGCCGAGTAGCCTAACGGCGAATGTAAACGCGGGAAAAATGCAGACTGTGTTACGCAAGCAAGTCAGTCTAGACATTTATAAACATTGTAAGGTGCAAATTTAATTTACGAAGTAGTTTTGGGTTCGCATAAATTAGCAATACCGTTTTTTACACAATTTGGGTGGTGATTCAAATTCAATACATAGGAAATTAATTTCAATTCATTTTGACAGACGATTTAAGTCTAACATGTTTCTAAAAAGGAATACTTTAGAATTGAAGCTCTTAATTTGTTACAGTACTGCAGGATAAGGTTCCTTGCGACACCAGTTTTAATGAAGAGAACAGTTCTGAACTTTGAGGTACATCTACTATGTATGTAGATAGTTTATAGTGAAACGAGAAGCTGCTGCAAACTCAAGGAAATGAAATAATTTCGTTGGCGCACAACTTACAAGTTTACGAGGTATGTAGTTCAAACAATTCTACAAAAAGAAAGCAGATTTAAAAATATTTAGAACTTTACTTTACCATCTCCAGAGTGATTTAATATGTGTATTCGTCTTTACACGGCCAAAAATTATTATTATTTTTTTAAATATGTATACTGTTACAATTTAAAATTTTGCGCGCCACTTCATATGCGAGAGAGACGTGGTCTTTCTTTCTTTTCAATTCGAGATATAGCCGGATGAAGACGTGAAGACGAAAGAAATATCATTGCCCATTTTTTGGTTCTAAAAGGGGAGATAATTTAGAACGAATCGTTGATACGGATAAAAGGGCGAAGATGTTCAATTGTGGACAATTGAAAGCGGTAATAATCCGGATAGAGTTCCGTCTAAGAACGTGTTTATAACTCGAAAGAAAAAGGGTAAGATAAGATTTCTCGTTCTGTGTAGATTTTAACTGTTTCACTAATCAATTTAGGTGGCATGCATTAACTTATAGATTGCAGTTGAGATCTTGATTTCAATTCGCCGATGGTGATTCAATTCAGGTGGTTTGAGGGAGTTTGAGAGACCAAGGGATTTGAAGGTTTTAGTGCTTGGTCGGTAGTTTGAGAAACCACAGCCAGCCAGCATCGTCAAGGCCAGCATATAATTAAGATAAGTAATAGTTTCAATTTTTTGTCAACGTTCCATAGTTTCTTTTTGTTCCCGTTATCTATTGTACAATCAACACCTTAAAATTTGCCATTCTTTGCATGTAATAATTTGTTCCATTGTCAACTTTAATATACGTCATCTTTTACATTAATAATTTGTACAATTGTCATTTTAATATCTCTCAACTTTGTTCAACTTATCGATTTAATTTTTGCCACCAGCTATAATTAATTATTGTCACCGTTGTTAATTTTATATTATAGGACTTGTGGGATAAAGGTGTATTTTACTTGTGACCCCACCTCAACCTTGACAGGAACGTTACGTTCAGAGCGAAAATCGAGAGATAAATGCAAAATCAATTTTATTCATGATATACATATACAACTTTGTTCTGAAGAAGAGAATTTGAATTTAATTTATGTGTATTTTGAAGAAAAATATCAAAATTTATTCAAATCACCTCTTCACAGGAATACGTTACGGTTAGGTAACGGTGTTGTGTAAAATCGTTCAAAATCTCCGGCATTACTTAATAAAACGTTTTTGTATTACGTCAAGTAAATAAAGGTTTTCACACGCCTTCGAAGAGAATTTACAAACTGCATTTTTCACAACATGTAATTAATTAACGAACTATGGAAATGTAAAATGTTTAGTGTTGTGACTACTGGGGTCAAAAAACGTAATGGTCCTTGGAAACGTAATTATTAATTTCATAAATAAACCAAATGATTCAACAGGTAGACTCGTAAAAAGTAGTCGTATCTCCCTAAGTCATAATTATTTCGAATGAAGATGGTAAAAACTCTGATAGGTACATCTTTATGATGCACTGTGCGTGCTATAAACAGGCACTGTGCAGATAATTTCCAAATAATTACATTCCCTTCGAAGTGTACACACCTGTCTAACGTTCGAACTGATTGCCGTTGTTACACCCTATATGCATACATAACTAAGACTATTTTAATCATCTCTTAAAAATAACAAACCATCAACTAAACTAACAAATTTCGAAACATTTTCTCTAAATGTGTATTCAGACTTGTTGACAGAGTGATATTCAAAATCCGTTACCTCCATAAATCTTGTAGGTAGTGAATGAACCTCGGATTTTCGGGATGAAATAATTGTCAGTTGATTTGTGCCAGATTTAACTAAAATTGCAGGAATTAATTTCAGCGTAGGTTACTAAATTCCTGCAAGATGTATTACAAAATGTTTTTACTTTTGTAGGCAGGAAAACAAATCATCGGTATCGTAAAATGCAAATGTTTTCGCCCATATAGACCGCCTATAGTGACTGTCACTATTTTATGAACGAAATAAAGAATACATCGGTAATCAACGTTGATGAAGTGACGAGAATATAAATCAGTCCTAACAGCCCACCTATTTCGTCTTCGCTTATTTTGATCACGATTAATCATCTGGGTCTACTGTCAATTGATTGAAAACATAAATTAAAGCTGACATTTTTATAAGCAAGCTCGCGCTACTAGTCAGCGGTGATCTCTATACGTAAATGATTGTGATTTCATATTTTATTTTTGGGGATTTACACATCAGAATCTGGAAAACACACCACTCAGCAAGTGTTACATACAGGATGTCCCAACTAAAATTGGTTCCCCCCAACAATTCCAATTTCAAAAGACTCGAAAGAAAACGCTCGAACAGGTCAATTTTGTTATCAAGGGGGCCAAATTGTACCAAACTTTCATGTCTTAGATCTCACCCCTTGAGCCAGGGGTGGCTCCATTAAAAAATTTAAATGGCATGGGGGATCGTGTGATACATCATTTTAAAGCTTATTCAATTCTTTATCCAGACCTACATTTTCGATTCCTTTCTACAAAAAAAAAAAAAATGAAATCGATATTTTCCAAACCAAAATAAAATACTCAACTGAAATTTGTACCCCCCAACCATTTCAATTTCGAAACATTTAGAAGAAAACACTCGAACAGGAACATGCATAGATTTGGAAAATATCGAATTCATGCTTTTTTTGTAGAAAGGAATCGATAGATGTAGATTTGGATAGGGAATTGACTAAACTTTAAAATGATGTATCACACGACCCCCCATGCCATTCAAATTTTTTAAGGGGGTGGATCCCCTGGCTAAAGGGGTGAAAGTTTAGTACAATTAGGTCCCCCTTGATAACAAAATTGACCTGTTCGAGCGTTTTCTTCTGAGTCTTTCGAAATCGAAATTTTAGTTGGGACACCCGATATATTTCGCATAAAATTAAATATTTTCCCTTTATGTTTAAGATATACTTAACAAATGTTTGGACGGTTTAACTAAATTTACATACAGTACATAATGATAATAATAAATACATACCGATCCTAAGCAACTGTGATGAAAAGGCATTTGAGGTAATTTTTTCATGTCTTCTTTAGGCATGACAACGGTAGCTATACTGTAGACTCAACAAATAATCCTCTAACAAAATGATACTGATTTTAAGACAATTTTACTGCTGCCTTCTTTGAAACGGTAGAAAAGTAATAAAATATTAAGAGGCTTATCATTTTGGGCTAAGCTCGCCATAAATAAAACGTTAAATCACCCATTATTGTGATTCTGTAGGTGTATGTCAAAGTTGTTTTATATAATTAACTTCTCACCTAAGCGATGTATGCAATCAAAATACTCAACAAGAAAACACGTATCTACATAACTTGGTTTTCCATCAGTGGTACTGTGTGTTGTAAAAATATGGTAAACGATAACTAACCAGTCATAGCTGCTGAATTAATCTGTAATAAATAATAATCAAACATTACATTTTGTATCTTTTGCAAGTTGAAAGTGATTTACGTCCACTATAATGTAATATATGCCATTACGAAGCTACTTTTCATTTCTAAAAACAAGCGTTACTAAACTCATATTAACAAGATTTTACTGTAAACACTAGTCAACTCCATATTTTTAAGTATTTAGAAGCTTAACACGTTTTTTCTTTTTTTAAAGAAGATTTGAACACAAAATAATCTTATAATCGATTTACTTCTGGGACAATAAAATGCTAGTAAATTTTCACTTTGCTGTGAATTAATTAAAAAAAAATTGTTGACCTCACTTTAATTGACTCTGAGCTAAAAAGGGTAAAAGAAAGCTAGTTTGGAAAAATCTGAAAACGAAGTGTATAAATTTTATTCTAACGTGAATCACTAACGTTTATACAGAGACGACACTGCGACTAAAAATAAATTTTAAAATATAAGCTTAAAAAATATTAAGACGTAAAGCGCCCAGATTAATGGTAACTACCAAAAAGCTTTCAAGTGGCTAAATGTGTTAATTATCTACTGAAGTTATAATTCTCACTACATGCGCTAATTCTGTCATGTTTTTTGACCGATCGCTACTGCTTTTGTTTCTACATAATAATAGTGTAGCCGGAATGAAAGTTTTTCAATTTCACTTGCAACGGGAAGGTCTTCAATCCAAGTAAGTGAAATGAACATCTTTGTTCTGAAATAGATGAATTCACTTTTTGAGCGTTAGTGGGTCAGGGCCACGATGTTATCGCGAAAAAGATAACTGCACTGACCTGAAGTCATCAACAATTGTTATCCAATGGATCTGATTCATGCGTCTACTTTTATTTCCAGCAAAGTCGCTAAGGTCGAGGTAATCCCAAAAATAAATGAATTTGGGTGATTTGGCCGGTGAACGTGTTAAAAACGGCAGTAAACACAATGCGGCATTGCATTTCCTTTCGGTTTGCACGTGATTATATTTAACTTTCTCAGGTATATGTTGATTTGGTTTCCTGGGATTAGTGGCAGGAGGCTACTTACATGACACATTTTCCGAAAAAAATCCGATCAATTTTTTATTTCCGAATTGAGACACTTCACCAAACTGTTTGGAGTCATTTTTGAAAACCGTTCAGATCGCGTGTTCTGTGCGAGATTCGAGTATGAGACCGTGCAGTGCTTTCGAAGTCGCGCCAACGGATCGACTGAGCCTGTGGTGTCTCTTTATTTGTTAAAGCGCATTCATTGTGGTCCATTCATCTCCCGAACAGTCTCTGATCTCGTATTTCAGAAGGACGCGTAAACACGTATGAAAAGTATTGTAATTTGTCCTGGGTTTTTTCTGCTAGGGGCAGTGGCGGCTCGTAAATGAGAAAAATCCGGCGAGTTGTTGTTAGAGCCCGCGGCAGAGTTCTTAGGCGGCTGCGTCAAGCTTTGCGTCATCCTACCGAATTACATAATTTATAAAAAATATGTCAAAAAATGTCACAGGATTCGTTGGCAGTACGGAAGTGTAGGATTAAAAAATGCGAATATTACAGCCCTACCAACCAAAAAACAATATTAGGGATGAACTTTTCGCACGGTTTTCATCTAGCGGTATATGAGGGGAAAAGATTTAAAAAGGGACAGAACTGTTTAAAATAGTATAAAAAGAAGCATCAATAATAACATCATATATGACATACCTATTAAGGATGATTAAAAGCTCTAGTGCTTTATTTTATTGGTTATTTTTACACATCGAGATAATCCTAAAAATTCGGAGAACGTAGATATCTATTCCTACACATATTTTTTTTTTAATTTAAAGAATCTGCACTATTAAAAGCACTTTATGTTATAAAACCCAAATACCACCCACCGACTCACGAAATCTCCCGATCTACTGAACCGATTGCAATAATTTTTTGCACACTTACTAATTTTACCACATATGCGTTCACTAAGAAACGGTTTTTCAACATTCCATTCCTAAGGTGTGGAGGGGGTTAATCTATATAATAAAAATAAAATGCTGTTCGTTGGTAAGCGAATTACCTGAGAACGGCTGGACCGATTTGGACGACATTTTTAGTTGAAGCCTTTTTTTGTTTTGTTCGTTATGCTCCCGGGATGAATGTTTTCAACTGAAAAGAAAATCGGGAAAAACGCATTCTAGCCTAAATTAAAATAAAATAAAATCTTCAGGTGAAAGAAGTTGTCCAAAGGATCTTGGCTAACCTGTGCTGAAAATCAGCTGTCAAAATAATATAGTTAGAGATGAAAGTACATAATTATAGGAATTAGTCTCTGTTAGTTAATCTGTTAGTATTACACTTATTTTTTAACCACAAAGATCCATATCTTATTACCTTCATGTTCCTATATTGTAAAATTCAGGCTACTGTTTTTCAAGGAAAACATTATCCCACTTCTGAACTAATAATTTAATTAATGCTTTAGATTAATGGAAGCATTTCGTGTATTAGAGATCAAATGTATATTGATAAAAAATATAATGCAGTAAAGAATCAGACAGGCCAATTTGATGTTGCGATACGACGGTTTAAATACCGGTTGCTATGGAGACGGCTTATCAAAAGACCAGACAGTAAAGAGAAATGTCATGCGAAATGAAACAAATCAGCGGTATAATCAGCTTTCTGACTTTTGATCATAACAAGCAATTCAGTACATTTAGTATTAGGATAAAGGAGACAGCATTACGCGCCATCTATTGACACCTTTGACAGTGAATGGTTCACCTGGACCCATATAAGCCGTTCTCAAGGCTAATCAGATCTACACCTGCTGGCTAAATTTGGTAATAGTACGCCGCCATATAACTGGTGTGTCTGTATTCTTTGAAGTCCATAGGGGTATTTGCTTAAGACAGCTGTTATCTATTTGTAGAAAATGAATTTGTACGACACTTTAAACAGGAAAGTCAATTAAAACAACGATTGCTATGGATTGCTCTGGTTGGTCAACGTATGGGGTGCAACGTTGTCATGGGGAACGAATTCTTACCGTCTGTATTAACTGTTTTGAAACTCAAATACAATAATTGCAATTATACCGGCTTTACGAAAACAACAGATCACAGTCTTTCTGATCTCCTAATTATTATGGATTGAGATTTGTGGAAGCACCTGTTGTGTCAATTATCGTTTTTTACTCCAATTGAAGAGCCTAAATCTATCATCGTGGCTCTATTTTCTCAAAAACTTTTATCCTTTTTTTCTTTTCATATTTAAATTAATTAAGTCCACATTTATGTCGGTGTTGCATAAGGACTTTTAATTAAAATCACTATCTTTTGCTAACAAGGAAAAAACTGTTCCATGGCATGCATATTTGAATATTGAGAGGAATTTTTCTTTTTTTTTTTAGATGCTTGGATTACTAGAAGAATTTTTTGTACTGATCTTTTACAGGAGTACAAACATTAATTTCATATTAAATAAAAACGTTTATGAAGAACGAACAACCTTGAGGGTGTGAGTATTCGACGACTCGAGCCGCTCAAGAAAGAGAGTTGTAAAGACGCGTAAAATGAATGAGGTATTAGAAAAGTAGGGTGGGAACGACCCGTTGCACACTGGAGTGCAGCGAGGACAACCCAATTCCACCCAACACTTATTCATAATCAACATAATGCGTTCTCCCTTCCTCACGCATCGCAAGTATCGTTGCGTGTAAACTTGGTTTCGGTTTCACCCTGCCTACAGCACGCCGCTTTCACGTGATAGCTCTCCCTTTTCAGCGGCTCGAGTATAACTATGAATAATAATTCTGTTCTAATTCTCGCCCTCTCTCAACGAAGACGACATTTTTGAAATACACCCACAAAACACTTTGGGTGTTTTTTAGGAACATCAAAATTTTAGTAAAATCTCATCAAATCTCATGTAAAGGGAGCAGGGGGTCATTGAAAATCTCACGTCAACTTTTTAATTAAAAAATACACATTATTATTACATAGAATATAAAAATAAAACCATTAAACTTATTGTTTTACTTTTTTAGGTTTTCTATTTTGTCCGCAAACTATTTTTTATTACAATAGCAATCTCGAGTATAGACAGTATTAAATATTTGATATGTATGGAATTCCCCGAATTGCCCATAAAGTGAGTGAACAATTAGGGAATGTAATTGTTATAGTGTGCCTTAAACGCGCTATTATTTTTCCAAATAGTGGTACATATTTAGCAAAATACAGAGTGATCATAAACTTCCGCACAAAATTCATAATTTAGTTATGTAGTGTTTTTGCGAAAAACGCTCGAACAGGTCGTTTTTTGTTTTTAAATTGCCATCTTTTGACATAAAAATTTTGTTGATGACGTCATCTGTTTTTGAACTATGACAGCGTCATCAATTTTTTTAAACGGCAACCCCTAACTTTTTTTTGGGTTTTAAATACACTTTTCTATTCTCTATTCAACAAGATTAAAAAATTGATATTTTGCATAACTTTTTTTTTTAAATTACGTTTGACATCAAAAATAAAATTTATTATTAATTGAAAAAAAAATGAAAATTAACGATAAATTTGGAATTCAAACAACGAAAAATGAAAAACAATTTAATAAAATTTAACGGAAGTGCTCAAATTGCCACCCGTCAACTATTTGACACATTCCCAGACGTGTTTTAACGCTTTGAGCACTTCGTTCAATCACATCGGGACTAATCTGCGCCATTTCATCCCGGATTCGTAGTGAAATAGTATTTTTTCAAGGAATAAAAATTTTGAAGTAAAACTTTTTTTTACGTAATTTTTCAAAAAAAAGTTATGCACGGTATTACTTTTTCACTATTGTTGAATATAGAATTGAAAGAGCATCTAAAAC
This sequence comes from Diaperis boleti, assembly GCA_963583935.1. Classification (NCBI taxonomy): domain Eukaryota; kingdom Metazoa; phylum Arthropoda; class Insecta; order Coleoptera; family Tenebrionidae; genus Diaperis; species Diaperis boleti. Next base: position 20,888,568 of record OY757246.1, on the reverse strand, counting down.
AAAAAAAAAAGTTGGGCCGGTGTCAGTTGCCATTTAAAAAAATTGATGACGGTGTCATAGTTCGAAAACAGATGACGTCATCAACAAAATTTTTATGTCAAAAGATGGCAATTTAAAAACAAAAATCGACCTGTTCGAGCGTTTTTCGCAAAAACAGTACATTACTAAATTATGAATTTTGTGCGGAACTTTATAATCACTCTGTACATGAACATACATAAAAATTAATTATTTAAAAATTTTAAGTGATAAATCTCACGTGAGGGGGAGGGGGGGGTTTGACCAAATCTCACCAAATCTCATCAAGGGGGAGGGAGGGGTCCAAATTAACAGAAATACACCTCACGTAATTAATGGACAGCCCCTTTCAAAATTCTCCAAAACACTAACACAATTCACAAATTAGGCAATCGGCGATTTGGCAAACGTTGCACATAGTCTTTGTGCTACGGCGGAACTTCCTTGACCGTCTCCTTGTATTCGCTGTGAAAAAGCCGGTATCTTTTATGATCAATAACTTTAAAACGAAACTAAAAACAATAACAACAAATTAATGGCACCCGATTGAGTTGTCTCGAAAAACTTATTTTTGCAGGTGTGTGAAAAAAAAATTAATAAGCGCGTTGACTTTTCTGGACAAACAGAATTGATTCTCATTAGCTCAAATTTAAATAAGCATGCATATACAGCTCGTGAATTTGTAGGGGAGAAAATGCAAGAGTTCTACTACTGGTTTCAGTTATGTACTGCACTAAACTTATTTCTGAAACACCCTGTATATAAAAATTTATAATTATTATAATGCCTTCAATAAATATACTCAAAGAAAAATTCACGAATCACTTCGGCACCTTTATCTACCGAGCCGCCACTGCTTATTAATGGGAGGATTGTCGATCGAAGGCTTCAAAGGTTACCTACCACACCGCACCGCTGTGGAATTACCGGTCCTATAAAATAAGTCTTTACCTGTTGGATTTGCCACATTTTGCCATTAATCTACGAATTTATTGAACTCCACTGTTATCAATACCTTTTTTTATTAAAGTTGCACCATCTGTGCTTTACGACATCGCCGAATTTTAAAACGGAGTGGCTTTTAATGTGCACCGCAGAACGACGACACTTTACGACCTCGCCATTTATACACCTTCAATTTACAAAATTTGCAGTAAAATTTTATATTCACTGTAATTTTATCATGGCGCATATTTTGTAAAGAATCAGTTATTTCGCGGAATGGAGTTTATGCGCAAGCAGCACCTTTGGCTTCATTCATAACAATTATCTCAAATTGTTGTTATCACGGTTAGTTCGCAGAAATTCTGAGTAATGCGCTGTGAATACATTTTCATAAAGCAAATATCCCGGGGCGGTGAACTGCCTTATAAAATCAGGGTTAATTTTCATACCAACTCTCATTTACATAGGATTTTTGCGAGTGTGTCATGTAAATAAAGGTTTTTTCTAGTGTTACCACCTTTTTTTTTCGAGAATGCGGGAGAAGAAAGGAACAATGTCATGTAAGTAGCACGAGCCCTTTCAATAGACGCCTGCTATTAAAAGTCTATGTAGGGCTGTATGCACACATAAACGTCCTATAGAGATGCAAGAATGATTTTTTTTTTTTTCATGATTACACATGTATGGAATTATGTATTTGGGATTTAAAATAGTGACACAGCTTCAAATTCACCCTGTATCATCATTTCTGTAAAATTATTTTCATATTTTATGTCAAACTATCGCTTTTGAAAAAAACTCGATTTTATTTTTGTTTTAATCCGATCGCGACCAAACTTCACATGAACACTCCTCAGACTATTCCACATTTACCCTGAAAAATTTCAGCAAAATCGGTCCAGCCGTTTTGGAGTCTATAGGGAACATACATACGTACATACCATGCATCGATTTTTATATAAATAAATAGACTATACATTTATTTAAAAAAAAAACAGTAAAGATAAGCCACATTGCTGAAAGATGTGCTGTATTGATTTTTAATACTCATCCCATAAAAAGGATGATTGAAAACTCCATTTGAGACCACAAATCCTGTTCCAGAAGACAAACAGGTTTCATAAAGTTGAGAGTAGAGGAGTGAAAAATGTATTCAATATTGATCTTTATGATTGCATTTTGCAGCATCAGGAATTTTAACTGCGTTGTTTATTGTACATTATATTGTTATTTTGTTTTTATACTTATACCTAAGATCTGAAGTAAAGCAAATATGCATATGCCAAATATTTAAATAACCTACTTAAATAAAAGAATATTAACCTTTTGACATAAATTATTTAGTTTGCAGCACGCTTTTGTGAACAATGCCTTGTAGTGTCGGTTTTAAAAATTCACCAACGTTTTCAGAATATATTTGGAAAATGGTTTTATCTTACAACTTTGGACAGAACACATCTGCTTGCCTTATGAGGAGCTAATTAATTATTGATACCTACAAAACGTATACCATTTACATAAATAACATCGGAATCTCTTAAGCCCGATAACATCAAAATCACTGTTTTATAAACTTAGCCTTTAGCACCACTTGTTCATGTTTTATGGATACTTTGTTCATTATATACAAAAAAATGCCACTATAAACTATCACCTATTCATTTACCTACCTATTCCGTTACCAGTTAACGCTCCATTAGAATGTTATAATAAAGTCGTAAACTTCAACAACAAAGTTAGCAAACGTTTATTATTTTCCGCTTGATATGTTCATAACTTTTTGAAGTAGATCGAATTTCAATATAGATCGAACTTTCGACAAACACAGGAACACTTCACCTGATGTCTTGACTTTCGGCAATACACTAACAGAAATTAGTATGCCGCTCATAGAAATTGCAAAGTCATTTTGCTTGATTCCATATGAAGGGTATCATCGAAACGTACCAATTTGCAATTAGATTATAATAAAGCTTGAATGTCAAAGGTGTAAGAATAACAATAATAAGAGAAAATCTAAAGGAACGGCCTTGACCCAAAAAAAAAAGTTGAAGTATGAAGAAAATACATAAATACTCTGCCTCTAGTTAAACAAAAACATACAAAGCTGGATGCAATTGAAATGGACACCTCTTCGCTGCATCTTCAGTCGTTTTGAAAAAAAAATCATACCTACGTTATTACATTTCGAATATAGTGCTTATTAATGAAGGTGGCAATTACATATGGAAAGTAGTAAACAGAGTTGAACGTCCTAATAAAAGAATGATAAGAGCAGGAACTGCTTGCAAAAAGAATGCGCCTTCCTTGAGTGGTAATAAATGTTGAAATATCACTAAGTAGACCAAGTGATAAACAAAAAGGTAATTGTATTAGTAAATAGCTCTATATATTAATTTTAATGTACAAGATTTACTAACATTTTTTGCAAACGGGCATTGAAAAGGTAAGCATTAATTTAAAAAAATATTTTATTATTATTGTTCAGAATCATTATTGCTTATTAGTTTCCCTATATAATTTAAAACGGCCATTTGGGGTGTCCTATGGATATTTTGGAAATGCTGAAGTAGGTTTAAAAATCAAAGTACCTAGAAATGCTGTATGAGTTTAAAAAACAAAAATTAATACACTTTTGGGCGATTTTACTCAAAACTGGCTCAGCTTTTATACAATTAATTACAAACTATTAAAGGTTAAGCCCAAAAATAAAATAAAACAGCCCAACGCAAATTCGGGTGGTCAACAGCAAAACCATGGATTTCGTTTTTAATATTATTATGACTATTATGAAAGGCGATGTGAAAGACATAATACTCACATATTTATACGAGATATTTGATGGAAATAAAGCCAACAACGTCTCACAAAAATTCACAACGACGAAATCACAAAACTGGTAAAAAAAATTCACAGCCTTCTAAATTATTTTAAATACGAGTTCAGCTTTCTCAACCAACCCCACAATGCAAAAGTCCCCAAAATGTCATTTCCTTGTCAAAAAACAAAATATAAAAAACACTTAACAACCGAATGTTATGAAATGATTTAAAATTGACAGCATCAACAAACTCACAATTCTCATTTTGTCTTAACCTAAAAACCGCATTGAAAATGCTCAGACGGTCCTGCACCTCTTTAAACCCCCCGAGAAACGAAAGGAGTGCGTCGCCAGGAAGCTCGTGGGGTAAGTTTCTATAACTCATCGAAATTAGATGAAAGGTCTTATCAATAAACTAACTTATCTGACTGCTAATGTTTTATTTTAAAAGCAAACCCCTTTATATTATGCAACCAAATATTGCCGTTTCTTAAACTGAATGTGATTTAATTTTCTTTAATGTTTTTTTATTCTTTATTAATTTTATTTTATTATTCTATTATTATAATTATGTCCTGCTTTTCTATTTATCTCTGTAACAGTTTGATTTCCAATAAAAGAGTACTCGATACTATTGCTACTGTCTAACAATTTATTTTTACTTCCACACTTTTTTTTACAAAAATTGCCCGTTGACTCAATTATTTTTTAATTTGCATCAAAAACCCCAGATTTTAATGAAGCACTTACAAAAATAATGTTCGCTTTCATCTACGGAACATCGCTCCGCCCCGACAACGCAACATGTTTGGATGTTTACATTTATTACGAGCTTGTCATGCATCATAGGATTTCTGGATTAGTAGCCAGATGGTCTCGCGTTATTCAACTTTACAAATTACACGTATTTATGGGTAAATCCACACAATCGATATTTGGGGTGGGTGGAACGTGTATTAAGACTGCATCCACCCCATCGGTTCTGGGATTAAGTGGTTTGACGTCAATGGGTCGCATTGAAATAAGTATCGGGTGTCGTCTGAATCACCAATTACCGAAAAATGGCAAATATCACGTACTTACATCTGTCGATAGTTGTGGAAGGGTAGTTTGCAGTGGCGGCTCGCCAGGTGAAGGATGATCTGTACAGTTACATATTTTTATTTGTAATGTAATTCTTAGATTGAATGAGTCATTAGAATAATCAAGAAGAATCTATTACGTACGCATTAACTCACAAGGTGCGTATAAATAATTATTGTACAATGCGACGTGTTTTCATAATTATGCATGCCATCTGCACTACTAATGTTTACCACTACATTACAGAAAAAGATATACTATTTAGTAATAATGCTTTTTCAACCTCATTATGGTAATAATTATGCCATTCCTAAAAAGTTAAAGTGTCCAATACAGTATTCCTAATAATATACAATGCGAATGAGATGACATAACGATAAAAACAGAGAAATAGATACAGAAAAAATACAACATTTACTATTTAAAGACAAACAATGTAAATGTATGGTTAATGTGTAAATCTCTATACAGTGCGAATCAAAGCGCTAATGCACAATTTTACGAGGTAATGGTAAATTCTTAATATTTAAGAACAAATTTAAAAACTTTTCTAGTTTAATAAAAATTGATATCCTCTATAACATTTTACAGTAAATATATATGCATTAGGATAATGAAATGAAATAATATTCTGGAAAAGAAAATGGGTGCGTGTACTTATTTACGCGCGTTAAAAGTTTAAAATGCATTTTTTTCTTGAAAATAACGCTAACATGTAAACAAAAAACAAACAAAAACAATAAAATTTATGGACTATTTATAGCTATTCTAATATCGTGTATGTCTTCCTTTACTCCTAATTACTGCTTCCATGCGTCTTGGCATACTGTATATCAAATTTTGAAGGACATCTTCAGGAGTATTTTCCCATTCTTGAACTGCTGCGTCTACAAGTTGAGTGATTGTGGTTGGCAGGTGGAGGTGTACGACGTTTAACCCTTTTTTTAAATCATCCCATAGGTGTACAACGATGTGCTCAAGATAATCCGCATTCATTGACCTAACACGTATAGGGACCAACTCTATGCGGCTATCGAAACACATGCCTACCCAAAACCCTATAGAGCCATCACCAACGGGACTCTTGAGAGATATTACGACTAGCAAATCTCTCTCCTGGCCTTCGCCAAACACGCTCACGTCCTTTAGGATATTTACTCTAATCCTGGTTTCATCTGAAAATAGCACCATCTTCCAATCATTAAGAGTCCAAGTTTGATGATTTTTTAGCAAAACGCAATCTTTGAATTTTGTCTTCTGCTGTCCAGTCCAGCTTCATTTAAGCGTACAAGAAGATTGCGAACAGCTAAGAGCTTATTTTTTAGGATGGTACTGGTCGTTGTCCTATTTCTTAGAGCGGATTGTCAAAGAAAACGCTCATCCCATTGACACAGTTGGATTCAAATACAACTCAAATTTACAACAATATTTAGCCACGATATTTGGCACCTTTATCAAAAGATCCCGCGTCAATTTCTTTGTTTCATTCTCTGATATTTAAATTCCAACAAAAGGGGTAGCAGAATATATTTATCGTGGGAACCTTTATACAACCCACACGACTTGGAACGGGAGTATATATTCAACTCAAATAGATCGCATTGGAAATTGGATAAAGGTCGAACTCTTATGCTCAAGAAACATAAAAACAGTTGGGTCCATTTCGAACACATGCATCGATCGATTCAACGATAGTTCAATTTAATAAAATCGTCATTAAGCAGCACATAAACACGTTGGAAACATTACAACAAAAGGAACTCATAAACAAGTGACTTGGTGGAATTGGTTGGAATAGAACAAAAGAAAACAAAAGTGCTGTAACGAAGTTATCGGATTTTAATATTTCCCCGCCGCCGTGGCAACACAAACTCCGAAATAAAATACTTCCCGGCACCGTATCGGGACCGTTCATGTATCCAGATGAACAGTAAATTAGCGCGCTCCCGGTGCCATCTTCCTAAATTTTTTACGCCGCCCAGAACTGACGCCGTGTCGACAAGCGATAAGACCTTGAGTCTCCCCACGCGGCGCACTTCACTTCGCGCATGGCCGACGTTACTAACTCTCTACTGAACACGCTATAAATTTCCAAGCAGAAGCGTGGGCACCCGCCCTGTCACATCCCAACCCGCCGGAAGGAAGGGATCGACCCGGGTATCCACGGTGCCGACTGGCTGGTCTCTGTCCCATTCAGCTCCGGCGAGAAACCAAGACCAGCTGGTGCTGCAGAAGACGGTCTCTGGCTCCCTCCGCTTCGGCGAGTCTTCCACCGGTGATATTTGGATATACGTCTCCGCCTGACGATGCTTCGCTACACCTTCACCTCGTCCCTGAGTCCGCAGTCGACCGCCGCCGTTGTCACGTCGGACCACGCCCTTTGCATCGAACCGGAAACCCGTCGAGAATAAATGCTTCCGGGTGTCGTACCGGTATAGTTCTTGCATCATGTTGACCAGAACGCATGGATAAGACCCGCATTGCGAGAGGCCGCGCGCGTTAGCCGACGTCATCATCTCCCCTCCAGCATCGCGATAAAAGAAGCTCCGCTCAGTTATAACGAGTGTTGTGAGTCGTACCCTCTCCGGAGAAGTCCAGCCCTGGAAGCTGCAGTGGTGAGCCGACCAACCCAGAAAGCAGTAATGCACCGATCCGGCCCAAGTATCCCGGTTTCAACTGGACACCGAGGAGGGTGGACCCGGTTGTCTTTGGGGGTTCAGTATTTTCTGCTGGTAATCCCGTATCCCTCCGGTTTCTAGCCACCGCCGGCCATAGTAACCAAATCAAAGTATCCCGGTTCGAGAACCAACTAGACGACTTTCGAAGAACGGTGATAATTGTATACAGGATGAACCATAAGATCTATATACAGAGTAACCGCGTACCCTGTATATAGGGTGAATAATAAAAACTGTAACACCGAGTTGTATTTATTTTCCCTTCTGCCAAACTAGGCAGCTGACCCCTGGCGTACCGTGCTCTGGCTTTTAGCTACCCGAGGTTCCGTGGAGCATACCACGTTCAAAAACTGGCGCTCGAGGCCACCGCCGCCGTAAACAAGCGTTACAACCTTTTTCCCGAGTTAAAACCACGTCCGGCGAATTACCGCTTACAATTGTCCACAATAATTGTAATATCTGCGCCCTTTTATCCGTATCAAATGATTTGTTCCAAACTTTCCGCTATTAGAACCTTAAAACGAGCGATGATATTTGTTTCATCTTCACACGGCCATATTTCGAATTGAAAAGAAAGAATTTTGCCGTCGCATCGCAACACGAGTGAACCCTGCACCTGTTTTTGTCCATATCGCCTGACCACGTTCTTCTCGCATATGAAGTGGCGCGCAGATTTTAAAATTGTAACAGTACCTGACACAACATTGAAAGATTTACCATTCTTTCTGCATTAGTTGTCACCTTTAGCGCATTCACTTGTAAGGATCCGAATACTATCATTATACCTTATTTAATTGGTCATAAATAAATAATATGGGAGTAAGAAACGATGTCGCTTAACAGATGAAGCCACAACATTTCTTTTTGTAAAAATAAGTGAAACGAAGAAGCCAAGTCGCCTAGACCAAGTCATACGTTCTAAAAGGGTTCTATTGTTGAGCATATTATGATCGACAACGTTTTGGTACCGACGAGAAAAAAAGAAAATAAATGGGCTGTCTCATTTACACAACTACAATTATACAGCTGCACTACACTGAAGACTTTTAACTTTTTGCTTTTAATTATTATGCTTTTTGTTGCAACTTTTTGCATTTCTACTAATTGTATGTATCATTGTTTGTTGTTCTATTAGTCGTGTCTAGTCATGGGGCATGAGAGACAGCCACATTTGCATTTTGGAACTTGGAAGAATTGTCAACTTCATCCTCGTATAACTAACGCCACGGATTGAGGTAGATTGAGTCATTGTATGTATTATCCCCTTTTTTTATAAACAAATGTCAAAATGTGGTCATGTTGGTATAAGCAACAGTAATTTTTGGTTGGTCACATTGAATGTCACATTCTGACATATATTCCGGCGGTTTAACATGGTGACATGCACGGATAAGCCGTCAACCACTTTGACATCTATGAAAATAACCTCAATAGTATCTGCTATACAGCTCGGTCCGAAAGAACATATTTTTAGATGATACAGCTTTAATTGCATTTTGACTTTGACAATTTAAAAAAAAATACATAATACACAATACATAAATTTTAATGCAAATCTCGACGTTACGAGCGCTTTGTCAAACTATATCAAAAATTAGGCTACGGGAAATATAGCTCAACATTATTGAATATAATGAGAAACCTTACAGCTCAAATTTGAGGTAAGTCAGTAATCTCATTTCACAAACAACTATTTCAAAACTAAATAAAAACAAACATAAACAACAACAAAGAATCAAAAATACTAATTAAGCAATCAACGAAGACATGTAGAACTTGTTGAACTGGTGAGCACTAAAAAAAAAATAGATGAAAAAATATTGAAGGAAGAGTAACCGGTTCAAAACACTAAGAAATGCTGATAATAATCGAAGAATAGCTCAATAAAAACAAACCGACCTACAATATAATATTCGAAACCAATGAAACTTGAAGCAATCATAATATGATGGGAAAAAAAAAAGTAAAAAAATAATAGTACGAGATAGGATATACACTCGACAAAAAAAAAACAGTTGGATACTCAGGGTCAGAAGAAAAACCGGGAAAGCTTCTTGTCAGAACTACCAGGTTTCCCAAATTTACTAAAGTCAAGTTAGTTCTTAGGGTTTCAATATTAGTAAAAAGTACAGATCAAAAACTAAATTAGTCAAAGATGGCAATGTGTAAAAAGCCGATTGTTGTATGTGTCGAGGAGAAAATTGAGGAAAATAGAGCATAAAAGAACACCGGCAACCAACAATACACGGTACAGTGTAGAAGGTTGCGGACCGGTATGAAACAGGGAGAAGACAAAGGACGAATTCAAGAAGATAAAGAGGAAACTAAAAGAACAAGAGACATAGAAGAAAGCCCAGTAGCCTTTCAAAAAAAGTAAAGAAAACAGCAAGATCTCTAGGGGAAGAAAGAACGCAAGAAGAAGTGGAGAAGAAGATGGAGGAAATGACAAAAAATAAAATGGAGGACCTTAAGCAAATCAAAGAAAACACAAGAGAGACGAGGAAAGAAGTGAAAGAGCTGAAAAACGACAACAAACGTTAGATAATTTTTTATATTCTTTAAGGGCTGATGATGGCAGAAGTGTTCTGCCGAAACATGTTCCATTAGTAATTTTACAGTTATTAAAGTTTGTGGAGTTCGACTTAGATATATTTAAATTTTAATGAGAAAATAAATCGAGAAATTGGTTGAAAAGGAGTTTTAAACAGAGGTGAAGATAACAGAGGCCTATGCTATAAAGGGAGAAGAGATGGTAATAGCAAAAACTGAGAGTTGGGAACAGCTGAACGTCATGAGGAATAAATAATAATAATAATAATAGATTTATTTAGAATTTTTTTTTCTAATTTAGAATTTTATGGTAATTGGGTGCATGGGAGGCATCAAGGACTCGCTCGTCTCGAATCTGAAAATCATTCCTGCCTGCCGTAAACCGGCAGAGAACCTTGCGGCTGGAATGCAGAAGGCGGTCATCTTGGGGTCGTTGCGTCTGCTCAGGGCACATGATTTACGGGATTCATAGCTACTGACCTCATGGTTTTGAGGAGTGGCTATGATGTACGAACAGGACCTGACCAGCAAGGAACCTCGTGAAGGTCGGAATCACGGGGAGCTCCTTCTGGTCAATACGCAAAAAAAAAATATTTTCCAACAGGTATTACACCCAAATATAGGAAAAAAATAATAAAATAAAAAAATTAACATTAAAATTGATAAATTAAAAAACAATAAGTAGAATAACCTATAATTACTTTACAAAATATTGAAATAATAAGTATCCAGAAAAATAAATACCGAATTATAAAATAAACACAAAAAATAATGAATAATACAAGAAACTCCTGACAACTGTACAATCTAATGTTGATTACTAATTAATTGGGTAGTGATAATAAACTGTACACTCGATCAGATATTATTTATTTTACACATTAAATAAACTGGACTTTTAATAGTAATATTTGTACGAGCTTTGGCACAATAAAAAGATAACATTGAGCGTGAACTAATTCTAGGAACATGAAAATTAATATAATTAAGTGACGGTGGACAATCAAGATAATTTTGTAACAAATCATATAAAAGTTTAATTGAGGCTGCGATTCGTCTATTTACTAAAGACTGGATGTTAAATCGCTGCAAAAGTATGGCTTGATCGATCCCCCTTAAAGGATAAATTCCGTCTTCAATAAATGTTAAAAATTTCAAAAATCGTCTTTGAACTGCTTCAAGTCGATTTATGTGAACATTATATATGGGATACCAAATCAGTGAACCGTACTCAAGCTTCGATCTAACAAAAGCAAAGAACAACATTTTCCAACAGTCAATGTCACGGAACGATTTACAATTTCTATAAATATAGCCTAACTTTTTAAAAGCTGACAAAGTTATTGAGTTAACGTGACTGACAAAACTAAGACTGCTGTCGAACAAGATGCCCAGATCATCAACGCTTTCTTTTCTACATAACATTACTTCGCCAATTTTATAGTTATACGTAAAAGGATTAACAGTTCGAGCAAATGTCATTACTGAGCATTTATCAATATTCAATTTAAGATGGTTTACACAACACCAGTTTACTAGGTTATTGATATTTTCTTGCAGACGTTCACAGTCATTTACAGAAGTAATCTCGTAGTAAATTTTTAAATCATCAGCAAATAAGCGTCTAAAACAATTTAACACTGTTGGTAAGTCATTTATAAAGATGAGAAACGACAGGGGACCTAAATTAGAGCCTTGGGGAACACCTGATGTTGGAACTACTGAATTGGAACGAACATTTTGGTATTCCACCAATTGGGTCCGACCAAGAAGGTAGGATTTAAAAAGAGTTACCAGAGAAAGTCCAAAATTACTAAGTTTCTGAACAAGAATGAAGTGATCGATACAGTCAAATGCTTTGGAAAAGTCTGTGTAAATCACGTCAACTTGGCTGTTATTATCAAGACATTGAGAAAGAAGTTGACTAAAACAAGCAAGGTTAGTAACAGTCGATCTTCTTTTCATGAAGCCATGCTGGGCTGTATCGATTCTATGCTTGGCAAAATCATAAACGTATTTGTAAAGAATTCTCTCAAACACTTTAGAAAAATTGCTAAGTATGGATATTGCTCTGTAGTTATTAATTAAAGAAGGGTCACCCTTTTTAAGCACAGGACAAATACGTGATTCTGGAAATACGGAACATTTTATAATTAATCTAAATAGAGTAAATTACGGTTCTGTAAAAGCAGAGCCACAATCTTTAATAACAAAGCTTGGTACTTGATCCGTTCCTGCAGTTAATTTATTTTTTAACTTTTTAATCGCAACTGCAATGTCTTCTCTTGAAAATAAGGAGATATTCAGATTGTCATAGCACTTTAAATCAGGCTCTGAGAGATTAGAAGGGTCAGACTCATTATACACGCTACTGAAATAACTGCAAAACGCATTAACAACTGAATCTGAATTATTAAATTCACGACCCGTTGTATCATCTACAACATCGGGTATTCGCGACTTTTTATTTTTGATTTGAATATATGACCACAGATTATTGGGATTAGATTTAATGTTATTTTCAATATGCTGAACGTACTGATTAAAAGCCGACTGAATTTGATTTTTTACAACTGAACGGAGATTACAAAATTTATTACGATACATTTCAAAACCATACTTTTTAAATTTTTTGCGAGCCAAGTCCTTACTGCGAATGTTGTCGATAATTTCACTATTAAACCAGGGAGGATACTGAAATCTAGGCAAGTGAGATTTGGTTATTGGAACAGTGAGGTCAAAAATTCTATAGAGGTGCTGATAAAATGCTTCACAGGCCGAGTTTACATCTGTAAATGAATTTAAATAGGACCAATCCGCACTGGATATCAAACTGTAAAGAATTCTCAAAAATATTTTGAGGAACATTGAAATCTCCCATTATAATAACATTATCATTATGAAAATAATCAGTAGTCGAAAGTATATCAAAAAAGGTTTCCATTATTTCGAACGTAACAGATGGTGGTATATAGATGACAAAGGCATATAAAATTGTATGCGAATTAACAACAATTTGCGCACCAATAATATCAATTCTCGGAGTTGTACTAATAATAATATTCAAATCAAGTTGACTGTAATTTAAAGAGCTTTCGATAGCTAACAAAACACCCCTGCTAGCGCCACACGCTGAAAAATTACGATCACTGCGTAGAACACTGTATCTTTCTGGAAATAATTCACATGCTCTGATATCATCCGAGAGCCAAGTTTCGGTCAAACCAATAATTTCGTAGTTACAGGAACAGATGGAGTTGTAAAAGCGAGGAATTTTTGAACGAAGGCCTCGACCATTCTGGTAATAGATGGACAAATTATTATCATAATTTAGAGTACTTTTATTTAATTTTAGGTTGAGAGAATCATTTGTCCGTCGGAAAGCATCTAGTTTTTTATTTTTATGATTTTGGGAACCGCGTTAATATACTTCAGCTTGATGTCGTTTTCGCCTTTTTATTTCCTTGACCTAAAATCAGTACGAATCAAATATGCATTATTCCTTTGGCGAAGCGTCAGGTCTCGGTTTATGTATATACCATTTACATTTTTGTATTTCATCATGATTTCATCTACTTGTATTTTCGATTCCAGGATTAATTTCAATGGGCGAACTTTATCACCAGAAGGTTTTCCCAGTCTCAAGCTCTGTTTAATCAAAATGTTATTAATACCCACTCGTGCCACTAATTCAAAAAAATTGTTATTGTCCTCCGTCTGCCTTTCAATACCTGAAGCCTTACGTGATTCCGGCATATTGTAAACAATAACATTACTAGATCTTTTTTGACGATCAAGAACTTCATCAATAATGTCTTCCTCAGATAATTTCTTTGGATCATTACTCTCCAAAAAAGTCGACTGATTTCTGTTTGCTTCTTTCTTCAACTCATTAAACTCGGATCTCGATGCGGAGACTTGATGAAGTTTGGCAATCAATTTAATTATATCACAGTTTTCACAGTTGAATTGTATTCTTCGTTTATCAGACCTTAAACATTCCAGTTCTTTACGAGATAAACCAGTACAAACACTGTGGTAACATCCTTTACAAATATCACAATTCACAACTTCACTTTCATTAACAGATTGTGTACAGCTTTTGCACGACGATGGCATTGTTAGAAGATCTTACATTAATAATTATACAATTTATTAGGAGACCGTTTGCTCTGCACTCTGCACTCTTAATAAAGAAAAACTAAGAATAAACAACGACCTAACAAGGAAAAAAAGAGAGATACAGAAAAAGATAAGGAAGTTAGCGAAGAGGGAAAGGGAAGAAGGAAAGACGGTAAGGGTAAGCTACAGGAAACTGCAGGTAGAGGGAAATTGGAGGAAATGGAACGATGACACCGAGCGACTGGAAAATTTTTAAAGGAGAAAGGAAAAAACCGGGAAAGAAAAAGCAGACAGAAGGCAAACAAAAAGAAGGTACATGATTCAACGGGAAAGCAACAGAAGGAAATAAAAAGAAGAATAAAATTGGTATATTGGAATGTAGCGGGGATAAGAAACAAATGAGAAGACTTCTGGAAATGCATAAGTGAATTTGACGTAATTGGAATGGTAGAAACGTGAGTAGATGAAAAGGAGTGGAAGAAGATAGAAGAGAGAATGCCGAGAGACTATGTATGGAGATGTCAAGCAGCAGAAAGGAAAAACAAGAAAGGACGAGCGAAAGGAGGCATTATCACAGGAGTAAGGAAAGAAATTGAGGACGAAATAAAAACAAAACAAGAGCTACAGAGAACTGGAATAACAGAAATAAATCTAAAAATAGGAACAAAAAAAGTTAAAATAATCACAGTATACAGTAAAGAGATGAGTAAAACAAAACAAATGTTAGAAAAGACCATAAGTGAGACAGAAAAAAGAATTGTAATAATTGGGGGCGACTTTAATGCGAGAATTGGGACAAGATTAGGAAGACGGAATAATGAGACAGAAGATGCGAGAAGAACATCAAAGGAGAAGTCAGAAAATAAAGAAGGAAGAAAAATGATCGAATTTATAGAAGAGAGAGGATACGAGGTACTGAACGGGAACTGGGAAGATTATACAGGGGAATTTACGTACGTGGGGCCGAGAGGAGAATCAGTGATTGATTATGCAATAGTCAATCAACATGCATGGGATGAAGTAAGAAGATTCGAAGTGGGAAATAGAGTGGAATCGGATCACCAAACGTTAGAAATAGAAATCGCCGGAGAAGAAATAAAAAGAAAAAAACCCGAGAAAGAAACAATTATAAAGACAATCTGGGAAGAAGAAAGCATACAAAAGTACAGAAGTGCGCTACAACATGTTGAAAAAGAAAAAAAAACAAAAAGGCACCGAAACAAGAATGAAAGAACTCGAAAGGAGAGTGAGAGAAGCGGTGACAACAAAGAAAATAGAAATAGAAGAGGGAGAAAGAATGGGAAGAAATAGATGGTGAGATAAAGAATGCAAAGAAATGAAAAGACTAGCCAGAAAGCAAATGAGAAAATGGAGAAATGGGAAGGGATCGAGAGAAGAATACCGGAAGCAATTAAAGAAATACAAAGACACTTGTGAGAAGAAGAAGGAAGAAAAGAAAAGAGAAGAAGAAGAAGAAATTACATCAATCAACACAGAAGAAGAAGTTTGGAAGTACATAAACAGAGAACGAAAAGTGAAAAAGAGGGCAGACGAGAAGATAAGGATAGAAGAATGGAGAGAATACTTTAAAGAATTACTAGACGGAAAGGACGAAACGGAAAGAAGATAGAAGGGAGGAGAACCAAGAGAACAAGAGAAAGGGGAAGATATTACGAAGGAAATGATTAATAGGAAGAATGAAGAAACGAAAAGCGGCGGGAGAAGATGAACTGCAAAATGAATCGTGGATCTATGCAACAGAAGAAATAATAGAGATAATGAGGGAGATAGTAAACGACGTCTGGCAAGGAAAGGGGCTACCAAGCCAATGGAGGATGGGGCTAGTGTGTCCGATACACAAAAAAGAAAAAAGAGAAAAGGTGGAGAACTACCGAGGAATAAGTCTGCTGAGCACGCGTACAAGATCTACGCAATGATACTGGAAGAGAAATTGAAGGAAGAACTAGATGAAAAAGATTTGTTACCAGATGGACAAGCGGGTTTTAGAAGAGGGATAAAGTGTACATCTTGAAACATCTAATAGATAAAGAACTCGACAAGAAAGGAGGGAAGATGTATGCGCTGTTTGTAGACCTGAAGGCGGCTTTTGATAGTGTAAATAGAGAGAGATTATGGGACTACCTAAGAGAGAAAGGAATCAACAAGCAGCTGGTGAGCAGAATAGAGGAAATTTACTTAGAAACAGGAAACAGAGTAAAAGTAAACGGGAAAACGAGTAAAAGATTCTGGACGACGAAAGGAGTAAGACAAGGATGCCCACTCAGCCCCAGTCTATTCGCGGCATATATAAGCGACCTGGAAGAAAAACTAAGACTATCACAGGCAGGGGGAGTGGTGGTAGGAAACACGATAGTGCACTCGTTGACATACGCCGATGATATGGTGCTAATAGCGAGGGAGGCCAAAGAAATGAAGGGAATGGGAAGATACCTGAAAAGAAAGAAGCTAAAATTAAACGTGCAGAAAACAAAAATGATGATTTTTCAGAAAGAAGGCAGAAGAAAGAAAGAGGAATGGAAGTGGGAAGGAAAAGAACTAGAAAAAGTAAAAGAATTTAAATACTTGGGTTACACCTTTAACGAGACTAACAACGAGAAAAGTCATATAAAGGAACTAGAAAGGAAAGCGAACGGGGTGGTAGGTCAAGTATGGGGAATGGGCGAGAGAAAATTCGGACGAAATATATATAAGGAGTGGACTGATGTACGAAAGGCTAGTACAGAGCGTCATGATGTACGGAGCAGCAATATGGGAATGGAAGGAGCAGGAAAAGCGGGAAGCATTCAAAGCTAAGTACTGGAGATGGGTACTAGGATAGGACAGGGAAACGCCAGCATATATCGTACTGGAAGAAGTAAAGAGAGACAGGATAAGAGTGGAAGCAGGAAAAAGAGCAGTAAGATTTGAAGAGAGAATAAGAGAAAGATCGGAATGTAAGATGTAAGATGTAAGAAGCAAGAGTGTTGGAAAGAGATAAAGAATGAGAAGATGGAAAGAGCAGGAAAAGAGAGAAGAAAATACTACGAGAGAAACGGGTATGCAGTGGAGGAGGTAGAGAGGCGAAGAAACAGTAGAGTAAATGTACTAAGAGAGATAGTTGAGGTGGACCGAGACGTACAGAAGCAGGAAAGGAGAACGAGGATAAATGAGTCAAGGTATAATGGAAAGTATAGGCCACTAATCACGGAGGAATTGCCGGCATACCTGAGAAGGGAAAGCGAGAAGAACGATAAGAAAGTAATAGCAAGGTTTAGATGTGGAAACGAGGAAAGATAAAACAAATACTGGAAAGAGAGAGACGAGAGAGTATGCAGACTGTGCAGAGAAGGAGCAGAAACAATGGAGCACATAAGAAAGAATGTGAGGAGCTGAGAGAGAAGAGAGAAGATTGGAAAGTACTAATAGGAGAAGAAGGGAAAGGACTAGGCTGGATGAAAGGAGTAAGAATGTAGAGATAAGGGGGGAAGAGATGGAAGGAAAATAAAATTAATTTAGCTATTGATAATGTTTATGTTTTATAGTTTTATTTAATCAGTATTTAGTTATTTAGCATTGTATGGGAATAGGAATCCTTTTTGAAAGCCAAAAGGCAAGGAAATAAATCTTACTCTTAGTCATATAATTATTTAGGAAATGTAAAATTTATCAATTCTGTTAAACTACGACAAGCGGCTTTTCGTGCATGGCCGCCTTTGACTAATTTAGTTTTCGATCTCTCTGTACATCGCGATTATTATAGATGAACTAATGATTAAACGTGTGCTAAAAATACGGCAACATTTATTGATGCAGTTGTTAAATATCTGTGTCACAACAGAATTATTCTTATTTAAATTACGTGAGTCTACATAAACTACATGCTTTCAGCGGCAGTCGGAATTGTTATAGCTAAATCAAGAAGGTGGGCTGTCTCATCCACACAACCGTGAGTATTTATGTGACGTCAATAGGTGGTGAAAGAAAAGAAAATTACACAGCTTGTTCATCGTCTCAAAGCTTGGCCTTTTGAATGGACATTTTCCGACTTCTTTCACAATATTAATAACTTTGATTTTTATTAAAAAAAAAATGATTATAGCAGGTTCGAAAGCTACTATGTTTGTTATTTATGAAGCAGTGGTCAACAAGGGGGCTGTCACCGCTACCTGACTTTAGAACTGAAATATTTTACGTGAGGCGTAAAGGCGAAAGTTATATCATATACTTTTACATTTAACGTACTGCTCATACCTACTTAATAATTACCGCGGACGTTTGGGAAAGTTGGGCGTGAATTATGTCAAAAAGTACAGTAAAAGAAACACCATATTATGAACTTAAAAAATTAAAAGTGTGTTCATTAATAAAGATTTGTAAACTCTCACGAAAAATGTACCTAAGAAAGCTAATGCACATCAATATGAAGAGTTGGACCGCACCGTGGGAGGTAAAATATTTCACCACCCTTAATAAGTTGCAAAATCCTAGAGATCGCCAAACGTCACATCTCGTATTGAAACGTGACCATTTAAAAAAATGTGTTAAGTAGGTAAGCGAATAAACATTTAAGATGTCTTCGCTAACTTTAACAGTGTAAAACAGCATTTAGAAGAATACTTACCTACTATGTAATTTGTTGAACCTTGCACTTCTAATTAGACTATTAGACTTTCACAAACTTACCACATCAACATTAGAGGGAAAACTTATTTTCTAATGTCTTAATAAGTCTGAGTTTATACATTCAAAAACAAAAATCGAATTTTTATATTTAAAAATAAGCACACTAACATCAGGAAATCTTGCCACACATAAATATAAATAAATTTGTCGGACCAATTTTTGATAATGTGCAGGAAAATTAGGGTAGGTATTTCGAAAAACCTTCAATTCATCATTCTGTCGTCGTTTTTTTTTAATTCACTTTGACATTAAAATTTTAATTTTAAAAAGTTATTAGTGCCAACCTAATTTAAATTTCAAAGCCTATTCTAATTTATAATTTAAATGATCTCATGGTATTACTCCCTTACTTGTTTTTACTCCACGAGCCGCCACTGCAAAAGATTTGTGTAACAAGGGATTTGCGCCGGACACAAATGGCACACAAATAATTAGACTGCAGTGTTGACGAATACAGAAGGAAGCTTTATTATAAGTTTTTACAATAGCACCAGGATTCCAAGAAGAGCGGTCATAAGCACAGAAGCTCGAATTAGCGGAGCTGAATTCCCGAGATCCAAGCAGTCGTATAAATCCTTGGGAACGTCAACATAAACCCGCTTTATCCCGTATTCAAAAATTAAATCCTTCAGTTTTGGAATGTCCACGTTATCTCCATCGCTGGACCAAATGGTCAAAGTGCAATTATTTACTTCATCCTTTAGCCGCCTCATTTGGTCGAGGCTTTGAGCGGCTATTCCCGCCCTCACCGCAAACGTTATATCTTGTGTAACATCGTTGCTTTTTATTACTGCCAACATTTTGTCGATTTGTTCATCAGTATAACGATTGTTCTCCTCCGGTGGTGTGGTGGTCCAGCCGAGAGACAAAACGGATTTGTTGAAAATTTTTGCATCAGCTAAAAATGCGTTGGCATCGACGGGAACTGTTGAAGGTTTGAGAGGACCGTTGATAATGTCAGCATTTATCCAAATGGGATAATCGATCTGAAAAGCTCTTGTTAAACGGGTTGATTCATTAAGATTCATTGATGGGAATTCGCTTGCATACGAAAAATGGATGGGACCTATTATGCCAAAAGTACTCGATATACTCACAGAATTATAAAGTCGCTGAATTAGGTCAATGGATTTCGTAAAAACTTCCGTTGATTTAAAATCGAGTTTGACGCCTTTTCTCACGGCCCGGTTGTTTTCGTCTTTATTAAAATCGTAAGTGGTTGTCAAAAACTCCTCAAGAGAGAGATCCGACACGGTCGCAGGTGGGTGACCCATGATGGGGATCGATTCGCCATTTCCATTAATTGTGCCATAAACGACGTCCGCTTCCAACATCATTACAGAACCTGAAGTGGCCATTACAGTCTTTATGAAATTTTATGAAAATGTGTCATACTGCTTAAAGCGCTTTTCAGATAAGTCTTGTTGTTAACTGCATGAGCCCACGTGATTTTGGTGAGGTTTCCATTTATGTTTGGGAAGAACTCGTTGATGCTCATGATTTTAGCTTGAATAGCGACTGTGCATCCTAGAAACGAAGAATGATTACACAGGGTGTTGTGGAAGTCCCAGCAAAAAAATTAAGCACAAGTAGAACTCGTCAAAACAAAATTATCTATCATTCATTTTTTGACCCCTAAAACCAATACCCGCATAGGGGCTCCACGTTCTTTGATAACGATGATACACAAAAAAGTTATTGAATTAAAACGTATCGAAACAAAAACTAACTGTAATTTGCCATAATCACGCAAACGTTGTACTGTTCTCACAAAAGCACATGAAGTTGGAATTTCGCGGTTTGGAAATCGTTCCGTATACAAGCGGCGGGCCTCGTTTGCATTACCTAACGCATTCCCGTACAATAGCACCATATCGGTTAATTCGGCATTAGAAAAACCATTTCCGTGGAAATTGCAATGAACAAATTATTAATTGGTTAAGAATCGAGCACAGCGCGACAATCAATTGTCCCAAAAAAGTTAGGAGGTACATATTTACATCTATAGCACAAAAAACTTCCTCATTCGTTCAACTTCATGAACTCATATAGGCGGAGGGTGAAATAAGGAGCCAGAAAAATGTTCAAAAAATAGTGGATTTCAGCAAAGTGGTAAATAGAAAAAATGTTTCTTTTGGCGAGTTCTACTTGGGGTTAAATTTTTTGCTATGACTTCCATAATACCCTGTATACATAAAATATTAAAATCTAATGACTAGGTGATTACATAGAATATGATAAAAAAAACTTCTTGTCCTTTGAATCAAGTGCGTATTAACGGTTATTAACGGTGAAGTCCATTTTAATTTTTAATTTCATGTTCCTGCCATTATATGTCTGTTTTATTCAAATGCCTCTAACTATCATAATAACTATAACAACTTCAAAAAATATATTAATAATAATATAAAATAACTAGACAGTATGTATAAAATACAGGTTGTTTTACGAGTAATGAAGAAACAAGTATTAAGCAAAGAAGAGAATATAAAATTAAAAGCAAAATATAAATTATGAAAAAACCGAAAATAGAAGCGTTGTGGATGGCAAGGAAGAATATCAATTATATGAAACAAAATCTAAACAAGTTAAGCAAAAACGACGAGAAAGTAGTTAAAAAAAGATAAAAAAAAATAGTGAAAACAAAAATAAAAACTCAAAGTATTTCTACAAAAATATACATAAAGAAGTGTTAATAACAAAGAAAGAAGGCTCACGTAAAATTATGAATAATATAAATCAGTCGTGGACCTTCAAAGACGTGACCAAAAACGTTTCAACATTATTTAAAAAATATCTATGGGAAGAACTACCAAACACATACTAAGGCAATATAGCAGCAGTATTATGCATTTATAAAGAAAAAGTAAACGATAAACGCATTCGTAAATAAGAAGAGGCTAATGAAGGCATTAAAAAACTACTAAAATACATGTAAAAATAATACACATTACAATGAAAAGAACTGTAGCTAAAATACAAAAAAAAAATGCTGAATTTGGGTATAAATAGTATCATATGTTGAGAAATAATTATTTATGCAACAACTGTGAAAAGTGACCGTTTATTTCCCGGCGTGACAATAATCCTACGAGACTTACTACCTTTTGCACGTGTTGTATGCAACATTTTTTACGATCGTCCCAGAACTCTTCCAAATAATAATGGGGACAGAATGGAACATGTATTAATAATAATCTCCGCTGTAAAGCATACACCCTTTAAAGAACCTCATAAATAAACAATAAAATTTTATCGCTAATCAGAATTTACGAGTAATAACTACTTACAGCTACTTATTTATTATCGTGGATAATGATTGACGTGTAGGTACCTACAATTCCGAGTGGTAAGATTTAGATAACAACCATAAATTGTTTATATTAGCTAAACAGGTTTAGTGAACTATCGTAGTAGCCATGATTTTTTTGAAATCAATATTTTGAAACTAGTGCTCTTTTACTGATTATGTTAATAATTCTCCCCCCCCCCCTATTTTTTTTTCATCTAATATTAAAAACTAGTCCCTTCTCCGGAGTTTAAAGTATGATTAGAGATAGGATACACTGATAAGAAGCCCAACAAGCCTACAGAGACCGACATCCGCAACCAACAACGCAATAACCTTAAAATCCTCACCCAGTAACAATGAACTAAAAATTAGTCGACCCATAAATGTGACCATTATATTGAGACACTTTTCATAAATTAAAATACAGAAAACTGAAAGTTACGTTCAAAAATTACAGAAACGTGTTGAACCTAACCTCACAACTAAACATCTGAATTAATTTAAGATGCACCTTATCTGTCAAAATCATTGTCTTGTGATTGGTCAGAACAAAGGGTATTGATCTCGCAAAAATAAACAACATTCAATACTGACAACGTTTTATTTTTTTATCATATATTTTTTTGCAAATAATCCTCATAGAGTTTAGTCAGACCCTCTGCTGTTCTTGGCACCACAAGCTTCAGAGCTTTTTGGAAATGCCGCTTTTCTATGCTCTTGGCCTGTAGACTCTCCTCTAAGGCCATCATAGCTGCTTCATGGCAAACGGCGTTGACCTCGGCGCCCGAATATCTTTTAGTTAAACAAACCAACTCTTCCACATCAATGTTATTAACCTTAAACAAGCAAAGACTTAGCAAGGTGTTAATTTATTAAATAAGTAACTCACAGGCATTTTTGCGAGTTTTAATTTGAAAATTTCTCTTCTTGTATTGTCATCTGGCAGAGGTACATACACAATTCTGTCTAGACGACCCGGTCGTAAAAGCGCCTTGTCGATGCGGTCGGGTCTGTTTGTTGCAGCCAAGACTGTCACATCTCCTAATGGTGAGACTCCATCTAATTCTGTCAGTAATTGGGCCAACACTCGCTCCTGGACGCTAGTGCTAGAACCGGAACTGCGTTCTCCACCTAATGCGTCTATTTCGTCGAAAAATATAATAGAAGGAGCCACCTGTCTCGCTTTTCTGAAGACTTCACGGACCGCTTTTTCGGACTCGCCAACCCACTTGCTGAATAATTCCGGACCTGAAATCAAATAAGAATAAATCTATCATTTACAAGAAACCATCTATTACCCTTTATTGACAAGAAATTGAGACCACTCTCTGTCGCCAGGGCCTTTGCTATCATTGTTTTTGAGCAACCAGGTGGTCCAAACATTAACACCCCCTTGGGGGGCGTGATACCCAATCGAATGAAACTCTCTGGATGTCTCAACGGCCATTCTACTGCCTGCTTCAGGATCAGCTTCAAGCTTTCTTGACCACCAATGTCACACCACCTAACATTTGCAACTTCCACCTGTACTTCTCTCATAGCACTTGGTCTGACATATTTCAGGGCTAGTTTAAAGTCTTGTAACGAAATATTCTCTTTTTCTTGTATAGAAGCATTTAAACTAGCTCTTGCACACAAAGAAACTAAATCAGCACCAACAAAACCATGAGTGTTCAAAGCCACTTCATCTAAATGCAAATCTGTTAGAGTATGATTTACCTCTCTTAGCAGTTTTAATAAAATATCCTTTCTGTTTTTTGGATTGGGTGTGCTAATCTCTACTTCTCTATCAAACCGACCGTAACGTCGAAAAATCGGATCAATTGATTCTAGTTTGTTTGTTGTACCTAAGACAAAGACTTGGTCAGAGTTTTCATTTAAATTATCTAACATTGAGACTAAAGTGGCGACTACACGTTTTTCAGAATCTACCATCCTCTGAGTCCTCAGAGGACACAAAATGTCTACTTCATCTAAAATTATAATACTGGGAGCATGTTCAACAGCTTCTTGAAATAGATTTATCAGTGTCTCTTCAACACTTCCTGAATATTTGCTGTATAAATCAGAGGCACAAATCTCAATGGTGTGAGCTTTTGATTCTTTGGATAAAGCTCTGGCTAGAAGCGTTTTTCCAGTTCCCGAGTTTCCATATAAAAGAACAGACTTTGAATGCTTGAATCCATAAGACCTCTTGGATTTCAATAGACAGGCATTAATTGCCTGTCTTATTTCTCTGATTTCATTATCTAAACCACCAACAGATGAAATCAGATCATCATTTCTAGTCACCTTTTCATACTCATTTTTATCACTAAAACAATGGCTCATGGAAAGACTTTTCAGATGCTTCCAACTTACCTGAATAAGCTCCAAAGTGTTTTATTGGTAATTTGATAAAAACTAGAGTTGCTAATATTCAACTGCTGAATTTTATTTTCTAAATTTTCATGTAATAAGCCCTCAATTTGTTTTATTTCAAACTTAATAATTTTCCCAAAAAACATTACTCCAATTCTGTTTCCTTCGCATAATAGCTTATCAGCATAGCTTTTTTGTATTCTATTGCACAGTTCAGTGGTTACCTCAAAGGCCTTAGGAACATTCAAAGCTATAATTGTAACTTTATAAGCCTCAGGTAAAACAGTAGGTTTGTGTGAAACTTTCACATCAGCATTGACTTCAGCTGAGCACAAATGCAAAGCTAAAAAAAAATATTACTAAAAAGTCACCACCCACACACCAACATACCTTGTTTTGTTAACAACACACTTGTTAACGTCTTCTCATTTGTGGGCCACACAACTTTGGCAACTGGTGGTAATTCATTTTTAAACTCAAGAATGGCCCAATCACCAATCGAAAGGTTACATAATTGCAGAGCCCCTTGACTTAAAAAAACTAAGCTATCCTTATCGACGACTCCTTTAACATCTTCGTTTACTTTAACATCCAAATTGCCGTATAATACGTTGTCTTTTATAAATCCGTACGTCTCAGTCTGAGTCGGGGGGCAATCTCTGGAGTGCTTTTCAATGTCTCTGTTTATTAAATTTACAAAACACGTTTCACACTGCACCCAGGGAGAGCCCTTTTTGCTTTTTGGTTGCGCCATTTTGTGGAGACTGTTCTAAATTTATAACTAAGGATTGGGGCGCATGGTGTAGACGTCAAAATTATAGGTTAGAATAAATAGGTTAGGAATAAATTGAAAGATTGATGTATGCAACCAACTATACATGTGGCCCCCATTTGGGCTATCCAAGTCCATCGTAAAGGGATCTTCCTCATAACAAGTGCGTCATAGTGACGTCTGTCGTTCGTAATTAATTTGGAAGCGCGCACACACCCATCTACGTACATACCCGGATTGAGTTTATCAAGATCATCAATGTGTATGTTTATCAGTCCCATGTATATTGTTGAAAATTAAATACAGGTTTACCAAAATGGGTAATGTACCCTTATATCGCGACATAAGATATTTTATACGACTTTTTAACGCGTCAGAGGCACATGTAAAAATATGCCACATCTTAACCGGTAAGTATTCGCATTAATAAAGATATATTTTAGCCTGAAGCTAGTAGTATCTTAACTACGGGCAACATACCAGAATCGACTCTTTCTTCGGCATTAATCCGAACAGTTATTGACAATAACGTCACTTTTATAAGATTTTTGTTAATACGAAATGGGAACGTGAACACACAGGACGATCAAGGATTCACACTGCTTCATATAGCGATCATGAACAACAGGTATGCTACCACCTTCCTTGCAGAATATTTTTAAGTTTATACTTTTACAGTAAAGATGCCTTCAACTGTTTGATAAGAAGGTCGAACATCAACGTGAATTTAACGAACCGCCAACAACAGAGTCCTTTATTCACAGCGGCATTATCTGATAAACCCCACTTTGTTAAGAAGCTACTCAGAAAAGGTGCTGTTGTTAATATTAGGGACAAACTCGGGTGCATACCGTTGCACTATGCATGTCAACACGCTTCCCCAAGGATTTGTCATCTTCTGATTCAAGCAGGGAGTGACATAAATGCGCAAAATTTTCTAGGAGAAACTCCGTTATACCAATCTTGTCGGTTCAAAAAAACTGAAACGATTTTTATGTTACTCTATTACGGGGCCGACTCCTCTATTCCATCTAACTCTGGTATCATTCCAGTGATGGTGGAAGACCTGGAATTAGAAACACGAATCGCTTTATACTTACACACTTTTGACGATTTTGAGAATACGATAGATTTAAAAGTTTTTACTAGATCGATGATACTTAAATGGCCGGTATTTCCGATCATCTTGGATAGAGTGGCAAAAGTGTCATACCAAAAAGAAGATCTAAGAAGTCTTAGTGAAGGAATAGTGGATATGAAGACTGAAGATTTGCAAATGTTTTGGGGGAAATTTGATTACATCATCAAAGACATGCTTCATCATTGTTGTACATTAACCACCTACCTCACTGCAATTGAAAACATGAAGAGAGCTCCTGCAGGATTTATGTCGATGCTCGACACATTAATACAAAGTGATCTTATAGATGATCTTGTTCAAAGTCGTTGCATTTCGGTGTCTCCCATTTCAAGCTTAATAAATATTTTTAGAAAAAATAAATTACCTTTAACTTCGCTAACAAATATTGTTCTTTGCTTTTTAAGTCACGGGATTTCACTCACTGCCGCGGATTTGAATGCTGTTTATGTCTTTTATGGGAGGTGTGAGTTATTTGAAATTCTTTTACATATGGATATAGAAACGTCCAAAAGCTGCGTACCGTGTTGTACACTTTACGACCATGAAGTAATGCAACAATCAATAATGCCCTACTTTATATACGATGTCAATTTAAATATAGACACCTTTCTGGAAAACCCGCAGTCGTACTTACTGATGGATTTGGATGTGATGTTGTCATACTTTGCATCGCCAAAGTTGAAAGAGTTTTTTTTGGCCGCGGAACCATCAAACAAAGAGCTAGAGATGATTAAAAAATTACCCACTGTTCCTCGCTTAGTTGAATTAGCAAGAAATGCCACCAGAAGGTACATTATTTGCAGGTTAGAGATTAAAAATTCTTGTCAGTTTTACACTGCATTAAACCGGCTTCCAGTAGAAAACGTGTATAAGAAGATAATTTCTTATGAGAAAAAGATTTACCTATTGTGATTTAGCAGAAGCCGATCAAATACAGATACGCTTAATTTACGGCCTTGATCCATAAATAACTATTAAGTTTTTATGAATGTTTATATTATTCATATTTGAAAGTTAAATAATTTTGTTGTCATAAAAATATATACATTAAATCAATCGTAATAATTATATTATATTACTGAACCCACTGTGATATTTAAATTGTATATTTATTCACAAATTAAATATTATTCAATCTATATAATTATGTTTGTGCAAAGCTTTTGAAATAAAGTGGTTATTTTTGTTGTTCGTAATTTCATTGCCAAAAAATGTGTTTTGTATTTATCCGATTGATTGACTGCTTTTAAATTAGATTTAATTTACAATTATTGTCTGCTTATAATAATTGTTAAGACTCGAAATTTACAATAATTTTGAAACTAAAAACTTGTAACGTCGGTCGAACGGTTTTTATATCATTACTCTTTCTTTACTCTTTCTTATCTATGTCGAATCCATATATATACTCCGTAATTATACAGAGTGAACAAAAAGTTCCGCACAAAATTCGTAATTTAGTTATGTAATGTTCTTGCGAAAAACGCTCGAACAGGTCGTTTTTTTTTTCAAATTGCCATTTTTTGACGTAAAAATTTTGATGATGACGTCATCTGTTTTTGAACTATGACACCGTCGTCAATTTAAAAAGTAAAAAAGTAATACCTTGCATAACTTTTTTTGAAAAAATTACAAATTTTACTTCAAAAAATTAAATTTTTATTCTTTGAAAAATTACTATTTCACTACGAATTCGTGGTGAAATGACGCAGATTAATCCCGAAGTGATTGAACGAAGTGTTCAAAGCGTTAAAACACGTCTGGGAATGTGTCAAATAGTTGGGGGGTGGCAATTTGAGCACTTGCATGAAATTTTATTAAATGGTTTTTCATTTTTCGTTGTTTGCTTTCCAAATTTATTGTTATTTTTCATTTTTTTTTTTGAAGAAATAAAATTTTTATTTTTGATGTAAAACGAATGTTTTTCAAAAAAAAAGTTATGCAAAGTGACCATTTTTTACGCTTGTTGAATAGAGAATTGAAAAGTGTATTTAAAACCCAAAAAAAAATTGGGGTTGACATTTAAAAAAATTGATAACGGTGTCATAGTTCAAAAACAGATGACGTCATCAACAAAAATTTTATGTCAAAAGATGGCAATTTAAAAACAAAAATCGACCTGTTTGGTCGTTTTTTCAAAAACAGTCCATAACTAAATTATGAATTTTGTGCGGAACTTTATGTTCACTCTACATTTCGTGAAAAGGATATCCAGCACCTGAAATGGCTCCAGATGCTGTAACAGAATTCCCACATGATTAATTTTATTTTAAATTTCACGATTATTATCTAAATCAACTTACCAAGAAGCAATTTACTAGAGTTAACTGAAAATTATTAACGAAATTCACCATGCCAAAAATAAATCGATAAACACGATCCGTTTGTTTTAAATATTTTAAAACTTTGAAGTTTTGAAGTTGAGTTAAGGTTGTGATGTTGCCGTCTGTAAAAATTTGTTTTTCCGTGGATCATTCAAATTGGTGCCTCGCGCTTCGCGCTCGACCCTTTAAAGAAACATACTCTAAGAAGGTCATATTTCCCTGTACGTGAAACTTGAAATGCGGACAGAAGGGTGGAGTGATTTTTTTTTTAACTTTAAGAGTCCTTTATTATTATCAATGGATGATCTATACTATTAGACGTGTTCGTACAAAATTTCAGCTATCTAAGCCAATGTCCTAAGGTGGCGCATTAGGTTAGAATTTTTGAGGTACTATGAAAATATGTACAAACCCCACAAAAAATACATTTATTGTCCCAAATCGGAAGTTTCAGCGCCTTCGTTTTGACGAAAATACTGAGATTTCGTGTTGAAAAGTGGTATATCTTGCCTAGCTTTTATCCTTGAGCGAATGAAACCAAAGTTAAGAAATGACTTCAATTTTACACGTACAACTAATAGTATTGAAAATGACAGTTTTTTGTAAACTACCTTCACGGTGCGCCACCTGAAAATAAAGTAGATTTTTGGTTTTTTGTACGAATGAAACTTTCCTATCGGGTCATCGATTAAAGGTACAGGAAACTGAAAAAAGTTACAAATGTTTGCCAGTTTTGCTCCACCCTAGTGGACAGGCCAGATTGAGTGAAAATTTGTTTTTTCGTGGATCATTGAAATATATAGTGATTTTAATTGAAATTGGTGCCTCGCGCGCTTTGCGCTCGACCCCTTAAAGAAACATATTTTAAGAAGATCATGTTTGCCTGTACGTGAAACTCGAAATGTGGACAGAGCAGATTGAGTGACCCCCAACGGTCGTCCATTAATTACGTGAGCTGAAAGGGGGGGGGGTCACTGAAAATCGCACGTCAACTTTTTGATTTAAAAAATATACATTATTATTACACAGAATATAAAGAAAATCATTAAACTTATTATTTTCCTTTTTTAAGGTTTTCTATTTTGTACGCATTTTTTTTTATTACAATAGCAATTTCGAGTAAAGACAGTATTTTTTTTTAATGTCTGGGATTCTCCGAATTGAAACAATTGCCGCACAATTTATTTACCACTTTTTTCGCGGAAATCCCCGCCGGGTTAAAAAATCGTTCAACGAACAATACATGCCCATGCCCATGCCCATGGAGTGAGTGAAGAATTAGGGAAGGTAGTCTTATTGTTATGTAATTTAAATAAATTTGTTATAGTGTCCTTTAAGCGCTTGTTATAGTGTCCCTTAAGCGCACTAATTATTTTTCCCCTTGTGATGAGCCTAAGCTCTTCCCGCCAACAATTTGAAATTAAATGAAATGTCAATGACGTCAGCAAACGTCAAATTTGAAAATTTGAAACGAACCGCGAAATTGAAAAAGGTTGGCCAGTGAATCGTGTTCGTCTAGAAACAAACTCAGAAGAGCGGATCTACGTTATGTTCTTTTGTGACAAGACAAAAGTGGCGGGAAATTCAAACCAAACCTACCAGACACAGAACCAGGTTCTTTGAATGCAGGTGCGCAGCGTTGGAGGCAGAGCGTAGAGTAACAACACAAATTGGGGATTTATCAATGTATGTATTTGCTTTAGAGGTCTTAATGTCGAACTTTGATTAATAATTGACTTTTTGAACATTTTGACAATGGTGGCTGATTTCATGACTTCGTGAGTGTTTCCTTCCTTTCGACAAATTAAATTTCAATAACAACCCGAAATCTACAGTAAATAAATGTTATAATGAATTCAAACACAGGTACATAGCTAAGTTACAGTTTGAACGCGTTTCCAGATTATCAATAAATTTGGTATTTGAGTTGAGCAATACTAGTATTCGGATGAGCAATTAAAGTACAAGAACTTTCCCATCTTGCTTCACATTCTGTCACCGCCCTGACAAGGGGTGCGCGCCCGCTTCACGAGGGGGTTAGTGTGGAACTCGTCATGCACAAAACAGTTAACAAAATCAACTGTATTGAAAGTTTTACAACAACAAAATTAATTAACGCTGTATGTTCCATTCAGTATGTTTGTATGTATAACGGAAATTCTTTCTAAGTAAGTAAGTTATCTCTAAAATGATTTTTTCGGCGTCTGCCTTTCTGAGCTTCCCTTACCAGTTTTTTTCCTCTAAATACCCATATAAAAACTGAAATAATTTTTTATGTAATTAATTAGTAATTACCTTATTTACTGGAGGATAACTTTTAAAGAAACTGTTGTTGGACTCTCGTATCGAATATAAATGCGAAACCACAGGCGAAACTAAGAAAGAACTCAACAAAACATAATATGATTACTTAGGACTCTGCATTCCTAGAAACGAATGAGTGTTTCAAATTACCTACCGTTCGTGTGTGTAGAAACTCGCTCATAGAAACGGGACAAATCGATGATGTCTGCCGAAAAAAAAAAACTAAACAAAGGAAAAGGAATACAGGTAGTACATTCGAATAAAAACGGAGTACATTTGCAGTATAACTATCCTCCGGAGTACAGCTCATAAAATATAAGTTCAAAACTCCCAAAAGGAGTACGTTTGGTCACCTTAAAATTAAGCAAAGTTAGCTTTTGAAGTGATTTGAATACCAGTCTATGAATCTTTTAATATTATTAAGACAATTTAAGAAAATGATTCAAACTATAAAACATCGCAGCTATCGTTTAAATGAAATTTGTATCACTTCGACTACAAACAAAGACAATCCACGCGCCGTCATCTTTTCTTTTTCCAAACAAGGAATGACCGTTACAAACGCAGCGTCCCCTTAATCCCCCCCCTCCCCTCTCTCTCTCTCTCTCTCTCTGATTTGAATTTAAATCAGTAAACCGGGCCGTTATAATATAAACTGTTCTGAAAAGACCTGTACAGGTAGTTCCCCTAGGCCGTGACGTCCCTCCTCGACTTATATAAATATTGCAATTCAGAATTTTACCTTTGTTTCGGAACCCAAATCTGGCACATAACACTCTTTTCGCCCGACTTATAAACAGCTGTCAAAGACTAAATAAAATTGAAATAACAACTAACACAGATCAACACAGAACGAAACAACAAAATTTCATTTTCAAAAAATTCACAGGTTCATCGATTATTATTATTATTTGCATTTTTTTCTCGGCGCACACCAGTCCATTACAGTGACCGACTTGAAGCAGCGGGGATCGTCTGATTGCGAATCTGGCGAACTGGAGGCAAAGAGCACGCACGAAATCTTGTGACACAATTTGTGACTTCTTCTCTTGATCACTTTGAGTTTAAGATTCAGTGACCATTTTCTTAAAATTAGCCCTATTTATAAGCTTATACATAATGTTACTGTCAAACCACACCTGGCTACTTCTGTGATAATTAGGGCTCTTTCTTGTACCTGTCTGAATTCAGAGGAAAAGCTAGAATTTTGTGAACCAAAAAATCGGAGATTTATGAAATAATATAAGATTGTAATTAAAAATATATATTAGGCAAATACGACGATCAATTAGATTTAAAGAGCACATTGCCCATCAGAGATTTGGTAGATTCGAAAAATCAAGTGTTGTATAAAAATATGTTGAGCAAATTTTTGAACATGACCATCAGGCATAGACAAAACTTTCTGTTAAATTAGTTAAACCTGTAAATAATTGTAAATTTCTAGACATTTACGAAAGTCTAGAAGTGCATAAGAATATAGGAATTGTGTTTTTAGAGGGCCTATCCCCACTTCCGCACTATTCTCACTTTTGAACAGTACGGGGGAGATGCTGCATCCCATTAGAGTATAATATATAGAACGATATGTTAGCATGTAATGTTAGTTTACTTATCGCCATGATAATGCCACCATTGTTGGCGAAACGTGCGACGGTTTAATAAAAAAAGTTTTTGGTATTTTAGGGCATTAAAGTAGTAATCTACCACCGAAAGTGATCCAGACAGTAGTTTTTGAAATCTACGACTGACGAAGCATAGCTATTAAACAAAAAAAATATTCATTAGGACTGTAACTAAGAAATATTCGAAATCCCTTTTTTGATGCCGGAGCCTGCTTACCCAACCCACTTAATAGCATATAGGCGTTTCATGAAGGGCACCCTAGTTGGCGACGAACGTAATAAAACTTAAAGAGCCACCCTACATAGCTTTTAAGGAAAGGAGATCTGAGCAAAATCTAAAAACCAGTCAATTTTAACCTCGAGGGGGACATGTTTTGATGCAATAGTAGGCACGCTCGGTGCAACGCCGTACCCCTAACAGGAGCGATCCCTATTTTTTAATTAGGGAATAGGGGTTGAGTAACATGTCGTTTGAAATATAAATATATGAATGAAATTGGTTGCAAAAATCTGTCACTGGCTCCCGCACTATAGAGTCTCTGGGTATAGGTGCTATGCGCCGCCGGTGGAACGTTGTCAGGATCATCTGTATCTGCGGCAGGTTGAGGCGCATTGTAACGGTGAATATCAAGAACAGTCTACTGTTTTTTAGACTTCTAACGTCCATCGGACGGTTTTATGTTATTCTTATTGTTTTAAAATAGTCTAGATAGTTGTGAGTGGACGTTACTGACTGTCCGTGACTAAATCTGGAGTTAACAGCATATCGGCGTTTCATTCAGGACACCACAAAACTTAAACCAAAACTGAAATGCAAGTTTTATAAGCTCACTCATTGTCTATGCGCTTATGCATTTTTTCATGTATTTATTTTTATTAGGTATTGATTTGTTAACTTATTTTATTTAATTTGTCACTTGAAAATAAGAAAACATAAGTGTGAGAAAGTTAAAACTTGAAATCCTTTAATTTTAAAAGTGTGGGGAATTGAAATCTGAAAAAACAAACTGTAAACCTTCAAACCTAAGATTCTGAGAACCTGAAAATGTGAAAAACCTCATTAGTGACTTCAAGACCTAAAAATAATTTGAGGATCTTCAAACCTAATAACCTGAAAACTTGGAAACCTTAAAACCGTGGAAGCTTGAAAACATCAAAATTCTGTTTTGAAATAATTAAGGCGGCTCAAGTTACCACCAAACCCATTTCTTACTTCATAGTTATCTGTATCAGACAAAAAACCCTTTTTAATGCTTATTTTTTTGTATTTTTATTGCTTTTCGTAAACGTGATGAAAAATAGTGTCAAAACTACTGAAACTTCATTTGCCATTTCATTAGATCATTAATTTATACCTTATTTATTTTCTTGTCTTCTTCTGCGAAGCCTCAACCTAAAAGTCAATAGTAACCGTTATGTCTTCAATATCCACAAAAACACCTATGGTTCACGTATATTTCCAAAATTAGCAGCAGGATGGCTACCATTATACCGCCCACCAAAATTACCATAGCAGAATAACAATCTACTATTCCAACACTTACAAAGCTGCTACCTCCTACTAGACAAGGAGGTTTTTTCGTGTAAATAACTCCAACCTCTCTACTTTGAATCCCATTTTCTTGAAGTGCTAGAAGTCTAAACAACAGTACACTGTTATTGACATCCAAAATTTTTCTTACCCAACTTTTAGCATTTTTCTATAAGAAGAATTTTTTTGTATGGCTAACCAACAATCTTGTACTTCCAAAAATTGAATTCCTTTCAATCCACATTTTTCTTCTTCATGAAATGTTTCAGCTAAAATATCATTCAGGTTTTTTTTTTGACAGCAATATTGGCCTGTACTTACTAACAACTTTATAACCAGGCCCTGCCTCGACATGAAAAGCAAATAATCCTTTCCTCATGCGTTTTATGCCTTCTTCCAAACTGTAAAATTTGGATTTTTCTCCAGGAGGTATTACCTTTTGAGTGTATAGTGCCCGGCGCACTGGTTCTGTGGTGTTCTACACACAACAAAATTATATAAAAAATGTCAGTGTACTATTTACCGGAAAGTAAAATCTGTTGAAGACGGTATCATGTACTCCAATATCTAAACGAGAATTAAGAAGATCCTGGAGAGTCCGAATGCTATCTGAAGAGGATTGCAGTAGTGCAACAATGTTTGCAGAATATGAAGTGTATAGAAACATGAAGGACGTAAGAAGAAACATTAGTGTCACACGACCGGCGATGCTGTATGGAATGGAGGCAGTACCTTGTTGGCAGAATGCAGCAAAAGATTCAAAAACTACGTCGGTCCAAGTATTACGAATTTCAGGTTCTGTAGAGTCGGTCTATAGTAAATAATACTCCTATTATAAATATGAACTAAGTTTACGTTTGGAATATGTTAATGTAGGCATAATAGTTTCACGTTCTTTTTTTTCACAAATTAATCTGGGGCCTCCCTTTATTTGTCTAAATCGGACTGTGTGAACAAGGCCGAACGCATTACGCCCTAAACTCGAAGCTTTAATCTATCCGGAAAAATATATCTAAACATCGGACCGGCATAATTCTTTCGCTCCGATCATCAGAAAAATAGCGCGCAGAGATTATGACTTTCCGGGAACTGTTACGACCACCCCCAGTACCCGCTCTTATCACCTCGCAGCACGCCCTACGCATCGCATTAGGATGATTCTTTCACCTCGGTAATCAGAATGAGACCGTATTCCGGGTACCGCTATTCCGGAGTTTTTACGCTGCCCGGATTCATCGCCGTTTAGTGAGAACAGGACGCCGCATCGTCTAGCGATGAAGACCTTGGGTGATTCGTCAACGCGCATGGGGATAACGTCACTATTCCGTCACGAGCACGCTATTAATATTAATATATTACGACAATAATCCCATGCCACACTTACCGAAACTTCGATGTACTCCTTCATCTTCCATTCCCACTCGGTAACAATATAGAAGATTATTGTGGTCAGAAAAAACAAGGCACATGTGCTCAACCACACTTGCTGATGAAACGGTAAGATGAAAACGTTACTGACGTATGATAATTTCGGCGCCCGAAAAATAAAATGTGATATGGTTGGGGTTGACATAACCATATATTCAATTACATCGACCCTATCGGCTGTCAAAAAAAGCGCAGTTCCTCCTATATCTGCTTCTTTACGAGTAAGTTTTCCGATCAAGCCGCTCCATTTTGAGTCTTTATCTTTATATCCCCAAGTACTTTGTATGGAGTATTTTAAGGTAACATTGACTGTGTCGGCTAAATGATTTACTAAAACATAGCTGACCTTTGCGATGCTGTCGATGTGGATATCTCTGAAATAACGATATTTGGTAAGGTCGCCCTAACTGGAGTTGACTTACCTTCTGTCAGTTAAGTGGTTAACACTGTCATTATTTGTCAGTACCAGAGCGGCATTTAAACCAATTTTCATCAAATTTCTTCTTCTTCTATAAGTAATTTTTTCATATCCGTTATCAATGAAGCCTTGACCACGTGTCCAGTTTCCAATATTTTCAACCACAAAGTGGCTATCATCAACATGTCGCTTGTAAATTTTTGTTATAGTGTAGACATCTTCGGCGTTTTCTACAGCCAAAGTTACATCACTATCAACAAGAATATCTAAATCCTTAAAAACATCATTCGTCAGATTTCCGTTGAAGTAAATAATCCATCTTATCGGATTAGCAAACAGTTTAGCTTCGTTTGCCTTGAAAAAACAAAATTGTCGTGACTTCCTTAAATCTGTTGTAACAAACCTTGATTAGTGTTTGCTTAAAGCCTGGACAATTGGCATCTACAACGAAAGTGGCGTAACTTGGAGGTATTGGATAAGGTAATTCTGAAGCATATGCGGGAATGGTGTTCGTTTGATATTTCGAAGAAAAATGCTCCAACAGTACTAGACTATCTAAAATTGGCCAGATTTAGATAGAAATTGTGTGAAAGACATAAACTACAAGTTCTTGTACATTTTTGTGTATTATATTTTATAATTATGGGATTTTTTTGATGATTTAGAAATTTTTTGATAATTGACATTTTTTTTTCAGTAATGAAAAAATTTCTATTCAACTTGTGCATACATGTGCAAACTAGGAAGACTGAGAACTGACAACTTGGTATAGTGCACAACTGGTAAACTGAAATACTACTTGAGAATCTAAGAAATTAGGAACTCAATAAACTCAGAACCTGAGAACATAAAAACCTATGAACATAAGAAATAGAATCTGTGAGTCAAAAGTAAAGTTGAAAACTGAGACCCTGATAAAGTAGATCAATTGATAAACTAAGGATACTGGAAATTTGAAGAACTGAGCACCTGAGAACTTGGAGACCAGACACCGAGAATCTGGGAAACTGAGATACGATGAAAAACTGGAACCCTGACAAATTAAGAACTACAAAAAGTTAGATGGATAACCGAAACACAAAGAACCTGTGAACCTAAGAAAGAACCAGTAGATCTCAGAAACAATAAATTTGAAAGCTGAGTGTGACAAACTTTAAAAAATTAGAAACTAAGAAATTGAGAACTTAAGATACTGGGAGCCCGTGAAATGAGGGGACTATATAGAAACTGATGAATTGAGTAATTGACAAAGGAGCTAGAAAACTTTAGAAACTAGGAATTTGGAAACATTAGAACCTGGTACACTACATTTTCTAAGTTTGCCCAGTATTCATAGATTTTTCAACATTCTACAAGAATTTTGTATTATTCAGGATTGTTCAGGACAGTTAAGAACTTGCTTATGGTCGATATATATAAGGACTGTTTAGGATTTTTCAGCAACAATCATAGCACTTTTCAATACTTATCAGGACTCTTCGAAGATGCTTCGAAGTTTTTCAAGATACTGCTTCAGTAATTTAATGCTCTTCAGAATTTTTCAAGATTTCTCAAAACACGGATCAATTTCTACTCCAAGCAAAAGGATTCCGCATAATTTTTCAGGACTCAGGAGTCTGGGCTTAGAACTCTTAAGGAATATTTTGGCCCATTCAGAATCTAATTATATAAAAATGAATCCCTATTTTCCTTGGTCACGCCATCACTTTAGAACGGCTGGAAAAATTTAGCAATTTTTTTTTTGACATATTCTTTTAAGTTTGAGGAAGGTTCTTATGAAGTAAAACATGGAGAGGGGGGCTCAGGGGCCCCCCTTAGGTTTATAACTTAAGAACGGCAGGACTGATTTTTATGATCTTTGATTTGTTGGATTTGTCTTCGCCCCGAATAGCAGAATAACTATGAAAACATGGACAATGGGCTCCCTTGGGTTTATAACTCAAGAACGGCTGGACCGATTTTTATGATCTTTAATTTGTTGGATTTTCCTCCGCCTCGAATAGCAAAATAACTATTAAAAAAAATTCTCATACATTTTGTATGGAATCCGTATATAACGCCATCTTTGATACATGACAGAAACAAAAATCAACATGGCGTTGTATGCTGGTTCCGGTAATACCAGTAGAAGGCGTTGTGTGCATTATCCTTTGATTAAAAAAAATGAATTTAATTCAGCTAAAAAGTTAACACAACATTTATTGATTCTGAGGCTGTACAAAGTTCGCCGGGTCAGCTAGTTCTTTATAATTTCCAAGGAGCTGACAGAACTTTTAGGCAATATTCAGGATTGCTATATGACTCTTTATGTTACTTTAGGACTCTAGAATTGCAGTATTTCTTCATTTTTTAGTGCTTTTCAGAATTTTTTATCATACTTTAAAGTTCTTGATAACATTTTAGGAGTTTTTAACAATGCTCAGGAATTTAATTCACTTTAGGATTATTTAGAAGTAATCGCAGCTTATTGTAATTCTTCACTAGTCACCAGGAGTCAGCATTCCGCAGGTGAACCTCAGAATTCTTTAGAAACTTTCACGAATTTTTATGATTTTTTAGGTTCTTCAAGAGACTGTAGGAAAATTCTTTTTAGAATTGTTTATTCTTATGTCTGCTTTTTTTAAATTGTTCAGAAATATTCGTAGCTTTTAGGGTCATTTAAAACTTTTCAGGAGTCTTTAGGATGACTCAGGATTTATCAGGATCTAACCGAATATAGTAAGGAGCCTTCAGAACCTGTTTTGAAATCTGCGTTCTGGGTTTTCCAGAGTATCTCAAGTTCCCAGGTTACTCAACGTCTCCAGGTTCTCAGATTTCTTAAAGACATGAAGTGTCTAAAGTTCTCCGATTCCAAAATTTCAGATTCATCAATGTCTCAGGTTTTTGGGTTCCTCAAGTTCTCGAATTCATATATTTTGTTAAGTTTGCAAGTTGCTCAGGTTACTCAAGTCTCTATTCGCTCTGCACTGAAGTTCCTAAAACATCGGGTCTTTCGAATTGGTCAGGTTCTTCCTCGGAATTGTTAGTTTGCTAGATACTTGTTGTTCCGAAATTAGGTTTCCCAATTTCTTAATTTTCTCAAGAACCATACCTCAAGTTCTCAGAATTCCTGTATAAGATGTTTCTGAATTTTCCAGAAATTTTCAGACCTTCTTATGGCTTTTTAGCATTCTTCAAGGTATTCTGGAGTGAAAACATGAGGAATCGAGAACACTAGAAACCCAAAATCTAATAAGCTAAGGACCTGAGAATTTAGACTTTGAGTGATCTACCTACTAAGCGCGTCTCCAAGTGGCGAATAGGAGGACGCCCTGGTTCCCATGATCTCCCCCAAAGCCAACCAGGGTAGTGGCTGCTATAGGAAAGCTTCAGACCTACAAACCTGCAGTTTGGACCAGCTCGTGACGCATTCTAGGGTACAGAAGAAATAGTGGCGGAGGAAAACCAAAATGTCCGACAGCCCCATAGGACAGGGAGAAATTCCTGACCAGGGTAAAGAAGGCCCAAGAGGGCAGCGGCGACGAAATGGGAGCGTTGAAATTTTCAAGATGAAAGAGCAGAGGATCCGATTGAAGCTGCAAGCAAAAGGTTGAAGTTTTTTTCTGACAAAAGCGCTCAACATGGATGAGGCGAGGCGGGAGGTGCTTTAACCAATCCCAAAAGAGAGCACTTCCGGAGAAAGGGTCCGCTCCGAGGGACCAATCTAAAAAAGGATGAAGAGGAAAGGTGAGAGTTTCTCTATGCCTCAAAAACCCTCTTAAAATCGGACGTCTGCAGGAATAAGGGTAGAAATAATACCCTCAACATATCCTATATCCTTGCTGCCAACGGACGAACAAGACGCCGAACAGGAATCGATCGTGGATAAAATGGTGGAGCTGGGAAAGGAGACGGCTGCAAAGAATAAATTTCTGGACATTCACAAGAAGCCTGGATGGCTGTCGATAGTTTGTGCGAAGAAAAAATCTGCAGTGTGGCTTAAACACACAGCAGTCGACTTGAGACCATGAGAAGGAGAAGGTAGAGGAAGCAGAAATTCCTCATCCTGAAATGCTAGTAACTTACTTGTCAGGAAATCAGGACTACTCAAATGATAAAATCCTAACCTAATACCCTGAGCTCAGAATACTCAGGAGCTCAGAATGAGAACCTGAACACTACAATTGAAGGGTGCTTGTAGGCCCCACTCAACTTCCGAAGAAACAAAAAAGCCACCCAGCACTTGACACTCACAAGGTCATATCTTAAGGGTTCCCAAAAGTCCAGAGCTGCAATCAAAAGCAAATCTGTGCCTAAGAAGGTACCAAAGACAGGCGAGAAAACCGCAAGAAAGAAGCCTTCATAAGCAAGGTACTGCAGCTTCTTCACCGGCACCTAGTGGGCTAACTTGGAGGTTTATCAAGGGAAAACTAGACATAAGAAAATACTTAAGATCTGAGGCTGAGCGACCTATATATCCCATCGATACAATAGAGGAACTGGAGTATGCCTCAAATCATTTTCTAAATCTCATAATTTCAACTTGTGAGAAATGTTATCCTTGAAAACGAAGGAAGTTATGGAGCTCAGACGATTGAGGGCCGAAGTAACAAAATTATTCAATGAAGCCAAACGAGTAGGAACTTGGGATGACTACAGGAAGCCTCTAACAGAATACAACAAGAATTGAGATGTGGAAGATGCTCTGTGAAGGGATCTTGGAAATCACCTTCTGGTCTTCTTCGCCAAAAAGTGATGTCAAAAGACCATTCATATGGAATCGGCTTAATCAAAAAACCGACGGGTGAATGTATATGACCATAATTTAGATCTGGTAGAAATACTTTCTAGCAGACACAGCAAGAGCTTAGCGGGAAAATTTTTGACCCCTAAAAGAATCAGTTGGGCGATCAATAGCTTCAAACCTTTTAAATCGCCAGGTAGAGATGGTATTTTCTTTGCGCTGCTTTAGAAAGGAACATAAGAACTGATGCCTTCCTTGAAGGTAATCCTTAAAGCTAGTTTCATTTTCAGACACATACCTGAGAGTTGGAGAGAGGCCTTGATGGTATTTATACCAAAGGAAGACAGAAGACCTTCAAAAGAGGCCAAATACTACCGATCAATAAACCTCACTTCCATTCTTCTTAAAACAATCGAAAAAATTAATAAATAAGGCAAGGGTTCCTAAAGGAGAAACCGTACGGTTAGCGCCTTACACTACTTGGTAAAAGCATAGAAAGGACGCACATGGCTAAAGATGTAGGCGTAAGTATATTCATTGACATATTTGACAGATTTGCAAGACTACAGGGAATAGAGAGCTTCGGATCAACCCAAGCAAAACAGTCCTTGTCCCATTTACGAATCAATGGAAGCTTTCCTTGAAGCCCCCACTTTTAAATAGAAAGCAGTTACAATTTTTCCAAGAAGTAAAGTATTTAGGTGTAATCCAGATCACAAACTTTCCTGGGAGACTCATATAGAGAAAACTATTGCAAAAAACACAGCGGCTCTCTGGACGTGCCGCAGGTTATTTGGTAAGACATCTGGTCTATAGCCTAAGATGATCTACTGGTCATACCTAACGGTGATAAGTCATCTAACGCCTCATTTGTTTGGTGGCTAAAAATAAAGAAAAAACCACGCAAGCCAAATTGCAGAAATTGCAAAGGCTCGCTTGTCTTGGCATCACAGGGGTCATGCATTCCACTCCAATGCTGGTCCAAAGTGCGCTGAGGACAATAAAGGCAAACTAGTTAAAACCAGGACATGACTGGACATACAAAAAATACCGGAACTTAGACGACGCTACGTCACTAGCGTACGCCTTTG
This sequence comes from Diaperis boleti, assembly GCA_963583935.1. Classification (NCBI taxonomy): domain Eukaryota; kingdom Metazoa; phylum Arthropoda; class Insecta; order Coleoptera; family Tenebrionidae; genus Diaperis; species Diaperis boleti. Next base: position 20,846,658 of record OY757246.1, on the reverse strand, counting down.
ACTCCTCTTAAGAAGTGGTGATCGCAACATCGACGGGTCAAAATTGTCGGAAGGAGCTAGAGATTTATGGATCCAATCTGTGCAAAAATGTGTGGAAATTCGGACTCTCGATTTCCGCAATTCTGGACGAATCGAGGAAGCGGCTTCCCTCTTTAAATAGGACGCGAGAACGGTCGTCGAGTCAGTCGAAGTCTGAAATGAATATGCGATTGAGAAACATAATCCGTGTGACAGGATTCCGATTCGAGCAGTTGAGCCGAGCGGACGTGTTTTGCGGCGCTCGAGAAGATAAACGGATAAAAATGTGAAAAAGAAATAGAATGAAAAAAAGTGGTAGTGAGAGCGAGAGAGAAGACGATTACAAAAGAAAAAGAGAAGAAGGACGAGAGTCGGAACCCCGGAATTAACCCCTTTAGGAAAAGTAAGAAGTTAGAAAGATCACCGGTTAAAAAAGCAATGGATGAGGAAATCTTTCATTTCATGCTGAAAAAAATTATGGGGGATGTAGGGGACATAAAGGAAGAGAATCGGAAGATGAGCCGGGAACTGAAACAGTTGAAAATTATGAAGCGTGAAAAGGAAGAAAAATGGGAAAGAGAAAAGATGGAACTAAAAGAAAAAATGAAAAAATTGGAGGAGAAAATGGGAGAGCAGGAAAACAGAGTGAGAAAAAAGAATATTGTAGTAACGGGATTGGACGTAGAGGAATGCGAGAGCGAGAAGAAACTGGAAAAATGGATAAAGGTGGAATTAGAGGTAGAAGTGACTGTGAGAGAGATGTATAAAATAAATGGAGGAAAAATGATTGTGGCGGAACTTGGGAGGTGGGGGGAAAAGAGGAAAGTTATGGAATATAAAAGAAAACTAAGAGAAAAAAAGGAAAGAGAGTATATATAGAAGATGATCTGACAAAGAAGGAAAGAGATATACAGAAGGAATTAAGAGCGATAGCCAAAGAAGAGCGACAAAAAGGACAGCGGGTGAAAGTGGGTTATAAAAAGATATGGATAGAGGGAAAAGGGATTAGGTGGGACGAAGAAAAGGGGGAGTTAGATACAGAAAATTTTTGAATAAGAGCACAAGAAAAAGACGACAGGGCAGAAAAGGGAAAACGAATACGGAGAGGAATAAAGAAGAAAAGGAGCAAATAAGAATAGTATTCTGGAACGTAGCGGGAATAAAAAACAAAGAGAATGAATTTTGGGAGTATTTGAGAGATTTTGACGTAGTGGGAATGGTAGAAACGTGGGTGGAAGAAAAGGGATGCGAAAAATTAGAAAAGAGAATGCCGAAAGAGTTTAAGAGGAAATGTCAATATGCAGAGAGGGAAAGCAAGAAAGGGAGAGCTAAAGGTGGGATAATAATGGGGGTGAAAGAGGGACTGGAAGGAGAAAATGGAACTGAAGCAAAAGAAAAAAGAGGGATTATGGAAAGAACGGTGAAAAGTAAACAGAGAAAATGGAGAATTGTAACAGTGTACAGCAGAAGTATGAAGGAAACGAAGTGTGGTGGGCAAAGAAAAAGTGTGGTCTTTAGCATATGCGGATGATTTGGTGGTGCTAGCGAGAGAGGAGAAAGGTATGAAAGAAATGATAGGAAACATGGAGAAATATATGAGGAGGAAAAAGTTGACATTGAATGTAGAGAAATCCAAGATGATGGTGTTCAGAAAATGGGGTGGTAGGAGAAAAGTAAATGAGTGGAGATCGGAGAAAGAGAAAATTGAAGAAGTGAAAGAATTTAAGTATTTAGGTTATGTAATGAATGAAAAAAACACAGCAACAGCACATGTGAGAGAGTTAGTGAAAAAAGCAAATAAGATAATAGGAGTTGTATGGGGAATAGGAGAGAGAAAATTTGGACATGATTTTAGAAGGAGACTGATGATGTTTGATAGTTTGGTGAAAAGCGTGATGATGTATGGAGCGGAAATATGGGGATGGAGAGAGCAAGAAGAATTGGAAGGGGTACAAGGAAAATATATGAAATGGGTGCTAGGGGTAGAGAGAGAGAGACACTGGAGTATATAGTGATGGAGGAAACAAAGAGAGGTGGAATAAGAATAGAAGCAGGAAAAAGAGCAATACGCTTTGAGGAGAGAGTGATAGAGAGAGGAGAGTGCAAAATTTTGCAAGAGTGTTTGAAAGAAAAAAAGGAAAGAAATAGGAAAGGGGATATGGAAAGAGAGGGAGGCATATTTCGAAAGAAACGGGTATTCAGGCGCGCAGATAGAAAGAATGCGAGAGAGAGGCAGAGTAATGACGATGAATTAGTGCAGAGAGATAGAGATGTGCAAGTGCAGGAAAGAAGAACGAGAATTAGGGAGTCTAGGTACAATGGGAAAAATGAAAAAATAATAACGGAAGAAATGCCAAAGTACCTAGGAAGAGAGAATAGAAAAGAGAGGATAATAATAGAGTATACAGGATGTGTGGAGAAAAAAAGGAGACGATAGAGCATTTGTTGAAGGAATGCATAGAATTGAGAGGGAGAGATGAGAGTCGAGAAATTTTTTTGAATGAGGACGGATGAGGAAGATTGAGTGGTGAAGAGGGACTATAAGTGGGAAGGGATAAAAGCTGCTAGTTATTGTGATAATTTATTGATTTACTTAGTTTTATTTATTATATTATATGTTATTTTATTTGAGTTATGGGAAATGTATCGGATACTTTATAAACCTGTAAAGGTAATAAATATACATACTACTACTAATCCGTGTGACTCGTGCGAACTGTTGAAATAAATAACTGTGCCGTTATAACTGTGATCTATACATAGGCTAGTGTTTAAATAAATTGTAAATAATAACTGTTTAAATAAATAGTTTTGTGAACCCGTAAACGCTACAATATTTAACAAAAAATACTGCATATTTCCAAACATAAATGTGTGAGCGTTCTTTGTAATAATACATAACAATATAAATAGTTACCATGTGATAATAAAATAAGGTACTTTTCGCACTCTATAAAATTATATATTTTTTTCTAATACAAAAATAGATACATACCCCTTTTCTGACATAGCAAACTTAAAACTATTTGAGTCGTGTGTAAGTGTTCAATAAGATTCTGAATCATTGGCAAATTAATGTGACATCTACAAATTTCTGCACATGTATAAAATGTTAGCAACAATCTTAAAAGCATTGCAGGTATCTGTATGTTGTGCTTTGAAACTGAATCGGTTCATTTTGAAATATATCGTTCATTTCCAAATTACTATGATTAAAAGCGAGCTTCACGGAAATAATAGTCTGGAGACTAAATTACATCTGCAATTTCAACAACGCAGTTAGAATATTTGAAACGAATGGAAACAATAATTACAAATAAGATAAATAACGATAATGCACCGATTCAGAACTCTAGTATTAGTCGATACATGAATTAAATATGAAAGTGCAAATTACACTGTGATGAGTACAATGTTATAGCTGCACAATAAACTGTTGGCTGAATATAAATTGAAGATTAGCGAACACGTTCCTTATTGTGCTTCCTTTTACGACAGATTTTCAATCTAAAATTTATCTGTATAGTATCAAACATCAAAGAAAAATTTACAACCTGTAATTCACGTAAATTTCTAAAATTAACCCGGTTGAGGCTACTAGTAAACCACCTGCCAAAACAACGACAGCGGGATAACAATCTACTATTCCTACACTAATAAAATTGCTTCCCCTTGACAAGCATTGTGGCTTTTTTGTGTAAATTAATCCAACTTCACGACTTTGAATACCATTTTCTTGAAGCAGTCGAAGCCTAAATCGAGATAAAAAATTCAAAATGTAAAAAATATTTTTTTGACTTACCCAACTTTCAGCATTTTCTTATATGACGAATTTTTTTGAATGGCAAGCCAGGGATCTGGTACTTGTAGAAACTTACTTGCTTCACGGAAATAATAGTCTGGAGACTAAATTACATCTGCAATTTCAACAACGCAGTTAGAATATTTGAAACGAATGGAAACAATAATTACAAATAAGATAAATAACGATAATGCACCGATTCAGAACTCTAGTATTAGTCGATACATGAATTAAATATGAAATTGCAAATTACACTGTGATGAGTACAATGTTATAGCTGCACAATAAACTGTTGGCTGAATATAAATTGAAGATTAGCGAACACGTTCCTTATTGTGCTTCCTTTTACGACAGATTTTCAATCTAAAATTTATCTGTATAGTATCAAACATCAAAGAAAAATTTACAACCTGTAATTCACGTAAATTTCTAAAATTAACCCGGTTGAGGCTACTAGTAAACCACCTGCCAAAACAACGACAGCGGGATAACAATCTACTATTCCTACACTAATAAAATTGCTTCCCCTTGACAAGCATTGTGGCTTTTTTGTGTAAATTAATCCAACTTCACGACTTTGAATACCATTTTCTTGAAGCAGTCGAAGCCTAAATCGAGATAAAAAATTCAAAATGTAAAAAATATTTTTTTGACTTACCCAACTTTCAGCATTTTCTTATATGACGAATTTTTTTGAATGGCAAGCCAGGGATCTGGTACTTGTAGAAACTCTATTTCTTTCAAGCCACATTTTTCGCCTTCTTGAAATGTTTGGGCTAACATCATTATTAATGTAATTAAATTTTTTTCGTGCACACTTACTAACAAACTTATATCCAGGACCTGTTTCAACATGAAAAGCAAAAAGGCCATTCCTCATGCGTCTAATCCCTTCCTCTAAGGAATAAAATTTTGGCTTTTGTCCGGGAGGAGCTACCTTCTGTAAGTACAAAGCTCTACGAACTGGCTCAGTAGCGTTCTGAGTAAAATACCACATAGTGTAAAGAAACAATTAAATTTCAGCCTACCGGAAAGTAGAAATGGTTGAAAACAGTATCATGGACACCGACGTCCAATCGAGATTTGAGAATATCTCGGAGACTCTGAATACTATTTGAAGAAGATTGCAACAGCGCAACAATGTTGGCCGAATAAGACGTATATAAAAACATGAATGACACCAACAGAAAAATTAAAGTTATCCTACCGGGAATACTGTAAGGGACTGAAGAGGTTCCTTGCTGGCAAAAAGCAGCAAATGTTTCGAAAATAACGTCTCTCCAAGAATTGCGAAGTTCGGTATCATTAGACTCATCCTAACAGTAAAAAAACAATTTTTTTTTTAACAAAGTTAAAATGAGTTACCATGAATTTAAGATAATCCTTCTTCTGCCATTCCCATTTGGTGACGATGTACAAGATAGCTGCCGTAATTAAGAACAAAGTAGCAATACTTAACCATACATATGTGTCAAACGGTAAAGTAAAAACGTTAGTAACATATGACAATTTTGGTTCCCGAAAGATGAATTTGGATTTTGTTGTAGTAGTCATAGCTATATAATCTATAATATCGACTCTATCAGCTGTTAAGAATAGAGCTGTTCCTCCGATGTCTGCTTCTTTGCGGGTAAGCTCACCAATCATTCCGCTCCAATCTGAGTGGTTGTCTTTATATCCCCAAGTCCCTTGTATTGAGTAGTTCAAGCTTGCATTTATTGTATCTGACAGGTGTTCAACCAGTACGTAATTTACTTTAGCAATGCTGTCGATGTGAACATCTCTACAAAAAAATGTATTCATGATGTTTCATAATTATGAAATATACCTTCTGTCAGTTAAATGGTTTATAGAGTCATTATTTGTGAGTACAATACAAGAGTTCAGTACAGTCTTCATTAGATTCCTTCTTCTTTTGTAAGTTACTCTTTCATACCCGTTATGAATGAAGCCTTTGTCGCGTATCCAACTCCCAATATTTTCCACCACCAGTAATTTGCAATTACTGTGTCGCTTGTATACTTTGGTAATGGTGAATGTATCTGGACTTTCCATAACAGCCACAGTTATATCACTGTCGACCAATATTTCTAATTCTCTATAGTATGTTGCATGTAAGTTGTCGATATCAGCGGTTACATCGTGATAAATAATCCATTTAAAAGGACTTGAGAAAAGTTTTGCGTCATTGGCCTCCAAAATAGAAATTTAGGGTGGAATAACAAAATGGGAATTGATTATACCATTTTTAATATACGTCTGGCGTTTGGACATCTCGCATCTAAGACATACGAGACGTAGCTTGGAGGTGTTGGATACGGTATTCCAGAAATATTTTGAGGTAAAATGTTGACCTGATAATTTGTGGAAAAGTGTCGTAACATCGACAACGTATCTGAAATTGATTTGAATTTTAAAAGTATTGATTTATTCACATGCTCTGAAAATTCTACATGAATTTGAACAATAACAACCATAACTTACAAAAACTATGGGTTACCTACCACTTTTATGACATAAAAATCCTAAAATGACCTGAGTATTATTAAAGTAGACGATAAGATCGTTTATGACTGATAAAATAATATGTGTTCCACCGAGTGTCAAACACATACAAAGTGTAAGACATAATTTTAGATCCATTATTTAGGGGTGTCAGATACTGAATGGATATCCAAACATGTGAGGGCCTATGCGAAATCATGGGGACACTTATCTGGATTCTCAGAATTCGGTTTATTCAGTTTGTCAAATAAAAATTATGTAGGTAATTGTGGGCAGTTAGTCGATTTTATTTTGAAACACGATATTGACATGCCTTCAACGATATTTACTTATCAGCACAGAACTATTTGTAGAAAAGATATGGTTTCCGAGTTCAAACCGGGGTACTTGTTTTTTGTATGATACGGAGGTGTGGTCAATCAATATATTAATTTTACCACGCATTTAATATTCGGTTATTACCCTATTAGCTTGTCAAATTGATTAAAGTTATCCAGGATATAAAAAAACATGTTTTCATTGAATCACCTCCCTTAAATAAACTAGGAACCTCTTTAATCTGGACAATTAAATGTAAAAAAAAAAATTTTGACTGTTTTCTGCTTCTTGGAATTTATATATTTAATTGTGCTCTACGTGCTATGTTGCAGAGCTCGGAAATTTTTTTGCCTTGGATACGAGTCATCAAAGAGGACATAGCTTCGCTGTGTTTAAGTTTGTCAGGATTTTAGTTTTGCTATACAGGGTTTATAAATGAGTCAGAGCTTGCGGAAATCGCCGCTCTTTGCCAAAGCCACACCGTAACTCATAATAAAACCAGGATGATTATGTAAAATAAAAGAAAGAAGATCTAGAAGTGGCTACAATTAATAATTCAATTAACGACTCGGCTTTTGAACTTGGGGATCTTTCCAACGAGGATTTAGGAAAATTTTGGCGCGATAAAGGGCGGCGAATTTCAAATTCAGTTAACATCAGATCAGCCTATTTACTATAAACCTTACAGAAATCTGAAATCGAAAAAGGTAAAACGCAAGTGCCGCTATTCTCGTAAAGAAACTAAACGGAGATTATAGACCTTGCATCGATTACCGAAAACTAAATGCTATAGCTATCAAGGATCGCTATCATCTACCAAATATAGTTAATGGACTGGGTGGAAACATGTATTTTTCAAGTTTTTTTTTGGTTTTTACGGTTGCCCTCTGGGTTATAAAACGCTCTAGCTGTTGTTATTTATTTAGATCACATACTCATTCCGTCTGCCTCCCTTGAGGAGGGGATGCAAAAATTAGAAACCATCTTGGCGCTTTGTGGAAAACAATATCAAATTAAATTTTTGAAGTGATAAGAACACTGCAGATAATGTTGATATTTTTTAAGTATGTATATGTGTCATGAATGTGTTTGTGACCAAAATCAGAATGTTCAAGGTTCGAATTGTGTTTATAGGTACAAGTTTATATTCAAACGTCTGACATTGATCAATGACACAATAGAATGAGTAAAATTTGACTTAAATCACTAGGGAAAAAATAAAAAATGCAAAATAACCAGCTTTTATTTTTTACGTAGAGTTGAGAATTGCACGAAGGAAACAACATAACTCAGTAGTATCTATATCTATTTTCTATTTTGATATATTTATTGTTCAACAACAAAAAAGAAATAACAATGAAAAATAAGAATAAACTAGAAAAGTACAAGAAAGAATCTACATAAACGAAGAATCGATAAAGAAAGAAAATAAAGAAAGTTAGCGGACATGGAGAGGAAGAAGGAAAAAAATTTAAAAATAGGGTACCGCAAAATAACGATGCGAATTGAAATTAAAAAAAACAGAAGATATAACAATTCTGCATCTTTTGATTAGGGAGAACAAAGAAGCCCCACAAAGAGCAAGGAAATTGTAAAGATCTGCACAACACTTGGACGCAAAATTTGTTGCTGACCGTTGCCTCCAGGACAGAACTGGTGACACCACCGGGGTGGGGTGTTGACAGACAAGGGATTCCGATTTTGGTTTTTGTTCAGTTCAGACCTGTTAGAGTTCCCATTTTTACATCAACAAAGTTTCAGAGGCAGTTTTGCTAACAATTTTTTTGTTGTTCCATTCTGTGTTGATCTGTGTAAGTTCAATTTTATTTAGTCTTCGTTGTCAGCTGTTTATAAGTCGGGTAAAGAGAGTGTTGTGTGCCAGATTTTGTTCCGAAACAAAGGTAAAACTAAATTACAATATTTATATCTGTCGAGGAGTGACGTCACCGTCGCGGGGATACACCTGTACAGACTTTTTTCAGAACAGTTTATATTATAACGGTCCGGATTACTGATTTAAATTCAAATGAGAGAGAGAGGGGGGGATTAAGGGGACGCTGCTTTTGTAACGGTCATTTTCTTTGTTTGTAGTCAAAGTGACCCAAATTTCATTTAAACGATAGTTGCGATGTTTATAGTTTAAATTATTTTCTTAAATTTTCTTAATAATATTAAAAGGTTCATAGACTGGTATTCAAATCACTTCAAAAGCTAACTTTGCTTAATTTGTCTATCCAATGCAATGTCGTATTTTATCAGTCAAAGTTTTGGTAAACCGAAACGGCTGAATTTGACAAAATATTTCTTCTTTCTATCTGTGTATTTCTTCGTCCTTCATTTGAGGTGTGCGCGATGTGTGAGAGCCGTTCTCATTTAGTTGTGATAACAATGATCATAGGGGTCAGGGTAATGCGGTTAAGTGATGTGGGGCAGTGTTGTCCTTTTAATTACTCATCCGAATACCAGTATTGCTCAACTCAAATACCAAATCTTGATAATCTGGAATGACGTTCAAACTGTAATTTAGCTGTGCACCTGTATTTGAATTCATAATAAAATCTAAAGGGGTTTATTTATTGTAGATTTCAGGTTGTTAATGAAATTTAATTTGTCGAAAGGAAGTAAACACTCACTGCTTTGATTTAATTGTAACTTTTACTGATTGTGTTGTTAATGGGTATGAGATGTTAATATAATAACTTCACTTTTCTATACTTGGAATTTTGGGAACACTCTCGCCAGGTACAATTGTTCAAATTAATGTTTTTCATAAATTATTCAAATATTGTATTCAGTTAAATTAATTGTGTTGTTAAAAGTCATGAAATCAGCCACCTTTGTTAAACGAGTTAAATTACGAAAAATTGTTATTAGATGAAATGTTCAAAAAGTCAATTATTAATCAAAAGTTCGACCATAAGACCTCTAAAGCAAATACATTGATAAATCCCTAATTTTGTGTTGTTACTCTACGCTCCACCCCCAACGCTGCACACCTGCATTCAAAGAACCTGGTTCTGCGTCTGATAGGTTTGGTTTGAATTTCCCGCCACTGTTGTCTTGATGTATAATTTTATAAACAACCGATACAAAATTAGCCTTTTAAGTTTTTTCAGGTCAATATTTAATACATCGTTAGAATTTCACTGGGTCAAGTCTTTTGCTGAAATTTGGTGCACGCCTTTAGTTTTGATGACAATACAATTATGTATATTCAGTATCATTGTAAATTCAACATGGCAGCCACCTCAAAATGGCGGATTACATATGGTTTTTCAATCCCCTCAATATGGGTATCAAATTAAAGGGCTTAAAGAATACACTACACTATGAAAATTTTCAAAATCCTAGATGGCCGCCGCCACAAAATTGAGGATTACATTTTTTTTCAATCCCCTCAATATGGGTATCAAATGAAAGGGCTAACTACTAGAATACGATACACCATAAAAAAATTCAAAAGCCAATACAAAATGGCGGATTACATTTTTTTTTGCAATCCCCTCAATATGGGTATCAAATAAAAGGGCTTGGCAAGTGGTACACAATACATTTTAGAAAAACTAAAAACTTGAAAATAAAATAAGTAAAAAAACATTTTTAAGTTAAACAGTTTTATATTGTAAAAAAACATAATAATGATGCAGATAAATGTACTAAAAGCTAAAAAATAATTAGGTAGGTACCAGTCATCACACCACTCTCCTCATCAATCTAAGAGTATTGGTCAGACTAAAATAAAATTGGAAACCATTTTGAAGTCGTAGACGTTATGTTTAATTCATTAGCAACACTAGTAAATTTTGAAAAAACATGTGAGTACCAAAAATTTCGCTTACACTGCCAGGTTTCCATCAGAGCGATCCTCTTAGCCGAAGCTAGCCCGCAAATTGAACTAAAACGGCCGGCCGCAAGAAATTCCAACGAGGAAGAACCCACCCACCCAAAGATCGTTGCAAAATGACCAGCTTTTATTTTTTACGTGGAGTTGAGAATTGCACGAAGGAAACAATATACAACTCAGGAATATCTATAAATATCTATGTATTTCCCTATTTTGATATATTTATTGTTGAATATTCTAAATACATATCTGGTTCTTTCTTTCTCAGTTCTTCGTTCATGTAGATTATTTCTTGTACTTTTTTAGTTTATTCTTATTCTTCATTGTTATTTCTTTTCTGTTGTTGAACAGGTATGTATTTAGAAAAATAAAGAAAGTAGCGGACATGGAGAGGAAGAAGGAAGAAAATTTAAAAATAGGGTACCACAAAATAACGATTCGGATTGAAATTAAAAAAAAAAACAAGATATAATAATTCTACATCTTTTGATACGTGAGAGCAAAGAAGAGCGACAAAGAGCAAGGAAATGTTTACAGAATAATAAAACGCAAGACAGAAGATATAGTCTAAGATCTGAAGGGAGGTCGTCCTTCACCCATTTGATTACCAAATGAAAATTATTTTTTATCAAGTCTTATACAGAGTGATCATAAAGTTCCGCACAAAATTCATAATGTAGTTATGTAATGTTTGTGTGAAAAACGCTCGAACAGGTCGATTTTTGTTTTCAAATTGCCATCTTTTGATATAAAAATTTTGTTGATGACGTCATCTGTTTTTGAACTATGACACCGTCATATTCGATTTGCTTCTACAAAAAAAGCATGAATTTGTTATTTTGCAAATCAAGAGTATTTTATGTAGATTTGGAAAATATCGAATTCATTTTTTTTTTGTAGAAAGGAATCGATAACTGTAGGTCTCAATAGATAATTGAATAAGCTTTAAAATGATGTATCACACGACCCCCAATGCCATTTAAATTTTTTAAGGGGGTGTCCTCCCTGGCTAAAGGGGTGAGATCACAGCCTTGAAAGTTTGGTAGAATTTGGTTGGTCCCCCTTGATAACAAAATTGAACTGTTAGAGCGTTTTCTTCTAAGTCTTTCGAAATTGGAATTGTTGAGGGGGTAGAAATTCTTGAGTATTCTATTTAGATTTGGAAAACATCGCTCTTTTTTTTATAGAAAGAAATTGATAAATGTAGGTCTGGATAGAGAATTCAATAAGCTTTAAAATGATGTATCACACGACCCCACATGTCATTTAAATTTTTTAAGGGTGTGGCCTCCCTGGCTAAAGGGGTGAGATCTAAGTCTTGAAAGTTTGGTACAATTTGGTCCCCCTTGAGTCTTTGGAAATTGGAATTGTTGAGGGATACAAATTTTAGTTGGGACACCCGATATATCTATTAAAATATATTAAACTTTGAGGCCCCCCAATAGAAATTCATGAATGGTTTTTGGCAGGCAATACTATACCATCTCGTTCGCAAGAAAATTATTTTTATTTTAATATTTATTTCAATAGGCAAGCAGATCAGTGCAATCACCTGTATAAACTTACCTGTTGATACCTGCTTGCTCAGTAGTAGGGAACAGAAACAAGTAGGCAATATTAATTTTCCTTATCCCCTATACTTTTATTTGGTAAGGAAATGGAAAAAAAAGGATCATATTAAAAACTTATCCATTGAATAATAGTCAATTTATTTTTTGTGTCCAGCAAGTTAACTTACATAAGGAAAAAATATGAGATCAAATACACAAAATGGGTGTATCGACGTCAGCATTCGCAAATTCATGCGAATTGTAGTAATCGCCGCAACGAAAGGGTAGAAAAAAAGGCAGTGGATACTTTTAAATATCAACATTTTTATTTGCAAACTGTAGAAATGAAAAAGGGGAAAATTTCTTAAATTATGGATACAAAATATCATAATGCCCTGGACGGTACAAAAGATGTACAGAAGGTGTACAACCTTCAGGAAAATCATGTTCAGTAACAGATTTATTATTACCCCGATCCATATAAACTACACGAACACCGGTATTCAACGCAGCACAGGCTGCAATAATATGAATGTGGTCACTTTCTTTATACATCGGTTCAACTTCTTGATGGCAAAAGTCGGCTACCTACAAGTCTGTTTTGTGAGATGCTTTAATCATTAACTCTGATTACTTACCGATCTGTGACCTTCAATAAAACAACTATAGAAGTCTTGTTCTTTTTGCAGTTGACCACTGGTTAGCAACCGCAAATAGACAACCATATAGTCAGAATAGCCTTGTTGATTGAATAAGTCATGGAGTGTCTTTTTGGCCTCAGCTTCGTCGTCTATATCACCTATGCGTTTAAGAACTTCCATATACTAAAAATAAACGTTAAAAAAGGTCTAAGAAAGTAGTAACTTACAGTATCATAAAAATCTTCTACTGTAAACTGTTGAAATCCTAGTTGCACTAAGACGTTTTTACTCTCTTCGGCTTGTTTATAAAATGTCTTAAATTCGTCTTTTTTATTTAACAGTCTTTCAAGCCCTGCATAACTATATGCTCTGAAAAAGCAATTACCATCAGGTCTAGTTCTACGGATGCTCTTATATTTGGAAGACAAATCTTTGATTTTTTCTAAATAAACCTCATCGCTTGAATACTCCGCATTTAAAGACAAGACCGGTTCCAACTCGCCCACCAAAGGAATTGACTCTGAAATCTATAAACACAAAATGAAAAATAACATAACCTCACTTTTTCTGCAGACCGACCTCTTTTTCGATTTGACGCTGTTGGGCCAAAATTAATTCGTCTTGATTCACAGGAGTGGAGTCTTCGGTGCTGTTTTTACTTTCGTCGCCCATTTTATGGCAAATTAATAAAATAAACTGACAAAGTAAAATGTTTCAAGCACCCAGTGCAGGTTTTTGACAGTTGCTATAGTTGCTTTGTAGCGGCTTTTTGGTCTGCGTTTCTTATGAAGTTCCAACAAATTTCGAATACTGTAAAACTAAACACTTTGTATTGTAATCGGACTATCATTTAACGCTAAAACTAAAGTGCCGCCCTTGTAGGGGCTGAGCTAGACTTTGCTTGCTTGCTATTTCGCAGTGTATTGATGGTTGCCTGCTTCGACAACAAAGATCTTTACATTCAGGATTTTGAAATTAAAATCATAAAATATAGTGAGTTTTACAAAAATCTTCATATGAATTCTCATGATATATTTTGCACCCAAATTCCAAATCTATTTGCCAGGCCTAACTTCACGTAGATGTACGGATAAGGGCGGCCAAATTGGCTGCCCAAAACTCAAACCATTATACCATAAATTTAATACTTTTGACGCTGTATCTTGTTTATTATTTACCAAATTTCAACTCCATCTTTTAATTGCCATTTATTGCATACTTTTGTGTAATTATTGATTACACATCAATGGTTGAGAAAGTTCTAAAAGTGAGATTGTAGAATTTATTGTTCATACATAATAATGAATTTCCAATAAATACATTGTAGTATAAATGTCGACAAACAGATCTAAATATACAAATAATAATTATTATCACTATTAGTTACATAACAAGTTCACTTTGGTATCTTTAGTAATAATGACAATATCCTCATCTAATACTGCTCTGAAGTTTTATTTGATCTTGGTTATTTAGGCGTCAACTACACAAAACGCACAATAATTGAAGCTTACAAACACAACAAAATATATTCAACACAGCCACTTATTATTAGACAATAAAATAGAAAACATAAGTAGTCTCACTCACTATAAAATTTCATAAAGTATTCAACACAAAATGTTAACTGAAAATACTGTAACTTAAGTCAACTTACTTAACCAAATTTTTCATTGACTCTGAAAAGTACTAGAGTATTACCAGCACAAGTGGATACTGGACAACATACCTTAAATTTGTATAAAAAATATGGTATAAATATCATGGACAGAAATTTTTAAATACGTCAATTCTTTCACAGTAACATCTACACTATGATTCCAGTTACCTTCTAATTAAATATACTCTACGTTATTACAGAGGGGGTAGATTATCTAAGTCCAGCAGTTCGTTAATTCTCTTCACACAAAGTTTAGAACCCTCAAAAGCTTCCTTAGAAACCTACAAAAAAGTCATTCAAATTCTTAAAAAAATCACATCTAAATACCAACCAATGCCAAGTTTAGAAATCCGTGAGGCAACCCGCTCAAAATATCCAAACGCACATCTCTTTTTAGCTCTTTTAGTCGTTTACAAAACATAACACAGTCATCCAGGCAGGGATCTAGGTGGACAGTCTGCACAAACACAATGAAACATCAGAAAACATCTAGGCAATCTTACCATAGTTCGCACGGGAGGGAACCGTTCCAAGTCTTCTTTGGTCGCAAAAAATGGACTTAGGTATGGATCTTTAGGCACTGTGAACTGGAATTCGTCCAACAAATTACATTGTTTCTCCAAATCCAAACACCTTTCAGCGGAGCTCGAGCTTCGCGGCAGGACGAAATCAACGCCCGCGGCCGCTTTCTGCGCTATCCAACTGTTAAAACGCCATTTCAAATTTGAAACGAAACTTGAGACTCTGGTCTGTAGAGAATTTTCGAGCGACTGGGAAGAGGTCGCACTTTCTTGTTTTAAGACGTGAATTTTTGTCCCATCGGTTTCAGTATCGGAGTCTAAAATTGTATACAATGTGATTCACTAGTGATAACGATTCTGAATATACCACCAAAAATACATTTGAACGTGGTATGTATTGGTTGCATAGACAAATTCGTTACTATTTGTGAATCAGAAAGTTGAGTAGAAACGTTCAAGTTGATCCCACACAACATCTTGTGTTACTGAGCGAGTAATATGATTTATGTGGGGTACCTTGAACGTCTATTTTATAAATTGTTCCACAAACCCAAAACGTATTTCTCTAAAAAATCCGACACATATTTTTGACTGTTTTCTATATCCGCCGATTGCACATCAATATCCTTAGCATCCCTATAGTCGTCTTCATTGGAATTAAAAGATCCGTATGTCAAAGTATCGGAGGTCTCAGAAACCGGCGACTTGTGTGCCTGTAATTCCATTAAGTCTGATTCCGAAATTTCCTCAAAGCTTTCAGTGTCGGAAGTTTGATCGCCGTTGTTCGCGTCATTTTCCGTTTTTTTCTCAACATCCGTACAAGCGTAAGCTACATAATTATTCAACATTTATTTATTGCCGACTCTGCAAGAACTGCTTACCTTTCAAGCATCGCATCATAAACCCGAACGGGAGCAACGGGTCCATCATACATAGTAATCGAGCTGGTGAAGGAAGGAAATTTATCACAGTAGGCACGTAGGCTATGAATAGGCCCATGGGGGTTGGAACGCCTAGATGAAGGCATTTCAAAGTGGTGGAGAGTATAAGGTTTGCTCCTGCTGAATCCCCAGCTGCTACTATTCTTTCACCTTAAAAATAAAGAATTGTAGAAACGGACGAGTATCTATCAAAAATTAAAACGGTCAGAAGTAACGAGCTTCAGTTGTCCCATAAAAAACAAGTGAGCCGTCATCAAAAAGAGTATATAGGTACGAAAGTTTTTATACTGGACTTACGTCTTTAAGAAAAAAAAAAAGAAAAGAAAAAATAAGGGGTATCCAAAAACTGTAATTTGGGACGTTTCAGAATCTCTGAAAAGGGGGCTTGTTCTATGACAATCCCACGAAACATTTTTGAAAAGTGCCGCCAGATTTCTCTCAAGATGATTTTATTTTCACGACATATTTGTTGTCTTGTTCTGTTGCTTTAGGCAACACATTTTATCGTAAAGATATCCAATAAAAGGAAAGATGGAATGTTTCATTTCCCAAAGCGGTGCGGGTCGCTATCGACTTATGCGCCTTTTCAGCCAGTAACAGGAATAGTATGGGAGTGACGGGAAATTATAGAAGGATTCGTAAGATGTTACATCTCCCACCATTCGGCTAATTCTAAAGGAAAACCTCCGAAAAAAACTTTTTTGGCCTCCTATAATACTGCAAAGCGTATGTGACGGATGCCTATAGTAACCTGATTTTTACAAACGATGCGGTAACTATTGCGTAAAATGAACAAAAACACTGGGCTATTACAGATGTTTAAGAAGAAAACTATCCTAACCATAATTAAGTTTATGTAACAGAATAAATCTTACAGTAAAATATTTCCATAAAGTTGTTTTACATTTCATAGATTTTTGCAGTTTTTGTTCGCCAACGGATGACTTTTGTGACATTAGCCCGTGAGAACTGTCACAAATTCTGTCAGTCAGTTGTCAACCTCCAATTTTTAAATAAAAATTATTTATTATCAGATTTTTAAATAATTGTCGGCCAAAAAACGTAATACAAATCTTGTGGTAGGTCTATTACATTGTTCGGGTTTAATAAAGCACTCGACGATGCTTCGTGCTTCAAAATTAAAGCCTCACAATGTAAAATTTGACCTACCATACCCGATTATAAATAACTATGTATTACAGGCCGTTGGGCCCTTAATATGATTGAAAATTTGACGATTATGCAACCAATATAATATGTGTCAGACAAATCAAAATGACCTTAAGTTGCCAATCCTTTGACATAAAGGTTTAAAATAAGAAATATCCATTTAGGCAGAATTATTATCAACAAGTTTCTACTGCTAAATTATGGTTTTCTTGTCCATTTTATTTTATTTTTTAATTTCTCCATGTCCATCTATCTATATACCGGCTGTCCCAGAGGTGTGTGGACCATCAATTACGCCCTTATTTTGAAAGATATCAAAACGGGGTTTTCGGGGGACGATAGCCACACGATACCTTCAATTTAAAATTATTAGAAATCATATACAGAGTGACAGAGTGTCCTAGTATTAGTAATATACTGCCGTACTAAGCGAAAACATCGTATCTACATGTGGATTACAAATGAGAAAATTGCAATTTTGCATTTCCACTTCTGCCAACCCTTTTCAATTTTAATTTGTTAAATATAAATTTACCAAGTTTTAAAGAAAACGTTTTAATATAATATTTATATAATATAATATAATTTACATAGATCGTTTTACTGTATTTTTTGTCTTTATTGACTAAAAAGCAGATACGCTTTTTTTTATAATTAATTATAATTTTGTTCCGGTAATAATGCTACCAGGATGCGACATGTTTAAGAAGATTATTTTTACCCCACGAATAATTGGTTTTATCGAGTCTTTTGTTTCTGTTGGTAAAAATTAAAAAAATATATCATGCGTGTGGAACGAAGCTGTAAGTGGACGAAAGATGGAGGATATAACTTCTACATTTTATGTATTTTTGAGAACTTCTGAAATTCGCGACACTCAAAACATTACGTTTTGGCTTAATAATTGCGCGGCGCAAAACAAACATTGGGGTATTTTCATTTCTGATATACAGTGTGATCAGAAAGTTGCGCACAAAATTCATAATTTAGTTATGTAATGTTTTTGCGAAAAACGCTCGAACAGGTCGATTTTTGTTTTCAAATTGCCATCTTTTGACATAAAAATTTTGATGATGACGTCATCTGTTTTTGAAGTATGACACCGTCATTAAGTTTTTTAAACGTCAACCCCCAACTTTTTTTTGGGTTTTAGATGCACTTTGCAATTGTTTATTCAACAAAAAGTGCTACCTTCTATAACTTTTTTTTTTTAATTCAAGTTTTACTTGAAAAAAATATTTTTTTATTTGTTGGAAAAAAAACTATTTCAATACGAATCCGTAGTGAAATGGCGCAGATTAGTTCAGAAGTAATTGAACGAAGTGTTCAAAGCGTTAAAACATGTCTGGGAATGTGTCAAATAGTTGGCTGGTGGCAATTTAAACACTTGCGTTAAATTTTGCTAAATGGTTTTTCATTTTTTGTTGTTTGCTTTCCAAATTTATTGTTATTTTTAATTTTTTTCAAGGAATAATTTTTTTATTTTTGATGTAAAACGTATTTTTTTTTTCAACAAAAAAAGTTATGCAAACCATCAATTTTTTACTCTTGTTGAATAGAGAATTGAAAAGTGCATCCAAAACCCAAAAAAAGTTGTGGGTTGTCATTTAAAAAAATTGATGCCGGTGTTATAGTTCAAAAATAGATAACGTCATCAACCAAATTTTTATGTCAAAAGATGGCACTTTAAAAACAAAAATCGGCCTGTTCGAGCGCTTTTCGCAAAAACAGTACATAACTAAATTAAACTCTGTATATTATTAATTCTAAAGTTGCTCTAGAATAGATTTGAAATATTTTGAATCTGGACATACGTTTATGTCTGCAGACTTTTTCCATCATCAAGTAGAGCAACAACTTCAGAAAAAAAATTAAGTGTACGACTTTGAAGACTATGTCGTCTGTGTGCAAAATACATACATCGAACAGAACCAAAATTATTAATATGACCGAAGCCAGTAGAGATCTACAATATAAAGAAGTTTTTGAATTTTTTAATGGCCAAATAACATGAAGAAAGTACAAATCTGCCGGAACCCCAACCAAAAATGTTTTCAAGAGGAATTGATCCGGCACGAAAAAAAAAAATTTTTGTCGCCGACCCATCTTACTTTTTGGAAACATTTATCTGTTAATTCTAGTGGAGTTGGTACTTTAGATGATTCAATAGATTATTAATTTTAACTTGCGTTATTAATTTTTTATTTATGTTTATAAATCTTGGACGCAAATAGAGCAATGTAGATACGTTATTTCTGCTTAGTATAATTAAGAGAAATGTAGATACGTTAAATTTTATTCTGTACTTAAATACATAAAATATTATCATTTATGATGTTTGCAAGCGAATAGTACTGTTTTTTCACTTTTTGTAAAAAATGTAGTTACGTTATTTTCGCTTAGTACGGCAGTATACCAAAGTTATGTTTTTTTTTAATGGAATGCCCTGTATATTAGTTGGTGAATTGAAGGAGCGGTTAATGCTGAGAAAAATGATATAAGGTACTACAGGTTTATTATGGATGGTTCTTGAGTTATGAAGAATTTTAGGTCAAAATTAACGTGCTTTTTAAAAAAATTGCAGAGACCATTCCAACAGAGATAACTGAATACTTTTCTGTCAATAATTTTTTATAGATCCAAACTTTAATACTTACTGATTGAAAGTCATCTAATATTCTATACAGATGTATTATACATATTTCTATACCGGGTGTACGGTTTCGCAAAATGTATAACTTATTTTTTTCAAATGGAACATCCTATATTCTATTATACCACCAAATAGCATTTTTAACAAGCTTTCTGTCAATATATGGTTTGTTAGTTGTTATATAAATATATGTTAGTACTTTAGATAATTTTTACAAAAAACGTAGAAAACTTTCCCAAATTGATGAAATCGTGTATTGTTGCCATGGAGATATTATTTAGAACCAGGAGACGGACATATGATACTTTTTATCCACATGGGGACCCCTTTGGGCTGGACCGATTTTTCGAGTCGACTGATTTTTGTGTTTTTTTTTTTTGTATATTTGGTAGGTATGAGAATTGGTAGTATGTAAACTATTTTTCACATAGACATGGGTGCCCAGGGTGCCCGCTTAGGCTGGACCGATTTTTCGGGTCGACTGATTTTTGTGTTTTTTTTGTATATTTGGTAAGTATGAGAATTGGTAGTGAACTATTTTTCACATAGACATGGGTGCCCAGAGAGCCCCCTTGGGCTGGACCGATTTTTCGGGTCGACCGATTCTTATGAATTATGAACAAAGTATTTCTCACATGGACATGGGGGCCCAGTGGGCCCCCTTGGGCTGAACCGATTTTGTGGCTCTACCGATTTAAGAAGGGTTTTTATGATATTTGATTTGTTGGATTTGTCTCCGCCCCGAATAGCAGAATAACTATTGAACCATGGAAAGGGGGCTCAGGGGAACCCTTGGGTTTATATCTCAAGAACGGCTGGACCGATTTTTATGATCTTCGATTTGTTAGATTTGTCTCCGCCCCGAATAGCAGAATAATTATTAAAACATGGACATGAGGGCCCATTGGCCCCCTTGGGTTTATAACTCAAGAGCGGCTCGACCGATTTTTATGATCTTTAATTTGTTGGATTTGCCTCCGCCCCGAATAGCAGAATTACTATTAAAACATCGGAAAAATTACAGGGAGCCGGGAGCTAAGTACAGGGCAACGACAATAACAAAGCCCCCTGGTACAGGGTAACAATAAGAAATAACGCCGGCCACCAAAATTTGTCGTACCGGGCTTTAAAAATGAAAAACGAGGAATAAACTCCAAAGTTTCACGTCTGTTGCGCGTGGACTCCACACACAAATTTTTTGATGATTTCTCGAGAATGGATTGACTGACCTTTTTCGAGGGCGAATAACTATTAAAACATCAGAAAAATTAACAAAAAAAATTTGTCATACATTTTGTATGGAATCCGTATATAACGGCATCTTTGATACATGACAGAAACAAAAATAAACATGGCGTTGTATGCTGGTTCCGGTAATGCCAGTAGATGGCGTTGTGGGCATTATCCTTTTATGAAAAAAAAAATAATTCAGCTAATAAGTTGCCACAACATTTATTGATTCTGAGGCGGTACAAGCTAGTATTTATATAAAAGTTAATGTTTGTCTGTCGCAATGAGGTAACGACCCCAATCTGTCACTACTTTTTCGTAAAAAAATATTTAAAGTTCAAACCGGGCGAAATTGAGCGTATACCTCCCGAATAGGTCCACTGTTTACAAATCGTGGTTCGTCGCACCGGTCAAATCGGATGAGATGTGTTTTACTTTACTTTTGAAGTGTAGCAACAATCTGTGTACACTTAAAATAATTATTATCTATTCTTCAAGGTCTGCACCTCCTCTAATCATATGCTCCTTAATTGCAATCACTTTTCAATAATGACTGCATGATCACTTACTAATTATAGATGCTGATACTTCTGCTATTAACCCAAACATTAACGTCATAATACACTAATCAATATGCAGTCTGTCGCCAATTTATACAAAATAATTTCCAGACAATTAAAACTTACCTGTGCTCCCCAAAAGATTACAATTCTTCAGCGCCCAACAATAAGCATAAGTCACTTCCTCTTGTGCTCTGGGAAAGGGGGCCTCTGGAGCTAAACTGTAATCGATACTTAAAATTGGAACCTTGATTTCTTTAGCCCAGCTTCTTAAATAGCACTCATGGGACAGGGAAGATTGAGCAACAAAGCCACCACCATGACAATGGATTAATAGGCCTCTGGATGGGGGCTGGGTTTTTTGGCGATTTGAAGCCTCCCCCAGCATGCCTTCGTGGGCGTTGTAACTTATAAGACGCACTTGAATGGGCTTCCTGCCTGTGAATTTATTAAGAGCTTATATATTTTCTTAAGTGAAAATTGGTATACCAATATGGGAACTTGGGACTGGAATGTCAATTTCTTTGCCATCCACTTCCAGAGTGAGTGGCTCAGGCGGGATATTGATTATTTTGGAAACGGCAACGCTGGGGGTCACCACATAGGGCATGTTTGTCATCAACTCGTTTTCTGAGAGGAACCAAAAGGCTTTGCAGAAATTTACATCAGCATTTTGTGAAATATTTACAATTCTTCGTGCTCTTTGTTCTGGATCATTGACATATTTTGAGGTGGCTACCAGTGATGATGTAGCTTTTGATAAAAATGAGCCCTGACTATAGTAGATTTCTGAGAATACTGCCATTGACATTGATATAAATTGCATAACATTTTTGATTGATTCACAGAACTGAAATGAAAAATTATAGTAACAACCATACAAATATAATAGGGGAAAAGTGTACTTGAAATCCCATACAACGTCCATAGAAGCAGTATTGATTAATATCTTCATATTTAGTAAGTAATTCAAGAGCTGAGTGCTCCTGTTCGGGAAACAACCCCCCTGGAACACTCCAAGACAGAAGAGTTTCCAAGTGTTTAAAGCAAGTATCCAAACTAGCAATTAAGTGTGCACAAGCCTCAACATCTCTGAAACTGTATAATAAAAAACTTCAATTTTAATGGGAACACCTTACTTGGTCATCTGAGACTTCCTGAAAAATGTGCTGGCCCTTTTCAAACAAATTTTCTTACTGAGCTGAATTGCAAACTCCAGTGCAGAGTCTGCTACACTTAAAAAGCTTCGGTATCCATTACCTGGCGTATTTTCATCAAAATCAAAAGCAGGGGCCTGGGAGGCAACTCTGGCCATTTTCTGCGAGATCTCATCCAATGTTTCTTTAATGCCCATAAAAGAAATGTACAGTCGTTGGCCATTTTCGCTGGTGTCTGTTGCAAAATAATCTGCATTATTTGTGCACAAATCCTTTAAAACACTTAATTTCGATGCACTTTCGTCAGTGTGTTCTGCTGTTATATTTAGGCCATTTGTGGAGTTATTGGGGTCTGTCATACTGAAAAATTTTTAGATTCGAATGTCTTACGTGTTGAATAAGAAATGCATTAGCTTTGAATTTTGGATTGATAATAATTAACAATATTTACATTACAAATTAGGCAACGATTAC
This sequence comes from Diaperis boleti, assembly GCA_963583935.1. NCBI lineage: Eukaryota > Metazoa > Arthropoda > Insecta > Coleoptera > Tenebrionidae > Diaperis > Diaperis boleti. Next base: position 20,823,614 of record OY757246.1, on the reverse strand, counting down.
TACTTCGGGTTTTTAGATGTTACATAGTTTGACACATGTCATTGGTAGTAAAACAACAGGGGGAATTTTTGTCAAAATTTATAACCCTAAACTAATCATACGTGATGTTAGTCACTTTAGCTAACCAGCAGTAGATCAGAATTCAAATTCACCTCTTGATTTATTAATTTCATTTAAATAATATGTACTACAGCACTACTTGCAAATATAAAATTTAGTGCGTACATAAGCCAATAGTTGGTAAAATTAGAATATAAAAACAGCACTGTTTAGGCATTTGGGGCTAAGTTCACTTGTGATCCACCTTGGCTTGTCATTTTTGAGGTTAGGTGTTCAGCATTCGGAATAATTTCTGATTTTCAAAAAAATGACTACGTTAAGGCCATTTACCTGCGACGACATGTATAAATTCAACAATGTGTAAGTAACGCAAATGTAAAAATTACTGTGACTAATATTGGTATTGTCAGAAATTTGGATCCTCTCACTGAAACCTATGGTCTGTCCTTCTATATGCGTTATCTAGCCCATTGGCCGGAATACTTTCAAGTTGCTGAGTCCCCAAGTGGCGAAATTATGGGCTACAGTAAGTTTAATTCAATTTTTAGTCAGACAATTTATGTGGTTAATTTCAGTCATGGGTAAAGCTGAAGGCATTGGGGAGAACTGGCACGGACATGTAACAGCTCTTACAGTTTCGCCAGATTTTAGGCGCTTGGGATTAGCAGCAACACTGATGAATTTCTTGGAAGATGTCTCAGAGAAGTAGTTATAACCAATGAAACATTGTAGAATATGTGTTACAATTACTTTTTTTAGGAAGCGTGCTTATTTTGTGGACTTATTTGTTAGAGTCAGTAACAAGGTGGCAATAAACATGTACACTAATTTGGGGTATATTGTGTATAGAACAGTTCTAGAGTATTATTCTGGTGATCCTGATGAAGATGCTTATGGTAAGTATGCCATTGAGGGAATTTGCTTTGGTGTGATAGTTTTGGTTTTAGATATGAGAAAAGCCTGTTCAAGAGATGTGAACCAGAAGTCTGTAATTCCATTAACACATCCTGTGAGGCCTGAAGATGTAGATTAGTAGCATACATTTATTCAAATTATTTAAAATTATTAATAAGTTTGTAAAAATACTAATAACTTGTGAATTATTTAATAATTTTATTGATCACAGTGAAAATAAGTAGTATATTGAAAATGTTGCTACCCACAGTAATGCTTACACCACGCGCGACGTCCAAATTTGCAACGCAAACTTGATTAAAGTTACTCTGAATCACCCAGGACGTTTTTTTTTTTCTGAAAATTGGATTGAATTTTGAGCCATTCAAAGTTGAATAGTTGACATACCTTAAAAATGTATTTGATTTTGGAAGCAATTACCAGTCACACTATTCTCCAATTTAGCCAGTCACACTATTCTCCAATTCAATAATATACAGGTGACTGAAAAAAAAACTTTGACGCTGTATATATTTTATTATTAATCTGAATTGAACACGTGATACATCAAATAGAATCATTTTTAAAAACGCTTTAAAATGAGAGTCACTTTTTAAATCAAATTATTGAAATATTTATTTTTATAATGTATTTATGTACTTATTTATTTATGGAGTTCAAAAATAATGTTTTTATGCGAACACCTGCACCTGGTTTTACTACAATATTTCACAATGATTTCCTTCATTCGAAGCTTATAAAATCTAACACCAGAGGTCAGTGATTTTCGCAAAGTTGACCGTCATCTGTCAAAAAATGTTTTAAAGCAGAAATTGATGTAATGTTTCCAAACCGATCACCTTGTATAATAATTACTTAAAAATTCACAGAAAAGCAGGAATTTTAGGGTGGATTATGGGTTGTAAGACGTTTTATTAATAAACTATATCCAAATTGTTGACGTTTCGAACTTTTTATTGGTTTTTAAAAAGTTCGACGGAGATGCGAAGTCCCATAAGCGCAAATGAGGAAGATTTAGATCTAGTTTATGTTTATAATATGTTACTCAAAATAAGTTTCTTTTATTAATAATACAATTATTGTTTTATTATGTTTTAAATTCTCACCAGTTGGTCACTCATCTGGTTAAAATTAGCTAACCTATACCGTGCGATCATTTAAATTATAAATTAGAGTTGGCGGCTTTTTTATTATGCAATGGCCCAGCCTGCAAACAGACTGACAGTAAGAGTTGAGGTTATCGTAAACATTGTGACGTTTATGTTTCTCATGAAAATAAAAGACTAACAAATAATGTAAAATAATTGAGAATTACAGCAGATGTTCAAAGTGTTCTCCCGCATCTTCAATTCACCATTCTGTTGCGGTTTTTTTGAAAAGTCATTTTGACAAATGAAATTGTCAAAAGTTAGTGGTGCCAACCTAATTTAAATTTCACAGTATACTCTAAAATATAATTTAAATGATCGCACGGTATATAATCGCTCCCCACCCCCTGAATGTAAATACATAATGTGAAACGCTCCATACCAAACGAAGTTCTAAAAAGCAAATTTCATAGATTACATTACAACTAAATTATTCAAAATGCATTCTGAACATTCCTGTAGCTTAAAATCTCTTTGTTGGCCGACAAATACCTAAAAATCAACAATAAAGTGCACAACAAATGAAAGTATAGCGCTGTTAAAATGTTAGAGGAAAAAATACATGGAATTTTTCAAATATTAATATAGGTAAATATTATACGAGGGAAACTTGGATTTACTGGATTTCGGCTCGCCTGGGTTTTTATAGTCTTAAACTCTCTGGCCGCGTGTCGTATACTATTTTTCATCCCCTAGCCGAAATTCACAAGGACTAGCAACTACATACTGGGTGATCTAAACCGATCGTTAGTAATTCTAGGAATTTCATCCTTACTGTTGATACTACGTAATATTTGCTAGCAGCTGTCAATTGCATAATTTTTTATCTGCAAGCCTGCATTTACCCTTCAATTTAATACAGAGAACTTATTGTTATGACAGACGTCTCCTTAGTACATGACACTTTAACCTCCATTGACCTGTTTCATTTTTTGTTATATTATTTGGATATAGGTGTATATTTATACAAGAAACTGGAAGTTGCATTTTTGCATTTTTTTTGTGTTAATTTTCCTGCCGTATTTGCTATACCTACACATAAACTTTGTTTGCTATTTATATCTAGAATCCCTGTAACTTGAAATTTGTCAGAAAAAATATGCAGGAACTTTCAGAAATCTAAAATTTCACACTCTTATCTGAGCTATTTTAATACTCGTCTAGATATGTTTAGATACATAATTTCGTATACATAATATGAAAGTTAATAATTTTTATACCCGACTAACATCTAGATGACTATTTTTGCCACGCAAAAGGAAGGTATAATGGAGTATTTCTCTTACAAGTAATATAATGATAAAAAGGGGTGAATTACTATGGTTACACAATGGTAAGACTTGAATAATTTTTTGAAACGTCATTTTGATTTTTAACTTTTACAAGAAATTACACGTCGGGCATAAAACGTCGTATCTTACACGTGACCGAAATGACATTGTAAGCTCGTGAGATGTGTATTATTATAAGATCTCACTCGCTGGCAATGAAGCATTTCTACCACTTGTAATATAATCTACTATTGAGAAAAATTGTTAGTATAGTAATAAAAAAAACTGGCTTGAGAATACGTTATCGACAATAACAATATTTTCTAAAAATACATAATAAGTCTAATAAGTTCAATTAAAGCAAGGAAAATTTTTAACGTTGACAATGTTTATAAACACCAAACAAAAGAATCTCAAAAAATAACAAAATTTATTAGAAATTATGTGGAATGTCTTGATGACCATTTGGACGGAGCGCGATAGTGACGTTCATAGAGTGACAAGCCATTTTATTTAAGTTCAACAAGCATGATGGAAAAATATGGTTTTTATTAGGAGGTACAATAATAATTATATCCGAGAGGATAACCAGTACTAGACAAGTACCAGACAAAGAGCAGATTTGTCCTTGTATTAAATTATTATGTATACTATGTTACTATATCACTATATTAGGTTACATAATGAGAGTAAAACTAAAATAGACCAATACTATAGGTATATTAAATATTGTAATCCAATCGTGAAACTAAGATAATTGTTTAACGATTTGTGAAACTATCGTTTTTTTTTCTCAGGAGCATTTCTGCCTATCAATTTTACAAGAACAGTTTTAATATTTCTTATAGCCTTCTTTTTGTGATTATTTCACACAAATCTATATGTCTACAAGTTTGTTAATGCTATAGAATCTCATTGTTGTTATAATCGTAATATTATAATCTTCATTGATTTCTTCGAAAACTCTTAAATCATATCTTATCAACGATTTTATCACGGTGCACAGCTTCACTGTAATGTCATTTTAAACCTAATAAATTTACCTAAAAACATTTATGGGTATTATGTGCCTTGAATTCTAAAGTAAACTGTACTTAATTTACATAAAGGAGTTTTATTGGATTTTGTTGTTGAGCAATTTCTTTTTACGAAACTGACAATTTTGTGTTTTTCTTGTTGTCTATTCTTATTAATTCTCTTATTAAACATTTTAGAATTATATATTTAGTAGATAGAACCAATATCACATCGATCAAAATTAGTTATAGGTATAAATTTATAATTATTACACAGGCGTACGGGTAATAATATAATTATAGCACTAATTTAATGACATAATAAAGTTTACAAAAGCCAATGAACGTGATAAATGTTAACTAATTCTTTGTAATAATTGTTATTATTATAATATATTGTAAAACAATAATGAACTAATTGAGTTTCCAAAGTTAATTATAAAGTGCTCATTTCGTTATTTATTTGTTCCAAGCAATTTTTATTTCAAAATAGTACATTATTATACGAGTTTAACAAGAGGGTTTATTGTGACATGAGGGCTTCAATAGAACGAATGTCACAATTCCTCGTTAAACGAGTGTAATATGTAAAATTTTGAAATTCTGCTTTTTAAATCATTTAGGGATTTTTAGGATTAGGTAGTACTGGTTGTTTTTGTGGTTATGTTTTTTATCTGAAATGCCAGACATCCCCGTCGCGTCGGCTCAATACCAACGTAATACGTATCAAATAAAAAACCAATAAGTTCCATTGTGACACTACTTTTAGTACACCAAAGTAAATTTAATAAATAGTAATTTATTATATAAGACGATAAAATTGAATTTTATCTTTGAGAGTGCATTTAACGTCGAGACGTTAGCCGAGACGTTAATAAAGTCACTCGAAAAGATATCAGCAATTTTATCGTCATATACAGTGTGGAAATTAAGTAAGGACATATACATATACACTGTGGTAGGACTAATTATAGCGCATCCGACGAATGTATACTAATTTTTTTTTCATCATTTTTTTTACAGTTATGACGTCATCAATATATTTTTTTAATGGCAACCTATGTTTATTATTTTACATTTGAATAGAGTTTTTGATTCTGTTTTCAACGTTGTCAAATACTTAATAGGTTAGATAAGGAAAAAATGAATTAAAACGGCGCTAAAGTTCAAATTAGTAAAATTAAAAAAAAATAACAGAACTGTCTAATGTTATCGGAATTTAAAACAAAAAAAAAGTTCCCAAAAGCAATCAATGAGAGAAAATAAGAAAACAACCCTAAATTTCAAAGTAGGGCTAACAAATTAACAAAATTAATAAAAAGTATATTTAAATTTAAAATAACTATTGATGTGACAGTTATAAATTAAAGATATTACACCAAATGTTCAAACTGATGACCCTGCATCATCTGACAAAATCCAAGACGATCATAAAAAGCAGCCAATACGTTTTGAATGGTTTGGGGAGTTATTAAACTGCACTCATGTCGAATTCTTCCTTCAAGATCATCCAAATTGTTGGGTCGGTTTTGATGCACCTTGCTTTTTGGGTGCCCCCATAGAAAAAAATCTAATGGGGTTCAATCTGGGGACCTAGCCTGCCATACTGTTGGACCTCTTCTTCCATCTTCTTGGGAACACTTCGTGCAAATAACGCCGCACCGGGCTTAGTGTGTTGGAGCACCATCCTGTTGCAACCAGATATTAAGTATTATTTAGAAGTTCATTTATTATTTAATAGAGAAAAACAGTTCAGACACAATTATTTTGTACCAATTCAGAACTTGTCAACATTGTATTGGTATCTCTATGGCTTTTTCTTAAATTCCCATAACATTAGACAGTTCTGTTAATTTTTTTGAAATTCTACTAATTTGAACTTTCGCGCCGTTTTAATTCATTTTTTCCTTATCTAACCTATTAAGTATTTGACAACGTTGAAAATAGAATAAAAAACTCTATTCAAATGTAAAATAAAAAACATAGGTTGCCATTAAAAAATATATTGATGACGTCATAACTGTAAAAAAAAATCGATGAAAAAAAATTGTGTACTTTCGTCGGATGCGCTATAATTAGCCCTATCACATGCTTTTTAAGTTTTATTTCTAGCGCAAATATTAACGGAGTTAGAATTTATTCCTTACTTAATTTCCACACTGTATAATATACAATTTTATTCAATCTTCACCGGTTTTACTGCCACATGGATTTAATTCTTTGACGTGAAAAAAATCAACTGACATGCAAAATGTCAATAAAACGTTAGACACTAAGACAACAATGGGTGTTGGCATAGAAGTTTTTTATCTTGCATTTAACATGCAGTAAAGAGCAGATAAAATGCAATTTTAACATTAAAGATTAAATAAAACAACTTGTTCATCAAAATATCATTGTGAATGTGAGGTTAGGTAGGACTTTTAACGCATCGTTCAGTGCATTTAATGCCCTAATGTGCAGTTATAGCAACAACCATTATACACCCACAAAATTAAAAAAAAATCTGTTTTGATATTTTTTTGCTGTTGATTCTACCACTGACTGGTGACAAAATAATGATAGTACTGACGATGGTCTCAAAATAAATTATTTTTTGTCATGTTGTAGTTTTATTTTTTCACCACTTTCTCCCGGTTCCTTACCATTGGTAACACTTTAAAGTGAAAAATAATTTTTTTTTTTGCAAACTAGAATTTTTTTAGGGATCCGTGAAATTCGGAATCAATGCAATAATTGAGGCATGAATATTTGATTTGAGAAAAGTACATAAGTGAGAGATTACAGCAAATTTGTATTGACACGATCCAAAAAAATACAAAAAATCACAAAATAAATCTGAAAAAAACTTCTTGAGTAAAAGTGAATGCAAAAATATATATTTTTTATATAATTGATATACATATTAAGAGAAAATCGTCATATAAAGAAATGGACACCGCATTCTTGGTTAATATTCCGTACATTAAAAAAAATTGAACGTGCGTAATTTTAAACTACATACTAAATTGGCAAATGTACCTTTGCAAGCTGTTGGTATAAATATGGTTGGAAATCTGCCTGAGCTAATAGCACAACACTTAAAACTACCCAATCCGAAATTATATACTGGACTTATAGTTTTAGAAGGACTTCTGCAACTATCCTCGTAGACGCACGGGCTGATCTACTCACGCGATATGGTGGATGGAAGTCGGATAAAGTTGCAGAAAGCTATATTGACGATTCACTTAGTAATAAAAACATTGCGGCTAATAAAATTTCGAAAATATACCTGATCTAGCCTCATTAACTTTAATAAAATTCCCAAAATGCGACATTCTTTTTTTTTATAAATAAAACTGCTTAGAAAAGAGTACTCCTATTTTTTCGTTTGTCTCAAATCATAACCGTTTTAATGAAATAAATGAAAAAATGTTTCGCGAGCGAATAACTACGTCATTAGTTTCCGAGCATGGAGGGAGTAAGAGCGAACAGGAAAGAATTGCTTATAAAATGAGTGAGAGTGAGAAATGGAAAGGCGTAGGTCCTCACTTAATTCATATGCCGGCCACTAATGACGTATTTTAAACTAGTACAGTTCTCCCATAAAAAATGAAACGAATTTCAATTCAATTTTTTTTTGCATTTTCAATAAGTATAATTTCACCATAATAGCGCTAAACCATACACTTTTCAATGAAGTTTATGAATGTTGTATTTTCCAAAAACTTAATTTTTTTAGTATACTACCTCATTGGTCCTGTATCTAAATAAAAATTATCTATTATTATTGTGTCTTTTATTGTGTGGTCGTCGAAAGAGTATAGTGTGCAATGTGTGTGGAAAGGACTATTCTCACTTGTGTGGTTTGCAGCACTCGCCTACGGCCCGTGCCACGAATTTCCACGCCCCGTGGGAAAAGTGCTGTTTTCCACACGAGTTGCATAATACACTAATTTAGTAACAATTCATGCGAAACAAAATACAGATAAATTTTAAGTAAATACGAGTTAAACATTTATAAACAATAGATATCGTATTGTAAATATATATTGGAAATTGCATTATTATAACTAAATAACATATTTTGAAATATGTATTTAGTGTTCAAATGTTAAAATCCAGCTTTAGATTACTACATGTGAAAATATGTAACGAACGCCGGCAGCTAAAAACCAAATAATTTTGGTTGGTATTGCGGTGATTATTATTATTGACTAATCTCTATAACATATTCTGTAATACTGAAAGCAGCAATACCTAATAGTTTAAAATTTTATATAAGCAGAAAATATTTCATAGCCAAATGAACTACACGTTAGAAGCATTTCTTTATAATTAAGTTTCTATAATAATAATTTTCCTTTGTTTCTACCACCTGCATTACGATTTATATTAATATCAAAACAATAAAACGTTTAGCCCCGCATGCAAATTTCACCTAAAAACCCACCAGCTACCCAGGAGCGAAATCTACCGGTATGAAACAAAATAAGTGCCCACATCCACCCATGAGACGATATATGTTTCTTGTATCATCGAACACCGGATTACCTGTACCCAAAGTGAAAAACAGGTATAAAAGAAAACAGTTATTCACACCACAACCGAGAACCGTGCATGACTTTCCAAGCGTCAGTTTTGGTCGATTCAGTTTCAATAACGTGTCGAATTGAATTGATACCACTAAGCTATATATACAAACGACTATTATAAATCAACAGTGTTGTGTAGATAAGGCTATTGTTTTACATTCAAGTAACTCAACATGTTGAAGTTATTCCTTAGTCTGAACGTAATTTTTCTCGCTGCCGGTGAAGTTATTGACTTTGGAGCTTGCGAAGGTATGTAATGGTTTTACTAAAAATGTTATTATTTTTTAAATTACTACGCCTGAAAATAACCCCGTTTATTATTTTTTGCTAAATTTAATCTCCTCTTTTATCATTCAAATAAATTTTTTACTAACCATTTTCGCAGGGGCCGACGAGTCCATTTGTAAAATAAAAGAAGTCCGAGTTGAGCCTTGCAAGGAAGCAAAACGGAACAAGCCATGCATTTTCAAAAGTGGAACAAACGCAACGATAGAATTTGATTATGTTGCAGGTACTTTATATAATTATGTAACTATGTGCACAAAGTAATTTTTTTTGCAGACTTTGATTCGAAGCGAATGATCACACAAGCTTATTCTGTAACATCACTGATCGACTTACCATTAATTGGAATGGACAGAGATGGATGTAAATTTACAGAATGTCCAGCTAAAAAAGGTGCCGATTCAACGTACAAAAATAGTCTTTTCTTGGCACCGGCTTTTCCTTTGCTGAGTTACAACGTGAAGTGGCGTCTTTGGGACGCTGTGGACAGCAGTAAAGATTGCTGTTTTACCTTCAGAATCAAACTCGTTAGATAATTGCAGTTTGAGTGTGAAATTAGAGAAAATCACTCTGTAATAACATTAAGCAAATAAATATGTTTCCCACTGCTTAACTTTCTAAACTTCTCCGGATAGAGGCAGATTTCACTTTACTCTTAATGTAGGCTAAGAACCCGAAAGAAGTTATTTGTCCATTTTTTTAAATTAATATAATTTGGATATACAAATTAAGTAAACGACATCCTTATGCGAGTGGAACTAAGGGAAATAAAAATCTACAAAAAAACACGTCTACCAAATTTATTTATCGTGCAATAATGGTAATAAGTGCGCCTCGTAAAGAAAAGGCATCTACATAAATTTTGCACTTTCTTTTTTAATTAGCATCATTTCCAGCAACTCGCAATACGGTCACCATTCATATTACAGAGATGTAATCGGTAAACCGTTACAACTGTTCCATGAATCATTTGGAGTTTATTGATTACTCAAAAGGCTTACGATATTTAATGTCTTTTCAAGGTCATGTATTGTTTATTATAGCACATGGTTGTAATTTATTTATTATTTACTTTTTAAAGTTCAAAGGTGATTTATAATTTAATAAACGATATCTATAATAAAATATGCAGTGATTCTTTTTTCAAATCCATAAAATTCAATATCAGATAGCTATTTATAGTCCAGTCAATCTATGCCTGTAGCGTGCTCTTTCTTAATGATTGAAATGCTGCTAGTTGTTTAAAATTAACGTTTATTACTCTAAAAATACAACAAGGGATTAGGGTGCCAAGACGGAGGATTCTACCCTAACACACCCTAGCGCAGCTCGACCCGATCTTCCCTGTTCCCGAGATCCGTACCCTGAAGTGGTTTTTGACTCCCCACTCTTTAGTCCGTACACTTTCACATTTCGCGGAAACATTATTTAAACGCTATATATCTGTACATTTCCTCCCCCGCCTTGACGAATGTTCAACATAATAATCATACATAATATAAAACACAATTAATATAAATACACAATATTAAAGGTTACATTGAAATAATTATACATAATACGAACACACATAATAAAAATTACATGGAAATAATCATGCATGACAAGAAAACACAATACTAAAGGATCACATTAAAACAATTATACATAATAAGAAAAGACAATAATAAGGATTTCATTGAAATACATAATACCAAGACACATGATAAAAGACTCAGAGAGCACAAATTAAAGAAAACAACGACATATTTGATAATACACCATCAAAAGGAACGACGATTAACTGTACCACAATTTTCACTATTTATCACTCACTCCCCTTTGGTCTTTTGCACTCACGGCTTCATCTAGCGGGAGGACAGCGAGTTTTCTAACGGAGCGCTTATATACACCATGCGTTGTTCGAACGGATGCCACTCGAACAAGTCCATCGTCCCCAGGAAACACTTCTTCCACACGACCCATCCTCCACATCATGGGTGGAGCGTTCTCGTCCGAGATGAGCACCATCATGCCCCGTTGGATTTGCGGGGATGTTTGACACCACCGTTGTCTAAGCTGAAGTTGAGAGAGAACCTCCTTCTGCCAGCGCTTCCAGAAATGTTGCTTAAGTCGCTGGACTCTCTGCCAACGCTTTAAACGATTTGGTGGAACACCCGAGACGTCTTTTTCGGGAATGTCCATCAAAGATTCACCGATCAGGAAATGTGCCGGGGTTATCACTTGGAAATCAGAGGGGTCAGGGGATATTGGAGTTAAAGGACGCGAATTAATGACGGCTTCGATTTGAGTCATGAGAGTGGCAGCTTCCTCAAACGTTAGAGAGGCATTCATAACTACTCTTTTCATGTGTTGTTTGGCCGATCTCACTAGTCTTTCCCAAAGTCCCCCAAAACTTGGCGACCTTGGAGGGATAAATCTCCAGTTTATTGACTGACTAGTTAAATAAGGATAAGTTTCGGATTGTGTCTCGTTACTTAATAAAAATTTTGAAATTTCGTCCAATTTTGCCCTAGCCCCTACGAAAGTTTTTGCATTATCGCAGTAAATGTCTGACACTTTACCCCGTCTAGATATTAGCCGTTTAAGTGAATTGAGAAAACTCTCAGTAGTCAAGTCACTGACTACTTCTAAATGTACTGCCCTGGTTCCCATACAAACAAAAAGAGCGACCCAAGCTTTAGTTTTGGTTTTACTTCGTCTACCGTTTGTGAGGTAAATTGGGCCAAAATAGTCCAGGCCCACCTTTAGAAACGGCCTACATGGCTCTAACCGGTCCCTTGGTAGGTTGCCCATTTTCTGTTCTGCAAGTTTCGGTGAAACGCGGAAGCAAGAAATACAAGAACGAATAATCTTCCGAACTTGCTGCTTCGCTCTAAGCGGCCAATATTTACGTCTGATGGACGCAAGCGTCTGAGTGGGCCCTGCATGCATTAAAGAAATATGTTCCAGCAAAATAAGTAATCTTGTTATGTGGTGATTTGAAGGTAAAACCACTGGGTGTTTTTTATCGAAATTTATAGAGGCGTTATGTAATCGACCTCCTAAACGTATCAATCCGCCATCGTCCATGAAGGGATCTAAATTACGCAACACGCTCGACTTATGTACAGGGAGGTTATTAGAAAGAGCTGTATATTCCGGTGCAAATTCGTTTCCTTGAATAATCTTAATAATAGCATTGCTAGCCTCAATTAGCTCTTTATTTGATAAAGGCCCTGTTTGTCTCTCAGTTTTATATCTCGCGTTATGACCGAACCTTCGGCAGTATGCCACTACTCGTTGTAGTTTCGTAAAGCAGGAAAATTTTTCCAAAACGGGAAGTTCCACAGGGGTCACCAAGATTGCCGTAACTGTTTTTCTTTTTTCCGGAATATTATTTAAGTCTGAAGATGGCTCAAAACGCGATTTGGGCCATTCTGATTCCTTTTTCGAGATGAATTTTGGACCGTGCCAATATAAAGGTAAATCGTTTAGCTGCCTCGGGTAAGCACCCCGAGAAATTACGTCCGCAGGATTTTGTTTAGAATCTATATGACGCCATGCTTTTATATCACTCAAATTCTGTATTTGTGTCACACGATTTGCCACATATGCCTGCCATGCATTGGCCTCCGCGGAAATGTAATGTAACACTATCATTGAGTCACAAAAATAGTATTTCTTTTGAATCTTTATTCCTAGTGCCTTTGACACCTTGTCTATTAATCGTGCACCTAACAGAGATGCACATAACTCCAACCTGGGTAGACTGACCACCTTCAAAGGACTAACTTTCGACTTACTACATACCAAAAGTGTGGAATAATTATCGTGATCGATTTTCGTCCGTAAGTAAACTGCTGCTCCGTACGCCAAAGTAGAGGCGTCGCAAAACACTAGTAAATCTGAGCAATTGGTTGTATGCGGTATTAATTTTCTTGGAATTCGTAACCGGTCCAAAAATTGTAATTCCATTAAATATTTTTCCCATGACCTTTTTAAATCACACGGTACTTCGCAGTCCCAGTCTATTTTTAGTGCCCACAATTGTTGCATGATTATTTTTGCTTTGACTACAACTGGCGAAACAATACCGAGAGGGTCAAAAAGGCTGGCAATAAAACTGAGAATTTGTCTTTTTGTCCATTTATTTAAATTTGGAGACTTTGACACTTTAAAACTTAGATGATCGTCGTGCGAATTCCACCAAAGTCCTAATACCTTGGACGTCCCACCCTTGTCTATTTCGATTGATGGTTCGCTTCGCGGATACGGTTGCGGAAGAACCTTCGGATCGTTGCTTCGCCACTTTGACAATGCGAAGCCTCCGCGTTTTAAAATTAAATTTATTTCATCCCGTAATTTCATTGCACCCGCTGTGTCGTTGGAACCGGAAAGGATATCGTCCATGTACACGTTATGTTGTAAAACCTCGCTCGCAATCGGTAATTCGTCGGTAGCTTCTTGGGCTAATTGTCGAACGCAACGCATCGCGGTAAATGGAGAATTTTTCAGACCAAACACCAGTCTCAAAAGGCGGTAAACTTTGATCGAATCTTCTTCTGACGATCTCCAAAATAACCGTTGATAATTCGTACACTCCTCATCTACCTTTATTTGAAGAAACATTTTCTCCATATCGCACGCGAGAGCTACTTGATGCGTTCGAAAATTAATCAATAAATTAAAAAGGTCGGTTTGTAAATTTGGACCTATCATAAGGTTGTCGTTCAAGCTAAGCCCGTTGTCTGTTTTGGCAGACCCATCATACACGACACGAATTTTAGTTTTTTCTCCCGATTTGTGCACACCTGAATGGGGTAAATAATACGCATTTTCAATATTCATCTCACTTTCCGGAACTTCTTCCATGAAGTTTAAGTCCATCGCTTCTCGCATTGCGTTCGAGTAACTAATTTTGAACTGTTCGTCCTTACGAAACTTCCTTTCCAAAGATAAAAACCTTTTTATCGCCATATTACCAGAATTACCTAATTTGACCGTATCGTTTTTGAAAGGCAATTTTACTATGAATCGGCCCTCCGCATCACGGCGATGCGTGTTGGCAAACTGAGACTCGCAATTATTTTCTTCCATAGTCCACTTATCCTGAAGAACATCAATTTCTTCTTGGACCCAAAATTTCTGCATCATTTCTTTAATCTCGTTGTCTGAATCATCGCGTCTTAAAGTTAGAAAATTACATGAAGCCGAATTTACCGTGCGATTATTAACTTCGTACGCGCCGCCCACTACCCATCCTAACAATGTCTTTGTCAGGTATAAGTTTGGCTCGGCCAGTTTAACGCGCCCTACACATAGTAAATCCCAAAATATGTCTGCAGACAGCAATAAATCGATCTGCTGGGACTTGTCGAAATTTTGATCCGCTAACTTACAATAAGGGGGGATTCTAAATCGCGATCTGTCGATGCTACTTAACGGTAAATCGGACGTTACTTTCTTTAAAACAGAACAATCGATTTGCGCTTCGAACGGAAAACATAATGATTTTATTTTTATTCTTACCGTTTTCGTAGTTTGGATACAAGTTTGGTCGATTCCAGAAATCTCTATTTTATGATTTATGGTTTTTAAACCCAAACGTTTGCACATTGGTTCCGACAATATATTTAACTGCGACCCTACGTCAAGCAAAGCTCTACATTGTTCATAATTTCCCGAGGCGTCACTGACCCAAACAATAGCTGTTGACAAAACTACTCGACGTTCGATGGGACTGTCATAATTTAGGCCGACGTTTATGGCCGCATGGTTGACATCTGGGTCCTCGGATTGATGCAACAAGGAGTGATGTTTTTTGGAACAGATTCTACATCCGGTCCCTTTGCAATCCTTTGTAAGATGATTAGACCGAAAACAGTTCAGACAAAGGTTCTTTTTCTTGATTTCGTTTACCCTTTCTGCGACGTTTAATCGCTGGAACGCTTCGCACTGGTTAATAAAATGCCTTTTGCTGCAAAAATGGCACCCGAATTTGGACGTGACTACGTTAGATGACCGTCTCATAACCGTATCGCTCCTTTTCGCACCGATATGTGCCTCCAACTTGGATTGTTTTTTATTTTGCTGCATGGACTCTAATGTGATACATTTTTTTTCCAAAAAATCTGTGAGTTCTATTAACTTGGGCACGTCGGTCCCTAGAGAGTTTTCAAATTCCCTCCGCGAATGATAATCTAAGCGCCCCGTTATCAATGGCACTAAAAATGCGTCCCATGAGTCAACAAGTATGTTCTGTATTTTTAAAGCTTCCAAGTTGGAGGTGATATCATTAATTAACATCCGTAATCCCTCAGCCGTTGCTTTAGATAATTCTTGAATGTTCCATATTGCTTGCACATGTCCCTGCACAATAAGTCTCGTGTTCTTATATCGTTTTTGTAGTATAGACCAGGCGGATTGATAATTTAGATCCGAAACAATCAACGACTCAATCGACCGCGCGGCCTCACCCTTTAAACATGATTTAAGGTAGTGAAATTTCTGACAATCGTCTAACGTCGTATTTTTGTGTATCAGACTTTTGAAAGCATTATAAAAGGGCGACCACTCTATATACGATCCGCTAAATTCTGGAAGATTAATAATGGGCAACCTAACATTAAACTGGCTTTGAGTACCGGGAGTAACATTGGTGGTCGATGCCGTTGTATTGCTATTAGCGGGGACGTTTTCCTCTAGTAACCTGTCTAATTTACTTTTGGCTTTGAACCAGGTGGACTCGAATTCCTCGAGTACTTTAAGCTCGGCAGGATCCGGTGGCTTGACTTTACTTGGGTCCAACTTACCCCCGGCATCCGTTTCTACGTTTTCGTCGATGTCGTCTAAATATAAGATTTCGTAATACAAAGTTTCGAAATCCGCCCGAATTTTGTCCATCTCGGGCAAACGGCTTTTTAATTCGTTTACATTATTTTGTTCATTGTAACTATCGATAAATTCTACAGTGTGTTTTAACTTGTTTAGGATTACCAAGCGTTTTCGGTACAAAATCTTTAACTGCGCGATTGACATTGTAAATGATTCGTTTAAATCGTTTTTTTAATTTTAACTGAAGTGAGATCGACTATACTCTACTTTAATCTTGACTCTAATGACTGCCGCCCCCACAACGGTAAACGGAAAGGTGAAAGGGATAATGGCACTGACCTGACTGGCTTCACGCAGTAATTCCTTCGATGTACACCTTCGTTTCGATGTCCGTCCGGTTCGGGGGTCGTTTCTTCGGCTTGTATCTTCTGTCGGATCGGGTATTTTCCACGCGGTACACTGCTCACTTGTTGATTTCACTAATTGCTTTTACCGGAACTGGTTTCACATCCGGCTCGAAGGACCATATGTAGCGTGCTCTTTCTTAATGATTGAAATGCTGCTAGTTGTTTAAAATTAACGTTTATTACTCTAAAAATACAACAAGGGATTAGGGTGCCAAGACGGAGGATTCTACCCTAACACACCCTAGCGCAGCTCGACCCGATCTTCCCTGTTCCCGAGATCCGTACCCTGAAGTGGTTTTTGACTCCCCACTCTTTAGTCCGTACACTTTCACATTTCGCGGAAACATTATTTAAACGCTATATATCTGTACAATGCCAAAAAACGTCAAATAGAAAAAATAACCCATGTAGTTCTAATTTTTTCGTGAATGTGTGGGGGAAAAGGTCCTCTGATAAGTTCATTAGTGTTTTATAGACCCCATAATATTTATCCAACACCTGGGGGTCTACCATTGAAACCGGTGAGTGAGTGACATGGTATAGTTGGTTGTCTACATTACCGTACTTCGTAGATTATTGTAAATAAACTTATTACGAAACTTATAACTTAGTCTAAAGGGCCTAAACCGTTGACCGTCTAAATTTGAACGTCTTTCAAGTAACAACGAAGTCTCCCACACTCTTTACAAGATTATCAAGCCGTAATAACACTCACAAAAGTGACTCACAAGTCATTTTATTGACATTTCTCATTGTAATCAAACACAAACATAAATTTCTCTTAATAATCGATGACTTTTCTCGAATGGCAATTTGTATGTGACTTATTTGACATTTCTCATGAAATTTGACATTTCGCGTGAGATGAAAAATTCATTATCTAAATATGTACTCAAATAAAGTCTTTAGAGTGTTGTAAATAAACTAAACCCCTAATATTGAGTTAAAAAGGAATAAATATTTAATTTAGGGTCTATTCCCCGCCTTGGTTAAGAAAGAGTGAGGTTATGTCTGTTTATTGTTTATGTAGTAGTGTACATTGGATTAATTGCATTTTAACTGATTTTAACCGTATTTTAACATTAGTTCGCTGTATAGTTTGTGCCCCTAAACAGCTAAAGACACCACCTCACTCATTCATCGATGTCAGTGGTAGACCCCCAGGGGGTATTAGTACTGGAGGAGTGTCAGACCAATTAAATAGTATAATTGGACCACAGAAATAATCGAAACTGTGGAGAAAGGTTGTTTTACAATAACTTAGGCTTAATATCAACATTTTATTTCTTATATCAATCTATATACACAATCATAATGTGTAATGAAAGAATGAAAAATTAAGTGGCGGAGAATTAGACCTACAATGCTGGGTACTCCATACTCATTGTAAAAATCTTAAAAAAAAACAATCATTTAAGTACTTAATAGAAAGTGTATGTTTACTTACTTTTATCTAACTTTTCTAAGGTGTTCTATATTATACAGGAACTTAACAAAGTCATCCTCCATTTTGTCTTTAGCAAACTACACGATGAACTAATGTTAAAATACAATTAATCGAATGCACACTATTTACATAAACTATAAACAGACATAACCTCACTCTTTCTTAACAACCTCAAGGTGGGGAATAAACCCTAAATTAAATATTTATTCCTTTTTTAACTCAATATTAGAGGTTTACTTTATTTACAACACTCTAAAGACTTTATTTGAGTATTTAGATATTCAATTTTTCAACTCATGCGAAATGTCAAATGTCACGAGAAATGTCAAATAAGTCACATACAAATTGCCACTCGAGAAAAGTCGTCGATTAAGCGAAATTTGCGTTTGTGTTTGTTTACGGTGAGAAATGTAAATAAAAGGACGTTATTTTTGAGAGTGTTATTACGGCTTGATAATCTTGAAAAGAGTGTGGGAGACTACGTTGTTACTTGAAAGACGTTCAAATTTAGACAATCTACGGTTTAGGCCCTTTAGACTAAGTTATAAGTTTTGTAATAAGTTTATTTACAATAATCTACGAATTACGGTAATGTAGACAACCAATTATACCATGTCACTCACTCACCGGTTTCAATGGTAGACCACCTGTTTATTGTGAAATCATAATAATGCCGATTTTGGATATATTATGAGGTCTATAAAACACTAGTGGACTTATGAACGCATAATTAAACTGTTTTTATAATTTGGCATATAGCAACCATAGTGATGTTTTAAGAACTGTTAGAATGAGGTGTTGGATAAAACTATGTATACGGGCTATTAGTGTGACGTAGAACTTTAAGGTTGGTAAGTGCATTGATTCTAAACAAACCCGATTTTACATGGGGAAATTCAGTTTTTATTTTTTTTATCGTCACTAGCGCGTTTCCCAAGTATGGGTGTTCCCCTATAGGCTCTAGTTTTTGTACTCCGCGTGAAAATATCTGATTCCTTCGGGTAAATTAAAAAATACGCCAACATTTGAATACATAACTTTTGACATATTCTCTAACCTCGAAATAAACAACGATTTTTTTTATTCATAGTTTTATTTATTCATGGGCATGTATTGGGCCTGTGTGTTGGGCTCCTGACTATAAGCCACTGTAACAAATATAATAAAATTTAATTTTACCACATTGCCAAGTTCTTTGGAGCATGAGATTCTAAAGCTCTAAAGCAGCCTTGCCTAGTCCACCTTGTAGCATTCCACTTGATGTTGGTGCTGGCTCAATTGCTTGAAAAGTTGATGGCCCTTCAAACGACGTCAATAGTCCTAAAAATTATACGAATAGAATACTAGCCACCTCTTATGATTAAAATAAAAATACATAATATACAGTATGGAAATTAAGTAAGGAATAAATTCAGTAACTCCGTTAGTATTTGCGCTACAAATAAAACTTAAAAAGCATGTGGTAGGGCTAATTATAGCGCATTCGACCAACCTATACTAATTTTTTTCATCACTTTTATTTGACAGTTCTGACGTCATCAATATTTTTTTTTATTGACAACCTATGTTTTTGATTTTACGTTCGCATAGAATTTTTCACTCTGATTTCAACGTTATCAAATACTCAATAGGTTACATAAGGAAAAAATAAATAAAAACGGCACTAGTTCAAATTAGTAAAATTTAAAAAAATCAATATAGCTGTCTAATTTTATCAGAATGTAAGGAAAAACCATAAAAAAAAAACATTAAAGAAATATTGATAACGTCATAACTACAGACCAGGTTCATCAACTCTCCTAGAAATGTTGTTTAATACCAAAACTGTGTAAGGACAATACATTGAAAGATACCTCAGCAGTCGATTCAATTTTGGAGACTTAATGCACATAGTGGCTTGCAACACGCTTCCAGTCAGCCCATAAATAAATAAAATAATTTGCTGTTTGATTTCGAGGTTAGAGGATATGTCAAAGTTCAAATGTTCAAATGTTGGTGCGAAAGTTACAAATCTTAAAAAAAAAATTACCCGAATTAATCAGATATTTTCACGCGGAGTACAAAAACTAGAGCGTATAAGGATACTCAATCGGGAATACTTAAGAAACGCGCTAGTGACGAGAAAAAGAAAATAAAAACTGAATTTACCCATGTAAAATCGGGTTTGTTTAAATTCAATATACTGACCTACCTCAAGGTTTACGTCATCACTAATAGCGCGTATTACACTCGTGGCTTAACAGCAAATAAGTCACTCAAGAAAAGCTCACGTGGACAAACATTATTTGTCTTATAAGACAATAGCTATAATTCAAATTAATTTCTACAGTATAGTTAACTGATTTTTTGTCACTAGTAGACTCTTGCGAAATGCATGTCTTTGATATAGGTAAAACATTTATACAAAGATAGAAACATTAATTAGAGAAACAAATAGATCCGAATTAATAACTTTGTCATTTCAAACTTTTTTAAAATAGACAAAATAGAATCTTCATACTCATAGTTACTTGTTCCTTTGATATTAGATTTTACAATTAGCAGGTAGAGGGAAATTGAATTACACTCCTGTCGGTTTCTGTGATTCAAACTAATAAAGTAAACTTTTGCTTGATGAAATGTCTGATGTTAATTATTGCTGTTTTGTTACTTCTCGTTCCAATTTCATGTTGATAGCATGAAAAATAAACAAATTAATAGTGTACCGACATCTGAATACATTTTTATTTTGAGAATTGCATTTTGATGTTTTTACCAGGATTACCTGGTAATTTTAATGTTCTGATTGCTTTGGCACCGTAATTTTAATTAGAAGCTCAAATTAATAGATGATAATTTGCATCTCGCTGTCAGAGCTGACATTTTCAAATTTTCAAACATTTAATGTATTTTAACTAAGATTGTTTGAACATTATTGCTACAATTGGTAAGCTTGAAAGAACACTGTAAACGTTTTTTTTAGATGCATCATTGAATATCAACACTCCAACAGAATACTTAACTATACGGGATTTTGCGATCCCCGTCACGTGACTTTTCGGTAATTTGTGGATGTCCGTAAGATGGGGTGTCAAGCGAAAGAAGGTACCAAAATTAAATCGGTTTTCGTCTCGGCTATAAAACGCACTTGATATTTTAGGGGCATACGGCATTTTGCGATCCCCGTCACGTGACTTTTCGGTAATTTGTGGATGTCCGTAAGATGGGGTGTCAAGCGAAAGAAGGTACCAAAATTAAATCGGTTTTCGTCTCGACTATAAAACGCACTTGATATTTTAGGGGGACAAATTTCAGGATCGGTGTGGTGTATTTTTAGCAATAAATAATTTAAAAGGTTATAAAATAAAGCATGATTTAAAAAAAAAAAATAGGGAAGTGTCGTTACAAAATTTAATACCAACTCTAACAGAAAATGAACATTTATTAACATGCATTATTAAACACAAGTAGGTAGATAATTCAAAATCGAACATAAAAATATATGGGTAAATCGGGGTAATACGATGTAAAATTGGACTAGATGCTCCGATAAAAATCATGGATTATTATTATAATTTAATTTCAAAATTGAACATACCTATTTACTATATGAATTTTTCTTTTTTTCTTAAATTATAAAATATATCTGCAATTTTTTTAGTTAAAGCTTTATCTTCATTTTTAGTTCAACAAAATCTAAGTAAAAAAAACAGGTTATTTGTTATTTAACACTTTTAATTTGGCACCAACTTTTGAATGTTTTGCTGTATTTTTGTCATTTGTTTCACTACAGTTTACAAATAATCAACAATTCGATTATATGCATTTTATGTTCCAAACAAGATTCGTTATCCAAAGACCCGTGTTTACTTTGTGATTTTTTCATTACGTCCATTATATACTTTTTACATTCGCTCTATGGTAAGAGGTGTCAATTTCTTTTTCAAAAATGTTTAAAAAAATATCTACAATACATTTATGTATTTACAAAATTACGATTAGGAGATGTTGCTGTAAGTTTTTTCATCGAATTTGTTGAAAGAGAATATTATCAAAACCAGGAAGAAATTTATGCCTGCAAAGCCAAGTTCCAATTGTGGAGGGAGCTGGTAGAATGACACCCTGCTTTTTAAAAAATATATAAGCCGCCGGAGATTTATAATATAACATAATGAGCGCAAAATTTCTTCCCGGTTTTTTTTTTTGCGTCCTAAATTTATTGTATGTGTGCTAATGTTCGGGCGTTCTTTGATGAAAATTTGAAATTGTTCAATATTTTTGTTATTTTCTTTCTTTCATAAAGTGACGCACTTTATGTTGTAATCTGTGGCATTTCGATTATTTCTTGTGTTACAATATCAATAAGGGTCCTACGGAAAGAAAAATTGGAAAAGTGTCCCGGAAAATTGTAATTAACTGTATTCTGCAAAAGCTTTTATTAGCCGTACCTTCAATTTTCTGATAAAAATACAAAACAACAATTTTATATTCCAACCCACAATATAATGACTCCCCAAATGTGTGAAATATATTCAATAATAATTCACCAAATCGCCCTAAAAATACTTGCTGTTAACAAAGGGCCCTAATGGATTGCAGTGTTTAACACATCAATGTATTTCGTACACGTAATCACATAAATTTAAAAGTCGCATCTGTTTGCATTGCGTTGTAGCACTTTCTTCTTTTATTCAAACATAGGGGTATATTGTATCAATAAAATAAAATAAACACTAGAAAGTGTAGCACACATGTTACTTTCGGCAACAAAAAAATATGTATGTAGGGTCCTTATGGTTCACCCAACATTTTGCAGCCTCGACAGTGTACTTAACTAGGCGCCTCCAAAATTGAAAACAACGTGAATGTGGGGATGGATTCAATCTTCCTAATGGATCTCAGATATGAATTAATCTATTGTTATAAATTCGTCCGCGAATTAAAGGGGTGCAAGTTAGTAGAGCGTCATCTTGTAAATTTACTGGCTTAATCCGGTGCTTGGTTCCTGGAGCTTGTATTATATTTTAATCCGCTGCATTTATAATTTTTTTTTTCTAATTTGATGTAACATCAATAAGCCATTAACGCACCCAAAATCTAGAATTTGAGTTTCCATTGGTAACACACACTGAACCCTGCACTGGTATTTTGAGGTATTCCATCAGATTGATTTACAACTTCTGAAAATTTTACGGCTATGTATAAAGTTAGAAAAGCATTACATATTGCGATCGAACTTTTATGAACTTTATCAGAAAACAAAAACAACAAATAACAAAGAAGGTTGTGCGGATATTCTAATATTTTTTATAACGGTGACTTGAAACTGTACAACTGTTATACAAAACGAACCGATGGATAGTGGAACAATTCAATAAGACAAACGACACGTACTTCGCCGCTGAATCAATCAAAACTGTCCCAAATTCTGCGGTTTATATTTAATGGAAATTGTAATACTGTGGTTTATGTCATGTCCAGCGGCCCCCTTAATTTGGAGCTGACAATAGTAGGCAATTAGGCCTATTACACCGACTATGATAACATATAGCCAATGTTATGGTAATAGCTAATCCTCTATAATCTCCCTGTATATCTTTCACTTAGCTATTCATGAGTAATCCCTCTTTTTAAAGGCTGCATAAAGAGGCGCGTGCGGTTTTACACCGCAGGTTTACAGTGTGGCTTAAGCGATCCCTCGTTTCCATTAGCATGAGAACCGCAAGGTGCACTGAAACTTTTTTTCTGCACTGGATGTATACTTTCATAATGCGCCTATTCAAGCTCGTCATCTGCTTTTGTCAGGACAACTGCATCCCCCATGCCGTTTCATAGTAAATATCAAAATGTAAGACAATTAATCAAGACTTTCCAACTTTTGTTGTAACTTTCGAATACTCTCAGAACTTATTTTTATATCAACAGACGCAACGTCAGTCGGCTTTTAACAAAAATTTATGGATAAACACGAAATAAAATATCTAAAAATCAATATATTAGGGAAATCAATAAGTAACAAATACTTTTAGACAACTACAGGAATAGGAACTCAAATTCAAATCACCAAATCAAATTGTTTGTAGAATTTTGTTGATATAATATGTACTGCATTTTTTTTCTATTTAAATATAAAAAAATATAATTGTCGAATTTCATTTCAATTCGTAGAAATAGCGAATATCTATTAATAATATATATGTCGTAGCCACATCACAAAATCCGCCGTTTTATCAAATGGCTAGCCACTTGCATTATTTTACCACTCGGCTGGTGTTTTCAGCCATTTGATAAACTGGCCGATGAAGTAAGAGCCACAATCCCAAATAGCAATATTTTATAATTCGGCTATTTACCTAAGAGCCAAATTCTCAAAGAGCAATATTTTGTCTTTGGAATGGTATGAAATAAGCTCTAGTTATTTATGTCTGTGTTGTTATAACTATTTAAACTCTATAGAAAATTATACATTTATTACCCATGTATGTTAGAAACTATTTATTGCAGCACGGTCCTATGTAGTGACCTCTGCTATTGCTTTTCAAATTATTCTTGAAACTTAGACATCTTTTATTACTATAGTTATTTTTCTTTGGTTTACATAAACATTTTTTGAAACCCTGGCCGCCAAACTGTGAAACTCCACTTTGGAATTCTCTTAAAGATATTGGAGTTGTATAGGAACATCCAAAGTAGAGTTTTGGATCACTTTCCAGCTTCCCTTTTTTTGATTTTTTTGTCTCCCTTATTTAAATTACGTCATACATTTTACTGAGTTGTTGTTTTATTGAGTTTACTTGGTCCTTTTCGAGAATTTTGGGCATACTCAGCTACCCTGCTTTCGATAAAAAAATTCATAATTTCATTAATGCGTTCTACGTTCCAAGGATTCTGTTTTAGATTCTTTTTTCTACAATATAGAGAAAGGAGCATTATTAGCATTTAAGAATGTGGCTCTCACTTTATCGGCCAGTTTATAAAATGACTGAAAACACAATTGTAAAATAATGCAAAATGAATGACGATTTTAGAATGTGGCCGCATTTTATCAAGTGGCTAGCCATTTGATAAAACGGCGGATTTTGTAATGTGGCTACGAAATATACATATAATGTCACAGTGATGGTTTTTATTATAAACCACAAGGTGAAAAAAAGAAAATTAGAATTTTTTCAAAGATGGAACTGGTAGGAGATTCAACATGTACTCCCAAATTTTTTTCACAGAGAGAAGTAACCCTGTAAAATTGTATTTATGCACGTAAAATAATAAATTGTGGACAAGTTTTTACCCACGTATGTGATCAGATTTAATTTGTTTGGTTAAATTCCTCAGTTCAAAATTAATCTAATATGATTTAAATGCATAAAAATTAAACTAATATAAACAAGGTGAAATTGAAATACGTTTATTAAAAAAAAAGTGGTGATACCTTATGATGATTAGATTATCATTCCGTTGGATTTATAGTCCAATGTGCTCCCCGTTAGTAGAAAATAATTTTTAAAATTTGAATTAAAAAACAATGCTCTCTACTGGATTAATTTTTGTTGAATGGTTTATTCACAAAACTCCTACCTGAAAAACCTTATCGAAACGTTCTTCACACAGAATAATTTTTTGCCGGCTTTATCAGAAAGGTTTTGCATCGGAACAATAATGAAGGCTCTTCAGTATTAGCCAAAATCGAACCGGACCGAATGCGATTATTTTCCTAATTTAAGATGGGTGATTATTCAAATTTAGAACGTACGGATATGGTGCTCTTTTATAGACCGGCGGTAATGCACGTCTTGCTCGGGATTTGTGGATAGAACGATTTCTAGACCGTCGAGTTTTAAGTGCATCTACATTTGTGTCCACCGTTCAGCATCTTAGATGAAAATCTTGGTGGAAAAACCAAAATGTTTTAAGATCAACCAAGCCACTACACCAAACGTTGCAAATTATTGTTATTGTGAACTGTTTTTATAGGATTGATACAAAACGGTTTTCTCTCTGTGATAACCCCCCTTTTACATTACCGCCACTTTTTGAATTTGAACATGAAATGAAATGTCAATGACGTCACCAAACGTCAAATTTGAAAATTTGAAACAAACCGCGAACTTTAAAGGTTGGCCAGTGATCGTCAGACAATGAAAGAAAAAGCAGAACCCTACGTTGTTATTTTTTTGACAAGACAAGCAATGGCGGGACATTCAAACTTAATCAAACGAAGCAAACCCTAGATTCTTTGGATACATGGCGAGAGCTAATCAGGAGTGGAGCGTAAATAGATAACACAAAAATTATGGTTTTAAATGTTTATTAAGTTTTAGTCATTTTGTGCATTTGAGTTTTGTGATCTCGTACTGTGGTTAACAATTTCTAGTGTCTTCGTATTAAGTTGGTCATAATGCAAATTTGATGATTTTAACAATAATGATTCGAGTAACAAATTACAACTGACAATTTCCAATGATTTCAACAATTAACAATTTAGTTCTTCAGAAAAATAGTAACCAATTATACAATTTAACAATTCTGGCATACATGATGAGTGAGGTTAAGTCAGCTAATTTTATTCCACCATGAGCTTTTGCAGTTTACAGGAATTTACAACAGACAGATACAATGCAATATCTACGCCCAAAGGAAGGAAGGAAAAACAAGAATATTGAAACGCGTGGAGTTATTTAAGTTGATGGAGAGTGATGGACAACATGTAGATCAGATGGAAATACTAAAGTGAAGTGAACAAGACAATGGTCTGTAAGTGAGGCAAGACTATCTGTTGCCTAAACATGTACGGACAAACAATATAAAATAATAAAATATACAGTAACGCAACGTTTTCTTTGGAAGCCATTTTGTAACACATAACGAAACGCAACGAAGCTACCAACAAGCAAACAATTCTAAATACCGAAATTTGGCTTCCTAGTTTCGAGGATAACTAGATGTCCGTTTTGCCCTTTTGTGCCCTTTAGTCTTCAGTTCTTACTCAGTGTTGGTTAATTCAAGTCAACAGAGACAAAATAGCTTTTAAATAACCGCAAGCTGCTGTCGGCCTTATAACGAAAGACATGTAGTTTGTTATTCAATGATTTATCCAGGTTTGAATAGCAGTAGTGGTGATTATTTAAACAAGAGCGAACAACAAAGCAGTGAGCTTTCCATCCTGGCGGCCATTTTATTAGTGACGCTGACAAAACCGATAAGCTTGTTGTGTAGGAGTTTCTAGAATGGAAACAAATGCCGATCAATTTCAGGGCCACCTCATTATGTTAAGTATGACAAAAAGAGACAGATAGAATAAAACGGTTACCTGTAAATACGTCGGGCGACACCACACACACGATTGTTAACTTAAATTCAACCGATCCTTCTGGTAACGTGAAATTTTGACAATGCAATTTAAACATAGAGCACACTCAACTTTAAAAACAGGAGAACTCATAGTGGAATAAAATCAGATAAAAACAAAGAATTAAGCGTTAGTTTCCGACTTGATGCTTCTAACGTTAAAGTCTGAATGAATGTCATGGCCGCCAACCTTCATCGCGCTACCAACCCCTGCTGGATGTTGCCAACTTCAGAGCGAGTTGCCGTATAGGCAACTCGAAGTTCTCCTATGCATTGCATGGTCTATTTTGGGGATATCTCAATTCAATTTCTCATTTTCTCTTTCTCCTCCAGAAGATTAGTTTTTGAACACTTTTGACGTTTTTTTTTGGATATTTAACCTTAATTTTGCTGCATCAGGTTATCATCATAATTATTTTGACATCATAAAATTGTAAAAATAAAATACTTAGACACAGTTAATACCAATAGTTGACACCTTATAGCCAGTAGCTGATAGGTGGATGCGCTCAAAATTTCAGCACTATAATTTTACAGCAATATAACCAGCTTGATACTATGTAATAGAGACCATGCTTGAGCACTTATCAAGAAAATTATCGACCCATCCAAATTATTTCTACCTCTTGATCTCTTTCCCTGTGGAGTCCATTTTAATCACTCCGACTAGGTGAATTTTTAGATTTCTTTAGGGTGTGTTTTAGCCATCCATTTTTTTTATTTCTCTGTTTATGCTCTCCTGGCCTGTTTTTTGCCATAGTTCTTCGTTTGATATACGGTTTAAGCACAGATTCCTAGTATATTTCTTAGGCACCTATTTAAAAAAGTTTTTTTTTAGATCCTCGGTTACCATCCATGTTTCGGTTTCCGTAAAGAAGGACTGACTTTATTGTGGAGTTATACACTTTCATTTTGTATCAAGATTTAATTTTGTTTGATGATTCCAAATACACTTCTGGCTTTATGTATTCTGTGGATGTACCTACTGCTGTTGTGATTATGCTTCCGCGGTATGAAAACCTCAACACGGATTCAGTTGGCGTATTGTGGATCATTAGTATGGTGTTTGTTTTGTATGTGTGTTTGGTTTACGATACATTTATTTTTAGTCCGGCTTTCCTGGATTGTTCAATAAGATTGTTTAGTTTGTGTTACAAACTTCGACAGCGTATGAATAAAAGTACTAGTCCGATTGTCGGGAGCAATTTGTACTAGTCCATTTTGACTGGCAAAAATTTTTAAATTCAGGTGAACGGAATAGTCAGGGATACTGGGGCCAAGCTATGTTAGGTGACCATTGCTGGTCTATTGTAAAACACAGATCCAAAAGAATACAATACAAAAGCTGAGGTAATTCTTTTTTTACATTTTTGTGTCATTATTTTTAGTAAATAAAAAATATTTATGAAATGTGACGTGTTGGATCTTTTCCTAATTAAACATTTCAGAAAAAAACACTCTTCATTTCAAGGACAAAACCCCTGTAAACTTGTGTAATTTGAATTTGTAATTCGTGGTTTTGTTGTGATGGACAGAACTCTGTGTAGCAAATTGTTTGCAGGGTAATTTGCACACATTGCGAGAGCGAAAACTTTTTTCTAGAATTCCGGACGGTAAAGCAATAACCGAGCAATGAAATTCAAGACTAATAAAGAAAGCGGATTTCATACCTTTGAGTTCTTAAACACGTAATGTTTTTATTCCTATTTTAAATTTCCTTCAGTCTTCAGCCTCTGATGCAAGTAGTTACCATGCTTATATTTTATGTCTGTGTAAAATTACTTCTATGAGCTATTTACTCTAAAGAATTATACGATATGCAGAGACTTTTTAAACATAAATTTAAGAATTAGTTATAATTCAGACTGATTTCAAATTTTTAATCTTGACCACTCATTGTCTATTAGAAAACAGTAAACATTATTATCAGCAATGTGCATCAAAAAACGATAAAGTGGTATTATTTAAGAAAAATGGGAAGCTGACTAGGTCAAACCATTAAGATTTTTTATGGCATAACTGAAGGTGACATTTTTTAGATCATTTTTCACATTTGATGGTTTATTGCCTTTTAAGACAACCTACTTTACAAAATCACACCATTAGAAATTTAACTCGCTTCGTTAAATGTGCACTTTTAAGTTCTTTAAGTCTAGCATAAAGTAGTCAGAAACATGACGCAATAATATGTTTTATAAAATAATATATTTTAACGCTTTTGTATATATGCACCTGGGAAAACAGGAAAATCTTTTATTTTTACTACTTAGATTTTGAGGAGATTAGTCAAATGCAGCCAATTTTCCGGAAGATTTCCAAAACATTAACGTAACTACAAAGGTGCCATAAAGTCCATGAACGACATCATAAAAATAAACAATTTGTCGGCACTCTTTGAAGTGGCGAAAAGTAAAACAAAATTGCTTATTTTAAGATATCGTTAAGTAATTAACAGCGCTAATAGACTAAAATCCAATTGAAGAAAAAAAAAACAAATATTACGATCACTCAAGTTAGATTGCGAATAAGGTCGACTATAATTTTGGTTTTATTCTATCCGGGTGTATTATATAACTATAGAGCACAGATTTGTATACAGATTAGTATGCACTTTTATTTAAATACATAATATAGAGTTATCTGTCGTTTTTATGAGCAATATAAATTATTCTATTACGTAATAGACATATTTATTTAAAAAAAAATATATTATTACAAAAATATAAACAAGAAGAAAGACGAAAGATAGAAAAAGAACGTCTAATTCAATATAACTGCATGTACTGATTTTTGGGAGACTATCTAAATAAGTATTAAAATATGGAGCTCTGATTCTTTATAAAAATGAGATGCATGTGGTTCAACTTCGTGTCTTTCACAGAAAAAAAAAACGAATAAAAATATTCATCACAACATTTCAGAAAACTTTGATGTAGGAGCTAGGTACTATGTACTTTTTGAAATAACCTTTTTTACCGCGAGATCTCGTTGCAGCCGTTGGTGTTGGAGAAGAAAAGTAATGTTTTATCTCCTGTAAAAAATTCAAGTGAAAGTATTGATGGCTTAAGGTTGTAAAACGTTTCTTGTGTCATTCTTTTGTTTGATCACACGAAGGTCTTTGTGCTTCTCCCGCCTTGCAACCCTCGGCTGGAAGAGGATTTATAATAAAATGACATCGAGTTAAGTGTATTGACATTCGTGCGTTGTTACTTATGTAAACAAGGTACGTTATACATTTTATGACTAGACGGAATGGGGAGGATTTTTAGATCTGTAACGGAACCTATAGGGGGTGATGCTGGATTTCAAGGATTTGTAAGTGTTCCACCAACATCGGAACTAAGACCAGGAGAGACAGGGAATACAAAACATTGCAAACTTCATAATCGGGGGAGGAAGCAGTTTCCGATGTAAATTTCACGGTTTCAGATTTGTGTTTGGTGCGAACGTTCCGATATGTCCCTCCAATTGAAAGAAATCTAAATCTGATTACACACTAACTGTCTGAATGACATCTATGTAGCAACAGGACAAAAGGCCCGTGACACATTTGAAGCTATTGTTAGCCTTTCCGCAGACGGTCGCCTATTACGTAATGCGTACAATACCCTTTGCGACCCCCTTATTGTCAATTCTGACCCACCCCAACCAACCCCAAAACGAACGTGACTGCGTCCCTCTATTAATTGCATGTCCAAACATCGTGCTACATTACAAAAATCGGAGTGACGTCTGTTTCGCTTCTCACAATCGATTTCATTGATTCTCCATGCCCTTTACTGAATGGAATATCCGGCCTGCTGATATTTTTAATAAAAAATATCGTTTTGTTTTTATACGTCTTCGTGTCAGAAGACTTCTCTGTGTTTACAAGAGGAGGATGCAATATTGGTTTAGGGTTTGATTCGGTGCTCAATAAAAAGAGTAATAACAATTGGAATGTTCATTTGGTTATAGATGGTACGTCTCATTCTTTTCGTGTTGTACCACATGGTTTGAATTATGGGGATACACTCTTTTGCTGTTTTGAATAATAACTTACAAGGGAAAGAATTCCATTACAGTTGAGATTTCAACTCACGACCACACTATACCCAGTGCTGGCGATGACGTAACCTTATTTTTAGATTAAAAGTGGAAATGTTGACAATAACATCATCCTTTATGCGACAAATATTTTTTCTTTATAATTTAAAGGTGAAATACTCAAATTGAATGTAGAGACGATAATTCCAAGAGAACTGTTTCATGGATAGTTTCAATAAACTAATTTGAAAGCTAGAATTTTTGAATCGATGTTAACTCTAACATAAATCAACAAATCAAGAAGCGTCGACCAGGAATCAACACCTTAGACAGCGACGTCTTTGCAGATCAATTTCATCATGAACAAGATTATCAGGCAAGTGAATCGAATAGAAAACGACTGAGACAGGAAAAGACGAGTTAAAAACACTAATCACTAGGCGCGCCACATTAAAACGTAACTTAACTAGATACAAAAATTACACAGCTATTGTAGAAAACTCAACAGAAATAACGCCTCGCATTCGTATCGAAGCTCGAGTCAGAAAAAATAAAATGGAGCCTTGGCTAGATCAGTTTGAGTCAATTCAATCACAAATTGAGGAGCTTGAACCCTCAAACGTTACGGCGGAGAGTGAAAAGGCTGGAGAAGATTTTGAAACCACCTATTTTCATGTTTTAACAGTTTTAACCGACTTGAGTCATGATCAGAATTCAGAAAGTAACGTAGAAATTAATCATTTAAGTGCCTCTCAAGTTTCTAAAATTTCACAAATTTTTAATAGTCCAATTACCAACTCTTACGAACAAGGGGACGAAGAAGGAGAATGGACCTACATACGGAATAGTAAACGAAGAAGCATGGGAAGAAGTCGAAGAATTCAGAATAGGGGAAAGAGTAGAGTCAGACCATCTGCCTATAGAGATAAGTATAGGAAGGAGGAGAGAGGAGGAGAAGAAAAAATAGAGGAAATGCGAAAGGTGATAATTAAAGTATGGGACGAGCAAGGGGTGGAAGAGTATAAGAGAAGACTGGAAAAAACAAGATTTAAAGAACAAGAAGTAGGGAAAATGGAGAAAGAATTGGTAGAAATATTGGAAAAAGCAGCGACAAAAAGAGAAATAACAGTAAGAGGTGGAGGAACAAAAAGAAAGAATAAATGGTGGGACAAAGAATGTGAGCAACGTAAAAAGGAAGCAATAAAAGAACTAAGAAAGTGGAGAAAGACTAAAGGGAACAGAAGTGGCTTTTTAGAAGCGAAAATAAGATACAGAGAGACATGCAGGGAGACGAAGAGGCAGAAGAAGGAGAGAGAGGAGGAAGAGATAAAAGCTATAAGAACAGAGAAGGAGGTATGGAACTATATTAATAGAGAGAGAAAGAAAAAAGAAAATGGGAGCGAGGAGATAACGATGAATGAGTGGGAGGAGTACTTCATGAGGCTGCTGGAGGGAGAAAAGGAAAAAAAGAAAACGGAAATAGAGACGAAGAGAAACCGAGTAGAACCTGAAGGAGAAGAAATTACAATGGAAGAGGTGGAGAGGCATGTGAAGAAACTGAGGAAAGGGAAGGCACCAGGGAGGGATAGAATACAGAATGAGTCGTGGATGTATGGGACGAGAAGAGTGCTAGAGAGGCTGGTGGAGGTAATGAATGGGGTGTGGAGAGGAGAAGGATTCCCGGTAGGGTGGAGAGAGGGGGTAATTTACCCCATTTACAAAAAAGGGGAGAAAAATAAAGTAGAAAATTACCGAGGGATAACTCTCCTAAACACAGGGTACAAGTTGTATGCATCAATTCTGAATGAAAGGATGAGCAGAGAGATAGAGGAAAAGGGAGCATTACCAGACAGTCAAGCAGGATTTAGAGAGGGGAGGGGAACTGTGGATAATGTATACATAATGGACCATTTGACGAAGAGTGAGTTAAAAAAGAAAGGGGGGAGGGTGTATGCATTATTCGCAGACTTCAAGGCGGCTTTTGACAAGGTGGACAGAGAGAGGATGTTTGAGTGCCTGAGGGAGAAAGGGGTAAATGAATGGCTGGTAAGAAAGTTGGAGGAGATATATGAGAAGACAAAAAGTAAAGTGAAGGTAGGGGAGAGGGAAAGTGAATGGTTTGTGACAACAAAGGGAGTGAGGCAAGGTTGCCCGCTCAGCCCCTTGTTGTTCACGATGTATGTGGCAGATATGGACGGAATGTTAGAGAGAGCACAAGCGTGTGTAGGGTGTGTGGTAGGTAGAAAGAAAGTGTGGAGCCTGGCGTTTGCGGATGATGTGGTAATGGTGGTAAAGAGTGAAAGAGAAATGAAGGAAATGATAAAGAGTTTAGGAAAATATGTGAAGAAGAAAAGACTAGAAGTGAATGTAGAG
Source organism: Diaperis boleti (assembly GCA_963583935.1). Classification (NCBI taxonomy): domain Eukaryota; kingdom Metazoa; phylum Arthropoda; class Insecta; order Coleoptera; family Tenebrionidae; genus Diaperis; species Diaperis boleti. The sequence goes on along the minus strand of OY757246.1, from coordinate 20,789,949 downwards.
AAAACAAAAATGCTGCTGTTCAATAAGAGAAAGAGGAAGAACGAAGAGAGTGATTGGAGGTGGGAGGGAGAAGTAATAGAACAAGTAAAAGAATTCAAATACTTGGGGTATGTGTTTAATGAAAGAGCCACAGATAAGGCACATATTAGAGAACTGGCAAGAAAAGCGAATAAGGTGATAGGATGTGTGTGGGGAATAGGAGAGAGAAGGTGGGGAGGCGATTTTAAGAGGAGAATGATGATGTTTGAAAGTCTTATTGAAAGCGTGTTGTTGTACGGAGCAGAGGTCTGGGGATGGAAAGAACAAGAGGAGATAGAGAGGGTGCAAGAGAAATATCTGAGGTGGGTGCTAGGGGTGGAGAGAAAAACGCCAGGGTACATAGTGAGAGAAGAATGCAAGAGGAATAGGTTGAGAGTGAAAGCGGGAAAAAGAGCGGTCAAGTTCGAAGACAGGATGGAAGGGAGGAAAGAATGTAGGATACTAAAGGAGTGCTGGAGAGAAAAAAAGAAGAATTCAGAGGAGAATGATAGGGAGAATTACTAGAGGAGGAATGGGTATGCAAGCAAAGAAATAGAGAGACTGTGAAAAAGAGGCGTGTGGATGAATGTAGAACTAAGTGAAAGAGATAAGGATACGGATAGACAAGAGAGGAGAGAAAGCATTAGAGAATCCAGATACAACGGGAAGTACGGAAGATGCATGATCGAGGAAGTACCGAAGTATTTGGGGAGGGAGAGCGAGAAAGAAAGAAAGATGATGGCGAGGTTTAGGTGCGGAAATAGGTATTGGGCAGAAGACGGAGGAAGAATGTGTAGAATGTGCTATGAGGAAAGAGAGACGATTGAGCATATGTGGAACGAGTGCAGTGAGATGAAACAAAGAGAGAGGAAATACTGAATGTAGATGGAAGGGAAATTAAATGGATGAAAGAGGTATGGAAGAGGAGGAAGAAGGAAGAAGAGAATTTTATTTAGTTTTTTTTTTATTATTATAATTGTTAAGTTTACTGGTATATGTATAGGAATCAGAAAGCAAGTAGGGCAAATAAAGATTTATATACCAACTCTTACTTTACCTACATTCTGAGGTGATACTGATCAATGGTTGAATTTTTATGATATGTTTACATCTTTAGTCCATCAAAGAAACGATATTTTAGAAATTGAAAAAATTCAATACTTAAAGACTTCTTTATCAGGTGAAGCATCTTCTTTATTACAGTCATTAGAGCTAACCTCGTCAAATTATGCTATTGCTTGGAATTTACTCAAAGAACGTTTTGAAAATAAGTCACGAATAATTCATAATCATATCAAGGAGTTATTTGAAATGGAAGCCATTCCCAAAGAATCTCATAGCCTATTACAAAACCTACTAAACAAAACTTTATCAAATCTTAGAGCCCTAAAGGTTTTAGGTCAACCTATTACATTTTGGGATTCTATGCTTATTTATTCTATGCAAGCTTGATCAAACAACAAAACGAGATTGGGAAAAATTTAAAGCAGAACTGAAAGACATTCCCACCATGCAACAATTAACAGAATTTCTAACAAAGAAATGTCATTATCTGGAATCTTTAGAAACAAACATAAAGCGCCAATCAATTCCAGAAAAATCTAAGTCTCATGTAGCTCATACACAGATTCAGTGCAAGTTTTGCAAAGGGAATCAAATTTATTGTTGTCCTGAATTCATAAAACTGTCTGTAGCAGATCGCATAAAGGGAACATCTCGATTGAGTCTTTACAAAAATTGCTTTCGCTCAAATCATGAAACTAAAGAATGCAAATCTTCATCATGGAGCAAATGCAGTCAACAACATAACACACTTCTTCATATTCCGAAATCGATTTTTTCTGAGCAATCTCAAGTTCCAAACCCAACTTCAGTGAATTGCTCCCATGCATCTTTTAGACACGTCTTATTACCTACTGCGGTAGTAAATGTTTTCGATAATAAAGGGAACAAACAAAATATTCGAGTACTCTTGGACTCAGGATCGCAATCAAATTTCATTTGCCAAAACCTAGTTAACAAACGCGGTTGCATTCCGATATCAAACTCAGTCATTATAGAGGGAATCAGTAATTCAAGGTCGAAATCTTTAGGTACGGTTCAAGTCACGTTGTACTCAAAGGTTAATTCTTACAAATGTACTATTCCATGTTTAGTGCTTCCAAAAATCACTGGAAATATTCCTCAAACTTCAATCAATATGTCCAATGTAAAAATTCCTGAAAATATTAGATTAGCCGATCCCAATTTCTGTGAATGTGGTACCATCGATATTCTTCTCGGTGTAGAAATTTTCTGGTCTTTACTTTCTCAAGGACAGTTTTCGTTAGGACGTGGTCAACCTTCCATGAGGAAAACACGTTTTGGTTGGATTGTGTCAGGTCCAACAAATAATCGAAAATAAAAAAATAATTCTTCTTGTCTTTTGACAGTCGATGAATCTCATATTGAAATACAAAAACAATTATCTTCATTTTGCCAACTTCAGGAAGGACCAAATACAACACCAAAATCAATCGAAGAAATCGAGTGCGAAAATCTTTTCAATGAAACTACCTATCGCAACGAACAGGGTCGATTTGTTGTTAGATTGCCAATTAAGGATAACATCAAAGAACTCGGAGATTCTCTCAGCATCGCTGAAAAACGATTTCGTTCGGATCCTAAATTAAAAAAAGAATACACAGCATTCATACAAGAATATATCAATTTAGGTCATATGTCGCTAGCAAATTATACTGGAGAACAAATTCAAAAAGCATGTTTTATTCCACATCACGCTGTTCTAAGATCAGACAGTGTCACAACCAAACTTCGAGTAGTGTTCGATGCAAGTTGCAAAACTAGCTCGGGACTATCTCTAAATGATACACTAAAGGTCGGACCTGTAGTTCAATCAAACCTATTCACAATTTTAACACAGTTTCGCCTACATCAGTATGCTTTTAGAAGTGATTGTGAAAAAATGTATCGACAAGTATTAATACATGAAGACGATCGAATTTATCAAAAGATTTTGTGGAGATATAACGAATCAGATGCTTTTCAATTCTATCAACTCAACACAGTTACTTATGGTACATCAGCTGCTCCCTATTTAGCGACTAGATGCGTTCAAGAAATCGCTCATCAAACATGCAAAGAATTTCCTCAAACGGCTAAATTTATACACGATTCATTTTATGTCGATGATCTCATTGCAAGTTGTAAAACTGTTTCAGAGGCAGCGGAAGTAATTACTCAAATAAACAAATTATTATCAGAATACGGTTTTCCTATGAGAAAATAGTCATCAAATCATCCAGAATTCCTTTCAGAAGTAGCAACTTCTAACACTTTAGTACACATTAATAACGAAAAGCAATATCAAAAACTCTCGGCTTAGACTGGGATTCCAAAAATGATGATTTTCATTTCCCATTTAAAATTAGCAAAAATAGCGCATGCAAGGCAACAAAAAGAACAATTTTATCTACAATCAGTTCAATCTTTGATCGTTTAGGACTAGTTGGGCCCGTTGTAGTAAAATTAAAAATAATTCTTCAACGTCTTTGGCAACATAACTTATCATGGGATGAATCAATACCTGATGAACTCCATACATTATGGCGCTCATATCAATCAGAACTAGCAGATGTCCAAAATCTGACAATACTTAGACAAGTTCTTTGTGATAATGCTGTCACAATTCAAATTCATGCATTTTCGGATGTTAGCGAATTAAGCTATGGTTCCTGCATCTACTTAAGATCAACAAACTCTTCAAGTGAACACACTGTAAATCTACTATGCTTTAGAGGTCGCGTTGCTCTGTTAAAAGTAATCACAATTCCTAGACTTGTTTCACAACTAAAAAACCCATTAGATGTAAATGTTGACGAAATATATTACTGATGTGATAGCTCTATAGTTTTAGCTTGGCTTAAAAAGCAACCAAATCAACTAAAAACGTTTGTGGCTCACAGAGCTGCAGATATCAATTCAGCAAGTGCTTCCAAGTGGAACCCTGCAGATCTTTTAAGTCGTGGTACAAGCCTCGCTGATGCAGAAAGTTTGTGGCATGGTCTTACCTGGTTAGCAAAAGATCAAATTCATTGGCCCAAATTTCCAAAATCAACAGATCTTCCGACAGAATTGCCAGAAGTAAAAAACCCTACAATTGCGTTCCCAACTATAAACGAAGATGATTTGATTTCAAATCTTATATTCAAATATTCAAAAATAATTAAACTTCAAAGAGTAATAACTTATTGCTTGTGTTATATATTTAATCTCAAAAATTCAAAAAATAGAAAAAAAGGCCCACTTACTGTGCTTGAATTAGATCAATCTCTTATACTACTCATAAAGAATGTTCAATCACATTTTTTTTTCAGATTAAATCAAGTACATGAAACAAAACAAACATGCTATGCCTTGTGGTAAATTAAAATCTTTAAATCCATTCTTTGATGAAAACGAATTACTCCGAGTAGGAGGAAGAATCAGACACAGTCATGCCGGATATAATGCTAATCATCCTTACATTCTTCCTTCAAAACATTACTTTATTGATTTTACAATCAGACATTTTCATGTCATGCATCGTCATGTGGGTTTCCAAGCTACGTTGCATGCAATTCGTCAGTTATACTGGATAATTGCAGGAAAACGAGCTGTGTCAAAAATTACAAGGTCTTGCGTAATTTGTCGTAGGTTTAATGCAAAGCCACCTGAACCTTTAATGGGTGATTTACCAAAAGTAAGATTAATTCCTTCACGACCTTTTTCTATGTGGTCCTTTTTTGTGCGATCAGCAATCGGCCGTGGATCGAAAACCAGAAAGGCATACCTCTGCCTATTTGTATGTTTCAGTACAAAGGCTGTTTATTTAGAAATTGTGGGAAACTTGTACTGAGGCTTTTATCGCGTGTTTAAAACGTTTTATAGCTCGCAGAGGATATTGTAATGAAATTCATTCTGATAATGGTACAAATTATCTCGTAACTTCAAATCAAATAAAAGAGTGGTACAAACTATTCTCAAGTCAATCAACAAACGCCGCCGTATCTAATTTTCTTAGTCAAAGATCCATTCATTGGAAATTCAACCCAGCCAGAGCTCCACATTTTGGGGGTTTGTGGGAATCTGCCGTAAAATCCGTAAAACGTCATTTATATAAAATCACAGGCAATCTTTCATTCACTTTTGAAAAATTGCATACTTTATTTTGTTAAATCGAGGCAGTGCTAAATTGGCGTCCACTTATTCCAATAACTGCCCAGCTAAATGACTTGCCTTTTCTGACTCCTGGTCATTTTCTTGTGGGCGATTCACTGTTAGCCTTGCCAGAACCAAATGTGGATGTAAAGCAAAATAGACTGAAGCGATTTGATTTAGTTCAGCAACTGCACCAACAATTCTGGAAATTTTGGTCTCAAGATTATCTCAGCTTGCTGCAAACCCGAATAAAGTGGCAGATACCTTCAAAGAAACAAATTACTGAGGGATCGATAGTTCTGCTCAAAGAATCTTCTCCTCCTCTGTTATGGCCAATGGGCCGTGTTGAAGCTGTTCATCCTGGAGCAGATGGAATAGTGCGAGTAGCTACGATTAAAAAAGTTCAGTTCAAACAAGACAGAACAAGCAAGAAAAACTTCGCCGTCAAAAGGCATTTTTTTGTAATGTTATAAATATTTGTAATTCAATGAAAAAAATAAACAGAAATGCATCCATGATGCAATTTGGTCCCAATAAGTTTGGCATTGCTTTTATAACCTAAAAAACAAAAGGTTGTGCGTTACAATCAGATTTTGGTACAGCTTTAGTGCTGACGGAATCTAAGCTTCAAGTGGCGGCTCTTAATTTTAATTCACGTGGACGTCAGCGGGTAAAATAAACAACACTTAATTAGTGTCTTATTAAACTCGAACCAAAGCCAAAATTGTAGAGAAACTAGGGTTAATTACGGTCTCCATAAAATAGGCGCTGAAATCTGTAACGTCTTTGTTTATCGTCACTCTGTCGACTCGCTAGTGAGGTGCTAAAGTATTTGTTTTGGCTCCGAGTTAGCGGTTTTTTTTTTTGTCAGCACTACTTAACATTGTGTGTATTATAAAAGATCTAATTATCCATTTTGAGAGTATTTTATTCGTCCTACCCCAATCTTGAATATTTTATTAAAATTCGTTTTCTACTTTTCTGAACATTGTTTAATTTGAGATAGAACTTTTAGACTTGATATGTATGGTATTAACCATTTCCAGCACTAAATTGTGTCATTCATTATAGAGACCGCATTTAAAGCATTGATTGTAATTTTGTAATATATTAGTGATATATCCCATACCACATAAATCAAGATTTCGAAGACGGGGACGACGACATGTGTCCAACTCTAGTGATTGATCATACATACAGTACACAGAATGTAAGGATACAACCACGGAGAAATATGCACAGCCACGATTCAGAGAGATAAGGTAGCTATGTCGACACTTTGATCTCTTTTAAAGGCGTAGGCTTTGGTGCTTTCACTCTCGGGATAAATTATTGTCATTCAAAAAATATTTCAATATTCTCTGCAGTATTATATTTGTTATAAATGAATCTATAAGTAGATATGTTATTTCCCCTTTATGGCATATAGAAATTCTCATTTTCTGACAAAAGAATCAAAGATGTAAAATTCACACTCATATAAAATTTATGGAAATCTGATATTATATTGAAAAATTCGGATGTGTTGAAAATCTGCAAAAAAGATTGTGAAATACTATAAATAAAACTACATATTATACTAAATTATTAGGAATCTTCCGCAATATTTCTAGATAGACCATACAGTTCTCACTTGTGCTGCTCGATAAATTTGAAAAATATCCGAAATGGAGGACGTGTGTCGGTTCAATGTTTTTAGTATTTTATTTTACGCTATTCTTGTAACTCTATTTTACTTTAATCTTCTTCGCTACTTGAGGAGCATAGAGCGTCAACTATTTGCCTCCATCTACCAAGTTCGATCTATGGCGATATTCTTTAAATCTGTGCAGGGTCGATAACCTGGTATTCTTTTATAATTCTCGGGGCTTTGTTTTTAACATTAAGTCCCTTTATCGACATTGAGCACAAATAACGTTATAAATAAGGTGGATGCGCCGGGTTGTTACAGTTATTTTAATATCAAACAGCTGGATTATTTTGTTGTTCAATATTTGCGTAATTTAACGCAAATTTAATTATACGCCGGGTAATTCTCTACTAAATAGACACTCCAAGACCCAGACAAAATACACACTGTTGAAGTTTTTCTTATCTGCAGTGATGTATCTTAAATTATAATATCTTTACTTCACTTTTTTATCACCCATTTGACAAGTATATAAATACTACCCATCCCGGCTTCGCACGGTGATTTTTTTTATTACTTTATTTCATACTTTAACCCGCCCCCCCTCACTCCGTTACCCCCTTTGGAATGGAATTTTGAAAAACCGTTCCTTAGGGGGTTGCGTGGTAAAATAAGCAAGTGTGCAAAATCTCATTGCAATCGCTTCGATGGATCCCGAGATTTCGTTATGAGTGAGTCAGTGAGTGATAAGAGTATTTGGATTTTATATAATATACATACAGGGAGTTGAATTAATTTTGAGGCAGGGATTTAACATGGGAAATCAAAGATTTGGGAATATTGGCTTCCCACCAAAATCAATTCAACACTGTATATACAGATTTACAATTATATATTTTTTGACAGGGTATCTTTTGTATGTCACTTATCTTTACATGATGATCTGAGCAAATGTCAGCTTGCATCGTGCTAATTATCTACTCTTTATTGTTAATTTCAATCTGTGCTAGTAGGTCGCCTTCTCAAACACGAAAACCATTTTATTTAATCAACACGTGGAGTAATTGTGAAGAACAAAAAAAACTAATGAACCTAACATAATTATATACTCCCGTAACGTAAAAAAACATCAATATGTATATTTTTGCCTGCAAACCTCTCAAAAACTCGTCTGTTATGTTTTTTAAAATGATTGTAACCATCAACCGACCATGGTCGGGTTCGAAATGGAAACTCAGTCGAAGATGAGCACAGCAATTTCATTTATTCACTGTGACATTAGAAGTATGCCACCCAGAAGGAATAATTTTTTTGGGTGTGATTTACATCAATTAGATTTGCAAGAAAGTTTAATAACATATAATTCGAAAAAAGTCAATAATGTGTTTGGCGACCCCATAATTGAATACACTCCTGTACATGTCTAGGCATCGACAAAATAAGATGGTCGATGCCTGCTTGTGGCACCTCGTTCCAAGCAACTTGAACTTCGTGGATTAACCGTACCAGAGTATGTGGAGGATGGCACAAAGTGGACAGTCTTCTCACCATTATATTTTATGACATTTAAATCCGGTGAACGGCAAAACATTAACACCAACTTCTTGGAGAAAGTCCGTAGTTCGACGAGCAATATGTGGACGTGCGTTGTTTTGCTGAAAAACGACGTGTGGACGGCCATCTAGATAAGACAATAAAGTGCTTTGTATGACGTCATCAACATAACGCGCAGCCGTCATACTGCCTCGAATAAACACAAGAGGTGGTAGGCTTCCATAGGCAATAGCTCCCCAAACCATTACCCCAACAGTCCTATGCATATGCCTCTCAACACCAAATCCAATATCACGTCTCTCCACAACGGCGTCTTACCCTCCGACGGCCTAGACAGAATCGCTATTCATCTCTGAATAAATTATGTCATTCTGCTTCCCAACACTGTCGTTCTCTGCATCAGTCCAAACGTTGACGACGGTGTTCCGCAGTCAAAGAAAGCACTAATCGTGGACGGTATCTAAAAAGTCCAAAAGCTCGAATGCGGCGATATAATATTCGCACACTAACAAGTCGATCTTCTTCTCCAAACCATTGGTCACCGAGTTGGCGCATAGTAGCAAAACGTTTTCACGGAGTTAGTTGTATGAAGCGCCAATCTTGACGCTCTGTGGTACGCCTCGGTTAACACGGCGGGCAATTTCGCGATAGGATGAACCAACATCTCGAAAGGCAACAATTATACCTGTGTCAAAATCACTAAGATGGTGATATTGTTAATGCCTTCGGACTCGAAGCATTTTGTTACGCTTAACACAAGTAGGCGGAGACACAATAACTGATAATACCTGTTTTTTTTTTTGCAAAAACTAAATAATCATTCTCTTGTCAAAAAGACAATTCCAGGAAATTATTCCGTCTCGGTGTAACACTTCTAATGTCACTGAGTATACTACTTAGAGCTACTAGGTCTGCAGAGCAAATCCGGATAGTCGAGTCTAGTTAGATGTTACTCCAAGGAAGCATCTAACAAGAAGATGCTTTCTGAAACGTTGTCCGGGGTTTTATAGGGTACAGCTTCTTGTTCAACGGATGATATTTTGATGGGGTGGTGATACGGAGGTGAGGTACAGGCTGATGTTGTTAGAAGGGTGGGTGATGCCCACCGGTTCAGTGCCTGCTTGTCTCAAGATTTTCCCCCTTCTCTTCGCGAAAAGACCCTCAAGAGAACGAAGCGGAGAAAGCGAGCCTCCCATACGTCTCATCATTTGCCTCTCGTTGGTCACTCTCTCACTCTCTTGTGGTCTCTTTCTGCCCCTCGCTTTCTCTCATTTACGCACACTCGTCTCCTCCTCCATGCCTATTTCTTCCGCTCATCGGTTAAAACTTCTGGCCTCTTCTGGCTTTGTGTCTCTATGCCTAAATAGGAAAAGTTTCGCTGACTTGAAATTGACGTCTTCTGAAATTCTCCCTCACGGTGCTCCTAGTGTCCTCTTCGCAGCTGCACTGCCCTGTTTCCTAATGCCCGATCTCCATGGTCCGCATCAATCAAGTCCAGCGCCCTTGATTACCCTCATACCGTTCCTCCTGCCACGCAATACTTGCAAACTGTAGTGACCATTGTCCCCGTTCGCGACTCTGTCATAAGCATCTCGACGATTTTGTCGGTGGCCCACCAGATCGTCGTACCAACCCCCATTTCCCTGATCTCACCCTACCGAAATCTCTGAACACGACGAGTCCGACGCTGACTTGCTCCTCCTTCCTGGAGGCGTCCGTGAAGACCAAGAGCCCTCTCTTGGTGTCGTGTTCTTCCTCGATAGCGCGTCATCATAACTTTGGGTGTGCCGGATGTGGGCCTCTGCCTGTTCTGGTTTTCCGTCTAAGTTTTTGCAGTGCGATCCTTTCCACCTACTGTTTACTCTCTTCCGCTTCCGACAGCGTTCGACGTCTTCCGGTATGCCCTAGCGATCCTCAGAACGAAGGATCTCTGCGCAGTCCTGAGCCGCCTCTTTATCAACGCTTATCCGTGCAACACGGCAGCTTTGACCGCCCTGTTGTAGATCTCCCTCAACGTTTTCGGACCCGGCGACCTTTCCCGCGACGTATTTGGAATAGGCGGGGGTGGTCGAGGATGACTCCCAGGTACTTCATCTTCTGTTCCACCTTGATCGAGAAGTTCCCGACCATGATTCTTCGTTCGCCCTTCACTTTCATTCCACTTTGCGACGCCCTCTTAGGACCCGTCATCGATCCCTTAAAGATGGCCATCGTCGAAGCCATCATCTTCTCTGAAGCGTACTCTATCTTGTGTGACAGCCCATTGCTGACACGCCTCCCACGTCCTCTTCCACGCTAACTTCACGGGAATTAAATGAATAATAATTTATAAAATACATTCTCGCCAAAATTAATGCATAATCTAAAATTGTTAAATTAAGCCATTTTAATCAATAGTTTTCCAAAAATTTTGATCTCATTAAACTACAATAATTTTCAAACCAAATTAAAGCGTTTGATTTATTGACAACTCTTGAACATAGAAACTTAAAAGCGAAGAACTTAACAATAACAAAACAATGCTTCTTAAAGGGTAACAAAAGCTTCATTTAGTAACGGGTGTTTCCATCTCGGGCATTAACTGCAAAACTGCATGCTTTCAATGAGATTTATAACCTCTTGTTGATCAAATTTAGCGTAAACAAACACTGAGGTCGTTGAAGGTTGTAGGTGGGTTAAGAAGAGTTTTACGACGTCGTGACATGTTGTGCCGTAAGTGCTCAATGGGGTGCAGGTCCATCGCCGTATTCAATTAGAATTTGTGCAATATGCGGACGTGCATTATCCTGTATAAACAAAAAATTGTCCTCTATGAAAGGGCCAAATGGCACTTGTAGTTGAGTAGTGCCGGTTCTGGCACACTTTGACCTTAGTTGACCTTAAGTCTTGAGAATGTAGTACAGTTTGATGACCCAGTCTTGACCTGAAGTAACCTTTCGGTTGATCGAGACTTGAGCCTAGCTCCCCCCACCCCACACCCACCTTGGGTTAATTTTTGAGCAGTTTTTAATTTAGAAGGTTAAAAAATAATATCTAAATTTAAGGTTTACTTAAAGAACATGTACATTTAAAATTAAGTAATAAAGTAAAATTTGTAATTAAAAAAAAATTATGCAAAGTGGCCATTTTTTACGCTTGTTCACTCCGTATAATTTAAAGGTATGCTCATACAAATGGTGAAATAATACAACATTTTTAAATATATATTTATTATAAAACAACGTTCTACATTATATTTTTAATTCCATTTTGTATTTGATACATGTTTATATCTTGTTTTAATATATCTAGATCTATAAGATACTTTTCTAATTTTTTTTATACAGTATGTCCCCGGATTGAGTTTACAAGAGGAAAAAATTTTTATTTTTGATTTTATGCCAAAACCTCAAAGGAATAAGATTTTTTGCTTGTCCTGAAACCAGCAAATCTGTAATTAAAACTTCATTATTTTGACTCAGTGGAAAGAAAACTTAATTTTTCTCTTAATTTTGGACTTATAAATTTTTTTCTCTGCTCTTTAAATCCCACCACATTGGCGATTTTATTTTTTTGACAACGATGTCACGTTGAGAAATAAGTTTACGCAAGTTAAATAACAAAAATGTTTGTAAAAAAAATTATTTTAAATAAATTAAAATTAATTTAATAAAAAAAATGGCAACTCAAACACCTTTAACATAAAAAACTAATTTTTAACAAGAACAATCATTATTCAATTAACCCCCCATCCATTTCTGCGCACAATTCTATTCCAAAACGATAGCTTGCCTTCGTGATAAGAAAACTTTAAGATTAAAATTAATCATTATCAAGTCCAAAATCAAGAGAAAAATATACGTTTCTTTCAACTCGGTCAGAATAATGAAGTTTTAATTACAGATTTTCTGGTTTCAGGACAAGCAAAAAATCTTATTCCTTTGAGGTTTTGGCGTAAAGTCAAAAATAAAAAATATTTTCCTCTTGTAAACTCAATCCGGGGACATACTGTATAATAATTCTACTTTAAGAGCCTTCTTTCTCGTAGACTTCATTCTTCAGTAAACTTTATACTGCACCTTCACTAATTGGATAGTATATCTTCTTCTTTATAAATATCGTCCTTAAATATATTACTAAACTTCTGTTTTTTGCTATTTGATTAAGTGGGGGCAGTAAATGAGGATAATACATACAGATTAATACGATCTCTCGGATTCCATGAAAGTTGATAATATTTTTTTTAATCTATTAATCTAAACCATCCTACAACAGATAAATTACGTAACTCTTCGTATTAGAAATTCAATTTAGTTTACGATCTGGTAACATCTTTCTTGGCTCATTTAATCACTCTCTGAACTACTCCACAATGGTTTTTATGTCGACGAAACTATTTATAAAATTTTAAATCAATAAAGTGTTGTTTACTGGCAGATACCTTGACGCATATTTGAGGTAACGACACACTAACAGCCCAGAAAGTGCATATTTTCATAGATAATATGTCCCTTTGGTCTCGACCTGAAACAGTTTGCTAGTTTGAAACCAGCAAACAAAGATGGGAGGAATAAAGAGTGTAGCTACTGGTGACAAAATTGTAAATTGTAAACACTTCTTTTTATTTGTAAGTTGTTACAGCGTTTAAAATATTACTTTTAAAGGATGTTACATTATGTGATTGATCGCTGGAACTACATCGATCTTTTTCTAAGCAGCACAACTTTACACGAAAACTTCATCAATTTTTCTGTCCTATCTACCGACAATAACATTTAGTTTCCCAACCCCCACTTCAAAGTTCTAAATCACTACGTCACTACAAACCTGCATCCTGTTCAATACTTTGTGCCACATTGTTGTACGACAATGTTTGCATTTGATTGTATTAATTAATGGATAATGGTGAGAGCAATTTAATTGGGGTTTTCTCTTTTATTTGTTTCCACAAATCTACGTTTAACAATAGATAATGGCACAATAAACAAATTATTCTATAGATATTTCAGATAATCTGTTTAACAGGTGCTTTTTTTATCGATTTATATAAAAGAGCTCACAAAATAGGTATATAATATGTGTGTTAAATGAAGTCATTGTGGAGACCCCAAAGCTATGCATCAGCTATGCGATCAGCTACCTCCAACATGAAGACTATAACTTTTATAAGAGATTTTATGTTGATATTGTTTATACTAATTTAATTTAAATTTTTCCAAACTATCGATTTTTAAATGCAGTTACCGACATTTTTCTGAGTATAGAAGTGACAATAATTAAGAATCAAATTTCTTAAAGAGTAAGAATGAATACTGCTACCATTTAATAAATAAATGTATCAAATTTTACCAGTCAGTTGTAGTTGCATACTTTCTGCTGGTGAAGTTTAATCAAGCATCACAAAGCCCTGTAAGTAGTGTGCATTTTGTAAAAGCCTTTACGTGAAAATAACTCAAATGAAACCGTAACTGCTGCACTTATTAAATTGGAAATTGAAATAAGGCTTAAAATAGGTACATAGTTGCTATTGAGCTTTTGTACATAGTAAGTGCATTTAACATAGTGGGTGCGGCGGTTTTTACTGAACACGAGTAAACAATCTTTTTTAATATTTTGATTTACTTAATTTATGGGAAATTTTACTATGATTAGAAATACTTTGGCAAACTAAGCATATATTTATCTTATTCAATCATCAGTAAATCATTTTTATTTATTTCTAAACAAAACATGGCATGACAATCATGACAATAAGATAAACGATCTAAATGGGGTACGCTTTGCTTAATAGTGAATAACGTCCATAAAGTTCTCTTTTAATATATTATGCTATAGATCTTGCATGTACAACATCGTCGGTCTTGTAATTATCCAAATGGCTTTATTTCCGTGGCTGTAAATAAAAACTTCAATTATAAACACAATCCCTTATTTGCCATATATTTTATGACTGCCTCCTTGTACAAATTCTGTAATGGCCCTTCACCCTACTTAGAGCAATCCCATCCTAATTTCTTCATCCCCTTATAATTCCACCCTTCTGTTTTCCATCTATTTTGATCCTGATTTGATAATACATCGAATCATTTCGATACGAATAATACGTTTCGCTTGGATGCATCCAATTTTACTAATACGTACGATAACGGCGAAGATAAAAATGAGTCAAGATAAATAATAGATTGTATAAATCGTTAGGTATTGCTTTCGAACATCAATAATTTGCTTCGGGGTTATTGTATAAAGCAGTGGGGTCCCTACATCGCAGCTTAATCGTTTTTTTTTTTTGTAAATATATCGATTTTAATGAACCTTAGCCGTAACTTGTGTTCTAGTATATATTTCAAAATCGTCAAAAATTCAATTTTCTTAAGGTCAATGAATTTTCAGTAAATTGTGAAAATTTAACAACTATAGTAAAGAGACGAAACGAAAACATTAATGTATTAAAAGGGAATGCTACTAAACATCAACAACAATAATTAATATTTTTTTAGATAAATTAATTTCGTCACTATCAGGACAGTTTCACGCGGCAAGCATAGCTTAAATTGAGAATTCACTGAAAATTTCAATCAAAGCTTGTAACACCACTGATCCAAATCTTGTCAAGATTTTTATCGCCGATCACAACCGATTATGATACCTGTTTTGAAGAATTTCATACGTGACATAAAAGCCGAGACAAGAATCTATTTTTAAAATCAACAGTCTTGGTGGTGCCCAAATAAAATCAATCCGAACAAATAAACGAAGGATAAGTATTTATAAACGTGGAAAGTTTATTTTATGAAGCTCCGTTCGATACGTTGCGCTTGGAATGTATGCATATCATTTTATGACAATTCCTGCTATTTTATGATTCATAATTCGGATTCGATACATATCGACTATCATTCGTATAAACGAATTATTAAGTAAGCGAAGCTTAATAAAGTGGGTCTCATTACGATTTCATTCTATTAGTAGTGATTTTACAATATTATCATAAATAGTATTTCAAATTAAACCTAAGCAATGTGCAATAAAAGCAAGGTGAAAAATGGTACAGTTTGTAAATCATACAGTGTGGTTGATGGATTTAACTGATGGTGAATCTGTGACACTCGTACAAAACAATCCATCGTTGAACATGAATTTTTCATTTTCAAAAATTTCACAGGTTTATTGATTATTTGCATTTTCTTTTCGGCGCACACTAGTCCATTACAGTCACCGACTTGAACCAGCGTGGGTCGTCTGAGTAAGAAACTGGCGAACTGGAGGCAAAGAGCACGTTGATGCACGCACGAAATCGTTCTTTTAGCTGTATTACTTCTAGGAAGTTTTTACTGTTTATTTTAGTAAATATGAAAACTAGAACTGCAAAGTGTTTTTTTTTATCTATTTTTGTGTAGGATTTTTATTGGAAACCAACGGCGAAATAATTCTGGATTTACCTCGTAATGCTAACTCTACATAATTTAATAACACTTGCAAACAATAGTACATTATTATACGAGTTTAACAAGAGGCTTCATTGTGACATGAGTGGGTTTGGGGCACGACGAGCGCAGCGAGAAGTGCCCCAATAGAACGAATGTCACAATGCCTCGTTAAACGAGTGTAATATACTATTTTTTCTACTTTGGAGCTCTTGCTTTTTAAATATTCTAGGGATTTTTAGGATTAGGTAGAACTTGTTGTGTTTGTGGTTATATTTTTTATCTGAAACGTTGACACTTGGCTTGTCCTCGACAGGGGTTGGCTAGAAATGCTCAATACCAACTTAATACGTAAAAAAAAACACCAAAAACAGTTTCACAAAAAGTTCCTTTGTGACACTACTTTTAGTTTCACAAAAACTCAATTATGACACCAAAGTAGAAAAACTATTTTGCTAACCGCCAAACTGCAAACTGAATGTTCACTTCTAGGAAGTAAATTGCATAACTTGAATAAGATTGCGTTTTAACTTTTTCTGCAAGATAAATTTACTCTGCGATTGGTTATCACAAGGTTAATATAAAATGTCTTCGTATTAAATCATAATTTCAGGTCTGTTGATGTAAAGAAAGTTCATAAATTTTTCAACGCAGCTAAGCTAACCAGTTTCTGTTAATTTTTTTAGTAAAAAATTTCAAAGCGGATCTTATCTTTCAATTTCAACGGTATTCAGCTCGAAGGTAGACTTTAGTTCTTTGTTAAATACCTTTCTTGAATAAAATTAAGAATTTCCTGATGAAATGTAATTTATTTTTTATTTAATATGTGGCATCCAATACATGTGATTCAGGTAAAAAATTCTCTAATTCTCGGAGGTTGCAAACATTGAAACGTTTTTTAAAATATCAAATTACAAATCTTTCTTGATTTAAAACAACGAGAATCGCAAATACTCGTTCATTTAAAATTAACAAAAAACCACCAGCACATACAGTTATGATGTATGTACTATATTTTCACAATTTCAGACTTTTATTACGTTTTAAGAGTTTTTTGTAAAAAAGTCTTCAATTTATTAAAAGTGCCGTTGTGTTTGTGTGGGAGAAAAAATCCAATAATATCCATGAGAGTTCTTTGTGTCTTTCATGTGCGCCACACATATTAGTTTACTAAACTTTTGTTGTCCTGTAACAAAGACAATCATAGATGTAAATATGTACACAAAGCAAATGTAATTTTATTTTAATTTAGGTTGGAATGCGTTTTTCTGGATCTTTTTTTCAATTGAAAACATTCTATTGAATAATTATTATTTTCAATCTCAGGAGCATAACGAACAAAACAACAACCAAATCGGTCCAGACGTTCTTAAGTAATGCGCTTATAGAAACCGCCAGGGATATAGTAATATAAGGAAAATAAACAAGTAGTTCAAATAAAAAACCTGCTCTCCGATTTGTACACGTGTTATTCAAAGTTCGGCCGACAACAATCAAAGAATGCCGACGCATGATTCTCGATAAGCAGGTTTTTTTATTTTGCACTCGTTTATTTTCTCTATATCCCTGTCGCTTTCTTTACCAATGAACAGCATTTCATTTTTATTATATATTTTTATTTTTATTATTATTTCCATACTTGAGAAAAAAAAACAGTTTCTTAGTTAGTGAGGGAAATGGGGAGGAAAATTGAACTGGTCCTGGAGAGTACGGAAAAAATAAAATACGAGACCCTAAAAGAATAATTTTGCAACGTTCGGAACCTAGAATTATTAACCAGAAGAATGTTCTTAAATCCAGGTGGAGTAAATTTAAATTAAAATTTAAATATATCTAAGTCGAACTCCACAAACTTTAATAACTGTAAAATTACTAATGGAACATGTTTCGGCAAAACACTTCTGCCATCATCAGCCCTAATTTAACAAGAGATTAATGATACAATTGATGAATTACAAGAGGGGTTCTTACCTTAAAGAATATAAAAAATTATGACGTTGATGTAATTTTGAATTAAATTTGACGTTTTCAAAGGGTTACATGATTTTTAAAAGATTTCGTAAAAACAACATTTTATAAAATGTAAAAATTAAAAATGGATCAAAGAGAATCTGGTAAGTTTGTTTGAGTGGTGAAAAATTAAAATAGTGAATTAATAATGGGATTATTGAAGTTATTCTGTTCATTTAAACAAGATCTGTTTTCCAGTTTCAAGGCTTTCCTTATTTCCAAAGTCTTAAGAAAATCTAATTTCCGGCCTTTTTTGCATTTATGAATCAATTTGGAATTTGATGGTGAAAAACTATGTTTCGTTATTAATATATGATTGGCGAAAGAAGAAGGTGTTGATGGTGGAGGATCAAGATCTGTGTTGTTATAGATGTGCATGAAATGTTCTTTAATACGGTCTGATATTTTGCGACCTGTCTGACCTATGTAGAATGACTCACAAGAAGAGCAGTTTAATTTGTATACACCTGATGATGATTTGTAATCTAATGGATCTTTATTTTTAATAAAAAATCTGGATAAGTTGTTATCCGTTTTAAATTAAACTTTAAAACCGTTTTTCTTAAGTATTTTAAAGTAGTGTGTGTATTGTATTTGTTATAGTATCTATAGTATAATTTATTTATAGTTTTTAAAGAATATCCATTATTTGAAGCAATTTGTTTAATGTTATTAAGTTCTGTTTGAAAAGATGAATCTGATAGTGCTATAGAAAATAATCGGTGGAAAAAGGAATGAAAAGCTGCAAATTTTTTGCAAATTTTGATTTTCCAGGATTCCTTCTATTGATAGGCAAACTGGTGTCGATTTAAGGGCGTGTTTACCAGAACATCGTCCCTGATATACCTGTTAATCGGTTTCTCCAAGGTCTTCAGGATAAATAATGTTAGGCTTATTGGTCGAAAGGATAAATACCACTTTTACTTTCTTCCAGCCCCAGGCTGGCCCTGAATAATGCACACAGGGGGGAGCCTAATTTCTCGAATCCCTGTTGAAGCATCATCGGAAGAATTCCGTGGGCTCCTTGAGACTTGAATGGTTTGAAAGATTTCACTGCCCATCCAAGTCTTGTTTTGTTGACCTGCCTGTCGGCTAGTTTCCACTTCTCCCTGGACGCCCGATGAATCAGTTTAGAGTGTTTGTTGTGTTTGCTGAGGATACACTCCCCGGAAAGTGTGTCGGAGTCCATGAGGTCCTTCCAGAGTTCCAATCTTACCCCGATTGTCCCTCAGCAAGGCTTTCTGGATTCTGGCACATTCCGGAGTTCTTACGAACGATCTCCTCGCAGTGCCTCCTCCCAGTAATAATAATGTCAACTCAGGTGATATTCTGTATGGCTTTCATTCTTATTGACGTGATTTAAGAAAAGAACTACGTTATATCTAAAGACAAATTTTGGCGGGGGAAGCTTGATGGTTTGGGGAGCATTTTGTGTTGACGGTACTCTTATTATAACCTTTCCATCTACCAAAATGAATAGTGTAGAGTAGATTAATATTTTAAATTACAATTTGCTGCAATTTTTTTAACGATCACCAAGAAGAATGGGTCTTCCTATAAGACAATTCAACAATTTATTCATACCAGTAGCGAACAATGCTTTTGAAGAACAACAGGTTATGGTTATGGTTCCCCAAATTTGAATCCCATTGAAAATCTTTGGGAAAATCTGGCCAGTAAATGACATGAAAATTGATGTGTTGGAAGCATGGAACTATTTACAGGGAGATGGTGGTGGTGTTGTTACCTATGCCAATGATCCACTACAGACTATAAAAGTCCTTTTTCTTTGTAGAGCTTAAAGTCCAAAATCAGAAATAGCTCATTGACCTGATACTAATTTGAGTAACTAGTATACATTATTTAACAAGAGGGTTTATTGTGACATATGAGTGCTCCAGTAGAACGAATGTCACATAGTGCCTCGTTAAACGAGTGTAATATAACGAGTGAGCAACAAAATTCGTGATCGCAGTTGGCTAAACGTACATCGGTTCTTTTACGTTACTGTTTACATTAATTGTCAAACTTTTAACCTATTTTCTGTGACTGTCAAAAATTTGAATTTCTGCGTCAAAACTGTTGTCCCTTTCAAGCCCCGTTTCCACTGAAGAAACATTGGGGAACTTTGTGTTTCCCTTTGTCGCGTGTTTAGAAAATGTTCATTGGCAACCACGGAGGAATTGGCAACATACATAATAAACTTTGCGTTTCCATCTGAGCAACTGAAAGTCGCCTATAGTTGTAGCTTGTGAAAGCGCAACTCAGTGTTTCCACTGATTTGAAAAATTGCAGCAACATGGAGGTGGAAGACGTGTTATTATCGCGTGTCGATTTTTCCTTTGATGTTACCGCTAGAAATGGAAACCGGCGACAAATGGGAACAATCAACATTTGTTTCCGAAACAATAATAAATATTCGGAAACATTTGGGAACTTTTAAAACATTTTCGGAAACAATCAACAGAAACACAAAAGTTGTTCAATGTTTCTTCAGTAAAAACGAGGCTTTAGAGAAGAAAGTTAGGACATCATAAATGCATAATGTTGAAATAACAAGTGACTAATTCAAATTTATTCCTCCCTTACAATGCTCAAGATACTCTATTTCAAGAGGATGTAATACAGGTCCTGCAATAATGAGAGAATGTCCCCCAAATTCACCTGGAACATCTCCTGAAGGCTGCAAGCCAGAATCTTCTGAGTTTCAGATCCTACTCTAGCAAGACCAATGCAAAGGGTGTTTTCAGTCACTACAAATCCAATAAAAGTAATTTTATAAACCATTTTGACATCTACCTAAATCATCCCGTCCCTTGTTCTTCCAGTAGTTGCTGCGAAGCCTCACAGACATGAATTTAGGTGGCATGTACTCCTTCTTCTTTGTTAAACTCTCTAATGTGGGCTGTTTGACCTTTATATCTGCAACATTTCCCTCCAGTACATACTCTGTCACAATACTGAACAGACCTACCCAACAAACACAAAGTGTGCAACTTATTCCTATAATTAGAAACAATCTTCTCATAAAAACTGTCTGGTTTACAACCCTCAGTCCAATAGGGAATTGAGACAGTCTCCTCAAAACTGTACAACTACAACCCATAGCGTTCAAAATGGAAGCATTGTGGACCACCCTCGTGTCAACCCTACGCTCTCTTGCCCTCAGCACCAGGTCCGTGTGGGTCGTAGCCCCAAACGGATCTCCAACCACCAGCAAGGCAACGTCTGTAGTTTCAGTCCTTGAAAGGATGTCGTCGGCTCCTTGTTGCTTAATTGTTTGCTACGATGAGTTTGCGGCCGTAGAAGTCCTCCTGGCTTTCCAAGAAATATAATAAATGAATTTGAAATGTTGGGACTTACTAGGGCTTCGGTTCCACAGGTTAGGATCGACGTAGACTTTGTCGTAGACGATAAACTTTGTCTCAACGTTTTATTATTTCCAAACCTTTGACTGTGATGTCTTTGCAGTCGCCGATTATGTAGAACATTTTTATAATGGGAATGCTCGTAATGGGAATGTGTGGAAGAGAGAGCACTGGAAGAGTGAGGTTAGAACGGGGTCATGGAGTGATTATGGTTGCCTGGTTTTATGAGCAATGCTTTAATATTCTGCTAATAATTCGGTTATCAAAAAAGTCTCTTAATAAGTTGATGGAAGCTCTTGTTGTGTGCACTGTAGCTTCATCCTGCTTGAAATAACCCATCGTTAGTTCGACATCGTGCAGTTGGTTAACAAATGGTAATTTCTTTTTGATACCTCGTGACTGTTATGTTGCCTAACAAAAGTTTAATCATGGAGCGTTTACAGTCAATTTTTTAATTAAATAAGTACCTTCAAAGAAATTAGGTCCAACAATAATACGTCTGTGTGAAATAGCTACCCGGACTTCAACTTTCTGAGGATGAAGGGGTGTTTCCACAAACCAAGCTTAATCACTAAAGAAGTTTTTTTTTTCAACAAATTGTCAAATGTATTCAAAAACCATGTACAGAAGTCAACACGTTGAGGAAAATCCGCTTGAAGTTCCTGTACACTTGTTAAGCGGTAACGATACAATTCTAAATCCTTTTGAAAGATATTTCGGCAAGTACCATATGACAATTGCACCTGTTGAGATAAATGACGCACTGATGTCTTTGGGGATTCTTCCATAACTTCACTCTTTCAACCGTTTCAGGTATTCGAACATCCCGATATCTACCACTACCTTCTTTTCAGTAGCATCGATTTAGAACGTTGCAGAAATTACTGTAGCTTATAACAATATCACGATATTCAGCTGGAAATTCTTCCCAGATATCCGGAATAGAATGTTTCCAAATCCCGAGTCCCACTCAAGTAAACTTTTGCAAAAGAACAGATTTTTATTTCAAATCAGATTTGACAACTCGATGACTTTTTACATAATCATATCGATCAAGAATCGACTCAAAATTTTGGATTCAGAGGCTCCTATGATCACGAATTTTGTTGCTCACTCGTTACTATTCTTTCTACTTTGGAGCTCTTCGGTTTATAAAAAATTTTAAATTTTGCTAAAACTTTTGATGATTTGAAACCTATTAGTATGCTATCATCTAATCAGTCGAAAATTCTCAACAGAATTGTTTTGAAGTCAAATCTATACCTTTGTGACAGATAATAATATATTAACTTCTTCGCAATCCGGATTTGGGCAGGATTATAGCACAACAGCTTTATTAAAGATCATGGACAAATATGATCAGAAATCAATTTGCATATACAATACTCATCTCTTTTGACTGCTCTAACGCGTTTGATACATTTGATCATAGACTTTTCTGTACTAAATTGGGATATATAGGTTTAAAAATTGTTGAATCATATTCGGATAACAGATATCATTTAAATTATAAATTAGGGTAGGCTGTGAAATTTATATAAAGTTGGCACTACTAATTGTTTACAATTTGGTTTGATATCACAGGCCTGCGATAGTTTTCCCTTTAAAAAAACTATTTAGCAATTATGGTAGGTATTAGGTACTAAGACACGAAAAAAATAATAAAAAAATTCCATCACGTAAATTTTTTGAGAACATTATTTTTTTCATTTTTCTTAGTATTACTGCGTATTACTAGCATTAACTGAACAGAACGCTCGAAGTTCAATTGAAGAGGAAGTGAAACATTTTTTAGGAAACAGAAAAAGCCCAGATTATGAAAATTAGTGAATAATATGCTCAGCAATTTTCATAAACTGGGTTGCAATATGAGTTTAAAGTTACATTTTTTGCATTCTCATATTGACTTCTTTCCTGAGAATCTTGGTACCGTAAGTGAAGAACAAGGAGAGCGCTTCCACCAAGATATAGTAGAAGCTCGATTATCCGAACCAATTGGGACCGAGACTAGTTCGGATAATCAAGAGTTCGGGTAATCCAAACGTGGGTTCGCCCTTATCTAACTTCAACAGGATTTCCAAACATTACGTTTCCGCTTGGAAGTTGAAGGACTCGACGTTGAAGCCATGGTACAAATTAAGTAACAAATGAAATTATAATGCAAAAGGAACAATTCGGCATTCACATTTCCATCTGCACGCCGTGAGAAATACAGGGTGTTTTTAAAATGCATGTCAATAAAAAATCCAGACCATCTAGAGGTTCAATGAAACCCAATAGTCCATTTTTTTCATGTCTAAAACGATGGGGATAAATTAGCCATTTAAATTACAATTACAAATTACATTTTTGCAGTTGAATCCTAGCAACATAAAGTGACAACCAATAGTTAATTGTCAATTAAAGATTGACAAGTGTAATGCCAAAATTAATTCTATTTCAGATTTATTGTTAATTGCAAACACATTATTCGAAGAAGAAAAATTTATTGTATTTAAACGTGCAAAAATGATTAAAGAACAATGAAAATAAACAAAAACCAGAAAACTACAATAGATGGTCAAAATGTCGCTAACCGTTTCTCAGCACCCCGAAGCAACGACTGTTGCGTTCTGGCAATTACTTCTGGGTTTCTTCTAATTCCTTTGGCAGTATTTTGAACGCGGTTTCTTAAATCTTCAAGGGTATTTACAGGCATTGCATAAATTAATTGTCTCATGGGACCCCACAAAAAAAAAACACTATTCTTCCTATCCATGTCCCCGGGAATTTTTGATCAAGACAGGTCGGCACCTCGCGAGCGTGATGAGAAGGGGCTCCACCATGAAGATACCACAAATCACGCCGAGTAATCAAAGGTACATCTTCTAATAAGTTTCCTGGCTCCTCATTTAAAAAACTCAAATACGCCGCGCCAGTTAAACGAGGGGGCAAAATGTATAGACATATCAAATTGTTGCCAACGATTCCATAAACGTTGCCTCGTCAGTTTATAAGATTTTATCAACAAAACGCTTCTTCCTTTCTTTGGAGTAACCACTCACAAAATCTTATTCTTCGAGGGAGGACCTCAGGTTTCAATGCCTGCACTTTTTGGATCTGTTTGGGGTGGAGGCTCTGTTCATTTCATGTTCACCACACGACAAACGGCGAATCACACACACGATAAAACAATCTTCTTATGCTACTTCCTGGTTTCTCTTCAATGAGGTCTGGCTCAGCGTCCAAAATCCTACGTTCCGCATCCCGAGCATTTCCTAAGGCTCTTCCATACAACAAGACCATGTCGGTCATCTCAGCATTTGTATAGCTTCCATGTAGAACAATTATGACGGCAAACTGTGACACTTCAAAAAATTCAAATTTACCTGTTACTATTGTTGTTAAGCGAAGGAGAGGACATTTTTAATCACCTTTAGCGCAGTAGCGGACGGGGGATTTTGACCAAATTTTTAATGATTTTTATCTCGAAAACGAAAAGACTTCTATTACAAAAAAATTTTGCCATCGACTTCCTCTCATCGTGAGCAATTACCAATTTTATTTTTGACATGCATTTCAATAACACCCTGTATATTAAAACTGCGAGGAATCGTTCAGATAATTTAGGGTTCGGATGATCGAGGTTCCGATAATCGAGGTTCTACTGTATTAAGGTTATGGAGAACAGGTACCAAAAAAGGTGGGACGCAAACATGATGGCAGACTACTGCTGGATGTTGAAGAGAGATGAACCGGATAGAAAGCATAACAGAAAAAGATTGAACGGCGGTTTATTTGAAGGAAGTAGAAAAAAATACCATTAGTCTTTTTGATTTACTTAAGGCCGATTTCACCAACCTTAGTTAAACTTAATCATCGGTTAGAAACGATTGTTGCTATAGTTTTAACAAAAGTATCTATGCAGTTATTTATCAGTTAAAGTTAATCGATGTTGGTCAAACCGGCCCTTAGTCTCCTTATTACTATTTTCAACTAATACTGTTGTTTTTTTAAGTAAAAATTTAATTTTAAATTCATTAATCATTGTTTTCTCATGAAAATTGTCTAAAAATACTAAAATATGCATGTTATCAATAAAAATAAAGATGTATCTTAATTTAACATACCTAGGTATTTAAAAAAGTAACATAATTATTGGGGGGGGGGGAAGTTAAATTTCGCAGGCCTGTGTATTCGAATGTCAATGGCATCAAAGTGACTTTAAAAAACGGCAACATAATGGTGAATGGAAGTATTCTATAGAACGCTGTGTTTTTCGAAATACCTACCCTAATTTTCCTGCAGATTATCAAAAATTAGTCGAACAAATTTATAAATGTGTGGTAAGATTTCCGGATGTCAGTGTGTTGTAGTGGAGCTAGTGTTAGTTTTATGGTTTTACGATGATCGTCTTGAAGAACTGCAAGAGGCAATTTTTAATGCATGCAACGCTTTAACCATTCAGATGTTGGAAAATGCATTTGAAAATATGAAACGGAGAGTTAACAGCTGCTTTGAAGCTGGGGGAGAACACTTTGAAGATATGCTGGAATTCTCAATAAACCTACATTCTTTGTTATTTTTTTTTTATTAAATGAGAAACAATTTAACATGAGAAACATAAACGTTACAATGTTTAGACCATGACCTCAAATATTACTGTCAGTCAATTTGCAGGCTGGGCCATTGCATAAAAGCGCATAAAAGATAACCCCCCTACGCTAATTTATAATTTAAATAATGTCCCGCACACTCTCAGATGTTCGCTTAGCAAATCGTGAAGTTAATAAGTGTTCATACATTGTCTTTACAAATAAAAAGGACAAAAATTCTTTTAAAGCTTCAATAAATTTCGCAGCAATATTAAACTATTAGGGCTTATAGTAATTGATGACGATATTCGCTTTAAGAATCATATTTCAAAAAGTGCTTCATTCCTCTAAAAATTGATATATCATGTGAACTTTCTAAATTATAGAGTCAGAAAAAAGCTAAGTCAGTCGACGATAGTCATGTCACATATTAGATACGGCTTGACTGTATTTTTTCCCTTGTCTCACTAGTGAATGTAAGAACCGCTTGCAAAGACTGCAAAATAGTTGTTGCACTATCTACGGTATACGTAAATTTGATGATGTTTCCTCAAAACTGAAGTGGCTAAACGTTTCACGTCTGTTTGAGATGTGGATACCCCCGGTATCACTCATAAACTCCTATTGACCTCTATTCCCCCATATCTTCATTCAAAATTGACGCGACGAGAACAAATAATGCACAATCGCCAGCTGAAGCACATTTCACTCTACACACTGTCTCGCTTTCGGACAACCATATCTTATCGATGTTATGGTTAAATTGTATTGAATTTAGTACATCTTCAAGGATAAATAATTTGTAACTTAATTTATAATTTATTTTATTTTAGGTAAAAACGTTATTGGTTAAGTGGTGTAGCTCAAACTAGACTTCGCCTGTTCAAAATATCAATAAAGTCATATTATTATTAGAAATAATGGTGGAAAGACGCATTACTGGAGTAAAAAATCCGATACATCAGTTTTAAAAATAGTAATTTGTGTGTCAAGATCGCAAAAGTGATCTCTTTTGGCCGAATCTGTTGTTTGTGGTCCCGCCGTTAGCCGAGGACACAATTCAGGTAAGGGCAAAAAATCACTTTCGACCGAGGTGCACACAACTTTTTTTAGGCGATGATCAAAAAATAATTCAAAATTTTTAGGCGATGATTACCAAAAAGGTGATTCCATGACCTCTTTTGGAGCCGTAAGTCACATTCTGACAGATCAGTCTCAAATAAGTAGAGTTTTACAGATCAGTCCCAAAAAAGTAGAGTTTGACAGATGTCGTAATTTTAGTGGTGCTATTGTAATGCAACACGGGAAATTTAATTATTTTTAAATAGATAAAAATTCGTTTCATTTTTAGCGAAATTTTAGTTTACAGTATTGGCTGAATTCATCGTACAATTGAAAACATGCCTACAATCTATGTGGGGCTATAGTTATACACCAAAGTGTATTATGCGGAATTGCAATTTATTAGGCGCCAAATAATTCACAACCAATTTAACATATTACATGCAACACATGGTGCACTCTAAAATATAGTATTGTTGATACACGGTTCTATTACGTTTGCAGACTCATATTTTGTACAAAACTTGATCAAGCACAATTATAGCAAAATATTGAACAGACTTGCTGCTTCTTCCATTAGCAGAGCTCCAGATCGATAAAAGCCCTTTCAGTGTATATGCCCGTTAAACGTTGCAAGTGACCTCATGTGATATTCATCAACAATCTGAGCTAGAAAAACGGATTCTTGCAAACAGGACGGAAGAACTTCATAAATAACACTCACAGCCGAATATTTTTTCCGCTACTTATTTTATCGTAAGCATGGCGTGTTTTTCAACTTGGTAATTTGGAGGTCTGTGTTATTTTAGCTCTGGATGTGATCTTTGAAGTAGTACGAAACGCCTACGAAATTCTGTTTATTTATTTCGTTGAATAAATAAAACCGTGTATATTGCACCGATTTTTATATATTTATTTTTTTCACGGGTTCATTGATTATTTGCACACTAGTCCACCGACTTGACCCAGCGTGGGTCGTCTGAGTAAGAAACTGGCGAACTGGAGGCAAAGAGCACGTTGGTGCACGCACGAAATCGTTTTGGATTAGAATGCTAAATTTGCATCATTCTTTTAATATTTCATTTCATTTCGGGACCGTTAATTTTTAAATTGATTCGATTACCAATCACTCGAATTTCTAGTGATAAGTAGCGCACCGAAATAGTTTGGCATATAAGGATCTGTTTGACTATTCCACAATTGATTAATTACAACTTTGTAACGACTTAGGAGTTCGTAAAAGCTATGGTGAAAATAATGATCTATTAGATAGTGCCACGGTGCCTGAATTGAAATATGAGTTCTACTGCAGTAGGTTCATTACATTTTAATGATTTTTACCTCGCCTGGAGCTAATTTTTGAAGTCAAGTAATAAAACAATGTCTGTTCTAATCTTAATCGACCTGCCGTCTCTTGCTTTTTACGACAACACTAACATTTTTGTTGTTGATGAACTAATTTGTTTACTTGTTTAAATTTAAAGCAGCATAGCTACTTCTGTTTGGGTAAATATTAACTCGAACAATTTAATTCTTTGCCTGAAAATTATTCGAAGACGAATTATTCATTTATTTGCAGATGTTTCCCCAGATTATTTTATTACATATATGTATCTATATTTTTATCGATATTTTTAGTCGATACAACCTTTTGGTTACTGGCGGTACACAGAAAAAAAGAAATGGTTCATTCAACCATACGAATTTGGTTGAACTGTATTTATTTGAATCAACTCTATGAAAGTCGATATAAAGAAATATTAGCTTGATGGGACTATATCGAATGGTTATAATTTTTTGAAAAATTGGTTCAATCTACCGATCTGCCTTTTATTAACTCAACCAGATATATAGTTCAGTTGACTAATAGTTATTTCAATCTTCACGGCTGGTTAAGGCGACTACTATTAATTATTAAGTATATAGGCATTTGGTAACTTTAACATCAAGTATACCTGACGACCGGATTCTCTCGGTACTTTTTTTTTGTAAAATCATGATCTTTCGGAAAAAGTATTTAGGTCCGTCATTTACAATACGTCTCATGACTGAAGTTTAGGCAACCCTTGAAATCGGGGGCCTCGAGGTGGCTTCCTTGAAGCATGGGGGTTCGAGGGGCCCCTGTCGAAACATGGGGACCCGAGGGCCCGCGTCGAAATATGGGGCCCCGAGAGTCCACTTGAAACATGAAAGTTCTAGGGGCCTACTTGAAACATGGGGGCTTAAGGGGGGCCACTTGAAACATGGGGGCCCGAGGGGGAGCTACTTGAAACAAGGGAGCCCGAGGGGGGCCACTTGAGACAGGCGAGCTTGAGGGGGCCCCTTCGGTTATCAACATCTTTCTAGAAGTCGAAAGTTGAATTTGTTTAGTTCTAAAGTATATACATTTACGATACGTCTCATGACTCCGTTTAGGCAACCCTTGAAACCGAGGGGCCCCCGTCGAAACATGGGGGCCCGAGGGCCCGCGCCGAAACTTTGTTGCCCGAGGGCCCGCGTCGAAACATGGAGGCCCGAGGGCGCCCACTTGAAACATGGGAGCCCGAGGCGGCCCGCGTCGAAACATGGAGGCCCGAGGGCGCCCACTTGAAACATGGGAGCCCGAGGCGGCCCACTTAAAACATGGAGGCCCGAGGGTGGCCCACTTGAAACATGGGGGCCCGAGGTGCCCATTTGAAACATGGGGACCCAAGGGGGGCCACTTGAAACATTGGGGCCCGAAGGGGGCCACTTCAAACATAGGGGCCCGAGAGTGTCCCCCGAAACAGGCGAGCCCGAGGGGGGGCCGAAAAGGCGGGGCCTCTTCGGTTATCAACATAATTATAGAAGTCGAAAGCTGAATTTGTTTATAGGATTTATGTATGAGACAAATTTAATTGACTTGAAGTCTTCAGACAGGCCCCCTTGAGACATCCTTGGGACAATTTTTATTTCAGTTCTTTGCCAAATTTGAATTAGACCGAATGAACTTTTGAATTTGAACTTCGCGCGTGATCGCATGCAATAATAGTTCGTTTGTTTGTGCTGTCCTGTGTACAAAATAGCAACTCGATGGTGATTTAGCATTATTTTATGCTCAAAAACGGTAAGTTATCTATTTCAAGAATATTAGGTAATAAAATTACATAGTGTTAATGTATCACAGTTGTCATATTATAGTAGTCGCAGCGCAATGAAAATTTGTGAGGTTAGAATCTTAGGTATCACTAATTGAAAATATCTTACAGACCGAACAAATTCTGTTAGGATCTTTGAGATTTATAACGCTGGACCATCACATGATTTTACTGAAAGTCAATCAGTTGGTAAGTGCAATTCTTTTTACAAAATCTATTGCTGCTAAATCACATGGCAAGTTTTTAACTTTTAGTTTTTTAGTGTTTTTTTTTCACTGTTCATATCGTAGCAAAATGGTTAGTTTTTGAGGTTGATGGAAAAACATGTATTTCATTTCCATTATTGCATACCACATAATACTTGTTATTGCTTTAAAATTTATATACTCTTATTAATGTTTACTTTAGTACATGAAGTATGTTTCTATTGTATATACCATAAGAAAGTTATTGGTGTTAGGACAAAAATTAAATTAAAATTTAAAAAAATAGTGTTAGTATTTTGTATTTTTTGTTACAATCGTTTGTACATTTTTTTTAAACTATTGTCTTGTTTTTTATTCTGCTTCTATTGTCATGAAAATAAACGTCGGGAACAAGGTCTACTTGACGACTATAATGACGTCTATTAGACGTGAATATTAGGGCCATTATGCCCATCTAGATACGTCAGTTATTGGTCAGTGATCACGTCATGAAAACGTCATTCAATGACGTCGTTGGGCTGTCATATTGTCGTGATTTTTACGTAACTACCACGTCAAATCTTTTGCTCATATGACGTAATGACTGACTAAAAATAGACGTGAATATCACGTCACTATGTTAGCTGGGTACTATACATTTTTTATAAGATTTATATAAGATATATAAATACTTACATCTAAGCTCAATTAGAGGATTTTGATTATTTCATTTTTGTTTGTATTTCGAATTCAATGGGCTATATAACATTCACACTTTTTGTTTGTATTCTTTAATTATTATTAAATAAAAAAAATTAAAACCATAAAATTTTATTTCTAAACCAATCCCACATGTGGAATGACTAATTTAGGTCATTGGTACAACTAATCGATTTATTTAATACAACCCTGTTTTGGTGTTGATTTAATCAATTTTATAAGTTCTTACAAAAAATTATTAGCTCATAAAATTAGTTGAACAAAATAATATTGTTACATCAAACAAACATATTCTGAGTTGTATGAAGTGCAATTTTTGTTGAAGAGACCTGATGATTTAGTCAAATCAACCAACATATTTAGTACATTCAACTCGCAAGTGAATGGTCAATTTAACTGTGCACATGTAGGTTTTAACCAAATATAATAGTTAAAAATTCAACTAAACGGAGTTGTTAAAACAACTAAATATTTATTTGGCGCTATTGAAACAACAGATTTAGTCAAAGGAAACCAATAATAGTTGGACCAACTAATCTTTTTTTTCTGTGTAGTTCTCGAGTTGCTAATTTAATTAAATGCGATTTAATGGGAGTCAAGCAGAATCGATTCTTGGTTTGGTCTTATGTCAGTTCAGAGAGCACGAGTCGCTGCAATATAGGTGAGGAGTCTTATAAATAAAAATTACAAAGAACCTGTAATAAGTACTAAAAAATAGTGGCTTTTATAATCCAAAACACCTTTTTCCAAAAAACTAAAAACTTGTTAGTGTAATCATGTCGTGGTGCATATTTAATTAATGTGAGACCTTTCAGAAACACGAGCAATAGCAACTGTCGAGTCGGATGATTTTAATTTAATATCAGTCGCAGCAAGACGGGTTCGTTAAGTTTATTGAAGCATAAAAATCATATGTGTTTCACTGGTAGAATGAATGGCATTCAAAACGGTTATGGATTGAAACGGTCATGAAATTATAGACGCATGTTAAAGTTGAAATCAATTCTCGATTTGGTCATGTTCACATTTCCATCTATTCGAGAATGATGTTTGAGTAAGATATTCGTATGTTATTAGATAGCGCGGAATGGCGTGGATTTATAGAGGCGTAGCTGCTGTTCTTGAGGCGTCTCTGGATAAATCACAAAATGTGTTCCAAGCTGGGTCAGCGAATTGGTCAGCCGCATACACCCTGCCTCATTCGCAAAGCACAAAGACTGATAAATAATGCCATTTGTTTTGCTCACTTTATTATAAACAATCTGGTCACCAAAGAAGATTAAGGCAATCATGGGGATAATTAATTTGTTCCGAGTGTTTGTCTGTGTTGTGGATTTTGCAACATTTGCTGCCCGAATTTCAACCGACATAATTGCTGGATGTTTAAAGGAGAAAACAAGGAAAACCAGAGAAATATTGCTTCTAAATCACAAATCATGTAATAATAGAGGATGGAGCCTCATTTTAAATGCCCATTTTTAGGTTGATACAAAATGATTTCTTAAAGAGAAAGGTTTAAAATTTCTTTCACGTACTTATTGACATTCTATGGAAGACATGATCAACACAAGACAACAGATGTTTTAATTTAATTAATTCATAATTTAACTTATATGACCAAAATATTAATCAATTTCTATTCTATAAAAAAAAAATAATAATCGTGGCTAGCAGTGTCTTTAGGTGCCTCCCACAGTTCGGTGAGATGGAAGTTGTCCTGGATGTCGTAGACAAAAAGAAAGGAGAAAAATATGTAAGTCTTTTCATATTTATTAGCTGAGTGCCTGAAATAAACTGCTTTAAGTATCCTTGATGGAAAGTTGTAATTAAACTTTCTAAGCAAACTCGAAGCAAATAGATATTTCTAGCAAATGCAAAGTCGTACGCAGTATAGTAGTAGAAAAACCAATAAAACGCAAACTAATGGAAATGCTTGAGGCACATTACAATTTGCTGCTTTTTCTGCTGAATTTATTCCGTGTAAACAATTTGAAATCTGGATGCAAGATTTGAGGAAATAATAATTGTGATAGTACAGGGATGGAAGTTATAAAAAAATATTTGCGTATTAAAATTTTATCTGCAGCTTAGCTGCAATCGATTCCTCCTGTTCGGAGTTATGAATGTCCATAAATGCCTGAATTGCACCGCTGGTCAATAGTTTTGGCCTCAATCCAAACTGATTGCGTAAAATAGTCCTATTAATTTGTGGATATTATTGTGTGCTAAGAATTTTGATTTTTTATATTGCTGGTAGTAAAGAAATTGGAGTAAAGTTAAAGTGTTTTGTCCCCTTTTCTGAAAACATTATTTTTGGCATTAAATACAAATACAAGAATTTTACAGAAAGAATTATTGTTTAAAGGCAAAAGATTCGTTTTGTGATTCAAGATTACTTTGAAGCGCTCGTATCTCACGTACCTTTTGCAAACTGAAAGGTATACTTCCAGTAGAATTTAAAAAATCTTAACATGTTCCGTCAGGCAAACATAACCTTGCTTTTATAACTGCCAGTCCGCCGTTACACTTTAATGTGAATCTATTATCCACAGCAATATTAATTGTTGATCAGACTATATTTTCATGGTAATTAAAAGACTTACAAAATAATGGTTACAAAAACATCTTCATTGAGAAACAAGTAATTAAATATTATTAATTATACATATTTTGTATTTTGAAATAAAATATGTATGCAATAATTGAAATTTTATTGTCATTCCCTAAAAAGTAAATTGAATACATGAAATTAACTATAAACATCAAATAAATTTTGTTTCATTAAATTTTTCAAAACGTATTTGTTCATGTAAAAAGCAATTATTAAAACAAAAATGCCAGAATTTTCTGTGTATTTAAACATAGGTTAATTGCAATTGGAGAGATTATTCGAATAGACAATTTAGTAAGGAAGTTCCGACACGTTTACAATTTTGTGTACGGTCTGTCATCTGCACTCTATGAATTTCACTGGTCTATACTTCCCACGTACGGACGAGTTTCCAGGTATGTATTACCAAGGGGCCACACCCAAAGTTTCTGAATTTTGGTTTTTAGTTTTTTAAATAAATTCTGTTTTTTATTTCTAGGAACATCGTCACGAGGAAAATTGTAGCTCATCTTCAAGAAAAATAATTGTTAGATTTTTCGTAGAATCAATCTTTTTAACCGACTTCAAAAAAAAGAGCAGGTTATCAAGTCGGTTCATGGAACTAAGATAGAAGGGGAAACTACATTGGCGTTTTTGTTGTGAAGCCATTTAACCAAACGGAAGAATGACCAATATTGCCAGATCGAAAAAGTAATTTGTTGAAATTGCCTTATCAGGGTTTTAAAAATCTTTTTTAAATAATGCATACTAAACCATGTATGAATTATTAACTGTATATAAGGATATCAAACCGTTTACATCAAAATTTTAGTATCATTTCCATACCAAACAGTGCGATATAGCACAAGCTGACAACTCTGTAAATGCTTGGGTCTAAACATTCAATATGGGAACCGGTGGGAGTTTGATTTCACGCAGTGGCGTCGGTACGTGACTTGGAGGAATTGGAAATCATAATAAATAAATTACAATTAAAAATTTAAGTGAGCACTGAATAATTTGTAAATACGTTTTCCAGACTTGCAAATAATTTAGATAGAGTAAAGATCTGGTTTGAGATTTTCTTTTTAATCTTATTATGCCGAAGAAACCGAAAGTACAGTTTATTATGCTACGCCACTGGCGGCCTGCTTAGGGAAAAATAACAACACTGTCCCCACTCTCCGCTCTTATTCGGCTTCAAAACAAATAATACCAATAGCTTGGCTTTGTTTTCTCCTCTTATATTATACCTCCATGAGTCGGTTGTATTTTTTTTATGTTTGTTACCTCGAAACTCCGTCATTAATAAACCGATTTGGAAAATTCTTTTTTTATTCGAAAGAGTATACTTCCAGATTGGTCCTATTGCCACCAGATTAGGATCTGATGAAGGGATTCCATGGAAATTAAGGAAAACCCTCAAAATTTTACTTCCTTTTATCGTTGATTGAGGTATTGTAATACTCTAATTCCTCAATCAACGCTTTTATGTATGTTCACCGATTTCTTCGTCAATTGTGGACCGATTTTGAAAATTCTTTTTTTATTTGAAAGGGTATTATACTCTTGAGGTGATCCCATTGTCACCAAGTCAGGATCTGATGAGGGGATCACATGGAAATCGAGGAAAATCCTCGATTTTTTTCTTCCTTTTATGTATGTTCACCGATTTCTTCAATTGTGGATCGATTTTGAAAATCTTTTTTAATTTGGAAGGGTATACTCTTGAGGTGGTCCCATTGTAACCAAGTCCAATAGAAATTGAGGAAAATCCTCAAATTTTTCCTCATTCGAGAAGCGTCTACCCATCACTTAAAATTGTAAAAAAATTGCCAAGCCAAATAGGTAGTAGATAGATAGGCTGCCCGCTCCCGGCACATCGCAAGTCGCCACGCGCGCGCGCCGTTATGCGTGAACGTGGGTGGGGGGCTCGTGCTGAGCAAAATATCCTAAACGGACAGACACATGCGAACAGAAGTCGTTGACGATCGTCTCGAATGATATCGAATTTTTGATGCGTTATAAAGTTGCTGATATATTTGTTACAAATTTGTAATCTATTGTTTGAGTAAAAGATGCAATAACCTCATTTTTTAAATACGCACGTACTCTTTTCCACACCATTCCACACCATCGCGGAGGTAGAGAAGTAGGGAGGCCTAATCCACATTGAATATTAATAGAACGAAAAAATAAAATTCATAATAAAATTAGCATACATACAGGGAAGGTTAAGGATAGCACATATTTCATTTATTTGAAAATATCCACAACCCACACATACAGTTGCAGAAACTCCCATCAAATTAACAATATTAATAACAGATTCATTGTTCTCTTTTTTTTTCTTGAAACTTTCTCCAAATAAAGCTATCCGGTAACAGAAAGCCGTAAGAAACACCGTTGAAATTGTATTTTTTTTCTCTATTTTTCAAGATTATGACCAAATTTTATGCAAGTTGTCCATTGTGATCCATTACTCAGTTTGTTTTTGAACTGTAAAATAAAATTTAAAAAAAAAATCAGCGTTTCTAGAAACCAAAGATACAAATTTGCGTATATTTCCCATATTATTATCTACAGCCATAATGACCTAATTTTCTAGTTGAAGTGTTAAAAAACTGAATTTTTTGGAACAAAATAATTTATCTTACAGGTGTAGTTTTTTAGGTAGGTACCTTATACCATTGTTTTCGGTGACAGAAATCAAATCTTAATCACAAAAGAGATAAAGCTGTCAGTTCTACTCACAAGTGAGTAAATCTGACAGCTGCCAGTTGTAGTTAAAAATTGTAATTTTAGCATGCCATTAAAATCTCTTCCGTTTTAACTTCCAAACAATTCTCTGACGTCACTTCAAGAACAGATCATAGTCTTTCTCGTGCATATTGTGCGTTTCTGGGTTCCATTTATTTATTTGAACACTATGTACAAATTATTTATACTTCTAATATTACATTATTATTTACACTATTTACTTCACCGGTACGTCTCGTATTATTTATTTACAGATCACGCGGCACTCCGGATAGATAAAAGTAACTGTCCGACACTGATCTTCGACTTCGAAGCGACTGGTTCGACTGACTAGACTCGATGATACAACTGACCCCCGCTGGAACGTCCCCCATTAAATATACTGGCGCCTAAATCTTTCTAGACCCTCTAAATGTTCCATGGTGCTCTCGATGTGTCCGGATATTCCAAAAGATGATGTCATACTCTAGTACGTTGTAGTATAAATCGAGCACATTCTAGTAATTGATGACGCCGCTACAGCGATGAGTCGTCTCGGGTCCACGTCCGTTACAATATGTCTCGACCTTACCGGAAGCAAACTGGAAATGGCGGCTTCCATGTCCAGTTGAATATTTTTTGAGTTTTTATTTACACCTTTTGTATACTTTATGAACCTAAT
This sequence comes from Diaperis boleti, assembly GCA_963583935.1. Lineage (NCBI taxonomy): Eukaryota > Metazoa > Arthropoda > Insecta > Coleoptera > Tenebrionidae > Diaperis > Diaperis boleti. The sequence goes on along the minus strand of OY757246.1, from coordinate 20,753,099 downwards.
CAGATAAAGTGACACTTTTACATTGTCAGTGAAAACACATAAGTTGTCACTTTTGTGACGTTTGCGGATAAAGAATATTTATTTGTTCTGTATTCATATTCTTCTACAGAAAAATATTCAACTGGAAATGGCGGCTTCCATGTCCAGTTGAATATTTTTCTGTAGAAAGACCATTTTTATTACTTTTATGAAAATTGTGAAAAACAACGACACACTACGGAAACTGATACATAGAACCATGCTAATGTTACAGGCGGATATTTACTTGAATAAATATTTCTTGGATTTTTATACAATGCACCTGTAAAGATAAAACGTCGTATATCACACGTGATCGAGATGTCATTATAAAGCTCGTGAGAAGTGCCCCACCCGTGCTCAAGCGCACTCGTGGATCAAAATTCTCACTCGCATATAATGATGCATTTCTATCACTTATTATATAATATACTATTAAAAAAAAAAACACAGATTTCACGAAGAACTGTCGTCTCCGCAGTCGACCCGTCAAATTATTGGCAAAGATGGGTGTAAAGTAAACTAAAATTTAGTGGAAACCATAGTAAATGAAGAAACATCCGGACATTATTGAAAAGCACGCCCAAGATAAGAAACTTTTCCCCCATTCGGCCAATTTTATCGAGAATTTTATAACATTAAAGAGACACAGACAAAAATTCAAAATAATTATTAATCCATATTGTACTGTTTTAAACTAAAATCTAATATATTATAAATGATTTTCCATCAAGTTAACTATGAAATTATTAATTATTTAATTTAAATTTCGTAAACCCTTATTTTAATTAATTAGTAGGCAACCAACAATTTACTCTTTGATCATTGTGCACAGTGAGTATTCTGCATTTTAATGAAGCCGCAAATGGTCGTTGAAACTACGTTGCCATATTTTCCAAAGCCAACTTGATGGAAAATCATTTATAATCATACTGTAGTACTTGGAATACACAAAAAATGAACAGTAACTTTTTTTTGAATCAGTTGTTAATCACGTACCCAGGCGTTCAAAATTTTTTAAATACAGATTGATCTTTAATTTACAATTAAAGAAACCCAATAAATAAATAAATATGGAGTAAAATGAATAAAAACATAGTTTCGTTAATAAAATAAATATACTATTTCTTCAAACGTCAGAAAAGGTGACATTGTATACGTCAATAGATAAAGACAAAGTCAAATGGCCATTATTCTGCCATCATCACAAACAAAGTGGTCTGGCGGCGCATAAAGTAACCTTGAAATTACTCTATACGCCGCTGGTGGTTAGTCCAGTTTCATCAAATGAAAGAAATTGTCAGATTTTCGGCGTTTATGAAAAAAATGTTTTATTCGGAGAAAAGTGTCTTTTCGTGGCTCGTCTGTATTTGTCAAATCTACAGACTTGCCACGAAAAACCTGACTTTTGCTCCTAATAAAATAATTTACTATTTCTTACTCTTATTATAATAATATATACAGAATATGAATACAAAACAAATAAATATTTTTTATCCGCAAACGTCACGAAAGTGACAACTTATGTGTTTTCATTGACAATGTAAAAGTGTCACTTATCTGATTAGGTTCATAAAGTATACAAAAGGTGTAAGTAAAAACTCGGTTCCTACCATCACCTTGGAAAGTTTCACTTTCAGAAGTGTGCTTAATTTATTAGTCGTGTGCTTATAAAGGTGGGGCACACAACAATTTTTTTATCTGAAAACATTTGCGGATAAAATAGTATATATTATTCAGAGCATAAGTCGCTTTATTCAACAGTACAGGTTCAACACATAAAGCTTAACTTATGCTCTTAATAATATAATCCACTATAATACATATAGACTTTTTTACAATGGAGTTACGGAATATTATTTGATGTTTCTTCTGTGATTTCTGTGATAGTCGCTGTTGAAGGTGTATTAGACGGTATTAATGAAATGATTGGCTGCTTGATCGTCACTGTAACTCATATTTAAACTCAATAATACTGTCACTGACCTAAAATCTTTAAGCACTTCGAACAATGTTCTTTTGACAACAATAATAGAAGATTTCGGAGATTCGGCTTCTCACGCAGTCTGTATTCGTTTTCACATAGGAATAGTAATTTTATCAATTTTTGAATTAACAATTTAACAAAGCATTCGTATATCTTTTATCTCTTACGTAAAAAACGAATTCTCGCAAGAGTTTTTTCGTCGACTTACTTTGGAAAAGTGGTCTCCACGAAAAGCCCTTTTATTTTAACGTCCACCCTCAAATTCCATTCTAAATATTGGTGAAAGATTGAAATCGGAAAAGTAGAAGTTTTGGAAATTACTTAGACGCGAGCTTCTCGTACAGACATGGGAGAAGAGAGCGCGGGGTGATAGGTGGCCTTCCGCTGTTTTTCTTAACGACATTGGATCGGTTTTACTACCCTATCGCCGCTATAGATATGTTCCGCATCAAAAATATCTGTGTGTCTGTTGTCCACACATTTAATTTGAATTTAATTTGAAATTTCATTTGATTGGTTTTACTACCCTATCGCAGTTATAGATGTGTTCCACGCCAAAAACAAATTAAAATATCCTAAAACATAACGAAGTTGTTGGATTTTCTCACTCGTATGCTAGCTGTGGAATGGTGTAAGGTCTACGTGCAGGTAGATTTTACTCGCCTTAAAGTTATGTATCCTTGGTGCTTGGATGATATACATGCAAACAAAATTCGTTCACCAAGGTCACAAAAAATTACATCTCGAATTTAAAATGAATGTTTTATTGAAACGATATTCGCAATATAGACTTTTCGAAGTACAGATCGCTGACAGATTCACACGTTTTATTTCAAGTGAGTGTTCAATATACGACGACAGTGACATATTGTAAGGACACGGAGGCGAAGAGAACACTAATGGAATCATCCTTTTAAATTTGTAGATTAAAGACAGATTGTCCAAGAAATTAAATTACTCTATGCACCGCACTGTGCTAACATAAAAGCTTCGGAGACTGAAGTGAACAATTAGAGGTTCTGTGAGAGCTTAAAAGCCGTCGTATGCCATACATGAGTCAATAAGGGCGAACCACCCTGTACTGAACCCCAATATAACTTGTCCTTGCACAGACAGAGAGCGTCGTCATTTTTCTTACAGACTCTAGACTGGTTGTTCTAAAACACTTATTAAATATGACGTCATCGGAAACTGCGATTAATCTGTATTGTAAGTCTGTGTGTCATGGTCCCCCCCCCGTTTTTTAAACTTCCTTGAATCGTTCGATGGTCTTCCGGTTGTTTGTGGTCTCTTGAGACTTTGCAGACTGATGATAGTTATGGAAGTGTTGAGAAATATAACGCCGGGTCGAGAATGGATGCGCTTTGCACTAATAGGGGTGAGAGTTTTTCGTAAATGACAAACATGGGTGTGGTAGTATTGGGAATTAGATACTCAGAATTGGCTTCTAAGTTAGAAGATAACAGCAGTTACCAGGAGCAATATTTCACTCAATGTTGCAATGTTAACTACTTCTGGAAGTGATTAAACAAAGTTCAAACTCCTACAATTATCATACGGAATTCTTCAATATCGAACAAAATTTTCAAGCCTTACTTAATTTTAATTATTAAATTAAGGAACAAATTTGTTGATGTAATCACGGGGTTAGTAAGAAGTTCTAATTAGAGAGTTAATTTTCTCTGCTGCTATTTAAGCAATTTTTTTAATTGGCAGAAGCGAATTTACTGACCATATTTTCAATAATTTTCCGAGCTCACCTAACATCTTTTTTATTGTAAGTTTGATCAATAGCTAAATTTCGCCTCTGATGTATTACTTTATACTTGGGTATAGAAGAATTAAAATTTTACACTATACAGTTATAAATATTGTTGGACATGGGAAATGCGATATCAAGTAGGAAAGTCAGTCATTCAGCTACACGTGTTTTAGCTGAAATATCTGGAGAGGAAAATTTGCTCGAACAAATATGTACATGGAAACGGAGATATTTGGGTGTACAGATAGCAAATACTGCCGGGTTTAATTCGACATTTCAGTAACCTATTTAATCCTCTAATACGTAAATATTTACACCTGTGTTTGAATTCACGCTTTACACTGCACTGGGTCAATTTAGAAAAGATGTTATCACCGGAAGAAAGTTTTAATAATTCTAGCTCTGACTAAAAAAATATACAGGTTGATTTCGAGGGAATAATAGTACACTGAAACACTAGTTTTGTAAAACTTATATTGAGACACGAGTTCAGGTTTGCAGCACGACTGCCGTAGGCGAGTTTTTCATGTCATTTTTTCAAATTTAATTTGCCACGTTGTTTTCAAGTAAAGATGAAGTGATTCAGTGATAAATCCTTATCAGATATTGGGGAAAGTATTGCAAGAAGTTTTTCTCAGAATAAAATAAAATCGCATGGAGTGAGTTTGAGAACTTTTGTTTGCCAAAACTGTATGAAATCTAACTGGGAAACTTTTTCAACAAATTTCATATAAATCCTTTCAAAATTAAAATTAGAAGAAGATTTAGAGAGATTGGCTGTTTAGCTTGGTGTAGAGTTTATGAATTGTGTAATTAGTCACAGTAAATATGAAACGGACAACAAAGGAAAAGGCACAAGGCGAATCGGGTACAATCCTCGTATGGAAGACAGCAAGTGGTTAGCAACAATATGTGTACGTACGTATTCTAACTTTATTACTGTCAAAAAGAACATCCAAGATAACCTGTGAGAGACTGTTTTTAACATTCTAACCCTACTGAAAAAAAATTGGTTAGCAATTTAACAATTGGATAAGGCTTGCTGCAGAAGAGATAGAGACGAAGAGAGTAAAAATACCAAGCCATAGTACCAGATCGACGGTACTATCAGATTTCGTAAAAGTTGTACTGAAGGCAGCTTATATGCAGGGTCGCACTGCTTCACTGAATTATATTTTGAAACCCCTTTTCTGATTGGGAAGTCTGGAGAACGATGGGCAGCTAAAAAAATCGTCAACAGTAATCAACAACCTTTTGCAACTTGAGGAAGTGCGTCTCAAACAATCTGCAGCCGTTGACGTAATTCTTCAACAGTGCTCGTGAGGTGAGGTAATTGTTGCAAAAGTCTGTCCATCATCAATTCTAGCAATCTGGGAGGCCAAGGTAAAAGATTGACATTACTACAAACATCTCTAGTCATTATTGACACATCTTGCTTTGCTTTGTTGCAACATTGTTCCTGGAAGGTTTTGAACTAGTGGAAGAACCACGGGTTCTACAATATTATCAAAATAACGTAGAGCATTCAAAGTGCTTGGAATACAAACTAAAGGGGAACAGCCGCTAAAGTGTATACTGCCGTATATCATTTCACTAGGAGTTAAGCCAATATAGAAAACGCAAATTGCTTCTTTGGCCTCTAGGTCTTCCGATGTAGAGTGTCACAAACAACACTCATCACTAAAGATGATGTTGTTCCTCCACTCATGATCTTGTCATCTTGTCCTGCTTGTCTATCCCTTCTGGTAGCTCTATGTCGTTGGGTCAGAGGAAGACGAAAGTTAGGGCAACCGCTCGGGATAGCACCAATGGATCTGGTATATCACTATACAGTGAGCGGCAAAAGTATGGAATAAATTCATTAAAAATTAAACAATTTTTTTTTTTTCAAAGAAATCTTTAGACGGGTCAATTATAGGTTATAAAAATACATATTTTTATACCGATTAATACACTCCATGAATACTCGACCAATCAAGGCGATGATATTTTCAAATTTTGACCAATGGCATAAGTTGCTAAGTGATTAAAACCTAGGTAGGTTTTATAACTGATTAAAAGCTGCGTAGCTTTTTATCAGTGATTATTTCCTTTATGCAACGAAAAAATTATAATTACTATGGTTTCTGCCCATTTTACAGCGATTAATTGCATGTCAAAATTTTGCCGCGGTTAAATATGTGTCAAAATTTAATCGATTCTGAATTTATTAGTCACTGGGCTTACAACATGTGAAAACAATGTGAAATATCACAAAATTTATTATTTATTCAGGAAATAATCATGCCGAATACCCCGCGTGCATGAAAACAACCTGATTAAATTTTGACGTTTTTGTCGCAACGTTTTGCTTTAAGAAATATTTCTCGTAAATTTTCCACCCAAAATCCCTCATGCTCCGCATTCGGGATTTTGTTACGTGGAAAATTTACTCGACATATTTCTAAGCAAAACATTTTGACAAAACGTCAAAATTTAATCGGTTATTTTCATGCACTTGGGATATTACTGTTGATTATTTCCTTCATGCAACGAAAAAATTATAATTACTATGGTTTCTACCCATTTTACAGCGATTAATTGCATGTCAAAATTTTGCCGCGGTTAAATATGTGTCAAAATTTAATCGCTTCTGAATTTATTAGTCACTGGGCTTACAACATGTGAAAACAATGTGAAATATCACAAAATTTATTATTTATTCAGGAAATAATCATGCCGAATACCCCGCGTGCATGAAAACAACCTGATTAAATTTTGACGTTTTTGTCGCAACGTTTTGCTTTAAGAAATATTTCTCGTAAATTTTCCACCCAAAATCCCTCATGCTCCGCATTCGGGATTTTGTTACGTGGAAAATTTACTCGACATATTTCTAAGCAAAACATTTTGACAAAACGTCAAAATTTAATCGGTTATTTTCATGCACTTGGGATATTACTGTTGATTATTTCCTTCATGCAACGAAAAAATTATAATTACTATGGTTTCTGCCCATTTTACAGCGATTAATTGCATGTCAAAATTTTGCCGCGGTTAAATATATGTCAAAATTTAATCGCTTCTGAATTTATTAGTCACTGGGCTTACAACATGCGAAAACAATGTGAAATATCACAAAATTTATTATTTATTCAGGAAATAATCATGCCGAATACCCCTCGTGCATGAAAACAACCTGATTAAATTTTGACGTTTTTGTCGCAACGTTTTGCTTTAAGAAATATTTCTCGTAAATTTTCCACCCAAAATCCCTCATGCTCCGCATTCGGGATTTTGTTACGTGGAAAATTTACTCGACACATTTCTAAGCAAAACATTTTGACAAAACGTCAAAATTTAATCGGTTATTTTCATGCACTTGGGATATTACTGTTGATTATTTCCTTCATGCAACGAAAAAATTATAATTACTATGGTTTCTACCCATTTTACAGCGATTAATTGCATGTCAAAATTTTGCCGCGGTTAAATATGTGTCAAAATTTAATCGCTTCTGAATTTATTAGTCACTGGGCTTACAACATGTAAAAACAATGTGAAATATCACAAAATTTATTATTTATTCAGGAAATAATCATGCCGAATACCCCGCGTGCATGAAAACAACCTGATTAAATTTTGACGTTTTTGTCGCAACGTTTTGCTTTAAGAAATATTTCTCGTAAATTTTCCACCCAAAATCCCTCATGCTCCGCATTCGGGATTTTGTTACGTGGAAAATTTACTCGACATATTTCTAAGCAAAACATTTTGACAAAACGTCAAAATTTAATCGGCTATTTTCATGCACTTGGGATATTACTGTTGAATAAAATGCGTCTAGCTCTAAACAATTCATGTAAACAGTATGCTTTGAGAACTGTTTCTGTCATTATCTGTCAAATTAATTTTTGTCGCAAAATGACTTCAAACCGGTTTGGAAACTGTTCACTTTGAAATAGAGGGAGCAGTGAATAAATGTGTCCCAAACAGCACCATATGAACACCAAGAAATCAGTGTGGAAACAATTTCAGTATTGCAAGATTATAACAGAGCGGAATTATAGCATTCTAGCCGCAACCTTGAAGGAACAGTTGGGTAAAATCTTAAAAGATTGGGCCTACAACATGCGCAAAGGTAACGGAGAGATTTATAAAGAAAGTGTTGTGAAAATGTTCTTCAACATTACAGCAAAAAATTCTGTTGTGGAATTTGTCGTGTATTAATCTCTAAAATACACTCGAGTTTGATTTTTACTCGGGATAATTTTATTTTCATTTCACTCAAATTTGTGTTGCCCCCAGAAAAAAAACTCTTGATTAAAACTATTAGACAAAATCGCTCCAGCTAAAACTGTCGCGATTTTGTCATGGTTTTAATCTCGAGTTTTTTTCGTAGCAACAAAACTTTTGTGTAAAAATAAAATTATCCGATTAAAAATCAAGCTCTTGTGTATTTACCCCCGAATAAAATTCCAAGCAGTCATTTGTTTTCGAGTGATGACGTCATCGATATTTTTTTAAATAGAAACCACCTATTTTTTTCTTGATTCTGATAGCCCCTTAAATATCTACAGATCTTACATAAGGAAAGTTTTGATGTAAAAGTAAATTTTATAACCGAAGCTTGTTGACAACAAGCAAGTCTATGAAGAAATTTCTTTTGGACTTTATGAATTACTTCTTCACTAATTGTACTTATTTCGTATCGAATCCCAATTTTTAAATCTCATCTCGACATAAAAATAATGAAGGGGTGGAGACCTTGCAGGCCACTCTATCGGTCCTCGTCTCCCAATCCACCTCCTAGGAAACCAATTGTTTAAGTAATGGCGAACAGGAAGTGCAAAGTGTGGGGGTCCACCGTCTTGCTGGAACCACAAATCATCATTTACTGATTCTTGTCATTTGGAAAATTTTCTACAAGGACGTATCTTCGTTAATGTTTGGACGACCCGTTCTTCTAGTCGCTTTAACATGCCCAGTTCTTCTAAATTTATTTTCAATTTTACTGACTAGATTGGCTGATGAGTCTATCTGGATACTTTGCATTGAACAAATTGCAAACTTCTTGTTGGGTTCTAGTTTTATCCCCGCAACCAATCAAAATTAAAATTTCTATATGTACGTTGTGTTTCTGTTAAATGAACCATTTTCGAAAACGTTTTGTAAAACAATTTACACATACAAATGAAACTGACAGTACCATTTGACTGCTTGATTTACCTACTTGATTTTTTGACATGTTTTTGTTTGTCAGAAAAAAAATCCAATTTTATTTTTTTTCTCAAAACTTTCATTATGTAAAATAACAAAATTTTTATACTGTCGGTTAGACAATTAAAAGGGCTATCTGAATCACGAAAAAAAATAGGTGGTTTATATTTAAAAAAAATTACGATGACGTCATCACTCGAAAACAAATGACAGCTTGGAATTTTATTTGTGACAAAAATATTCATTTTTATAAACCAAAATTGACCCGTCCAAAGATTTTTTAAAAACAATTTTGTTTAATTTTTAATGAATTTATTCCATATTTTTGCCGCTCACTGTATATTTGCTTTGTTTTGAAAAAAAAAACACAAATTAATCAATTTTTTTAATACAGGGTGATTGATAAAAAACCTTTAACGCTGTATCTTGTTTATACAGGATACATCAAATAAAATCATTTCAAAAACACTTTAAAATGAGAATTTTAAAATTGTTGAACACATAAATTAAATATATAAATTCAATGAATTTCAACGCTCAACTAATAATGAATTTTTAAACATTACTATTCTTGAGTACCGAACCTAATTTTTGTTAACAATGACAGAAAAAACACCAGTCATGACTTAGGCATGTTCTCACTGGTATTTTCGAGCGAGGTTGCCACATGAGGAGACAAATTAACAGAATCAAATACTTTCTTTCTTTAAGTGGCATTGCAACGCATGCCGGGTATTAAATATATTATCAACATAAATTAAAGACCACGCGAACGAAGTCTGCAAGCAACAGCTAGTTTTAAATAAAATATAGTGGACGTGAATGTTTAATTTAATATAGAGTTTCAAATTTTGCTTTGAAACATGAAATCAATGATTGATGTGACTGACACAACATAATGTAAGTTTTTAACATAATAAATTTTCAAGCGAATACCCAATTTATTAAATTAAACCAAAACTGTTCGAGCAATAATTTAAATCTGTTAGGCACTGCTATAGCACGTCACAAAATACTAGGTTGACATTTGACACAACAAAAACAACAAAAGCAAAAATTTAGTTTTCATAATAAAATTAATGTGTAATGAAATGTGATAGGACGAGAGTGTTTTCGACCCTGAGATGTAGTTTGCAAAGTAGCTGTTCATTAATCTTTATGCGAGTAACTATAGTAACTACTTAATTTCTTTTGTTAATATTATGCAGACAATCATTAGACACAGTTGTGAGTAATAGTATATTATGCTACGACTTTTATAAGAAGCATTTTGTTGCACGCACGGGTTTAGGTGTAAAAGGTGTAGCTAAAAGAGTAAGTGCGACAAAATGCCTTATAAACGAGTTATCATACAGTATTTTTTCTACTTTGCCACTTTTTTATACAAAATAATCAAATTTCACAATCTAGGGAATTTCGGGGCGGTTGGCCACATTTGCGAGGTGCATTAAGGGCGGCTAAGAAAAGGAATTAATTTGAAACGTCAATAAATGATTCTGGGTGACTGTCGGATAAACGACCCAAAAAACTGTGAATGATCATACCAAAATATTCTACACATTTTTATTGAGGTACGGATGAACACGATGCGTTTGTTCTAAATATTTTAAAACAACACAAAATCTGCACAAAAGTTTGACGTTTTGAGGTTGTCTCCCATCCAGAAAATGTTTGGAATCAAATCCCGCCGCACAAACAAGTGGACCCCCTTATCCGCCTCATCTCTGACCGGAGACACAAACACCTTCAAACATCACAATTGTTATAATGGCATCACATTCTTTGGCAAGCGCCATCAGTGTACTTGTTTGTGTTACCAGCTTGACCATCACCAGGCAACAAAATTGCTCAAGTGCCCCAAAAGCACGTGAAGCCACCAAACAAGTGCCAACAATATAATAATGCCAATTTCCATCAACAGCTGTTGCTGTTGTTCCCTCTGCCAGCCACTTGGAGTTGACACCTTGACAGCGAAGTATTATAGGTTAGGATTGTCCTGGGATTTCCAAGTTTGCCAATATTAAAAAATAAATTATACTATTGTTAGTAGATTTATTATAACACCGTTTTTGTCTATTATGACACCCAAAACCGTATCGTAATAGCCTCAGTACGAACGCAAAGTAGAAAATAGTATATTATTATACAAGTTTTACAAGACGGTTGATTGTAGCACGAGTAGTTTGGGGCACGACGAGCGCAGCGAGAAGTGCTCCAAAGGCACTAGTGCTACAATTTCGGCTTGTGAAACGCGTGTAATATACTATTTTTTCGAATTTGGCTTTATTTAATTAAGAAAAACTGAAAACTTGTGCTAAATTGATGACTTTGGGACTTTTGAATAACACGAGTGGTATTTTAGTATAATTGGTATTTCTGCTAAATGACGTTTCTGATTTGGAGGTTAGATTTGGAAACCTTTGATTATGCAGACACAAGCTGTACCTCACGTTTGATTGCCATTTTTTCAATTCTTGTTTTTACCAATGTTTACATCTTATCATGGCACAAAAGTCATTTACTTCTCTTTGGTTTATTTTCGTTCATATCTGGTTCACATCTGTCATATGGCGCGATTAGTTGACGTTTATAGTTTACGTCGTTGTCGCGGTCACATTGCAGTACAGTTACAAAGTTGCGGGCAACATTAAGACAAGAAAAGTTACCAAAAACAGAATTATAATTTAGATCATTATGATTCTGTTTTTGGTGTTATAATTTGCAAATTATGAAACCAAATTCTAAAAAAACTGTTATAGGATAATGATAGAGAGAGACTAAGATTAACTTAAAATATTTTATACTATAGTCGTACCCGTGACTTCGATGTGTGGATTTTTAGACAGACTGGAATTTGTCAATCTGAAAACAGGCAAATTCAAATTAAAAAAATCTAAACCTGTAGATTTGTGTACTAACTGTTCTATTCCGTAACTATCAAGAAAAAACACCAATGTCAGGGTCGGTTCAAGTAAGGGGGGAGGGGGGTCTTGTCTTTACGATTTATTTATCTCTCACTCCAACTCAAATTCTATCAAATTGTTTCATACAAAAAAGGTCCTCTTACCAAAAGTCGTAAATCCTAGAAACACTGTTGGCGCCTTCACTATATGTGAAACATTAATTTGGTGTTAATTAATTTAATTATTATACCCCTATAACTACACACACGTTTTCTCAAAAGCACTGAGATTTACGGGGATTTTTTGTGAAGGAGGACGTTTTTGTGTAAAATTATTTGGATCACTCTCCAAAACGTTTTTTTTTTAACACTCTGTATAAGCTTGGCCATCTCTATAGGTACATGAGAAAAACTTATATTCTGCAATTCTATAATATATTAAACGCTTGCATAAATTTCAACTAAACCAAATTTCATAAAAATCCCTAAGTATGTAGTTTCTGCGTGGTGAGCGAACAACACAGATTTTTTTTTAAAATTGTGAAATTACACTTATTTTCTGCTATAGTTTTATTATAATTATGTAGATAGCGCTGCCCCCAAATGGCATACTATGTAACGGTAAATCTGGTAAATCTGGTCAAGATTGCCATGAAACAAATTAAGTTACCATTTAGTTGTGCGTTGTCAACAAGTAGAGGGAGGGCGTTTTGAACACCTTATTTAATAAAAAGTTATTCGTTTGTGTTTTATTTTTGATGTTTTGTTTGTTATCTCTAGGACACACGTTCAATGTTTGTAATTTTTACCATAGCAATCTTGACCAGTATGTATTGTTAAAAAGTCAGTAAAGTTTTAAATAATTTGTAATTATTTAACAAAACGTTGGTTAAAATAAAAATACTATTTTAAGAGGAAAAATCTAAAAAAAAAAAACAATTTAGGGAGTCACCTACATAAAATATCTGTTTTGAAACTACAATTTATAACAAACTAGGGATGTATTATTATCAAACATTGAATTAAATTAAATATGGATAGTGTATCCTATTAGCATGAAAAACGATTTCGGGCTAAATAAATTAATTTCAAAGAGGATTAATAAAACGATGCGTTTGGTAAATAAACAATGAAATCAAAACCTAATACAAACAACTACTATCGAGCGTTGCCGGAATCACCCGAACAGGTTGCATATTCGAATCTAACAGGAATTTCTCGACAGTCGTTGCGCGTCAGCTAGTATGGGTGTTACTGCGTCTCTGTCTCTTTCATTCGCATTGTTTTCGTAAACTTTTCAAAGTTTTGTAAAAGCGTCGGAGCGTTTCTGCGTAAAATAGTGTGTGTTTTGACTGTTGCATCTGACTTGAGTGACTTTATTTCATCCAGCATGCTGTGTCCGGAGCTGTTTTTGACGTTTGTTGTGGCTTTAACAGGTGAGTCAACCGTTTGTTGAGCAATGCCACCTGAGATTACTTGACTTTGTTTAGGAGTGCATAACCTCACATTCAGCCGCTTTGTTGGCGCATATTGTTTTTATTTCGGGTTTTAGTTATTTTCACGGAAATTTTGAATTTTTATGGTCATTACGTTTTATGGATGGGCTCGTTAAATTTCATTCTGAAATGACCTAAATATTCATAAATACAATTATTTTACTATTATTGTTTATACTTTTACGGTTTTGCACATTTATAGCGCATTGTATTTTTGTGAACATATATTAGTATTTATTTTTAAAAATTAAACGGATTAGTTATTGTAACCAACAATACGTGGTGGAAGTAAAAATTTAACATTTGTATTTTGATTATTTTCATTCATTATCTCATTTTTATCCATGATATAATTTTTTATTAATTTTTAAAAAATTCCAGTTAAATTTAAACTTAAATAAAACAGCATAAATAAAACATTTATTTTAGTCTTGATTTTGAGGACAGAGGAAAAATAAAATATGCAATTAAAGATATTTTTAACTGTTGCAGTAATTTTTCAATAAATAAAACATTCATTTACATTAAAATAAACAGGTATAAGAGTGGACAAAAATACACAATTGGTACCTGATAGTTGAAGATGTATTGTTTATTTTTTGACCCTGTAGATCTTTACATAAATAAAATATTTATTTAATATGTGTATACATAAGAGACACCATAAAGTCAAAATGTACATAATCATGTAAGTTTCGGAATTCAAATTAACGAGTCTGAGCTATTACAGATTTAGAATGAAGTTGTTTCTCCTTTGTTAGTAATGCTGCCAATTGTTATTCCTCATTTGTATTAATAGAAAATGTTGCCCATACATGTATGAACCGCTCTTCCTGTGAAAACGGAACGAAATTCTCCATAAAACGAAAAGGCTCAGCCCTGTCTTGATGGATTGCAAATTAATTTAATAAATTTTCAAAAATTACAAATGTTTTGAACAATTTGTTGAGATGTGGGTTCCTTATTTCCATTTAATTAGTGAAATACATATAACTTTTTATAACTGCAAAGTTCTGTTGTTTACAAAGGTATACAGTTAGTCCAGTATCTATTGGGATAAGTTGACCCTCTGCCCGCATCTGGGTACCATTCCGATGGCTTTGCAGATCGTAAATATGTAAATGGATGGGCAGTTTGACACTTGCAACTAGCTAAATGGCCCACTTCAAATATCGTTTGGTATCGTATTCCCAATTTCCAAAAAAATTGTACTGTTCAGATGGTTACCAGATTTGTCTCATGAATTTTCTAAATCGTTATAAAATCACTTCGGATGTTCAAAATGTTTTAAATTACAGAATATGTAATTTCTTTCTCTAATTACCCTTCCCATTTTTTTTTAATTGAAAATCAAGAATCAAGAAAATTTTAAATATGTAATTGTTATGGTGACAACTCAAAGATGCTATGGCGATTTTTCATTATTCAACTCAAATTGCGTCATATGAGTGGTATAATGACATCGTTATACAACAGTTGTAGACAAAATAATATACATATTACAATAATATGATTTTCTGAATTCTAATACACCTTAATTAAAATTTCAACAATGGAACTCGTGTAGATGAGTACGATAACTAAATTGTTTTGTTTCATTGTGTATTAGTAAATGCAAAAGTTCTTTGTTCTATTCTATTGTAACTCAAAGTTTGTTGTTACTAAGTAAGTGACAGCAGGTGCGTTACTGTTTTGTTTAAATGAAATAATTCAGAAGTTTATAAGCTCTTAATTCATAAATTGATTTTTCTATATTGATATCCTCCCCGATTCGACTGTATCTTAAGGAGGATCACAGTGTTGAAAAGATTCTTAATGGAATGCCATAAAATGCTATGTTCTGACGATTGATAGCATGAACTTTTTTCGTTAAATTTGACGCTTCGTCTTGAGATGCTGTCATAAAAGAGGAGTTTTATGGCGTTGCTAAAGAATAGTTTAGAAGCTGTTTGATGTTTGTGAGGTGTGAATAAATTATTACGGTGGAGTAATAGATGGTAGGAAGAAAAAGCGGTTTGCAACTTGTTATAAAGTTTCATTAGGATAAGCAAGTTTACGTAAATATAGTTTGTACAAAATTTCAGCACAGTTGGAAAACTAAGATGCTCTGTTGTCTCGTGGTGAACACCAGTTTTTGCATCGATTATCGTTGTCTCTTTAAAATTACTGGGGTTCGGCCATTTCAGTGACGGTAATTAAAATCATTTATCCATGAAATAAGAACATTGCCATCCTAATGAGTGCAACTTGATATTTAATTAGAAAGTAACTATTCCTCGGTTCAGTTTGCAAAACAAAACAGGAATGTCGTTAAATTTGCGTCAGAAAGTGTGTCTTGCGTCTTCCTTTCTTTAAAAGCAGAACACAAATGTCTCGTGTTTCTTGTTGGAAAATAGCAGAAAGAGTGGCATTTCTCTTGTTTATGCCACATTTGCTACCAAGTGTAAGTATATAATATTTCGGCTTTAAAACTGTCTTAATTGAATTTGCTGCTGTGCAAGCTCTTTCCAATTTCAATATTATGTGTATTGATGTAGTAATGTAAAATTGTGGCATCTATAGCAGAAAGTATTGGGGCAGTGTGATCTAGGAGACACTTCCAAAATGGACATGATTCGTTACGTGTGAATCAGGCTTATTGACGTGCTGTCATTAGATAGCATTTTAATAAAAACAATAGTTCCCACCTTTGACAGATTACCGAAATTGTCAAAAGGGCAAACTAATCAGCTCAAAATTCGCTACCGTAGTGTTTGCTGATTATATCTGATAGAAGCTTTTATTTGTATAGACTTTTCGACCAACGATTTGTATATTTATAAAATCTAAATAAAGATCTTATTGACCGAATGCGTCTTTTTAATACATATTAACAACCACATATCCTGTACATACATGCAAGAATCCATTAGGATGATAGAATAGCCACTACCAAACACCTGGTGCAATAAACAGTATAGTCATGAAATTTTCGAGCTTCGGTAATGGCTTAGGGAGGCTTTGGAAGGGTGAACGATCTGTGAATTTTCACCTGGAGGAACAATTTCTGCTTTCAATTATTGTCAAAACTTGGCCATAAATTTCTCAGCAAATTGCGACGATTCAAGTCTTGTTTCTTGCTGATCAGTCAGTTCTATTGAATTGAAAGTGAGTTTGTAATCATGCCTGAAGCAAAAATTCCACATGCAATATCGATATACCAAAACTACCTAAACATAGCCACAAAATGTTTGCGTTTCTAATCGCTCCATTGGTTTTTCCACGAACGTCTACTTCTCTTCCTTGACGCCTATTTGTGTTCCCACTCTGCAACACGAATCGACTTCCATAAAGTTTTTCGTTATTAGCATCAAGTTTGCAAGATAATAGAGAAACGAAATTTGAATAGGAAACTTCCATATTGCACGGAGATGACAGCAATTTTTTCTGTGCTTCGAGATTGGCGACTTCCCGCCAGATGCGGCAATAATCTGTGAGACGTTTCAGATGACAAATTTGAGGGTAAATTCCGACGATCAACATACCGCAGTTAATCACCTGAAGCGGAAAGAGATTTGTTTAATATTAACTTGAGTGGTGAAGGGTTTGATGTATTACTCATCAAGTTTCCCCATTTGCATCAGTCGTTTGCACACATTGTAAAGAAAGAGATTAATATTCAATGTTGTTGGTGCAAATTTCAAAAAGCCAGTCGGTTATGCAAAACCGAACTATTACATGCATATTTAAGGCGGTACGACTAACATTAAAAGTTTATGGTAGATTGTGAATTATGGATTGAGGCATTACAAGTTGTACTGTTCGTTTTTAAAATTAAAATTTCGTGTGAAAAGCTTGACACGTTATAATTGGTTGCTTCTCACCTGGTGCTCTTCTTAAAGAAACCATAAATCGTTGAAATCGTGGAAATAAATAATTTATAGATCCATTAATTTGGTAAATATTTAAGAGAGCTGCTGCAAGAAGAATTGGCATCGAAATGAAATAGTTAAGAGACTAGCTAAAGGGAGAACAAGCAGAGGAATGAAATAGTTAAAAGACTCGCTAAGAAGACAACAATCAGCGCAAGAAAATAGTTAAATAGAGTCTCGCTAAAGAAAGAATAGTTACGGGAGTCGCTAAATTGAAAACTGGCAGCGAAAAGGAATAATTAATTAATTAATAGATACATAAATTAAGGGAATATTTAAGGGAGTCGTTACAAGAAGAATAGGCAGAGAAATGAAATAGTTAAGGGACTAGCTAAAGGGAAAACAAGCAGCGGAATGAAATAATTATGAGGCTCGCTCAATATGGAAATATTTTAGAGTGCCGCTGAGAGTTACTAACTTCGGAGAGTTACTAAAAGATGAAAAGGCAGCGGAAAGAATTAGTTAAGAGACTCGCTAAAGAGAGAACAAGCAACGCAAGAAAATAGTTAAATAGAGTCTCGCTTAAGGAAGAAAAGGCTACGGAATGGAATAGTTAAGGGACTCGCCAAAGTGAGAATTTTCAGGCGGAAATAAATAATTAATAGATACATTAATTTGGTAAATATTTAAAAGAGTTGCTACAAGAAGAATTGGCAGCGAAATGAAATAGTTAAGAGACTAGTTAACGGAATAATTACGAGACTCGCTAAATAAGGATATCAAGGATATCGTGATGCTTAAAGTGCTGAAACCAAGAAGTGGCCAGTATCATATCAAAACGTAATAGGGATATGACCTTGATCCCTTTTAATGAAAATTTTAGGTAGTGATCAAAATACAATCACAGGAATCAAGACGAAGCAAAATAAAAAGTATTATCTCTTTAAAGATTCCCGAAAACTCACGTACGTTCTTGAGATAAAGTTTCAAAGGATGTCATCTAACCCCGTTGTTGATGACTTTAATATCGCCTCATCCACCCCGCCGAATAACGGGGATGGATTTATTTTTTCGCAAGAAATTTGCATGTAAAGTGTAATGATGAGGAGATACTTGTTCCGGGAAAATTTCCACTGTTGTATCGACATAATAAAAAACACCTGGTGTTTTTTCGTTCCATCCTCAAAAGTTCTCTCTGGATGTTTCCGAGCGTTGTAAAATGAAGTTATTTGACCACGAACTCGACCTCATGTATTTTCCTGGTTTATGATTTTAAACAACCGCCGACTTAAATCCAATTATAGATCATCCCGTGTGTGTAACGAAGGTTTGACATTGTATCCCTCGGTTTTGTGTTATGTGTTAATTAAAATCTGTTCTTTTTGCGCAGTCAAAGAAATACTAGGGTTTAGTTCGAGAAAATTTAATCTAGTTTTGGAGGAAATTAAATCATTATTTTTTACTTTAATGTGTAACAAAGCTATTAAGGCATTCATTTTGAGTGCGTTAACAAGCCATTAACACACCCAAAATCTAGATTTGTTTTTTCACTGGTAACACACACTGAGCGAAATGTCGAAATGTTAGTGTGATTTTGAGGTTATGGTTCCATGTCAAGTATACATCAGGTACAGAAAAATCAAAATTTAACTAAATTACCCAAATTACCTCGTCCGCCGGGTACCTGCTAACTACCAAAATTGTAGAAGCCATAAAATCCCCGAACCGTGTTAAAAATTGAAGGGTCTGTCAGGGTGTTGTACTCGGTAGCGCAGTTTCCACGCTGCGATCTGTTGAGATTCGGGATTCGTCTTGTCGAATAGAGGACACCCCGCACAAAAACACAAGGTACCGACAAGAATATGGATAATTATGTGAAGTCTCTTGACACATATTGCAAATTAATTAATTTATCAAAATTTTAAGTAATATTAATATTTATTCATTAGATTTTCTCCAAAATGATTCTCAACTATCTTCACTTAGAATTTCAGAGTAAATTGTGGGCCGTGAAGAATGTTGTTGAGATTTTTTTCTGAAAAGTTTCAAAAATTTTATCGGAATGCCATAAGTGTACTGGAGTTAAAAAATGTTCAAGCCGCTAAAGAATCCAGAATAGTGAATCCCTGAGTCAGAAACCTGAAAATTCGAAGACCGCTGAAAAGAAATACAAATTCCTGAAAAATTAAGGAATACTGCAATTTAGTCCTATAGTGACCTGAAGAGTAGTAAGGTATCTTGGAGTTCAAGTTTTCGAAAATTGTTTCGAATCCTGAGGAGTCATTTTCAGATATTCTTATTTTCCCAGTTTTATTTTCTTTGGTTTATATTTTTTAATGTTATTTTATTCTTATTTTAAATAAAGCATTTTCATATAATAATAATAATAATAATCTGCTCTTTATACACTTGTGAAAATACTTAAACATGAAAAAGTTTTAGAAACGATGAAACGCTGCTCCGCTTCAAGTTAAATTTTGTTGCAGATATCAACGATCATGAACTCTTTTCGAAAAGAAGCAAGATTTTACCAATTTTACACTGCACTGCGACGCTTTTCGGAAAATAGCGCCGTTGTTGTAAGTGCTATCGAAAAAGAGTTTAAATAAAATATGTAGATAACAAAATTATTGGGGTTGTATAACAAATTTTGGTTGTATTCATTTTCAGTTTCAAATTTGCGCCAAATTTGGGGGTTGATTTGCAAATTCCAACAAAATTTCAGCGCGGATTACAACGAAGATCGATCTCAAATAATTTTGCAATATTTTTTTTCTGAAAGAGCAATGTTTTCCGAGTTTGTGGATGTCTCATTTGATGGATTTGGTTGCATATTACAAGAAATATGATTTTTTTAATTGTTTAATTGACTTATCAGTTTTTC
The DNA here is from genome assembly GCA_963583935.1 of Diaperis boleti. NCBI lineage: Eukaryota > Metazoa > Arthropoda > Insecta > Coleoptera > Tenebrionidae > Diaperis > Diaperis boleti. Next base: position 20,733,000 of record OY757246.1, on the reverse strand, counting down.
GCTTATAACATGAAAACTAACATTGTGTCCTACGTAAAAAATTATTGGAACAAAAATTAAAGCTGATAAAATTTCCTACAAAAACCATAAGAAGGTACTTTACTAGGTTGAACCGTTCTCGAGATATGTGCCGATGAAAATCTAGTCCAAGCAAATTAGACTTTTTGGAAGAAATAATTTATAAATTTTAGAAATTTTCGTTATGAACTCCTAGAGGGCACCCAAAATGAAAATCCGAAGAGTTTCCACTCTCCCGGTGGGAGCGTCATCCACTTTTGCTCAAAAAGCCGCTCCCGAACGTGACGTCATGAAGCCTTTCTGCCTTTTTCTCGTAAACGGTAACTCCGATGAGAAAATGTTATAGGACTTCAAACATTTGTTTATAATATTTATAGAAAATATTATTAATTATAGTATTTGTACCTGTTCACTACCAAATTTGTAGAAACCGTGAAATCCTGAATAAAATATACATAAAATATATTGGAGACCTGCAAAAGGTAAACGCCTCTGAACAAATAATCCGAATGAATCGTTTTTGTCTGTCCTTATTGTTGTCGGCACATCAAACACATTACCCTCATTACGCCTTTTTATATTCTACGATTTGTCGCAAATCACCAAAAATTACGTATTCATAATAGCTTCATTCGGAAGGGTGAATATCAGATACCTAAGTTGACGGTGGTGGCACAGCATAGATGCTGTGGTGGTGGCAAACAGAAAAACATAATAAAGTAATAAAATAGGTATACCTGTGACAAATTTTAAATCCACAAGTAATATAATAGTTAGAACGATGCAAACAACACATTGTATAATAATCATGAAGATGGTAACAATTGAAGGAAGTTGCCTGAATCTCAATAATTTATGGGAACCCCTAATAAATAGTAAGTACCGATAGACGCAATAAAGACGATTGGTTGACCCAGTTAAATAAGTTCACACCCAGGTCTGTATTGGAACAGCCTCTCGATCCTTATTTTTTAGCTCCATCTTAAGTAAAAAATTTATTTTGGTTTTCGGATTCGGAATCAGCATAACGGCTTTCATAAATTAAGTCTCAATCTCATCAATTTTTTCCAAACTTGACTGGTTTTTAATTTAAGTTTTACAAAACTAGTGTTTCAATATACTAATATTATAATATGTTAATTACCTATTATTATTCCGACATCGGGTATAGCGCAGATTTCGTTATAATCATCGGGTTTAAGCGAGCACGGCGATGCTCGCCTATACCATGAAATGCTCGGCTAAAATCACGATTATTACTCAAAATTTCGAACTATTATGTCGACATCGGGTTTAGGCGAGCGCACTCAAGAGATGGCGCTACAAGTGAATTTCGAGAAAATTTAAGCTTCATTGAAATTCTGCAGAACAAATGAAGCAGCACCGGCCGCAGTGGTAGTAAACAACGGGTATAGGCGAGCACCCAATTAAAGTTGCGGTTTTAGACTATACGGGAGCAAAGCACTAAATTTGATTGGGATCATGGACCAGTTGTTCTTTTTGAAGTAAAACTTCTTTACGGACACTTGACTTGGGGAGTAAGCTGGTGAATGCGTGACGAGAGCGTTACAAAAAGTGCGAAGCGAAGCTATAAATATATCTAAGTCGAACTCCACAAACTTTAATAACTGTAAAACTACTAATGGTACATGTTTCGGCAGAACACTTCTGCCATCATCAGCCCTAATTTAACAAGAGATTAATGATACAATTGATGAATTACAAGAGGGGTTCTTACCTTAAAGAATATAAAAAATTATGACAATGACGTAATTTTGAATTAAATTTGACGTTTTGAAAGGGTTACATGATTTTTAAAAGATTTCGTAAAAACATTTTATAAAATGTAAAAATTAAAAATGGATCAAAGAGAATCTGGTAAGTTTGTTTGAGTGAAAAATTAAAATAGTGAATTAATAATGGGATTATTGAAGTTATTCTGTTCATTTAAACAAGATCTGTTTTCCAGTTTCAAGGCTTTCCTTATTTCCAAAGTCTCAAGAAAATCTAATTTCCGGCCTTTATTGCATTTATGAATCAATTTGGAATTTGATGGTGAAAAACTATGTTTCGTTATTAATATATGATTGGCGAAAGACATATTTAAATTTTAATTTAAATTTACTCCACTTGGATTTAAGAACATTCTTCTTGTTTATAAATCAACAGTATTACTATTTTCGCAATTTGTCCCAACAGATTTCACCCCAGAAAAATCCCGAACTAACAACTATTTAAAACTTTCCATGAATTGAATAGCGGTTGGATTATTTGTTCTAAATCTTCGACTTCGACTTCGAATTCTACCGAAGTAATTTTCAATGACATCTTGATTTAAAGAGCGTGGTAAGAAAAATTTAACCTTGGCCGGATTGACTAAAACCTCATACAAATCTAATAAACCTTCTAATGTTCTTATCCAATTTTTCAATGAGGGTGGAATGACTTTCTTACCACCCGCATCAATAAAATACATATTCGTTAAATTTTGAATCGCTTCCTTCCAAAATTTTGTGTGTCCAGAGTTTTTATATACTCCACCAGATAAATATTTTCCAGAACGAGGTCGAAGCGTTCCTCCATTAACACTATCAAAAAGTGTATCAAAGAATTTTATAATTTTTGCCGTCCGCAATGCGCTCTCATCCAAAGTGTTATCACTAGGCTATTAAATTACATGCATAAACAATTTAATAATGAAGTTTGATTAAAACTTACGACATTTAACTAAATAACCCATTGTCGACGCCATAGAGTGACTTAAAACTTGACTCGCTTAACAAACTTTCATTTTTTAAATTTAAAGCTTCATCGTCTTTATAAACGTTAACAATGTGTTCCCATTTAGCAACTAGAATTTCTTCCTTTGTTTCCCAGACCAAATTTTTATTTAACATATTATTCCTTATGCCTTTTATTAGATGCGGGGGGTCATACAACGGAATTATTTCTTGATCGTCAATTATAATTCTTCTTTTTGGTTCTAGACCTTTTTTAATATAAACCTTATTCGATTCCTTCAGTAAGAAATTTATTGCTGATTGATTTAGTTGACCCTGGAACTGGAGTAGGCAAAATATATCGGTTGTTGCCATTTTTTGAACAATCCTTGCAGATAGAATACCAAGACATGGTCTGCGATTTGTAAACTTCCTACTCTTCCAAAATTTTCAAACCCATAAAATTTGTCAGACGATTTGTCATAATCCACATGAGGCATAATAGACATTTCATCGAAAATCAAGGTACAAAATTTATCCCTTTCACTTAACCCGGCATCCGACAGGTGAACAAATGTTACGGAGTTACGACACGTGGGGTGTGATAAACCCCAAATTCAATAAAATCTAATTTGTTTATTTATAAATACTCTGATAAATTTATACCATTTTTTAGCTCGATATATATCCTCTATTTCCAAGTAAACATATCAAATCCATTTTAAAGTATATAACTTTTGTAACAAAGAAATATTTGGGACACTGCATTTTTTCGCCTATTTAGGTAACCTTCTCGATTTATATTTATAGGAAATGTACTGTTGATCAATTTGTGCAAAATACAGCGTCTTATTGAAAAATATCTACTAGTTTTACTAAAAAAAAAATAAATACATAATATATTGGCATAATTACTCATCTTTGAAGTTGGTACAGTAAATGTAGTAGACAACAACATACATACAATATAAAATACACCATATATTGTTCAGCTTCTTCTCAAACCCATTTGGTCTTTCTGCCTTTCTGACGGGGTCATTCTGAGCATCTCTTTTGTTGATTGTCACTTTTTTTTTGAAAATTATGAAAAAAACTTAAATTCCTCAAATTCAAATAAACTAGAATTTTGGTTATTTTCAATTTTTGTTTATCTGATTTTCGAAAATAAAACCAGTAAAACTAAGTAAATATAACAAAAACCAACTTACTACATGAAAATGAAAAAAAAACACAGACCCATAAAAAGTATTACAGAAAACGACAGGTGGGGTGTGACAAACCCCAAGCGGTTTCAAAGTCTTCTAACACAAAAAATGTCAAAAGTCTTACTTATATTTCTTTAACATCGTGTTTAGTAATCGTTGTTTTAAAGCTACTGAACCGCTTAAGTCACGTTACGAAAAATTTGAATGTTTTTCAACAAGATTTCGAGCGCTGGGGTTTACCACACCCCACATGTCGGATGCCGGGTTAAATTTGCAGATGCTTCCTTATATTTTCAAACACCACTTTATTTATACCAGGATTAATTGGAATTTTGTTTAACATTTGCATAATTGTTTGACGAGATGATAAAGCAAAAATATCTCTTAATTTTGAATAACATCTTCCAGTCTGTTTATAAATCATTAATGTAAACAATTTTTCATCTTCAGTATATCGGCGACCTTTAGGTTTAAGGTTTCTCTTTCTTAACTGTGATAAACAGAAATTTATTGCGTCTTCTCCGAAAATGTTACTGTTCAATTTCATTTCAAATTTTTCATATAACTTCAAGCGATTTCGATAAGAAGCTGTCCTGATTTTACTCCTCCGTACAACGCGTGTAAGTTTTTTATCATAAAAACATTTTCTAGACCCACAAGACTCAATTTTGCTTCTTTTTAACCGACTTCAAAAAAGGAGGAGGTTATCAATTCGTTTTTTTTTTTTTTTAATGTTTGTTACCGCAGAACTCCGTCATTTATAAACCGATTTGTAAAATTCTTCTTTTATTTGAAAGAGTATACTTACAGATTGGTCCCATTGTCACCATTTCAGGATCTGATGAGGGGATCTCATGGAAATCGAGAAAAATCCTCAAATTTTCGCTCCCTTTAATTAACCGACTTCATGTATGTTTACCGATTTCTTCGTCAGTTGTGGACCGATTTACAAAATTCTTCTTTTATTTGAAAGGGTTCCATTGTCAAAAAATCATTATCTGATCAGGGAATCGCATGGAAATCGAGAAAAATCCCCATATTTTTTCTTCATTTTATCTATATAATTATGTTCATACCGATTTCTTTGTCAACTTTATTGAGGACCTCAATATTGGAGAAGCGTCTTTACTAGGTATCACTAACTTATAACTTAAAATTGTAAAAAAAAATTAAAAAAAAAAGAGAACCGACTTCAAAAAGTGAAAAATAATTGAATACATGTATTATTTCATGTACTACCCAATGATCTGTCTGAAGTCGGTGCTAAGCCAAATAGGTAGTAGATAGATAGGCTGCCTGCTCCAGCCACATCGAAGGTCTACCGGCGAACGCACCGGAATGCGTAAGCGTGGGTGGGGGGCTCGTGCTGAGCAAAACATCCCAAACGGCAGACTTCGTTGACGGTCGTCTCGAATAATATCGAATTTGGTATGCGTTATAACGTTGTTGATATTTTTGTATAATTACAATATGTTACATATTTGTAACCTATTTGGCTTGGCACCGACTTCAGACAGATCATTGGGTAGTACATGTAATAATACATGTATTCAATTATTTTTCACTTTTTGAAGTCGGTTCTCTTTTTTTAAAAGCAAATTTTTTGAACAACAACTTCACCTTAAAATGATGATTTAATTTTTAAACGAAAAAATATAATTTCGGATTCTTACCGGAAAGGGTACGTGGTTCAGATACAGCGTCAAGATGAAAATGATCTGATATCCCACTTTCTACAATTTATGCAATATTTTAGAAACATTTAAAAGTATACTCTAAAAATTTACCATATTGGACAGCATCACGAATGAAAATAGTATTTTCATGGAAACTGGATGTCGAGTTTCCTTCCAAATCATGTAGATCTGTACTAACGTTGGAATCAGGAATAAGGATATCGGTTGGAGACATTTCTGGAAACCTCGAAAGTTTGCATCTTGTTTAACATGTTTTATTATTTACCATTAGAGAGAAGCAAACTGGGTACAGCAGTATTTAGTAGTCTTTTATTGGTACCATAGTCCGATTTTTCAAAATGTAAATCGCACACCGTACGGTTATTATACACTTTCATTGGATCGAGCTGCATCAGAGAAGTGTCTCCAGTTCGCTTTATCCACTCTTTGAAGGGGTTCCCATATTTTAAAGGATTTGGAAATCTGTGGCGCTTAATCCTAACAGAACTGTAACACTTTTTGATGCTGCAAAGTTTCATTGCTAATCAAATAATCAAATTAAATTAATGTCAATAAAATTATCTGACATTTAAAATAATGTTGTATTAATAATAATTAATAATGTAATGTTTTTTTGTTTTGTTGCTATTGTTGCTATAATGGGGTATAATACACTTTTTTAAAAAATGTCCAAATGGTGCACTTATAAATACAGATTACATGTGCAAAAGGATTTTGAGTTGACAATACTGATACTCATCCGGGCTGTGTTCGAAAGCGACGAATCGGTGTTGCCACATTGTGCAAACGCGCGCCCGCGCTATTTAAATTGCATCCCGGGACTACAATACATATTTTCAAATGCCTAATTTGGTGGCATTTTAGGGAAATTTTTCTAACTAACATTGCATAACTTTTTTTTTGTGTTTACTTTTTTGTGTTTACTTTTTTGTTATCCTATCTAGAACTTTGGCTTAGAATAATACGATTGGAACTCCCAAAACTTCGGAATAACAATGCAGATTTATTCGAATTTGCGATTACTAAAATGTAGCTTTTTGAATTTTATAATTCGGCATTTTGGAGCCTTGCGATCTCAAAATTTTGGAATATTTGATATACACACTAAAATCAAAAGCATATAATAGTGAACTTGGAATTGGCGAAGGGAAAATCTCAAATAATAATTGTTGTTTCAAATGTTTAATTTACTCCTCTGGCCACTATTTTTCTTTAAATTTATCTAATTCTTCACTTCTCTGAATCTTTAAATTAAGATGAATAAAAAGTTGCCAAAATTCTTCCTGAGGCAATTACGATGTCGCTTTTTAAATTTCAGTTTTGTCAATTTGGGGGTGTGCTCGACCGACCCCTCTCTTAGCCATGAACAATACCTGAAAACTGAAAAGGAATCGACAAGAATCATTAGAATCTGAAAACCTGAAAATGTAAGGCCTGAGGCAGCTTGATTAAAAAGCCTTCGAAAATTAATTTTATATTCCGCTCTATGAGGCAGTTCTGAATAGAGTTTATAATAAAAAATATGACTGCTTCAACAATTAATGCGAAAGTTGTGATTATTCCCGTTTCATAACAATTTACTCTGGCGCAAATTTTGTCGGTAACCACAGCTTTCGGACTTTTTTCAAGCTCCATGGAATGCGGTTTTAATACCGAAAGAGGGTGAAGTGTCACGTTCCTGGTTGTTGTAAATTACCCCAACAACTATTAGCTTTCTTCTGTTAATTTGTTGACGGTTTCGGCGTCACACCATGAAAACTTGGTGAAAAGAACGGAACAGGTAAAGATTTAGGTACGTGCCTTTCTTAAATCTCGCTCAATAGTTGGCATCGTAAACCTTCCAGATTATTGTTTTATGACCTGTGAACTCATGCTTAGACGTGAGAACTCGATAGAATAAGGAGATGTTCGTGTGAAACCTGAAAAATGTGCAGCTTGTCGCGATGCTCAGATCCATTTAAAATCCGGCATTGTTTGTTTTCGCAAATATCCCACGATATTATTATCATGTGGGCCGTTAAAACTTTCACGGTTCTTGTGTAAATAAACAAATTTGACTAATCGTTTTTATTACTCTTAAACTTGGATGGAGCTTCGGGAGTATTTTCGTTGATGATTTTCCAAACTTTATTTAGCCGTCACTGTAATTCCATCATCCATTTCGAACTGCTATAATGAATCAAGCTGAAGTCTTTGATGAGATTAGAGGACGCGATAGGCGAATACAGAGCATCTACAAAAGAATTGAATTATAACATTAAAACAAGCATCGGGTCTTTGTCTGAATAAATGACGCTACGTCCCAATTGAATTTTATTGAATGTGTAATCGTAAATACTAAACAGAAGCGTTTTAAAAAATGTGTCACGCTCTTGCAATTTTTCCGAATTTCCCCTTCAAATACGCTCTGTTTACTAATGAAGAGAGGATAAAAGACTTGTGTCGCATAAATCGCCCAGCATTTCATATTGCAACTCTGCACCGGCTCTTCTGAAAGGTGTAATTTATTTTTTTACATGCTTGTTATGACTTAATTAACTGACTGACGAGAAAACTGTGAAAACTTCTTTGTTTAATAAGTCTATGTGGGATTGGGAAAGCCCGAGTGAAACGTTTGAGTTGTTCAGCCAAGACGTCTCTGATTTAGTCTGTAATGGCAATTTCATGTAAAGCAGGATCGGGCGGTTGGCTCATTAACAAAGCTCTGCAAAATTATCGGCCGTACTTAATTGCAGTGTTGTGTACGGTACAACACACGGTAATCACATGTAAAGAAGACGAAATAGCATTTTCTTGCGATTCCAGGTTTATGCACGAAAACGGGGTTTCAGACTAATATAACTTGTATAATGAAGACAGGTTATATCCAGGTTATTAGTAAACTGTACTCTGAATAACAGTTGTAACACAGTGTAAATTAACACAATTTTTTGTGCCAAGAGCGAACCGAAGTCGCGAAGATCATCGAGGAACTATTGAAGTCCGGCATTATTATTAATGGGGAATTAAGATTGTGCGTTGACTACCGTGATATTAATAAGAAGGTAGTTAACGATACCAGCACTAAATTAATAGAGATTGATGAGAACTCGAACCACATTATGAATTTTGTACTTGTGCCAACCATAACGGTAGAAGAAAGGATGAAAAATCTTGAAAACTGACCAGTACGCCACACGCTACCTACCTTAAGTAATTCTTCTCTCCTAAGTCTGTACAACAAGTAGAAAAAGATTTTCAACTTTTGAGGGTGAAACAATAAATATATCGTTGAGCTTTTACTTATGGGACTCTTTACAAACCTGAGCTTTCCAATTATTCTGAGCTCATCGCCAAGACCTCTCTAGAGACAAATTTAAATTACAGTAAGCCTAGTGTTGATTCTTGCCTAACGCAACGTTCAGTAGTTTAATTTGTGTACTAATTTGATTGTTCCACGAATTTAATTATGCTTGGTGCTTTACTATTTTGCACATGGAAAAAATTAGGACAAGACAGATACCTCATTATAAAGTACTGTATCGTTGCGTAAGTCCGGCGGATTCGTGGATTTAAAGAATACGTGCACTACCGCAGTTACTAAATTTCATTAAAAATTAACGATTTAAACTATGTACAATTTGCACTGTTAATTATTCACAACAACTCTGGCTCTATTTTCTTCGCTGACTGACTGCTCTTTCAGTACACTACTGACTCTTTACGTCGTTCGCCCTCTTTTTTCGATTTCTTTTGTTCTGGAATGATGACCTCATCCTTCCGACGCGACCGTCGTCTAGAGAACCTTCCGGAGTGATGACATTATGCGTTCGAAGACTGGGGCAGGTAGTCGACTCGATGCTAACAGGCGCTAACAGTATTTGCAGTTACGCATTTTTGTAACGGTATTAAATGTGGTTATGCTGTTGCAGATTCATGTAAATCATATTGGAATAAAGAATGATAAACATCTATAACAGAAATGCGTAGTATCGTGCTTTTGAGGGCTTACTGGAATTAATTTTGTAGTTCACAAAGGGGTGCAGATATGGATATCTCATGGTAATGAAGTATGTATCAGTATTTCCGTTTTAGATGTATGTGAAATGCTTTCGGACTTAATTGCGTGGGTAATTAGCGTAATGAGTCCACTAAAACCCTTTTGAAACGAGTATGCAATATTCAAATATAAATTCTGACGAAAAAGTCCTTTGCAACACGATGGATATAGCGATGAAAATAAATCGTATAATAACATCTTCGTTTGACATGTTATGCTTCATTGCGAGCATGATGTATGTTATCAAGGATTTACACACGATACTTGATACCAGAAACACCAGGCAGAAAATAAATTACGGCTTCTTTTCTGTAATCATCTTCCAGCTGTCAGTGAAAAAGCATCCACAATAAACTATTAAAAGTGCTTCTAAAACTCAGTTGATTATTATCGTTTAACGGTTAATGAAATAATTCTATAAAAAAGTGATCTGTGATTTTGAAAACCTATTGAATTTTATATTTATTTATTCATGATATATTTTATAATTGTGTCATAATCTTTAGATATCATGTGGAACTCCTATTTAAAACACAACTATTTCGGCGTTGTTGACGGAATTAATTTTAAAATTGCAAGTGCCAGCAGTTTTTGCCCCATTTATATTTTCGCAACGATCGCGAAAAGAGTTTTTGCTAAGACATCCGGTATACAATTCCATTCCCCGTTTCATACATGGTTTATTTAGTTGTTATGTCCAAGTTGTAGATTTAGTTTCTTGGCAACATTGCTTCTCTTTCAAATGAAACGATTCATTTCCAGCTGAAAGGTTTCTAACAATCTAAATTTAACTCCAAAAATTGAAACGAAATTTGAATGAAAATTAGATTTTACTAGTCTTTAAACGAGATGGAGCAGAAAATTGGATTACAAATATCGATGCGATTTTTAAATTGCGTGTGCTTTATTTTCATTTGAACAGTTAGGATTTAAGTTGATTGTGAATAAGATTTTTTTGGATATTCACGACTGAATCGTTTTATGTGGAACTAATGAGGATGTGTGGATACAGATTATTTGTATAAGAACAATTTTTCTTTATACGTTCCTATTCTTCCCACTTCTTTTTCTATAATGGTGTTGATGACTGTTGGAAAGTCCTTTTGTCAGTCTTGCGTGAAACACGTGTTCAACTTTAACCGCTGACACCCGCATGAGTTTCATATTTACTATTATTATAATGCAAGAACGCTAAACTTAATTTATTCTACTTAATGCAGTTAATTTTCTTGATAGCAGTGACTTGTATTTTCACACTGTTCTTGGAATTTGTTCTTCGAAATGATGCGTCGGTGCTATTTTGTCTATTTTTCACCAAACAACACGGTGCTGTGGCGATTTCAGTGATCGAAAGTGTGATTTATCAAAATGTGGGTTCAATATGTTGTTATATATTTCCGACACCTGCTGTTTCACCATACCGAAATGGACATTACTTTCGCATTTAAATGCATCAGTTGTGATGTACCCGTGCAGAAAATTCGGCCGAATTTTCATCCGTAAACAATTTAAGTCAGGAAATGGAGTCAGGTTTAATATGTCTGTATGTTATTATTCATGGAAGATTGTGCTTTATAAATGTTACATGGAAATGGATCGGACTATAGGGGGCCTGCTTTCCGCTGTCAGCTGATAAAATTGAAAAACTTACGACCATCACTGGCATGTCTCCAGATTTTTACGGAAAAATTCTATTCGATATTCGTGGGACTTATGAATTTAAATTCAGTGTGGGGATGTTTTTACTTAGCATAGGAATGTACATTTCTAGGAATTGCGGCTTTTCTAGCTATCGATCCGGTTATCTTCATGATAACTTATCTGTGTTATCATGTAGTCTACCTGCTCGAACAATTTGGGATCATAGCATTTGTTCAGGTTATAATACTCCGGTTGTTGTAGCGAATTTCGCCTCTTATCAGTGCAACAAGTGCAAAACGCCAGTGCTAAATTTGACTTGTCTAGAATGTGGTAGAATTCTCGGAAAATAATGTGATTCAGTCCTACAAATTTGAGTACCTCGTAATAAAGTTGAGTGTTGTTTTACTTATCGAATCATTCCTGAACTCTTGGCGAAAACATGTCCTATTACTAAAGCCTCGAATTAACGCGGCACCCTTGAACCCCCTAAATCCTTACTAATATCTCTAATTGCCGAAACCGAGCCCGATTTAGTGTTCTCCCAGATTACTTTTAAATTTATTGTAGGAACAACTATTCTTAGGTTTTTGGGCGAAATGTATACCGTCAGAAGACATTTTAATTAAGGTCGCTTCTTCATTAAAATTAGTCTAGATTACATTAGCATTTACAATTTTATTCATTTATGGGCGCAAAAAAACTGGGTTGATCTATTCACTTTTTTGTTGCAGAATTAATCTTTCAGAGAGAATTAACTTTAATAAGCACGAGTGATGTTTTCGCTCCACCTGGAGAGAAGTTTTTGTTTTGTCAACTGTTATAACTGTAATTTAGTTATGGTCTCATTTTGCTAATTTAATGAACGGTGTTACTGACATACATACTTTGAAGAGCTGTTTCACCAACTGAGCTGAAGCTGTGTAATTTAATTATTCTAAGTATACATTCATAATCTAAACTCAATTAAGTTAATTTAAAACAAATCAAGGTTATTTGCGCTGCTGCGTGCTTGTCTTCCGACTACACCTACTGCAATTACTCTTAATAGTCTTTCAGGAAGTTTCTTTTTGGGAAGATTTTTTAATACCTTTTAGGGGTGTTTTCAAGTTGTGATTTTATATGAATAAATAATTACTGTTTCGTCCTACTTATTTAACTTTTGTAACTTAGTTAGTTTACAAGTTTTGAATATTTTATACAGTTCTGACTTATTACTTTTCCTTCGTTGTAAACAAATGCGATGTGACACAGTAATACAGCATGTGGAACATGTGTAATTCATGATAAACTACTTTTTATTACATAGTTCGTTCTCATACGGAGGACCGAAGTTTTAATTAAAGACACTGGTTCACGTTTTTAATAAAAAAGATAAATGCTATACGTTGTAGCTCTGACCTCATTATTTCTGGATCTGTGCGAATTATATTCAAATTCATACCATAACTTTGCTTATATTAACCCATATATGCAACCAACAATTCACTGCTATTTTATGAACGCGAAAGTTTTCTCACGCTGAACTGTGGGAATTCCTGCCGCGTTTTCAAACTTTTGAAAAGCATATTTGCAGCGCTACTGATGTTTTTTTTCTCCACATTTTTAAGGCAGAACGGAAAGCTGAATACATGAATTCGTATTAGCTTTGCGTCGACTTACAAATTATAGCTCGGTTCACGTTTTAAATTAAGGAGGTAAGAAACGGCATATCTTATTTATGGATGGTAATAATTTAGGGGGTGGTCACGGAAAATTGGGTTCATAGATTGTCGTTTTTCAAATCCTGAATTTAGATATTGGTTTTTAAAGTGGTTACAGTATATGTAATCTAAGACATAGAGACTAGAACACATTACATCGGCTAGGTAAGCTCACCTGGCCCGGCCAAAATTATCAACGCACGCTTGACCGGACGAGACGATGCTGGTCGGTCTAGTGTGCTTTAGTCTTAATCCCCCGGTATCATTCACTCATCCTTTTATTAAAAGAAAGATTTTCAGGTGTCTTTCAGGTCTGCTTATTTTCTAAAATGTCTAGTTTTTTGTCCCCCTTTTACATGTATATAAAGAATTCCTTGAAGAATTTTTGACCGGTCGATCGCTAAGCTGTTCAGCCTTGTAATCGACCGAAGAAATGCTTTACTTTCTCAGTCGGCAACTTGACGGTGAAAACAACGTTTCAACTGCTCTTCCTCATAGATGCTTTATATAGCGCTCTCACTTGGCACGTTATTTAACAAAATTGAATTGAATTGTTGAATCTTTAGCCCACGGCTTTTAACAGAACAGATGTATCAACAATAAAATTATAGTGGTAATAACTCTTCAGATCAATAAATCTATTCCATTTAATTCGGGAATTAACGTCTACTAGAGGACGGTTCTAGCAGTTTTTTAAAAGCAGAAATTTTATGAATTCCAAAGTTTTTTTTATTTCATTTGACATTTTGAAGGTTGTGGTATTATTTTCTTATGAATATATATTTTAGAAGATGTAACTGTCCCTATTAAATTTTGCTGTATTGTATTTTTTCCTTTTTCTGCTACATATACACGTAGGGTCGAAAATGTGTTAGATATTTTTCGTGATAAACAATTCAATTATTGTACTCTTATTAAAACTAATCCTTACTTTATAAATTTTGTAACAGTTAGAATTTTCAAAAACTTGCAATTTGTTAATCTTTGAATTAAGATCGGGGAATCTGTGAATTTTTGACTGTCGTATTTTTGAGTATTCGAAATATGTGAATGTTGGAATCTGTGATCATTGAAATTTGTAAATTCGTTTGTGTCTCAATTTGTTTATTCCAATCTGTGAACAATGGATACTCGAATTCGTAAATCTTGGAATCTGTGAATTTCTGAATTTGTGATGTTGAAAATGTGTCGATCTTCAACTTCCTGAATTTTAGAATTTGTGAATTTTGCCACACTCTTAGAATCTGTGAAACTTGCAATTTGTTATCCTTACAATATGGATCGGGGAATCCGTGAATTTTGGACTCGTATTTTGCAGTACTAGAATTTGTGAATGTTGGAATCTGTGATTATTGAAATTTTGCATATTGGTTAGTGTCTCAATCTTTTTTATTCGAATCTGAACAATGGAACTTGTTTATACTCGAATTTGTGAATTTTGGAATTTACCAATTTTTAAATTTGTGATGTTGAAAATCTATCAATTTTAAACCCCCTGAATTTTAAAATTTGTAAATTTTGCAACAGTTGGAATTTTCAAAAACTTGCAATTTGTTAATCTTCGAATTAAGATCAGGGAATCTGTGAATTTTTGACTATCGTATTTTGGAGTATTGGAAATATGTGAATGTTGGAATCTGTGATTATTGAAATTTGCAAATTCGATATTGTCTCCATTTGTTTATTCCAATCTGTGAACAATGGAATTTGTGGATACTCGAATTTGTGAAACTTGGAATCTGTGAAATTTTGAATTTGCGATGTTGAAAATCGGTCAATTTTCAACTTCCTGAATTTTGGAATTTGTGAATTTTGCCACACTTTTAGAATCTTTGAAACTTGCAATTTGTTATTCTTACAATATGGATCGGGGAATCTGTGAATTTTGGACTCGTATGTTGCAGTACTAGAATTTGTGAATGTTGAAATCTGTGATTATTGAAATTTGCATATTGGTTAGTGTCTCAATCTTTTTTATTCGAATCTGAACAATGGAACTTGTTTATACTCGAATTTGTGAATTTTGGAATTTACCAATTTTTAAATTTGTGATGTTGAAAATCTATCAATTTTAAACCCCCTGAATTTAAAAATTTTTAAATAACAGTTAGAATTTTAAAAAACTTGCAATTTGTTAATCTTCGAATTAAGATCAGGGAATCTGTGAATTTTGGACTATCGTATTTTGGAGTATTGGAAATATGTGAATGTTGGAATCTGTGATTATTGAAATTTGCAAATTCGTTACTGTCTTCATTTGTTTATTCCAATCTGTGAACAATGGAATTTGTGGATACTCGAATTTGTGAATCTTGGAATCTGTGAATTTCTGAATTTGTGATGTTGAAAATCAGTCGATCTTCAACTTCCTGAATTTTGGAATTTGTGAATTTTGCCACACTCTTAGAATATGTGAAACTTGCAATTTTTTAATCTTCGAATTAAGATCAGGGAATCTGTGAATTTTTGACTATCGTATTTTGGAGTATTGGAAATATGTGAATGTTGGAATCTGTGATTATTGAAATTTGCAAATTCGTTATTGTCTCCATTTGTTTATTTCAATGTGTGAACAATGGAATTTGTGGATACTCGAATTTGTGAATCTTGGAATCTGTGAAATTTTGAATTCGCGATGTTGAAAATCGGTCAATTTTCAACTTCCTGAATTTTGGAATTTGTGAATTTTGCCACACTTTTAGAATCTGTGAGACTTGCAATTTGTTATTCTTACAATATGGATCGGGGAATCTGTGAATTTTGGACTTGTATTTTGCAGTACTAGAATTTGTGAATGTTGGAATCAAATTTGCATATTGATTAGTGTCTCAATTTTTTTTATTCGAATCTGAACAATGGAATTTGTTTATACTCGAATTTGTGAATTTTGGAATTTACCAATTTTTAAATTTGTGATGTTGAAAAATCTGTCAATTTTAAACCCCCTGAATTTCAAAATTTGTAAATTTTGCAACAGTTAGAATTTTAAAAACTTGCAATTTGTTAATCTTCGAATTAAGATCAGGGAATCTGTGAATTTTTGACTATCGTATTTTGGAGTATTGGAAATATGTGAATGTTGGAATGTGATTATTGAAATTTGCAAATTCGTTATTGTCTCCATTTGTTTATTCCAATCTGTGAACAATGGAATTTGTGGATACTCGAATTTGTGAATCTTGGAATCTGTGAATTTCTGAATTTGTGATGTTGAAAATCAGTCGATCTTCAACTTCCTGAATTTTGGAATTTGTGAATTTTGCCACACTCTTAGAATCTGTGAAACTTACAATTTTTTAATCTTCCAATTGAGATCGGGGAAGCTGTGAATTTTTGACTGTCGTATATTGGAGTATTGGAAAGATGTGAATGTTGGAATCTGTGATTATTAAAATTTGTTAGTGTCTCAATTTGTTTATTCCAATCTGTGAACAATGGAATTTGTGGATACTCGAATTTGTGAATCTGTGTAATTTGGACTCTGCGATGTTGAAAATCGGTTGATCTTCAACTTCCAGAATTTTGGAATTTGTGAATTTTGACACACTCTTAGAATTTGTGAAACTTTTTCAATTTGTTAATCTTAGTATATGGATCGGAGAATTTGTGAATTTTGGACTCTTGACTTGTAATTTTGAATGCATCATGGCAATATTAATGCAAATGGTATGAAAAATTGGCGAAGAAGTTACGACTCACTGGTGCGTGCCTTCATGCCACTGCGGTGTACCTAAACGAATTGCCACATTTGTTTTTAATTTTACTTGCCAACACAGTTGTTGAATTTCTCGTTTAGCACTGGTAGTATTCCATCACATTTCCCTCGCTAGTAATTAACGGTCAGTTAGGTGTCCGGATAATGTAGGTGGATTAAATGGGACAGGTGGTGATAAACCCGGGGATGATTATTGCGAAATTAACGCGTAACACGATTGGGAATTGCGATCGCGCACAGCCAGAACTTTGTTTATCTTCCACCGTCACCTCTGGTCGTTAGATTGGGGTTCTAATTCCTAAGGCGTCCGCAAGCTCATAGTCATGCAGAATCTAAAATATTATTATACTGTTTATAGATTTATCTTCTTTGTATTTTCAACTGTTTTTTTTTTTTTTTGTAAATGGTCCTTTAGTGATCCAATTCTGATGATCATGAAATTAACTGATGAGGCGCTTAAGCCTAAAGTAGCCCACCCAAGCTGTATGCTATTAATTATCTTATTGCTAGTTTCCGAGTTTTCGCAAAAGATAAGACGAAAAGATAATTATGTTCTTGGCATTTCTGAACCACAATTTAAAATAATAGAAAAAAATTGGTCCGTATTTGATTGTCTACTTTGCAACATTGGTTATGCTGTAACAATTTATTTTTGTAATCGTTGAACTCCAACTGACAATTATGTACCTCTGTTCTCCTTATATTGACAATATAAATATTATTATGTAAACTTTGTCTGCTGACAAACGTTATATCTTTATTTGGCAAACATTTCAACACAAAAATTATCTCCATTATTTGTCATTCAAATGAGATTCGACTACCAGGTTTAATTTAAAAACCCTTTTATAAAAAGTCACTTTTAGCACGTTTAGTAGGACAAATAACCTTGACATATAAAATCTAGATCTCCGTAAAAGTGAACACGTGGGGTTGATAAACAGGGAAATGCAATTTACCTTTTCTAGTCGGATCACGGTCAGTGGCCGCCTTCACAATGCGTAGGTAATCTTGAAGTTACTTGGCCACCGGAGCTCGACCTCTTGCGTTTAATTATATCTCCTCCTATAATTATATCTCGTGCATCTGTCATTTGTTAAGAGTGCACTTTCGGCTTCTGTTCCCTCTATGCGTCAGCGATCTCGATGTAAAAGCAGACTTCCTTTTAGATTGAACTTAATCTACTTTGATAGGTGTCATCGAGCGGATGTTGACTCCTTGAAAGAGGATTGTGTTACTTTTATCTTTGATGGACTGATTGCGGCTCGGCTTTATTCGCACCAATAAAAATTAGAAATGCCAGGGTCAAAATGTGAATCGGAAGAGGAGCTGGAGCGTGTTAAGTTCGTTGCGGGAAGTTTGACGACAGTTGTCTGCCACCCATCGACCACGCACTTAGGAAACTGTTGTTTCTGCATTGTTTGGTGAAAAGTAATATCTTCCATCTGATATTACAGATAAATCGGGACTCCCCCTCTGATGCATGGGATGATTTTAACTGTCAGCAACACTTGTTTTCAGCTGTGTGGAAACAGGCTTCTTTCCTACTAAAACAAACAGTTTTATTGTTTTAATTGCCCGTTTCCGTTTAATTCCATTAATGAATATTGTTGGAATTAGTGGCTATTGTAGGAATTTCTTAATTATTCATTCAGCATTTGAAATTTCAAATGGAGTCACATTTAAATATCAAGCGCTGCTGTTTATCAAGATAACATTTTCTTCCTCGCATCTGCATTGTCGTACGTCTTCGTAATTGGACTTTGGTTGAAAGAAAGTATCACACTCCTAACAGAATAAAAAATATCTGAAGGGGTTTATCATTAATTAAAGGAAGAATTCATTAAAACATGGAAAACTTTTCTCATTATACGCGTGAGATAACGGGCAAAAGAAACAGCTCGAAATATTTGCGAGTGCATTTGCAGTTCCTTTCCTTTTTAATGATCTTGGATAATTAATCTACCTAACGTATATTCGCGGCAAGTTGAACTGATCGATTTCATGTTCCGCGGACCAAGTCTGTTTCCCAGAGGGTTTTTCTAAAAAGTCGTATCTACACGCAAATTTATTGTGCCATTGTCTAACATTTTCTAACCACCAGAGATGAAAAAGGGCAACTAGATAAAAAGCAATTTATTGTCTCCAGAAAAATGAATTTTGTGGAAGTCGCACTTTTTTGTCGGTTTTCTGGTGCGTTTAGAATAGAATTGCCTTAGTGGACAAATGTAGATACATATAATTAGGCATTTCCACGTGACGTCACAAACAGCTGTTATCGGACAACTGTTGACAGATTTCGGTTTTTATGTTTTTGGAGTTTTTATGTAGACTGGATTTTTAATATTGTTTTTCGTGTAGTGAGAGTGTTGTATAGACGAATTCAACACCACTAAGTATACTGTAAAATTTTTATGGCACAAATATTTTCTTGTCTGTCACTAAATTTATTCAGATAGAGATCCTGTTTGATCATAAGGTATATCCCACTGTGTTATTAGACCAGTTAACTGTGAATATATTTGTCGGGACATTTAGTCTAGTATAATTAATACTCAAACCTCAACAGTTACTTCGTTATCACCAGGTAGCGCGGGTTTCCCTTTATAATAGTATTTCAAGAAATGATAAAACAGATAGGTCAAAAAATGGTCAGAACACACTGAACAATGTTTGATTTTTTGCGGTGTCAAATCTGCTCTTCGAGTAGCTTTCACCCACAATGCTCGTCTTGCACGTTCTGGAAAAAAAAAACGCTGTTAGGTACTTCGGTTTGAACAACCAAAAACCACACAAAATCGTGGCATGTTTCCGGTCTGTTGCTTAACTATTCACTCTTGTTTCACAAATTATACGCACATAACCTCAAAAAAGTATTTCTGCCATAAAAAAATTACAGTATACTTAATGGCGTTAAATTCGTCTGTACAACACTGTCCCACTCGTTCACTCCACCAAAACAATATAAAAATCTCTCCGTAAGAATACATGTAAGCAGTTGTCCGATAACAGATCGAGAGGAGCAGGTGACGTCAGGTTGTCAGCCTAATTCACACACGTAATTCTTCTAGATCTATTCCACGTGAGTTTGGAGTACACTCTAGTGTTTTTTTCCATATTGTCGGTATGTACATATGTATATTAGTGACAATCATAATAATCAATACACAATTGGACACATTTTCCATTTAATTTTATTGCGAACCGAACCGGTTTCCAAGAAAATGTTACAGAAAAGGGCGGCCCACTTCTGAACGCAATTTTCTTGCAGGAAAATTAACTTTGTGAAAAGTGCCGTCTTCTTTCTTTTGCTTTAACTTGGATAAAACGCCGGTAAAAAATCTAAACGAAATCAAGTGTATGACTGGAAATTTAATGGGGGAATAAGACCTAATTTGTGCTGCACAATCAGTTGAAGATTATTTTTTCTGTCGAAAGAAATAACTAGTGATGTCTCCCTTCTGCTGGTCTTTCATTAACAAGTGAAGATTAGGATTAGACGTCTCCCTCCGTAGTTAAGACGCTCACTCGTGTTCTCGGTAATTGGGTCGTAAAAAAAGACATAAATGTTGCATCCAGACAGGTAAGGGCAAAATAAGTACATTCGGGGAAGGGAATACTCCGTCGGGGTTTGCACTAACGGTCACATTATACGTCGAGTTTTATCCTCAGGCGAATTATCTCTGTTAAACTCACTTTGACTTCTGCAAAAACAACCCTTCAAAAGTCTCGTAATTTCTGTGGTGAATTTGTTGATTTTTGGATCAAGTATGTAGCAACTGGATAAATATTTATTTGAACCGACGAATATCTTAACCAGGAGCCGTCCCGGACTCTTAAAAACATATACAAGCCAGATGCCGTGAAAGGGATGCGGTGCTTTTAACTGGTGCTGTATCTTGACAAAAGACGCGAGTTCACCTACACTTGACTTTGGGGATTTCCGGAAGGAGATAACTTTAAATCTTAGAATGTATGGCCAGCCCGAGACAAAAAGGGGGAGTACTCTCGTATGCCGTATTAAATCTTGTTAGGATTGGGATATCCACATAAAGGACTAAGTAATGACGTTTTCCAGAATCGAACTGATCAAGACGATACTTTCACTAAAATTTTATCTTGAATTGGATACCAATGAAAACATTACACCGTGGATTTAGAGGGGGCTGCCTGCAGCTAAAGTGGTTTAATTTTAGGTTATCCTGCTACCTTCATGCCGTTATATTGCACAGATACAAAGTTTGACGAATACCAACTTCAGCCATGATATTAATATTAATCTCTGTAACGACCTAATGTTTGGCATCTGTTGGGTTTTAGTTTTGGGGCATTCACACGGGATCTGACCGTATGCTTTGGAAATCTCCAGCTGAGCTCCACTATTCGATTGCTTCAACTGGGATCTCACACAATCCCGCTTTTATAAGTTTTAATTGCTCGTGTTTTGTTCTGAAAATTCCGGAAGTTGCCAGAAACTGGTTTTAAAGATTTCTTTCTTTGAGTCCAACAAAAATCCACTTGTGGAAAAAATGGGTAATTATATTTTATAATGCATAGTGATCAACTGATTTTTTATTTACCGTGAACTACAACATTTGTGCAAAAATCATTTGATGCTTGACATGATTACATGTAAGCGTGGTTAATCAACGACATGCATCAGTGGCGTGGCAGCCTGCTACGTAGAAAAAATCTGTTGATCACACTGCACACTATCGGCATCAGTTTTTTATTATACGGTCGAATAGGTCCTAATTTAATTCCTGTTGGTCTACAGTTCATGTGGAAGATTGTATCCTGTATTATGTATAAAGTAGAATCTCTACTTAATTTAAAAGATACCATAACCACGTTTAAAGCTTGGAGCGCTATTATATATGGTAATTCGTCTGAATGTAATTTCATAAAGCGAATTGGAAGGGCTATGAAATTAAATTTTAGGAAATTGTAAGGTAATCCCGAGGGGATTGTCCAGAGTTCCCGCTTCCGAATAGTAAAGTAAACTGGAAGAATTCCGACAGACTCAAAGTCAATAAAAAAGTTTTACTATGTTTTCGTGATAGCCGAGTAAAATGGTGAAACGTAATAGCTTTGTGGTAATTATTCCAAAGTACAATTATTTATCAAACGTGTCAGTTTGAGATATTACCGAACTGTAATTAAAACTGAATCAGTTACTTTTCACACGGTCTTTCATTTACAATTTAACTCAATTACTACTATTAGTTTTTGTTATAGCGGTAGAATCCTCCAAATACCAACGCGAAAAGTTGCTGTTCGATATCAGATTACGTCTACATTCATCTGTATTACTGCAAGTTTTAGAAAAGCCTCTTACACAATCCACTTCCTGTTTTTTTCCCCCGCACGGTGGTCTTTCTTTAATTCATTTGAAGACTTCTTAATATTTGTCCCTTTGGTGTCGAATTACCACCGCCTTTTTTATTGTGTGGTTTTACGTGGCTGAACTCTACTAAACATTTGTGCTTTGTTGGTTTTGGGTCAACTACCCATTGTCAAGACCATGTGAAGTGAATTTTCATGTAGCTCTAGCCGACGATGTGTTTTTTGTAGGCCATTGTTGAATGTTTATAATTGTCGTGAATTTTTAGGCTTGTGGGGGATCGGCGTTGTTTCCGGAAGGGTCTCGAGCTAATAAATTTTCTGCAAGATGTAATTTCATACCAACATATGCTGCTGGCGAACTTAAATATAAATTAAGGCCCGCATTATTGCCAACTAATTGTATCTAAATTAGTAACTGGATTCTCCCAGTATCCGGATAACGCATATTCTTGTCTCAAGCTGGTATCATTTTTCGAGGGTTGAAAATTCTTCCCCTTCACTAAAGAATTTCATAAATTTCTGGAATTGTTTCTGTATTATTAGGCTCTGGCCATTGCACCAGTCACGGGTTGGTAAAGATGAAATCGATTTACGCCTCAGATTTGAGTGTTTAACAGAAATGTTTTTTCCCCTTGTTGTTTCGAAGTGACCTTGGTTCTTTATTGAGACCTTATGTGATCTAATTTATTAGGAAGCCCTGGAAGTGTCCAGCGACAGTATCCAATCCTCATAAAGTAATTCAATCACAAGAGGGGTGAAAAATAATATCAATTCACCTTTGAAGGGTTTCATATTGTTGTTTTTGGCTGCTATAATTGATTGAAGATGGACTACTTTTTTGTATGACGAATTTGGAAAGGTTTCCTCACACTTATTTTGGATATTACTTTAGTTAAATATATACAGTCCGTTTTTTTTATTTTATTTTTAGCTTTTATTTCGTCTTATTTGGCTGAACTAGTAGCTTCTGTTTTGAAATATTTCCTGGTCTTATCAGTTGATTCAAGTTTATTTTGAGGATACCCAAAAAAATTTGTATGTGTCATAAAGAATAAGCAGATCTAATTTATCTCTATTTTGGCTGCATCATAGATTGGTTGGTTTGAATGTCTTAAAATAAAATAAAGCTAAGGTCCTGCATCCAACTCAGCCGCAACCCCGTGGAACCCCTCTTTTAGAAGAAAAACTTAATATTTTTTATTTGTTTCTCGATTTTATAGTTTTCCTTTGTTAATTTTCTCAAGTTCTCTCATAATTTTTCTTCTTGTTATTTACTACATAACTGAATTTTTTGATTGTTTTTTCAATTTCTTACTAATTTGTTTCTCGGTGTCTTAGTTGCAAATTTTATATTTTAATTTTAGAACTCTAAAAACTAATGTTATCTGATTCTAAATGATTAAGTTCTTCATATCTTAGCCCTGGATTTCTAATTTAATGTTTTTGTCCTCTTCTATGTCAAACAGCTTGGCAGCTTCATGATTGCAAACTTTCGTTTTTTGTTTCCATATTTCTGTGTTTGACGTAAACATAATTTTGAAAACGTGAACGATTTTAGCCTTCTTAAAGCAGTTAATCTGCAAAATGTGCGATCTTGCGTTTTTACAAAACTATTTTGAAGCTAATATTTTTCGATCGCTCGTAAAATTTCATCATCCTTTAGAATAGGCGCCAAGATGCTCGTAAAGAAAAATCCGATTATTGTTAAAGTTGAAATTTAATAGTCAATGGTTTGGCGGACTGAACTAGAGCGCGCTTTATTTCATAAGAGTTATTTACAGTAGTACAAAAGTAACAGCTAAAAGTAACTAGAATATCACAAAACGATGATACATGAGGTATAATGAAACGTGAACGTGAAATGAAGGTATCGACATCATTCAGTGCTTGGAGCTGCTACCATAATGGTGCCCTCCAATGGACACGCTGGAGTAGCTGTATCCTCCGTGGCCTCCCCCAAATCCGTGTCCTCCTCCGATTCCTCCGCCGATTCCATGTCCTCCACCGATACCACCACCGAAACCTCCTCCCAATCCTCCTTCGATTCCTCCTCCAACGCTAATGGGTTGTGGTACGGGAACCACGATGGTCTGAGGTACCCTGACAGGAACGGGTTGTGGAATCGTCACAGGATAGGGTTGAGGGACAGATACTTGATAGGGCACTTGGTAGGGTACCTGGACGGGTACTTGTACTGGTACTGGTACGGGTCTGGGGACAGTTACTGGAACGGCTCTTGGTACTTCGACAGGTTGTGGTACTGGAACTGGTACTTGAACTGCGCGGGGTACTTCGACTGGGTAGGGCGCCGGCACTGGAACTGGTACTTGGCGAGTTATGGTGACGGGGTAGGGCTGAGGCACTGGGACTGGAACTTGTTGGTTGACAGTAGTAACAGTGGCACCTCCCCCGGTTCCACCAAGACCACCTCCGAAGCCGCCGCCTAAACCGCCGCCTAGGCCACCGTGTCCGCCGCCTATTCCACCGTGTCCGCCTCCGAAGGAAATGCCGCCTCCGTGGCCGAAGCTCTCGATGCCACGTTTTTCAGTCTTCTTCTCGTCAGCACCGTTGGCCCAACAGACCGCCGAGCAAAGAAGAGCCACAACCTTGATAATAATTTATTAGAATTTTGATTAAATGATTAAAGCTGAATAAATAAAACTCAATAACTCACCACAAAGGACTTCATTTCTTGTAAACTGGAGTAGCACTGAATGATGATTTTTTCCCCGGGCTGATGTGCTTTTATATCAGATTCCCCACTTAATCTTGGTATCCTCCCTGCAGAAAACTTTCACCATAGCATCCCGGTGATCCCAAACATTTGCACGCGACTTCAAGCGTGGATAACTATCCGGTCGGTTGTTGAATATATTAATTAGTTCACTAGACTGCAAAGTTTTGCATTACATAAAGAGAATTTCTTCTTGAATTTCATGCTGAGTTGTTGAATTAATTGTTCGGTATAGAAAAAAAGTCATATTTCTCAAGCAATTAATATTCGTCTGCTCGTGCTATTCTCATTTCTGGTGGGAGTTGCGGAATGCTTCGACTTTTCTTAAATTTATTCTCTGTATATATTTTTTTAATGCATCGAATATAAATTGTCTGCATTTATGTAACGTTAAAGCTATAGAAAATGTATACACTGTATATCTTTTTCCGTAAAGCAGTCAATAGAGCAAGACATTTTAAGTGCATGATAAAACTGTTTCTTATTAATATTTCCTCACCTAGCGATGTTATCAACAGGCCTTCGGTGTAGATTTTTAAATCGCTTTCATTTTATTCGTGTTGTGGAATAGTTGAGATGTTGAGCTTGTGGAAGTCGAGCCAGCTTATCGTATCTTTTTGTCTAGGTAAGAGACACTTTTTCAATATTACATTTCTGTACCCCCTAAAGCATTTCTTCTGTTTTATGCTTTTAGAATGACAACTTCATTGCCAATAAAATTTCTCATTATTCTTCTTGAGTTTTCCTTTTTGCGGTGGCAATACTGTTAAGAATTCGTATGAGAAAATCCAGAGTATAATTTTTAACTCTCCCGGCGAGATGTGACAGGAGAGACTTTAAGAGGTCATCGTATTTTCAGAGCTTCCGTAATATTTTTTTATTACAAGAACGGATGTTAGTTGTTTTAGCAGTAGCACGAGGAACGTTACGACCTAATAAGAGTGTTTTGCGGGGACGCTTTTAATAAATTTAAATAATTATCCCCCAGTTTTTCGCTAGGTGTCGGGCGATTAATCACCAGCATAGACTTTCATTAAATTTTGCTTGTTATCTCTTCAACTCTGTTGTTTTACGTAATTCTACCCGCGAGTCTACTTACAGTAATGCAAAAATAATTAGATTTCGTCGGTTCGGAGTTTCGAGTACTGGGGGGACGGCGTCGTGGTGGTCGTCTATAGAAATGACAATTTAATGAGCGTTTATATGATTAAGTACTGTTCACTGTTCTGATGGAAATGAAGAGCCGGTCTTCAAACGTGGAATTTACAAGTACAAATTATACGCTGGGGTTGTTGTTTGTTCGTGCGGGGGTGACTTTTTGACGCCTGAACGACGATCTTTAATGACGGCCGTCAAATGCAGGAAGCATTTTAATCCGAGGACGAAGGATGATGGCGACGACAATTAATTTACACTTTTAATTCCGGATTTCCAAGTTTAGCAAATGTCTTCACGGGTCTCATCCAGAAGTGCTTATTTCATCCACAAATGCAATCGATTGACGCTAAGCGGATTTCATTTAGATTTAATTCATTCCCTAGACGTTTTCAGGTGTTTTGGTGGTGTTTTCGCATAAACAACAACAAAAAGAGTAAAATAGTATTATACTTCATATCATCGAAAGCAAAATATTTCTGTCTACACATTATTAGATTTAAAAGTTTCAAAAGAGTTCGACAAAATAGGGTTGCAATGAAAAATCGACTGATGACATCATCATCATGAAATAGTATATTACATTATAAGTGCGGTAGGTTCAATTTTACGTCCCGAAGTTTTAATATTGAAACACGACGCGAAGATGAAATTGCATTATTGTGCACAATCTACGGGTGCTAAAAACTGATTTACAATAGGGAGATTATTATAAACCATCTATTGGCTCGTTATAATAATTATAATTGAGTATGACATTAATTTTGCTGTAATTTCTTGTCAATTTTTGGATCAATAGGATGTATAGCATCAGTGGATGTGTATGATTTTACATTGTCGTATGTATTTTCCCTTGCAACAGGCTGTTTCGGCTCATAACAGGATTAGGCAGGGTCGGTGTCAGAAAAAGTGACCTCCAATATTTATTGATAAATATTATTTACATATTAACTACGTACCAAATTCTTTTTGTGATGGTATATTCTACATTTACAGCTTGTTTTGTTTTAAAAATTGTTGATTTACTGAATAGTGGGAAAGAAGATATTTATCTCTGAAGCTTGTCTAGGCAGAGAAAAGGAGAATATTAAAGACATAAATACGAAATTTAAAACTATAATGTATCGCTGCAGACCGCCTTCCATAACCACGGATCGATGACGAATAGCGAGAAAATTGTTCAAGAAGAAACTTCACCCCTCCTGTCAAAATTACTTTTCTGTCGGTGGTTGTGATGTGAAAAAGAAAATATGTAGTAAGGTTTTTGTGCTGATGAGCCGCACCATGTGGCGAACTCTTGAGGAGAGCTTTCAAAGTATTTCTTGCAAGTTGGACCGAGCCACTAACAGGCAATACCATTAAAACGCGGAAACAGGTATGGCGTGAATTTTTCACTTTCCCTTTATGCAGTGAGTATTTTAGGATTTTTTTTTTGTCATTTGGGAATCTCGTCGTCATGTGACCATGTAAAATTGAAAGGTGTGGATGATTTGCCGATTCTTATTGAGATCAATTATTTTTAAAAAAAATTTCAATATTATTGATATTTATTAATGCAATTCCCGAAATTCTGACCACTGAAAATGCGAAGAGTTGTGACTTGCTTTTATCTGGGCTCGCGGAATCGGAGAGCAAACTAATCGTGTTGGCCTCACTTAAAAAAGTCGGTCGCAATCGGCTTATATAATATTTTAGAGTTGCGGTTAATACCCGAGGGTACAAGTATTAATAGCCGGCCGGCGTCTGCGCATCCCGTCCCCAAGACCTGGTGAATTCAGCGACCCCCTTAGGGCTAATCAACTGTTCGCCGCTATGTTCTAAACCGGAACAATTTCCCCATCGCTTTACCCGACCGGAAATGTCCTGTGTTTAGGAAGTGTTAGTAATAGCATGTGACTTGTATATGACCGCCTGGAGGTAAGGTTCTACCATGCTAAGGTTCTAATCGCCATCTGTCACATCGTTTAAGCGACGCTTATTATGATACTCTCATTATTAATACTAGGAAGATCCTTTGTTAATGTGCCAACGAACATCAACATACAGATCCTTCTTATCTCCTTTTGCCAATATCATGGCGAAATCACATCATGTTTTATATTAAGTGCTCCAGCCCCACCCTCCAAAATATACTCGTAGCTGTAAACTCATTAAGCTCACAAGCACAAGTTGTTTTTTCAGATTTTACTTATGCCATGCATTTTTTAACATTAACGCATTCTCTTGAAATACTCTTTTTCTGAAAAAGCATCTCTATAATCTTCATCTTTTCAGATGTCTTGTTTGTAAAAGGCATCCAATCTGCTTTATACACTATTCATATCACTTCTCTTTGTTTTCCAAGACGCTGCCACCCGTTCCTTCTAAAACCATTAAAACATTAATGAACAGGATCACAGTTTTTATCAACCCGAGTCACATTTACACCAATATCTCACAGTAATATAACTAGTTTTTGGGTTAACTTGTAAGATTAATTATTATAATTATGTTCTAATTGTCATTAATTTGATTCATGGTGATTTAACGCCTGGGTACTCATTCTAATCTAATTCTTGTCTAGTGTTAATTGCAAATGTCAATAATCCACAATAACAGCGTGGGAGATGTAAATCTATTTTCGAAGTTTCCAATCTTCTACAGTAAACTAATTAAACTACAGTTTCCCCACAACAAATACCACATCCCTTGACTCTTCAGACTTTGGACTTTGGAGAAATCTCCTCACGAAAATTAATCGCACATTTTTCTTTGTTTCACTATTTTTATATTGGGAATCATGTGCAAATACTCGAATGTAGCGACTTGAATCACTGAAACAGAGAAATGCTTACCTCCATATGGAACTAACATAAATCATACGATATCGACGTGAAATATCGAATAAATTCACAAAGAAACTCGTGAAACATGTACGGAGCTCGTTGAAAGACAATGGTTGAAGATCACCCCCACAGATTCATAAGGCGTCTAAGTATTGCACTCGAAATCCCCTTGGCGGGCACGTCAACGTCCGTGTATTTTTGATGGATGATAACGGTAGGTACTCCTGATACAAGAATCTATATTCGTCTTCGCGGGTTTCCCGAGCACGTCCTAAATAAAAATACGAAACGCATTTTCCTGCTGAATTATGTCTGAGGACTTGATAACAAACATTCTACCGTCCAATTAAGAGCTTTCATTGAAATTTTCCCGGCTCCTCCGAGAGTTGATATCACCATTAGCCACGTTCATAAATAACTTAGTCCGTGTCATATATCAAGCGATTTTACCGAACATACAGGTACTTTGTAAGGGAGGGAAATATCTAGCTTGTCAAGCTTAAACAAACTTTATTACTTCTCGGTTTACACCTTAATTCGCAGCCGCCCGCAAGATTAACCGAAATACTCCTATAACCTTACCCTAGATATTAGCTCTAAAAACAAGAAAACGACCGGGGATGGAAAAGCCAGACAGCGGGATTGAATCCTTTCTAATCGTGGACACGAAGACTTTGCAACTTCCTGGGAACGTAAGCTCCTCGTTGCAAGGCTAGACTCTGACATTCAGAGGACTGGTTAAATATAATTTTATTAAAAAAAGAACTTTTCAAAATATATATTTTTCTGTTGAAATAGCACTATTTCAGATGGGAGGGTGAACCTACTTTTTGGGTTTCTAAATGGGATTATTAACTTATTTGAATAATGTCGTTTCTGTCTTACATTATTTTAGAAACTACTAATTTGGTATTTGTTTCAGGTACGTTGACTACATCCACAAAGAGGTGCCACCTATCGACCGATTTCGTCCTGGACAATTTTTCTTCAAAAGACTTCTAATGAAAGTAGTTAATCAATTAACACTTTCACGTATTTGCCTTCACAACACAACTGTTAGTTCTATTTTTCATTTGTAGTTTTTCTCAATTATGATTATCACAGTCATTGCGCTAACCAACCCAAAGTACAATAAAGATGTATAGTTTGCAATCATGTGAAATCGACAAATACAGCGACATTTACCTTCATTATTCCAAAACGGTGATCAACATGCTTTAAACTCGTAACAATGTTTGATGTTTAAATCCATCGATAAACTGAAAGCTTTCCAGAATCGTAAATAATTTTCCATCACCAGTGAAATACTATTATATTTCTCGCGAAACGCAATCATGATTCCGCGAACTCTTCATTAACAACGATGTGGAAAGCTGCATCATCATTACCGTCGTAGAAACACTGGGTTTATTGGACCGCTTGCTAAATTGGACCACAGCTATAAATCTCAAAGGTAGTTTTTTTTTTTAATTGGCACCATCTGATTAATCAATAATAATTTTCAAGTTTCCAATTTAATTTTTAGTGTTTTGTTCTAAGGCGTATTGCTTAAATTATTTAGCAAAAATTTACGTATGTCCGCTTTAACCTACATTCCCCCACAACTTAATCGCATTAATTAATTCTAATCTCCGGAAACAAAGAAGGTTTCAGAATAGTAAATCGATAAATTTAATGTAAATTCAGAACTGCTCGACGAGCTGAAAACAAACGTTCTTCCCGGCATTTGTATTCGCTACAAGCTTTAGCTCCACTTGTTTTGTTCGAATGTGTGGTCTAGTACATTGAGAAGTCAAGCTATAGTTTAAATAACGTATTATTCTATACATATGCGTAATAGAAAATACCATGTCAGTTACAGGAACATGGAGAACGATAACGGAATATTTTCTGCTGAAACCGAGTGAAGGGTAACTAGCGTGCATACTTATTTTAGAATTTTTAATGGATCATTAATTATTTATTATCGCGATAGTTCCACCCACTTTCTTCAAACAACCGGTTAATCAATCACTAAACGTTCTGAGTTTAATTAAATACATTATCAGATTGGTCGTCTGCGAAACCGGTGGATTGTTCCTGCCAGAAAATAAAAGGTAACACGAATCGATCGAAGTCTATTAATTTCAAATTAGGTGCCTCTGTAAATAAACCTTTGAAAGTTTCCACTTGGGACAGTGATTCAGGACGAATGTTTGGTCAAAGCTCTACTTTCAGAAAGTTCCAATAAAAACGTCGTCAACGCTCTCCGAGACAATAATTTAGCAGAGTAATGGTTATAAAAGACTAATAATGACCACTTGTCCACGTAGCCCGTCGAGTGTTTACCAGTAATGACGGCGTCAGATATTATCGTCAGTACGAAAAATTGCACCCTCTCAGCACTAATAACTCATTCTGTCCACGTCGTCGGCGCCGCTGAATTTTTATGCACCCTAGGAAAATCCCTCTGCGTTCGCCATGTTGCTGATGTTCGGGATTTCATCCGAGCACGTGTACGGTGGAGACCAATGTGTCATCAACCCTGACCGAGCCCTAACTGAATGTCGCCAAATTAATGGAGTTTTCATCTTTATAACTTAATTAGTAAATCAATGTTTGGAGTTAGGATTTAGTGCGATTATTCCAGGACCAAATTAAGGACGAGGGAGGGGCTGTAAACTTTTATGTTCCATGTGTTATTTTTCTTAATTCGTTTGTGAAGAGTTTCTGGAAAACTCGGATAAACATTTCAAGTGATGACTGAAGAGCATGCACGACCATTTGGGTACATACTTGGGTGGAATTTCGTCCGAACCTACATGGAACGGGAATGTCTTGTGGTATAATTTACAAGAGGCTGATAGTGTTGACTTTAGTCAGTTTAGTTTACCACCACTGGTCCAGTGTCGAATCAAGATCCGCTGCTCCAACAAGTGGAAACTGTAAAAACGTGGAGCGATGCTGTGCTCGTATAAAATGTCCAGCATCCAATTGTATTAAACTCTTGCACCATTCCTCTGATTTTATCGGAGATTCTCCGGATCTTTTGTCGCGTTGCAAGCTGACGCCGCCTCATTTTCGAGATGCGGCCCTCGACAAGAAGAGGACACTGACGCCAAATGACGAACGTGTCGAGAATAACACATCGCATCAAAGCGAATCCAGAGGGTAAAGCGGATACAACGCGACCCTTTCCTTTGCATCCCCCTTTCCGCGAAATGTCCCGTCAAAAGCCGGTGGTTCGCATGCGGTCGTAACTCGCAAATATGCTATGAATATTGTTAGGAGAAGGCCGCGACCCTTCAAATTACCGAACCGGGTTGTTATAGCGGTCAAGGGGTTAAAACAGGCGCAGGAGATTATTGATAGTTTACAGCTCGTGTTGAAGAAACAATTTTCCCATTTTGGCTTCCCAGAATTCTTGAATAAAATCGTCTTATATAAAATGTATTTTCTATGACACATTTTTTTTTACATCTGATTTGTCTTACAAATAAAGAAAATTAAAATAACATCTATTATAAAAAAAGAAGAAAATACCAGGTCCCCTAAACGCCACAGCTTTCTTCTTAAATAATTAAACTCCACTTAGTTCCTTTGGTGTTTTTTGGGTTTTTATGAGGATTATAATCTCTGAATAATGAATTGGTTTTTAATACTGCATTGGAATATATTTCATAATCATTTTCTGTATATTGTGATAAAGATGTTGCTTCTCTGTCAAACAACAACTTTTTCAATCCTGATGTAAATTTTATCATTTTTCCATCAAAAAATGATATACCTCTTTTTGGTTTCAATTAAAAACAAGGATTTATAAATCAAATTTTACTTACCTTCTTTACCCTGTGGGATTATTTCCAAATTTCCCATCATAAATTTTTTCTCAACTTTATCCCACCTAGGTCCATATATTTGATCGTACTCCCGCCATCTATCTGCTTTTTTGCATCTTCCTTTAAATCATTCCATTCGTAGGCTTCGGCTTGCCAGTCTTCGTCTTCGTCTGATAAATGTATTATTTCTTGAGTTAGTATGTCTTTTTGGGGTTCTTCAAACTTAATCAAATTTGTTTTAGATTTTTCTACATCAATTAATTTATCCAATCATTTCAAAAGTACCCGATTTTGATTCTCTTTTTGTTTATTTTTAATCGTTTCTTTATTACTAGATTCTATCTCTTTTTCATAAATTTTATTTACTTTGTCTTTCAATTGATTCGCCTTTTTTTGGTCTTTCGGCTTCGGCGGACTGACCTGCGACCTTTCAGGGAACTGGCCTTCCTTTTTTCTTGCTCTTTTAATTTTATGCTTTTTTTTGTAATTTCATTTATCCTGTTTTTTAATTTCGCTGCGCTCTTGTCCGATTCGTCATTGTTGTCCGATGCATTATGTATATTTTCTAATTCATCCGTTTTCATCGTCTTACTGGCCTTGTCAGTCAATTATTAAAAAATTAATTCGCAGGGTTTTTTCTTTTTAGGTTTTGGAACTGGTTCGGGCGGAGTCCCTTTCTTCTTCGCCGTGCTTTGTTCAGGTTTTTCTGGATCTTTCTTCGCCTTGTTCTGCATCTGGATCTGGAGGTTTTTTTCTTTTCCACAGTCCGCACAAATAGTTGAATAATATTTAGAACCACGCTTTCCTGTTTTTTCTTTAACCTTTCCTTTGTTTTTTCGGATTAAATTTTACATTACTAATTTCCTGAACAGATTTACAACATGAACAATAACAATAATTAATATTTGCTAAATTTTTAACTGCCTTATCTAAGCTTGTACTAATAAATCTAAATTCAACAGTCATATTTCTTAAAGAGCCTTTATTAAGAATATATACATTCTTTTACAGTCACAATTTTCACATTTTTTAATTATTTTATTTTTATAAATAGTTTTACAATTCTTACACATAGCGTTGTTGATATTGACCAACAATCACTTTTTTTGAAAATGAGATATAATTTTCAGATGTACTAGGAATTATATTAATATCAGAGTAATTCTCACTAAGTTTTAAAATCCATTTCAAAAATAATTTTGAATCATATTTTAGATTATGAATTAAAACTGGTATAAAATTTGGCAATTTCAGATTTAGATTACAAAAATTACATGCTGCGCCTCTATACGATCCATCCATATGATCATGATCTAATACTTTATCTTCTGGGCATTGAAATTTATGTCCACAAATGTGGCATTTTGTTTCGTTATTGAATTTCTGTTTAGTTTTTGCAACTAGAATATTCCTTCGTCGGATCATATAATATTTCTTTCCATAATCAATAAGTGCTTGATTAAACTCTTTCATTAATTCATCTTTATCTTCATTG
This sequence comes from Diaperis boleti, assembly GCA_963583935.1. Classification (NCBI taxonomy): domain Eukaryota; kingdom Metazoa; phylum Arthropoda; class Insecta; order Coleoptera; family Tenebrionidae; genus Diaperis; species Diaperis boleti. Next base: position 20,698,892 of record OY757246.1, on the reverse strand, counting down.
TTTAAAAGTTTTAAATCTGTTTCAATATTGCCATAAATACTTGATGTTTGGAAGCAAAAACTATTTGGGATATGTGCTTGAATGCGTTCAGATTTTTTTCGTTTTTCAAATATTTTCTTCAACGTGCATTCAAAATCTAATGTCAATGTATAAGGATGAAGCTGTTCAGCACCGTTAGAATGATATTTTTTTATATTATTTTTTTCATCTGGCATAATTCCAATTTGTTTACCATTAACACAATTTTCTAGATGTTCATTTAATTTTTTCTCTTTTTTAAAGTATTCATCACATTTCAAACAAAATAGTTTTTTAACAGTCCTTTTACTAACTTGACCTGATAAAAGTGAACTCTTATTTTTAATGAAGGCACAATGATTATTATATATTAGAAGATTGTATATTTTATCAGTTTTTGTGTATTTGCTACTTTTATCTAAATATAAATCTATCCATTGTTTTCCATTTTCTTCATATACTTTATAGAAATTGATACACGCATTCAAATGGTTTCATATTTTTCGCTAATTTCATTAGTTATAAGTACTGGATATGATAAATTTAATTCTGCATATTTAGTAATATCATAATTTGATGGTCTCATGGGCTGTTCAAATTTTATACCTTTAAGATTGGTTTTTATATATAATTTTTAGTTTTAACAAAAGTTCTATTAAATCTTTCTACAATAGATGCTTTATTTTTTGTACCAGTACTACAATGTGTCCCTGGGTGGGGTGCCCATGAGGTGATTTTTTCTAGTACAGTAGAAACTCGATTATCCGGAATAATGGGGGGCAAACCCATTCCGGTTATTCGAAATTCCGGATAATCCGAAGGGTTTCAAAAAACATCTGTATGTTTTATGAATTCTCCTTTATCTAATCGCTTTACAGCTTTCAATTTCTTTTCTAAAAAATTACTGTTTTCTTACGTTGTCTCTTCTCCTGTCCAATGTTCATTGCGATCTAGTTATGTATTTTGTACGCAAAGTATGATATGCACTTGATGTATACAACAGAAATCCAATATCTGAACTGACGAATTTTATTCTCCTAAGGCATAGACGATTAGTTTCCAATAAAAACAACAGCTTTATTATTTCGATTAATGTTTTATTATTGCGAGGAGTCATATTTCCGTGTCAACTGGAATGTTCCGGATAAAACGGAGGGCAAAAACCAACAGTTCCGGATAAAACGGCAAAACTAGAAAACGCATTTGTTCCGGATAAAGCGGAGTTCCGGATAAGCGGGTTCCGGATAATCGAGTTTCTACAGTAATTTGTTTGGAGAAGAATATTTTTGATCTTGACTGGTTTTGCTTGTTATAAAATTACAAAAAAAGATAAAACATTGCAAATCATAGTTGATATGTTTTAATTGGGGGCTTTTTTCTTCAAATAGGATCGAATTTTTGTCAAGTCCCAATATTTTTGATAAATCTAGTATTTAAAGCCGAACACTGCCTAGCAACGCCTAAAAAATACCATTGAAACTTTATGAAACTTTATTGTTGTCAAAAAAAATCGGAATACTAAGTCTTCAGCAAAGAATTTTTTTAATTGGCGACCTATCATATCAACACGTAATCCAAGAATTTCAAGAAAAAATTCAATGGATTATTTAAATTGTTTTGTTAATTATTTTACTCGAAATAAGGTGTCAGCCGTGACTGCCACTGTGTTCAGGTTGCTAGGCAACTTTGCCTTCAGGTTATGGAAAAAATCTTCAAAATTAAAGAAAAAACCGCTTAATTTAAAACAGGTTGATTAAAATGTTTGACTGTAGTTTTCTACAGTTGTAAGATAAGCAAAACCAGTCTAGACCAAAAATATTCCTCTCCAAACAACTTAATAGAGAAAATCAGCTCATGGGCACCCCATCCAGGGACACACTGTATATAATATTATGTTATATTTATCTAAAACCATCTCTTTGAATACTCTGCTATAGATGCCTCTTTCTTTACCACAATGTATATATTTTGGTATTATATTAGTTGATTTAATAATTGAAATTGAATTGAAATGAAAGCATTGGCTAACTCAATACCTGATTTAGTTTTGATTGGTATGGACCATACGTATTTTGAAAATATATCGATAACATTCATTACACCAATATAACCATTGTTTAATTTTTTTTTTACATCACTATCTTATTAATTTTAAATCTGAACTGATAAGATGGATCATCTACTTTCTTTTCTGATCTATAGAAAAAATATAAATCAACTTGGTAAGTGTTACCTATTCCAACCTTTTTCTTGCTGGTTTAAATAATTCTTCAATCTCTATATCTTCTGGTGGTTTTGATATATATTTTTTTCTGATTTACAAATTCTGCATAATATTCGTCTCCATCTTTTTTTAGCAATAGACTCTGGTATACCAATACTTTTGGTTTTTATTTTACATTTTCTACAATAATCCATTTATTTCTCGAATATTTTATAAGTATTTATTTTATTAGTTAAATATCTTTTATCATCATATGTATCATATGGAGCAATTTTATTTGTTTTAACAGTATATAGTTGTAATTTATTTGATTGAATATTATAAACTTTTTTATAGTTTTCAAATTTTATATTTTCTACATTTGATTTTTTAATACTTTTAAATACTTTCTTTTCTTTATGATCCGTTCTAAATGAGTACATTTTTGTTCTTAATCCTACCCATTCTCTGATTGGAATTCCGAGATATTCATCTTTAAATAATCCTGGTACCTTTTTATTTTTTTGAGGCATCCAGTCAATAGTATAATTTGATGTAACGCACCAATCTATATTATTTTTCATATCTTCGTATACATATTCATTTTCTATATATACGATTAAAGAGTCTATATCAGTTCCTAAAAGTTTTATGTTCTTTCTGTATTTCTTTTTTACGAAATTATAATAAAATTTAAACATGAATAATTTTGATAATTCTAATACAACGAAACCAAAAAATGTGTCGTAGGAAATACATTTTATATACGACGACTATTACTTATTAATATTATTATTAAGTAAAATATTCAAAGCATCACTTTTTAGAAACAACCACATGAGACACGTATATAATTATGCTTCAGGTGAACGCAATGAAATTTTTAATATCATCCCTTGTCCATTACGTCCCCCTTCAGGGTTATCTATAATTCAGTTTGTCGCTGTCGTTTTCATCTTCTGATCATCAGCGGATGCTCCATTATGAATGAAAGGAAGATCGAAGGGAAGCCATAATCCTAAAGAACACATGTTTACCTGACGTAAGTAAAAAAATACAACCGCAGCAATACGTTAATAATTTATGTATCTGCCTACACGCATTTCTGCGAAATAGGATTTCTAAATTCAAGCACGCACACAGTGGCGTGTTGGTACAGGATACAGAAGCTTCAGACTCATCGAACATTAGAAAGTATATATAAATAAGTATATTATAATGAATGGTATGGAAGAAAATAAAGAAAAGAATAGTAGAAGAAAGCCCATGAACCAGAAATCGAGCTTTAATGTGCTTTTTAAAGTAGCAATGCTTCTGGTAACGTAGTAATTTCATCAAGTATCCCTATTTGAACGGGGTCGTGTGGTTGGTGTTGTTTTTGTGAAATCGTTATAAAAATAGGACGCACTGTCTCCTGGAGCTAAGATATATGCAGGAATATAGTATAGAGCTATCAATTTCACACGTTCCAACAACACGCTCGGTTGGAGCGCATTGGATAGGGGCTATGGGTCGAATCTATTTTGTTTATAGGCTTCAGTCTTTGATATCGTCTTCTTCTGACTAATACTCAACTAGTCACCAGACATCAATGGTGCGTTGAAAGATAAAACTGGGTGGGTGGACGAATGGGCTTGTGACATCCAAGAGTACAAATTGTGCTTATTATGATTTCTAATTTTTCACTTGCTAGCATTATTTTTTAAATAAAAAAATAAATTCTGAAGAATGAAAATACCCAAAAAGTATCTAAAAAAGAGGGGTGGGATATCTCATCCAGTTTTGAGTGACAGCATGAAAATATGTTTTACTCTCCTCAAAGACAAATTTTTAGTCATCTTTAACGTTTGCAATCAATTTTGGTCCGAAATCCAAATCCATACAACACTAACATATTGTTTTGTATACCACTTGGAATTCTACCACTTTTGTTCCAACCCAAAGTGTGGCTCAAATTGACTGCTGCTGCAACTATTAATCACTTATTTAGGTAGCAATGCCTCTTGATGACGAAAATAAATAAAATCATATATTTATTTATATCCTAAAATTTGTGTAATGATCAAATCTACCTGTTTTGCCAAGTGCTTGCATGGGTGATTAAACATGTTTATAAGACAAATATTTTTTTTCTCTATAGATATTTGCTAGTCAAATTTTGATTCACCTGGAACTAAGCTTCAATTTCTTTAAAACCTAATTCTAGTTGAACATAAAAGCCATTTTGAACATCCCTTGTGGCTGAAGTCTGTTTTGTGACACGAGATCAAGTACAAAGCCGACCCGAAAATTATGTCACCCTCTCGTCTTAACACGCAAAATATAAAAGACCGTGGATGCAACCATAATAAGAAATAAAGTTTCATTTTAACACATCCCCCGTGCAGATGATATCAACGCCCCGAAGCGCATCGAAGGGAGTTCGAAGCAAGTAATATAAATATTTAGGTAGGTTTTTATTTGATAGCTGCTAAGAGAGGGTGAACTGAAATTTGAGATGATGACAATGTAAATTTTTGGGGTTTGTCAGCGTCAATATCTCAGATCGAGTTACGAGGATATTGCGGTCAACAGAATTCTACAGTTACCGACTTTATTTTTGGTCTTGTAGACCCACAATCCTTCTCTTCGTTGTTATGTGTATAATTTGATGTGCTATATAGCACTTGTCCGGGATACCCACGATAAAATCACGCCATGAATAAATTTTACAAAATTTACATTTCACAACAACCGTCTGTTATTCGAACATGTTAGACACACGTTAATCGGTTTTAGTTTGCTGCAAATAACTAGAAAAGCTAAAATTATTGGGTTAGACTAGACTTTAATTTGCGCTGGATTAATTTCGCAGTTGAGCAACTTGTAACGATTTAATTAATGCAGTAAAGGTGGCATATCTGTCAAAGTAAATGTCAAATAATGTAATATTTATGGATCTAATAACCAAGAGCAATTTCTACACTCATCAAAGCTTCGATATAAAGCAAGCATAAACCAAAGATTTTACAGCTTCTAAAAAATATTGCACCTACCATTATAATTCACCTGTGCTTTATATTATTATTTTACACCCTCATACGTCGCAAATTCATTATTTCAGTTTGACTATTTACAATCCATAAATCTAATTAGTTTAATTGGGTTCTCCGAGTTCCTGCTTGATAAAGCTGCAGCTTCTAATTTAGTATCGAAGATATTAATCTTTCCGAATATAAGCATCTTAGCTTCGTTATGGTCGACGCACCCCACAATCAAAAATAAAAATGTTGGGTTGGAGATTTATGTTTATGCTACAATTAATGCTTTACTTCGACGATTACAGTGATCTTAGATTTATTTTTTCTTTCGCATTGTTGAATTCAATTAATAGCACTTCTGATATTCTTTTTCTTAATTTTTTTGATTCTGGTCTAGTTTTTCTATAATATGACAGTTTATATGTATAGTGTGATTTGGAATTAGATCAGACGTGTTTGTGTGGACGGAAGTTTGACCTGAGTACAGGTGGTTTTCATGGTTTTCAAGTGATCAGATTAATAACAACGTTCGAGAAGTAAAGACGTGCTTTTCGTAAACGAAGTGGGAAATAAATACTTGCTCTCTCGAAGGACGCTAGACTTCCTCTCGCTGTTGGCAGATTTAATTTATTTTGGAAACGTACTATTTTTTCTGCCCCTAGGTCTGAAACAACGACTTCTGTGAGGAATGGAAGATGGAAGATAAAATCTACCATTAATGAAATTCAATATTGACGTGTCGTAAGATTGTGTCACACAATTTTTCATTGTGGATGGGCATACTATAACCTGAGTACTAAGGAGGCAAATCACAGACTGGTCGTTCATTATTGGCCCGTCTAGTGAGATTTAAAAAATCTAATAGGCAGGAGATTTATGGCTCTGTAAAATTACACGACCGGAATATTAAGTATGGAATTAATTTATTGGTAATTTAATTGGTTTCGCTTCAAAGGAAAGTTCTTCCGCAGGTAGGACGGATATAAATAAAAGATAAAAAACCTCCGTGGCGAATTCCACTCGGTAGAGCTTACGAGCGTCAAGTTTGAATCGCATTATAATCTAAAAGTTGTCTTTAGCGGGAAGAAAAAGACAAACAAATTTGTTTAGTGGAACTCTTTAGTTTACTGCAAGTTGCGTTTTCGCCCTTAAACTTTTACGACCGGAATGTAAATAAGTAAAGTACGGAAATGAAACAAAGTAAAACAATTCTTCGCAACTATAATCAAATTTGCCTGTAATTTGAATACAAATGCAGTTTTTCAAAGGTTTTGTTTGAGTTCCATCTCGGTTGATTTCCATTACAGTTGTCCTGTCGGTTTGGGTTTGGTTTCGTGTGCGTTCCGCGTTAACTTTGTTTGTTGCATCCCCTCCTTCAGAGAAAATAGAGGGAAATGCGAAAAACATTGGAGGGAGGCCGACGAACCATCCGGACGTTGCCCTTCGACGGTCCACTGGAGACGGGGATGCTTTTATTGCTTACTTCTATGTGGTCTATTAGCTAAATCCACTGTATTCGGCTTTATATACACACTGAAACATATTTCCCGATGCTTTTGGGTAAAAAATCCTTTGGGCATAAATCCGTTGTTAATGGAATCACCCTTCCATCAACATGTGAAATTTTCGTGTTTTCAGTTTGGATATGACTTCCTTTATTTTTGCTCTAACAATAAACTAAATATTTAATTTCGCTCCCGGAATGATCAGAATCGACTCTTATTGCCCTCAATGGAGATTTAACCGCAACTAAAATGCAATCTTTTTGCCCCGGCTTAGAGCGCTGAGCCGGTCGACATGTAAACAATTTAGATTGAACCATACCGGAGGGCAAATTTTGCCGTTTTGCTGTAAATTACAGGAAGTGCTCCGTGTTTTTCAGGTTGTTTTTACCACAGACCGTAATATGATTCCCCATTTTGAAATCACTAGCTAAATGGAGAACTTAATGAGCTTATATCATCACCTGGGGATACAGACATTGTGACATTGTTAAACAACTAAAAGTTCCAGTTGGTGGTCAAAGCTCGACGATGTTAACTCAGGTTGTCAGGAAGTTTCTGGAGAAGTCGAGTGCAAGGAATAATTCCTGTTCCTGAGGACAAACAAGACGGGGTCAAAATTGAAGTGCGAGAAGTTTCCTGAAGTGTCTAAACCGAACGAACGAAGTTTTTTTAATCAGTTTATTGTGTTGCCAGAATAATTTGTGATTTTACATATAGCAGATGTTGCAAAACAACGACTATTCAATTCAACTGTAATTTTTCAAATATTAGAAACAGTAAATTCCGGCGATTATATAACACAAAATAAATTCATCCAATAGCAATTACAGATTTTCCATAGTTACGATGTATATAAGCGCATATCCCCTTGACGACGGGGTATATTCAGTTCGGTGTTTCGGCTGGCTCCAACAATGAACTTTGCCATTGGAACGATTGTTAATTAACGTCAGAAAAAAGGTTCCGTCAAAATTTTACATTTTTTGGTTATATAATCGTAATGAGCATCGAAAATAATCTGATTAAACTATCCTCGTCATTCCGCGAAATACGTCTCATGACTCGGAAGTTTAATCCATATTTTCTATGCTCTTGTGATAACTGACTATTTCACTAGTGAAAATATAAATGGGTGTTCCACTAGTGGTTGCATTGAAAATTATAACGGAACTTGACTATTATTTTTATTTAAGAAAATTATATTTTTTTTTTACCAAGTTAACTGAACACTGAAAAATAAATATTGTTGCGATTCTGAAAAATTCCTCCTTTGAACGAATGTTCAACATCACAAATTTCATGCTCCCTGCTGTTGGTCAATCCAGTGGTCGTCGTTGTCGACGTCATAGTTCTCTTTTTTTTAACAATTATTGTCCTGTATTTATTAACTGATGCTGGCCAACACCTGCTTTGGCCAATGACGAAACGCTAGTGGATCTAATCGAATTATTGGATATTTTAATTTTTAGTTTCCACCCCAATTTTTTTCTGCCCCTGTTTTCACCCATTTTCCAATTTCATTTACTCCCACAGGGGAATTTTTGTCCCAATACATGCTTCTTTCCATTAGAATTCCAAAATGGGTTAGACGTTAAAAACATTCTCTCTGTCTTGACATTGTTGCCTCTCTTCGACAACAGCTTGTGGTATCTCTATATTTAATCGTTGACCATGAATTAATTTGAACCAAATAAAACAGGCTGTACTGCACCGATTTTAATAATTGTTTTTTTAAATGAAAGACATTGACAAGTTCTTTGCGAAGATTAATTTCCATTTTCAAAAATTTCACAAGTTCATTGATTATTTGCAAATCATTTTAGGGGAAAAGCGGTCCGTTACAGTCATCGATTTAAATGAGCGTGAATCGTTTTAAGTAACAAGCTGATTAACTGGAGCTAAATATAGAACTCGGGTCAGTTTTGTTGCGCGTCTTGATGTGCAGTAAATTATGTTCAGAGTAGGGAGACAGAGCTCACTTTGAAAAATATTCTCGATTTGTACACATCGGTACAATATATCGGGATGTTGACAGGAATTAGTCTTACTTCAAAGAAAAAATATCAAAGAGTACCTACGGGTACCTACTGCTTCACACACTAATAAAAAAGATTTATAACTTTACCGTCATTAACCCAACATGAACCACTGGCTATCTGGAGGCATATTTATTTTTTAGTTTCTTTTTACGGGTCTTAGAGAACGTTAGGGTGTAGAGATAATACATTTGTTTTTCCGAATGCATTGCAACGATTCTGTGTGTAAGTAAAATTTTTTATTTCCTTTTTGTTCCATTCGTTTGTAACGTTAGATTATTTTGGGTTCAGGCTAACATCGATTGGAGTGCCGATTGCAATTTTTAATTTTAGTTTATTGTTCAATTCAATTACATTTTATTTAACTTCTACATTTTTTTTGGCGCTTTAATTTCTTTCTATAACATTTGTTTTTTTCTAATAAACAGAATGCCTCGCGTTCCCGGACGGAGAAAAACACAAGAGGTGCGTCGTAGAAATACACAAATAATTGAAATTTCTCAACACGTTGAAGCGATTTTCGGTACGAACGCTACTGTCCCAAAAAACTACTACGATAGTTGATTCATTTAAATCAGCCTTAAATAACAATCCGATAAATGTTGATTCACATAATCTCGGTGAACTTTCATTAAGTTGTTCATTTTGTTCGGCGCTTCATTTTAATTTAGAAATAACATCCAGAAATGCCGAAGCATTTACTGTATGTTGTCACAAAGGAAAGGTTCATTTACCACTTTTTACTACATCTCCGGTTCTACAATCACTCATCGAAGGTATAACATCTACAGATTACAATTATAAACAAAAATGCAAAAATTTCGCTGAGAACATAAGGTCATATAATTCAGCTTTTGCTATGGCAAGTTCTGAAGCTGATTTGGATCAATCGGTGGTTAATGGGGTGTATCATTTCAAAATTCACAATGTTATGTATCATCGCGTTTGGGATCAATCCCCGTTATGCACACATTGACTTATTATTATTATCCAGACCGTTTTTTATTCAAAATTACAGTTAAACAAAACAAATTAAAAATTGTACTGTGTAACATGGTAACCAGTCTTTATTCAACACTATTTATGTAAGTATTCACTTTTTTTTTTAATTTTTGCATTGATTCGATTACCAATCCAATACATACCACTCGAATTTCGAGTGACGGGCGATCGCTAGTAGTCTATAATTATCTGATATTTATAAATCAATTAAAAAGAAGGAACTATGCACTTACCTTGCAGGATTATCTGATATTTATAAATCAGTTAAAAAGAAGGACCTATGCTCTTACCTTGCAGGACAAAATTCCGCATTTTCATTGGGTATCAACCATTTACTTTTAGTTATACGTTTTGCACCGCCTTTATCAGTTTTGGCATAATTAGAATTATATTCTACACGTCGTGTAGGAAGACCCTTATTGTTAATTTCGTCCATGAAGTAAGTTTGACATTGAGCGCCTTCTCCACCTCGCCAAGACAATTCATAGGAGGCAATAAAGAAAAAGTTCTTTTAAAGTTCCTCGGGGTTATCTTCGTCAAAAACTTTTCTGATATTATTTTTCAGACAGACCTGCTGCGCTGCTGGTTCTTTTTTGTGGAAGCGCCTGTAACTTTCGACTAGTAGCATCTCTGGCCTCTCTCGATGGTTTGAATACAGCTTCACTAAAATATTCCACTGATTGAAATGCATTTCTTGCACATTATATTCCGACCCATCTCTCTTCTTCATATAGACAGTCCCAACTCTTCAGAATAATATTTATATTTGCAGGTGTGGTAGATGAGTAGTCTTTTTTATACCTACTCCTGACTTCCGTGTATTTTCCGGCACGTTGTTCTAATATCCACATTGATTTCTGCATCAGATATCTCTCTAAATCTTTTGCACACACTTTCCATTGCGAATAACACGTAAGTAGCAAAATGACAATAATTATTACCTATAAATCAAATCGTGAAACACTGTTTAAAAAAAAAACTTTATAGAAATGAAATCTGTAACGCAAATTTACCAGCTAGCTTTTTAAATTTATTTTTTTAATTATCGATTTGGTTCATTCAATTGTGTGTTGAATACAAAAATTGTACAATTTTGTTGTTCATAAAGCGAATGACCATTCATAAATATTCGACAATTTTTTACTACTCGTACTATAACTGTTTTTTTTTTTGACGGTGAAGTCCTGCATAGAGTTGTAAAAATTTCACTATAAGTCTGTTAAACATAAAATTAATACTAAAGTAGTCATTCCAACAAAAGGCAGACAATATTGAGAAAATGTGCCAAATGGGAGAGTTTTTGGCAGCAAGTGCTATTGGAACCACAGAAGGCATTTAAAGGTTCATTGCACTTGTTATAAATATTTGGCTCTTTTCCTGCAATTTGGGGGATAAATTCCCTGACCTGTCCATGGCTCGTCGCAAATTATTCGTCCTCTACCAGTTTAAATATTTAATAATACCACTTAGTATATTTTTGCATTTTTCATAAACCTGCTGTTAATGGAATCCGCGTTTCCATCAACAAGTAAAACTCATGTTTTTATTTTCTATTTTGCGGATATTGCCTCGTTTATTTTCGTTCTATAAATTTCGGCTAGCGCATGTCTTTTTATACAAGTTTCTCGTCGGCCGTTAGTTTATCCACTTGTTTCTCCTTTTTCTATGCAGTGCATAATTCAAAAGTGTCAAAACAGACGGGCGTAGTTTAATGTATTTTTCATTCTCCCCAACGCAGGTTCTCGAAGAGGGGCACAACAAGCGATGAAAAATACAAGGAAGGAGGAAAATATCCGCGTCTTGCGGTAGGATAGAGATGCCCTCCGCAACTCAATACGTGTGACGTACGAGTATGGACTTAAAGTTATGAGACACATTTATATGGAAATTGCAGCGTTTCGCACCCTCCTATTGACATTCTTTAAATTTTGACGAATTTTGCGGCCATAAATCCTCGGTATCGTTGCCGCTCCTCGCCTCATTTAATTGAAGTATATCGCGGGAATTTATTGTTATTCTCTGTTTCATATTGCCCCGTATCTTTTCGGGATTATTCAAATCCTTGCAGCAATAATGGTACAGATAGGCAGAAGATATGGCGGTGAATGCACAAACTTGTCATTTTCGTCTACCACTGTTGTTCGCTTTCGTGGGTCGTAAATAATGAATGAAGAGGCTTTGACTCTTCGGCGCCTCCTACATAATTCAAAGGTCTTTTGTCTGAAGTCCTGGTGCAATTACCTGGGGTACATCTGCTCCCGGTCATCGTTTTAGATTGCTGCGATAACATTTTTTTCTTCTTATGTAAATCTAGGCGTTCTTGTCACATGGAAATTTGTCGCTTCGCAACGGATGAGTGAAGGGCAAAGCGAGGGTGTTGTGTGCTTTTCACGGGGCTATTTTAAGGCTATTTTTTCATTAACATAAATGTGGGCGGGAAGAGAAAAAACTTTTAGATCGCACTATTGGGGAATGTATTCAGATGGGATGATGGAAATGAGAGCATCCAGTCCTGTTATATCTGGTTAGCTGATTGAAAAGCAAAACACGACGTATGCACTGTATGCAATGATATAGAGAAAGAGGAATTAAAAGTGTACAGAATTTATTTTTTATTTTGCATGATTCTTAAATAGGGTTTAATAATGCAAAACCGTGGCATAAAGTAATGTAATGAAACTCTTATGTTTATAAAAAATTGATGCACAATTTAGAGCAGTCTTGTATTAACATGATTGATCCCTGACGTGATTTAGGCTGAATATCGAATCGCTGAGCTCGTCATATTTAACACTCCATTCTTTGTTGATAAATGCTTTCAGAATATTTATGGGTAATATTGATTGACGGTGATATACATTCTTTTGCAGATGGACATTTGTTAAAACACATGCCAGTGCTAGCTTTCCATCTCTACTTTTGTTTTTACGGTGTGTAATACTGACTTCAAACGAATGTTTCATTATGTAAATGACCACACAATGCAGGAAATGAAAAGTTTTTAATATATTCAAACAATGTTTTTTTTTCTTTACTTTTGTAAATGCTTTGATGGCTTTCAGACGATATGCCCTTCATGGAACTGCGTGTAACTAGCGATTTTCGTGATATTTCAGCATAATATAATATCAATAATAAATATTCTGCCAACTCCATGATCAGTTTTAATACTTTTGGTATATCTTGTTTTTCTATTTTTGTTAATATTTGTTCGTCTCATTTCCTGATTTCCATTATCTTGAAATAATAGTCTTCTTCCTATTTTTGGTTATTTTAAATGGACTTACCTAAGTAATTTGGAAGGTTAATGGACTGGAAGGTATCGGCCCTTCTTGTAGAATTAGGAACGTTAAATAAACACTTGAAGTTGTAGGAAAAGAGAACGGATGTCACAGAAGAATACAAACCTTAGGGAAGCATAAATATGTAATAGACTTACAAGATATCTGCATCATGGTCCATGGCACTTCACACATTCAAATGTCTTTATAGTACTTTAGCTCGTGAGTATCCACTATTCTTTAGTTTGGAAAAACCTTAAATATGAAGCAGCCATAATGGCAATTTGAAATTGTATGTGTAGACATCATAAAAACAGAAATTCTGTATACATATTATTGTGTATATGTATATCAGACCGTTAGAAGCATTACCTAACAAAGCTCTACGATTTTTACTTTAGTTGGAACAAGTTTTCCCCAAGATTGAGGCCTTCCAAAGCAGTTGCTGCTCCACCTCCTCGGTCTTTGTAGTTGCACAAACTTTCCTGACTCTTCGAAAAATTTCTCCTCTGCTTTTGGTGCGGTCGGAACGCCACATGTTACGCTCGAACATTGTAAACAACTTTATCATTGTACTCCACTATTTCTAAAACTAGGATTAAAAATTTGTGCAAGTTTCACCATGTAGACACCACACGCAGTCACGTTCTTGCAAAGTAATCAACTCAATATACGGGGAGCCACAACTCATCTCTGCGTTGCAGACTAATAGAGAGCGACTGAGTTCGTGACAAGTGACTCTAATAACACCGGACGCACCCCCAATTTTGCTCCGCGTGTGTTTCCGAAGCGGCTAGCTGAAAACATTCCGGATCGCCCCTTTTCAAAGAACTGAAATGGGTTGCGTGCACTGTTGCTGGAATGGTCTTTTCGTTAATTAGCACAGCTTGATGAAAAAACAATTTAACAAAACGATCGCAGCTTAAATTACTACAGGGGAACCATTTTCCGGCTCAGGAGATGTTTTGAAATTGCCAGGATCACATGAGAGATGTTTCGAACAATGCGTGAGGTGTAAATATTAAATCTATGTCTAAATCTATGTACAGTCGTGTGTAAAGCAAGGCAAGGCGATCGCACAGTTTGGGATATTTCAATTTATTTATGTCCGCTACTTCGTGCGCCATGGTATCAATGGTGAAGAAAAGTCAACAGTTTGTGGCCTTTCGTGACCTCACACAAACTTCTTCAGTTTTTTAATATCCCATTAGTATTATTTTTTTAGCATTTCTGAAAAATTTTATGTTCTTCGAAACATTTTACAGGAAGTACTCTAGGAGGTTTATCACTCGCGGGAACACTTCACTTCAAGAAATAAACATCTATGAACATCAATTAATAATAATAATGATTGTAGTGTGATTGCATCCTGTAGCCAGAATACAAGCATTTACAAAACCATGCTGTTATATTTAGCAATCCTCAAGTGACAATAAAAAATCATTCAAATAATTACGACAATGGATTTGAGATCTTAATAAATTTTCATTGAAAAAATATTATAGAATTACTTTTTTTTTCGAAATGTGATCGTGAAAAAGTATAGTACATAGTAGATAAAACTCGAGTGCGTAACCATTCCTGGTCGTATGTATGCTTCTTAAACTCTTGTTATGTAATATACCATTACGCAACTATAACGTGCGATTTATGTTTGACACAGCTTACATCCTTGTCAAATCCTTTTGTGTAAAATTAACATTTCTCTGTTAGATACATGTAAAAGGAGGGTTTAGTCCTAACTTCCCCGGAAATCGGACCAGCTGCGCTCTTATAAGATCTAGTCCGTATGATATATGTATCTGGGAGTATGATCACAGTGCGGTTGCGGACAAATAAAGTTGGGCAAGTTAATGATTTTTTAATGAATCTTGGTAAATCAGGCTCTTACCAGGCGTGGATGCGGCATCACGAAGCTGATAGAAACCTACATTTTTTTAAATTCCGTCAAGATCAATTCTCATTTAACATCAACGACAAGGAATAAGTTGATTGAACGGTAATCTATCTATCTATCAGTACTGTGACAATAATGTCAAATGTACAAAGTGAATCTTTACTAAAAATAACAAAGGTTCGGGAACATAATTGATCAGGATGGCTGAATTGTCTATTAATTATATTTCGTATTGCCGTTCTCGAATTACAATGACAACTTGTAGTCGCAGTTTCTTGCGCTCCACCACGAATGTTTAAAATAAATAAAATCCACTTATCGCCTGCACCCAACACGCTGGCCACAGCTCTCGTCTGGCACGTATTATATTTTCATTGCAAATTTTTCGTGCTTCACCACGGACGTATTTTAAGTGCTCCGAAAATGGACAAAGTGAAAGTTCCCAGGGCTAACCCTTCTAACCGAAAAGCAAAATTCAAGGGGTTTTTAAAGGAAATCCCGGAAAGCTCAAGTAAGTACCCACTGAATCTATTCCGTCGTCACTGTCCTGCGACCCAATGGCGGTGCGACAACATTTCTCCTTGTGAGTTACTTGAACATGAACATAAATAATTGTTTACCTTTCGGACTTTGCATCGCGCCCTTATTTTTACAAAGATTCAGACCACTTCTCGGTCACTTGAGAACCCAGGGTGTCACCTGAGTCGCCTATTTAGACGACATTTTAATCATTAGTCCAAATCACTATAAAACATTCGAAAATGGTTATTGACGCATTAAACTTTTGGGATTGTATTACATTTGAGAAAAGTGCTTTACAACCACCGCAGGCTTGGTTTTGGGTTTATCTTCGATTCGACCTAATTATTGCAAAACAGAAAGAACGTTGTGTTTAAAGATACTATATAACACAATGTAAACAGCCAGTAATATATTTAATCCAGATATCAGGTATTTCTAGAAATATTGAGTCCGCCTCTCCTAGCGTCGCTATATTGCTTCGAACCCATGCATCGAATGCCCGGCCCGTCCCGTCAGCCGGGTCCAAGTACTTCCAGTCGACCAGTCAATCCAGTGGACCAGTTGGACTCCTGGAACATAGTTGTACTCTCTGGTCGCTATAGTTCAGGAGTCAGAGCGGCTTGGATATACAATCTCTGTTGTTGTCCATAACAGCCGCCCCCATCACGAGTTGGATTCCATGAACCATACCAGCCCCATCAGCAGTTGGATTCCATGAACATAGTTGTATTCTCTGGTCGCTATAGTTCAGAACTTAGGGCGTGCTTGCATATACAATCTCTCTTGTTGTCCATAACAGCCGCCCCATCAGGAGTTGGATTCCATGAACCATAACAGCCCCATCAGCAGTTGGACTCCATGAACATAGTAAGTCGATTCTCTGATCGCTATAGTTCATGGCGTGCTTGGATTATTACAATCTCTGTTGTTGTCCATACTAGTCTCCTCAGGAGTTGTGTTTACGTGCTATACTTTGTCCCTCGGTTTCTGGACTTTTTTCTGGACTTTTCTCTGCTCACATGTGTCGATCGGTTTCTGAAATTGCACTTGGGTATTTTGTGTCGACTTCCCCTTAAATGGACTCGACTTACATCAGAACCTTTTTGAAGTTTGTAGTTTAAATCTTCAGTTTAGACTGAGCTGCTCAACAAAGCGCATTTGTATACTTATTCATAATAAAATATATAAAGATAGGTCCATAAAAAAGAGACAACAGCTCTCTGGTTCGGTGTCAACCCTTCGTAGGAGCCAACAGGTTGGATTACATGAACATAGTTATATTCTCTAATGGCTATTGTTCAGGGCGTGCTTAGATATTACAATCTCTGTTGTTGTCCATAACAGCCCCATCCGGAGTTGGATTACCTGAACCTAGTTATTCTCCGATTATTCTCTGACCGCTATAGTTCAGGGCGTGCTTGGATTATTACAATCTCTATTGTTATCCATACCTACCAGTCCCATCCGGAGTTGGATTCTTACAATCTCTATTGTTGTCCAGAATACTTCATAACTCCCCATCTAGAATCGCTGCTGGGCACTAATTCAGCTGGGTCAAAAGGGCTAGAAGTGCCCATAGAAGTCACGACACTATCATAATGTCTTCATCCAATATTGTCACCGGTCACCCACCCTTAGCCAACTACATTGCCTTAGTCCCGTCGGTCTTTAACGGGGAAGTTTTCAATTTCAGTCCCATTATTGGACCCTGCTGTGAAACAAATTAGTGGCGATTGCCACTTGGCACTTTCCTTTTTTTTTGGACAAGCTCTTCCTGAGCACTTCAACGCCGCACAAGAAACAAAGAAGCCACCTAGCTTCTTCAGAAATTCCTCTTCGGACGTTACCTTCTTTCAAGCCAGGACTTCGTCTACACCGGTCCCAAACTCCCGGTCCATCTGCGGTCAACCGACCGGGTTTTACCTTCCGGTCCAAATAATATTCGGATGAAGAAGGAGGAGGAGAGGCGATACCAATTGCTGGACGCTTAAGTAACTTTCTGAGTAACTCATTTAAGCTGGATCTCCGGTTAGAAAATTTATAAACAATGTGTCTTTACACGAATCGACTGAAGGAGCCCCTCTTTTACGATTTAAGTCGCTCAAAGCGATCGAATATATTTATTTTCAAAACTATTATCCGATAATGAACATTCCGCATCAGCAAAACACGATTTAGACTGGTGGAGTGAGTCACTCTCACACAGTCGGAGAACGAACCTATGTAATAATTTTGCCCTAGAAATCTATTAAGACGCTCCAAAATCTGGTTGGGGCGCCGTTATCAATGTTGTCGAATTAATGGCCGCTTTTAATGCCTTAAACTCCTTTGCCAAAGGAAGGTCGAAGTGTCATATTCTTCTTAGCTTCGACATACATACAACACATAGGCAGTGTCAGATTCCCCAGGTTCAACAACGGTTGCCAGGGATATATTTTGGCAGTGGTGCGAATAACGCAACATTTTCCTGACTGCTTCCTATATACAGGGTAGCGCAAAAGTATGGAAACACCTGAATATCTCAAAAACTGTTAGTCCCATCTAAACCAAATTTTGCAGGTATATAGGGGTCTATGATATCTACTTGGTGTAATTTTTTCATAGATGCATTTGTTTTCGAGATACAAAACTTATATTTTTTTAAATAGCAACATAGGGTGAAAATAAAATTTTTTGAAAATGCATTTTTTTTCTGAATTTAACGATGTGCTATAATAATTCTACTTTTTGGCATTTGTTTGCAAAAAAAATATTTTTTTTTTTATAAATTATTATTATTACTAAAATCACGGCTGCAAATGTGATTATTTGTGCGGTAAGAAAATAGTATGCCGTCAAACCTAACAGTATTACTAAAAAAGTTTATTTTTTACAATGAATGTTCAAAATCTTGACCATTAATTTCTTGACAAAAATGAATTCTATTAATAAAACTCCTCATCTAAGATTGTTCCTGGTCTTACACAGCATTTTCCAAATTATGACAGAAGAAATGTACCTGTTGTAGCAACCTGGTTCCAGCAAGATGGAGCTCCACCCGATTTTAGTCAACAAGTCCGACGTCAGTTAGATGAGGCGTTTCCTAGCAGGTGGATCGGCGGGAGAAGGGCAATTGAATGGCCGCCAGATCTGCCTCCTGATTTATCACCATATTTTTTTTTTTGTGGGGTGATAAAGTAAAATGTAAAGATTATGCCAGAAGACATAAATTAAGAAAGAAATTAATGGTCAACATTTTGAACATTTATTGTAAAAGACAGATTTTTTTAGTAATACTGTTAGGTTTGATGGCATATTATTTTCTTACAGCACAAATAATAATATTTGCAGCCGTGAGTTTAATAATAATAATAATTTATAAAAAAAATATTTTTTTTTGCAGACAAATGCGAAAAAGTAGAATTATTATAGCACATCGTTAAATTCAGAAAAAAATGCTTTTTCCAAAAAGGTTATTTTCACTCTGTTGCCATTTAAAAAAATATAAGTTGGTTTTGTATCTCGAAAACAAATGACAGTACAACTATGAAAAAATTGCTCCAACTAGATATTATAGACCCCTATATACCTGCAAAATTTGGTTTAGATGGGACTAACAGTTTTTGAGATATTCAGGTGTTTCCATACTTTTGCGCTACCTTGTATATGGGAAGCAGTAAGGAAAATGTTGCGTTATTCGTACCACTGCCAAAATATATCCCTGGCAACCGTGTTGAACCTGGGGAATCTGACACTGCCTATGTGTTGTATCTATGTCGAAACTAAGAAGAATATGACAGTTGGACCTTCCTTTGGCAAAAGAGTATAGGGCATTAAAAGCGGCCATTAATTCAAGAACATTGATAACGGCGCCTCAACCAGATTTTGGAGCGTCTTAATAGATTTCTAGGGTAAAATTATTACATAGGTTCGTTCCCCGACTGTGTGAGAGTGACTCACTCCACCAGTCTAAATCGTGTTTTGCTGATGCGGATATGTTCATTATCGGATAATAGTTTTGAAAATATAGTCGATCGCTTTGAGCGACTTAAATCGGAAAAGAGGGGCTCCTTGAGTCGATTCGTGTGAAGACACATTGTTTATAAATTGTCTAACCGGAGATCCAGCTTAAATGATTTACTCAGAAAGTTACTTAAGCGTCCAGCAATTGGTATCGCCTCCCCTCCTCCTTCTTCATCCGAATATTTATTTGGGCCGGAAGGTAAAACCCGGTCGGTTGAGTGCAGATGGACCGGGAGTTTGGGACCGGTGTAGCCGAAGTCCTGGCTTGAAAGAAGGTAACGTCCGAAGAGGAATTTCTGAAGAAGCTAGGTGGCTTCTTGGTTTCTTGTGCGGCGTTGAAGTGCTCAGGAAAAGCTTGTCTAAAAATAGGAAAGTGCCAAGTGGCAATCGCCACTAATTTGTTTCACAGCAGGGTCCAATAATGGGACTGAAATTGAAAACTTCCCCGTTAAAGACCGACGGGACTAATGCGATGTAGTTGGCTAAGGGTGGGTGGCCGGTGACAAGATTGGATGAAGACATGATGATAGTGTCGTGACTTCTATGGGCACTTCTAGCCCTTTTGACCCAGCTGAATTAGTGCCCAGCAGCGATTCTAGATGGGGACTTATGAAGTATTCTGGACAACAATAGAGATTGTAAGAATCCAACTCCGGATGGGGCTGGTAGGTATGGATAACAATAGAGATTGTAATAATCCAAGCACGCCCTGAACTATAGCGATCAGAGAATAATCGGAGAATAACTAGGTTCAGGTAATCCAACTCCGGATGGGGCTGTTATGGACAACAACAGAGATTGTAATATCCAAGCACGCCCTGAACGATAGCCATCAGGGAATATAACTATGTTCATGTAATCGAACCTGTTGACTCCTACGAAGGGTTGACACCGAACCAGAGAGCTGTTGTGTGTTTTTTTTTCAGGACCTATCTTTATATATTTTATTACGAATAAGTATACAAATGCGCTTTGTTGAGCAGCTCAGTCTAAACTGAAGATTAAAATTACAAACTTCAAAAAAGTGCAATTTCAGAAACTGATCGACACATGTGAGCAGAGAAAAGTCCAGAAAAAAGTCCAGAAACCGAGGGACAAAGTATAGCAGGTAAACACAACTTCTGAGGGGACTAGTATGGACAACAACAGAGATTGTAATAATCCAAGCACGCCATGAACTATAGCGATCAGAGAATCGACTTACTATGTTCATGGAGTCCAACTGCTGATTTGGCTGTTATGGTTCATGGAATCCAAATCCTGATCGGGCGGCTGTTATGGACAACAACAGAGATTGTATATCCAAACACGCCCTGAGTTCTGAACTATAGCGACCAGAGAATACAACTATGTTCATGGAATCCAACTCCTGATCGGGCGGCTGTTATGGACAACAACAGAGATTGTATATCCAAGCACGCCCTGACTGCTGAACTATAGCGACCAGAGAGTACAACTATGTTCAAGGAGTCCAACTGGTCCACTAGATGACTGGTCGACTGGAAGTACTTGGACCCGGCTGACGGGACGGGCCGGGCTATTCGATGCATGGGTTCGAAGCAAGATAGCGACACTAGGAGAGGCGGACTCAATAATTGTAGAAATATCCGATACCTGGATTAATAACTGGCTGTTTACATTGTGTTATATAGTATCTTTTAACACAATCGGAGATCGAAGATAAACCCCAAACCAAGCCTGCGATGGTTGTAAAGCACTTGTCTCAAATGTAATATAATCCCATAAGTTTAATACGTCAATAACCATTTTCGAATATTTTATAGTGATTTGGACTAATGATTAAAATGTCGTCTAAATAGGCGACCCTGGGTTCTCAAGTGACCGAGAAGTGGTCTGAATCTTTGTAAAAATAAGGGCGCGAAGCAAAGTCCGAAATGTCAACAATTATGTTCATGTTCAAGTAACTCACAAGGAGGAATGTTGTCGCAGGGCAGTGACGACGGAATAGATTCAGTGGGTACTTACTTGAGCTTTCCGAGATTTCCTTTAAAAACCGCTTGAATTTTGCTTTTCGGTTGGAAGGGTTAGCCTTGGAAACTTTCACTTTGTCCATTTTCGGAGCACTTAAAATACGTCCGTGGTGAAGCACGAAAAATTTGCAATGAGAATATAATAACGTGCGAGACGAGACCTGGGGCCAGCGTGTTGGGTGCAGGCGATAAGTGGATTTTATTTATGTTAAACATTCGTGGTGGAGCGCAAGAAATTGCGACTACAAGTTGTCATTGTAATTCGAGAACGGCAATACGAAATATAATAATTGATCAGGATGGCTGAACTGTCTATTAATTATAAACCAGAGATCTGCGTTTGAATTTGTGCACCTAATCCTCTAGCCGAAAATCTCAACGCTGTTTGTACATACGCTATACTGTATATTATATATGTATACCCTGTATATTTCAATTCCAGTTAAAAAGTTCTACTTTGTCATGCACCAGCGCTCGTACACATGATGTGACCAGTTATATGAGCAGCTACTAAAATGTAATGATAGCATTACTAACCCAGCTCGTTTTGTTTGAATTTTTTGTTCCAGAGCTGCAAGAAACAAATTAGGTAGTTACCCTCACCACATAAGGAAATTATACACTTTGTTTTCGTTAGTATAATGGCTTTTAGTTGTCTGTGGGGTATGTTTTAGTAATGCAGGCGTATTGTCGGCACAAAATCTCGAAGTTGCCTTGTCGGTAAGTTTTTAATTAGGTGTTTCCAACTTTACACATTTATGTGAATGAAATTTACTTTTATTTGTCGCCGAACTCGTTCAAAGTTGAATCAATATTTCAGTGTTTTCCGTCGTTGAAAAATTCTAATTAGGAAGTGTCTTGGGTTTGAAAGCTTAGGTTGCCTACACCAACAATTTTCCACCCGGTTGGTCTTTATTTTCCGTTTATCTACTGTACGATTACTTACTATTCATGCGTTATATCCTTACGTGGTTATTTCTCTGATAACAGCGGTCTGTTCTTCTATGCAGAACGAATTGTTTCCTGTTAGAAACGCAGGAATGTATGTACGTTATTTTCAACGTTTTATTGCATTCAGTAGTGGGACTACAGCTGGTTAAGCAGTGCAAGTAATCATCTAATCTAAGAGTGAGTTGAATTTGTATTTAAAATATTGTTTTAGTGACTTTGGTCGTGAATTATTCAACATTTACCTCAAAAATTGTGAGAAATGGTGGATGCGCCAGGAAAAAGAATTAGCGATATGTGAGTATAGTGCGGTCATTAAACTTAAGAACTGCCTGACAGTTTTTATTACCCATTTGGATGTTGTTCCACTGAACTACGCGTATATTACAAAACTTACACCTTACATTCTAAAGTAATACTTGGAATTCGACTTCCTCGTCTAAGTACTTGTATCCCAAAGTTTTGTATTTTAAATTGCTTTTTGTGCCCAAGCACCAGCTTCAGAGTATTTAAAAGTAATCTGGTAACGCTGAAAAGTACGGCCGCTGTTGCTATTAAAATCGTTAGCTGAAAATTTGTTCAATAATCTCGCGTGAGCGCCCCCGTGTACGTTTTTACGAACATCATCGTACCAACTTTAACCCGATTAATAATTCATTGAACGTAGTCGACTTAAGCTGACGATGAACATAATTAAAGAGTTTTAATTGTTTTCGGTAAAAGTCCTAAAGTGAATTGTTGAGTATCTTCGTACGCAGTTGAAATTAAATTGACCCCGAAGCCATATCTAAAAGGAATCCAGGAGACGGATTGTTCCGGCCTTAATGATATCTTTTCCATTCTGGACGGTGCGGGAATGCAATCGCTGTGAACACGTGGATGAAGAATTTCGTTTTTGATTAAATGTGAAAAGAAATGGGGGAATGCACTGCACTTTGCCAAAGGTCAGGGCGCCGTCGGCGATTCTTTATTGGTTTGGAAGTATTTTAATTCTTTTAGAAACGTGGACTTGAGTGCTTTAAAAAACTCTTTATTTTACTTTGGAAATTCAGTCTCTGGAAGACTCCCAACTTGGAAATTATGGTTTCATTTTGTCATTTTTGTAAATAAGTTCGTCTGGTATTTGTTGGGGTGGTAGTTTTCTGTAATAGCTAAGGAACTCCTCATTGTTAATATTCAAACTCCCAACTGCTTCTGAATGCGCTGCAAGTGCCGTTTAGCTTGAATTAATCAGAACGTGCGAGAGGAAACGGTTTAGTTATGCCAATGCTAATTCTGTTACTCGGCAAGACTTGGTGTAAACTTTATTGTACTAAGCGGACTTGCTGCAACAATCAATAATGCATAAGATTTTAAATTCTTCACGTTTCTTTAAAATTGATTAGTTTTACTGGTGGTGTGAATTTTAAGGAGCTTTTAGTGAGCCGGAAGTACAATAATTTAAGGGCCGATCTTTTCACCTCCCACTAAAGTGCCAGTTAAATTAAAAAGTAACAATTAAGCAGTTGGGGTATTTTCATAAAAAAATGAAGTGCCAGTTACTTACTTGACAGATAACACTTTAATAGTAATTTAATTTCACTTTAAAAGGTTAAAATATTTACAACCGTTCTATTGTTATTTAGTACTTTTAAGTATCTATATCGTGGGACTTTTCATCGGGCGGTACCCTTCTTAAATTTGCACTAGATCTCCAATATTTAGATAAAACGAATCACTGGCGTAAAATCTAAGTGGCCACATTGGATTATTACGATCTGTAGGACTATATGAGCGACTATTTCTTTCGATAAACGGAAAATCATCCCATGCGTTAAATAAACCACGATGGGCAAGTCTATTTCTACTATTGTAAGACCTTCTGGGTTTAAAATAATTTTCTATTCTTTGAACATCGTCATTCGGAGAGAATTTTCAGGTCTTCGATTATATTAATATTTCAGTCCATTTTTGTCGTAATAATAAAGCTACAGACAGTTGTTAGTTTAATGTTTGTTAATCACTGGATTTAATCAGTTATGATGTAAATCATGTAGATGGGAATTAAACCGTAAATAACTATGTATCTAAAATAATTCCACTATGGTTTACACAATTTTAATGGTCTTAAATGTGACATTTAAGTGAAAATACGGTTAGTGACGCTAAAGTGACAGTTGGCCCTAATTGTTACTTTGGTGGGAGGTGAAGAGATCGGCCCTAAATATGTATATTTAATTTCTTAGATATTGTTCGATGTACCACGGAGCATTTTGGAACCTGTAGTTTTTGAGATATGTATTTAGTCCCAATTCTTCGGTTTGATAGTACTTATGTTGTCACTTTGATGTGTTTTTCTGAAGTAGATAAAATGAACGATTTTCAGGTTTCAATTTTTTTCCAACCCAATTTTCAATTTCCCTTGCATATGAACGGCAGAAACCATTTTTTTACATGTTTTAATTCCTTACTCTTTAGGGCTAAAGGTGACGAAATTTTATTATCAAGTGTGCGACAGAGATAAAATATGTCTAAAGTAATCCCGCTTTCTTTCAGAAACAGTTCAACCGATTTGAAATCTACAAATGGGGTTGTATTCAAGCTCTTATGCTGTTTCACGCTATAGTGCTAAAATTTTAAATTTCAATTTTTTTTGGAAATTTTGAAATTTTTTTTTTGGTAATTTTCAAGAAATCAAAAATTTCAGGTAGTCATTTCAATTTCCTGCAAATGTCAAGCATTATTCCGTTTTCAAAATTCCAATATCGTAAAGAGTTCCGGCTGGAAAAGGTTTTGAAAATTTTTCTTTGTTCTTTGCCGACGCGACGTCCCGCTGCAACTGCTGAATTTTGCTTTTCGGTTGGAAGGGTTAGCCTTGGAAACTTTCACTTTGTCCATTTTCGGAGCACTTAAAATACGTCCGTGGTGAAGCACGAAAAATTTGCAATGAGAATATAATAACGTGCGAGACGAGACCTGGGGCCAGCGTGTTGGGTGCAGGCGATAAGTGGATTTTATTTATTTTAAACATTCGTGGTGGAGCGCAAGAAATTGCGACTACAAGTTGTCATTGTAATTCGAGAACGGCAATACGAAATATAATAATTGATCAGGATGGCTGAACTGTCTATTAATTATAAACCAGAGATCTGCGTTTGAATTTGTGCACCTAATCCTCTAGCCGAAAATTTTTTTTTTTGGTAATTTTCAAGAAATCAAAAATTTCAGGTAGTCATTTCAATTTCCTGCAAATGTCAAGCATTATTCCGTTTTCAAAATTCCAATATCGTAAAGAGTTCCGGCTGGAAAAGGTTTTGAAAATTTTTCTTTGTTCTTTGCCGACGCGACGTCCCGCTGCAACTGCTGCATTGGCGAAAGGAGTCGGACTGTAAAATTGACTGATGCATACTGACGTATTGTTATCATTATTATTCCGTCACTTATGTTACAACAAACAATCCAAAAAAATAAAAGAAAAACACCTTATCTGAAAGTTTATTATTGTCGTCCAAGCAATTAGATTTTTTAGAAGAAATAATTTATAAAGTTTTGAAATTTTGGTTATGAACTCCTAGTAGGGACCCAAATAAAGATCCGAAGAGTTCTCACCCCCCGAAGCTTTTGTTCAAAAAAACGCCTCCGGGCGTCAGAT
Source organism: Diaperis boleti (assembly GCA_963583935.1). Lineage (NCBI taxonomy): Eukaryota > Metazoa > Arthropoda > Insecta > Coleoptera > Tenebrionidae > Diaperis > Diaperis boleti. The sequence goes on along the minus strand of OY757246.1, from coordinate 20,672,836 downwards.
CATGAAGCTATTCTGCATTTTTCTCGTAAACGCTAACTCCGACGAGAAAATGTTACAAAAGTAAATTCTGCATAAAATTAGTCTCATGAAGTTTTTGCCTATCTCTATCATAAATGACTTCAGTTTTTTTGCGCCGATTATCGCGAAAACCATTATTGGGAGCAAGAAATGTATACAAACAAAATTGTAGAACAGGTTTTTCTGTACAAGGTCCATATTGACTGAAACGTTTGCAACAAATTGTTATTGGTCGAAAAACGGTTGATTTGCCTGATTTCTTTTTCGTTGTACCTATTCATAATTATCAGGACAAGGTTTGTATGAAAGAAAATTTTTGGAAAATCCACCGGAAAATTGGAGAATTTGGAAAAAACTGAAAGTACCTTTTCTAGGGGATTTTGGTATAGACTCAAGAATATTTGGCTTGACAATTTAACTTGTAAATTGTAATGGCAAATAGTTACAAAGAAAATTGTCGCTGGAATAAAGCTTGTCGAAAAATTGCTACTAAAATAATTATCCTATTGGTCCTTTATTTTGAAATTGAAACATCTCATTGGTTGACAAAAACACAAATTAAATTGTCAGTTATAATATAATAAGAGTTGAGATTTCGTCGGAAAAATTTACCGATTGTTACGAGAGTTCGCCCAGCAATTTTGCGAATGACATTGTCATAAAAATCACGAAACGTAGTTGAGTGATTTTTGATCAATGTCATGAGCAAAATTGTAGAACTCGAGTCCACAATTGGTAAATTTTTCCAGCGAAATCTCAACTCGAATTATATTCGGCAGACTATTTCACGAAAACGCCCAAATTATAGAAAAGTGGTGAAAGGTGACAGGTAATTGAGGTATTTGACATGCAGATGCTGCCACAGTGACTGCAGCAATTGTTATTTTTTCGCTGAAAAATGAGGTACGTTGTGTAATAGCGACTGTTCATTGGTCCGTAACCCCCGATAAAATTTTGACAAGTTTTTTTTTCAATTTAAATTTTGATTCCATTGTTGAATGATTGGTTAAAATATATATGAGTGAAATAGTCAGGAAGATAAAATTAGAAACAATTACAAGGGAATGTTGAAAAAATCGGACAAACTGCAAAAATTATCATTTTTTTATACAGTCTCGATCATAACTGAGGATAGGAACGGCATATTTGGTTGATTCTTTTTTTGTTCTGCTCGTTATGCTCCCGAGATGGAAATAACTTAATTGAATATTTGAATTGAAGTTCTGGAGAAAAATCTGGAAAAACGCATCATAGCCTAAATGAAAAAAATAGTATATTATATTACTAGGAGAAGAAAGCATGTTTTGAATTTATCACAAATTTTACATCCGAGGTGACAGCCGAGGCAATGTAAAGTGTGCGAAACTCAAAAAGCTTTCTTCTCCGAGTGATATATACTATTTTCTCTTCAAGCATTTTTAACAAAAACTTTCGAAGAAACATTTATAAAAAAAAAATTGACACGACTGAAAGTGAAACTTGCCGTGGTAGGAATCGAGTTTATTTTATTATTTTCTGATACAAATTTAATGTTACGGAGCCCTCTTGAGACAGTGGGCGTAGGCCCCAAGGGGGGCCCTTGGGGCTAAGGGGCGTAGCTACTATTGATGTTCATAACTGAATCAGAATGCTTTGTATCTTGCACTGTTTGTTGTACAATTTTATATGTTGGCAGCGATTATTTCTGTCATTTTATTTTACTAGTAAAATATTGAAGTTCATTATTGTACTAGTAACAATGATGTCGTTCTAAGTAGTACGTTAAATATCAAAATACAAACATTTTGATACGCTTGAAGAAAAAAATCATTTTTGTTCTTACTTTGTGTTCAAAAAATCATGATCATTTTGTCAAAAAAAAAATTAAGTTTGGACAGGACAACGTCTGTCGGGCCAACTAGTAAAGTAATAATTATACAGTCCACACCAACAGTAAAGATGTATTGAATGTATTGCTTATGAAATTCGTAATTTAGAAATATGGTCGTTATGAACTTGGACCTAGAGTTTCTGAGATACCGATTTTTAAACTTCGGCTTTACCAACTCCAATAAGATTATGCCCGTTGATCCGCGGCCAAAATCCTAGACCATGTCATACAAAGTATTTGATAAGCACGTATTATTATTTGATAGATTAAATGTTTTTATATCTAAAAACATAAAAATTACGTCGCTTTCAGACTTGTAAAGGTATTTTAAGATTTAAAAAAAGTAGATCCAGAGTTAATAATTTCTGAGTTAAGAACTTCATAACTGATACAAATATGACAAAAAATGGCGGATTTTCATTAAAAAAATTATGTCAATGACGTCATTGAGGCAAAGAGTGTGGGTAACACAAAAAATGACAAAAATTGCTTCAGTTTTATTAAATTTATTCCTTATTTTTGGTGCGCACTGTATATAGGTAATAAGAATGAAAATTATAATAAAGGCTGTCCCAACTAAAATTTGTACCCCCAACAGTTCCAATTCCAAAAGACTCAGAATTTATTACATTTATTTCGATTTATTCGAGTTTATGTAGATATCGAAACTAAAAAATTCATCCTTTTTTTTTGTAGAAACGAATAAATAGAAGTAGATCTGAATAGAGAATTCAAAAAACTTTAAAATGATGTATCACACGACCCCCCATGCCATTTAAATTTTTTAAAGGGCTGGCTCCCCTAAAAGGGTTAGATATAAGACTTGAAAATTTGGTACTTTTTCATAACAAAATTGACCTGTTCGAGCGTTTTCTTCGAGTCTTTCGAAAGTGGAATTGTTGGGGGGTACAAATTTTAGTTGGGACACTCTGTATATTATGATACAAGCGCTACGATTTTCTGAATACGGCTATGATCCGAGCGGAAGTGAGTGTTGCTGGAACCGTTCTGCAGTTCAAGTTTTAGAACCTTCACCCGTCTTAGGTTCTTGGGGGGGCGGTATCAAAGGAAAGTTTTCAAAATCGTTTTCCATTTGTGATATTAAAATTCTGAAAACAAAAATTTTTTTTGTTATTTACAGGACATAAAAATGTATGCCCCAGATTAAGCAAAAAAAAAACAAAAAAGTTTTTCGATTTTTTTTTTAAATGTTTTACTATAACGTGAAGTACACATATTTACTTGGTCCAATGATGTTTTTATTTTTAGAATTGAACAATTAGTTCCACTTTAAATGCGGGAATTCTTTCAGCGTCATCTCGTGTGCCGGATACACACTATTTTATCTTCACCTTTAGCCTGAACCGTTTTTAAACATGCCATTAATGCTTAATTTTCGGTTGAATTCAGTAAGCAAAACTGGGTGGCATAAATAGCATGGAAAGCACTGAACGTCTTTAGAACAGTATAAGATCTAGTTTAAAGCTCTGGTTTCAATGCGGGATTAAACTCTGTGCCAACTAACGTTGTTTAAGTTCTAAATCAAACTTTAATCCTACCTGCGTTTTTTATTACTCTTTTCCAGGTACGCTTTTCCAGTCCGGGTTTAGAAATATGTTCTTGCATGTTATATTGTTTTATTCAGGGTCTTTGAAAATCTCCATTTGACTACGTGTAAGTTTTGTTTTTCACATCAAGCAACATCATTTTTGAAACAACTTTTATTTGATAGTGCATTAATTTCTATATCTATAAATTTATAGATGTGAATTGGTACAACTTTGGAACTATAAATGGAGTTACCGTCAATAATCCATCTTTGATTTCTTGACGCCGTTCTAATGGGAAATTGATTAAATTTCAAGTGCAGTTCAGCACTCGTCGTTCCTCCGAAAATGGGTTCGACAAATCTCAAATTCATTCTTTATGAATTTCCCCGTGACGCAAATTGAATTTGGCTCCTCAAGACGATATCTCGAGCAAAGACAAAGCAGGGTCAATTAATGCCATCTGCATCCGCAATAACAACATTATTATTAAACATAGAACTCGGGATGGAACTGCCAAGTGTAGTATCACTTAGGCGCACTCACTTACGCCTAAGGGTCATTTTGGCACCCGAATGCACGGAAGGGCACTATAACTGCACCCCTATGACTAGTTACGGAAGGGCGCTAGAAAATAACACCTCACCGGCCGACAAACGTGACCCCTGCGGGCCTCCCTCTGCGTTGAAATTGTTATTTTAGTAGGCAGCCGCACTCCGGTTATGCACAAAACAACTTTTAATACGACGGTCCATTACATTGAATGGAATTGTTGAGGGAGTTTAGCGCCGTCTGAATGCTGGCCGTTTCTTCGGTTTATTGCCGTTTTCACGTCGACGGCTTGAGACTATGTCTTGCATGAGCGCAATTCATCCTCATCCGGACTGTATATGCTTGCATGAAGTTCCGTTTTCAAAGCTTCTGCAAAAATGGAAAGAAAGCGTAACGGCAGAAGTCTTTAATTAGATATCAGTATTGAGAACCCATTGCGGAACGAATCTCGGATTTAAAATACCACACCATCCATTTTCAAATTGCTGCAGCCAATCGATTTGGTTTCAACACTCTAGAATGCAATATATCAAGAGCGGATACGGTGATTCGAACTGACGGAACGTTAAACCAACTTTAACTATTCTCCAATGAAGAGAAACAGCCCACCATTTGTGGTGTTATTAACAGTATAGGTCCCAATTTTATGACTAAAAGTTAATTAAAAATGCGACCTTTACAGAGAACGACGTTTGGTGGAGCTCTCTAAAAATAGAAAAACCTAATTATTTCCATTAATACATTTTATGTTTCACACCTTGATGGCACTTCAGCTCTAGGATATTACATTTTTTTAACTGTAAACTATAAACCTTTAGAGATCGAGGAACCCAAACGGTCAGACAGACAGACATTCCTCTGCTTGGTCCACACAAAAATAATTTCTTTTTGAATTTTATGTATAAAAAAATAATGAAATTTTTTGACTCATTGATTTGCAAAAAACTGCTGCTATCAACAGTCAATCAAAAACCAGAACAATGTCGATAAATCCAAGTGGAGTAAATTTAAATTAAAATTTAAATATACTAAGTCGAACTCCACAAACTTTAATAAGTGTAAAATTACAAATGGAACATGTTTCGGCAGAACACTAATTTTTTATATTCTTTAAGGGCTGATGATGGCAGTAGTGTTCTGCCGAAACATGTTCCATTTGTAATTTTACACTTATTAAAGTTTGTGGAGTTCGACTTAGATATATTTAAATTTTAATTGTCAATCAGTGTGATCGATATTCTGAGGACTACTAGTACCAGCGATAGGCAGCAACAACGCCTTCTCCCAGGGGTTGGATCCAATAGCGATCCACTGTCGACTTGGGGAAACAAAGACAAAAGTCTTAGCTGCTATAATACTTTTGGATTAAAACAGTTTCCTATTTATGTTATGGATCGTTTCAGACGTATTGACTAAATAAAATATTCTGGGACAGAAGGTATAGAAAGCAAATTTCAACGACTTTTCTGTACCTATGTTGATGTTACACAAGTAAATTGGAAGAACTAAACATTTTACACGGTCGTAAACGTTACTGTTCTACAAAAATTCTGCTCTCGACCCAACAACCGAATCGATACCAATCTTCGACAAATTTAGTTGACATTTAACTACGGCTTCAACACGGTCAATGGATTGCTGTCATAACTTTTCTTCATTACAGTGGCGACACGACTTAAAATCGCAGGAAATTGACACGAATAGGTGTCAGGATCGATGGTGTTCTTCAGCTGAAATGACACATTTGCGATTAAATCGAAATCTATATTATTAAAGATGAAACCTAAAAGCGCCCTTAAAATAGATTTCAAATAACACCGAAGGGCGGGAAAATGACGGGTCGTCGTTTCGAGTCTCTTTTTATCAAACCATTCAGAATTATATTTACAAATTCAATTCCTACGTGTTATCGAGGACATGGAATGGAACAGGAGTTACATTGAAAATTGAATATGCAGTGAAAACAGCGGACCGTTAGACTGCCGATATTTCGCATGGGCGTAGTCAGGTCGTTCGTCCAATTTTGATCACACAAAATGTTTTTCACTGATATAAATTTTTTGCAATGAAGCCGCAATTATTGCGGAAAAGTGCCGCTTTGTCCGGATTTCCAGTGCAGCATATGAAGCGCCCATTATTCTCGAGATTTAATTCGGACCGATTTCAGTTTTTCTACTTGCTTAATGAATGCAGCTAATATTCTTGAATGAGTCATTTCATTAATTTACCGAAGCAATAAACCTGTTTGTGGGTGAATTAAGCACGATGAATAATGTCGTGCTTTAGCTCTGGAGTTCTTATTGATAAAGAGATAACCGCTCGTCTGACGGAGTGGCATCTTTGTTGTGACAGCGCGTCAGATATCCAGTGTATCATCAAACATGATGAATGAAGGTTGATGTTTCCTGATCCAAATTTGCGAAATACGTGGCGCCTGAGGCAAATCTAGGGTCGATTAGGAGTTTTCCTCTTGAATGTTGGTATCAAAGATGAAGCTAAGTTAGATATGAACAGATACAAGCGGTCAGAAATTAGATACAGAGTACACGACTGTCTTGGAACTGTAGGCACGTGTTATAATTTCAGAGAATCACACTATATACACGGTTGTAAGAAATTCATTGTTTCATTTGAGTGGTCGACACGAAGGGTTGTATAGGTCAATTGTTATTACCATACTCAGGATTAATGTAACGTTTATTTACTGACAATGAGTCGTGACAGTTAGAATACTAATAAAATGAGAAACAATAAAAAGTTCCACACACGCAAGCTTTGACTTACTCGTAAACGTGATGAAGTGATTTTTACAGTACATACACCTATTCAGTACAGTGCAGTGCGCGCCATAACATCTGAAAAAAAAAACAGTGTATACAGAGTGTCCGGAAAATGGCGCACTAACTTTATACCACAATACAGAGTAAATTTCCGTGAAGAAAAATTTTTTTAAGCATAACTTTTACGAAAGGCGTTTTACATATACCTATGTACACAGTATAATTATATAGATATTTTTGGTTTCTGTTTTTTTTACCATCTTGCTTAATGCTAACGAACTCGACTTTGTCTCAATCCGGGAGAAATAAAATAACTTCGCTATTGATTAAGAGATTGTAATTTTGCGTTTTTAAATGCTTGTTTTTAATAGAGTAGTGGAAAGTCATAAAATGTAATATTTTTCTTGACATAATTTTATTACTTACCGCTTTTTCTTTGTGCCGAAAACATGCATTCTAGAAAATAAAATTATCTTAAGTTATTCTGTCACTCATAATAATATGCTAGCTGTGGACCGATGAGAGTTGACGTGCGGAATTAACCAAATGAGATAACGTCCAGCTCATTAGCCTTAACTTTCGAGTTCATCTTTGTCGTGGCAAATTGTAAATTTATTCACTTTTGTTTTACATTTTTTTAGCTCTTCTAGATCGGCAGTGGCAACATCATATAAATGCTGGATTTTCTATCAAAAATAATTGCAATTTTATCTCCTAAATTTTTAAACCAGAAGAATGTTGATGAATCCAAGTGGAGTAAATTTAAATTAAAATTTAAATATATTTAAGTCGAACTCCACAAACTTTAATAAATTACAATGGGAACATGTTTCGGCAGAACACATTAGATTATAAATCGTCATCAGGTGTATACAAATTGAACTGCTCTTCTTGTGAGTCATTCTCCATAGGTCAGACAGGTCGCAAAATATCAGACCGTATTAAAGAACATTTCAGGCACATCTATAACAACACAGATCTTGATCCTCCTCCATCAACACCTTCTTCTTTCGCCAATCATATACTAATAACGAAACATAGTTTTTCACCATCAAATTCCAAATTGATTCATAAAATGCAATAACGGCCGGAAATTAGATTTTCTTGAGACTTTGGAAATAAGGAAAGCCTTGAAACTGGAAAACAGATCACGTTTAAACGCACAGAGTAACTTCAATAATCCCATTATTAATTCACTATTTTAATTTTTTACCACTCAAACAAACTTACCAGATTCTCCTTGATCCATTTTTAATTTTTACATTTTATTAAATTTTGTTTTTACGAAATCCTGTAAAAATCATGTAATCTTTTCAAAACGTCAAATTTAATTAAAAAATAACGTCATAATTTGAAATATTCTTTAAGGTAAGAACCTCTCTGTAATTCATCAATTGTGTCATTAATCTCTTGTTAAATTAGGGCTGACAATGGCAGTAGTGTTCTGCCGAAACATGTTCCCATTGTAATTTATTAAAGTTTGTGGAGTTCGACTTAAATATATTTAAATTTTAATTCTAAATTTTTGTTGTGTATATTATGTATAGGTACATGAACTAGTATTCTCGTGGATCTATATTTTTTAGTTCCAAATGAAGCTTTTTATAACCTGGTCTTGATATGGACAAAGCAACACTGAAACTAATCCATTAACATTTGATACGGTTGTAAATGTTTATAAATGCTTTATGTGCTGATAGAATTATTTATTGAATAGAGATCGTTTATGTGGTCTGACCTTAATTATATACATAACGTAATAATTCAATAATCAATATGTCATAGCATTGTCGAGCCAAAGGTAATTGTGATTTCCTTCCGTTATTCTAGCATTTAATTCCACAGAGTAGGATTCCACTTAACACCGGATAATCAAAATTTAATAGTGACATTTGGCATTAATAGTTCCATTGTGTCATGTTTAAATTTTTAACAAAGAGAAACTACTGTTATACCGGTGGTTATGGAAATGGATACAAATATTTTAGGGGGTGATAGAACTCGTCAATTTGAGAAACTTTTCTTCAAAATATCTTTTTTTCTTCGTATTTTACCCTCTTTTAATATTGAGGAGTCGTCTAAAAACATTAATGAAAGGGAACGTCTCTTATCATAGTTTTTTTTGTACACAACAACCATGTTATGAATTCACTTTTCCTTAGCCTACCTTTCGCGGCGATTACGTTTTTTTTTGCGAAAAATGTAAATCAGTAGCGGGTACGCTTTTGAGTGTGAAAACTTGAATTTTATCTGCCGAATTTTTAATTTACAAATTTCAAAAAATCGCTCCGTAGCTGCAAAGATATATTAAAAATAGAAAAAAGATAAAAATCGCTCCGTAGCAATATTTTATCAAGACACCCACAAAATTTCAACAAAAAATCTTCAAAAATAAAAAAGTTACATTCAACGGCGGGCAAAAATGTATAGCAATGTGCGGCGTTGAATGTAACTTGAATAAAAAAAAGATATTGCGGGAAAATGTACTTCGACCGACAGAAATGTACATGCCACTGGAGAACCCTGGGTTTTTGTCTATTGATACATGCACCAGAAATAAACATGGAGAAATTAAATCCTAAAGCCCAAAGGCTTTCTTCTTACAATGACAATGTACATGATGACTAGGGACCTTTTAATTTTACACTATAAGTTTAATTTTTAGTAGCGTTATTCATTTCTGTTTGTAAACAGCCAAATTATAGGTGTTTGAAATCAGAACTGAAATTTTTTATTTAGAAGCGATTTATTCTTGGTTCTAACTGGTTCTAAATTTTATTGTTTTCCAAGCGCAATTTTGCATTTCAACATTGGAGCTGATTGTGAGACAATATTGAGCACATTTTCTTTACGGCATGAAGACCATCTGGATATCACAATGAATTGACAGTAATACAAAGTCGTACCAATAGAGGTAAATGGCCACGAGAGGGACTTGGATCGCCAGTTAATGGAAACTGTAATAAGGAGGCATGAAACTCGAATAACTGTCAACCGTTGTCAAAATAACGTAAATAAAATAAGAACTTCAATCAAATTATCGGCTCTTTGAGAAAATGTAATCAAAGCAGTGTTCAATAATCCTTCTGGGTGCTCTTTTCCTTTTAGACTGCCGTTCATCAGATGACAGCAAAAATAAATATATAAAACTAGCGACAAAAAATGTTTAATAAAGATGAGGTAAGATTTGCATTATTATTCTAAATAATATCTGGTTTTGAAAAAAATAAATAAATTACACTTTTAATTTTGAGATTGGAATTATGTAATTTGTTCCACACCCTCCTAATTTTTCATTTTGTAACACTATTACAGTTTTCTGTAATGCGCGAGGTGACATTAGTGATATTTTGTCTGTTTTCCAAACGTAAGGTTTTGAGCGATTGGCACGGCAACGGTCTTTTCCTTTTATTTATTTTATCGTTATAAAATTTCCCAGTGACGATGTATTAATAAGAGGCAATACCGTTGACGGGGTGTTTCACTTTAGTGTTTCGCTCCAAACTGGTAAACAAAAAAAGTAACTAAACTTAAAATTTTGACTAACGCTAGTACGAACCTATCAGTCTTCCGGTGTTAAATTAACGCAATCTGCAGCTAATGTACAAGAAGTTATTTAAATTCTTGGGGCCCTCAAAGGGAGGTATAATCGTTCATTTTTATCGGATAATATTGCACTCTTCGCCTTCCAGACTTGTGGTGTTCCCAAAATAGGACTAATACGTTTCTTATCCAATTTTGTTGATGCGATCTCCTGACTGCACTTGCGACCTCTAATGGATCGAGATAAATGGAGTGAAAAACTGCAAGAAGACACCGAGCTCCCCCAACCTTATCTGTTATTAATTGGACAGGCCGATAATTTATTCTAATTAAACATGTTTCCTGAAATTCTTGCATCCCTATCTGCAGTATCGACCCGATAGTGCTGAAAGATGGAAGGGTCCCGAATAAATAACCAAAATCGAATTAAACTTGTATTAGATTAGCAAAGTTTCGGAAGGGGTAATCGTACAAAGCTCTTCTTTAGTGGTAGTTACAGTTACGACAGGATTTTCATCCCAGCTCGTACAGGATATTGCGGATTTTCAGGAGTTTACAACTCGACTTGTGCATAATTTTTTAATTAACGCCCAACACTTTTCATGAAATATAAGCTAAGATGTTATTAAGCGCGAATTAGCACGTACGAGCTACATTTTCAAAATAATGGAAACTCTGAAGCATATTTCAGCACTGTAGCTCACGTTTCGCATTCATTAACGCCTCCATGTAATGCACATACATTTCAAACATTGATTTTTTCGCGGGAAAAAACCTCACGTGGTTTAATTTCCTCGCTGCTTGCGTGAGCGAAATTTCAATCTCGGACGGTTTCAGTGGCGTCCCAACCAATTTGCTTCATAATTTGGGCAAAGCTCTTTTTAAAATAGAGAGACGTAATGTTGGTGTTGTAAAAGCGACCCAATTTCTCTCTAATCACATTTTCGGATGCGTTAGATTTAAAAATTTAATTAATAAAGGTAAATGTGTGGTAAATGGTTCAGCTTAATTTTTTTAATTTTAATTACACGTAGACAATGAAAATATAAGAGACAGAAGAATGGAACGGAAATAATTATATCAGCACTGTGGGGGAAAATAGATTCACAGGGATTACAAAATCATGGTGGAGAAGGCGAAATCGATCAGAGCTCCAAACTGAAGAAAGGTTCTGCAAATTGTTAAAAATAAACATAACACCAAATCTATAAAAATTTGCTTACTTTTTATTACCCTAACCATTTTTCTATTTATTTAAATGGCAGACCCAGAAAAAGATGAAGCGACGACTTGAGACCTTAGACCGCGTAGAGGTATCCGAAGATGGAACAGAGCAAGAAAATCCCCAATCTCCTCTTTGGCCTGCTGTTTACTTTTTCTTTCCTCACACCATCCTGTCATCACAATACTGTTTTTCCTTCTTATCCTTTCCTCATACTCCACATTCCCTTCCAGCTCTTTCACTCTCCCTTTTTCAACCTACTTATCTTTTGGTCCCATCGCTTCTCTTTCCCCCTAAATTTTTATCTTTGCCTTTTAATATCTCTCTTAATTTAACTTTTCCATGATTCTCTCCATTTCTCTGTCAATTTTCTTCTGCTTCTGGCGATCTTGCTATAATTTTTCTTATTTTACATATTTTCTCTTCTTGTCTTCCTGTGCCGCCCTTCTCTGTTCGATTCCTTTTTTTCTTTTCTTCCAGGAATGCGGTTAAAGTTACTTGGCTAAGCGACCAGTTTCTACTTTCTTTGGCTTGCTCTAATATATTTCTTCTCCTTATTTGTTGTTTTCTTCAATTGTTACTTCACTTTTATTTCCACCACGGGTTGCTGCATCTGTCGGTAATGCGGGAATCCGAGTTACACTTTGATGTACTGTCTACTATTTCTAGGAAAGTAAAGTTGCAAAGGTGTTTCATGGGCCATCAAGAAGATAAATTTACGCAATTTCTACTACGTAACGCACAATTTCCTGCATTGATTCAGTTAGAAAAACGACCATGGGATCTTTGCAATTAGAGCGATGTTAGAGTTGCTATTTCACGAAATAAAGTAACAGAAATGCACACGTTAAAGTGCCACTTTTACTTCTGTCAGGCAGAAAAATGGTTCTTCGGTGATGAGACGGAGGATCAAATCGCATCCTATCTGAGACGATGGCGTAACATGATAGACGGTGAGGCACTCGAGATGCAATCTTACAATACATGGGAATACATTTTAACTTTAACTACAGTCCTGTTGTTGAAACAGGGTGTATGTAAATGTAAAACATCTGTTACAATCAGACCAGTCCTTTACACCCTTCCGCTTACCTACTGAGTAGTCAGTTCACTTTCTGAAAAGCAGATTTTATGCAGAGTGACCAAAAATCCGATCCTTTTAAATCTCAATAATCCTCGTGATTTCAGCTTAAAACGCCTGAAAAGAGTTGAGATAACCAATAGAGAGGTTTCATTTCCGCATTTCAGACCACTACCCACTGACAGAATCGGGTTACGGTTTTCCATTTCGTATCGAACCGTGTTTAATTAAGTTACTTTATTTAGGACCCATGTTCTGATAGACGTTCGACCTGGAAACATGATTCAGTATGTTCCATTTAATCCGGTCAATTGTATCTAGCTCCAGGTTATTTATGTCGAGACTTTGCAGGACGGTGCATCGATCTTTTTTCTCTTTTATTCAACCACTTTTTTTATTACGCAACAATAAGATTTATTACGGGCATTTTTGTTTGCTTAAGGTTATCCTATAAAGAATTATGGCAATCCGAGTTATTTTTCTAGAGAGACGTTTTAAATTGTTTATGCGTATGTAAGCTCTCCAGCTTTTACGAGTGTTGTTCCGACTACATTGATCGCATAAAACAGATCTCTTGTTTTCGATGAAAAATGCTATGCATTATTTATCAGGAGTGACTGGTATCTGCAATAAATGTCATTTTTATTTCTTGTTCGTTGCCAGCAAAAAGCTAATCAGATATTTTTGTTTCAGGTAAGCTTGCTTTTGAACATCATCATATTTCGGAAACCACTTCACCCAGAAAGTTCAGATACGTATACCCCATTTGACTCCAAAAATGTTGGCAGTCATTTCAGAGTATGTTTATAATTTATTTTTCGAGTGTCAGCTCGTGCAAATATAAGCAGGGACGTTATTGATTTTTAAACCCCCAGTGACTTGTTCAACTACGCTGCAGAAATATTAAACTGAAATTGTTCTCATTGGAATGATTCGGTTGGAACTTTTTATATTTTTATAACGAGTCTGTGCCGATAAGAGCGCAATTAGCTGTCCGGGCAAATAAACAAGTCAAAATATAAATATTTGGGAACCGATCCTGCAAAGTGGTTATAATCAGACATCTGTATAAATAAACAACTTTTAAATCAATCGACGGTTTACATAATGATCCTGATTTTTCAGTCGATGCCACCGAACGGGTAATTAGAGGAGCAATTATGTTTATTATTATTGCTTGTGCACTTGTCTGGAAAGGAGCGTTCGTATTTGAACGAGAATCTGTTATGGAATAGTAAAATGTTGTAATCAAAGGGTAAATCTGAAATCATAAAACATCCACCCTGTAATTAAGCAAGCAAATTGCTTTAATCAATTCCAACCCGAAGTGGAAAACCTATAGTCGTCTCGTTGCTACTTTCAATTTCCGAAAGTACCATTAATTTTACTGCCTTACGGTTCATTTTCTGGAAATTGAACTTTATGAACGCTACAGATATTTTCTAGTTATTAAGTTTCCCAATTTTGCTCGTTATCCAAATTATCTGTGAACTTCTTCGGGCAAATTGAATGTCTCTATATGTGAATTTAGGAGTTTTTAACGTGGTGGAATTTCCGATGATCGTCGCGAAAGCGCGCACGGCGCACAGCGTTCCATGAGTTGTCGGTTTTCGGCCGTCACATCAAAGTGGTGTTGCAGCACCAGCCAGTTTAGGCGAGTGGGCGAACCTCTGGTCCCAAATCTTTCGTTTTGCGTGACGAGATACGGTTGCACTTTGAATTTGGTTATGCGACGGGGAAACTGGACTGGGGCGTTTGAAAATATTTTCCTACTTATGACTTTGCAGTTTACACTTTCTAGACATAATTGTGTTCAACTTACCTTTTGTAGCTACAAGGAAGCCGGGTGCAAACCACCCCAATCGCACCCCCCATGATTGCACGTCCACAGATACCACCACTTTTTATTAAACACGTGAATGCAATGACAAAAGTGATCACTCAATCTGGACTATTTGAATATTCACTTATCATCAATCATATTTTGACAAGGTTTTGGTAATATCTAGAGCAGCAGACCTTGAATTATTCACCCTTGCAAGGAAACTATCGCAGTCATCCTCCAGGAATGGATCATTTTCTCCAGAGCGGAAGAGACGTCAAGGAAATGTGGCGTCAAGTTCAGATTGCATCCGTACTTATTAAAATAATATTTTCGCGGAGAAAAAAAGAACGAGTCGTAGACAGGCGCAGGGGAAATACATTGGCGGATTGAGAGGGAAACCCCCAAAACGAATTATCTGGCATCGCCATTTCATCACAATAAAACTGTCGCGACGGTTATCGACATTTTCCAAATTCATGATATGAAAATAATTGTGTTTTCTGTGGTTTGTGTTAAACAGAAGCCATGAAATATGCATATTATTTTAATGGTGTTCAATGTCACTGGTAATTAATGCCGATTGTGCAATGTTCGCACCATGAGTTGAATAAAAATAGATTTTATTGGCAGCGGCGAAAATGAAAATGAAAAGCTTCGTACAATATTATCAAATCTAAGGGTGGAATTCATGAGCTAGTTTTTCAGCAATTGCTTGGCTTCGTGTTACCAAAATGACATTTAAGACGATTAATTTCAGTTTAATTTTTGCACTACAATTGGAATTGAAATAACTTGAGGATCATGTTGATTTGATCTTTTATTCACAACTGAACAGTTAAATTGAACCACTGATGGATGGCCTTACACATTACCTTGCGTACCAAATTCTTTTTATTCACTCAACTTTATTGTCAGAAATATAATAAAATATGATATGCTTTAAAAAGAAATCTCGTCCCGGGAATACGCTTTGATGGATTATAATGCATGATCAAATATTAAAGGGATTGGACACAATGTTTTTTCTATTTAAAAATTTTACTTTGGGAAGAATATGATGCTCCGGAGGGTTACAGAAGAATATATATAATTCGCTAGACATTCTTAGTAGTTTCTTAATGTTATTTTATTTTTGATACATATAGTTCTCGGAAAGAAAGATGTCTTGCGTTTACGGCCATTGTTGCAAGTATACATCACCATGTACGGTCAGAATTTGAAAGAAAATGTTTGCAGAAAAAAAATCCTTATCTTTGTTCCTCCAATTTCCGACATCTTGATAGAAATGCAGTAACATTCAGGAGTAACACAAAGTCGGTTCATTTATGTTTTAATTAAATTAGATATGAATCAAATAAAGGGTTCAACTAGAGATTTTGTAACCACCAGAATTGTTTAGAATAACATAATAACAATTGTCTGACTAATTTTTAAAGAGATTTTTTATCTTTTCCGTCGTGAATAAAGAGAACGTTGTGATGGAATGGATTTTTATGAATGAAGATGATGAGCCTTGTGGGTCAGGTTTTATGACCTCGTGGGTGTGTGTGTAGTGGTTACAAAAACAGTGAGTGTAGTAGGAGACAATATTTATTGCGTGAGTCATGAAATTGGGCTTTTAGCTCGAGGCAGGAATCAAAGAAGTCGACATGTGCGTTCTACAATATTTCCAGAAAAATTAGTGCAAAATTGACGAATTGACTTCTGATAAATAGTCGACCGTGATCCAAATTTAGGATTAAGTCCAATTATTTAAGACCAAATTAAAATATCTGTAATTTTGGCATTCATTCTGATCCGTGCTGCAATTTTCATTAGTTCAATGCCCTGTTCTTCATCGAAGACAACACTATTAGCTATTCATACGAAGCCTCCCATTGTTATAAATTTGTAACCCGCCTTGTTTCGTTACTGCACAACTCTTCAATGGATGGATGTGTATTCGATTCCGCTGGAATCCTCATCCTAGAAATTTGACGGTATTTCGGAATATAAATTTTCTTGTCAAAGCGTGAATTTGCAACACTCCTGTATTGGGAACGGTGAACTTCGAAGAGGCATTAGTCTATGAGCAAATCTAATTCCAATTCAGTTCGTGTACACTCGTCATCTCTGATTATTATTGTAGAGGAAAGTTGTGCAGTTAATAATATCGGGATGGGCGGGAGCTTGAGGTTAGTTGGTTGCGGTGGCCTCTCCTGTGATCTGTTTAAAATCCAATTTCACTACCGGAAGGGGAACAATCGAAGCCAAACGAAGGTGACGTTCCCTCCCGGTCTGGGAATCATGTCCCTTCACAGAGCCCTCAAACCACAACTTCCCTTGACAAACGTGCCACGGTTGTTCTGCCAACCACGCGTTACATTCTACGTCGGTGCCCACAACATTCACGAGATTGGCACTCGTCGGGGAAAAGGTTTTAAATCAGGTGAAGGAGATGATTAATGCCCGTCGATGGGGAATTTGGGCGGTGGATAACAGTGAATATCGGTAATAATATGATTTTTAAGAGGGTTAAAAGTACAATGCGAAAATGATGTGTATTCCGAACTTCAAAAGCGTATTTCTCAATGTCTTAACGTAAATGTAATGTAAATTTTCTTACAGTAACAGGTACGTGTTGTCCCACAATGGAATAAATTGCATTTCGCATTTCCATTCTCACAGACGGAGGTCTTCTGTTTGCTTTTTCGATTTTGGTACGGTTGTTTTGGGTTTTTACTTGTTATCCATTATTTTCTGAGTGCTGCTTCTTGGCATTTGCAATGTGCCGCTACTCGTTTAAGAATAAAATGAAGTGGAATTATTGGACTCCATTTTCGTCCTCCCCACGAATAAAATTAAATACATTTGCGGGTTTTTTCACTTCTTTCACATCAACGCACAACTTTTCTTGAAATACATTCACTTTTGACAATATAATTTTTATTGCTTTAACGGCTTTAATGGCTCTAATTTATCTTATAACTTGACTTGATACAATGTACAAAATTCAGGAAATTAACAAAGTACATATGTATTATGGTGAACGTGAACTTCTAATATTACATCTTTTTATTCTAAACTTAATATTTTTGTGTCCCGGCGCATCCACCATTTTCACCTCAATTTCAATAAATATTGCTTAAAATAGTTTTACGAAACAACTGAATATGTCAATTATAATTGTAACTAGCACATAACATACAATTTATTATACATAAATTTTGAAATTTCTGATATCTTTTTTTATAATTTTTGCATAATAATAAAGCAAGCATTATGGTTGGTGCCGTCAAGTCGGCATTATGAAAACTGTCGATTTCAGGAGTCATACGTTATTTCGACGAAATTTGAGTTATCAAATATGAATTTCCTGCAACAACAATTTGTACTGTAAAACTTTTTCCGAAGCATGTAAATAGCGAGTACGTCGTTGGATAATGCAAAACTTGGAAGCGAACCACGTCGTGCTGCTAGAACACTGTAACAATTCAAAAGCTCACATTTTATGCTAAGCCTGTAAAAGTTATGTTTGAGACGATGTTGACGTATGCAATTCAACCTAAGTTAAGTTACGGCAGGTTTTCCAGAAGTTTTTATTATTAAATTGGCTCCTTTTTGTCTTAACATTTGAAATAGAAAACTAAAACCAGCAAGTAAAAATTAAGAACAAAGGAAAAGTAGGTAGCTAAGAAGAGCAGGAGGAAACTTTAGAATCGGTTAGTGCTGCATGAAATGTTACATAACTTTTTGTGCAAGGCTGATTTGAATTTTATTCGAAATTCGTTGCATTGGAAGAGTCGGTTATTGCAGTTTTTTTTTTTTGTTTTCAGCAAGTTTTCTTCTATAAGTGTCGTTGTTCTCAATGGCGTATGGGGTTGCGCGTTGTCTTGTTGGAATGTTTTTGTTAATCGTCGAAAATATGGTAACATGGTTGAACGTAACACAATGTCGATATAACGTTATGCCCTTAGAGCAAATAAAGACATCTCTCTTCAACGAACATCTGTTCATCATACATACAATTTGGGCCAACAGCACCCATCAAATGCGCTCCAACCGAATGTGTTGTTTTAAACAGTTTGTCGGATATGTAAATCTCGGTAGAATTTGATAGCACTAGGACTTTTCTGAAAAAAACAATAGAACACTTGAATATTTTTTTCTAATGAAAATTTAATCATGAGCTAGTCATGAGAATTATTACAAAGTTAGTTTTGAAAATTTCTATTATTTACTGGGTGTTTGAAAGTATAATTTTTTTCCCTAAAAAGAAACCACATCCCCAATTCTTCTTCCGTAGTTCGCTAAGCGAATAATTGAGACAGTAAATTTTTTCTAAAATTTTTTTGATCGTTTTACGGCATAAGCATTGAGTAATAAATTTCTTATGACATTTAATTAGCGCTAAGCAGACTTCTTCTTGATTCATTGTCAGGGCTATTGGATTTTTAAATGTATTAGATGTCCGAGTGCCTGCAAGTTTTTCAGGGAATTCAATACCAAAAACGTAAAATGCGGAACAGTTTTAACTAATAAATTGTTTTTTTTTCTTTGTACAGGAACTTGTATGAACATTGTTTCCCACGAGTGCTTTAAAATCGTATTCGTGTTCAATATTCGTCTCTTACAGAACTTACATTTCACGCATTTCGGTTCTGAATGATTCATAATCGAATTTCTGGACCGTTATTACAAAGGGAGGGTGAATGTAGAGAATACCAACAAGTAGCTTCGGCTGGCACTAATAAATTTCCTCGTGTGTGAAAAACAGCATCTTTCAGGTGTGCAACACGGAATTTTTTTCTAAAGGAATTCAGAACTATTGCAGCATTTCCTTCTATTAAACATTCTCCAGATATGTAGACTTCTTTTTAAAGCTTTTACGAATTTGATCTGCCGCCTCTTTGTCTGCACCTGTGGCAGATTAGATAGCTTTAACTAGAAACCCGGCTTTGTTTTGTCTCTCGTTGCAAGAAGGAACGAAGAAAAAAAAGAGTGGGAATGGAAGCGAGGATTCAAGCAGAATTCCATCGGTTGTAATTTCGTCCAAACAATGCAGCTTTTCCGTATTTTTATTATCCCGTTATCTCTACTTGATTGATACTGCTTACCTTGCTGAAATTTAAATAATTATCGTGAGGAGCCGCGTGTTTTCGATGAAGGTTTCATAACAGGGGTTGCGTATAAATATTTCCATTACGACATTAAACTTTTATGCTACTACGTGATGATATGGTAATTTAAACAGGAGCTTTTTCAATTTTAAATCACCCAGATAGCGTTTATTAAAGAGGAAACTGTCTATGAGAACGTGAACAATGAGCTCGTTAACTTTTCAGCTACATTCAAAATAGTTACTTGGTCGTTTTATTCTCGCGGTGTTGCGGTGACTTAACGTTTACCACAAATTTCCCACTGAAAGGTCAGAATGGGCTTGTTGAGTTTATTAGTGGGTCGCCGCTTTAGTACCATGCTCCCTTTTGACCTAAATGTTTAAATTTAAACCCGTAGTTTTTAACTAGTAACAAATACATAGATAAGTTATAAACCATATACATTTACTCGGTAATGTTCTACAGCGGCATGCGGTTAAATTAGGATGGCAAGTGGCTGGAGATGTTGCTAATGGCGTAGTGCGAAATTTGGTGAACTGTTTATGATGTTGATATTGAGCTGATATCAGCTACAGTCTACGATCTCAAATGCATCACACCATAATTTGGTTCATTGGATTATCTATACCGTATGATATATTTAGAATGATAACGATCGGTGCACGAGCATAGTCACAGGATCTTCGTAGAAAAAGTATAACTTCATTCGCGTTAATAATTCATTACATTACATGCCCAATGATGATGCAGCATTAACACTATTTAATAATACCTCATATAACGATTAAGTAGTTTAACTTAATGGTGATTGCTAAAGCACGAATTAATAATTCAGCCCTGCGAAAGGTGTTGAATTTAAGTTGGAATGCTATTATACGTTTGAATATTTTATTAGAAGGAAATACCCATTTACTTTACAACTAGGGGGAGAGAACGTCGAAACAACGGCGTGGGGTGTCTTCTAACACGACAACAAAACGACTCGTTTCGTTTCGCAGCGCCACATAAGACGCGTGTGGGCCATTAACAATTTGGTTATCTGGTAATTGAATAATTGCTATTATTTCGAGCAACTCGTGAATCCGTTTTGTTGCGAGGGTTCGTTTTTCCGTCTGTCATTGTGTTTCAATCCACCGGAAAAATTCTTCCAACGAATGTCGATACATTTTGACCTTTTTGCGATTGAGTTACCCAATTATCTTGTCATTTCAATGCAATGCAATGCATGACAGCTTGAATACCTACATGATAAATGTAACTTGCCTTTTAACGATATTTTCCGATTTTTGGATTGATGGATTCTTTTAACTTTTCTCGAATTAAGATGATATTTACATTGAAAACTGTTGGCTCTCAATATACCATCAAACTTGAACGAACGACTCTCTTGGAGTATGTATCAATAAATAATAAATAATAATAATAAAATAAAAAATAAAATTTTGTTATGCGTCCCTGGTCTGATAAAGATGAAGACTGACCACAGATAAAAACACATCATTGCCTTTAAATTGTTTTCTATTCTACTAATTTAATTTTGGATCTCGGTATTATAATGATGTGCTGGACTATATTACAATGTATTTCTGATTTTTGAAGGATGTATAAATAAATCATTTGTGGAAAAAGGACGAAATGAAGACCACAGTTGTAAATAGGGAGATAACGTTGAAAGTTAGTTGAGCATCCGTAAGGGTCGAACCATCTTTTCACACAAAAGAGCACTTCGCGATACGACTTTTATTCTAAAACAATGGTTCGATACTCCTTGAATATATTCTACGTGCGTATAACAATAATTTCAGCAAGCCCTTCTATTCACAAGTGGTATAAAAATACTTTACATATTGATCACCAGTTTTAAATAGAAAAGACTTCTTTTAAATCCGTACAAAAAACAAGTCTGTAATTTACCAAATAAGATTTACACGCCGATTTCATGTTGTTGCAACGGTATTAAATGCAGATAAGACGTATCTCTCCATAGCAACCGGCATTTAAGACTGTCGCAACTCAACATGAAATCGGGCTCTTTCTTTTCTTAAGGGCAGTCTGCACTACTGCCGAGACAGCCCTTAACAGGGTGAGAACGAGAGTATGGACACCGTTTTCGGAAATTCGTCGGCGTATTAGATCAGTTAGATTTGGAAATCGACCGGCTCTCCAAACCCGTGCGAAGAGGTTTACCGTTTTGGAAACGATGTTTTCTCTCCAGATGTTATTTTCTGATTTAGCGATAAGTTGTCTCAATTTGCCATTATCCCCAAAACATTCGACCGGACACGTAAACCTGCAGGAGGTTCGCTTCCGGATCATTGATGGGATATCTCGCCGTTTTGTTTCCAATTCAGTTTTCAGCGTGATCAAATTCCTGCAATGAACCCGAGAGATCAGCGGGAGTTTCCACCGCCGGGCGTCTAGACGGAGGACGCGGATCGAAAAAATATGGGCAAGGATGAATGAAATCGGCGCCCCTAAGTCGCGACGACGTCGCCGCGGTGCGAACGAACGTTTGTGAAAACATCCGCAACAATGAATATTGGTTGCTAGTGGCCAAGGATTCAGGGGTCAGTGTACAGTGGAACCTCTCTAAGAAGGGCGCATTTTTTATTTATACAGTTGAGAATGCGAAGATTTTAAATGTGTGATTAAACTTGCTTTAGCTCGACTGTGACAATGTTGTCAACAATATTATAAAGAAGTCAGACTTCCAAGATTCGTTTTCGCCCTGTCTTGGGTTGTCTCGGCAACAGTGTAGAGGACTTTTAAACCGTTAAACGTACTGCGTATTATCTCAAGAGCTTGACTTGATAATTAAGAACTAGTATTATTATTATCATTATTATGAATACAAATAGCGGAATGTTTCCTTTAACCGTTGAATTCAGGTTGAAATGAGACGTGACATCATAATCATAACATAAATGTCCACTACATTACATTTGAACCCGTTACGGTTTTATTTAGCAGACCGTGGTTGTTTACCTTTTGACCCAATAGATGGAAGAAACTTTGAACATTAAAAAATGATATATTTTCAATCCCGGATGCGCGCGAAGATATTTTTCTGAGGTTGCAGGATTAGGTGGCACGGTAGTGGTACACATGATAAAAAAAAATAGGCTCGGTAGCCCACCCCTCGACACCTAGCGGTATAAGAACTAAATGACATATTTAAAAAATACGATTTCAACTGTCTACAATACGCGGTGTGTTTATACATAATCGCATGAGAATAAAATTCACAGTTGTACACGTACCGCTCATTATGTAAGATAAAACTCAAGATGGAATACGTAGTAAACTTGCCACATCCACGCTTCTAATGGTTTCAGCAAACTATGCCGTCTAAATAATTTCATACATTTATATGTACACGTAAGAATGTCGGAAACGAGGAAAAGGTTTCCATTATCTCCATTTACAGCAGTTTTTCTGTATAAGACGTGTCCTGCTAGATGGGACCGGACCCTGTGATTAATCGAATTTCGTAAATACCTGGCATTCAACAGTTTTACGCTTTGTTCGTCAAGCTGGGGTGCGCGAGCGAAATTATTTAGAGCTTTTGGGAAGAAAAAAGTTCGAAAAATAATCGCTTTTTTGAATGAACATTTTCTCGTTTCGTTGAACTGAAGGCTTTGAGTTTTAAAGCAGAGGTAGATCAAACGACAAGGTTTGTTAAGGTTCGAAAGGCGCGATTAAATAATTACCGTAATTTTAGGACGAGGATCATTAATGAAGCGTAAAATATCGGAATGCGTGGATTGGGGTGGGCCGCCCTCCAATTTATGTAAACTGCACCGGAGTATTTTTGTTTGTTTTTTTAGTTACAAGTACATAAAACTTCCGTGAGGTAATTGCATATTATATGGCATTATTGTCATTTAAAACAATGCATCATTATAAATAATATGTAGCCATTTCGTATTATGGCAGCAGATGCTATATTAACTAATATATAAACTATTATTTCTGTTTTGCGAAATTTAGGACTTTTTACAAAAATTATCCACCACCAGGACATCTACTCTAAGGTACAATAATTTCTCAAATAGTGGAGTTTTTACTGATTGGTTACGCCATTTTTTAAATTTGACATTTGATAGAGGTCACAATTTCGCAATATGTGATATTTATAATATGTAATAATATATACCAATATAAAATATTGGTACCCAGAGTTATCACTGATCTACGCAAGTCGTCCAAATTTGCAACAAAGACTGATTATCTGACTCTCAGATCTGTTTATAGTTGTGATATAACTGCGCAGCGGAAAATACAAGATGACATTCTACATGTTTATAAACTAATGTAAGAAATTTTAATAATATGACATCGCCATGTACGTTTATGCATGTAGCTAGTCTTCTTGTCATGGAGGAATTTAAATTATCTCTTGCAACTTGAAGGACTTCGTCTCAAACAGTCTGCAGCCGTTGACGTAATTCTTCAGTAGAGTTCGTGGGATGAAAAGTGCCAGACATTTTCTATTGGTGATAAGCTATATGGGGGGCAAAGGTAATAGATCGACATTATTTCAAAAACATCTCCAGTCATTAAAAAGTTATTAAAAATGCTCAACGAGCATTCAAAGTGCCTGGAATAAACACAAGAGCGGAGCCGCCTCTAGCTCATTGAACAAAACACAAATTGTTTCGTTTGCCTCTTCGGACACTGAAGATGATATTGTTCCATTCATGTTGCCCTGCTTGTCTATCTCTTCACCATTGAGGCCTAGTAGCTTCTTGTCGTTGGGCCAGGGGAAGACGAAAGTTAAGGCGATAGTCCAAAAGAACAAATTCCGCGATAAATAGTACTCTTCACGATTTGCTGACCGATTGTTCAACCGCTCGGGATGGTACTCATGGATCTGGTTTAGCATCGTCTTGTTGTCCCGTTACTCTGGGACGGTTTGTACCCCTGCAATAAATAATGGTACAAATGTATTATCAAAATTTTTCAGAATGCTGAAACTTTGTGGAGTTAGTTAATGAATTTAAACAAACAAGTGATTAAAAGTTTAAAAATATCTCAACTTCTGAAGAACATTATACCTTATATATTATATTACACGTATCTCCAGCTTTTTCAGGTTCCCCACAATATCGTGTTCTTCGAATTATCTGTATCTGCAGGTTTTTAGGTTTCTCAAATTTTCAAGTTTCTCAAATTCGACATTTTTCTCAGGTTTCTCAAATTCAGGTTCTTCAGATGTTCGCAATCCTCATTTGTTCAGTTTTCTAACTTCGACAAATTCATATGGTTCTCAATTTTTTGTTTCTATGTTTCTCAGATTCCTCATTAATTTGTCAAGTTCCTCAAGTTCGACCTGTTCCTCAAGATTGTCAAATTCAGGTTCTTTAGATCTTCAAATTCTTCCCTTTTTCAGGTTCCCCACAATATTGTGTTCTTCGAAGTATCTGTATCTGCAGTTTTTAGGTTTCTCAAATTTTCAAGTTTCTCAAATTCGACGTTTTTGTCAGGTTTCTCAAATTCAGCTTCTTCAGATGTTCGCAATCCTCATTTGTTCAGTTTTCTAACTTCGACAAGTTCATATGGTTCTCAATTTTTTGTTTCTATGTTTCTCAGATTCCTCATTAATTTGTCAAGTTCCTCAAGTTCGACCTGTTCCTCAAGATTGTTAAATTCGGGTTCTTCAGATCTTCAAAGTCTTCCCGTTTTCAGGTTCCCCACAATATCGTGTTCTTCGAATTATCTGTATCTGCAGGTTTTTAGGTTTCTCAAATTTTCAAGTTTCTCAAATTCGACATTTTTCTCAGGTGTCTCAAATTCAGGTTCTTCAGATTTTCGCAATCCTCATTTGTTCAGTTTTCTAACTTCGACAAGTTCATATGGTTCTCAATTTTGTGTTTCTATGTTTCTCAGATTCCTCATTAATTTGTCAAGTTCCTCAAGTTCCACCTGTTCCTCAAGATTGTCAAATTCGGGTTATTTAGATCTTCAAATTCTTCCCTTTTTCAGGTTCCCCCCAATATCGTGTTCTTCGAAGTATCTGTATCTGCAGGTTTTTATAGGTTTCTCAAATTTTCAAGTTTCTCAAATTCGACATTTTTCTCAGGTTTCTTAAATTCAGGTTTTTCAGATGTTCGCAATCCTCATTTGTTCAGTTTTCGAACTTCGACAAGTTCATATGGTTCTCAATTTTTTGTTTCTATGTTTCTCAGATTCCTCATTAATTTGTCAAGTTCCTCAAGTTCGACCTGTTCCTCAAGATTGTCAAATTCGGGTTCCTCAAATCTTCAAAGTCTTCCCTTTTTCAGGTTCCCCATAATATCGTATTCTTCGAAGTATCTGTATCTGCAGGTTCTTAGGTTTCTCAAATTTTCAAGTTTCCCAAATTCGACATTTTTCTCAGGTGTCTCAAATTCAGGTTCTTCAGATTTTCGCAATCCTCATTTGTTCAGTTTTCTAACTTCGACAAGTTCATATGGTTCTCAATTTTGTGTTTCTATGTTTCTCAGATTCCTCATTAATTTGTCAAGTTCCTTAAGTTCCACCTGTTCCTCAAGATTGTCAAATTCGGGTTCTTTAGATATTCAAATTCTTCCCTTTTTCAGGTTCCCCACAATATCGTGTTCTTCGAAGTATCTGTATCTGCAGGTTTTTATAGGTTTCTCAAATTTTCAAGTTTCTCAAATTCGACATTTTTCTCAGGTTTCTTAAATTCAGGTTTTTCAGATGTTCGCAATCCTCATTTGTTCAGTTTTCGAACTTCGACAAGTTCATATGGTTCTCAATTTTTTGTTTCTATGTTTCTCAGATTCCTCATTAATTTGTCAAGTTCCTCAAGTTCGACCTGTTCCTCAAGATTGTCAAATTCGGGTTCCTCAAATCTTCAAATTCATCCCTTTTTCAGGTTCACCACAATATCGTGTTCTTCGAAGTGTCTGTATCTGCAGGTTTTTAGGTTTCTCAAATTCGACATTTTTCTCAGGTTTCTCAAATTCGACGTTTTTCTCAGGTTTCTCAAATTCAGGTTCTTCAGATGTTCGCAATCCTCATTTGTTCAGTTTTCTAACTTCGACAAGTTCATATGGTTTTCAATATTTTGTTTCTATGTTTCTCAGATTCCTCATTAATTTGTCAAGTTCCTCAAGTTCCACCTGTTCGTCAAGATTGTTAAATTCGGGTTCTTCAGATCTTCAAATTCTTCCCCTTTTCAGGTTCCCCACAATATCGTGTTCTTCGAAGTATCTGTATCTGCAGGTTTTTATAGGTTTCTCAAATTTTCAAGTTTCTCAAATCCGACGTTTTTGTCAGGTTTGTCAAATTCAGCTTCTTCAGATGTTCGCAATCCTCATTTGTTCAGTTTTCTAACTTCGACATGTTCCTATGGTTCTCAATTTTTTGTTTCTATGTTTCTCCGATTCCTCATTAATTTGTCAAGTTACTCAAGTTCGACCTGTTCCTCAAGATTGTCAAATTCGGGTTCTTCAGATCTTCAAATTCTTCCCTTTTTCAGGTTCACCACAATATCGTGTTCTTCGAAGTGTCTGTATCTGCAGGTTTTTAGGTTTCTCAAATTCGACATTTTTCTCAGGTTTCTCAAATTCGACGTTTTTCTCAGGTTTCTCAAATTCAGGTTCTTCAGATGTTCGCAATCCTCATTTGTTCAGTTTTCTAACTTCGACAAGTTCATATGGTTTTCAATATTTTGTTTCTATGTTTCTCAGATTCCTCATTAATTTGTCAAGTTCCTCAAGTTCCACCTGTTCGTCAAGATTGTTAAATTCGGGTTCTTCAGATCTTCAAATTCTTCCCCTTTTCAGGTTCCCCACAATATCGTGTTCTTCGAAGTATCTGTATCTGCAGGTTTTTATAGGTTTCTCAAATTTTCAAGTTTCTCAAATCCGACGTTTTTGTCAGGTTTGTCAAATTCAGCTTCTTCAGATGTTCGCAATCCTCATTTGTTCAGTTTTCTAACTTCGACATGTTCCTATGGTTCTCAATTTTTTGTTTCTATGTTTCTCCGATTCCTCATTAATTTGTCAAGTTACTCAAGTTCGACCTGTTCCTCAAGATTGTCAAATTCGGGTTCTTCAGATCTTCAAATTCTTCCCTTTTTCAGGTTCCTCACAATATCGTGTTCTTCGAAGTTCTGTATCTGCAGGTTTTTAGGTTTCTCGAATTTTCAAGTTTCTCAAATTCGACATTTTTCTCAGGTTTCTCAAATTCAGGTTCTTTAGATGTTCGCAATCCTCATTTGTTCAGTTTTCTAACTTCGACATGTTCATATGGTTCTCAATTTTTTGTTTCTATGTTTCTCAGATTCCTCATTAATTTGTCAAGTTCCTCAAGTTCCACCTGTTCCTCAAGATTGTCAAATTCGGGTTCCTTAGATCTTCAAATTCTTCCCTTTTTCAGGTTCACCACAATATCGTGTTCTTCGAAGTGTCTGTATCTGCAGGTTTTTAGGTTTCTCAAATTCGACATTTTTCTCAGGTTTCTCAAATTCGACGTTTTTCTCAGGTTTCTCAAATTCAGGTTCTTCAGATGTTCGCAATCCTCATTTGTTCAGTTTTCTAACTTCGACAAGTTCATATGGTTTTCAATATTTTGTTTCTATGTTTCTCAGATTCCTCATTAATTTGTCAAGTTCCTCAAGTTCCACCTGTTCCTCAACATTGTCAAATTCGGGTTCTTCGGATCTTCAAATTCTTCCCTTTTTCAGGTTCCCCACAATATCGTGTTTTTCGAAGTATCTGTGTCTGCAGGTTTTTAGGTTTCTCAAATTCGACATTTTTCTCAGGTTTCTCAAATTCGACGTTTTTGTCAGATTTCTCAAATTCAGGTTCTTCAGATGTTCGCAATCCTCCTTTGTTCAGTTTTCCAACTTCGACAAGTTCATATGGTTCTCAATTTTTTGTTTCTATGTTTCTCAGATTCCTCATTAATTTGTCAAGTTCCTCAAGTTCCACCTGTTCCTCAAGATTGTCAAATTCGGGTTCCTTAGATCTTCAAATTCTTCCCTTTTTCAGGTTCCCCACAATATCGTGTTCTTCGAAGTATCTGTATCTGCAGGTTTTTATAGGTTTCTCAAATTTTCAAGTTTCTCAAATTCGACGTTTTTGTCAGGTTTGTCAAATTCAGCTTCTTCAGATGTTCGCAATCCTCATTTGTTCAGTTTTCTAACTTCGACATGTTCCTATGGTTCTCAATTTTTTGTTTCTATGTTTCTCCGATTCCTCATTAATTTGTCAAGTTACTCAAGTTCGACCTGTTCCTCAAGATTGTCAAATTCGGGTTCTTCAGATCTTCAAATTCTTCCCTTTTTCAGGTTCCTCACAATATCGTGTTCTTCGAAGTATCTGTATCTGCAGGTTTTTAGGTTTCTCGAATTTTCAAGTTTCTCAAATTCGACATTTTTCTCATGTGTCTCAAATTCAAATTCTTCAGATTTTCGCAATCCTCATTTGTTCAGTTTTCTAACTTCGACAAGTTCATATGGTTCTCAATTTTGTGTTTCTATGTTTCTCAGATTCCTCATTAATTTGTCAAGTTCCTCAAGTTCCACCTGTTTCTCAAGATTGTTAGATTCGGGTTCTTCAGATCTTCAAATTCTTCCCGTTTTCAGGTTTTTCGAAGTGTTTGTATCTGCAGGTTTTTAGGTTTCTCAAATTAAAATTTTAATCATTTGTTTGTTTAAATTCATTAACAAAATCCACAACGTTTCAGCATTCTGAAGAATTTTGAAGAGTACCCTAAAGGTTACGTATAGTAAAGATCTTGATAAGTCCTGAATAATTCTGAAAATCAATAAACATCCTGAATCGTCCCGAAAAATCCACGCTGTCTTAATAAAAGTCCTGAAGGATTATTTATAAACAAGGGAAGAAAGGATTATAAAGGGAAAAAGCCTGAAGAGAACTGTAGCTACTACGGGGTCTTCTCAGAGTTGTAAAAAATCGTGGAGAATATTGTTGTATCCTGAAAAATAATTCTGAAAACCACTGCAGAGTCCTGAGAAGGCTTGAAATATTTGAAAAGTCCTGAAGGTCTAAAGAGTCGTGGAGTGACCTCAAGAATCCTGGAGAGTTTCGAAATGTCTGAAGAATTATGAAACATCCGGAAACATTCTTGAGAATTCCGAAGAACCTAAAAGGTACTGAAAATTCCTTAAAGCGTTTGAAGTTTTGATTTACTTTGGCGTTAAAATCAACACATTTTGAGACACTATGTATATTTCAATAGTGGAACCTAATATGTGTTTACCAGGTGTTAATGCATCGAATTATTGAGATCTTGGTATTGCATTATAATTCCCTCAAGTAAATAATTAATTATTTCCTAAACTAACGGAAATAAACGAACAAAACAAGAAAGAATAATCAGTTCAAAAGTTTACTGCAAACAAGGTTTGTAAAGTTTGAGCAAACACCTGTTCGGAGAGCCACTACATTCCAACTGTTTATTTCCTTTTTCGTTTCCAATACTTTGTGCAAGTCCAACATATTGATTGTTGACCAGGGTGATATTTGAATAGAACAGACGCCCAGTTTTATTTACAACTAATTATTAACGCCTCAAGAGAACTGACAATATAGTTGCTTTTGATGCAGAACTGCGTTATAAAGTAACTCGACATGTTTTGTACCCAAAGTTCCAACGTGTTCGTCGTTTTTCTTTGTAATTAGCATACACCTAACTACGTCTACATGGGAAAAGCTGGTGGCTTGTTTGTAATTTCCCTTTTGGGAAATAAACGTTTCTTTTCTATGCTATGCGATAACTAAAACTTAACTTTCATTCCTAGTCAAGTAGATTAGGGCGTTGCGAGTCCTTCCTGGATTAGGTATGTGATTAATTTATGTAAAAGAAAAATAGAGTTTGCTCTTTTTGTGGTTTTGTGGTGTGAATATATTGTTGGTTCAAAGTTGAGCCAACTTTCTGTAATATCCAAAGGGAGGGATAACCTGATATAGTGCGGTAATATTGTGTGTTGCGCAAATAGTTTTCAACATTAATCATTCCTCTTATCCTTCACTGAAACAGCAAGTGACTGCAGCAGTTTTTGGGTAAATTAAAGCTGCAAATGGGTCACTGAAGTATGTAACGTTTGTGTTCTACGAGATAACCGTGCACTGTACAATTTACTTTCATGGCATATTTATAGCTGAAACGCTATTTCAATGTATCGTCTGTCAGTTTTCGTGCGACCATATTGTGTTCTTATCATAACGCGATTTGGAGTGTAAACGATGCAAATCTGTGCAGCATTGGAAGGATTAAAGATTGGGGATTAATGTTCAGCATCGAATGGAACGAAGCGAAGTCGAGTCTGATAAGAAAACTCGATGTATCTCCTAATAGCCTTAATTTTCCGATAATGTCTCCAATGAACCTTTTACGTTTTGTATCGGCAGTAAATATTCAGCTTGCAAATTGGTGATTTTGTTTTTATCTGGTCGCAGACAGTATCCACGAGTTTTGTAAACAAATTATCAATCTAAATTGGAAGCATCTGGAGCGCTTCTGATCTTGATTACTTAATTACGTCTGTGCATGGGATAGTAGATCTTTTATTTAGAAATATGACTTGAAATGTCAAGAGCAAAACTGCCTTTCTCAAATCTATAGCAGTCAATTGAAATAAACTTGGATTTGTGATTTGGAAATCAGATTTCCGTTTGTTCCTTTCGAATTTAGGTATGGACTAAATCATCTGGAAAATTTGTAGATCATCAGTTTGTAGTTCTTACTATAAATTTCTCGGATTTCTAATTGGTTTACTTTCCATGGTTCCTACGGCCGTAATCGTGTCATTGGAAACCGTCTTCGTGTGAGCGGTACATATCTGTAACTGATGATGTTTAGTTGATTGTACTGTTTGTCCAAACATCATCTACCCTAACCACGAATCAATTAATAGCAGAAATTTCCAGTGGCTGATTAAATCGAGTTGTGCGAAGCCATAATTACCTAATCTACTTGAAAGCACCCGATTTCATCGTTAAGCAACTGTACCATGAAATCGAATATTGTCAAGTGCTATCAACTTGTCTTATAATTAATGCAAGGAAACGTACTATCGCACGGTACCTCGACTTAATACCCTCGATTGTTTACTTCTTGCTCCGATTTTATACAGTCACTGACAACAATAATGAAAATAAGTAATAAGATTCATATGAAAACAAGTTCTGTATCCTCAAAAGAATATTATATTCAGCATTTCTATACATCACTACACGACAAAGTTGGTTATTCAGTGGGCAACGAAACTTTCCATTTATTGTCGAACACACACATTTCATTTTTCATCTCGTGAGTTGATGTGTTTTGAAGGAAAAAGCAAATTGGATTTTCTGGGGGTAACATTTATGAAATCATATTCTTGACATGGGATTAAGCTTCTGTTGTAATTAAGAGGTAAACGAGGAATATTTTATTACAGTTGGAATTCGCCACATTTGCCTACATATATTGGATTTCAGGATAAAATTACAGTTCTGTATTTTCTTATTTCCCATCTACTCCTTATCTATTCAAGCCATTATATCTTCTAGAAATTCTTGTTGTGTCTAAAGCTTTTTTGGTCATATCAATAATGAATTGGAACTTTTAGCCTTTATACATAAAATTCATTAAGATCCTTGTTAGCCTATTGTTAAAGTTATTAATCCGTTGCTCGGCCGGTAATTGCCTCCGAAAGGGATTTCATAAAACAAGACTTGAAATATCGGGCTGTGCATTGATGCAAGCCGGTGTAGCATTTCAAGAGTGCCGAAATAAATTGTTTGTGTTTGAATAAAATCATCGGCGTAATCCTCGAAGGGAACCATAAGAGCACAAAGAACATAAATGGCGAGGGAAATAAACCCGAGCTAAAATTTGAAATGAAAGATTTCATATTTTTTGAAGGGAAAGCATTGTAGCGAAAATTTTAAAGCGAATATAAGTTTTAAATTCCGCGGAGGGTCGCGGTGCAGAATAAGAGGTTACTGGAAGGGGGCTTATCAAATGCAAAGCGTACGTACACACGGATTTTGTTATTGCATTATGAAATAATGGGAATTTATACGCTGGCGAAAACCGTTACTAAAACACGATTTGCTTTTGCTTCACTCAGAAAAGTCTGTTTTAAAGTGTGGTTTCTCATAAGAGTTTGCTTCACATCACATCCCTGAATCAAATCGTAACACATTTGCGAAGTTTTATTCGAGCAGACAGGTATCAGGGAATATGGGATTTGTGTGAAAATTTCGAAAGACTTCCAAAGTTTTGATCATTATTATTCTACAAGTAGAAGGGTGTGCTTTTAAAAATTGGATCCACCACAATCAAACATAGCGTCATGCTTTCAAAAATAAATTCAATTTTACTAAAACAGAGTGCACATCAATTTCATCACTGTAATGTGCACTGGATGTGTCCTTTTCCAGTGATTCTGAAATGTACAAAACAAATACCATGATTTAAAATTAATTAAAAATATTGTTGGCGAGATGTTCATTGTTTTCAATGCACACTGACATTTTCAGGCTATGTGTAAAATAACACGACATTTGTGACTCTTCAACCAGTAACATTAACATTGGCAGTAATAAATATATTTCACTCAACTGTACAAACATGAAACAAATCGCTAGTTTTTATTAAAAAGTTAGTTTAGAAAAGAACTAAAACATTGTGTAACTGCAAACTTTTCTCTTGCTGCGGAGACGACACTAATCATATTTATTCAGGCATGGAGTGCAAATAAAGTTGGCAACACCTGGAAATTAAGTTGATAGCTAACAGGGGTTTAATCCAGATGTTGTTTTGGGTCATCTCGACCCTACACGAAGGAATTAAATCTGTTGTGGGTGAATTAATTGTGATAAAAGTTTACGATTTATGAGTCCTGGGACCTCTGCTAGATAATTTGGTGTTAAAAACACCGACTATAGGGCATGAAGGAACTTTTTTCATGTAATCTCTTAAGTAGATTTATAATTTATATTAACCTCGCGTTGCAACATCCTCTGTGGTTATCATTACGTTCACAGAAGATTTTCTTGCGCATAAATCGCGCTGATGAATGCCGCGGGTCACATGAGACATGATACACCTGAAAAGTATCAAGTATAAATAATTAAATTATACCTGAGTCGTTCCCTGGGGTCGTAGATTAAGCACACTGCAGGCTGGCAATTTACTCTTAATTACACTAAAAGGGTATTTTCTCGGGGAACCATGTCCCATTTTTTAATGGGTATTTCGTAAGTTGGACCAAATGTCTGCAAAGTTCTTTGCAAGAACAATAGGCGCTAAGTTGGGTGATAAATTAGACGATAACAGCCCTACATAAACAGCTAGACGGTATTGTTTTACTGATTAATGCAAATCATTAATTGCTCTTTGTTGGCCCACAACTGCACAAAGCCAAATAATTTAATAAAAAGTGTTACTCGAGCTGCCGAATAGTTTACAAGCTCGGAAAAAATGAGGTCTGTTTAATTATGGGAACACAAACTAAACAGGAAAATGTAATAATTGCACTGTAAAAGCGACAGTGACGCAACGCCGTCCAAAAAATGCATGGGAATATTTTTCGGGGAGCGTATTTTATTATTGTTGAAGCATTGGGCTCACAAAAACGAGTTGGAGCTATTAAAATGCTGACATCTTAATGTGCGTGAATAAAAAATTCTCTTTATGCCAGCTATTATTTTAGGAAGTTTGATGGCTGCGATGTGGGTCTGAATATGAGGATGGCAGAATTTTTTTCTCAGTATTTTAATTTTTCGAATACATAGTGGCCGTTTAATAATTTATTAGTAACATAAACAAAATTTACCTTTTTTTTCTGTTGCGGTAGGTGTGCCTATTGATCCCGAATATTTTCCAATATGGGCCGAATTTGCAATAAAAATAAGAAAGAGGCATACTGTGAGGGGTATTCATTTTAAAGCGACCATAATATTGCAGACCAATTTGTTTCTTCCCCGCATTTGTCAAAATAATGTTGCAGCGTTCAGTCTGCGGTTACCAAGAAATTAATTTCACTAAAAGCTTCGAAAACTCCTGCAGTTTTAGAGCTAGTTCGACAATCCCGTTCGAAGCTAATGTAGTGAAAGTAGCCGATATTTCGAATGAATTACAAAATTTCACACACTTCCGTTGATTGCTGCGTCCATCAAACTAACCCATTTCTTTCTTTCTCTGGGGTATTCGCGACTTATATGAGATTTGGATATTTTCCAAGAGTGATTTGTTATTGTTAAAAGTTGCATTGTGCATCAATCGAGCGGCTCTTGATAAACTGAGCGCGAAATTCAAAGAAAACAAATGGCGCATGAAGAGAAGGGGATGAAACAAATTAAGATTGGTATCGCAGAGGTCTAGTAGATTGAGTGTCTATAGTTGAATTACTTTACTTTCTTCCCCTTTGCAAGTTTCTGTTTGACTTTGCGTAGATTGCGATAAAATCTGCAATAAAGCCACCCAATATATTCGACGGTAATAACGTGGTAAACAAAAATTCGATTGACTCTAGCAAGTCTTTCAAAATACGACTGGTTTTCTAACTTCCCAAGACCTGATCTCATAAGTTGTTTGAACTTTTGTTCCATTTGGAAAACTGGTGTTTGTAGGTATACAAGTTCTATTTACTTTTTCCGGATTTCTATCGCTGACTGTAAACTAGGCAACTTACGGGTTTGGAATACTTTGAACTTTTAAATGGGCAGTCATGAAGATTAGAAGCGAAAATGCACCATTTTTAGCGCTTTGATGAAAATGAAAAATAATTATTTCCCCCTCAAATTGAGTCGCATCTGATGTGAAAAGCAGTAACAGTTTCTCCAGAAAGAGTAGACTCTTAATCAAAACAGACAAAAAAGACGAAGTCGATCGATGCGGAGGTGTCGCAGATATATGGCACGAGAGAAAATACCAGAGCTTTTTGTCGCTATTAACAACGGAAAATGCAAGTGTTCTTTTGGATTTCTACATCGATTTCTCTTAGTCAAGGGTTCCGTGAGTAATTTATTATTTAAAGACAGTGAACGCTTCTTTCGAATTTTATCTCAAGTTCGGACAAAACTGGAACTCGACACGTTACCTCGATAAATATTGAGCACCGGTTATTCGGTTATCCGGGTTGGAGACCTTTTTTCGCCAACCTTTGCATGTTACGACGTTGGATAATTTTGTTAGCAAACGGGCATCAGAACATATCATTTTTGCCTAGAATGTGTTCCCAGATATAAAAGCCAGTTTTTACCAACGTTTCACCCCCAAATCGATTCTCTTTTTTTGTGTGAGATTAACAGTACAGAACTGATCCGGTTGTAGCGAATTGCCAATTTTTATTGCCATGCAATGAAACTTTTTCCTTTTGTTACGTAATCTCACATTTGCATATTCGCTAAAAGCTTTATGGCTTCTTCCTAGAACTGTAGCGCGGAAATTTGATTGTCTTACATGTTCAGATTGAAACGTTTTCGGATAATCGGTCTTAAATTTGCCGTGCCCGTCAAGTCGTATAACAGCTGTTCAAACTAACGTTTCTTTTATGACGATTTTATTTCCGAAGATTCAAGATATGTGATTTTCCTCCGAGGTGTTTGCTTTTCGTTGGGAAAATATTTTTTGGACCCGACTTAATAAATAGTCGATTTTTATGAATGTTAAACTCAGAAGCTGACAAAATTTTCCTTTTTTACACATGTTTACACAGCATGTTAAATGTCTTATTTATTTTACTGGAACGATCGTTATAAATCATCGCTCTAAATACCGCTCAAATTATCTTCCTAATCACCTGATCATTCCGAGCGACCAATTACCCAACTGACCGATTTTAATACCTATATCTTATACGTAAAAATTACGATGATATAAAATTTTTATTACCGCAGTTACTCCAGGACAACTGCCAATTATTTATTGTCATTGTGCTACTTTGTCTTTCGAGCATCTCGCCATAGATAACATTCGGAGGGCCACAGATCCATTACTTTATTAAAACTGTTAAAAACTGCAGCACTATTTTCGCTGTTATTGACAGTACATCGAATATGATCCGCATTCCCATGCAATTCATTTTTGCGGTAGAAATTTCCGAACTGCTGATTTTTTTAATTAATCAACGCCCAACTAAAAATGAAC
The DNA here is from genome assembly GCA_963583935.1 of Diaperis boleti. NCBI lineage: Eukaryota > Metazoa > Arthropoda > Insecta > Coleoptera > Tenebrionidae > Diaperis > Diaperis boleti. The sequence continues at coordinate 20,636,181 of OY757246.1, read as the reverse complement.
CTCAACTTGGTACATGCAATTGTAATTTGAATTTGAATTTTAACTGTTTTGTTCGGAAGTCGCCACACATAAACGAGAAAACTTTGGCAATGCCAAAGTATTTTTTATAAGAATAATAATAAAGTTTCAACGGCCGGCGCTTGTTTCGGGATAAAAAACTTAGCCGATAATACACTATTTCCACTCTAAAGTTGACTGAAGCTTCTGAGATAATTGCCTTTCTTTAGAGAGAGCTATCATTCCAACTGACGAAAAAGTTAACGAACAGTTTCTTAAGGTCTGATTCCAGCACAGCGGAACATCGGTTTGGTAGCAGCAATTAAAAAAATAGCACCATTGATTTGTGGAACTTCTTTCTCAACTGCATAATTTCGTTAATTAGTTTTCGTTCATCATTATCGCTTATAGATGTTGTTTATTTTGTTGTTAAAGCTAAACTTATTTCTTGTTTCAGGTAAGATCAACTCGATTGCTCTTCGATATGAGTTGATGACGACGCAAGTTGGTTGACAGGTAAAGTTTGAAGAGCACAAAAATTGCGGTCATTCAGTCAAGATATAGTTTGAAAATTTAAATGAAATGAACTAAAAAAATTGTAAAACAGGACTATTAATTTATAGGATATGAGTAATTTAACAAAAATGAAATATGAATGTTTACATTGACATCTGACTGCCATTCGTGGTTACAATAAAATGGAACTGTATATTTGATAACCCGTTTTAATTTAGTTTGATGCATAGCATAATGTTTACAATGGAAATTTTATTGTTCTCTTTTTTATATTTGAAAATTAATCACGAAAGAGACTCACGGAACCTGCTGAGAATTTTAATCAGCATAACTAGAAACTCTAATCTTGATATCGATACCATCAGCATGAATACACTGAATTGGGCTTATTATGTAAGTGGCTATTTTCGACAGTGAAAAGTTTTAAGCATTTATTCACTACAATTTGGTTATAGTGCACAGAGGAGATAACCGTAACATGCCATACAGCACAAACAAGCTGTGCATGTGTACTTCCGAACTTGGCTTCGGAAATGCTGACAAACCTGCGTCAGCAAATTCGCCACCCACCTTTAAAGCTTATCATACCCATCTTAATAATCGCAAGAGGTTTACGCAATGTTTCACTCACGATTAACGCGTTTCAAATTTGACAAGTTTATCCATACAGGAAACTTTGTTCTGTACGGATGATTGGTATTGACGTGAGATAATGTAATATGGCGATATATTACGGACGGTATTGCTGTAAATTCTGCTTTGCCGAAGTTTGTGCTTTGTAAGCATTGTCTCGCTACCCTTAGATTCTGATGCCGTATAATGTTTCTGTCTGGAATTATCCCAGTCTGCGAACTTTTAGTGATAATAAGTAGTTTTTGTCGGTTCAACTCTTCGCTGAACGCTAAGTCGCAAAGATTTAAGGTTCATAGCAATCCAGCTTACTTCACTCTTCTTTGGATTTGTCTCATCAAGGACTTTTCAGATCGTCTGACGTTCTGGCTTTGAGTAATTGTTGGAACGTATTGGGCGAATAATATGCAGGGTCGTGAATGGATAAGTGAATTTATAGCTACCTCTTTTATATGGGTTGATGTTGAATAGGAAATACCAATTTTCCGTGCACTATACGGGGAAATGGTGTATCGGTATTGAAAGGAATTTTTTTTAGGGAACTCTCGCCTTGTATATTATTGGACCAGTCAGACTTTACGTGGAGATCTTGTGAATCTTCTAAAGAACTTGTTACAAACGGAGCAGTGAGACAACAAGAAGTAGTTAATATAATAGACATAATAAAATAGCGCCAACTTTCAAGTTTTCAAGTCTGCGTTTCAGATTTGCAGGTCCTGGTGTTTTCAGTTGTTTGAAATTGTTATATTTGAAGATTTTAAATTTCATGTTCGAATATTCCAAGATTCTAAAATTAAAAAAAATATTGCAAGACAACAAGACCCTAGGACAAATGTGGGATGACACAAACGTCCAGCGCATCCACCAATTTTGATGTCATTTTGATATAGCCGAGAGACACTCTTAGGAGTCTCTATGGAGTTAAATTTCATTAAATATTGTCCAAAACCATTCGAATAAGGAGAAGAAACCATCCTCAGCTTGATTTTGAATCTGTTGGGATTTTAAAATCGCTCAGCGGTTCCACAATTTTTGATGATATTTTGAAATTGCGGAAAGACACTCTTAGGAGTCTCTATGGAGTTAAATCTCATTAAATATTGTTAAAAACGATTCGAATAAAGAGAAGAAGCAATCTCAGCTTGCTTATAAATCTGTTGGGATTTTAAAATTCCTTAGCGCCTCCACCATTTTGACGAAATTTTGAAAGAACGGAAATACACTCTCAGAAGTCTCTATGGAGTTGAATCTCATCAAATAATGTCAAAATCGGTTCGAATAAGGAAAAGGGCAGTCCCAGGAGACTTTGGAATTTGTTGGAATTTTAAAATCGCTCAGCGGTTCCACCATTTTTGATGATATTTTGAAATAGCGGAAAGACACTCTTAGGAGTCTCTGTGGAGTTAAATCTCATTAAATATTGTCAAAAACGATTCGAATAAAGAGAAGAAGCAATCTCAGCTTGCTTATAAATCTGTTGGGATTTTAAAATTCCTTAGCGCCTCCACCATTTTGACGAAATTTTGAAAGAGCGGAAATACACTCTCAGAAGTCTCTATGGAGTTGAATCTCATCAAATAATGTCAAAATCGGTTCGAATAAGGAAAAGGGCAGTCCCAGGAGACTTTGGAATCTGTTGGAATTTTAAAATCGCTCAGCGGTGCCACCATTTTTGATGATATTTTGAAATAGCGGAAAGACACTCTTAGGAATCTCTGTGGAGTTAAATCTCATTAAATATTGTAAAAAACGATTCGAGTAGGGAGACGAAACAATCTCAGTTTGTTTTTGAATCTGTTGGGATTATAAAATCTCTCAGCGCCTCCACCATTTTGATGAAATTTTGAAAGAACGGAAAGATACTCTCAGAAGTCTCTATGGAGTTGAATCTCATTAAATATTGTCAAAAACAATTCGAATAAGGTGAAGAAGCAATCTCAGCTTGCTTTTAAATCGGTTGGGATTTTAAAATTCCTCAGCGCCTCCACCATTTTGATGAAATTTACTCTCAGAAGTCTCTATGGAGTTGAATCTCATTAAATAATGTCAAAATCGGTTCGAATAAGGAAAAGGACAGTCCCAGGACACTTTGGAATCTGTTGGAATTTTAAAATCGCTCAGCGGTTCCACCATTTTTGATGATATTTTGAAATAGCGGAAAGACACTCTTAGGAGTCTCTGTGGAGTTAAATCTGATTAAATATTGTAAAAAACGATTCGAATATGGAGAAGAAACAATCTCAGCTTGCTTTTGAATCTGTTGGGATTATAAAATCCCTCAGCGCCTCCACCATTTTGATGAAATTTTGAAAGAACGGAAAGATACTCTCAGAAGTCTCTATGGAGTTGAATCTCATTAAATAATGTCAAAATCGGTTCGAATAAGGAAAAGGACAGTCCCAGGAGACTTTGGAATCTGTTGGAATTTTAAAATCGCTCAGCGGTTCCACCATTTTTGATGATATTTTGAAATAGCGTAAAGACACTCCTAGGACTCTCTGTGGAGTTAAATCATATTAAATATTGTCAAAAACAATTCGAATAAGGTGAAGAAGCAATTTCAGCTTGCTTTTAAATCTGTTGGGATTTTAAAATTCCTTAGCGCCTCCACCATTTTGATGAAATTTTGAAAGAGCGGAAAGACACTCTCAGAAGTCTCTATGGAGTTGAATCTCATTAAATAATGTCAAAATCGGTTCGAATAAGGAAAAGGACAGTCCCAGGAGACTTTGGAATCTGTTGGAATTTTAAAATCGCTCAGCGGTTTCACCATTTTTGATGATGTTTTGAAATAGCGGAAAGACACTCCTAGGAGTCTCTGTAGAGTTAAATCTCATTAAATATTGTCAAAAACAATTCGAATAAGGTGAAGAAGCAATCTCAGCTTGCTTTTAATTCGGTTGGGATTTTAAAATTCCTTAGCGCCTCCACCATTTTGACGAAATTTTGAAAGAGCGGAAAGACACTCTCAGAAGTCTCTATGGAGTTGAATCTCATTAAATAATGCCAAAAATGGTTGGAATAAGGAAAATGAGAGTCCCAGGAGACTTTGGAATCTGTTGGAATTTTAAAATCGCTCAGCGGTTCCACCATTTTTGATCATATTTTGAAATAGTGGAAACATACTCTTAAGAGTCTCTATGGAGTTAAATCTCATTAAATATTGTCAAATATGATTCGAATAAGGAGAAGAAACAATCTCAGTTTGCTTTTGAATCTGTTAGGATTTTAAAATCCCTCTGCACTTCCACCATTTTTTATGAAATTTTGAAATAGCGCAAAACACTCGGAAGTCTCTCGCCCAGCACATCCACCACTTTTGATGTTATTTTAATATAGCCGAAAGGCATTAGAATAAACAAGGTTCTTTTCAGAACCAGCAAACGCCAATTGTTGTTTTATTTAAAAAAATCAAATATAAAAATAGATCCATATTTTATATGATCGATGGCGAGTGTGTCATTTTTAATAACATCTGCCTTAACCTAACATGTTGACGTTGACGTTGACACTTTGGCAGGAAAGTTATTCTGACAGTGTCATAATTATATGCTTGCAAAAGATTCTGTTCACGTTAACACCTGGAGATCCTTTTCTGGAATTGGTGGATCTTAACACTTCTCACAACTGTTATGCAAGGCATTAATTTTTCTTCGTTTGCATTTCAGTCGGTTTTCTATGGGGAGCGAGTTCTGGAACAGCTTGTATGTGAGGAAGGAAACGGGGTAGTTTTGTTACCAATTATTGCAAGGAGGCATTTTATCCCTTACCGCTAGAGTTTTAAACAGCGACTTCAGTTCATATTTGTTTTTGTCAGAGCGGGACGTCTCCAATGGAATTAGAATTTTTGAACCTCAAGGGGGTAAATTTTGAAAATTTCAGAAAAAAGAACTTGTCTCAAAACGATTATCATAATAATGTAAATTGACACGACAAATCCGTCTGTACCCTCGGCTTCTAAATCCTTCTAAATCAAACCTAAATCTGTAGAATTGCGTCCAAATGGCCCTTATCTTTAATGGTTTCGGAGATGGCGGTATATCATTGTCTCTATAGTCTTTAGTATTGCTTTAACACCTATAGCCATTGATCTGCTCCACCTATTATATGTGGTGTTTTAGAAATAAAATATTTGTGTCTCTAAGTCTGACAAGAGGAAGTCAGAAATACAGGAACGATGAGCAGAGACAGATGAAATAATGTTCAGGCGCACACTGGAGTGGAAATGTAATGAAGTAAAGGTTTAATCTAATCCTGTACACGAATAGCTTGTCGTGTTACATGCTAAACCCTAGATAAATAAACGTAAATGCATTATGTCGTTCTCATCACTACAACAAATATGTACCACCGCGATTAAGTTTTCATGGCTTCGACTGGTCACGCCCTGACCTTTTTGCGGCCGTTAACAGGAAGCTCTTTTTAATTAGAATTCTTTTGTTCTTTCCGGACGGTAAACAATTTTAACTTTCTTCTCAATGTTCGTTTAACGACATCTTAGCATCGCAAGCAGAAACCTCGAGAAGTTGCTCCAATTATAGAACAACTCTGCGCAAACCATTAAGCACTATGTGTAGTTAAACAAATAATCTGTTTATATATAACTCAGAAGGGAGCGTTTTGCACACGGGGTGATTATAGGGATGCCGCGCTCGGTCAAACCAAATTAATTGTAAGACGATTAAAAACTGATGACGATGCTTACCATCCCTTTGTTCTGCTATTGCATAAAATACGGTGTTCTGCGGGACCTCCGGCTGAAATTATCGGCTAATTAATAGAGCTTTAATGAAAGTAATACTCTCCATTAATTAACTGATAATGTTGCTCTTTAGAATTAATTGCTCTCTATTATTTGAGTCACGACTGCGAGGAGCGTATTTTAGCTCGGGCCGTGTAATGCTCGTTTTTGTGCCAGGACTGATTTTTATATTGGAATCAGATGACACCGAAATTCTTTGCGGGCAGCGCCCTACGGCGCTAGCTGGAGCTCCAAGTTGGTCTGTGTATCGAGAGTTGCCTCTGGGCATGTTTTTATTTGTTGGCGTAAACTTTTAATAAATAAATGTGGGGTGTCACGGAATGAAAATTTCATCAATCTGAAGAGCTGGTATGGTTTCTTTTTCAATGGCCACGATAAGTTATAAGATTTGATACTTTTTGTCGAGGGAAAGAAGAAAGTTTTTCTAGTCTTTTTTAATGCATTTATGAATACATAAATATTTTTCTGCTCAATTATTTAAGCTACTGTCGTCCAATAGAGGAAAGAACAACTACTAATGAAGAGCCTCGTTCGAAGTAATCGGATTTGCGGTCCGCACACTTGTAACATAATTGTTCCATTATCGCAACATTGATTAATCGATTTTATGTAGCATTTGGTCGAGATGCATAATTCCCGTCTACGACCGCAGCACGAACTCGGTAACTTCGAGAATTGATTGAGTTTTTTTTTTTTTTCACCAATTCAACTGCGTCGCCGCAAAAATGTCGACATTAAAATACGGTGGTAATTATTCTAACCTCTGATGTTCAGTCTATTATGAAAATTGCTATCCCAGTTTGATTTTTCAGACTAATTAAGGCATTTTACCGTCAGTAAATTGAATTTTCTTAGGAGCGACGTTTTCCTTTGTAGCTTGACTCTTGTACTTAATGTCTCTGAAGTGTATGTTTTTTTATTTTCTTATAAAATTTAGTTATCTTTCACTTTAATCCTAATATAATTAACTCAAAGTTGACTGGCTAATAGGATTGTTAAAAAGTTAAGCGCTCGCAGCATTTTTCTCTTGATAAGGATGACGGAAGAAAAGAACCTTAAGTTAAATAATTACTTTCGGTTTATTGTTAGTGACACTTTATTACCAACTGCACGGCTTAAGGGCATTAGACAGATTTGTAGGGGTTGCGTTATGACACGGTAATAAAATCACATTTCCACCCTATTTGTGATTGGCCTATAGCCCATTAGGTGCTCGGCTCCGTATTAGCTATACAACTAATCGAAATTCTGTTCTTAGCAATCATGTTTTTTTTTCGTGCTCTGATGCGCGTTTCGGGCTTTATCTGCAAATCCGGATCATAACAACGTAAACACTGGAGTGCTTCAATCCAGAATCAATAACATCTAATTCCGCCGTAATGTGGAAACTTGGTATTAGTTCTTTGCATTACGAATTTTATTGCATTTGGTGCAAATACAAAGCGGATTGTTTCAAGAACACTGTGTACATCGTGCTAGTCTAATGAAGCCAATATGTTGAGAGGATGCATTGAGGGCGGGCTTTGGAGTGGTATTTGGATTAAAACTATTCCGGATGAATTTACATTTCAAGTCTATTTCGCATAAAAATGGCTTAGATGTGTCACGTTACAAAGAGAACAACAGGTGTGTAAATGCATTTTTGCTAAACTCCAATATATTTCGTTTGGATGAAAACGTGTCATGTTTGAGCGTTGTCTGTATTCCTGTGACAAAATATTTACAGACGGACAGTTTTCAGCCGGATAAAATACTGCGAGCGAGAATGGTGGATGCGCCAGGCGAGGATCCATTCATATCACGTCGGAGCCTCTCAGATTTGGTCCATTAGAGTTTTTCGTGTTAATATTGCGAAAATGTTTTTGTTTATAAAAATTTGAAAAATGGAATTATATCCATAGTAATTTATATCGTCATAGGCTCTAATGAATTCAGGCAATTAAAAGTGCGAAGATGGTAGTCGTAATCCGTTTTCTGGGGAAAAATAATTATTTCCCAAATATCAATCTATGCAAAGTTTTCTCATTAAAGTTCGCCAAGTCGTACGCGAAAATTAATTTTTGAATATTTATAAAACTTACAACGGGGGAGATTTCGCGCTCGTCTTAAGTACTTTCTCTAGAGAACGGAACATTCGTCAGTGCCTGCACACTGTCCATGTAATAAAGTAGATAATGTGATACATGGTCTAGCACTTAGCCGCAGTTCTATCAACTACCCCTGAAGGGTGTATATCAATTAGATGGTATGAATTTCGCTGGCAGCGTTTCGGACGAAAATTTTCGAATTGCTTCACCGCTCGGCAAGCGAGTTTAACCCACATAACTTCTGATGGAGTTAAATGTAAATTAAATTTTTGCGAAGGATTAAGTTTTGTGTATTCTGGTAGATTTCCAGGTCGTCTGGTGGGAGCGGGTGAGAATTTATTTTGCCAATAAATTCTCACACAAACACGCTTGTATTTAAGGGACCGTTTGTAAGTTGGGATTTATTGTTCACAGGTTTGTACACTGTAAGGAGAAGAATTCAAACCAAGGTTTTTAATCAAACCTCGTCGTCGAATGGAATTTTCCGAACGATTATTCCTCCGTCCGTTTAGATGTTTTAATTAATTTCTTCCTATTACGACTTTTGGTGTTGATGTGGTTTTGTGGCTTTAAGGATGTCGTGATTCACTTTTGGAATAATGGGATATCGAAATAACTTATCAAACTCATGTTTCGATGACAGCGTCCTGTTACAATAACTGTCAAAAGCAGAGACGGTGAAGAGGGAGTTATATACTAGTAACATCTCATAATATGAAGGGCATCGCATATCTATTGTCTCAGGTTTTCACAATACGTCCGGCTTTTGTCACACGTACAATGGAATTGGGCTCTCTCGTGCTTGAGCACGCATTGGTTACTTTCAAAGAGATCGAGTGCCATCAGGGTCGCATGCGGGTTTTTAAATCAAACCGGAAATTTTAGCTCGCATTGCGACCTAATTTGGAACTGATTGAGTACTTTATTACCACCCTAAGAAAAATTCTGCTGCTTGCCATACACGCTTGGCATGAATCAAATGGAAAAATATTGGAAAACTATAGTCGAACTATTCCTTTGTGGTAACTGCAATAACGTACAGAAAAGTACTTCCTAAGTAGACTTATAAATTAAAATACCTACTTCTCGATGTAAAGTCTAATATATAGTAAAATTATTCAGCCGTTTAACGACTCCAAAATTTGCGGTCGTTTTCCAGGTATTCAAACTGTATTTTACATACAAATATAGTTGAACCATTTTAGCAATTCAGTAACATACCATTAGTAGCAATCTATTTGAGTTAATCTAAATCGTGAATGCGAGAACACAAAGATTTTTCATAATTTGTAGCATCATCCAACTCCGTTGGATTGTCGGACGATCTGCTATCCATAACACACTCTTGGGGTTTCCAGAACGTGTTTGATGCGTTGATGTTTCGTACCTCTTCCATATTTTATGCTTACAGCCGTGTAATACTTGTTCAAGTGTCTAGATACGTTCGTGCGTTATTGAAGTCGGCAAAGTGTTAAAAATTTATTGTAATTTCCGTTGCTTCGGATCCAGCCTGGCGTGGATCATATATCATAATTTAAAATTCACGTTCTCACCCCGAGCTGCCTAATGCAAATTGAGCGGCTGACAAATATAATAATGTATTCGAGGTTTGGCGTGAAATCCCTTTAGGTGACGGTATCTATCTCAGTTACAGAGTATTTCACTTTGGCCATGTTTACCATAGCCTTTCTCCAGGGCATTCTCTTGATTTTTATCCTGACATCTGTGCATTTCGCACGTTTCGGTTTGAGGGTTAATTAATCATTAATCTATCTGAATGGTCGAACTGACACCCACGTTGAGGCTTGGAGCATAAAAAAGGATTTTACTGAAAAGTCCATTATGATAGACTTAACAATGTCTGTTCAGTATTATTCATGAATAAATACCACCAAGAATTAAATTCGTAAAATTACTCTTCTAAAACTTCTTGGGAGAAAATAATTTTTAACATAGACACATGCTCTGGAAGAATAACGGTGGTTGTGGTTGTTTACACAGTGTAACTTTTCTTAAATTAATGTCTATGAAAAGTGCGGGAAAAATAAATTCAGCCTTAAAATAATAATAAAAAAGCCACATCTTGATAAAAGCCCACGTTTCATGTTCGTGCAATGATTGTTGGATAATGAGTGGCGGCTATTTTCATCGCAATTACAAATCTGAGAAATGTTCTTCGCAATTTGTGTTATATTTGAGCAAATTGCATATTTAGACACCGTAACTCCACGAAATTCTTTATTTTGGGCCGATGTGCTGGGTGAAGGGTCAGCGTAATTCAATTAACTTGTGACCGGGCAGCTGGCATTGTAATTTGCAAGCAATGCGGTTTTTTATTCAAGCTTTTATGACGCAATTTGCAATTATAACGTTGTCCCCTATAAAATTGACCTACAAATTTATTCAAATAATTCATTGCTCAATACGAGGTTTGTTGGCGCAAGTACTTACGCCGCCACTAAGTCTAGACATGCTTGCTTCCAACCCTTTCATGGAAGGAAATTTCAGCGCTTGATTTTACCCGATGCTGGTAAAACTCAAGGGCCATAAACTTTTAATTCGCCCACCAAAGATACCTATCATCATTAGTCAAACTTTAGCAGTCCAACAGAATTCACACGCGATTTTGCAATTCAGTTAAATAAACTGATTTATAATATTAAAACTGGAGAACTACATTAAAGCGCCCTTAATCTCCATACAATGCTATCATTTATTTTGTAACACTAAATTTTACCTAAGTGTCATCGATAAACCTCGGATCAAGTCTTTTTTTCAAAGAAACTTCACATTTTATCTCATGGGAAAGAACACTTTATATAACATGTCCGGCAAGTTTACAGTGCACAACCTGTGGAATAAAAAAGTGACTGGTGGTCATCATTAAATTATGTGCTACCTTCCGCGGGCAGTTATTAATTAAGGATAAAATTATGAAATACAACAATTTGTAACAAATGTTCTGTTACATTTTCTCAACTCTGAAACACTCGCTCGATCTCTTGTTTATTTTTCGCCACATCAACCTTTCGTATGTATCTCTAATTTGACCACTCGTTTGTTCCTCTTATTCATGTACTATTTAGTTTAAATTATTATTTTAAAAATTGCCCGGTACGTTGCTCTTAATAAAAACACGTGGCGGATCTATAATCCCTCTATAAGTCTTTCCATTAGTGACTCGCAGTTGCACATTACTCTGACTGCAGCTCTAGAGTGTTACAATGCAATTTGGGAGATTTATCGGCACCGCCGGTGTTTGACCCCAATCTAATCGGAAACGTTTGGAGTGTATTTGTAAAGCTGACTGGCTCGTTAGACGTTTTCCCGAAAATTATGGAACATTTAAGAAATGTATAACTTCGCAATCCAAAACTCACGTATTCCAAAAATGTCTTAGGAACGTACGCGTTTAAAAATTTTGAAATTAATGTTGGTGGTTTAGAAACACGCGATCGAATTTTAATTAAATTTTACAGGGGCTAAAATTAGATTGTTTTTTCATTAGGAAGGCCTATTAGACTCTTGAATGTTGCGAGGACACCGCTTGCAAAAATAACTTTGTGAACCTTGATATTAATTATGTGAGAATAATGTTTCATCAGGAGATTTTACAGGACTAAGAAGTTTCCACCACACAAGGATATGGCACGCCGTTTTACTATTTAATAGACAAATATTTTTTCAAAAAAAAAATATTTTTTTTCAATTTAAAACTAAATGTTTTGGATTATTTTTTTATCTACCTACATAATAAAAACGCAATACTTTTATGTTGTCACATAAAATTAAATTATTATACATAGGAAGAGATACAAAAATGGATGAATTATAATTATGCCGTAACATAATTATAATTAATTAATATTTTTCTGTTAAAATATTGTTAATATTTTTATTGTCTTGGCACATAATAATAATACATAACATTTTAATTATAAGTAGATAAAAGTCATTTATTTCTCTAAAAATATACTATAATTGAAAATAATAAAATTATGCCACTACAATAGTATATTAAAGTATGAGTGGATAACAAGGTCTTTAAAACACGCGCGAGTTTTCGAGCACGACGGCGTAGCCGGGAGTGCTCGAAATAGAGCAAGTGTTTTAAAGACCAGTTATCCACGAATACTTTACGCTATTTTTTATTATACCAGCAATACTGGAAACAAATTAAGCACTAAAAACTTATATATATAATTATAATATATATTATAATATAATATATTTTTTGTCGTGAGAAATCGAAATGGCGTAATAATATTGCCATTAGTTACGACAATTATTGTTTACGTTTTTCTCGCGTCCACGTCTGTCATTGAATTTAGTCGTGTCAGCAAAAATCGAGGAAAAATGAGTTAAAACGAGATTTTACCCGATACAGAATCATTGGCCGAACAAGCGGAATCCAAAATACTACCATCAAAATCAAAAGACCCATACCTGAAGGAATATGAAAAGTTTTCAAATTTGATGAAGTTATAATGATACCTATATTTCCTTGACAACCTTTAAAGCTCGCCGTGCTTTAATCGCCTGTATTCGCACGCTCAGGCGTGCTTTAAACGGCGATTCTGATACAGGTATAATAAAAAATAATAAATCAGTTAATTTTATTTGAAACAAATCGAAAAAAAAAATCACAATTTTTTTATGCTTTATCATAATAAAATTCCATGAAATTTTTATAAAGGTGACATCATAATGATAATTTGAAATTGATTTTTGCCACTCGATAAGTAAAATTCATAAAATTATTATTGTGTATCATCATAATGAATTAAGAGAATAGGGAATTTCAATTTTGTAGTTACATAATTATAATTTGAAATATCCGTCTTGAAAATAAATAAAATCATTATGACGATTTAACATTAATTTCCTATTTATTAACAAATAATAAATTAATGTTATTTCTGTACATAATTTCAATTTTAACATTTCTATTATGTACATAATTTTAATTCAAAATTTTCTATTATGTACATAATTTTAATTCAAACATTTCTATTATGTACATAATTTTAATTCAAACATTTCTATTATGTACATAATTTTAATTCTAACATTTTTATTCTGTTCATAATTTTAATTCTAACATTTCGCATGGGAACGAATGCAGGCTTTACGCATGACTTTGTTACATGTACATAATTTTAATTCTGAATTTTCATTATGTAAATAATTTCAATTCTGAATTTTTGTTGTGTACATAATTTTAATTCAATTTTTTTTATGTACATAATTTTAATTGTGACATTTTTATTATGTACTAAATTTTAATTCGAATTTTTTTATTATGTACATAAGTTTAATACGAAATTTTTATTATCTACATAATTTTAATTGTGACATTTTTATTATACAGGGTGTCCCAACTAAAATTTGTACCCCCCAACAATTCCAATTTCGAAATTGATACATCATTTTAAAGCTTATTTAATTCCCTATCCAAACCTACTTTTATCTATTCGTTTCTGCAAAAAACAGCATAAGAATTTGTTATTTTCCAAATCTACATAAAATACTCTTGATTTGGAAAATAACAAATTCATGCTTTTTTTTTGTAAAAACAAATCGATAAAAGTAGATCTGGATAGAGAATTTAATAAGCTTTAAAATCATGTTTCACGCGACCCCCCACCCCCCCGGGCCATTTAAATTTTTAAGGGGGTGGCTCCCCTGGCTAAAGGGGTGAGATCTAAGAGTTGAAAGTTTGGTACAATTGGGTCCCCCTTGATAACAAAATTGACCTGTTCGAGCGTTTTCTTCTGAGTCTTTCGAAATTGGAATTGTTGGAGAGTACAAATTTTAGTTGACTATTCAGTTCACCTGTCAAACTGCGACATTTGACCAATAGCAGCCGTAGAATTTCAAAATTTCGGCCAATCAAAATGAATTGCGGTGATAATTGTACTAGTACTTTTAAGAAAAATGGTTTGGTTCACTGAATAGTCCTTCGAATACGATTCGTAGTCAAAGTTGAGTCGACAATTTCTAAGATGATTCCACTCATGTTCATTGCAATTGCCAATGCGACTCGTGCAAGCACTCGTCGCATTTTAAGCAATTGCAATGACATTCGTGACATCTTAGAAATTGTCGACATAACTTTGACTACTTATCGTATTATAAGTGAGTATTTTATGTAGATTTGGAAAATATCGAATTCATGTTTTTTTTTTTAGAAAGGAATCTATAAATGTGGATCTGGATAGAGAATTGAATAAGCTTTAAAATGATGTATCACACGACCTCCCATGCTATTGAAATTTTTTAAGGGGGTGGCTCCCCTGGCTAAAGGGGTCAGATCTAAGACATGAAAGTGTGGTACAATTTGGTCCCCCTTGATAACAAAATTGACCTGTTCGAGCGTTTTCTTCTCGAGTCTTTCGAAATTGGAATTGTTGGGTGGTACAAATTTTAGTTTTGACACCCTGTATAATTATTATGTTAGTGCATAATAATTAGTTTGAATAAAATTTATGTATTAACATAAAAGTAATTTATTCTATTTCAATTATGTTCCACATATAAATAAATCATTTAAAATTCGTTTTTTAATATTATAAACAAGAAGAATGTCCTTAAATCCAAGTGGAGTAAATTTAAATTAAAATTTAAATATATCTATGTCGAACTCCACAAACTTTAATAACTGAAGGATTACTAATGGTACATGTTTCGGCAGAATGCTTCTGCCATCATCAGCCCTAATTTAACAAGAGATTAATGATACAATTGATGAATTACAAGAGGGGTTCTTACCTTAAAGAATATAAAAAAATTATGACATTGACGTAATTTTGAATTAAATTTGACGTTTTCAAAGGGTTACATGATTTTTAAAAGATTTCGTAAAAACAACATTTTATAAATGTAAAAATTAAAAATGGATCAAAGAGAATCTGGTAAGTTTGTTTGAGTGAAAAATTAAATTTCCTTTTCAAATTCATTAACATATTTTGGCGTCGTCTCAGAGAAATGTTCTAAAATACTTAAGAAAAACGGTTTTAAAGTTTCATTTAAAACAGATAACAACTTATCCAGATTTTTTATTAAAAATAAAGATCCATTAGATTACAAATCATCATCAGGTGTATACAAATTAAGCTGCTCTACTTGTGAGTCATTCTACATAGGTCAGACAGGTCGCAAAATATCAGACCGTATTAAAGAACATTTCAGGCACATCTATAACAACACAGATCTTGATCCTCCACCATCAACACCTTCTTCTTTCGCCAATCATATATTAATAACGAAACATAGTTTTTCACCATCAAATTCCAAATTGATTCATAAATGCAATAAAGGCCGGAAATTAGATTTTCTCGAGACTTTGGAAATAAGGAAAGCCTTGAAACTGGAAAACAGATCTTGTTTAAATGAACAGAATAACTTCAATAATCCCATTATTAATTCACTATTTTAATTTTTCACTCAAACAAACTTACCAGATTCTCTTTGATCCATTTTTAATTTTTACATTTATAAAATGTTGTTTTTACGAAATCTTTTAAAAATCATGTAACCCTTTGAAAACGTCAAATTTAATTCAAAATTACGTCAATGTCATAATTTTTTTATATTCTTTAAGGTAAGAACCCCTCTTGTAATTCATCAATTGTATCATTAATCTCTTGTTAAATTAGGGCTGATGATGGCAGAAGCATTCTGCCGAAACATGTACCATTAGTAATCCTTCAGTTATTAAAGTTTGTGGAGTTCGACATAGATATATTTAAATTTTAATTTTAATATTATGATAATTTTTTTTCGGTGATTAAATAGTAAAACGGCGTGACATACAAGGAGAGTCCCCTCGAATACTTTTTTGTTGTAATGTGCTGATGAGGCTTGATGACAATGTAATTAATTTCAACTTCCTTCATAAAGGTTCCCCAAAGAATATATTATTTGATTATGAAATTGCAAAAAGACAGACTAATCAATAATTATTTATTATTGATGTTTCAGTTGGTAATAGATTCAGTTAAAAGTGTAGTCTTTTTTTGGTTTTAAGTTGGCAGAACGACAATGACACATGGAAGGTTATGTTTGTTTCGTGTAAATTTAAATGTGGCTGTCAGCCATTTCTCATCGTCTTACTACCAAATCACAACGATTTTGTAATTGTATTGTAGCGTTTCTGGTTTCCATTTATTTATTTATTTGAACACTATGTACAAATTATTTATACTTCTAATATTACACTACATATTTTACATTTTATTTGCACTATTTACATTATTTACCACTTCGCTCGTATTATTTATTTAGACGTCACGCGGCACTCCCGATCTTAGACAAGGATTGTTTCTTGTCTAAACTCCGGATAGATAAAAACAACTGTCCGACTCGACCCACTGATCTTCGATGCGACTGACTGGTTTCCGCTGGAACGTCCTCTAATAAATATACCGGCGCCTAAATCCTTTTAGGCGCCCCCAGAAACTTTCATGGATGACTTCATCGCGTTCTCGATCTGTACCGAATATTCCAAAAGATGATGTCATACTACCTCGAGTACGTTGTAGTATATATCCAGCTACATCTCTGGTCCACGTCCGTTACAGTATTGTTGCCAACATAAATTTTTAATTTTGATGACTCAGTATTTTTACTAACCTAATGGCAATATCAGAAAAAATGTTTACAGTATTAAGATGTAGTATTAACAATCGTTGTGGATCAAGGCTCATCGGATCTTATAGAGCGATATTTTCAAATATGTAAAATCATCGGAATTTACCAACGAGTACATGCAAGTTACACATGAGATGTAATTCCTTCCATATAGATAATATTATAATATTTCAGTTATTTAAGTAAAAAAATTATCTACCCTTCATCTTGACATATTATGAATTTGCGACTAGTATTAGAGCTTAAACAGTTTCGTACGAACAAGGAAAACACTTTTATAAATAAAATACGAGGAATTGGACGCAAGGGGCAGATGAATAAAATATTTACAAAAATATACAAATTTAGATCTTCAGAGTAGTCTCGGAATTTCAACAGCGACGATCTTCATGAAAAAGGGCATTTAGAGGCACCTTTACAGGAACATACAATAGCATGTCGTTGTTCATGTCAAAGAGAAAGGTCCTGTTTGTTATGTTCATATATTGAAGGGCACAGTGGGATTAAATAGAGATTCCAATTGACATGTGTTTCACCATTTTGTCGTCTGATCAATCCAACCGGCGTTAACGAAGTTTCTTTGATCGTTAAGCGTTTAGCGTCTAATTAATTTTTTTGACGTGCACACGCTCCATTTATCCGCTACTTTAATTGGCGTGGCCGTAATTTGCCTATCTATGTATTTATCCACTTCCTCTTTTCATAACACGAATACATCCTTCCGTACTCCATAAGTATATTTTTATAACAGTTTCGCAAGCATTGATGCTTGCGAAAATCACTTTAATCCTGAAAGTTGCACTGTAATGTCATGCTCCAATTAGTATCTCATTTATGCTAGATTCAGAACGAGATTTTTCAGAATTAAGACCGTTCGCTCGATAGAAAAAGTTTTCGTGACCACACGAGTGAAAAATGGGATCACGTCCTTTATTTATTTGTTTTCAGGATCGACATGTTACTGTGTTATTGATGACCAGTCATACCGTTTCTTCAACTCGAAGAGTAAAGACACTTTTTGCTTTTTGTTGAAAGTGAATAATTATGGGTGCGCAATTATCGCGCAACCTGCATGTATGCGGAATTCGCAAGATAAATGGCCACAGTTACTCATTATTATTTCAGTTTGAAATATGGTAGACGTACGGAATTTAATTATATTTTCAGGTAAAATGAAAATAAAACGCCGAAAAAGTATCGCATCGAACAAATTGTTATACGTATTTTTAGGTCAGCATTTTCTGCGCGGAATAGTTAATTTGAGTGATGGCCCCTATAAATAAGTCCTGACAAGCATTTACTGCCATTTAGTGTTTGTCTAGAATTTCCAAAGTATTCCTCACATTAGTTGTACGATTCAATTTGAAATCGGGGCACGTTCGAAATAATAACGTTCATATTTTAGACGGGTTCAATGGAACCGAGAAAATCTCCGGGTAGGTTATTTGAAATATGTTTAAAAGTGCACCTTAGAGAGGAACGGTTATATCCTTGGATTTTTCGTGATGTGTATTCGCAATTCCTTACAGTGGCAAACTCACTTCAATTGAACAATTGATCGGTGCTGAATAAATGAAAACTTTTGATCTCTTGTGCTCCCAGAGGATATTTAAGACAACGAAAGAATCCCAAACGGCAATATTGTGAAATCTTGTTTAGACCTTTATGTGTACCTATAGATACAGTTGTAGCAATTGTAGGAATCAATTACTGCTGGTTAAATACCTAATTAATTACACCAGTTCAGAAAAGTTAAAAGTTATCTCAAAATCTTGACCTCCCTATTTTTTTTTTTGACGACAGATATAAATTCTGATTCACTACCAACTTCGTTCTGAGATTTTCATTAATAATTTATCCTGTATCATTTAATCATTCATTTTATATCTTCTAATAATAATTTAAAAAATAAATAAAATATGATTGGAAATGATCTGTTACTTAGTGACAACATGTCTCTCTTAATTTGCAAGTCTAGTTCTGATCCTAAACATCCTATGCTTCCTCAAGTCTTCATCCCACGTTTCCCTATTTTTCGACCCTTCCGACGAGCTTCAATTTCAAGCTTCCTGCCGTCGATGTCTACATAATTGAATTTTAATTCCCCCAATCTTTAAATGTTTGCAAATAAATAGGCTGTCAAGAAGGTTCGGCCTTGCAGCTCGAACTTTGCCAAACTTCATCAAACCATGCACAACTCCCAACTTGGTCAATGGAAACCAGCTCACACGAGCCACAATCTAGTCCCGTCTTTTACAACTTGATCGACCGTCTATCTCTACATCAAGCGCTATCTTCCCCAAATCCAAACTTTCCGGTCTCAACTTGAAACCATTTCTTTCAGGCCGTAATTAATTGATGCAGCGTACATGATTTTTCGAAGTTCCATGGCAAGTCGTCATATAAAGTTGGCGCAAAGTTGTTCAATCGAGGAGTGGCTCTAGTTCTTGTGTGTTCTACAAAACTTTGCTAAACAAAATCGGGGTAGTTGAGCAGGAATGTTTTTTGCTGCAAAGTAAAGGAGCACTTTGTTCGGCATTCACCCATCAGTTTAATCATTAAATCGCAATTCTGTGCAATATATAGCCTTGGGCTTTGTTTTAAAACCCCGATTTTTTCGCCTTCCACGGGACTCTTCGTACGATTGTTAACGATCGACGTTGATGAAAGGAACAAAATACATGTCGAAATTTTTGTGTTGGTTTGTTTACGTTGTAATTGTGCAGAATCTCTTGTAGGTAGTGCTAAGAGTTGCTATAAATATTTTTCTTTGCAATAACGTGCTATCTCCCTTTTGCTCCTCCATTCTGACGTCGACTTCATTACTTACAAGAAAAATAACGAGGGTCAGAACGATAACCAAGGGAAAAATAATAAAGTGACTAGCGGCGAAATAATAACTCGTGTCGCCCTTAACAGTTGCGTCTGTATTACAGTGTGTAAATCTGACCTATGTCTAGCTACACAGTTTTAATCCTTTTGATCCTGGGTTTAATTAGCCTTCCGACCGTCTTTCGGTTCCTGCGGAAACAAGAAGTAACTAAAAAATCTAAATAGCTTCCGTACAATTTGACTCTTTAATTATCAAATTGATGGAATCGGGGGAGCTGTGTTATTTATTATGAAAGGACCTAACGAACGTCCTTGTTATTATTAGCTGAATGAAAGGTATACCGACCATTAGAGTGCAAGCTTGCAATTACTCCATTCTATCATTGCGGATTTCTCTGTGGGTGGCCACATCAAACCGGCCACTGTGGGGGATTTTTCTCCTCCAACTGCAGTTCCAACAACTTAAATGGCATCCTGTGTTTTTAGTGCCCTCGAAAACTGCTTCCTGGATTTTGCGGACTGCTGGGGCAATTTCCATTTGTATCTAGAATCGCACATTTCTTGTCTTAACCGCCCTTCGCACGTAAACATGCAGATTTCTTTAGTCAGCTTTATTGCTAATTGAATGAGAGAATGTGGGTCGCAGGTTCTGATAAACTGGAAAAATATGCAGAAATTTGTGACGGGCTGAAAATATCCTCCGCTCGTTACTGCTCCGGTTGGTTTTATGACGGAAAAAATCGATTTTTGCGCACATTATGATAACGTAAATTCTTATTCTCTCTATATACTTTAGATGATTGGCCGTGATTGTAGTCCAGCGTCTATGACACTAACAAGAAGAAACATGATAAAATTTTTACCCTATTTTTATATTATGTACCTACTTTCGATTTATTTTTGTAAATGCGATTCAGCTAGAAAGACAATGGTTGCTGTATTTGTGGAAGAGCCGGAACAGTGTAGTGTTAGAAAACACCCTCAGTTGATCAATGTAGAGTTTGATGAGGGACGCTGTCAGATACTTTGCCGGAGTGGTTAGTGATGAACTGATAAACATATTGAGGGTGTGGTCCTCAATTTACGAATTCCGAAAGCACCGAGGTGATGTAATCCCGCGAGATGCATGTAAAGTTGGACTTGTGACGTAGAAATTGATAGTCTGTTGTCGGCTTCGACTTGATACAACTTTATAATCAATAGGTTGCACCAAAGCTTCACTTGGAATAATTTTCTCAGCTCTAACTAGGAGGAAGCAAGACAAAGAAATATAAATTTTATTTGTGCCCTTTAGGTGTTCAAATTTCAATTTGGGAATTTCTGGACAAACAAATTTCTGTCAATGCCCGGTGGGGTAAATCGAGCAGCTACTGGATCGTCAATTGCTCTCAATTCTCAATTTGGTTGTTGAATGACGCATCGGCTTTTGTTGAGCTGTTGTTCCCGGAATCAGTTGTAAAATTACGTTTCGCGTCGTTCTGTTTACAGGGGCGTCACAAAGAGCGTTTAATTTAAACGAGCATCTTTGCAGAACATTTAGTTATATTACAACTTAAATTGAAGTACTTTTAATTACACGTATTAATAGGTACTCCAAAGTTAAGTTTTTGTTTTTACGGCAATTTGCGGACTTAAATCAAATTTGTAAATAAAAAGTCACACTTTGCATTTGCAGCTGATGTTAACTAAAGGGCAAAAAATTAGAACACCACTCTCTAGTGCAAATTCAATCAAACACAATTTTAGTTAATGTTTCTGCCGTATATTATGTGTTTATTTTTCACATCGATTTGTATTATTTTAGCTATTACCGTTTCATTCCTATAAAATTACATTTGTGGTCATCAGTAATGTTGTAGTGTGCACTCAATGAAATATGATATAGTAAAAATTAAAACAGATGTTGCGCACAATTTGTTCATACACGCCCTATTTTTTCCATCCGAAAAAGACCATTTAACAATGCGGCCATATAAGTAATTAGTTTCAGTTAGTTAAAACTGAATCCATCCTCTGTTGAATGGACTGTCTTTGTATAAATAATTGAACAAATAAAAAACTGAATATTTACCCATCCACAATATCAGTCTTTACTGTTACAGTAAGCCGGTTGTAATTTTCTTTTAAACGACCAGTCGTGCTGTTTGGCTTGGAGACAAACTTTCTTTTATTTGGTTCTTTGATGAAAATGCTCGCATTTGCAATACAAGTAACTGAATATTTTAAACACTGTAGGTAGCTTCTGGCGAGTTTATTAACAGCGTTTTATATTTGTCTGGCATCTAGGTTGTAAAATTATTTTATCATCGTATTCCACTGAAGTATAGACAGGTCCACAATTTCTTTTTATTTGTTGGATGATAAAACAAAGAGGTATTTTAATTAAACTGATCTTTGAATAAAATCGGATTTGACTGACTTTTGTTGTCTGCTTCTGATTTCGAGCTCTCCGTATCAGTGAGTATTAACAATGGTAACGGCGCTCTAATCCTCTATAACTTTTTGCTTGTCACTGTTTTTATCTGGGAAAATTCGACGTTGCAATCAATGATTCTAGGATGGTGGCAGTAGGTTTGCGGCTGCAGTTAGGGAGATAGAAACAATGGATACTAAGCCTTAGACCGTGATGTATTGGGCTTTTTGTCATCCTAGTCCTGGACAAGTTAACAGACCATGAAATTGATGGTAGCGTCTGCAAAATTTATACATTTGGACAGATTTGTCGAGGGTGGTTTCCGTCCGTTTCGCTACAAAAACGAATGAATTACGTCCAGGTATTTTCGGAAATTGGGAAATTCGTCCCTGAACTTTACTGGGATGAGCTCACTTCATGGGTATAATAAAATTGGCTATAAGAAACCGAAGCAACTTGCATTTTTGATAGGAGAATGTCTTGAGATGTGATATATTATGAGGTTAATGGTGTTACGCATCATATACCATAAAATAAGGGAGGGAAGCTTTTTGTAAGTTGCAAGTTGTTTCCATGTTGAGAACAATGCTGCATGCCTTGCATTCCCTCCACGGGAACTTTATGCCGACGCGACGCCTTTAACGCTCTCTGCACATTTTTATGATGGCGTCCAGGCTAGTTTTATAATTCCCATTTTTCATTTTTCGGTAACATAAGAGTAATGTAAGGTTGTAAGTATCAATGCGTACTACCTACAAATTTTTAATAAATAAACTCGGAGTCCTCGGAGCAATACAGTATATTTTTAAAGTTAAAGGAAGGAAAAGAACAAGTCGATTCTAAAGTCGAAGCTTCTCATATTACTCAAGGGGAAATATAGTGGATGTTTCATAATGACTGTTGCAGACTTGATGTTAAGTTAGTGAAAAGTTACTTCCTCAACTACTGAAATTTTTAACTAAATATAGTTTTAGGTAAAAATTATAGCAGTTTAATACAGTGATTTGTTCGGGGAAATGCAAAAATATTATAACCACTGTACAGTAGCAGCTCGATTATAATTATGAACTAATAGAAACAAGGGCTGTTAACATAACTGATTTGTTCAGGCTTAGCGTAGAAAATAATAACACTTTAAAGAGCAGTTCAAGCTTTATTCTTATTCCTGGTGTAATACAATTTCACCAAACCTAAAGATTGCAAAATTTATGCGGCAACTTCCAGAAGCCGTGACAGTAAAACAGAAACAATCCCGCCCTGATGTCCAAGCCAGCAAACCGCATGAAAATATCAGATTTTCAATTTAAAATTCAAATTCAATCTGACAGTAAATGATATAAAAGGGCTGCGTGAATATCATTTTATGATGTGCCGACTGTGAAATATTGTCGCACTCAAAATTGCAGCAAATTCTATATATTATTGTATGGTTAAGCTGCTTTATAATACGATCCACGTAATGCCACTATAAAATTACCGAGCAATACGTCCCTGTCACTGTTGGACCTAATATACGGCCAGCTCGTTCCGTTTACAATGTTCAGTAATACGTTTTCTATAATTAATCACTAGCTTGCTTTTTGTAGACACAGAGCTACATTTCAAGTTTTAATGTAAGCGCGCAACAGAAAATCTATTTCTTGCCCTTACTAAACGTGTTAAATGGCGAATTTACTGCAATAAAAGCGGAAACGTGTCAGCGTCACAATTATTCATTGCAAACTTCCGTCAACACGATATGAAAAACACAGCTCCTCTGGCAGCTTTCGACATTACTCACTAGAATGCACTGTTATATTTTGTTTACCTTGTTTTCAGTGCCGGGGTTATGGTGGGTTCAAGAGACATTTTTTAGATTGTATGACCCAATTTTTTTTTTAATTTAAAGCATTTTGAATAATTTCAACAGAGACTCCTGAACGAACACTGGATGATCACGCTGGATGTACATCCAAAGTGAAACAGTGTAAACTCTCCTTAAGCTTTAGTTTTGAACCGCATAAAAAAATACCCTTAACTTGGCAGTTTCGTTGTAATATTTCAACCCATAAACGATTTCGCTCCAATTTTTCTTCAGTGCTGAAACGTCGAATAAACTGGATATTTCCACAGAACTACGAGTGCATAAAAGCATAGGGATTACATGTAGGTTTTAAATTGGAAAATGGTGCGCTTTAAGGTATTGACATTTTTATGTTGAGCTTTTAACTGAAAGCTTTGAATAGTTGTATGGTGTAATTTGATGGATCACAATATGAAATTTCTAATTTGGACGGAAATCGATTTAGGTTTTGCGATTTTCTGTGCGGGTTAAAAATAGAAGTTTTATAGACAACGCGACCGAATCTCGAGTGAATGGAATGTGTGTCTTGTTTCTATTCCTACGCCACTGTACGGAAATAGCTCTTTTTTTTTGTTAAACTCGAGGCTTTAACCAAACACCAAGCGATGCGTATCAAAAATTACCGGCAAAATTATCGCATTATCCGATAATCTCATATAGAAACTTAATTTAAAATTAAAAGAACGCTTATTACAGTAAATAAATAAATTAAAAACTAAACTAACATAGAAATTATTTAAAATTAACTTAAAAAAAGAGAACCGACTTCAAAAAGTGAAAAATAATTTGTAACATTATAATTATACAAAAATATCAACAACGTTATAACGCATAAAAAATTCGATATCATTCGAGACGACCGTCAACGAAGTCTGCTGTTTGGGTTGTTTTGCTCAGCACGAGCACGGTCACGCTTTCCGTTGCGCTCGCTGGGACACTTGCTATGTGGCGGGAGCGGGCAGCCTATCTATCTACTACCTATTTGGCTTGGCACGGACTTCAAACAGATCATTAGGTAGCACATGTATTCAATTATTTTTCAGTTTTTGAAGTCGGTTCTCTTATTTTTAAGTTTAGTTTTTTTACAATTTTAAGTGATAAGTATAGACCTAGTAAACACGCTTCTCCAATAATGAGATCCACAATAAAATTTACGAAGAAAAGAAAACGGTATATGTTCACGTATATAAATATAAAAGGAATGAAAAATTTGAGAATTTCCTTTGATTTCCATGGGATTCCCTGATCAGATCCGGATTATTTGACAATGGAACCACCTCAAGAGTATACCCTTTCAAATAAAAGAAGAATTCTGTAAATCGGTCCACAATTCACGAAGAAATCGATGAACATTCATGAAATCGGTTAATAAAAGGGAGCAAAAATTTAAGAATTTTTCTCGATTTCCATGGGATTCCCTGATCAGATCCTGATTTTTTGAAAATGGAACCACCTCAACCCTTTCAAATAAAAGAAGATTTTTACAAATCGGTTTATAAACGACGGAGTTCTGAGGTAACAAACATTAGATTAGATTAGATTAGGTGTTGAGGGGTGTGAGGGAATTTGCTCCCCTCACCGACACTTAGACCACACCGCGGGCCCATTGTGTCACCCCCTCGCGTCCCTCATTCCTGTCTCTCATCCAGCCATCCGACATTGTCGAAAAAAGCTAGGATGGTTCCAGGCGAGGTACACCTCAAGTTGGCCCAGCTGGGCCATGTCTCCCCCAGTATGGACTTTCTGGTCGAGGCGAGAGCCGGACATTCCCGTAGGATATGTTCGAGAGTCTCGTCCTCCTCTAAACACCCCCTGCACGTTGGGTCGTTGACCACCCCCATCACGTGCAGGTGTTTATTTAGCCTGCAGTGACCGGTCCAGATGCCCACCAAAAGGCGGAGTCTGTCCCTTGACAAACGCAGACAAGACTTGGCTCTTTTAAAGCAAGGATTTTTGATAAAAATCTTGCTTTGTCTGCAGCCTGTTGTCGTTTCTCATCTAGCACAGTGTCTAGAATGGGTGTCAGTTTTGATCAGGTTTGAGAGGTAGCGGTTGGCCGGTCGGATGGGCGGTTCGGTTCCATCCGGTGTTCCCGTTGCACCCTGTCAAGCCAGCTCGTCGGCCCTCTCATTCCCCTCATTACCGTTATGTCCTCGAACCCATCTTAGCTCAACGACATTGTTTAGTGCTATTCTCGACAGTGCCAGATAAAGTAACAAATATTAAAAAAAAAGACAAACATACAACCGAATTGATAACCTCCTCCTTTTTTGAAGTCGGTTAAAAAATAGTGGATGCGCTCGTAAAAGAAAAATTTATACAAACTGAAATAAAAGCTCGGAGATCCTAATGTATTTGAATTATTGCGGGTATGAAATAATCTAAAATAGATTATTGATGTGCGCGGACAGCGTCGTTAGACAGATGGAAATTATTTAAAAGAGTGGATTGCTCTTCTAAATAAAATTTTGAATAAATCAGAAAAATTCAGATACCTTTGTATGACCATATATTTTATATTTTTTTATATAGAATAATTTAAAAATAGATTAATAATGAGCACGAACAACGTCATTGGACAGATATAAATTATTTAAAAGGCTGGATCGCTCTTCTAAATAAAATTTTGAATAAATCAGAAAAAATCAGATACCCTTGTATGACCATATATTTTGGATTTTTTTTATATAGAATAATTTAAAACACATTAATAATGAGCGCGGACAGCGTCGTTAGACAGATGGAAATTATTTAAAAGGGTGGATTGCTCTTCTAAATAAAATTTTGAATAAATCAGATAAATTCAGATACCTTTGTATGACCATATATTTTATATTTTTTTTATATAGAATAATTTAAAAATAGATTAATAATGAGCACGAACAACGTCATTGGACAGATATAAATTATTTAAAAGGCTGGATCGCTCTTCTAAATAAAATTTTGAATAAATCAGAAAAAATCAGATACCTTTGTATGACCATATATTTTGTATTTTTTTCTTATATAGAATAATTTAAAATAGATTAATAATGAGCGCGGACAGCGTAGTTAGACAGATGGAAATTATTTAAAAGGGTGGATTGCTCTTCTAAATAAAATTTTGAATAAATCAGGAAAATTCAGATACCTTTGTATGACCATATATTTTATATCTTTATATATAGAATAATTTAAAAATAGATTAATAATGAGCACGAACAGCGTCATTGGACAGATATAAATTATTTAAAAGGCTGGATCGCTCTTTTAAATAAAATTTTGAATAAATCAGAAAAAATCAGATACCTTTGTATGACCAAATATTTTGTATTTTTTTTTATATAGAATAATTTAAAATAGATTAATATTGAGCGCGGACAGCGTCGTTAGACAGATGGAAATTATTTAAAAGGGTGGATTGCTCTTCTAAATAAAATTTTGAATAAATCAGAAAAATTCAGATACCTTTGTATGACCATATATTTTATATTTTTTTATATAGAATAATTTAAAAATAGATTAATAATGAGCACGAACAACGTCATTGGACAGATATAAATTATTTAAAAGGCTGGATCGCTCTTCTAAATAAAATTTTGAATAAATCAGGAAAATTCAGATACCTTTGTATGACCATATATTTTATATCTTTATATATATAATAATTTAAAAATAGATTAATAATGAGCACGAACAGCGTCATTGGACATATATAAATTATTTAAAAGGCTGGATCGCTCTTTTAAATAAAATTTTGAATAAATCAGAAAAATTCAGATACCTTTGTATGACCATATATTTTATATCTTTATATATAGAATAATTTAAAAATAGATTAATAATGAGCACGAACAGCGTCATTGGACAGATATAAATTATTTAAAAGGCTGGATCGCTCTTTTAAATAAAATTTTGAATAAATCAGAAAAAATCAGATACCTTTGTATGACCAAATATTTTGTATTTTTTTTATATAGAATAATTTAAAATAGATTAATAATGAGCGCGGACAGCGTCGTTAGACAGATGGAAATTATTTAAAAGGGTGGATTGCTCTTCTAAATAAAATTTTGAATGAATCAGAAAAATTCAGATACCTTTGTATGGCCATATATTTCATATTTTTTTATATAGAATAATTTAAAAATAAATTAATAATGAGCACGGACAGCGTCGTTAGACAGATATAAATTATTTAAAAGGCTAGATCGCTCTTCTAAATAAAATTTTGAATAAATCAAAGAACGGCTAGACCGATTTTCCTAATGGTTTTTTCTTCATATATTCGTAATAGTGCAAATAATGTTCTTTTGGAAAGAAAAATTGGAAAAGTTGCCCGGAATATTGGAAAATTCTGGAAAAACTGAAAGTGCTTTGTTCTATGGGATTTTTGTATGAGCTTAAGACCAGGACTCACGATTCAAACGATAGATATGCGTAGTTATTTTTTTGTTTTGTTCGTTACAGTCCCCGAATGGAAATAACTCTCAATTGATTGTTTTTAGTTGAAAATAATAATCGGGAAGCTCTGGAGGAAAATCTGGAAAAAACGAATAGAGAATTGAAAACTGTATCTAAAACTCAAAAAAAGTTGGGGGTTGCCATTTAAAAAAAATTATGACGGTGTCATAGTTCAAAAACAGATGACGTCATCAACCAAATTTTTATGTCAGAAAATCGACCTGTACGAGCGTTTTTCGCAAAAACAGTACATAACTAAATTAGGAATTTTGTGTTTTGTGTTGTTTTTACTTTTGTGTTGTTTAACAAAAAAAGAAAACACATTTATTGACATTTGGACAGCACAACGTTTGTCGGGTCAGCTAGTAGGAAATAAAATATGTTTGAAAGCCATTTTCGCCTATTGTAGTATAATAAATAGTTTTTAAGCTGTAAATTTATATTAACCAACCTATAAATTTTATTGCCTCGACAAAGGACATAATTATGTATTTATGATTTTTTTAATAACAGTTATTAAGGGGTTTGCCACGTAGTTGAATTGGTGTGTATTTATTTTAACAGATTTTTTAACGATCAGAGGTTTGCGAGATTTCGTTTTTTGCATCGGATACAAAATCGTAATTCTGGGGTTACTAGTTTCTAGATTCCGAGTTCCAAAATTTGAAGATTCCAAAACCCAAGTGACTTCAATACCTCTAAAATCTAGTAGCCCTTGAAGCAAATATTCTAGGTCTAAGATTCCAAAGCCCAAGATAGCAAGATCTAAGGTCCAAGTGCCAAAATTTAAGATTCTGAATTCTGGTATTCTAAAATACTAAAATATCAGGTTCGAACTTTTATGTTCCAAGATGCCAATTTTGAAGATTCAAGATTCCCAAGTGTCAAGCTTCCATGTCTCCTATATTCCAAAGATTCGGGATTCAAAAAATTCTGAAATTTGTCGGCTCTACAAGCGCCCAGATTTCAAACATTCAAAGATTGTGAGATTCAAAGTTCAAAGCTTCAAGATCCAAAGTTTTCAGTTTCTAACCTTCCGGATTATAAAATCTTACTTTCTTTTTCGAAATGTCTAAAATCTCTATTTTTCAAGAATGTAAGATTCCAAATTCGAAAATTACAAGAGTTCAAATTTTAAGATGCCAATATCCTAACTTTCAAAATTTCAAGATCTCAAGATTACTAACTTCATAATTCCAAGTTAGAAAGTTCTAAGTTTCAAGATTCCAAGGTACCTAGATCCCAAGATTCCAAAATCAAGATTCGAAATTCTTAGGTTTACAGTTTGTATCGGTTCCAAGATTTCTAACATTCCAAGTGCCAAGATACCAAATTCAAAATGCCAAGTATCAAGATTCTAAGAGGTTTCAAAAAAGAAATTTAGTATAATGGGTCTTGGCATCTCAGAATACGCTTGAAAACTAGTAGCTCCTGAAGCCAATAGTCTCAGAATTTGAAGATTCAAGGTCTAAGATTCCAAAGCCCAAGATACCTAGATCTAAGTTCCAAGTGGCAAAATTGAAAATTTCAAATTTCTAAAATCTATTTTTCAACAATGTAAGATTCCAAATTCGAAGATTACAGGAATTCAAATTTCAAAATGCCAATATGCCAACTTTCAAAATTTCAAGATCTCAAGATTACCAACTTCATAATTCCAATTTAGAAAGTTCTAAGTTTCAAGATTCCAAGCTACCAGGATCCCAATATTCCAAAATAAAGATTCGAAATTCTGAGGATTATAACATTTCAAGTGTCAAGATACCAAATTCGAAATGCCAAGTATCAAGATTGTAAGAGGTTTCAAAAAATAGAATTTAGTATGATGGGTCTTGGCGTCTCAGAATCCGCTTGAAAACTAGTAGCTCCTAAAGCCAATGGTCCCAGAATTTGAAGATTCTAGGTCTAAGATTCCAGAGCCCAAGTTCCAAGTGCCAAAATTTAAGATTCCAAGATTCAAGATATTTTAACAGATTTTTTAACGATCAGAGGTTTGTGAGCTTTCGTACTTCGGCATTCTTGGAATTTATTTGTAACTGAGATCCTTATGAGGTATAAGGTGGATCATATTTGGATTATGTGTGACAATTCATTATTCTATACATATATGGTTATGTCATCATATCCAGCTTTATGATTTGTATGTGCAAATTACATTTTTGCCGGGCGTTGAATGTAATTTTTTTATTTATGAACATTTTTCATTGAATTTTTGATCTTTGCAGCTAAAATCAATAGCATCCCATACCACCAGGCCCCAGGTGGTGTGTTTCCGCTCCATAGAGAGAAATTTCTAAAATTTGCTTTTTACCTCGAAATGAATTGCAGTGGTCTACAAGAAGAATGACGTACAAAAAATGTGATTCGTCGATAAACTGTACGGTTGTTCTTTTTTTGTCTTAGACCAACTACCCAGTTAGCCGCAATTGCAGATGAAGGCCAAAATCTATCTCGTAGTAGTTGTTGTAGGTGCCGATCTTCACGTTTTGCAGTTAGATGATGACGTCCGCTCCCACCACGATGGTGCTGCAGCCCAGCGTAAGCCCAATATTATGTCCATGTCCAAAATTCACAAGGATGGCTGCTGTTCAGACACATGACTAACCATCTTTCTGCATGTCAAATATTCGATTATACTACTGGTAGGCTGGCTCTCCTCGGATTCGAGACATTATAAAGACTCACTATCACACTATCTCAAGAAAGATCAAGAAAACTGATCTCTCGGTTTTAAAAATACCTCTCGAAAATTATGTTTGCATTCTGCGAGCATTTGTGTTGTTAGACAGGTAAGGGTTTATGACCCATTGGGTTTTCCCAACTGGCCGACATTCTTATTATCACCAAGTATTTTGTAAAACTTTCAAATTTACTCCCTTCTGGGTGGTCCGTCTTTATTGTTAACAATAAAAGTATAAAATCCACTTAGTAATTCATTTTATATTAATAACTTCACCCGAACCTCCCGATCTCGATACTGCCACGATGGTCAGAGGATCAACCGGGAAATCCACGTTAACATTAATATCCCGTTGAAAAACAGGCAAGATCAAATGGAATATGTACCAGAAAAAGTGTGTGTCAAAATGGAAAATATAGTAGGCTACAAGAAGAAACTCTTCTATCTTATTGATCAATTACATAAATGGAATTCCTTTCAGTGAAGTACACATTTGGCACTGATATTTAACTTACCGAACTCAGTCGATATTTTGTTTCACAATACGATGAAATTACCTAATTACAGCTGAATCAGAGCGACGAAAGAAAACTGATACGGTTCGTACAACAGACATTTTATATCGCTAGAAGAATAGAGACGAGTTATCTGATAAAAGCTGCAACTGGTTTTTTCTTCGTAGAAGTGGGTCAAATCCAGACGGAGTCACATTATTTTGCATTTCGCTGCAACGCAAACTTATTGTCTGTATGAGAACCGTCTTTTCATGGCGGTACAAAAGAGAAACCTATATAACTTTAATGCATGTTCACGATGTGGTGCTAATTGTGGCTTGTGGGTATCCTAGTCACAATGACTGGACCCCAATGAAGGGGTTATAGACTGCGTTATGACCGCCAAATTGCTTCTAGAACAGCGTCCGGACGGTCTCACTAAAACGGAGTTATTAACAACTTCACTTTACTTACTACTATTATTACTTTACTTTCTTTACTACTTGCCATTATTATTAGATTTGAATTATACTTCCATATCCATGAACTGGAATTCTGGTAATTACTTTTCCTAATTGCATGACGTTGTTAGACCTCTGACGTTTTTATGACTGGATTGTAATGAGTTCCTAACGGCACGATTATTTTTAATCACTCTCCTCGTAGAAAATAGTTGTTTAAGCGGTGACAACTGAAATTGTGTCAGATGTTCGTAGGACGAATCGTTACCCACTAAATTATAGTGAGTAACTGACTAAAATTTTTGATATTATATACTCAGTGACATTAGAAGTGTTAGAAGTGTGTTGGGTTGTCATAATGTCGTCCGTCGCGGCATTTTAGCTGAACCACCCTATATAAAAATATTACTTGCGAGTTGTTGTTGGTGGCGTACCTCCTACGGAAAACGCAGCCCCTCATTCTTATTATTACTCCTACATGCCGTAATAGCGGTTGGAAGTCATACTTTCCAATTAGCGACAGACGCCTTTTATGCTAAAACTGAGCGAATTTTTAATGCTCATACGCTTTTAATCCATTAAAACCCTTCATTCGTAAAATTTGACGATTTGGAATTCCATCTCTTGGATACATTATCGTTAATTGGAGCGAATTACTTGTGAAAGCATATTAGTGCTAAGTTGTCTTCTACGTTCATTTTATTACAGCTCGTGGATTAGTCTCGTCTTGGGTGAATTAGTTAATTTGGTAGCTGTAAACTTAATAAGCAATGCGAAATTATCTCAAATTTTCCGAGTCTGGGGTTTATTTCAAGAAGTTCTGGATTTTCCTGCATCCATGACTTAATAATTTTTCGGTGTGCTTGTCACATGTGTTTCCCCCTGTGTTTCAGCTAACTTTCTGCGAGCACTGCATAAAGTGCGACGGGGTTCCATGTATCTCGAGGTAATTGTTGTTTATGGCCCATTATTCGTATTACTTAGTGCCGCTTCAGCTTCCCCACGGCGACCCCCATTAAGGGGCTCCTCCAGCTGAATATTGTTAAGTTTGTTGATAAATTATTATTTGATTATTACCATAATTAATGATTTTACTAAATTACTTTAGAACACAGAAAAACACTGAACTGCACAACATATTAATCAATGACATCATTCTTGTTAAAATAAATTAGGATGGATGGTTTTAACACTGACGACAGTGTGTAGGGGTGGCAGCCCACGGCCTGTGTGGCCAGTGATATTTTTACTGCCTGTTTAATTAAGTTATTGTTATGCTGGACATTCATAAATTTGATTTTAATCCGGATGCTTAAATTAACACGTCTCGTTCGATCAAAGGTTTAATGTTATTTATGTATTGTTATCAATAAAATTTATGGAATCGCTCTGTTGACAGCTAATAGCCGAATACTTAAGAAACTATTATTATTAGTATTATTTCCAGACCCCTGAGTAATTTACACGAGTGTGTAAATGTCGTCGAGGTTATAGTGCATTCGCCCTTAATGCCCATGTGCACTCAGAGCGTTTATGATCCGTTTCAATATAAAATAGATTTTATCATTTTATTAGTTCGTAATTTTGCCAGTTCGATTTCATAAATTGATTTCCACCTCATAACGCTCGGCCGTTGTTTTTCTCTTTTTGCGACATCCACCGACGTCCAATTGGTCCGTTTATGAAATTAATTGCTTGATGTATTCATTTCAGGGGTGTACGCCGAAATAGAGTCAAAATTGAACATCCAGCCCAATGGGGGGGTTGTTACCAAACAAGTTGGGGCCAGTCTGGCGTTAACCTGCAAACCCAACGTCGAAGACCCGAACCTAATCAGCCAATTAGAGTGGAGAGATCCCAAAGGTAGAAGGATAGAAAACGTCAACCGGGACAACCCGATATATGTACAGGTAAAAATTGCTTCTCCCATGCTGTTTCCACACGATTGAGTTAGCTGGATGAGAGACCTGTGTTTGGTTTAAATTAATTTAACCGGAAAATTTGCAGATACGCTGATAGGGGAAAGTTCGTTAACAAGCCTTTATTGGAGCTTGGATATTAATCATCTGAGCCTTCAAGCACTGTCCTTTTTATTAACATTTTCAAATCACTGTGCAATAACGTTAAAAACGCGATCATAAGACAAACAATTTATTATTTCATCAATGAATTGATTTAATCAATATTGAAATTTAAAGTGTTAAAATATCGTGTCTACCAACCGCGAAGCTAACATGCGATTCCTACACGATGATGTTTATTTCTCTCTCTAGCCACGTAAAATCAATATATTTGTTTCATATCCGCAAGGGAATCTTCAGCGCGTCTCGCGCGTATATTTTGGCTGCTTTAGCTTTTACATTTGCGAAATTTATTACTTGCAACCGACGTTAGTTATCAATTATTAAATAAAATGACTTCCGAACTCATAGTTCTTTTCTCTTATCTAATTATTTTCGGAGGCAACAGCTACTCCAAAAAGAAACTGACTGAAAATCAATAAACAAAAAGCTCGGCTGAACGATCACGAACTTCGCCTCCGAAATAAGTGAAAACTTTGTCAACAAAAACTAGGCGAACGCTTCCAATGGAAATGATCAGAAACAGGAAATTAATGATTTATTGCGGAACAGGGAATCTCGCAAATAAAATTAAAATTGTAAAATAACAATCTCGACTGAAAGGTCGGAAAATTAAAATCTGGATAGAAAATGTAGCACACAATTTAATTCCTTCGTAGAGTATAGGTAGAGGTGTGAATTAATTTTTCAATTTTCTGGAGTGCGCCCATTTTTAATCCCAGCCACATTACGAGTATACATTTTCATTTTCAGAATATAGCTGACGAGCCTGGAAAAGTTATGATCTTCCAGAAGTTGAGCGAAAATGATGCTGGAAATTACACGTGCTCGGCCAATTACGGCAGCGAGGAGCTGAAATCCACAGTTGTTGTCAACACTTTTGGTGAGTTTTTTTTTCCATGTACGGGGTGTTTGCAGAAAATCTTGGAGACAAGATATCTTAATTAAAATGGGTTGATATTATTGCTCATATTCTCTATAGTTGTAGAAAATTATACCTGCTAAGACTTTAGACTTAGACTTCTATTTTGAACGTAATCTTGAAGGACCAGTCAGGTCAAATCTGAAGAAACCTTCTTTCCCAAGTTACAGGAAGTTTTTTGCACTTCTTTCTGATTGCAATATTCAAAAATTCGAAAATACGCAGATTCCGGGTTTCTAAAATTTCAAAACAGATTTTTTCTCGACATTTTCTTAAATTACACAACTTTTACAATTACACGATTTTTAAATTATAGTTTTACCATTCCACAATTTCGAAATTGCACCTTCCCTGTAATTACAAAATATCACACCTCCACAATTAGAATTTTTGACATTCAAAATTTTACAATTTGGCTATTCCAATAATTAAAAATCAAATTTCACACATCCAGAATTTACAAATTCCACATAGCAATATCATATATAATGGAATTTGGAATTTCAAAATACCACAATTTCACATTTAGAAGTCAAAATTTCACGATTACTAAAATAATAAAATAAAAAAAGGCTTTCACGGCCGGAGTGAATGGTGAAAAACTTAGTCCGGGTTTGGGCCGTCTCTGTTTTGAATTTTTACGGAAAATTATTGACGCTCCACAAAATCTGAATTCCACGCTAAATTAATTCCATAATTTGAGAATATCATATCTCACATTTCTAGAACTCTCAATCTGGAATTTCAATTTTACGTTTTCACACTCCCAAAATTTGCAGATTTCCATAATCTCTTTTCAAAAACTTAGAATTCTATGATTTCACAACTCAAAATTTTCGACTCCAAAAGTCCCACAAGTCCCTTTTTCTGAAATTCACCAAGAATTTTTTAGTTGAGAATCAATTTTCGCAAATAAAAATTACAAAAGTTATAAACAATTAAGTAAACAAAAAAAAGGTGGTTAAGTTTTTGCAAATATCTTTCAAAAACTATTTGAGATATCCGAAATTTGAAAAAAGATTCTTAAAGAGCAGGAAATTTCCCAAAAAAAGTTCTACCTCCCGGAATTGTCCAGGCAATATTTATAATTTTTATTTAGCGGCGAAAAAACGCAAAAAGCGCGCGGCGGTTCAGCAGACACCTGAACAAAGAAAATATATATATATATATATATATATATATATATATATATATATATATATACATACCCAGCTATCCATACCAAGCCCGACAAACACCACAGGCACTCAGAAGCCCGCCCTTTCCTTTATAGTTACAGATATATTTGCTGGATATATAGGTTTTATATCACCACATTAATCAGCGCAACCTGAGAGGGGTAACTTTTTGTTGACATACAAATAATTCTATGTTTCTCAGATTTTAGGAAACCACACATGCTCTGCTTACTATAACAATCCCGTTTGTATAAAAAAATGTATATCACGTATTATACGAAGCCAAGCGGTGTTGCCAGCATTTCCACCACAAATGTAGACTAAATTAATATTGTATGCTGACTTATTATTATTAAGTTTTTCTTAAATTATTTGTTTGGAATCGGGCACCTGTATTTTCTTGGCAATATATTGATAATGAATAATAATAATGAATGATAATGACAGCAAAATTATTCATAAAGGTAGTTCCAATTTGTTTTATTTACCCGTCGTCCCACAGGTAGGTGCAGAATAACAGGAGCCAACTGGTGAGGCCTATCAAGTACAAATTATTTATTCCTATAATATTTAACTGGGTAAACAATTTTAAATAGGCCTTTGTCATTTATAAACTATAAAAGTACTGTTTATAAAACTAACAACTTACTAAAGTCCAAAGTTTTGTGCCTCTTACATTATTTACAACATCCCCTTTTGTTTCTGCTGTTCTTGAGGGAATTCTATTTCTGCCTCCCCTCATACCATCTCACGAATTTTTCGGAGCAAATATTGTGTTTTTTTCGGCCTTCGTCTCAATTTAGTTATTTTCCAGTCGTCCAAATCGGCTGGAAAACGATATTTGCGTGCCTAGGCTAAAACATGGAAACTAGGGATTTTTCAATGCAAGCTTTTATGTTCGTTGGATTTGTCACCGCCCCGAATAGCAGAATAACTACCATTAAAACATCGGAAAAATTACAGGGGGGGGCCCTTGGTATAGGACAACGACAATAACAAAACCCCCTTCAACAGAGGGGCCCAAGGGGGCCCTTTAAGACATGGGGGGGGTCCTTTTGACATGTGGAGCCCTTGAAACAGGGGGGCTCAAAGGGGCTCTTTGAGACACGATGGCCCCCATGAGGCATGAGGCCCCCCTACAAAAGTGAACAATGAAAATCTTTTGTCGGCCGAAAAAGTTTCGTTTATTACAAGACCCGAGACTGTTTTGCAAGTGCTTGCACTTGTGAAGTCTCGGCTACGCCTCGCCTCCACAAACTGTGCTCGCACTTGCAAAATGACATTTTCTGGCTTTGTAATAAAATATACTATTGTATTCGTTTTGTGAAACACATAATGCGTAATCAAATACATAGCAACATACATAAATTTTGCATCGTATGTATTTAATTTGGCAGCAGTCAACCTAACCTCAAAATCTGATGTAAATTTGTACTTTTTCTCATTTTGCGGGAACGAATACAAAAAAAAAACACTATTCAATACTCGTGCCCTGTCACTTTTCAGGGGCTCGGCCTCATTGCGGCCTTCGGCATTCGCCTCGGGCTGCAAAAATTCGCCCTCGCCCCTGAAAAGTGTAATGACAGCGCACTCGTATGAAATATACTATTACTACCGTCCAAGAACTGTTATTTATTAAAAATAATTACGATAATTTAGGGTAAAATGAAGCTTCAATAAAGGCTTCAAGAGGGAATAATTTTGGTGCAAACAAGTTACCTTGTCGCACGGGTGATTCCTGTAAGAACAAAATATTTTGATTAATTTTGAGATTTATGCTAAATACTACTTCAGACTACTTTCTAAGTCAAGTTTAGACAACAAGCTCTTAAAAACAAAATTATTGCTAAAATTTCGGAACTGAAGCGTTTCGGTAAAATTTTTATATATCGGCGTTTTATAACGCCTATTTACAACCAAATTGTGCTAAAATACTTACAAAGACATTTTTTAGATGTTATTGCTCAATTAAAAGTCAAGGTGGTTTGATGTCTCCAACAATACCCTAAATTCTAAAATTAATAGAGTATGTTCTTAACAACTCTCCTGCGCTTATTTGCGTGGAAATCAAGTCAAGCTTTTGTCCGTACAAAGAAAACAGTACAAACAAGCGTTTTATAGAAAATTTACTGTGACTTAAGCTATTTTTTTAGTAAAAAACTATTGATATTTTAACTAAAAATCCTCATCTGTCGAAACAGAAAAAAAAATCGGAACTGAAGCGTTTGGCTGAAATTTCTATTATTTATTTATTTTAAAGACACGTATTTGCACATTTGACAACAGTGTTTATTACAGTCCCAGAATGGTTATTTATACCACATTAAATTTGTAGGGACTTGGTAGTTTACATATCTATATAATAAAAGTCGTGTTAGTGCAAGTCGGACTCGCACACGAAGGGTTTCGTACCACCGTACAATATTTATTTAAGACTACATTTTTTTTTATTATTTTTATTATCTGCTGTTATTGCGGCCATAGTTGTCCGCATTCTGTGAAAATTTCAAGTGTCTAACTATTACGGTTCAAAAGATACAGCCCTGTGACAGACGGAAGGACGGACAGCCGGACAGCTGAGCCTTAGTAATAGCACTCTTGGGGTACGGAACCCTAAAAATGAAATGCTGTACCTACGTTGGTAAGCGCAACACTTGAGAACGGCTGGACCGATTTGGCAATTTTTTTTAGAATCCCCGTAATGGTCCAGGTCAGGTTCTTACGGAAATAAAAATTGGGAAAGATTTGCCGGAAAATTGGAAAATCTTTATTTCCATAAAAACATTACCTAGACCATTACGAATAGGTACTCAAAAAAAAATTGCCAAATCGGTCCACCTGTTCTCAAGTGATGCGTTTACCAACGAATAGCGTTTCATTTTTATATAACAGACTGGAAAAGTCGTGACGTCACTGAGAGTGGGGACTTTTCAAAACAAACGCACGTGCTAGTGACGTGTCAACAGCTGGCTGGAAATAGTGAGGTTACTGTCATTCGCTGTAATTTTTTTTGGAAAATTTACCCGGAAAATTCGAAAATTCGGGAAAAACTGAAATACACTGCACGTGCGTAAATGTTGAAATGGTGTATTTGTAGGCGCATCACTTGAGAACGGATGAACCCATTTCGCTAATAATTTTTTCCTCATATTCGTCATAGTCCAGATAAGGTTCCTACGGAAATAAAAATTGTAAAAGTTGCCCAAAAAATTGGAAAAACTGAAAGTGATTTTTTCTATGGGATTTTTATATAAATTCACAACCATAACTCACGATTCGAACGATGGATATGCCTAATTCTTTTTTTGTTTCGTTCGTTATGGTCCTGGAAAAGTTTTCGGGAAAACAAAGTTCGAGCCAATTATAAATAAAAGTCGGAAAATTAGGAAATACTGCAAAATCATGATATTTGTATGCATTCTCAATCATAACTGATGATAGGAAAGACCTATTTTTTTGTTTTGTTCGTTCTGCTTTCGGGATGTGAGCTTTTTTATTATTATTTATTATTAAGTTTTAAGTTGTCATAAAAAATCTCTCCAAAATTTAGTTGTAATTAAAGCAATGGTGTATTGAAGGGTTAAAAAATAGTTTTAAGGATGCTTTTAAAATTTGGCCTTGTTTAAAACAATTTAAAAATTATAAACAGTGTCAAATATTTAAAAACCACCTTTTTTTAATTTTTTAACCCATAAATACACCTTTGCTTTACAATCAAATTAAAAACACAACACAATTTAAAGCAGTGTGTGTAAAACACACCCTTAAAACAATTATTTTTAACCATAAATACACCCTTGCTTTTATTACAACCAAATATTAAACCTAATTTAAAAGGGTAAAAGGGTACCAACATTTTAAATCAAAAAAACACAAAATTAACATAATCCGCCTCCGGAAAAATAAAAATCTGGCAATAATATCCCATTTCAACGCACTGTTGCGCCTAAACGGTTCACCCGACAAAAAAATATGGTAGGTTAGACCTGTTAGACCCAATTCGTATTCCACCTCAAAAAACATAAAGTATCAAAAACCCAAAACTAGAAGAAAATTTGTTAAGCAGGACACCTAAAACCTTTTGTGACTGGAATGATGGGTTCAAAAACCGTTTTAAGGGCGTTTTTAAATATCTGACACTGTTTATAATTTTTAAATTGTTCTATAAAAAACGTTTTAAAAATTTGGTTGTAATAAAAAAACTGAGTATGTAAGAGTTGAAAAAACGTTTCAAAGGTGGTTTGACATTAAAATATAATTTTAAAATTCTCAGGTAAGAGCTTTCTGAATTGTTACCGCTAAATCATCTTTTCGCTCGTAGCGTTAAATATCTCCAATATTACATTAAATGAATAAAAGAGTGTCACATGAGCGGGATTCCTATTATGCATTAAACATCTTAAGGTCGGGCATCATCGACAAAGTATCTGCAGTAGATATACAGTTTTATACAAATCTGTCGTGAGCCCCCTACAGTGAACTTCAAAAACTAAACGTGTGTATTTTACGATATATGGTGACTTTACCCACCAAATGAAAATTTTGCCAGTAGATGGCTTTAGTCGTATCAATGAGAAATAACTCGGATATACACGTGAATTTTACGAAGCCCAAAGTCGGGCTTATATATATATATATATATATATATATAGACATATACGGCGGCAATGTCAAGCCCAAAATGCTATGTTGAAAAGTAATACCAAGCCCGACACCTACTTACGAAGCCCGACTTTGGGCTTCGTAAAATTCACGTGTATATCCGAGTTATTTCTCATTGATACGACTAAAGCCATCTACTGGCAAAATTTTCATTTGGTGGGTAAAGTCACCATATATCGTAAAATACACACGTTTAGTTTTTGAAGTTCACTGTAGGGGGCTCACGACAGATTTGTATAAAACTGTATATCTACTGCAGATACTTTGTCGATGATGCCCGACCTTAAGATGTTTAATGCATAATAGGAATCCCGCTCATGTGACACTCTTTTATTCATTTAATGTAATATTGGAGATATTTAACGCTACGAGCGAAAAGATGATTTAGCGGTAACAATTCAGAAAGCTCTTACCTGAGAATTTTAAAATTATATTTTAATGTCAAACCACCTTTGAAACGTTTTTTCAACTCTTACATACTCAGTTTTTTTATTACAACCAAATTTTTAAAACGTTTTTTATAGAACAATTTAAAAATTATAAACAGTGTCAGATATTTAAAAACGCCCTTAAAACGGTTTTTGAACCCATCATTCCAGTCACAAAAGGTTTTAGGTGTCCTGCTTAACAAATTTTCTTCTAGTTTTGGGTTTTTGATACTTTATGTTTTTTGAGGTGGAATACGAATTGGGTCTAACAGGTCTAACCTACCATATTTTTTTGTCGGGTGAACCGTTTAGGCGCAACAGTGCGTTGAAATGGGATATTATTGCCAGATTTTTATTTTTCCGGAGGCGGATTATGTTAATTTTGTGTTTTTTTGATTTAAAATGTTGGTACCCTTTTACCCTTTTAAATTAGGTTTAATATTTGGTTGTAATAAAAGCAAGGGTGTATTTATGGTTAAAAATAATTGTTTTAAGGGTGTGTTTTACACACACTGCTTTAAATTGTGTTGTGTTTTTAATTTGATTGTAAAGCAAAGGTGTATTTATGGGTTAAAAAATTAAAAAAAGGTGGTTTTTAAATATTTGACACTGTTTATAATTTTTAAATTGTTTTAAACAAGGCCAAATTTTAAAAGCATCCTTAAAACTATTTTTTAACCCTTCAATACACCATTGCTTTAATTACAACTAAATTTTGGAGAGATTTTTTATGACAACTTAAAACTTAATAATAAATAATAATAAAAAAGCTCACATCCCGAAAGCAGAACGAACAAAACAAAAAAATAGGTCTTTCCTATCATCAGTTATGATTGAGAATGCATACAAATATCATGATTTTGCAGTATTTCCTAATTTTCCGACTTTTATTTATAATTGGCTCGAACTTTGTTTTCCCGAAAACTTTTCCAGGACCATAACGAACGAAACAAAAAAAGAATTAGGCATATCCATCGTTCGAATCGTGAGTTATGGTTGTGAATTTATATAAAAATCCCATAGAAAAAATCACTTTCAGTTTTTCCAATTTTTTGGGCAACTTTTACAATTTTTATTTCCGTAGGAACCTTATCTGGACTATGACGAATATGAGGAAAAAATTATTAGCGAAATGGGTTCATCCGTTCTCAAGTGATGCGCCTACAAATACACCATTTCAACATTTACGCACGTGCAGTGTATTTCAGTTTTTCCCGAATTTTCGAATTTTCCGGGTAAATTTTCCAAAAAAAATTACAGCGAATGACAGTAACCTCACTATTTCCAGCCAGCTGTTGACACGTCACTAGCACGTGCGTTTGTTTTGAAAAGTCCCCACTCTCAGTGACGTCACGACTTTTCCAGTCTGTTATATAAAAATGAAACGCTATTCGTTGGTAAACGCATCACTTGAGAACAGGTGGACCGATTTGGCAATTTTTTTTTGAGTACCTATTCGTAATGGTCTAGGTAATGTTTTTATGGAAATAAAGATTTTCCAATTTTCCGGCAAATCTTTCCCAATTTTTATTTCCGTAAGAACCTGACCTGGACCATTACGGGGATTCTAAAAAAAATTGCCAAATCGGTCCAGCCGTTCTCAAGTGTTGCGCTTACCAACGTAGGTACAGCATTTCATTTTTAGGGTTCCGTACCCCAAGAGTGCTATTACTAAGGCTCAGCTGTCCGGCTGTCCGTCCTTCCGTCTGTCACAGGGCTGTATCTTTTGAACCGTAATAGTTAGACACTTGAAATTTTCACAGAATGCGGACATATATATATATATTAACCGAGTAAATATTAATATTAAGGAATTAAAAAATTTTGGTATTATCCGGACATATCCATAAACAATTCGTCGCTAAAAAAATTTACCTCAATTTTTCTATTAACAATACATTTGTTCTTGTTAAAAGTTAACATCAAACCCTGATAATTGTTAAACTAAAAATCCTGGAATTTTTTTCC
This sequence comes from Diaperis boleti, assembly GCA_963583935.1. NCBI lineage: Eukaryota > Metazoa > Arthropoda > Insecta > Coleoptera > Tenebrionidae > Diaperis > Diaperis boleti. The sequence goes on along the minus strand of OY757246.1, from coordinate 20,593,132 downwards.
CTTCTTGGAGCTGTTACTTGAAGGCTTTAGAAAATATCCGAGTTGGAAAAATAAAAAAAAAAAAATTCATTTTTTTTATTAACAATCAAAGGCTTAGTTTAAAGTTATTTTGAGAACAATGATGAAGAACTGAAAAAGACAAATCAAAGTGCACGAAAATCTAAAAAATTAAATAAAAAATAGAAAACAATTTTTTTTCATGGTTGTTTTCGGTATTTTTCAAAGAATTAAGAAAAAAAAAATATAACCGAAAAATTCATTTGTTTATAACATGTTTTTTTAAACAAACAAATAAAAAGTAAAAAAAACCTCCATAATATAGAAGAGCAATATAAATAATAAATAATAATAATAATAATAAATAAAACGGTTTCTTAATTCTAATATTTAGCAACAAAAAAATTGCTAGTTAAACAAAGGCGTTTTTTAGCAATATTTTTTTTTAAGAAACGGTTTTTTTAAAATCGTGGAAAAAATCAATTCCAATCTCAAAATTAAAAGTGTGATTTTTTTTAACCAAATATTATTTAGAATAACAATGCAAATCTTACCTCATCTTTATTAAACTTTTTTTGTCGCCAGTTTAATTTATTTATTTTCGCTGTCATCTAAAAAACGGCATTCTAAAAGGAGAAGAGGACCTAGAAGGAATATAGAATATAGAAGGAATATTAAATTTTATCAAAGCCGATAATTTGATTTCTGAGTTCTTATTTTATTTACGTTATTTGGCAATTTTGACAACAGTTGACAGTTATTCGAGTTTCATGGCTCCTTATTACAGTTTCCATTAAGTCGCGATCCAAGTCTCTCTGGTGGTCATTTTACCTTTATTGGTACGACTTTGTATTACTGTCAGTTTCATAGGCACGGACGACGTTATAAACAATGCATTTGTTTATGACAATTTTTAAACAATAGGAGTTTAAAAAAAGTTTGTTAATTAAAAAGTGAAAAATAATTTTTTTTAATTTTTCCAACGGGGATCTTTTCTAAAACCTTCAAGGAACAGCTCCAAGAAGGGAAAAAACTCCAGGATTTTCGTTAAAGAATTATCAGGGTTTGTATATTCAATTGTAACAATTATTACCGTAATTAACAAATGCATTGTTAATGGAAAAATTGATTTTTTTACCGAATGATTTTTGTTTATTGATATGCCCAGATAATATAATTTTTTTATTCCTTAATATTAATATTTACTCGGTTAAAATATATATTTTTTTTTGTTCAGGTATCAGATTCGGTCGGCGCGTTTTTGCCTTTTTTGTCGCCGCTATATTAAAATTATAAATATTGCCGGTACAATTCTGGGACGAGGGAAATTTCCTGCTCTTTCTGCATCTTTTTTCAAATTTGGGATATCTTAAATAGTTTTTGAAATATTTGCAAAAAAACGTAAATACCTTTTTTTTTGTTTACTTAATAATTGTTTATAACTTTTTTAATTTTTATTTGCGGATATTTATTTTCAACTAAAAAATTCTTGGTGCAATTACGAATCGAATGACACCTCAATCATAATTTTTGGTGTCTCTTAACTCGAATTTCGGAAAAAGGGACTTGTGAACCAGAATTTCAAAATTGCAAAGTTATATTAAGTCTATAAACTTGACTATAGCTTCTAGAACGTATTTTAATATTTCAAAAAGCAGAACGTAATAAACTGACAGAATTAAACTATCCTAAATTGTTACAAATACACGAAGTTCTAAAATAAATTCTAGAAGATTTTTAGAAACTAAAATTCCGAGATGTTAAGACTCCATTTTATAGGATTTAAAGATTCGAGACATGACGATCTTTTTTTTTAAGTTGCATCACAAAATAGTTATTCACAGTATTTTTTATTTGCATTTTAATCTCTTCTTCCGGTTAGAGAGCTTGAGAGAACTGATTTTTCTTATTTTACGTTTGTCAGAATAATTGATCTCGAACTTTACATAAACCGACTTCAATAAATAATTTTTATTTTTTTCGTTGGGTTCAGTATACCTCCAAGGTGGTCCCATTTTAATTTCATGGATATTGGCCCAAAGACTTCGAAGATATGTCAAGGAACTCCTCAAAATCAAATCGGAAATGTATAGATTTATTGAATTGAAGAGTATCAGAAATAAGAGACCTGGAAGGGAAGGCGAGAAGTAGGAGAAAAACGACTTAAAAAAAACACAAAAGTAACATAAGTTAACTAAAAAGTAAAAATGCTATTTTTTGCACACAGCAATAATTCTTCAGATATTCGGCTACATTACATTTATATTTTAAAGTTAAAATTGCAAACATTTAACATTTAAGTACATTATACCTAAGGTTTATTTTGTCTAAAATGAAGTTTTCTAATTTCAGTCGACATTAGTTTTGTGGACGCTCCAGAATCCCAGTTTCCGAAAGCAGGAGAAGATTATGTTGTCAGATGCAAAGTTCAGGGCAATCCAACACCTTACGTGGATTGGAACAAAGATGATAAAAGTATAGAATCTGGGGATAGATATGTCGTGCAGAATGATGGATTACTGATCAAAAATGTTAGGGAGTCGGATGATGGTGTCTACAAATGCACAGCGGTGGTGCAGCACACTGGGGACATCAAATTTAAAAATATCAAGGTATTGTTACTATTCTAACCTAATGATCATTAAGGGTTTTCGTTATGAAAATGTGGAAATATTTCATTAATGCAAAACGTTTTCTGAATTTATATAAAACAAGATTGGGCGCAAAATTCTATTTGCATTTAATATGACCTCAATAATCGGAATAAATTGGGAAAATGAAGTGGTAGAAGTAATACTAGATAATTCTGATAAAAAATATGGAATATCGAACGAATTTAATTTGTCCATTTAATACTGTCGTTAGGATTTGTGAATGTTTAGACTAAAAAAATGTAGTATGTTCTTCTTTTTACTATTGTAACCGGATGGATTGTTAACGAAAATATTATTGATTAAAAAATGTAAACAGTTTCTTCAGCATAAAAATTCCACAATTTCATTCGGACTTCCGAAACACGATTTTCCGACCTAGTCATCTCACTATTCCGGCGGTCATGTTTTAAATCTTCTCTTTTTATATTATTTTAGGTGGAAGTGATCATTCCTCCGAAAATAGAAGCGATCGCACCCATATCAGTAATCGAGGGAGAATCGGCGTGGGCCAAGTGCAAGGCAACAGGAAAGCCTCCTCCGAAGTACAAATGGATCAAAACCAGCAGCCGACAAGATCTATCAAAAACTGACCGATTCGACGTCAAGGCAAACACAGGGGATCTTGTGATTAGCAGGGTAGAATACAACGACGACGACGTGTACAAATGCATTGCCGAAAACCAGGCCGGCAGCGTTGAAAGCACGGTCAAAATCGACGTTTTAATGAAACCAAAAATTTTCGAGTTGCTCAACGTAACTTCACCTGTGAACTCGGAAACAAAGCTTATTTGTAAAGTCCGAGGGCGGCCGTTACCGAAAGTTGTATTCCGCAAATTGAGCATTAAAGAGCCCTTCCAGATCGGCCAACAAAAAGACAAGCGGATAATCTTAGAGGAACAGTTCGTCGAACAGAAAAGCGAAGCGTATGGTACTCTGATCATCAACAAGTTGAACCGTTCTGACGATGGCTTGTACGAGTGCATAGCTGAGAACAGTGCAGGAGTTGCATACAAAAATGGACATATTACCGTCGAATTCCCTCCAACGTTCGAGAGGACGAAAGAGCTGCATCGTATATCCTGGGGATGGCTCAATCATCCAGGAAATTTGACGTGCATCCCGGAAGCCATTCCGAACGCCACTATTGTTTGGAAACACGGCGGCGTCATCATTAGCCCCGATCAGCAGCCCTTTAAGCAGGAAGGTAATGGCCCAATTTCACACTTGATTGTGAAGCCTTGGAACGATCCACGCTTTTATGGGAAATATGAATGTATTGCCACTAATAAACTGGGGACTAGCTCGCTTTGGCTCGATCTGAAAGAGGCCAAGAAACCCGAACATATTACTCAAATCAAGCCGCTAACTATTACAGCAACTACTATCAAGTGGAATATTGAACCTCCGAGGTATTTTGACACTCTGCCGATTAGAACGTTTACCGTTAGATATAGGCGAGAAGAAGACGTGTCGTGGGATTACGCGAGGAATCACACCTGGAGTTTCCGTAAGTTTGAAAATATGTTACTCAAAATACAACGGAATTCGAGACAAATGTCGTCGTAAATTTATTGCGACCAAACCCGGTAAAAATAAATGTCCACAATGAGAAATTATTCAATTAAATTTGTATGTTTTTGTGAGGTTATCTACCAACAGTTATGTGCATTAAAATGCTGTCCAATTTATAGTTTTCCCCGGATCGGAATCGCTGAATCACATATTCCTATAACACAAAAAGGTTGCCGTTTTTTGCTAATCTCCCTATTAAACAAACACACCACCAGACCCATAAATACGTTTTGTCAACGTTACAGCTTCAAAAACACATTCTGGCATTATTTATTTTGTGCCGAATGAATTCCAGTAAATTTGTACATACTAATTGAACTGGACCGCATCGATTTGTTCTCTACGTTTTAATTACTTGTGCAACCACATTTGATTTATTTCTTTTTTTTTTTTTGGCAGATGCACCCTACATTCTGGAAAATCTCATCCCCGAACGAACTTATCATTTTCAATTTATGGCCAGTAACGACGTCGGTCACGGTGCATGGACCAACGCAGACTCTATAACAATGCCACGGAGGTCCGAACCCGCGGAGCCGAAAATCACCATACCGAATCACAATATGCAAGATAATAACAGCAACCGACAAGATTTGATTGCAGTCAGCCCGTACGCAGATCACTTCGAGTTGAGGTGGCAGGTCCCTAACGATAATGGAGATCCGATTGATGGTTACCTAATCAGATACTGCGTGGTAAGTAAGAATTTTATTAGGATTGGTTTACAGATTTGCTTCAGTGGACCCGGCGCATCCACCAATTTACTGTTCAATTTTTCATGTAACAAGAAAAGTAGCCTCTAAAATGAATGAATCTTTATTGATCTGTGCATGACCTAGTCACAGACAATTATTCCTTTTAATATTGAGTTAGAAAAATGTTTGTCCTACTTTTTCATATTATGTCATCGCCCTCAAACGTATGCTCCAGTATAGGAGGTAATAATGGTGATTACTGAAGTGATTAGTGTCAGGCCAAACGCAGATCACTTTGTTTAAGGTGACACATCCCTAATGATAATGGAGACTCGATCGATTGTTACTTAACGAGATGCTGTGTGGCAAGTTCATTTATGAGTTTATAAAGCTCAAGACGGGGTAATTTATTTACACAATACTTCCACCTCATCTTCGCGTCTACTACATGAAAAAGTAGGTAATTGTTGCGCGGAGTAGTATTCTTTCTACAGCAAAGCGTGATGGCTGCAGTGACTTCTTGTGATAAATTTGCAGTTATTGCTCTCCAGAGATTGTCTTTTTTGAAATTTGCCTTTATGAAAATCTGCGCTATACAACAATTAAACACTGCGTTCTAATTAAATGAAAACTTTAACTTAACAAGAAAAAGGGGTTTTCTATTATTCATAATTAAAAAATTCTTTGCTATATTATCGTAAAAGATATGTTCTTCCGTTGAAAATGTGAGCATTTCATATTCCAGACAATGTTTACAATCAACGCGACGGCGCCAAGCACAACAATGACACAAACGTACAGAACCGTAACAGATTTTGCCATATAAATAGTTCCACAGGACAATTTTACAGGGGTTTGGACAAAAGAGACAGATGTTTGAAAAAATATCAATGACGTTCTCTTTTAGAGTCTAGCCGCTTCTCATACGGTTATCGTAACTTCTGTCTTGATTTAAAAGGACAGAACTTGGTGTTCAAGGTCAGCGGAAAGCAAACGTTCCGACGATCTTCCCTCTTGGATGACTGTTTTGCTTTATTTGACTTCCACTCCGATACTAATAAAACACGAAAGCTTTGGTTGGGTACTTTATTTCTGTGCATTCTTTAAAATAATAAAAAAACGAAGTGGTTTTAGAAAAATGTCAATACGAAAAATGTGGATGATGCCCCTTTAAAAAGGTTATATTTTGCAAGAAGAGGTGAAAGTCATAACGAATGATAGAAAAATAGTATATTACATTATAAGTGTGGAAGGTTCAATTTTACATCATTTTACATTACGACGCGAAGCGGAGTGTTTTAATAAAACTAAGTGATGTAAAATACCTACCATACACATAATGTATACAACTTTTTAGGCGATGACGAAGTTTTCCACTCGGCGCCCCCATTTTACAAAAATTATCGTTGCACCGGTTACATTCACATTATTTACATAAAGAGAGGTGCAGGATAGTGTGACGGACGCGGATTTTGCCCAAAAGGATGCGAGAGTTGTAGGAATGCATAATAGCACATAGGGCGCAATTCCTACAAATATGAGAGAGGTTATGTTTTTGGAGTATTTTGTTGACTTACCTTAACTCTTTCATTATCTTATTGTTGACGTGTTTTACTTTTAGTTCAATGACTTCACCCATTTTGCCATATTATTGTATTTTATGAGAGTGATAATCGCAGTAAATTAACATTTTTAGATTGACATTGACATTATTGTAAATAAGGTAAATAGGCAACTGAGATGCTTACTTACGTGAGTGTCTTTAAATTGGTCATTATTATATCTTAGAAACTTTTTCAAAGACAATTAAGTTCAAAATATACGATCAATATTTATCATAAAGGATGGCGTTTCTTAAAGAAGAAAATTTTGGGATATTTTACCGCTTAAAAGCGGTAGGTGACAGCTTCAATGTGTAAAAAATGCGTTACCATGGCTGTCTAAAATGTGGTAGAACGTAATTTACAGCTGTCAAGGCTAAAAACCAATTTTCAGAGCGAGTTACAGATGAGTTTCAGAAGCTTTTTTATCTAGAATCTATTTTTACAATATTCCACATTTATAACTATTTTTTGTAATCTGTCTCCATTTTGACACTCTAATAGACATATTAACGAACGCGACGGCATCATCTGCGATGTGCTAATAGCCATTAAGGCACGGAACATTTTACGAAAATTTTTAGGTTGGTAAAGCATGATTATCTTGTCACTAACGTCAGTTTAAATTACAAAATGAGTCAAAAATCGTAAGTGTCAGCACTTGGGAGTGAACATTACCAACCGCCACAAAAATTCCTAAATCGACTAAAGTAAAAAAAATTGTTTAAAAACGGCTTCAAGAGGGAAAAGACCTTGATGCACTCATTCTTTAAAATAACTCTTGGCTACGCCACTCGTTTTAATAAACTTGAATTCGTGCTTTAAGACTGGTCTTATCAAACTTTTTTTGTTCGGCTATTTGTAACACTGCAGCCGGATACACATATTTGACGTAACGTCAACTGAGAGAAAATTGTAGGTTAGGTGAATAGAAATTCTATTAATTTAAGGAAATTAAACGATGCAGAAATTAAGCTTGAAATACAGAACGATAATCAGACTAAAGGTAATGCTCAAAATACCCCCACAAACTGCTGCCCTTTCAGTCGATCGAATTCCACAACGTTTTAATTTCAAATTTGAAATGTCAGTAAGTTGTGAATGACGGCTTTCAGTGTCAAGACGTCAACAACCGGAAGTGGTTTCAATTCTACAATTTAAAAATTAAATTCAATATTACCAACTCAAACAGTCCTTCTTGATCACGCTGTTTTAAAAACTATAATTACTTCATTTGGCAAAGCAGATTTCCTACATAGGTCGATTGTTTTTTGTGAACATAAATGGCTTTGATTATCTAAAAAGTTTGAGTTAAATATTTAAGACATTTTGAGGTTAGGATACTCTTTTTTCTTCGATTTCACTATGATTCCGTGTTTTTTTATTATCATTACTTTGTATGTATCTAAGTTTGTAGTATTCGTTCAATAATAAGCGACTGTGCTTTCACATTTAAGTAAGATAGTGGAGTATGCATCCGCGAAATGCCCGACGTGTTCAACAGAGTCCAGGAGTCGGGGCTTTGGCGATCATAAGGGCGGTCGGGAGTCTTTTTATCTTTTTCTTTTAGAGTAGTTTTATCAGTCGGAAAAGTTTAGTCTTCCAAAACCGAGATATTTACAATAGCTCGTCCCGTAAGTAGTAAATTTTTTGCCCAAAATAAATCCAGCGACTATCAAAATGTTTTGACTGCATCGCTGGTTACCATTAATTTTTCAATTTTACATTAAGTATTTTTTAAAACCATCAAAACTACGTTTAGGGGCTATGTATATAATTTGAGGTTTAAATATCTACTACATTTCGTATATACCCTGTATATAGATTAGCAATACTCCTTCGAAACCGGCCAATTTATCTATACTAATATTATAAAGAGGTAAAGCTTGGAAGTTTATGAGTTTGGATGTAGGAGATAATCTCCGAAACTACTCGTCAGATTTCAAAAATTATTTTACCAATATTTAAAATGGATCTTCAGGGCGGACATAGGCTGTAAATTATCCCGTTAAAATAAAAGTGCTTTTCGTGGGGGACAAATTTGCAACGAAAGTCGCCGAAAAAACGGTCGAACGAATGCGTTTCTTACGAACGCTGCTTTAAAATACATTGTTTAGGAGTGTGATAAAAATTTGTATATTGATTTATTAAAATGTATATTGTAGTTAAAATAAAATTAAATATGGATGAAGAAGAAAATTTGGAACATTGGTCGAACTATTCTAAAGATCTTCTTAATTCAGGACAATCGTGGAACTCTGTAACTTTCTAGCAATAGCAATTACCACTGGTACCTAATTATCAAAGAGGTACTGAGAAAGAATATTTAATCAATGAGCCAAATTGGATTGAATTCTCTGAAATAGAAGAAGAGCAAATGGTCATAAAAAATAGTTTTATGGAAAAATATGGATCTCCCTGAATCGGTGGACTTTGACTTCCACCGAAACGCTCACCCATCTTCTATTCTTACTTGCCCTTGCCTTACACTATATTAATTTTGTCTCAGGATACGTCCACGTCCACCATTTCTATAACCTTTTCCAAATCGTTAAAACACCCAAAAAGTTTAAGTGTAATATTTAGTTATACTAGTTTGGTTCATTGCTATCACACTCTTTCAAATTTTGTTTTCCTACGCGAAATTTGTGTTGTGGAACTTTGCAAAAACGACCACAACCCGTTCTGGAAAACTAAAATATATTGTTTGAATTTGAAATTTGAAATGTCAGTAAGTTGTGAATGACGGCTTTCAGTGTCAAGACGTCAACAACCGGAACTCAAACAGTCCTTCTTGATCACGCTGTATTAAAAACTATAATTACTTCATTTGGCAAAGCAGATTTACCTACATAGGTCGATTGTTTTTGTGGACATAAATGGCTTTTGATTATCTGAAAAGTTTGAGTTAAATATTTAAGACATTTTGAGGTTAGGATACTCTTTTATCCTCGATTTCACTATCATTCCATGTTTTTTATTATCATTACTTTGTGACAAGTATTCGTTCAATAATAAGTGACTGTGCTTTCACATTTAAATAAGATATTTGACGTTTCAACAGATTACTAAAGTGAGTGTCCGTTAATTGCTGTAACCGTAAATCCTGAGCCGATTACGCAGATTGACTACCACTATACGGACGACCCCTGAAAAGAGGGAAAATTACATTCAAACAATGTAATTTGAACACCATTACCATGATTTGATGGCTTTACGGTCAATGACTAGGTTTTTCACAGAATGACTCGTTTTACCGTTTACCTGCGGCTTATACAGGCTGTTATGGAAGTCCTAGCAGATTTTTTTTAACCACAAGTAGAACTCTTCAAAATAATTTTTTTTATCTATAATTTTTTTCGCATACGCTCCCTTACGGAGTTAAGATTAACAATAGTTTGACCTCTAAAACCAATACCCGCCTTTATTGATGTCAGGAATGCACAAAAACTTTACCTGAAAACTGTTTAAATGGAAACATGTACTCACCTACCATAATATGCATAATATTGAAGTAGGTTAGCATATAATAATAATACATGAGGGATAATCCTTGTTGTACGTGCGATAAACGATAAATGTTGACACACCGACACGAATACAATTCGAAGCACATCTTCGAATACTTAAAAATTTCAGGTTCGATTTCTAAAACGCGATTACATCTTGGACGTCCGAAATCTGGAGTTGGAGAGTGCAACAAGCACATGAATGGAGCACACATAACAATACATAGCGCGACACTCAAGTGATAACTAAAATTTACTATCAATGACAATTTTTTTGTCCCAAAATAGTTAGAAGGTGTTTACCTCGTTCGACAAAAACGTTCTGATGCGTTCAAGTTCATGTCGGCATAGGCGGAGGGTGAAATAAGGGGTCAGAAAAATGTTCAAAAAAATTGCGGATTTCAGCAAAGTGGTAAATAGAAAAAATGTTTATTTTGACGAGTTCTACTTGTGGTTAGATCTTCTACTAGGACTTCCATAACAACCTGCATATAGAAATTATTCATAAATAAATATGTCACGGTTTCTTTCTTCGATCCCAACCAAAGCTTATTTTTTGTTTTCATTCTCGGTTGTCACTCCCAATGTGTTGACATGTTTATGACACATCACCGATTTCGAACTACGTACTATTTACATCTTTTATTGCTCTGATTTTACTTGACTATTCGTAATTCCACAAAAATTGTCGTTTTGATTTAATTAGCACGAACTCATCTTTAAAAATTATTCATTCCGGGATGTTATGCCTCAATCTATCACCGATAAAATTATTGTACTGCAAGGCACTTACTAATTTGCCAATCTGTTTTGCCACAAACCCTTGAATTCAACCCTTTCTATATTTACTCAAACGTCAATTCATTATATCCGTCCTTCGAATTTCGTCTCGACTTCCACACTGCTTATTGCTTCCACAATAATTCAGACCTGAGGTACTACGATGTTTTGCTCACCGATACATCTGCACTTGAGCTTCTTTGGCACTTTTGGGTTCATAATTCCACTTCTGATGTCGGAGATTGACCCTCGCCCCTCTATGCTGACTCATCACGCACTTTATTCATAACAATAACAACAAAAGCCGAGAGGTATTGCGAAACAGGTGTCTTCTCTTGACTGACTTGTCCGTTGCGTCACGTGATCTTCCCAGCACTCTCCGATTTCACCCAAGTGTATGCAACCAACTTGGCGTTTCACAATTTCCCGACAAATATGTATATCGAAAAGTAGAATAAAGTGAAGGAATAGTCAGGAAAATTATTTAATTTTAATTATGCACATTACCTAAAACAATAAAATTGTATTTCAGCATTTGAAAATTCAAAGTCTCAAAATTCGTAGACAACTCACTCCAATTCTAGAAGTCCCAGATTTCGACTTTCAGATTTTTATATAATTTTAGGCTCTAAGATCACACATTCCCTAACTTAATTATACCAAAATTGCAGATTCCAAGGTTACATCATTCTCGAATTAAATAGACTGGAAGATTTCGAGATAGCAAGGCGCATTTTTTTTTTAAATATATTTTGTCATGATTTCGAAAATTTCAACATTCAAATTTAAGAATTCTGTAAAGATACAAGGGCAAGTAAGAATAGAAGATGGGTGCGACCATTTGCTCTTCTTCTGTTTCAGAGAATTTAATCCAAATTGTTGGCTCATTGATTAAAAATTCTTCCCCAGACTGGGGACCCCAATACCTCTTTCTTTGATAATTAGGTACCAGTGGTAAAAAATCGTAAGAGCTACAAAAATTCAGAGCCCAATGGGTACTTTGCTTGATCTGTGACCAAGGTTAAAGAGGTTACCGCTGTCACACAAATCGTGTTTTCCTGATCGCAATTCACGATTACTTTCCCCATTTTCTTCTTCTTGAGCTATTGTTCAAAGCACTTTAACACGAACATACTAGCCGAAGTTCAAAATAAAATTTATTATATATTTTGAGAAATGCAATTATTTTTTTTTGTTATTTTTTTTAAGAAATGGGGTGTTTTATCCAAGACAGCTGAAGACGTGCTATTCCACGACTGTTCTGAATTAAGAAGGTCTTCAGAATAGTTCGACCAATGTTCCAAAATTTCTTCTTCATCCATATGTAATTTCATTTTAATTACAATATTTATTCTCGATTCTTTGATAAAAATTTCTTCTACTTTTACTTTCATCACATTTTCTATTGTTTTTTCGTATTTTCCCGTTCTAGCTTATTCACATCTAATACTGTATTGTCGTGTACTGTTCCTTAATCTTCCTATTTTTGTTCTTGTTTTATTTCTCCCTTTACCAATTCATCCTTTACCCATTTATCTGAGCTGCCCACCCAAAATGCACGGTTCGATGCCGGATTTACTGTACTAATTTTGAATTGAAGACCGTTGTTTTTTCATTTAATTAGTTAACCATATCACAAAAGGGCACACGGAAAATGGAATCACCTACCACATTTATAATTTACTAGCTGTGCTCGCGGCTTTGCCCACGTGGAACTCAGTTGATGACTATAAGATTATCAGTAATAAATCAATATACAAATTTTTATCACTCTCCTAAATAATAGTATATTACATTATAAGTGTGGTAGGTTCAATTTTACATCACGAAGTTTTAATATTGAAACACGACGCGCAGCGGAGTGTTTTAATAAAACTAAGTGATGTAAAATACCTACCACACATATAATGTATACAACTTTTTAGCCGATGACGAAGTTTTCCACTCGGCGCCCCCATTTAACAAAAATTATCGTTGCACCGAAGTTACATTCACATTATTGACATAAAGATAGGTGCAGGATAGTGTGACGGACGCAGATTTTGCCCAAAAGGATACGGGAGTTGTAGGAATGCATAAATAGCATAAATAGGGCACAATTCCTAAAAATATGAGAGAGGTTATGTTGTTCGAGTGTTTTGTTGACTTACCTTAACTTTTTCATTATCTTATTATTGACGTGTTTTACTTTTAGTTCAATGACCACCTATTTTGCCATATTATTGTATTTTATGAGAGTAATGATCGCAATAAATTAACATTTTTAGATTGAGTGACAGTGTAAATTGACAAGGTAAATAGGCAACTGAAATGCTTACTATTTATACCACGAGATGGTGCGCCTTCGAGTGTCTTTAAATTGGTCATTATTATATCTTAGAAACTTATTCAAAGACAGTTAAATGCGGTATCTTCTTTCAAAATATACGACCAATATTTATCATAAAGGATCTTTTTTTTGCGCGTTTCTTAAAGAAGAAAATTTTGGACTATTTAACCGCTTAAAGGCGGTAGGTGACAGCTTCAATGTGTAAAAAATGGGTTACCATGGCTGTCTAAAATGTGGTAGAATGTAGTTTACAACTGTCAAGGCTAAAAAGTATTTTAAGGCACTGTTCGTAAGAAACGCATTCGCTCCACCGTTTTTTCGTCGACTTTCGTTACAAAATTGTCCCCCACGAAAAGCACTTTTATTTTAACGCCCTGAAAATGTCCATTTTAAATATTGGTGAAATAGTTTTTGAAATCTGATGAATAGTTTCGGAGATCATCTACATTCAAATTTACAAACTTACAAGCTTTACCTCTTTATAATATTAGTATAGCTAAATTGGCCGGTTTAAAAAGATTACTGCTAATCTATATACAGGGTATATACGAAGTGGAGTAGATATTTAAACCTCAAATTATGTGGCCCTTAAACGTAGTTTTGATGGTGTTAAAAAACGCCTAATGCAAAGTTGAAAAATTAATGGTAACCAGCGATGCACTCAAAACATTTTGATAGTCGCTGGATTTATTTTGGGCAAAAAACTTACTACTTACGATACGAGCTACTGTAGACATCTCGGTTTTTATTGAATAACCTTTTCCGAGTGACAAAAACTACTCTTGCTTTCAATTGAAGGAGATAAAGACTCCCGATCGCCATTATGATTGCCCAAGTCACGACTCCTGGACTCTGTTGAACACGTCGGGCATTTCGCGGATGCATACTCCACTATCTTTCGCGTAATTATTGCACGATGTTGATGAAGCTATCATAAACAAGCTGTTTCATGTGGCCCCACAGTGAGTGCACCGTCAACAGTCAAAGTAAAACTGAAAGTAATTAATTGGCAGTCGTTCACCACACTCATTCCAGCAAGAAAGTTCTTTTTTTGTTTAGACCAAGAGATAAGGGTTTATTTACTGATGGTTCTTCTTCAATCATGAAAGCGGTTCTCAATCGGTTTCGCGTAAATTTTAAAACCATATATCTTAGAGTTTGTTTACACATAGATTTTTTTTTTTTTTCTAAGTCTCATGTTAGGGACTGTGACATGTTTAAATAAACTACTACACATTGGAACACTTTTATGCTATTTTCACTCAACACACCTAAACAATATGTACACCGTTGGAAAGATCTTGACTTGTAGATATGTTTAAAAAAGACTACGCGAATATGTGTTTGTGTGTGTGAGTTAAGCGCTGTTGAACATGAGTGACCGATCACTAGTAAAGTTTAGATATCCGACTTCAGAACTACAAATTGTTTATATTTATTTGTTGATAATAAGTACATATAAGTCATATAAGGTACTCAGTGTATCATATTTGAAATGTTTGAAAAATGGTGAATGCGCCAGGACAATGGAATAACTTTACTAAAAGTTCCACCACTATTTTTTTATTTCTTATTTTTCGTATTTCCTCAATTAAATTGCGCTGCTTGCTCCTAATTAGTTAGTTAATAGAAGGAGCTTAATAACAATCAGGACCACGGCTAAATAGCATTAAAACAACAAAACTACCAATTATTTTATAAGACTTTTAATGATACGTCCTAATAACACGAACAGGTGCTATGAATGCGTTCTTTGCCGGAAAGCACGGAGGTGCTTCACCCAAGCAGTAGCATGTTTGCATACCCATGTAATCCTTACATTTTATCGTATAATTATGCATAGTAATAGAAAAACTTAATTGCTTCTCTTACATTTTTGGTTCTTTGATCATTAAACTTTGTTTACAGATTCAGAAGATTAATGGAGAGTGGCGTGACAGTGAGTGCAGCGAAGAAATCAGACAGTCCGTTCAGTACAACACATACGAGTTAAATTCGCTGAAGCCCGACACGGTTTACAAAATTGAATTGCGTGCACATAACACAATCGGTTCAAGTTCACCAGCACAGCTAAAAGTGAAAACAGCCAGAGGTGAGCATCGGGAATATTACAGTTATGACACGTACAATCTAGGATCCGTTTCTGTGGCCAACATCAAGTTGGTTCCACTTTTTGTTTTAATCAGTAAATTTTTGAATTAGTTTGTTGCTTTTTGAGTGTGTTCTAAACAAAATAATGAAAATGAAACCAACGTTCAAGTGATATTTATGTGATTTTTATTATTTTGTTGTGTGTGTGGTAAATATCTTTTTAACAAAGCCCTCCCCTCCAGGTGTTTTTTATGGGAGCTCGACTTCAAGTGCATCTTTCTATATCCCTCTACAGGCTTCAATGACTATAATCGTAGTGTTTTGTGCGTTTTATATGGGTCGGTGCTAAACGGGAAGTCCTAGAAACTATCACTACAGGGGTTTAATTAAAATTCAATGTGTTCCCATTCGATAAATTAATGATGTAAATACAACATGGTATAATCAGGCATCGTAGCTTATAATTTTTGTTTTCTATTTGTACAAATTAGAATATTTAAGGGCTTTTTGGCATGATTTTGTCACACATTCCATCGCGTTGTTATCGTTGAGTTTGTAAATACGAGCATGGCACAAAGTGCTTTACTCTTTTTAATATCATTTCTTAAAGGTGCAGCTTTGAATGTAATATCCGTTTTTATTGGCTTCCTTAGTTCTTCACTACTAACACGTAGAGTTACTATTTCTTTGCATGTAGATCGGTGTGAATGTTGTGTGATTTGACGACCAGCATGTTGTAAGCGTTAAAATTGTTAAATACTGAGTTGTTAACCGTCTGTGCTGCCAACTAAAATTAGGTAGTACGTGAATTTTAAACATTGTTTCAAATTAATTAATTATACGAATGTTTTCCTGCAAATACTGGCACCTTCGCAAGGAGGTGTTTGTAGTAGCCCCAAATATTTTATTGTTGATGTTTAAAGATTTTACGAGTATCTAAATTATAGAAGACTGAAGACCGTCACTACAACGGAGACCTCTATTGCTGTTTGTATTTGTGCCAGGTTTAGTTATTGCATGCGTGCATGTACCGATTGTTTTTGTACTTAAAAAAGTTTTTAGACCGTTTCTGTGGCCATCTAAAAACTTTTTGAAGATTATGTTGTAATTTCATAGTTTGTCGTCTTTTTTACATGATTGGACAATAAATTTTAAGTCATCAACGAAAAAAGAATTAATCTGATTGTAACTCTTGTTTATCCAGAGTAAACATGTCAATTTATATCAAACATAATTGAATCAATAAAATCGTCTGAACCATTTTTGAGTTGAGTTGTATGTTTTTTAAGTTGTGCTTTTGTGAAGTGACATTGAAAGTGGCTTAAGTGAATTCTTGCTTTTCACTGTGTTTAAACGACAAGGGACAAAACCGACTTGACGGAAATGTACGTAGCTTCTTGTTATCTTAGCCGATCCAAGCTGAAGGATAGAATAGATGTGTAAATTAATTAATTTGTTTAACACATCTTTTCTGTTTCTGTCGTCTTGGATATTTAGATACGACCTGCTTTTTAAATCGTACGCTCTGCATGCTGTTGGGTTTATTTTGGGTGTAATATACTAACAAACACGAAATATTCACAAATACAGCATTTGTGAATGCACACAATGAAAACGGATTATTCGTGACCCCATTTTTATTTACTCTTGGTATTATTTACAACTTATAATTGATTTTTCAGAGTTTAATAAGTTATACGCTGTTTTTGTTAGACACCGGCATGGACTGTTAGAATAGAATAGACAACCGGAATCGTTCACACATCCACAAGCTGCGCTTTTTCAAAAATGTGGTCTGAAAACTCGTGGAGGTTTCGGCCACATTTTTAACACTTTCACGACTAAACTAACAAACTAAATTCTTGCTTTTATTTATTGTGGACTCTTACTGATCTCGATTTTCCGATAGGTCTCGATCCGACTGTTCCGTTTAACGAAGCACCGTCAGTCACAAATTTTGCCATCATTGGAGTGGTTGTGGCAGCTGTCATTTTAATCCTCATTTTTGTGGATTTAATCTGCTTCTGTGTTAATAGAGCGGGAATTTTGGCCTTCATCTGCGACAGGAATAGGTCCAAGCAGCACGAGGAGGACCCGAAGCTCAGCAGGTACGTGTCATAAATGAATTTTTCGCTGTTTTGAATTGTTTTTTGTAGAATGCTTGGAAAGGAAGGGGTTTTAATTTATTATTATTTTAATTCACACAAAAGATTATTTTGATTTTGACAGGTTATTAATTAAGACCCTCAACCCTTCCCGAGCGCTCTACCACACGGCGACGACCGTTCTCATCTCAACAATACGCTTGTAATCCATGTACATACACCGTAATAACACATGCTTTTGTGGCGTTTTCCACGTCTCTTTTGTCACACATTATACATATTCGTTGGAAATTTTAGTCTATACAGTTGGCGATTTCCGCTGCCTTATTGCAGTTACAAAGCTGCCCCGGCGCACCCCAACAGTCTCAACCTGCCCCTACCTGTCAAATTGGCACCGTCACCAGTGTAAGAAGTATCTGATGGTCGTGTGCATGACATAACTTGCATGCGAATACTGAATTCGATGTTATTTTATGCAAAAGCATGCTGTTATTATAAATGCCTCGTTGTTTAGGCTGGCGTTTGTAAACACTAACGAAAATGCGTATTTGCGTCAAGACAATGCGGTTCGGAATAACACAAGTTGTTGACAATGAAAATTGAACTGTAATGGACGTCGGAGGTCGTGTTAGGAGCAGCCGAACACAATACCACCGACGTGGCGGCGTTAATAATTAGTGCGGAATGGAAACGTCTTTAGAGTTAGTACGGGCCTTTAACCGCGTGGTACTCCAGGGTGACCGCTGTGTAGTAATTACGGCAATTGTGGTTGCGGAGTTACAGAAAGTTTATCATTAGCAGAATGATTTCGAATAGAAAGTAACACCGTATCTGCAAAGAAAAATGGCGGTTTTGGTATCGATCTTCTTGAAGAGCACTAAGTATTTTAACAGGATTCTCGTAAATGTTTCCCAAATTCTATAAATCAATTCATAATTTGATAGAATTGGAAAACTCCTTCTACTCTATAATATTGAAATGTCCTGTGGTATTTTTTTAGTAGAGAGGACTAAATTTCGTATACCTGGGATCGAACCCGCACCTTGAAATTCGAAAACCGAATTACTCGAATTATTCATTAATATTCAGATCGAAGTGCACTGGGCAATTGAATTAATATGCCATTTCCTTTTGGTTGCACATTTTGAATGTGGATAATAATGATCTATGTTTGCTTAGCAAAAGCGCTTTTCTGAAATGAAAAAATGCTTGTTTTTAATGACCAAAAAATTCATTTAAGGCATGGAACTAAAATAGAAGGGGAAACTACATTGGCGTTTTTGTTGTGAAGCCATTTAACCATTTTCTATTGCTTTTGTTATCCTTTTTATCTGAAATATTTCCGATATAACAGAAATATTTAGAAAAATACTGTTAAGGAAACACGCCACTGCTCTGAACTCAGCAAAAAAAAAAAAGGTAGAGAACGTCACTGCTTCCTAGCCGCATCTTTTCCAATAAAAGCATGACATATTTTTCACTTACCGAAAATACAGTGATACGGTTTATGGCAGTTGTAGCTAGTGTAAATACCGAGAAGTGACTGTGTGGCTTAATCAAAAAATTGTCCACGAACTTCGTCCCCTGGTTGAAGTGTTATCATACGTGCAACACCGTTTCAATGTGTGCGAAATAGCATGTTATGGCGTTGTAATGCGTTGTAATTTGAGATAGGGGAAAATCGGGTAAATTGGACCGCTTCCTTAATTGGACCACCACGATATCTCAAAGAATCGTTTTTTTTTAACTGACAACTGCATCATACGGTTAGGAACTAACTTTATGTTTCTCGGCCATTTTGTTTTTTGTCATACTAACTATACCATGGTCGGCAAAGAGATATAGTAATAAAACTAAGAGGCGTGGCATGCCGGCGCAAAACGATGTACGCCGAAGCCTGATTTACATACACGAAATGTAAAATAGAGGGCGGGCACCATACGGGTTGCATAAACTACGATCATGTGCTTGTGGAAAACCTGTTTTGTGATAACGATCTCAAGGTAAGCAGGAAAAACACGAAAAAGGGAAAGAAAAAGACACAGTAGGGCGGTAGATGGCGTGGTCGGAATGACTCGTAACGCAACCACAAATCCACAAAACCTCTCCTGTGTGCATTTGGCTTTCTCAAATATGCGCTCTTTTTGATTCAACCAATCGCAATGTGTTATTTGAATAACACGGGCAATGTGGGCGTTTTTATTACTATATCTCTTGGCCGACCACGGTATAGTATTATAGATTTTCTTTGTCAAAACCATTTATTTCCTGTTAAATTTTTGTTGGTTCGTATCGAAGTCCAAGTTAGCCACTCCTGGCTCCAATTAGTCAGCTACGTTTTGATGTCAAATTTTGTTGGTTATTGAAATATAATTTACCTGCTAATAGAACGCATCAAAAGCTGACCTTTTTATATAACTTTTTTTTTGAAAAAGTTGAGGGTGTATTTAAATGAAGAGAAAAAGAAATAGAATGCAATTACGCCTGTAACAAATGCTCATAATGTCGTTTCCATCGTTTCATGGAAATTACTCATTATGACGTCCTGATTTTGGCGAATTTGTTCAGCAGTTATTTGTATACGCCGGGTTAAATCGAACCCTATAAAGCCCTTCGCTTCACCCTACATATCTGTTAATTCAGATAACCAAACGTTCAAACATTAACAAAGTAGTTATCCTGACAGCGGGCAGATCAGAACTGATTGTTTACCTACGGAAGCTACGTTTTTATTATTTTTTATTTTCTCGGTCAAAGTGACGTGAGTAATGTTTGTGAACGACTCGTGAAAATAAAGGGCGGTTTAAAAAAAAAAAAACT
Source organism: Diaperis boleti (assembly GCA_963583935.1). Taxonomy (NCBI): domain Eukaryota; kingdom Metazoa; phylum Arthropoda; class Insecta; order Coleoptera; family Tenebrionidae; genus Diaperis; species Diaperis boleti. The sequence continues at coordinate 20,572,979 of OY757246.1, read as the reverse complement.
GCTACATATTTCAAAAAAATATAATTTTTTTTATGTAGTTATACTACCAATTAAAATATTGAAATATTATAATAATATTGAATTTCATAACACCTTGTATATTATAATATAATTTATTGATCTGTCTCTAATAAATATAGCTTAGAAACTGTAATTGATGACATGGTTATTTTAAAATTATTCAGCAAAAGTGGTCCAATTTAACCTACTTTCCCCTACACGTTTTCTGCCCCAAGCGAAATTTATCCTGAAGCTTATTTGAAAAGCTTTCTCAAAATCTTAAAATTTAGGTATAACTTATTTTTGATGATCGATCGATTTTCCGATATTTTAATATAATAAAACAAAGTCCGATTTGTTCGAACACTCATAACTTGAGAACGGCTGGACCAATTTTCACGGTTTTTGATTTGTTGTATTTGTCTCCGCCCTGAATAGCCGAATAACTATTAAAAACATGGACATGGGGGCCCAGGGGCCCCCCTTGGGTTTATTACTCAAGAACGGCTGTACCGATTTTTATGATCTTTGTTTTGTTGGATTTGTCTCCGCCCCGAATAGCAGAATGACAATTAAAACTTGGACAAGGGGGCTCAGGGGGCCTCCTTGGCTTTATAACTCTAGAAAGGCTGGACCGATTTTTATGATCTTTGTTTTGTTGGATTTGTCTTCGCCCCGAATACCAGAATAACTATTAAAACTTGGACAGGGGGGCTCAGGCCCCCCCCCTTGGGTTGGACAAGAACGGTTGGACGGATTTTTATGATCTCCGATTTGTTAAATTTGTCTCCGCCCCGAATATCAGAATAACTATTAAAACATTGACAAGGGGGCTCCCTTGGGTTTATAATTCAAGAACGACTGGACCGATTTTTACGATCTTTAATTTGTTGGATTTGCCTCCGCCCCGAATATCATAAAAAATAGATTTTTAAGGAGTAAACTTCAAAGTTTCACTTCTGTTGCGCGTGGACACACAAATTTTTTGATGATATCTTGAGAACGGATTGACTGACTTTTTCAGGAGTGAATAACTATTAAAACATCGGAAACATTAACAAAACAAATTTTCTCATACATTTTGTATGAAATCCGTATGTAACGCCATCTTTGATACATGACAAAAATGGACATCGCGTTGTATGCTGGTTCCGGTAAAGCCAGTAGATGGCGTTGTGTGCATTACGTATTTGATCCAATAAGTTAACAAAACATTTATTGATTCTGAGGCGGTACAAAGTTCGCCGGGTCAGCTAGTTAATAATAAAAGTACAATACAAGATCGATTGGTCCCAATTATGAAGTCGCCTTTTGTACGTGTTTTAACCATTAGATCTTGTCGCCATTTCTACCTCATACTTTTCCATTAGACTCTTTATTTTTTTATTTTATTGTTGCTTAATTGCTTCTTCTATTTCATTTTTATCTTCTATATCATTAGATCCATGTTCATATCTATTATCTGTTATCTCTTTTTTTTTAAATATGCATCCACATGTAAAAAGGAGTATTGGAAGGTTTCTATAATTTGCACGTTGCTTGAAATAAACACTCACATTTTACAATTTATACGTAAATAATTAATTACTTACTTTTAAAGCTTTGGAGCTATGCAATATTAAAGCGATCAATTTACCATTGATTGAACACCATGAAGGAAATAGTTAATTGAAAATAATTATAGCAAAGAAATCATCATCAATCAACAACGAAACCACAAAGTTTCCAAATTTCTTTATAAATTACTGTAAAATAATTATTTCTTATTTTGACAAATTTTTCACAACTGACATTAGTTGGGAAACGTCAAATTTTGTGTAACTAGTTAGGAAAAATTTAACTTTTCGTAACTCAAATTCAAAGCTACGGAAAGTTACGGGGAGTCATTTGGCAAATCCTAAATTAGAAAAAATCCTGTATGTAACACATTATGAAATGCTGTTTTGTGTAACTCCTGTCATATAGCGGCAACTCGCGTCGCTCGTCCCGTAAAAAATCCATTCGTTACACAAAACATTTTATAACTGGTTACATAAATTGCAAATAATGCGTATGGTGTCCGCATTTATTAAAGCACTCTGCAACTGTTCAAGGCATGCTTGAAATTAGATGATCGTTGTCAGGTTGAGGAAGGTCGTTCCAAGTAAGTTCTACCTGGTGGTTATTGGCGTATTCTAGCATATCCCTTACATATTCGATCGGGTTTAAGTCCGGTGGTCGTGACGGCCAGGATAAAATGTTGACATGGTTTTTTTCTATAAATATTGTTGTCTTCAATGAAGTCTGAGGTTGCGCGTTGTCCTGTTGGAATGTGTTTTTTTTTTGCCTTCTCGCCCTTGTACGACCATCTAGTCATCATAAGCACAATTTAGACTCACTGGAGAACAGGCGATATCCAAGAGGGTGGCAGCAAGTCCAAACGAATTGGTTCTGCGATACATTGTGGCCCACGAGTTGGGTCGACGCATAGCACCCATCCAATGCGCTCCAACCGAACGTGGTGTGTCGAACGGTTCGATCAGTGCGTTTGGTCGGAGATGCCAATTTTTGCTCATACACCATTTCTTCAGGGCATTTTGTCTTCATATTCTAAAAACATCTTTCGTGCATGCCAACTATGCGACCCCGTTCAAATAGGGATACTTGATGAAACTGTTCAACCCTACGTACCCGAGTCATTCGGTAGCGTTCACTATAGTCGGCAAATAACTCGTCAACCATTTTAAAATTGAAACACACAAGCTCTTGAATACAGATTTTTTTCTTATGAAAATTTAAGAACTAGCTATTAGAATAATTTCATTATCACATAGTATAAATTTTTTTTTATGATTCACAGGGTGTTGAATTTCCCTTAATTTTTTGAACTTATACTATGAAAACTACTAAAACAAAAAACACTGTATTTTGTTTTTAGATAGAATGCATGGTAGATCTTAATTCTAAATATTTTCAAAATGTGCATTTATGCCCGAGCTAATTAAATTGTTATCTTCTAACAGCGGCCATATTTACTTCCATCTGTTATTGATCTCTTGACAAAGCTATACCATAAATACAGTTTTTAACTACATATCTATTTTTACATCACATTTTAAAGGATCGTATTTTTCTCTTTAGTTACAGCACTATAAAAATATTATATTGTGTAGTAAACTTTATATTCTAGAACAGAGGTTGATATAGTAACATCCGTCTTTCATTTTTAGATTGCTGAATAGCTTTTGTCGTAAATTAGTGAAATTTAATTGTAGGAAAAAAGTTTGATTTAATTTAAATAGAGTTTGCTTGGTTGATAAATACTTTACGGGGACAAATTTTTTTGCATATATACGTAATGTAGTTTTACAGTCGGATTTCTGAAACATCAAAAAATAAAAGCTGTAGCTATATAGTTTTATTATGAGAAATAGCATCATGATTCATATTTATGATGAACGCATGCAAATTATTACGTATTACTCTTTTATTACGGGGAATATACGTAGGTCGCACAGAAAGTTTCTGCAAACTAGTATTATTATCATCAAAAATTATTTTGCGTCAGTATGATTTCTTATTAATTTGCAAATTGTGCAATTAAATCAATGCAAAAACTCTTAATTTATTTTTGGCCAAAGGGCTACAGAGAATGTTTTGAAAAAATATCATCAGCTACAGTATAAAGTAATTCACTATATCGAAAACTCAAAAATTGTTAATAACTTTTCTTGCACAGGACGATTTTTTGACGAATTCGAATTTAATGTGTTTAGGGCATTAGCTTCTATTCCTGAAAATTGTAGCTTTGTGAATTGAAAGGCCTACAGAATCGTTTTTTAAGCAACTGTAAGCAATTCAAAAGGAAAATATTTTGAACAGCAATAACAGCATTTTCGGTGTGAACTGGGAAGACTGCGGTATAGTTGAATTACATGTATCTGGGACATTATGGAGCACGTAAAGTTCTAGGCCTTTCTCAACACTTTTTTATTTCCACAACTTATGTTTTCAAGTAAAGCCGCAGGTATGTCCCAATTGATATGTCGGAAGTATCATTTAACTGTTCCATTTAATTCTAAGCAAATTACTCTACAACGGTAACTTTGAGAATTAAATTATTTATTTTTAAAATAAAACAGAATATTTGAGTATGGTTTTGAGTGACAAATACCGATGGTTACTATTTATTAGTTTTCAAATAATTAATTAACAAATTCGCAAAGCAGCAACATTTGGCAGGTGATGTCAGCAAATGAAATGAAAGCTCTGTAAAGGACGAGGAGAAGCCGAAGCCTTATATCACGCGTGCCAGGACATCCAACGTTCTGGCCGCGTGTCGTGGTCTTGTGTGCTGCTCGCCAGCCACAAAAGCGACTGTTCCTCGAACGCTGCGCGAGCGGGAAGACCGACTTTATCATCATCTTCCGATACAATTGTATTGTTATTGTTATTTTATTATTGTATGAATTTGTCTTCCGTCTTCCATTATTTTATCCTACTGCAATTTGTTTATACGTACATCAAAGTACATCAAAATTAAACTTCTTAACGTTCTTAGCTAAACATTCCATTCTGCATTTAATTTAAGAATGCAGTAGTTATCGCTACAAGCAGAGATGGAAATTAAATTGTAAATGTGTGTTATGTTAATATAAAGACAGACTTTTGTACTCGAGCGAGAGTTGCGGAATTGGCAGTGTAAACTTGGCTTTTTCACCAATTAGAGACCAGAATTAAACTTCCATAAGAATTCATTAGGTACTGCACTCTTAAATGAAATGATGTCACTATTGTCCTCCTCATTTTTTTGCCTTGAGATATTGAGAAGTTAGCATGTTCCAAACTGCTATAAAGAGAACCGCGAGTTTTCTGCAAGGGCTTTCGTTCTTAGCCGGCGTTTTTCCGCTTTTAAGGTAACGGAAGCATGTCGGCATTCCCTTCCGTTCGCTACATAACGTACATATTTTGTAGACCATGCATTCAACACTGATTACCCCGAGGAAGGTGTTTAACGACTGTAGGTGCTTCCGGGAGTTTAGAGCAAGACCTTATTTATCGATTAAATTCCGTGATGGTTGCTTTAAATATTTCATCAATTAGGTTCGAAATTTTGTTGATGAAAAACGTCGTCTTATATATATATATATATATTTTTAATATGTATTTTAATATTTAATTTCCATAAATAATAATAATTAGTTCGTAGATTGAGATTTTGAATGAATCAGGACTATTTTTTCGTCTGACGACAATTCTTGCAAAAACATATTCTATTTAAAATAACAAAATGTTAAAAACAGTTTACAGCCATTTTATGAAGCGGATGCCACTATTTTTTACATGTAAAATGACCCATGACCGCGTAAAACGCAATGAAAATTCTTTACCGATTGGATGATTCGTTGAATATTTTTTCATTTTCTCAACCGAAATCAAGATCGTAAATTGAATTCAACACTAGGGAAACTAAACTGTTGCAAATCCGCAATTTTATCATTTTTTACAAGGAGTCGCCACATCATTTACGAAAAAAATTAAATAAAAAATTGTATTAATAATTAATTATTAATTACCCAGTTTCATACAGTTTTCTTTGTTTTTCGCACATGTGTGAAGTCTTTTTTTCCTTCTACCACCATTAACGTCCATATTCTTTGTCTCGTTATGGTTCCTAATTATGTATGTCGGTTCTCATTATTGTTCCAACTGCCTTTCCACTATCGCTGGAAAATGAAAATAAATTTGCATGAATTTCCTCCAAGTTTTTTACAGCTCTACTTCTTTTGTTAAAGTTCTTCTCCAGTATTTCTTCTTCTACCATCAGTGTATCCTTCTTATCTTGCCTGGAGCTGTGACCAATCTCGGAACACCTCCATGTTTTTCTTTTGATTATTAAAACTACAGGTTTTTGCTTGGCCCTTTCAGACAGGTTCTATATTTGAAATTTTATTCGATCAAAACATCTTCAAAGGTAAATACTCTTCAGCTCTTATTATAGTCCGTCAAAAAGACATTCCCGATAATAATAATTAATAATGGGTTCGTCCCACATTTTTTTTTAGAAATTAGACGAAAAAAAAAATTATACCCCTTTTTTTGTTTATTCGAAATCATGTGTTTACTAGGTAAAAATAATCCGAAAGATTTGTCTTCTTTGAAACGCCCGCCTTTCTGTGGCGTCAACACGGGAAAAAATTCACCAGACAAAATTCAAAGCTACTAGATGGGTGGATTAATGAGAAGCGCACGAACCAATGAGAAGGCTCCCCCGAAATGACGTCACAAGAGGCGGTAAATGTACAGCGTTTGAAAATGCTAGTGGAAATTGCGATTTTTGATACGCTCTGTTATCTCACAGAACAACAACAATATTTCGGCTTTTATTTTTGAGTCGTTACATACTTTACTTTTTACATTGTTTTGTAGAATCGAATTTTTGAAATACGGATTGTTGGACATACTGTGTATATCTCTTCTTTTTGAATTTCTTTTTACTCTAAATTTCGAAATTCAAAATTCCAACATTCATATAGGGGAGATTTCGAATAATTTTGGAATTCTAAAATTTAATAATTGCAAGGTAATCCGTAGATGGTACAATGGAAATTCCAAAAGTTTGGAATTGTAAGAACCCAGGTTTGACAACTTTAAGGTTCAAATTGAAATTCGTTCTAAAATTTACAAATCCAGAACTTCCGGGAGCCCCAGATTTCGTTTTTAAGATTTTGAGATATTAAGGTAAAAATAATAGGTTTTAAAACTTTAATTTTAATTTATACAAATATTAAAGTGTTTAGTATTATAAATGATAAAATTACATTATAATAAAAATTCAATCCACGATTTCAAGTATTATATTAAATATTAATCATAAATTCTGAAATTTCGAAATTCCGATGTCATAGTCTACATGGTGATTTAGATCTTACAGGGCAAATTACCTCCAAAATAAAGCACCTATCATATACAATACTAAGTTAGTATTAAATCAAAAATACTCAAATAAGAATTTTGAATGATATATACGAGTCAAAGGATTTTAAATATAAAAAAAATGTGTGGAGTCCACGCGCGACAGAAGTGAAGCTCTTGGCGTTCACTTCTTAAGAATCGATTTCTATTTTTAAAGCCCGATACGACAAATTTTGGTTGCCGGAGATTTTTGTTATTGTCGTTGCCCTGTACCAAGGGGGCCCCTGTACCAGGGGGGCTTTGTTATTGTCGTTTTCCTGTACCAAGGATAGCAGTTAGTAGTGGGGATATATGATATTCCATTTTCGTGTCGGGTCGCGAACATTTTCGTGTCGGTTTGCGACACATAGGCTTACCCCGTGCAAAAAATCAAAAGTTTCACTTCAAAAATTATCTTGTTGTTTTATTTTAGATGTTAAAATGTGAGATTTAGCTTTCTTTTTTAGCGTTCTTCAAAATAAAATTTTCAATAATAATCAGAGATCCTAAAGTTACGGTATACGCGAGGGTATATGCTTAATTTTTTTTGTACTGTATTATATATTAATTATTATCAACAGGAAGCGGCAACGTCTTTGACTTACTTGTTTATTGGTGGATGAAACAGACTGAACTCGAAATTTCTGGGCGACAATTTATTTTTATGGCAATACACATTTAACTGAAATTTGACTTGTGCATGTGATTATTATTTTCTCATTTTATAAATTCTTTGCGTTACTTTCGTTTCACACTGAATATGTATTATACAGTTACAATATTATGCTAGGTGTACAATAGTATGTAATTTTAAAAAATAAAAAAAAAAACAATATTAAAAATAAAATACATTTCTTATTTATGATAATTTCGGTGTAGAACGTTTTGAACACAATTTTGAAGTATTTCACGCTTTCAAAAAAGCTCTCGGAGTGAGCCACACTTTGGTCTCGGAAATTTATGGCTGGGTTTAGTCCTCCATTGTTAAGATAATTGTGGGCAATAGACCCCGTTTTATGGGTGTCAGATTATCGTGAACTTTACTATATATTAGTTCATTTTTGTAATAGTTATAATCTTTATATAATTGAACATATTCCACCATACGGTTGCTTTTCTTTTCTTTGCTATTCCTACTTTGTTCTCCTTGATAGTTTATCATATTTTTGTATTTTTATTGGTATATCTTAGATTCAGATAATAGTTTTTTAAATATTAGTTTCTCAAATTTGGCATTACCGGAACCAGCATACAAGCCCATCATTTTTGTTTCTGTCATGTGTCAAAGATGGCGTTATATACGGATTCCATACAAAATGTATGAGAAATTTGTTTAATACTTTTAGTACTTATTCACCCCGAAAAATGTCAAAATGTCAGTCAATCCGCTCTCGAGATATTATAAAAAAAAATTGTGTGTGGAGTCCACGCGCAACAGAAGTGAAACTTTGGAGTTTACTCCTTAAAAATCGATTTTAATTTTTAAAGCCCGGTACGACAAATTTTGGTGGCCGGCGTTATTTGTTATTGTTTCCCTGTACCAGGGGGGCTTTGTCAATGTCGTTGCCCTGTGCCAAGCTCCCCGTCCCTGTAATTTTTCTGATTTTTTAATAGTTATTTTGCTATTCGGGGCGGAGGCAAATCCAACAAATCAAAGATCATAAAAATCGATCCAGCCGTTCCTGAGTTATAAACCCAAGGAGGACCCTGGGCCTCAAAGTCCATATTTCAATAGCAATTCTGCTATTCGGGACGGAGGCAAATACAAAAAATCAAAGATAATAAAAATGGCTCCAGCTGTTCTTGAGTTATAAACCCCCCTGCCCATGTTTTACTTCATAAGAACCTTCCTCGAACTTAAAGGAATACTTAAAAAAAATTGCTTAATTGGCCCATCCGTTCTCAAGTGATGGCGTGACCAAGGAAAATAGGGATTTATTTTCATACAGGGTGTTTCATAAGTAAACGGCAATCTCCGAGATTATGAATATCAACGATAAGAGAAATGTCTTGGGAAGTTTTTTTATTTTCTAAAACGTCTGATTTAAAAATGCCGATGGGATTAAATGGACCAACAGAAACATAGAAAGTGAATTTGCACTAAATAATATATCAAGTTATCGATGGTAGACCATGGCGAGAGATTTGTCAAATGTTACGTTCACTCAGTGGCGTTCTATTATTATTGCAAATTTGTCTTGTTTGTTTTACGAAAAAATTTCAAAAAATTCAAATTTGAAAATTTCCAGAAAAAACTGCAGAATCACGTTCCTTTAGCTTCTACGAGTTAGTGTATTAAGTATTGCCGTTTACTTACGAAACACCCTGTATATATAGATTTCGGTTGATTGTGAATAAAATAAATTAAAATTTAAATAAAAATAATATTCTTTAAGGGGCTGATGATGGCAGCAGTGTTCTGCCGAAACATGTTCCATTAGTAATTTTACAGTTATTAAAGTTTGTGGAGTTCGACTTAGATATATTTAAATTTTAATTTTAATTTACTCCACTTGGATTTATCGACATTCTTCTGGTTTTTGTGAATGAAATAGTTTGCAAACCTCGCTGTTTCATTCTTGTCTCTCGAGAAATAGTTGAAATACTTTTTCTCTCGAGCCTAGAATAGAACATTTTCCACCTCAATTTGTAACACCGCAGGGTTCTCAGCCACCTGGAAAATATGGAAAACCTGGAAATGTCAGGGAATTGGAAAGTTTAAAAAAAATCAGGGAATTATCAGGGAATTTTACAATCTTGAGAACTATTGAGAACGAAATAGTATATTATACAACAAGTGTTAGAAGTACAACTTTTTTTCACAAGTGTGGAGGTGCAGCCGAGTTTAATAATCCACACGGCGTGAAAACTAAACACGCTAACACGAGTTGTCTATAAATTTTAATTAACAGTTTTTTACTCAATTTTAGGTTGTGAAGTAAGTGTCACTTTTTTCACTTATTTTGTTAGTGAAAAAGAGTTATGACGTCATCAATTATTTTTTAACACTTCACACCCTAAAATTAATTAAAAAACCAACTTTTTTTTAATGGAATTTTAAAAATGTATTTTTTTTAATTTTGAAAAAGTAGCACTCTAGAGAAGTGCAGCGTCCGTTGTATCCAACGTACTGGTCCGGTCCCTGGAAAATTCTGAAAAACATTCTGGAAAACCTGGAAATGTCAGAGAAATGTTCACCTTGCTGAGAACCCTGTTATTACAGTTTCCATTAAGTCGCGATCCAAGTTCCTCTGGTGGCGATTTTACCTCTATTGGTACGACGTTGTATTATAGTCTGAATTCTGTAACTTCAACACACCCATAAACCGGCGCGGAAGTAAAATTTGGGTCCAATTTTGAATTTCTGCTCTTGAGAGGGGAGGTCGGCGCTTCGCCAGTGGCTCGCATTCTTCTGCTCGCATGCCTCTGCTGTGTCTATTATAATGTGGTGCGCCACTGGTGCATTTCAAATCGGTCGCGCAGAAAATGGCGGTTAGACATGTTGAAGTTACAGAATTCAGACTATACTGTCACTTTCATCGGCGCGGACAACGGAAATAACTATGAGAACTATAAATACAAACGTCGATAAAATATATAGTATTTTTTATTGTTACTAATCATAATAAACAAAAAATAAAAAGTGGAGCCCAGGCACAAAAATTAATTTATATTTTGTTGTCTACCACTGTCTAACCGCTGTCAAAACCGTCATCTAATCGTGCAAAGTAAGACAAAATACTGAGATCTGTTCCTTCAGAACAATCCCATTTAACACAAAACAAAATTGTCTCCTCGGAAAGCAAAGCTTCTGCAACATAATATGCAGCATGGAATGTTTACTAGATTGCAACTGCAATCTCGACTCTTTTCATTGTGACCGTTTTGTGAGAGATAAAGATATTATGTTGAGGCAGTTCAGAGTACATACTCACAAACTACAATATGTATCAGTAGCTGTTGCTGTAGACTTGCATTAATTTCAGCCATTCGTGCGTTGAATACATAAAAGACACAGACGTGGGTTTATTTTCCGCGGGTCTTAGACAAACTGTTCTATATTCAAAATGTACCTGACCTATGACATCTCACGATCTCCGCGACGAAGTCTAAAGCGAATTGTAAACTGCGGCAACAAAGAAACCCTCCACAAATATTTACCGCTGATAAGAATTGCGAAGTCACAGAATACTGCACGTATATAAATAATTTATCATAGTGGAATGCCGTATCTACGTTTTAGTAAGCTACCGCGCTAATTAACTTTTGCTTTGGCTTTTTGCAAGCATGATTCTATTTATTTGTAACAACAGTGAAAATACTTAATTGGTTTTTGTTCCGCAGGGAAGACGAACGAGAGCCTTTGAAATCCGAGCAAATGAATGGCGAGAGGAATATGTCCGTCGAATTCGACGGCAAACATGCCTACTCAAGACCAGGTGAAATAATAGGTAAACATTCAGCTGTTTAGTTCAACGATACGAGAGATCTGTGTTTTGTTTTTGAAAAAGTGAAAGCTTCACTCATTCCATGACAATTGAAAACCATAGTGCAAACATTGTTTTTACGTTGCAATTCATAATATATTTTCAATGAAACGCGTGCCAAATATTATAGTAGCTTAATTTCACTACCTAACTAGCTATGAATCAACAGTATTACCTATGTATCGATCAATCGAGTTTGTCGTGCAATTTTATAGACTGACACCAGGATGTAGAGCTGTAATGACACAACTGATATTCGTTTTGTCTTGACACTTTTCGAATGCGGATTGATTATTCAGTTGCGCCACCCTTTCCATCCTTAGCTTGATTGGCGGTGTACGTACAGCTTTTCCTAAATGTTGTGTGTATCTAATTAGGGAGGGACATGATATTAATATTGTATAAATGTTTTATTTTGTATAGTTAATTAGGTTAGTTCTAGTAAATTAATGTCGGCCGAGGCAAATTAGTTTAAAACACCACTTACAGTACTTAAAAATTTGACTGAATTCTATTGTATCCACTTCAATCCACGCAATAGTTTTTGATTGTGACTTATGTTCGATCTGGAAATATTTTACTGCGTTTGTTGATTTGTAATAAGGATTAGTTTATTGTTAGGAATTGTAAAATGTTTTCAGAATAGAAACCTGTAATGACTTGTTTTACAATTAAGTTTACTAGCTTGTATAATAAATTACCAAAGTTATTATTTTAGAGTATGACATTTTTATTGTATTTATATAATATATTGTAGCTTTTGATATGGAATAAAGCAGTTAAGTCCTAACATAAATGGCATCTTTTTTACTCCTATTCCCATTGCCACAAGGTGGGCACGATAACACAGAGATGAGCACGATGACGCAGTATGCCATCCATACCAGAGGCGAAACTCATTGCTCATTATTCTTTTTCGAGTTGTTGGGAATTTGGGAAAGTTCCGGAAGTGCAAAATCATTGACAAAAACAAACAGTAGGTGATCGTCAGTTAATTATTGCTGACATGTTTGAATACATACATTGGAAATATACAGGGTGATTCAGCTAGACTGTTCCAATTTTAGGGTTTTCATAAATTAAAAAAATATATATACAACATGTTTCATATAAGATGTCAAGCCGACTGTGCGCCATTCAAAATTCCCATTTAGTCGCTCACTACCCTAAAGAAAAATAAATAATAATAATAATAATAATAAATAATCTTCGTTGTAAATTTGGACGTCGTGCATAGATCATTGACATGCTTATTTCAGACTTGATGAACAGAGACGTAGGCATTACTGTGGGTATCAGTATTTTCAGTAATTAGGCGTGCTTCATTAATTTGAGGCATTACACAAGTTTATGTTAATTTTAAGTTAATAAATATTACTTTTACGAAATTTACTCTTTTTAAAACCTCAGTAAACCAGACGCCTTTGCTTTTTCTCGGCCCTGACGTCTATCAAATGTCAAATTTTAAAAAAAGAAAAGTATTTTTGTTTCCCAAGGGCTTTTTGATTAATGTTACTCTGCTACTTAATGTGGTCAGTTTCATAACGTCTAAATCTGAGAGATTGAGAGATTGTACCCATCACCGAAGCGACCTGCCACCAGCGTTTTCTCTGAACTTTAACCACCTGTTTGTGTTTTGTAAGTGAGCGAGTGTAAACGGGACCTGCCTTCATGTTATCTGTTGATTTTAAAGGTTGAAGGGAGGACCATTTGGGGCACGCGAATTAGAGTAGATTCCCGATCTGTTTTTGTTTGTGAACCAATTAGTGTTCTCAGTGACACATAAATAATCCAGTGAAATATGTTTGTTCCAGAATCAACAACCCGGTACTGTTTGCTACAAATTATTCAAGAATTAAGAAGTTGTGTCTTTTGAAAATTATTTTCCAATACCCGTCAAATCATGTTTTCAGTACATTTTGATTTCAGTAAATGTCGAGTTCCCGAAATTATCATTTATAACACTCAAGCTGACTCAAATTTTGAATACAAGATGTGTGTCATCATTTGGCTCAGAATATAATATCCTTTATCTTCCAGAAGTCAAATTTTAATGGATAATGTATGACGTCATAAAAATGGCTGTCATTTTATGTGTGTTAAATTACCTTGTAGAAAATACGATTGTTTTCATATGAATAAATTCCTCTTTAGGGTTTGAAAACAATAACATTGTATGTATGTATCGTGCGATTCTTTAAATTTCCATTCTAGGTAAGCCTTGGAATTTGAACGTAGCTCCCCGGTCAATTGTTTCGTGTGCTTATAGCTGTCAGTTTGAAACGTCAACTAGAAAACCTAACCATAACCATAACATGACATTCAAAACATGAGCTATAATCAAAGACATGACTTTTTTTTCCACTGCCTACTCAGAATGGAAATTTAAAGAATCGCATGTTATAAATTTCTACAAATGTTCAGCTAAACCAACAGAAATTTTTGCAATTTCAATAATATTTCCCTTTTTCGAATTTACTGCATTATTAGGGGCACGAAACATAGAATGTTGACGTAATAATAATTAAACCAGAAGAATGTTCTAAATCCAGGTGGAGTAAATTTAAATTAAAATTTAAATATATCTAAGTCGAACTCCACAAACTTTAATAACTGTAAAATTACTAATGGAACATGTTTCGGCAGAACACTTCTGCCACCATCAGCCCTTAAAGAATATAAAATATATATATAATATATATAATATAAAATTCGACTTAGATATATTTAAATTGTAATAATAATTAATTAATAGATTTCCTTTTTGATTTTAAAATATTATCAGAGGCTGTTCTCTTTCTATTTACAATTTTCTATGATTCAGATCCCAATAAACAAAACAAAACTAGTTGACACGTTATGAAACTGATCGCATTAAGTAGCAGAGTAACATTAATCAAGCAGCCCTTTTGACAAAAAAATTTGACATTTGATCGACGTAAGGATCGAGAAAAAGCAATGGCGATTAACTTTATCGACCACAAAATTGAAAATACGAATTAACATAAATTAATTAATGCGGCACGCGTACTGATATCCACAGTAATGTCTAGCTACGCCCCTGTTCACCAAGTCGGAAATAAGCTGTCAGTCAACTGGCCGTGACGTCCAAATTTGCAACGAAGACTTGATTAATCTTACTCTGTATCACCTGGTATTATGTATTGTTACAATTTGATTTTGCCGCGTATTCACCACCGAAGATTCAGGAACGAATCAACGTTTAGAGATAACCGGCACGTACAAAAAAGCACGAAAATGTCTCGCATACCACGCGACGAACCTGCGGCTTTCCTTTTCGATCGACATCTGAACGAGGTAACATCTTATAAGTACAGATAATATGATTGGGGTGTTCAGTTATTTTTATAACTAAATCGCATTATCGGATATATCGATTAGGTGTTAATTCGGAGGAAAAAGAGGTAAGAAAAACTACTTTATTGCGTGCAGACCTTGACTATTCTCTTTCAATGAAATAGGCAGATACACCAGCATTCACCAAGGATTGTTTCTTGTATCACCTTAATTTGGAATAGCTGGTAAGTATTTCCACTCGTGATTTTTTCCTGGACTGGCGTAATCCACACGTGTAATTGTAAGGACACGTCAGCTCTAAAACCAACAGGAAACCGTTGAACAGCTCAGAAGATAAGTAGTAGATAATTTTTTTAAATTTTTTTGTGTTATCAATTCATGTAGTTCATTTATTAGCGTGTGTTCACGCCTATTACGAGTGGGGGTGCCAACCCTCCTCCCCCCATCGGTCTATCTGAGACCACTCTGTATCAATTCACTCGGCATTCATCCATTCGGTATTCAACATTCATCCTGTAACAAAACCTAACTTGTACTTGTACACGACTCGCAAATAAACATCATTTAAGTATATTATCAAATCATTGGTCCTTCGAGAATATCGCGACTCACAATACACCGCAACAGCGTGGTATGCAAGAAATTTTCGTGTTTTTTTTGTAGGTGCCGGTTGTCTCTAAACGCCGATTCGTGAATCTTCGGTAGTGATGCGCGGAAAAATCAAATTATAACAGTATGTAACTACAAAATTAGTGTCCGAGTAACCAGATTTCAATTTGTTGGATTATTTTCTTTAGGGTATTGGGCCATTGAATGGCAGGTGACGAATTATTGGACGAAAAATTCTTGTTTTTCGGGTTGCTTAAATAATGTTTTAATCTGTCAAGAAAAAATGTGCCATGGTGGTTCCATTTTTATGAATTCCGAGTTAACCGAAAATAAAATAATATAATAACATAATTACATACGAAGGCGCAGAGACGATTTTTTTTTCATTATTTCGACTTTAATCTCGAAATTTCGACTTTATTCTCGAAATTTCGACTTATTATGCGCGCGCACACCCATTAACAACGGCAACGAATTAAATTAATTTATTTCATGTCTATTCGTATTCTGACTAACTACTAGCCCCTGAACGGTCACTCAATCTGCCCTCTGCGCCCGCATCTCCATTTAGTGTTGGAGTTTTAAAAATTTAAAGTATTCAAATAAAATCACTAGATCAAACGAACTTACCTCAAGTGAAGTTCGATCTTGATTATATGTAGGTCCCCTCGAAGGAAATAATAACAAATGTAGTACCTCGTTTCCTGCCAAACTCACAGTTTTAAAGCACAAAATAATAAAAAATAAGCTGCGCATGCCGTCTCCCCATCCGGTACTACCTCCATGATCTTATTCTTTAAAGCCAATGTGCTGCAAATAGGAGCTTGATGTACGGGCAGGGCGGGATTATTTCCTTCGACGAGGCGTACATATAACCAAGAGCGAACTTCACTTGAGGTAAGTTCGTTTGATCTAGTAATTATATGTAGGTGCCGTCTAAAATAATAACAAATGTATATGTATGTATGTATAAGCAACACATATTTAATGCTAATAGATTCGTAGATGGCGCCTTATCATCTAAATCTCCAAAATGTTTTCTGCGCCTTGTCGATTGGCATGAGAACTGTTTTTGAGGTCTAAAGTTGCAAGCCAACAGTTAGGCCTAATCAATTTTGTCACGGTCCTGCTCCTGTTTCAAAAATTTATTAAACGATTAATTTAAAATCATACGTCTAGAATCATCGCCTAGTCCATTGAGAGTAATTTTTTAATGGAGAGTAACAAATCCTTTGATTAATCGCTGCGTCCGCAGAAGACGGAATTTGAGGTCTTTTAACCACTAGTACAGCTTAGCGTCCGACGTTATAGTACCCCACTCAGTGTGAAAAAATCTGAGTCTACCTACCGAACTCACAGTTCGGTTTGATAATGTCGAGACTATCTCATTTACATTTAAATGTAAGAATAAATGCTTATCGGGATGATTCTTTCACTCCCGTGATCGGAACGAGACCGCGCTTTGGGCCCTGTCGTTCCTGAGTTTGTGCGTCGCCCGGATTCACCGTCGTTCCGGGAGAATAGGACGCCGAATCGTATAGCGATGGAGACCTTGGGTGAGTCGCCCACGCGCGGCCGTTCACGCAGGGGAGGAAAGTGACCATTTCGTCACAAGCCCCCTGTAAAAGAGTGAATAGAGCCCAGCAGAAGACAGTTGGTGACAACCACCCTTCAAGTGGTGACCGTTCCGGTAGAGTGTGGTGAATTCTAGTGACCAGTGAGTGAGTTCCTGCCCTCCATAAGGACCGGACCGACCACCGTAGGAAACAGTAAGGTAGGGGACCTCCTGCTGCCTGCGCGTCGTTTCCTTCTCACCGACCTAAAGGGGCCAGCCCTGGTATCTTTGGTGCCGACCTGGTGTGGGATTAGGGCACTTGTGGTGGTTTCTTTCGAGAGGCTGTCCAGATGTCTGGTTTTGGTGCACCTTCCGGTTGACCACCGAGATACCCGGACGGGTCCTTCTAGGGATCCTCTCACCCGACCAGAAGGGACCAGCCTCGGTTATCTTTGGTGACGACCAGGTGCAACGGGGTTAGGACGCCTGCGGTGGCTTCTTCCGAGATGTTTTCCAGGTGCCTGGTTTTCGGTGCACCTGCTGGTCGATCATTGGGATAACCGGGCGGGTCTCTTGCTGGGACTCCCGACCACCGACCGAAAAGGACCGGTCCTGGTAGCTTGAGTGTCGACCTAATGTAACGGGGGCAGGGCGCCTCTGGTGGCTTCTTCCGAGAGGCTGTCCAGGTGTCTGGTTTACGGTGCACCTGCTGGTCGAAAACCGAGATATCCGGACAGATTCTTTTTGGCGGCGCCACCTCCGACCCCGAACGGCAGGTAGTGTAGGGCAAGATTGTTTGGTCCCCGGAAATCGTAAATAGGTTTTTTTTTAAAAAGGTTTTCGTAAAAAACCTTTGTACATAAACCGCGAATATCTGTAACCTATGTATAAATTCCTGTATATATTACTCTTGTAAATATTCGATGTAAATTAAAGGCTGTACAAAACCGTAAATATTTATTTACCCTCCGCCAAACTCGACAGCTGACTCCTGGTTCACCGTACTCCACTCGCTACCCGTGGACACGTGTGGAGCATACCACAATAAAAAACTGGCGCTCGAGGCAACCCGACCGTAGAAAGCGTCACACCACCTTGACGCATACCCCCACGTGCTCCTCGAGGTGGACCTCGGTAGTTTAATAATTCTCCAAACAACCAACCGTCTTCGGAAGCATCGAGCAGGGTACTCCTCATGTCTTTATACAAATGTTATCTTTAAGTGGCTTACAGAGGTAGGACGATGGTAGGAATCGAGCTTACGTATTTTATTATTTTTTTATACAAATGTTAGGCGACGGTTATGTTAACTACCCCATCGAAACGACTTTTAGTAGGAATTCTTACGCAGAGAGGCTTTTTATGAGTTAAAATGAAATAAAAAAGGGGATGAAGAAGACATGATAGAAAAAATTTATTTAAATGTTCATTATGCCAGGTTAGCTTGTTGTGAAGTTGCCGTTTGTGAAAATTTGCTTTTCTGTGGATCATTGAAATTGGTGCCTCGCGCAACGGGCTCGACTCTTTAAAGAAACAAGAAGGTCATATTTCCCTGTACGTGAAACTCAAAATGTGTTAATGAGTTCAAATATTTTATATTTTTCACTGTATTTATTTAGTGTTATGGTGTGTAAGAAATCGGTAATCAAAGTTTTTTTCCTCCGCATTCTTTTTGTTGTTTATGACCTGTTTGATTGTTGAGTTCTTGAATTGCAATTGTAAGTTTCCTGTATATCTATTCTATTAGGTTAACACGGTAGCTGAGAATTCAATAATTTCCCCACTCCAACTATCGCATATGTGCCAAGTGAGAACGCTATATGAAGCATCTATGAGGAAGAGTAGTTGAAACGTATATTGTGGAACAACTGTGTTTTCACCGCCAAATTGACGACCGTGCGGGTTTGGTGCTGGACCGATTTTTCGGGTTGACCGATTCTTATGAAATTTTTTTTGTATATTTAGTAGGTATGAGAATAGGTGGTAAACTATTTTTCACATGGACATGGGGGCCCAGAGGGGGCCCTCGGACTGGACCGATTTTTTGGGTTGACCGATTCTTATGATTTTTTTTTTTTGTATATTTGGTAGGTATGAGAATAGGTGGTAAACTATTTTTCACATGGACATGGGGGTCCAGGGGGTCCCCTTGGGCTGGACCGATTTTTCGGCTCGACGGATTTTAATGAAGTATTTTTTTTAATATTTGGTAGGTATCAGAATAAATAAATAATAATAAATAAGTCGTAAACTATTTTTCACAATGGACATGGGGCCCAGGTGGGCCCCTTGGGCTGGATTGATTATTATGATCTTTGATTTGTTGGATTTGCCTCCGCACCGAATAGCAGAATAACTATTAATAAATGGACATGGGGGCTCAGGGGCTTCCTTTGGGTTATAACTCAAGAACGGCTAGACCGATCTTTAATTTGTTGGATTTGCCTCCGCCTCGAATAGCAAATTAAATATTAAAACATCGGAAAAATTACAGGGGCGGGGAGCTAGGTACAGGGCAACGACAATAACAAAGCCCCCCTGGCACGACAATAACAAATAACGACGGCCATCAAAATTTGTCGTCCGGGATTTAAAAATGAAAATCGATTCTTAAGGAGTAAACTCCAAAGTTTCACTTCTGTTGCGCGTGGACTCCACACACATTTTTTTCTTTTTCTTTTTCTTTTCGGGGGCGAATAACTATTAGAACATAATACATGGCAGAAACAAAAATGAACATGGCGTTGTATGCTCGTTCCGGCAATGCCAGGAGATGGCGTTATGTGCATTATGTTTTCATAAAAAAGTGAATTCAGCTAATAAGTTAACACAACATTTATTGATTCTGAGGCGATACAAAGTTCGCCGGGTCAGCTAGTTCATAATAATTTATGACCCAGCCGTTGTCAGAATTGTCTGTGATTTGGCCCACATTATTCTCTTCTTTGTATTTCACGATAACCCATTTACCAATTGCAGCAAAAGCATGTTGTTTATTAGAACTCATCAACGAGTCCATATAAGGAACCACTTCTTCAAAATCTGGTAAACTTGGCAATGGTGCAATTTTTGGTCATTTAACAGAGTTAACTTGTTTGACACTTGTAGTCTTCTTCGTTTCTGTGGCAGTATTGTCTACTCTTTTAGCTGAATACCTCTTCTGTAGTCAAAATTTCAGACCCTGGACCTTTTTTCTTTTTCTGGTTGTCGTTTTTGCTTAATTTGAGACAACAATATCACTTTGAAGTGCCGATTGACTTCAAGCGTCTTCTTTAATGAGTTATTCATTTTTGATATGTTTCTGTTTTATTGCTTTTTATTGTAAGCAATTTTTAAATTTTGTTCTCGTCGTTTCCCTTTCTTCTTTTTTAAACACTCATGATAAACGAACTACAAAACTTTCGAGACACCATTGGAAGAAAATAATTTTCAAAGCAATTTCATCACCGTATTTCGAGATGTTTCGGATTATTATTAATTAGAAAAAGGGGAAATTAATAGGCTGAATAACCTACTGTACCCGATGGAATGAACACAATGTTACGGACAGGCCAAGTTGGTAGTGACATTTTAGAGACTGAAAACAACATGTAAAGTAATATCTCTGTGGTTTAGTTGTTTTAACACTTGATAAAGCATCATAACAGCACCATAAAACATGGTACAATTGCGTATCCACAACCTTGAGGTACAAACCATAAAATTAAAATGTCAGACTTGTGGGGAATAAATGATGTCATAAATAAAGCTTCGTTCGCAAACCATCGCAATAAGAGGTTAACATGTTGAACTTGGCAAAACAGCAAATACGGACGGAGTAATATAGTAAACACAAATATGGCCATTGTTTTAAATATTTTATGTGGGTATTGTTTTTAAATTTTAACTTAAGTTTGGATTGCTTTGTGGACTAACTTAGATCGACAGGAGCTTAACCTTAATACAAGTAATATCCAGATCGTTGTGATTTGTGCTTTATTGGTCTTTTTTACAGTCTACTGTAAGAATTTTGCTGACGTGTCAATCGATTAAAATCAATTTCCTTCACTAGCAATTTATGCACAGCTTTTCTATGTGCACTTTCAACTTATTAGGGTAGATTAATGTGTTGTTTCGTGCATTAGCCTCGTTCTTGTAACTGAGGGAATGCCGAAGATGTTTTATTTGTACTCTGTCTAAATACTGGTTTTGTATCGTCTCTATTTGCGCCAATATTTTCTATTCTTTGTACATTTTGTTGGCTCGTCGTAAAGGTTGATTAAGAACGTGCGTTCAACAAAAATCGAAAACGAAGCAAGCGTTGGAATTTTTAAGTCATGTCTGCATGTAGATCACACGCATACGTTTTTTAATCCATGACCCACTTGATGTTTTTTGTTAAACGCACGATAGTTGGACAATTATTGAAGAGTGCCTGACCAACTAATAATAGTGTGGAAGAATTAAATTTATTATATTAGAAAATGACATTTTGCAATGTAAATATTGATATAATAGATTGTAGCCTTTAATAGAGGATAAAGCAGTTACGTCCTAAGATAATTATTCCATCCTAATCCTATTACCATTACAACTAAATTAATAGTGAACAGAACCAGTATATCTGATGATGACTTAGTTTCACTCATAGTATAAATAAAATGGTGTTTAATGTTTTTAATAATTTTGTATTTTAAATAATTGCTATAAAATACAACGTACAATATTAAAAAAAAGTCAGAAACTTATAACCTGTTTAGTGTCGCCTTTATCAGGATTATTTACACTACTTACATTATTGACATGGTATTTACACCAATGAATTTCTATTTACATCTCCATGTTTTTAGCAAATTCAATCTGAGCAATTGTTCAGGTTATGTACATCTGGTAAAATTTATTATGCATTCTAAAAGTAACAGGAATCACTTAACGCTAGTAAATAAAGCTAAAAAAGAGAGAAGAGAGAAGTGAGAACGGCAAGACGACCTCAACATAAAAGGGAATAGAAAAGTTTTCACCTATATACAAAATTTAAATAAAAAATAACAAAAAATAAAGTGATAAATTAATTTATAGTCGCGAGCTTCATGCTTGATTACTTTTACAAAAGTGGTAACAATGCGATGTGTTTGATGAAGGTCTTTGCATGAGCGAGGATGACTTCTAAATTACGATGGCGATGGAACTTTCTAGATCAGAGATGTCACAAGACGGGCCTTGAAGTTGACAAGTCTTTCGCTGGTCTGTGCTAAGCGCTGTAAAAGTAAAACATTGAGTAATTACGGCATCCAGCTTCTAATCGAGTATTTACCAAGATCAAGTCCTGCACAAGGTTGGCGAGACCGCGATTTGCGACAACAAACAAACGGGTGATGGGTCCGGGGATTCCTTCGCCGTTGTGGCCTACCGTTACTCCTTTGGCAATATCGAGCTCTGCAACACCTCCTGGTGCGTTAGCTTTTTCGTCGGACTCCTCCGTGGCTCCAGAGCCGGCGACAAGCTGCGCAAATAAACCGAATCAGTATTTGAGTTTCAACAGTTTAGGTAAATGAGTAAATCTCCTTTCACCAATCTGCAACGAATTATCTAAATATTCTAATACACCTGTACGTATTATTTCTACCTCTAATTTTTGTGTACGGCAACAACTAATTAAATAGGTGAACTCCCAAAACGACCTTGTACAGTACCAAACTATAAATACTGAATGGGTGAATTAATTTCAGAAACAGAATTCAAAACAAACTGGAGTAAAAGTGAACGGACCGTTTACCCTTTCGTCTAATTAACTTAAAGTTAAATCTGTTTTATTGAGATTTACAATTCAGATTAGTTTAGTGAAATATGGATTGTACTGTCGTATGTGGTTTACTTTTAAGAGCGACTGACTTTTGATGGAAAATTGAACGTGAATTGTATTTGAGCCCTCAATGAGCCTTGAGGGTAATTGCGATGTGCGGTGACCGACTGTAAACTTAATTAATTAATTACGGGCTGGATTATTACTATTAAGGTTTAATAGCGTATGTGCTTGTATCTCTTCCACATGGTAAGATGCGGCAGACCCATCAAACTTGTGTATTTTGGGTTGTATAACTGCTTGACAGCGAATCTCTGATACTATGAGGTTTTCTCACCTGCGTTTCTTTCTGCCTCAGTACGACTTCAGGAAGACAGCCATTTTACTGTGATTTCATCAATTACATGTCTAATTATTTCAATTACAGAATTGAAATTTGTGGTCGGATCAATTATTTCTTCCAATGAGGTACTTCCTCCCATCTTTAAGACTTACAAAAAGTTACTGAATTACAAATTAATGCTTGGATAAGGGCTGTATTTATTAAATTATAAGATTTTAGTGGAACGGTGAAACCAACAAAAATATATCATCGCCTTATCATATAATCAAAACCTAAAGGAAATTACGGAATAATTTTGCCTTTAGTAATTGAACTAGATGGGTCTATCCACCCGAAAGATTTAGAAGACTTACTTTTCCGAATATGTATGTGATGTTTCTGCCTGACCATTACGTGATTAAATCCATTTTTTACTTTCACATATTGAGTTATGTGTTTAAAGAAAGCTTTATCTCTCACCTACACCCAATTTTGCCAAAACTAACCATACATCAGTGAAAGTTTTGTCGGAATTTACGATCTGAACATGTTTTCTGTTGGTGTCTGACATCATGAATCAATCCTGGTATGTAATGTGGAAAGAAGACTTTTCTACTGTACGCTGTGTCATGCAAATCACAATCCTTTGGTTTGACTTTCATCATTGAAAACGATCTCACGTCTGTGGATTTACGAAGTATAGGTCCAGGTGATGTGTATTTGACCTTTGGTCCTTCGAGACCCTGCTTTGCATTGCCAAAGCCATAATTTAATATGCATTTTTCGTCGGAACGTGATGAAATAACTTCTCCATTATGTGTTTTGTGTAGAAAGTAATACCTTTCACTAGCGTCGGGTACTATACCGAATAGTCTAAATAACTTTCCATTTCAAACCGGCTATTAATTAGATCAAGCTGTAGTATCAAGTAGAACGAGATCAGATCCTCTGGAACCCAGTTCGGTCTTCAATCAGTCATTACGTCTGTCATGTCTGGGATGGAGTTGTTAGACAGTCGGTTATAAAGTACAGTCGCAGAAGAGTAGAAGTCAGAAGGGGTTATTAAGTAATTAAATAGTGCTTGAAACTACCAGACATGACACCCAACTGAGCAACACTACGCAATCACAAACTTAATTTATAATAATTATGTACACTAGCAAATACTCTCAAGCACTATTTTGTACATGTTAATTTCAGGGGAAGGCTTTAGAAGAGAGGAACTACAGAACTAAACCCAAAAGCGTGCTGTGTTAGTTGCGAGAGGTAGTGACCAATATAATTTGCAATTGGAGTCGGTTGAGACAACCCCTACGGGGTAAACTATCCAAACCGACGTTCAATCACAAACTCTCTTCATCACTGTGTGAAAGTCGAATGAAGAACAGGCAGGAAACGGAACAGTCAGTGTTGGTACTGGTGATACCTTTGCTGAAGAAGCAGCCGAAGCACCGTAAGATGTTATGGTCGGGGAAGTCTCCGTGTTGGTCGTCAAACCCCATCCCAAATTCTCAGTGCCAGCCACCATCCTGTAGACAGTGCCAACTGCACGAGCAGCTCTGTCCGCGGTGTTCTAAACACTCAATTCTAGCTTAATCCGTTTCCGTTCTTGCTGTCCCCCCAAAATCAGTTCTCCTCAGCGAGAATATAACAATAAGACGGAAAGATGCCTTCTGCATTAAGGATTTTGATGATAAAAAGAATTTTTTGTTGCACATCAACTACATAGTTTATTCCTCAGTGGTCTTCGACTCTGAAGAAGCCAAGACTAGAAATAAATTGATTGGTGTAGCAGTAATACAAAAATACTTATCAAATTATTTTTGTGTACACTGGAAAGAATAGGAAAATAATACCGTATCAGTTGTTCCTCAACGTCACTGTATTGTCCCTAAGAGAATGAATGTCGTTCTCAATTAGTGAAATTAAATATTATTTATAACATTTTATATTTATAGCAATTTCATTCCATACACTCGCCAATGTGCAACAAAAATGGTATCCTCCTTTTCTAACTCAATCTCTCTTCCATTTTACTATTATATTCTCCCCGTTCTCATCTCGAATGAATACAAATTTTTAAAGATGTCAAAGGCCAGAGGCCGCCACCCAGTGGAAATTTTAACATTCAACTCTGTGTGAAAGCAAGTAAATTACGTCGTCAGCCCCGATTTACATGTGTGGTAATGAAGGTCGTCTGGATTAAGTTACTTTTTTATTTTTCGCTCCGTTATCTAGCCAATTAGCACACATAATTAACACCAGCTTAATAAGGACATTGTTCAAATTATGTAAAGTGCAGTTGTATCCATTCTATATCAGAAGTTTCTTTTATTCATAACGCGAAAAAAAGGGAATGTTTCTTTTTCGAAACAGGCGTAAAGTGAATTGTGTCGCCGGATCTGTTCAAAGAAAAAATTTGCATTTGCAGATCCGGAGACCAAGGAAACCGCTCACATTCTCTCAGCACGAGTGGAAAAGGGTGCATACGGCTTGAGTTTTTAGAATTGCGATTTATTAAGTGAATGTTAATTAAGTGAATATGGGGCATATTAGAATTTTGCATGTTGGGTGTGTTACTGCAAAGGAAAGGGTATTTTACATTAAACGCACTTAAATTTATGTAAATTACACAATTCTGTCATCTATTCCGTACCAAAGACTTCTTCAGAACATTTGGGGTTTAAAAGACTGTTTCAGGTGGCAAATAAATTACATACACCGGTGACCCAGTAATTGAAATGGGAATGATTTGTTGAAGGAAAAGAGCTAATTGTAAATGGAAGTACATATACATGATTTAGTATTTAAAGTAAAGTCTTATCAAAATTTGTCCCTCGTGGTTCGTACAATTTGCAATAATCCTGATTAGACAAAATAATATCTAGAACATACATTTTTGAAAGTTTGGCTTTTTTGATGATGCACTTAAGATTGAAGTAAAACGAAAAAGAGATTTTTGATGCCCATAAATGTCTTTTGAACTATCGATATAATTAACAAAATTTCTTTTTGACAAGATACCCAGATTAGTTTCTATTTCGAAAAAAGAATTAAATGAAAACTTATGTGCATAGGGAAGAATAGACAAATACAAGCACGACAATGAGACAAAACATTTATAGAATAAAAGAGCACCTCAAATTCTCCGATTGGAACCAAATACATATTTAGTATTAGAACAGATTCCTCAAATTCATTTAAATATAATATTTTAGGCTAAATTAGTCTACAAAGACAAGCGTTTTATTAATGGCAAATCAAACAAATAAGATTTGACAAATGTTATACAATCACGGAGCGCTAATTGTATTATAATGTGTGGGTAGCTCTGTGGGCAATTTCACAGTATAATTTTCTTATTAAGCTTACTATAATTACATCAGAGCGGAAAGTTTTATTTATTAGATAAAATAATAGTGAGAGGGTGTCAAAAACGCGTGCAACGTGCATTCAGTAGTAATGTTTACAAACGAGGTATTAAACACCTTTCGAAACAGTCTTTCGGAACACTCCGTATGTCCATCGCTCACTTTGGTAATATTCAGTGATCTTTCGCAACTGAGATACTTTCAGTTTCGTACATCGACTCAAACATTCTAGTGATTTGACGTCACCACAAACGCGCCTTGACCAAAAGATACGATTTGGAAATAGAGGATAACAAAAAATTTTGTAACACTGTTTCGCCGCAAAGGTGAGACTATGCCTCGGGTTGGATTTGATCCCTGACATCCAAAAATTTATATTCAGTTGTGACGTTTGTAAAGTAAAAGAAACAACCTAATTTCGCCATGTTCGATTCATTAGACGAATAAAAGTGTCTGTACTTGGAAATATTTATTAACACAAAATCATCTTAAAAGTAAATGTGTTGAATGAGTGGTTTATACAAAACGGTGCAAAGAATGTGTAACAAAATGGTGACATGGAATGGCGCTTAAGTCTTAACCCTAACAAATTATCGTTATGTATCACTAAACTAACTTGTGCTGCTACCTATTCAATTAAACATTTCGGTTTGAATATTCGAGAATGTGGTTGTATGTAGAAAGTGGGTTAAGTTACAAAACCACTTGTAAATTCTGCGATCAGATTGTGCCAGTGATCCCAAGTGCGGAGTGTGTGGCCAAAAGTTTTTTTAGAATAATAATGTAGATTAAGTCCATAATACGAAATACATATTTCTTCAAATGGCTTTGGTTCACATGTTTGCCGTACTTTTTTCATTTAAACCATTGTTAATGTTACTAAAAAGTTTGTGGCACACACAAGGTCATTTCAAACAGGTGGTTTTGTTCACGACTATAACCATCAATAACAAGTTAAATAAAATTTTGGCCCAAATTCCACCCTTCGGACGTCTGCTGATCGTTCAAAATGCATGTTTTAATTGTTAGATAGCAACACCTCTCAAGTCCATCACGCCCCGTTGCTTACCCGGATTATATCAAACAAGAAATTTCCGGAACCTCCGGTCGAACCATGTGCCCCGAAGGATGCACCAAATGGCGAGTACCGTTTATTCCGGTCGGTATCGTCGGCATCTACATTCGATAAATCTTCGGCCGGTTCTGGCGCTGACTCCGCTCCGTCTTGGTCTTCTTCCTCTTCCTCTTCTTCGGCGTTGGCTTCTCTAACCACCCTCACATGCCTTTTCGCAACAGTATTTTCGTCGTCGTTCGCACGTGACTGAAACAAAAAGAAAATATCAAACATTTGCCACGGCACGAGATGAGAAGAAGAAATAACCACAAAGAAACAGAACGGAAGAATTTATTTAATGAATACGAAAAGGCTGAAATCACAATGTTTGGGTCTTCCAACTGTCTATTGGAGGAAGAGTTTGTTAATGCGAAATGGGTGATCTTGCATTGGTCAATGCAAGGAGTCGTTGACGGTGATCCTAGGGTTCTTCTTCTGGTTGATGAGTTCTCGTTGGTATACAGACGAGATGTGTGTGAATGTGTTATGCTTAGAAACCCCAATTGTAAAAATAATGTTCTTTGTTATTTTGGATTTTGGTGTTGTCTTCAACGGGTACCCGTGCTGAATGTAAAGGTTGTAAATGAAAACCGTTTAACTAACGATTTTTATGAAGGATCAGAAACCGCCAAAAAGAAAAACTAGCAGATACATTTGTTTCTCCTTTTTTCTATCTAAAAATTTTGATGGGCGGTGTTACTCTTCAAACTGAAGAAGTATTTTCAGACGTTTTAAATATTTTTGTTCTTGATACTTTAAATTCATATTCGGCTTCAAAACTGTGAACAATAAATTTTATTCGGTAAATTAAGACGTTTCAACAATTTTATTGTAACAAACTGCTGCTTTTACTCCAATTGTTTTTGGCATTAAAGTTTCAAAACGATGTCGTAAACATCGCAAAATTGTCTTATCAATTGATTGAAAGTTGAATCTTGAGTCAATAACATAGTTTCTGACGTTCGTTCATTTTTAATGCAGCCTTGACCCACTGCTAACTTCATAGAGTCTAGACGAAAATTTGCATATTTCAGGCCCCAACAGGTTGGCAACACCACCAATTCAAAATAACCAGAAAAACATTTTCTTGCGTGTATTCAGGCAAGATCCATGAGATGCTCAATGATGGAGTATGTGGTTTCTCACAGTGTACAGTGTTGAAATTGTGTTTACCGCAGAATCGTCACTTTGCGTGCTTGCCGTGGTTGTGCTCGATTGAGAAATTCTCAAGTCGACGTTATCGTCAGATCCCGGTTTGGGACTTGAAGAAGTGTCTTCGTCTTCGTCGTAATCTTCGTCTTCGTCTGGAGGATAAGTCGGTAGCACCACGTTAACTCTTGAGCCTCCGTTGGAGGACGAGCTACCACCTCCTCCGCCCAGACCGTTGCGGAGGATTGCCCTTCCGAAGACACGGAAGGCTACACTGGTCACGTTTTGAATAACGTTATCGAGGACCTGCGATGAAAAATCGGTGTAATTGCGGGGAAAACCGGACGTTTACATAAGCAGGGAATAATGCATTGACCCAAATTTTGTTGAAATGCTCAAAAACAGAAACCTGTTTAAGAATGCTGTTAACTTTCAGTAAATTAAGTTATTACGCACTCCGTGGAAATTAAAGCGGTCGTAATGTAATATCCTCCGTTGACTGAGTTTGTTTTGGAAAATTGATGGGCCTCGGATTACGCGATATTAAACTCTTTCACCTGAATTCATTACAGCGGCATTCAAGCAATATAATTGTCAACACTTCAAGGATTTTCGACCACTTAAATATATCTATTAGTTATATATTTTATTTGTACAAACAATAAAATTAGACGTCCATTATATTGGTATTACGTGACAGCCTGTTCATTTATCGTTTCATTAAATTATTTTTTAGAATGGTGTATGCAAGGTCGGTATCACTTATCAATAAATGTGTCATTAAACCTTGACAAACAGCATGCTAGCACATTTCGAAAATATTTATTGTGTGGGGCCTAATGGGTCAATAAAAAAATAAAAGTCTGAACATAATGCGAAAAAAGGTAATATAATGACGGGTAAACATTTTTATCATTCGACACTGCCAGAATTTTCAAATTTTCGCTTGTGTAAACACTGTCATGATGTAATAAAAATGTCACACAATTTTTATGGATTTTAAGCAATTTAAAGGCTTGCTGGGGTTGGGTCGGACGATAAAACGTTGTATTGCACTCGTTCCTGTGTAGATTGGGCGCTTTCCGGTACTCGCTTCACTCGTGCTTTTTTAAACCCCTTATGCCGGATATTGCCCAATTTACAAACAAAACATTTGTTGTCTCGTAACCTATTTAGTATGAGTTGCTTTTAAGCTGTAAAATTTATCAACTAAGGTTAAGTTATAAATTCGTAAAGAAGAATAATTATGTGAATTACTAAGCAACTAAGGGATGTCATTATTGTCAATAAAAGCTCTACAAAGATGCCCTCTTTTTTACGCAACAGTTTGTATAAATCTGCGCTGCTTTTGAATTGTTAAACAATACGAAATACTGACTAGTGACAGTGAATTTTTTTATTGTGTCTTTATTTTTGTTTGAATCCACAATTTAATCAAACTGTTTTAAAATTTAAAATGTTATAAATAATAATTCTACTCTGCATTTAATAATGTAAATAAATAGCATTTTTGATATTTATTCATAATAATTCGTAAAATAAATGGAATTGTAGAAAAGCTGATAACAGGAAATTTACATTATTAAATTTGTGGAGTTTAACATATTTATAAAAATAAAAGAGTTATGTTAAAAACATTCTATAAAAATATACAAACAAGTTATTTTGACTGCTTGTTGTAGTGCAATTTTTATACAGTATAACTGCTGTGATTTTACAAGAGTATTGCCACTTTTAACCTTTTACTTCCGTTCTAATTTTTCTTTGCCTTCGTTTGAAATAATTATGTATTTTGTCTATGAAGGTTAGTTGTCAGTTTGAGAGTATTAGTTTCGATATATTTAATACATTATAGTTTTTATAGTTTTTTATAAAATTTGGAGCTGACAATTTTTTTTAATGCTCTACTTGAATTGATCAAGCTTTCATTTATTTATCTCTGAATTTATATGGTATTACTCATTTTGTGCAGCATTACAATATCGGCAATCTATGTCTGTAATATCGGCACAATAGTTGAAAATCAATTAGTACCAAAGACAAGCTTGAGATTTATTGGATTGGAAAAGATAATATAGCGATAAATTGAATTAGCATGCAATGTCGGTAGGCATTGAAATAATAATAACAATTATGAGCAAATACATTCTACATGTTGATTGATACCAATAAAAATTCCCGATTGTAGGCGTGCCCCCAAGTACATTTCTTGCTTGACTTTTTCTCGGGGTAACCGCTTCGGTATGCCAACTTCCAATCCCCGGAAAGGGCTTGCTGCATACTTGGGCAATTTGCTGTTGCGACGTAATTACGATAGTTTCACTTCTCTTTTATCCAGCGTGTAATGAAATCCATTAGAGTGCGTAATAACAGTTTTTTGGGTAATGCATTATTGTCTGAAACCGAAGGATATGTACCTGCGATAACGGCGGACAGAAGACTCCTACTAATTTCACTATACTGTTCACACTTCGTAACAGTCCGGGAATATCTATGCTGCTTAAAACATCTGTTAAACCACCTCCTCCTGATGTGCTAGTGCCACCAGTTGCTGCGACACTTGAACTGGAAGATCCGCCGTTTCCACCTATCTGTATTCGTTCAAACAGTGTTAAAAAGGAAATTCCGCGACGATGATCATCGCAAACGGTCGCTCCCAGACTTTTGTGCGATGCTATAGGAAAATACAAGGAACAAGAACACAGCGAGAGGTTATTCAATGCAAACTTTTCGGATATTCCTATTTACAAGTTTAACAAGTTTTGGCTAGAATCAATTCGGGGAATTTATATTGTTAGTGTTATTGCAGTGCATCATTGTGATACACGAATAGTAAATGAATTCGATTATGCAAACCAACAGATATTTCACAGTGAAATCAAATTGAAAATTGAAAGTATGTATTATTTGTGAAATATACGTTGTATAATTTTTGCCGAAGTTTTTTTTTTCAATTGAAATAATTAGATAATCTAGATGGAAGTGCTTATGAATGATAAGATCGTCGAGAAGCCAGTAAAACTATGAAAAGAAAACACTGATAAGGTGAAGATAAATTCATGTCTGTAGTAAGCATTTTCTGTTCATTATTTCGTCGGTAAAACCCGAAATTTGTGTCACTCCATTCTGACTAGTAATAGACTAACAGCTCGATTTCATGTTGGCTTGCGACTGGTCACAAGTGCCGATTGCTATGGAAACGTATATAACTGAGTACCAGTCAGTAAGGATCAATTTCAAGTGAAATGAAACATGAAATTGAGCCTTACTGGCTAATCCACTGCACCTAATCGCAAATTGCGACCCAGAACATGAAATCGGGACGTAAAGCAATATATTTCAAAACTTTCATTATCACTAAATTCAAAACTTTGATACGAATATAGTGATAATGAAAGTTATATATATATATATATATATATATATATATATATATATATATATATATATATATAGTCTTTTAATGGTTGCCTCTGAAGGTGCAGATATTTCTGCAAAACTGATAATCTTCCGTTGTCAGAGTGGAAGCATGAAATGGAGTTAGAGGATATAGACCAACAAATCAAAGAAGTTATTTCATTGATAAATAAGAAGTTATTGTTGGAGAAGAAGAATCCTGAGATATGGATATTTTGGAGCACGTTTAAGATGAATCAAACTCCGCCGAAGAAGTAGAAGCACACCGAGGCAATAGGGGTCGTCCCACAGTTTTCAAAAACATCTTTTCTAGAAACTAGACGAAAAAATATTATACCCTATTTTTTTGTTTATTCGAAATCACGCGTTCACTAAATAAAAAAAATCCGAAACATTTGTCTTATTTGAATCGCGCGCCTTGCTGTGACGTCAAACGCGAAAAAATTCAGCAGACAAAATTCAAAGTAAAATTTAAATATATTTAAGTCGACCTCCACAAACTTTAATAAATTACAATGGAAACATGTTTCGGCGGAACACTACTGCCATCATCAGCCCTTAAAGAATATTTAAAATTATAATTTATATTCTGTAAGGGCTGATGATGGCAGTAGTGTTCTGCCCAAACATGTAGAGTTCGACTTAAATATATTTAAATTTTAATTTAAATTTAAATTTACTCCACTTGGATTCATCGACATTCTTTTGGTTTATATTGAAAAGTGTATTCCAGAAATTATCAAAGTACTAAATTGATAAAGTGATTTAAAGGCACAGAAGAGGGATACAAACAAATAAAAGATGAAAGAGTGGTTTGACGTACGTACGTACGTACGTACGAAAAAACATCAGATACAACAAAGGAAGTAGAGGAAGAGAAACACCAAAGAGAATAGGTAAGATCATTTTATAAGGAGACTGGGACAGAAAATACAAAGACACTTTTCAGGCGCGAGCCGTAGGCCGAGTGTTTCAAATTGTCCTTCGCCCCTGAAAAGTGACAGCGCATGAGTATTGAACAACATTTTTTGTATTCGTTCACGCAAAATGAGATAACAACACGAATTAATTTCAAATTTTGAGGTTTGGTTTGACAGCTGTCAAATTAAATACATATGCGGGAATATTGATATATATTAGTAGTTATATGTATACTACTTTCTCCATTATGTATTTCACAAAACGAAGATAAAGAATAGTACATATTGGAGGAGCAGTATACATATATGAGGGGTTTACGAAAAAAAGAAGAGTGATAATGGATAAGAAGAAAAAAAAATCAATAAAGAACTGGGGAGGTTCTGCTACGGAAGAAAAATTATGTTATTACAACGATTGGAAAATAAAAGAATGACAAAGATGGTACTACACAGAAAACCAATAATAAAAATAATGTAGAAGGGGACAGAAGAAAGATCTTTCAAATGAACAAAACTATCTAAAAATTTTCTAATCTATATAATTATACAGGCTGTCCCAACTAAAATTCGCATCCCCCACCATTCAATTTCGAAAGAAGATGAAGAAGAAAACGCTCGAACAGGTCAATTTTGTTATCAAGGGGGACCAAATTGTACCAAACTTTCAAGGCTTAGATCTCACCCATTTAGCCATCCCATTAAAAAAATTAAATGGCATGGGGGTCGTGTGATACATCATATTAAAGCTTATTCAATTCTCTATCCAGACCTACTTTTATCGATCCGTTTCTACAAAAAAAAAGATGAATTTGTATTTTATTAGATTTGGAAAATAACAAATTCTTGCTCTTTTTTGTAGAAACGAATAGTACAATTTGGTCCTTTTTGATAACAAAATTGAAAATTTCTTCGAAGTCTTTTGAAATTGGAATTGTTGGGGGGTACAAATTTTAGTTGGGACACCCGGTATAATAATGTATAAAGCTAAGACACAAGACCTGGGCCTACAAATCCTGCCGAGCGAATAAATAGGATTGAAATGTGACGGAGATATTTTGTTAAATATAAGATCTTTATGACATATTTTGATAAAACAGTATTTTAGTTGGTCAACAAAATATTTGACAAATAACATCACGTTATTACATTTTTTTAATATCTAAATGACGTTTTCTGATATCAATTGATGCCCAGATAATAGAAATAAAGGGAATGATATAAGTGAGAAAGAATGTAACAGTTCTAAAATAAAGGAATTAACAATTAGGTAAGGGCAAAATTATTTTGCGAAGAAAATTACTAAGCATGATAAGGAGTGCAATGAATGCAGTGAAAGTGTGTAGAAATAACTGAAATATTTGTAGGCTCAGAGGAATGTTCTGATTTCCATGATTTAATCAATGTCACGTAATTAATGTATTATGTAAGTCCCACTGAAGATGAAAATATGTTGAAAACCTTTTTATTGTATTTATAAAATATAACAAAATTCAACAATTTATAAATTCTAGCCAACTCATCGGTCAAAATGACAGAATAACCCCTCCCTCGTCTTCAGCGCACATGATCTCCAACCATAAACATTTCTCATAACACACTACACATGCTCATAACCGAATATAATTGATGAGGTATGATATTCTTTCCAACAGTTAGCTCGATACAATCACTTCTATTAGCATTAAATTGCATTTTATTACCCATAAATAGCGTTGCATTATCATTCTCATGTTCGTTTCGACATGCAGCACTTACTTTCGTAAATGCAACCAGTGATGTCCCGATATTTTGAATACCTGCGTTACAAAAGACATCTTATCGGTGTTAGTTACCTAACTCCGTGCTCTCGAAAGTGCTCGTTTCATTAATTTAATTTGCACCGACTGTGAAACCGTCCGAATGCTGGGGATAATAAATAGCACGTCCAAAACATGATGAAAGTGGTATAATGTTTATGATAACTAGCATTGTTTCAATTAAACGGCTGTCAGCTGTTTAAGCTTACGGTGTGAAAACGTTTTCCCCGCGATACACGAAAATTTACGGTGAAAGTTTTTGCGTTATTTAAATGGGCGGCAGTTGTGCATATTCATGCGCATTTAAATAAAAATACGTTATTACTTGGGCCGCAGGCGAGAGCGATATGCTTTATTTGAAGTTATAATCTATTCTATTAAAAGCCGTGCGCTAAGGATTCAAAAATTCAATTCAATTCTGTTCAATAGCGGGCCAAGTGTGAGCGCTATATGAAGCATCTATGAGGAAGAGCAGTTGAAACGTATATTGTGGAACAACTTTGTTTTCACCGTCTAGTTGCCGACTGAGAAAGTAAAGCATTTCTTCGGTCGATTATAGGATGCGTGTCCAACACAGAATTCGCATTTCGTTGTTTACGTGGAGCGTAGCCCACGGGTTTGGCTAGTTAACTATTAAGTATTTTTGTTATGTAACTGTATAGAGGGTTGAGGCTGAGGTTTAATTCGAATGGTCAATTTAATTATTTTAAATGTTTTCCTTAGGAATTAAAGACTTTTAAACAATGAAATTAAGGCCTTTTAAACTCACATTACAGTAATCTCAACTACGAATACCTGAACCATGTAAGTCACATTAAACGCATTCTCTTCCCATTAATATTCGATTTCTTTTGCATAATTGATTGCGTCTACCGTTTCCTTGCACCGAGCAATTAACACCAACTAGAACATTCTTGAGCTACAAACCCAAAGTAAGATAGTTATTGTTTACTAATCCTCCGGAACCTGAGAACCGAGCGCAATTACTCAGCTTAATTAACGCTGCACTTCACAATTGCCGCAAACTTTATTAATATTTCTGCAAGAGTGTTTAATGAACAATGGTGGAATTCAAATTAAATAAAGTTGTTAGTTAGCCACTTATTTACGGGTTAAGGGTGTCTGATTAATTGCGCAACGTTCTGAAAATCGTACAGTAATGGAATGATAAGTCTAATTGTTGTTCTTTAAGAATTTGAACCTTGATCGCTGTGGTGACTGTGATTAGACAATTTATGTGGCACTGTAAGTGCGACTTATTTCAACACGCGATATCTGCGAAAGAATTATTTTGCAAGGACTAAACCACGCATAGCAATGCAAATAGATTGAAATGTACTTAGACATTATTGTGGCGGTTTTATCTATGGTTTGTTGTAACGTGCGAGTTCTTTTCTAACACCCACTACAAGGTGGAATGTAAAAATGTTATTTCTTATTTTGGAAAACATTTATTGTTCTCAATGATGAAACGCTTCTAGTTTATAATGAAATGTTATTTGGGAAAATTACTGTGAAGGCCATGGCTTTCTGTGTTAAAAATGAATTTATTAAACCTAGAAAATTGAATTAATTAAAAAGATCCTTCCCATTTGCTTGCTAATTTTGATTGTATCAGTTATTTTATGGTTACGTTAGCACGCCTTGTCCAAGACAATTCTATTAGTAACGGCAATAAACATTAACTTCTGGAATACATGAATAACTAATAAATATGAAATATTGATAACGTATGCTGCACTACAATGAAGTTCTTATTTGTTTAAGAAGAAAATCATTTCCTGACCACTGCAAGTTTGTGCATATATGGGCACGCAAACTAATAAATTTAAGTGTAGATTCCTGTCTATTTAACTAGCCATTTATCACTTTTTCTTTTTGAATTACCAGCAGTGCTTTAATGAGTCTTGCGTAACCGTTGCGACAAGGCATGAGTAATAATTGGGTATTTGCTGAAGTCTAGATTAATTTCTCAGACACTTTAAATGTCTATATATATGCTACTGATTATTTCGCCATTTGTCGGCTTATCTTTTGACATGTTTCTTCTTACGTGTGTGTTCTGTGTCTTTGCATTTTATGCAATATGCAGATGTCGCATATTTATTTGGCTTGCAGTACCAGTTCTATTCTAGTACCACAAAATGTGTGTGGAAAAATTTGGAGCCAATGGGGTAGTATACTAGCGATTCTTTACTACTGCATATTGATGTAGGCGATATATTGTATAATTTAGTGAAATGGTAAAGGTAGCAATAAGCTGAAAGTTAGTTTTTTCAATCTGGCCACGCCGCATGAGGCATGAATGATGAACCTACTATATCGGCCGAGGGAACGAAATGTCAGTGTCAATTGTTGAGGTTAGGAAGCTAACGATCACGACGACGATATGATTATCAGTGAATTAGAAACAGAAAGTAAAGGCGAGTGCTGAGTCGTAAAAATTGTTATTCTCCCGGTTGTGGTAATTCACCAGAAAGTGCCACAAATAAAATATTCTTAACCGTCCCAAAGGATTAGCCATGGGAAATCGGTTTTCCCAATGTCAGTGATCTACTGCTGCGACTACCTGATGGGTCTGTTGTAGTTCGCATTTTAACACGAAGCAAAAGCAGAAAATGACGGCCTAAATAAAGTAAACACAGTCACGCGTTAAACCGTCAGTTTAGCAGCGTTGCCAGATGGTCAGCTGCTTGATTATCATTGGTCCCCATTATGGCGCCAAGTTCCAATTTCAGCCAGTTTTTCTGTGATTCATTTTGTAGAAATTATATTAGAAATTTTTTGGTAAAACAACTTTGCACAAACACTCAGGTAACATTAAAAAATTACGATTTTATTTGAAACGGAAGTTGAGTAGCTTTGAATTTTAGCTTTAATTTAATATACAGGGTGCTCACTGCAAGTATTGAAACTCATCAGATTTTACTTTCCGTATCAATGGTTCACTTCGTTCATGAATTAATGTCGATTCTTTTTCTTTGAAAGTTTCTGAAAAATACCTTGCGGCTGGTTCAATGTCAAGCACCTGTGTTATCGCTTTCTTTTACGCCGACTTGTAACGTAATGGAATGTAGGTAGAAGACAGAGGCGGGTACCAATTTTCGCAGCAACTCTATTTTGAATTTTATCTTGCATGTGAATGCTGGGACTAATACAACCAGTGTACTTGCAGTGAATTTAATAACACCTTATATATTTATTTCTTTTGTACTCCGTTATTTTTATTTTGGATTAAATTAATTATGCCTTCGCTCCCTGCTGTAACCATCGCTTACATAATATTTCCACATCAATGATTTATTCAATGTCAACTAGCATTTTTCTGTGTCATCGATTACTTACATAATTTTACTAGACTAATATCTTTTTACTATTTTTTTATATTTTCTAAGGCCAGTAGATTTCAATTAAAGTTTTATGGAATGACGAAGAAGCCGCTCTCACAGTAAAAATGTAATTTTACATGCTTCATCGCTCATAGATACAATTAATCCTTTCGTCATCCGGAGGCCTTCCACAACTTCAATTCGTCAATGTCAGATCAAATCACATTCACGATGAAATAAAACCATCATGAATCTTTTTAATTCCGCTCTAAAGCCACCATGAATTTGTTTTACTCCATCATCAGGATATTTTCACAACGGCTAATTGCTAATTAGCCATTTAAAGGATAATCTTTCAAAGTTTAATGCCGCGGTGACTCGAAAAATTAGAAGTTTTGGGATTAAATTTAAATGTTTCGGTTGACGTTAATGAGGCCAATTTGTTTAATGGAAAATATTCCCGGAGTTTGGGCTTATCAGGTTATAATATTTATGTAATAACTGACTGACACAGAAGTCCTTCCTTCCGGTAATATTTGCTATAACCTGATTTAGATACATATATGCAATAAAAGCAAAGCTAATATAACTTGTCAATAAATCTTATTAATTTTATTCTTATAGCTAGCCGCTGTGGAAATTCTAGTGCCTTATAATAGCGACTAAATGTGCATTGAGTAATTAATGCCATGATTACATGAATCATGGTGTCTCCTGCAAGTGTCACATTGAAGCCACTGATTTTCCAGTATTCTCCTCAGTACCGGATATGTGTGACCAAAAAATGACTCACAGCCAATGGGTTTTCCACCTTTATGCAACAACAAAACAATAAAATTAGAATTATTTCCGCCAACATCCCATTGTGCTAACAACGAGCACCTTTAGAAAGCAGATTTTTCATCACTGATTTTTAAGAGATCATCGTCTTGTCATTTAGTCAATTCTTTTGTTTGAAGCATGAGATCGACATTTCTGAAGGGTCATTACCACCATTGTGAGTATTTTTTAATTGTCCCAAAAGGACGATTTCCGGCTCATTTTGATGCTGCAGCTCACGCAAATCCCACGTCCGCGGTGATATAACACCCAATATATCGAGATGCTAAATGACGTGACTTCTTACTTTCACTTACTTTCTTCAACCTTGGATTGCACTTTGCTAGTCATCGAAGAGCAATGAAGAACACGAAGAAAGTAAAAGTTCAATTTAGTTTTTGTACCACAAAAATCTGGCAGAGGGCCCAGGGTCACAACAATCATCTGCTGTAATTACACTGTAAACAATTTGTAGCAAAAAAGGTGATAAATTGAGTTTACGACCCTCAATGTTAATGTTCTATTGTTGTATCGTGTTTATGATCGTGCAACTTTCGATTTAGAGTATTAAAATGCATTCCTCGTCTGTCCGACCTGACGAGCATGATTATCGACTGTTAGATTCTTTTGAAATACCGTGAAAACTATTTGTTTTCACGTTCAGATGAAAAGAAATGAAGATGAAAATTTACTGATACTGACCTGGAGGTTAGAGGATCCCGAAAACTGTGCGGGGAAATATGGAGCAGCGAAACTAACAGCAACCAAAACACTCAAGACACACGCGGTACTTACGATACACTTCATTTTGACTAGACTAGGTTAACACACCTGGAAAGAAAAACATACATTAGTACTTTGTTAAACTGAACCTGCGCCACAATTTGAAAGATTTCAGTACTCACGTAAATAAATTTTGTAAAATTTGTGCATATAGCAAAGAGTTGAAACATGCAGCAATGCAATTGCTTTACCATATAACCAGAACACAACGGAGTAAATATCAAATATATTATACAAGCCTGGTGGTCCTTTCACTTTTCGCCGTTCCTTTGCTTATTTTGCACCCATTAAACTACACCAGGACACTGTTATGTAATTTCGTGCGTACGCCAAAATTGTAGATGTTGCCTGGAAAAATTCTACCACAAAATTGACCGGACTCTCCACGCTTTCTAGCTGTTGACTTGAAAATTGTGGAGGGACAAAGAAGTTATCATTGAATTTACAAGGAGACCTAGACCTATAAACTTGCGATTCACAAGTCGGCAAAGTAGGCAATTCTTGACACAATAACCACATCTAATTAACAGATTTTAATGGACGAATAACTTTAGAATTATATTGTAATAACAGGATGAGCTTTGAGGAATTCGATTTCACAGAAATGTTAGTAAGACAAGGACTGCTGTTGCAATGCCACAAGTTTAAATATTAAAGACGGAATATTTTTTAAATCTACATTAAGTTGCAGTGTGCGCCCTGGTTAAAGATACGGACGTTGGTCTCTTGCATCACAGACAGTAAATGGAGCATTTATTCTCAATTTATATTTAAATGTTATCCTGTTTTCTCCTACTGGAAGAACCAATTTATATAATAAAATTGATATTGAGGACAAAACCGGCCTGAAAATTTCGCAAAACTGCAAGAGGTGAAAGCGGCACACCCTGATGGATGTGAATCACACGAGTTTGCTTCAAATGGGCGGCTTGCATCTGAAGACATAACTACTATCGCAAAAGGTCGGTTAATATATTTGTTATTATTTTCTACAAATTGCAATAATTAAATAAAATACACGGAAAGGTTGTTAATGCTAGTGAGCGTATCGACGAGAGTCACAAGCGGTTATTAAAACCGAAAGTATGCATTGGTATCGTCGTCATATTCAGACGAGGAAGACACTTTTTGTTAGTGTAAATACATTTCAACTTCTTATTAACGATGGCTAGATGACTTCCGCAAGACGTTCACATTCTATAACAATCCCAATTTCTGTAGCTACAGCTGTTTGACAGTTACTTGTATAGATGATTTCTGGTTGTGTGGCTGTAAAACATAATTTTCTAGTTTCATTCTTTAGAGTTTACTGACATATTTCCTTTCTTGTTAGAATTTTAATTTAATTGAATACGGAGGCGTAAGTCGAGTGTTGCAATGAGCCCGAGCCCCTGCAAAGTGACAGCGCACGAGTATTGAATTGAGATTTTTGTATTCGTGCACACAACTTTTGAGGGTATCTGGTAATATTTATATGTTTAGTTATATACCACTTTCTCCATTATGTATTTCACGAAACGAATACAAAAAATTTTTTAATACTTAAACATAAATATGTTCGACACAATGGAATTGTAGAAAGCAGCAATTTCCGCTTGGCACAAATGTTATTCAAACATGTTGAAATTTCACTCAAAAGTAATTTTTTTATAAATCGGCAAGAAGACTTTTTATAAAATTACCAAAGACATGAAGACTACGTTATATTCCATAGGAATCAGAAGTGTTTATTGTAAAACAATTCATTGTCTATAAAGATAGATCACAAATTGCGTTTAAAAGTAAAACATTTAGATTTACATTTAATTCATTTTTCCTTCGGGTTTTCCATTTCTGTGCATTTAAAATTACCCAATTAATTACATTTCAAATTATGTTTTAATGGTTGCGTGCAGAAACCATTAAGGAATATTTGATTCAACTTTGTTATGGGAATAATTTTGAAATGCATTAACGAAATTTATTCCTTCATACATATTGTAGTTATTTCACGAACTATGCGATCTATTGATTTTTTTCCTGGTACACCATATGTCTATATGTATATCATATTATGATGTTAGACCAATTTATGCGTAATATGTGTGTGTAAATTTGGCTAATCAAGGCCACTGACAGAAAAAGCCTGTCAGATACAAAATTTAAATTTATCACACTTTATTGTCGTCATATTTATGAATATTTATAATTTAAATGATGGAAAAAACTACAAGATTTTTATTAAAAAAGAAAATAATTTCAGGAAATTAAAACATGAGAAAATATAAATAATTGAAACTTTTAAAATTTTACTACGCTTGTGGTTCACGTCTTTTCAATTCTTGTAGCCTTTATATATGTACAGGGTGCCCGCCTTATCTGTTCACGCCTGAACAACAACATTTTTTTAAGGATTGACATTTGATATTTGATTAAAAGATCGGTTTGAATTGACGTTAAAATAAATAGTTTACGCAAAGTGATTTGTAGAATGTTTAATATGTTGCCTATATATGAATCTTCAGGCGCGAACAGATAAAATGGGCACCCTGTATGCTTATTTGGAGTCAATACGTTTATCTTTCAACCTTTCATTATAGTATAATGCATATCATATGTACAATTATTATAATTGTAATTAAATGCGACTTGAGATGTTATTCTGAGTGGTGTAACACAAACTTGATCACAAGAACTAGGGGTAAATAAAAAAATATTGTGCTATAACAACTCAATGGAAATAATTCATGTCTGTGGGCACAGTGATTTATGTGAGCACTACAATGTTAAATCAGAACATATATCTAATAATCCTTGCAACTAATAATGTGTCTAATTATAAAACACAAACCATTTATTTTATAAAAATTATGCATCCATCAATTAAGAACTTAGACTTTTAAACACTTTTAACACAAATGGAGGCTAATAGGTGTAAATATGTCATTATAACAATTGATATATGTACGTCAATTTCACGGTTGATGGTTTCACAGATTCCAATATCTATGCTAATAACTACTATAGCCAAAACTGTGTAATATCACCATACTTTATTTGGTGCTTTATTAAATATCGGCACCCTGTGAACTTTGAAAATGCTTTGGAACCCTGCTTTTCCATTTACATGTATGCTGTAATTTGTTAAAACATGCGCATTCACCATAGTTGTGCAACTTTCTAAATGGGAGAAAAATCTTAAAATTTAGTACGAAAAATTTGCATACGCGATATTATGGCCTCAACGCAATAAATACAGCATTGTTCCACTTTCGATTAAATTTTGATGTTTTAGAATGTCACCTTGCACTAATAGATCAGTATCCACATTCGACAGTTACTAAAAATAAAGAATACGATATGTTTAACGTAATTTGCACAGAAACTGATGTGAGAACCGGTTCAAACTACAATTATGAATAAAATAAAATTCATGTTTTATAGAGTTTAAAAACACAGTGACAACAAAAGTAATACCGTGACGATAAAGCTTGTTTTCTTACAGCAGAAACGGTGTTGTAAATGTTAATGTACCATTTAGAAAAAGATGATAAGGTTATTATGAAGAAACCTTTGGTCAAGGTTTGATTTTGACTTTGGTTTCATAACCTTTCTTATTTCGTTGTAATTGGAAACTATTTTGTTGTAATTTTGAACGTCATTTTCTGTCATTTTGAAATTTTTTATGTGGTTTATGTTTTATTGCCGCTTTGAAGCCAACATCAAAGGTTCCAAATCTTAAACAGTGTTTTAACACTTTGTGATAGTTGAATTACATTGATGTCCAAGAGTTACTGTCCGCGACGGTATATAAATATAATAATACAATTAGTAAGCACAAGATAAGCTGCGACGACCTAGAATTAGGAAAACTGCATTGTCGTGTAGCAATTATTGTAATGCATTTAAAATATGTACTCGGCATGAAATAATCAACTGAGTATATTTTAGAATTGGGCGTGGTATTAGCTAATCCGAGGGTGGTCTGAAAAATTCTTGGCCCAACAATGGAGACACAAATTTACAATTTTGAAATTATTTTTGTTACTCAAAATAATTTTGCTCCAGGTGGCCAAAATACAGCAGCAGCTGAGGGGGTCGTATGTTATTTTTGTCCAAACGAAGCTAAGTTAGTATAATTTCTGATACATAACAAGTTTGCGCAAAAATGAGTAGTGGGTCAGAAGAAATCGTTGATCAAAGCGATGCGGATCTTCCCGTGAAGAGTGGTTTGCTGTCGTGCACCAAAATACAACTCAACGTTTTGATATATCAGTTCGTCATCTAACGATATTATCATTGCTGCAAACGAAACCATTGATGATTCAAGGGAAGGAGGAGGGTTAGAACGAGAAGAAGTGAAACGAAATTTCTGAAAAATTTCCGGCAAGAGCTACATCACCAAAAATAGGAAAATGTGTCTTCAAAATCCATAATCTCCTTGCAAATGAAATAAAAAAAATTGTTTCGATTTATTAACGGTGTTGGAGAAAGTATTCACAGATTTTTATGGCCTTGAAGAAAAAATCTTCAAGGCGCCCATCTAACATTTTTGTTAAAAGCTCAGCATGTAAAAAGAAGAAATAAGAAAAAACCAGAAGTAACACCTATGCAGCGTTTAGAACCTGGTCCAGCTGCGAAAACAAAACAAAAAAATAAACACCCATGTTAAACCCGGGAATGTAAGAAATGCCAGAGGCGACCGAAGGGAGCCGAGGGCATTTTCATTCGAGGGATTAACGGTGTTTATTCCAGAGATGCATACAGAACTTTCCTCCCAACCGCCTAAATTAGAGAAGAAATTTTTTTATTACGCGGTACGGTGATACCTAAATGGAGTTGAACGATGGTTATTATGGAAACGATTTGATTTATGTGTGAAAAACGATTTACT
Source organism: Diaperis boleti (assembly GCA_963583935.1). Taxonomy (NCBI): domain Eukaryota; kingdom Metazoa; phylum Arthropoda; class Insecta; order Coleoptera; family Tenebrionidae; genus Diaperis; species Diaperis boleti. Next base: position 20,528,402 of record OY757246.1, on the reverse strand, counting down.
AGGGAATACAATAGCTGTATTCCCTCGTGAAAAAAATACCACATTATTAGCCAAAAACGAGGGAATAAAGTTGCATTTTATTCCCGGTTGGGAGGAAATATACGTATATATGCTCAAAATTGGGGGTAATAGACAAATCTGGTTGCTAAGTATTCATCTACTGTTAGATGCCAGAGAGAAAATTTGAATAGACCCAACCCAGAGACCATCCAAACAATAAATACGCACATCCAAAGGTTTTCTTGTACAACATCCGTTAACACCAGAAAATACGCGGAAAGAAAGTAGTTGTCTTCAGAGCTAAACTTTAGAAAGAAGCGCATTAAACATTATTAAAGAAAATAAAGATGTAAAACCTACAGTGAGTTACGATTTCTACTCTAGACACTTTAATGGTAACTACAACTTCGTGTAGTAATCCAAAATCTGACACTTGCGGAGTATGTGATGTAAATGAGGAAAAAACTACTAGGCATTTTTTATCCAGATGAGCCAAGATATTATAATAATATTTACCCGGTATAGTTTTGCCCTTGTCAAGGTTATCAAAAATCAAAATGCTTTTAGCATCCCGAAAAGCGAATGCCATAACTTTACCTGAAGGAACGGGCTTTGTCTTTTTGGGTGCTGGACATACAGCTTGTGTCCACAGTTTAGACTCGGGAGTATAATGGTGACCCATCTATATATTTAAACAGTGTGTACTGCACCGATTTTTATAATTGTTTTTTAAATGAAAGACATTAATGAAATACACCAGCAGATTAGTTTTGATTTTCAAAAATTTCACAGGTTCATTAATTATTTGCAATTTGTTTTCGGCGGCCAACCGTCCATTACAGTCACCAACGTGAACGAGCGGTGGTCATTTCGTTCGTCAAGCTGGCGAACTCTACGGCTTGACAAACTTGGACCTTGAAATTTGGCTGCGCAATGGATAATGTAGTTTGAGGGTGGGGATCAGAGCTCTCTCACGTTCAGTTTGGTTTAGACCTGTGGTTTGGACAAACATCTGGAGTCATATGGATCGGTACACTTTTCTACCTCAAAAAAATATTTTAAGTTTAAGTCCGGTAGGGGTGGGCCGATAAATAATCGAAATCATCAAAGTGCGTGAACGAGTTGGTGCTTCCACAGGAGTTAGTCTTACTTCATTATAAATCATTGCCAAAGGAAGAAAACAAATAAATACCGGACAAAAAAGAACGTTTTCGACACTGGATAAAAAAACGCCCAGTAAACCGTTAGATTATTTCGATCAAGGGGTACTTCGCCGCACAGTAACAAATTATCATATTACCGAAAACAGATTTTCAATTTTACGGAGAATTCACAGAAAATTCTGTGAAGATACAGGATATGCAGGGTGTCGCAAACTGTACGGAAGAAATTGCAGAAAACTGGAATTAGGTGGCGAAAAACAAAAAAAAAATGTGTGAAAAATATTATACATTATACGTCAACTGTTTGCGGCAAATTAAAAAGTACCGTCAACAAAATCGGACAATTGTCGAATTTCGAGTGACGGGCGATCGCTAGTGGTTTCAAACACTGCTCAGAAATTTTTATACGAATCTGTTAATCGCGGCACCCATCTTGCGCAGTTTTATAATTCTTCGTGCCAGACATGTACGAGTATATCCAACACGTTCTTTTGAAATGCCTATGCCCTCGGCAATCTCGCGTACCTTAACCCGCCGGTCGTCTAAAATGATCTCAATTACTTTTTGAATAATTTCTTGAGTTGTGAACTTTTAGGAACCTGGCATGAATTTCTATGGGCGTTAATCCCTCTTTTTAACATATAGTTATAAAGATGTACCAACGTAACAACAACAAAAGTTTGCCGATAGCGCCGCCCTCTCTCGTCGAGGCCGAGAACATATTAAACCAAATTCGTGTAGTGTTTCTATCTACCGTCATTTTTATTTTTAAGAATAAACTAAATTTGAGATTTCTGTCACAGCTGAAATATCTCAAAATTATTTCAAAAATGATATAAAGGCTATTCTACACTATATTTTATGACGATCAGATGACGATACGTACAAAAATACGCACAAAAATATTTCCACTCGGAAACAGAAAAATCCATGCAAAACGTCCGCTTTCCAATTGGAAAACCAATTATTAATTTATCTCTCGCATTAGATTCGAGAAAGTACAACCTAATACACAGTTTCCTAAGATTGAAATGACACAAGTGGATTCTACACAATATCTGCATAATATGTGCATAATTGGTGTAACCGCAAACCCAAAAAGAACTAACAATAAGACAACCACAAATTTAGTGAAGCTGTAAACCGACTAAATCAATATTATTTGTTAATATGCGTGACCTAATTTTCGTTGTCACAATAATAATCAACAACAATCACTTGGATAAGAAAGAAGTGTCTGGATGATAATAATATAAGGTGACCAAAAAACTAGTGTATATTGTAAATTTTTTAACAATTTTAGTCTCAAAATAAAGGAACTTGGAGTGTTTGTAACTCACTAAACTTCAACATGTTGTTTAATTATTATAGTTTAACGAAGATGTCACTCTCAGGTTTGCGATGTGATTGGCGCGTAATTGTTACTTAGCAGTTCAAAATTTGGGAAATTACTAATCACAATATTTTTAGATAATTAGGAAAAATAACTACACTTGTTTTCAACAATAGTGTTTTAAAAGAAAGTGGGGCCAAATATCATCCGATTGACACATTAAAATTAGAGAGTGTCTTAATTCATTAAAAGCAGCAGAAGTTATAAAATGGTTAAAATACAAAAACAGAAAGGCTCACAAAAAGTTACTTTTTTGTGAAATCCATATGGCAGAAAGTAGTATATAAGTAAACATGTAAATATATCACCATAGGTATCTAATTTGACAACTGTCAAAGCTAACCTTAAAATTTGATCTTAATTCGTGTTTTTATCGTTTTGTGATCGAATACAGAACATACCAATTGCATCTAGAATTTTTTTTCTATAATGAGAATTGTCTAGATTTTTTTAATTAAGTGCCTCTCAATCTGGCAACCGGAATCATTCCGGACTTGTTAAAAATACATGTTTTTTTTTAAAGAGTTCTTATGACACTTTTTGACTTTTATATATGTCAAAGAACATAGCAATTACATCTATAAATATCTTTTCTAGAATTAGACAATCTGACAACCGGAATCATTTCGGACTTGTTAAAGTTACATGGGTCCTTTTTGAAGGAGTTCTGATGACACTTTTTGACTTTTATACATGTCACAGAACATAATAATGGCATCTAGAAATTTCTGTTCTAGAATAAGAGTTGTCTAGATTTTTTTTTAATTAAGTTCCTCTCAATCTGACAACCGGAATAATTTCGGACTTGTTAAAATTACATGAATCTTTTTAAACGAGTTGTTATGACACTTTTTGACTTTTTGACATAATAATGGTATCTAGAAATTTCTCTTTTAGAATTAGAGTTGTGTAGACTTTTTTAATTAAGTGCCTGTCAGTCCGGCAACCGGGATCATTCCGGCCTTGTTAAAAATACATGGGTCTTTTTAAACGAGTTGTTATGACACTTTTTGACTTTTTGACATAATAATGGCATCTAGAAATTTCTCTACTAGAATTAGAGTTGTCTAGATTTTTTGTAATTAACCGGAATAATTTCGGACTTGTTAAAAAAATACATGGGTGTTTTTGAACGAGTTGTTCTGACACTCTGATATTTTTGAAGGATTGTTTAAGACACTTTTTGACATTTATAAATGTCAAGGAACAATTGCATTTAGAAATTTCTCTTTTAGAATTAGAGTTGTCCAGAATTTTTTAATTAAGTCCGTCTCAATCTGACAACCAGAATCATTTCGGACTTGTTCGCTGTTCAATATTCGTGCTCTCGGGCTCATTGCAACACTCGGCATTCGCCTCGTGCTGCAAAAATTCGCCCTCGCCCCTGAAAAGTGCGTTGACAGCGCACTTGTATCGAAATATACTATATCAAATGAATTTCTTATATTACGTACTAAATGTTATCCTTTCCAATATATCGTACGAGGTCTGATAAGAACTAATGCGGCTTCCGAATTGCTAAGGATGACCACTCATGTCTGTTCCCAAAATGTATGGACGAAAAGGAGCTGATGATAATAGTGTCACCACTTATTCTTTATTGGTAGGGTGAAAGACAGCACATATGAGTTTTTTTTAGCAGACTAATGCAATAAATCTATTAGGATTTATCTGATCATAACAATGTCTCGATCCGGGAAAGACCTCTATTACATCATCAATGATCCTGTAAGCAAGCCAAAAACCACTGGTACGTAAATCGAAAGTTAATTTTACTACGTTCATGATAAGCGACGAAAATTTCTTCTACGTCTTATTATCATTGTTTGATCAATTCTTTGGACTTTTTTCTGTTATTTGTGTTCGACAAAGATATATGAATACTCGGAAACGAAGACGACTTTGGAAAAGAAAGAGGAGATTAAAAGGAAAATAAATAAAAGGGCTGAAGAAAACAACGAAAATCGGAAAACAAATAAAATATGTCCAGCGAAAATAGGAGTTAAAAGGACATGGAATGTAAGAAGTATGTTAGAAAAAGAGGAAGAACGTAAATCACAAAGCACAATGTGGAAATATTGGGAATTACTGAAACAAAGAGAAAGGGAAAGAGGCTTAAAAGAATAAGGCTACTGGCTTCTACCTTCAAACTCGAAGGGCTGTAATATAAAATATAAACGAGAAATACTTATAATTAAATTAACCAATGCCTAATCTTAATATATAAAAATCAATATTTGTTTGTTTTTTCGTATGTTATGCACGTCTAGACCGGTGAACAGATCGTTATGAAACTTTATATTCGCAATGGGATGTAACATAGGGGGCAACCCTAATGTGTCACCCATTTTTCGTAAAAAAATTAAATTTCAAACCCCACGAAATTGAGTACTCTAATAACAATGTCATAGTGACAGTTTTAGACATAAAATTTTCGTCAAGAATATTTGAAAAAGGAGGAATAATGTGGTGAAGTCGAGGGAGAAGTGCCAAAACTTATTTTGGATGTGTCCAGTTCTCCTTGGATAGGAAGTTTTACTTCATTTTTGGGGCGCAGCCACTCGCGCCGGGTATTTTGAATTTCTTACACCCGATCAACGTAAAAGTCGTCTGGAGGAAATGCGGTTAAGAGATTTCAGATCAAAAGCTGCTGAGACACCTGAACAACATAGCGCACGACTTGAAAACGATTGAATCAGATATTCAATTTCAAGATCTACTGAAACACCTGAATTACATGAAAATTTAAGGGGAAGATATGCTTATCCCACACATACCAATGGTTCCACCGGTCACTAGCAGGGTTAGAGACAACCGTGTCCCAAAGACACATCTGATTGAAGCTAATTTGTTGAAAAAAGAAAAATATCTATTTTTTTGAAGAACTGCAAAGACAGTTTGATGAAGGTGAAGACAAGACAATAATAATAATAGATGATAGAAGTAAAGGGAAAGGATATGAGAGAAAAAGAAAATACATGAAAAATTAAGTGGTATCAAGGAACACTTGAAAGAAAGTTAAAAGGGAGCAAGAGTGTAGAGAGTAGATGAGCGAAAAGGCAATAAACAAGAACAAGTTTATGTTGGCTTCATAGAAAATGCTAAGAGAGATAGAGTAGACAAAAACACCAGAGAATACAATCTTCAGCTAATGAAGAAAAAATTAAGGAAATTCGTGGAGTTGAGTTCCTGCTTATCCTAAGACTTGTTACATCAAGAACCATTAGGAAGGGAAAAATGACAAAAACAATAGAAGGGTAATGTAAGCAAGCAAAAATGTGAAACGAAAAATACAAAAAATTGTATTAGTACACATACCTGATGTAAAATTACCGATAACCGATTCTAGTTAATAAATATCTGGGATCTACAGACCGATCTTCGAAAATTTGGCACATTGGCTGTAAAGCTAGTTTTACACGAGCGACTTTTTACCTGGGAAACCCGTCTGCGGCACGCAGTATTCCCGTCGGAAACTAGTCTGATTGCCAAAAACAAAGGCTGAACAAAAAGTTGATAATCGGGGAAAATTGTGATAATATGACAACGTAATAACATGATGACATGACAATGATTCCAAGTTCAGAATTAATCAAGTACCGTGCGATCATTTAAATTATAAATTACAGTAGGCTGTGAAATTTAAATTAGGTTGGCACTACTAACAGTTGACAATTTGGTTTAATATTTGAATGTCAAAGATGTCAAAGTTACTTTGGAAATTCTCTAAAGTCACCTTTATCCTGGGGGAGGAGAGTGCTCAAATAAATTATTATCTTCCTGTGCCTAATAATCGCCTATAATAACCAAACATGGTGAATCAATTTGAATTCTGTCAAAAAGTTCAATATCAAGGTCAAATAGTAATATTAAAATTAACGATATTAAATTCAAACCATCAGAGAATTTTCCAACGAAGATAAAATTATGAAAGGATTTCTGTCAGTTATGCTGACTCATACTGAATAGTTCTACAGATAGAACATGAGTAGGAATACAATGATTGCATTAGTTATTTATTAACCCACTAAAAGCTGTCTTAACTACGCATGGCCTTCTGTATAAATTTGTACTATGATCATTTCGATCAATTTTCTGTATTTATAGCTGCACATAATTAGTGACAATTGATTTAATAATAAAAAAAAATAATTTAAAAACGGTTAAAAATGTTTGCTATTCTGCATTTATGGTCTATTTAAGCGTGATCCAAGAAAATTTATTTTAAAGTGAGGCAAGTATTTGTATTGAATGTGCTTTCAAACAACAATTTTTTTTATCTAGTTCGTCATTTTGAATTCATTTAGTATTAAGCTATTACTATCAAGGTTGGTATTGCAAACACAGTGACTTAAATATTAAGTATCAATTCTACACACATTCACAAATTTCGAAATTGGCGCCCACATCAGTGACCATTCTAATTATCTGTTAATTAGATCAAACGATATTGTTACTAAAATCGGGATGCTATTTGCGATGATATCGTTGCCAAGGTTCAAGAATTGCGCACGAGTTCCTATCTTCCTATAATGTAAGGTCATAGTTCCCAACTTTCGCTGAATACTAAGTTTATGGCTGTATATTTAATTACGAACCTTTTACGTCCTAGGACGGTCCAAACTTTCAAATTCGCGCGTACCGCTATGGTCTGAATGTCTAAACGGTAGCGGCAAGTAATTCGTATGTGATCAAGTAATTTTTGAAAGACGAGCAAAAGTGAAATTCACAAGAAGAAAGTTACGTAACAGTTTAGAATTAATTAGATACGCGCACTCATAACATCACACCTGTTAATTTCCCTGCATGTAAAAAATTACACATGTTTGTCCAATATGTAATGTTTTTTGGAATGGATCGATTGACATTTATGTGGTGTGTCAATCATTGCTTAAGCCTCGACGAGTTTGACGAAATTACGATTAATGTTCTTAATTAAGCAACGGAATTTCTCTGAATTGGATAAAAGAATTCGCGGTGACAAAAGAAGCCGGTCGTCGGTTTTTCATTCGGTAAAAGTAGTAAAAGTTAGCAAATAACAGACGAATCTGTGGTACCACTTACTCGGCTGACCTTGAAAGAAGCTTGAAGCTTTCGCCGGATAAACCAGACAAAATGACGGTAAAAAAAGGTTTGTTTTGTGGTACCACGCGGTACTTTGATATAAATCTAGGTTAGGTAGACGGTACTGACACTAGGATGTGAGACTAAATTCTTTCAGATCGTGTTAGGTTAAATGAGGAAGTGACTTACTGTAAAAAAGTAACAAATGCACGCAGCACAAACACGAAGGAAGAACTAAACTGACACCGAACACCCGAGAGTTTTCTAATCGAATATCAGCTTTTCTCCCGCCATTCTCTCTTTAAAACCACCACCATACAACCATCGTACAGTGAAATGATATCGTATTCTGTAATTTTCATTGGAGTGGAACGTTGTTTAGCCAAAGTCCGTTGGGTTTCCCGTAATGATAGGTGGTAAAATTGGTGGTGGTTCCTAGAGACAATTTGAGATAAGCGCAACTTTACTAAATTGACTAATTAACAGCTGTGGTAAAAGCGCCTACATTATAAAAAATGAGCTAAATGCGTAAAATTTGATAAGTGTTTGATGTCCTCGCGAGGAAAAGTGGAGAAATTTATACAGAGTTAATGGCACCGAAATATCATTGACCACGAAATGCAAATGCGTTCTAAATTATTTTGGGGATATGCCTCAGAAGCAGTAATAATTTCTGGAATAACACATATTTGAATCTTTAATAAGAAAGGAAGTGCACTTAAGAGAGATGTGTCAACCGGTTGATTCAAAATGAGCTACGAGGTAAGCGTGAAAGTAATAACCTACTTATCTTTGTAGCCTTTAGGCTTCAGTGAGTTTACTTTTTGCAAATTAGTTACAGATCCAAGACAAACAGACTGTAATTTATGATTTTTGCATTTGACACTGACTTTGAGGTTCTGAGATTGAAGAAGTATTTGACTATTAATATGCAGCATGATTAGCAGACGTTTAATTCGATATTATTTATCAAGGTTACGGTAGAATAAGTACTTCCGTTAAGTCTTGGTGAGCAGTTTGTTTAGTTTTTTATGACACAAATACTGTAATGTATTAATTTTTATCACATCTATGATGATAAAAGATACTCGACTTGTCTATTTTACGATTCTTATTAAAAGGGGGCGTTTAAATATTTCGAAATCTCAAGTTTGCACGACTCTTCTTGGTTTTCATGATGTCTAGTTTTTGAACTTTGAAGGTCGTCAGTTTATAAAATCAAAGCATCTATTAAATTAAAGAATAGTAAAAGTAGAAAGGTTTCTAGAAAGGCAAAAGTTTTAATGACTCATATGTGGTGCATAATATTTTATTCGCCACTTCAACATCGTTCGTTAATTGAGCTCATCAAAATGACCTTCAGTATTTTTCCTAAAGATGATGCTCTAATAATATGCGCTTTTCCTAATGACACATATCTGTATATTATATTTGCAAATCAAAAAATGAAATTTACCATAAGGGATGAGGTATTCATCACATAACACGCATGCGCCGTTTTTTACCCATTATCTCCAAATCTAAGGCCTAAATAAAAAAAAAAACTCTTGTAAAATTATTGCCTTATTTATTGTGCTTCCTACAGTACCACGTTCATATTTTTGCCGTAGATAATAAACTAGAAACAATCGCAAATCTAGAATGATTTCGGATTCTCGGGACCGGGCAGCAAAGCAGAGATCCCCGATCACCCTGTTTGACTCCTCCACCTCCCTCGCCCATCGTAATTGCATCTCAGGCAGGTTTTTAAAAATGTTAGAAATTTATTATTATTATGTGTGCATTCTGTTTAATATTTTTGATAATTTTGTGAATGACAATATTCAGATGGGAATTCAAATGTTGGAAAAGAATCATTCTTAGATGCGTTTTTTTTTTTTGTATAGTTATTGGAAGTATATCAAAGTTATTAGCCTTTTTTGGCTGGATAATTTCGGTAGAGCTCTCAAAATATAACTTCTCCATATCGAATTACATTCGGAGTTGAAGAAAAAGCGTAAGGAACTTCGTTCCTGACGGGGGTCCCCCGATCGCACGCGTTTTTTTGTTTAGTCGTCCTGTACTGATAAAACCAAAGCAGGTCTTCATCAGTGTCTAAGTCTGTCAATATCTACTCACATTATAACCTGAAAATTAATACAAAATTGCTTTTTGGTACAAATTCATTTTTGCATTTGCAGGTTTCTTTCAATGATATACAATCTAATCTAATATATATTTTATATGTTTACCTAATATATTTAAACGAGCAATTCTTGTATATATCTATATTTCGCGGATCTCGGAAACGGCTCTAACGATTTGGATGAAATTTTGTATTTATATAAAGTTTTGCTTTTTAAGTCTACCTATGTACCTGTATTTCTTGTAGAAACGTAATCTTACACAAAAAAAAAGTTTTTTTAAGATCTCTTATCCGCTGTCATACTGACCATTTCGAACAATTTGGTGGTGGGGATGAATGAGAGCGGGAACGAGTGTGAATGAAACGACTGCGACTAGTAGTAGGTATTACGGCAGTTCAGATGGTAGCTACGCCCCCCTGTCCCAAGGATCTCTCAAGAGGGCCTGTCTGTCTCAACGGAGCCCCCTCGGACGCCAAGACTTCAAGTCAATTAAATTTGTCTCATACATAATAAATTCCTATTTTAGAACTAAACAAATTCAACTTTCGACTTCTATATGTTTTGATAACCGAAGAGGCCCCCCCGAGCCCGCCTGTTTTGGGGGCTCCCCTTGGGCTTGCCTGTTTTGAGGGCCCCCCTCTGGCTAACCTGTTTCAGAGGGGGGCCCTCGGGACGCCATGTTTCAAGGGGGGCCTAAACTTCCGAGTCATGAGACGTATCGTATATTATGACATCTATCTAATTACTTTTTCCGAAAAAACACAATTTTACAAAAAAAAGTACTAGAGATACTCGGTTCCCAGTTTCTTAGGTTCTTAAAGTTATCAGTTTCTTTACGATTCTCAGGTTTTCGATTCTTAAAATTTACATGTTCTTCAAATTCGTAAGTGATATTCAGATTTCAGGCTCTTCAAATTCTCAGGTTTCTCCAGTTCTCAAGCTTTGAGGTTTGTCAATATCAGAAGCAAGAATACTCAAGAAGAAGGTGATGAACAAAATATGGGACGAATAAGGAGTAGAATAGACTAGAAAAGGCAAGAAAGAAGAATAAGTAGGGAAGATGGTGAAAGAATTGAAAGAAATATTAGAAGAAGAATCGACAAAAATAGAAATAACAATAAGAAGTAGGGGAGCTAGAAAGAAAAATGAATGTGGCATAAAGTATGTGATCAACGGAAAAAGAAGACAATAAAGGAGCAAGGAGAATGGAAAAATACGAAAGCAAGCAGATGCAGCTCTCTAAAAGCGAAGAGAAGATATAGAGAGACATGTAGAGAAACGAGACACAGAAGAATAAGAAAGAAGATGGCAAGATAAAAGCTATAAGAACACAGAAGGAGGTGTTGAACAGTAGATGTAAGAGTAGAACTATATCAAACGATCAGTGGCGGATTTACACATTTGCCGCCAGTAGGCTATTCAAATCTTTCCGCCCTTACCGAACTCTACAATTCGATACCCTACTTCACAATCATATTAATTACAATTTTTTTGACAATGAAATTACACCAACTTTTTCCGGTATATAGTACGATTGTGAACTAGGGGATCGATGTGTCAGTTCCTAGATTACTTACACAATAATTTACGTTCGGTAAACGTAATTAAATAATTTATATTAATTTGATAATTAATAGCTATTAACATACCTAGAAATGTTATGACGTTTATTACAGCCGCAGATGTCAGATTGAAATCCGAGCTCGAAGAGCGAGGATTTTAAGACATTTAAGGCTGTTATGGGTCATAACATTCGTGGTTTGTTCAATAGTTTATCGGTTTCAGGTGACCGGCTTCTCATTTATGTAAATTTTGTGAAGATTTTTGCAATTTTCTCCGTAAAAATCAAAGTCGTTATGCAAGTTGGTTGCTAGCTACTTACAAAGATGTTTATTTGTCAACGAAAATTTAATTTTTAGAAAATTTGATGATTTCTAAAATGATTGCCGCTAATTTACCTAAAAACGTGTTAAAAAGTGCTCAGGAAGCTTCAAACACTGGCAGCAGATTAATAATTGTGCAGAAATAGTTAATGAAAATGTTCTGCTGGCGTTTTTCAACAATTGGTAGGCTCATTAATATTGGTAATGTCTAGTTATATTATATTAGGTTTTTCTGTTTCAGTCGACAAAGCACAGCCCTTCATCTTTGTGGGTCTATGAGTCAATGCTTTGAAGGAAGCACTATCAGTGTTAATAAGAAAATAGACATAAAATCATTTGACAAGCTATTTGCGTTTTTAAAAAGAAACAATATGTTGGACACGTGGCAAAACAAGCAAAAAATCTGATGACTTATTAAGATACAGAAAACCTGAAAATCTTCCTTAAGGACGCAAGGGATGATCAATTTTTAATGTGCAAGGTAGAAATAAATCAATGTCAAAAGTACATGCCTGACGTTTAACGTTGTTTTAGGTAGTGGACATTTTCGGACTATTTGGGGCCACTCAATACAATACAAATCTACAATTTGACTGTTTAAACGATGTTTAAAAGGAGAAAAATGGTTGATTGCGAAACCTCTTCCTCTACGTCAGAAAATAAAATCTTGGTGTTAGCACCCATACTGAAACCAAAGAAATCACTAAAGCTTTGTTCGTATTGTATGGTGAACATAAATAATTACAAGTAATTTGTTCAATTTTGTTACTTCAAATTTTGATAATAAAGTTTTGTTAAATTATTACTTTTTTTCCTGTATTGTAAAAATATTACAATACTCTGCTGTCATTATTACATTACCGATACGGTTATAAGGTACATTACAAACCAACTTTTGTGAATGTTAAGGAACTTTTTACATCCTGAAACCGATAAAAAATATTTACGTCTTACTACGACGGACATGAATGGAAAATAACACAACGATTTTTTTTTCTGTCAATTTTGACGTTTTTCTGACAATTTAGACTTTTTTCTGGCAATTGCGACAGAGGTAGGACGATGGCGCTGTTTTGTTGCCTAAACTAAAAATATGAAATACTGTCCACATTTCGAGTTTCATGTACAGGGAAATATGACCTTTTTGGAGTATGTTTTTTTTATGGGTTTAAGCGCGTAGCGCGAAGCACCAATTTCAATGATCCACGAAAAAAAAAAATTTCACAGACGGTAACTTCTGTGGATCACTGAAATTGGTGCCTCGCGCTACGCGCTCTTTCACTTACAGAAACATACTCCAAGAAGGTCATATTTCCCTATAATGTGGACAGTGTATCATATTTCAAGTTTGGGCAACACGTCCTACCCCTGCCGGAATTACCAGAAAAAAGTCGAAATTGCCAGAAAAAAATCGTTGTCAGTTACTTTTGAAATTCATGTCCGTTCAGCGCCCTCGTAACTTACTGATTCGTTACGGATGATTCGCACGGTGATTTTATATTATTTAATACTTTAATAATTTTGACAAACTATTTCTTAGTGAGCGCCTACGTGGTAAAATAAGTAAGTGTGAAATTTCATTGAAATCGGTTCAGTGGATCCAGAGATTCTCCACCCCCCACCCCGTTATCCCCCTTAGGAGTGGAATTTTGAAAAACCGTTTTCTAGTGAGCACCTACGTGGTAAAAAAAGTAAGTGTGCAAAAATGTATTGCAATCGGTTTAGTAGATCTAGGGATTAACTCCCCCGCCCCGTTAACCCCCTTTGGAATGGAATTTTGAAAAACCATTTTTTTGTGAGCGCCTACGTCCTAAAAGAAGTAAGTGTGCAAAATTTTATTGCAATCGGTTAAAAAACTATGTTTTTCTGACACCCAAAAAACTTCACTTGTCTCCCAGCCTACTTTCAATTTTACAATTACTGAACTTCTTAACTTGACTAACAATAAAACTGAAAAAATTGTTGTGTGCTCGAAGAGGGGTTTCTTGAGACATGGAAAGTCGAGGGGGGCCCCTTGAGACAGGGGGTCCTTTAAGACAGTTGGGCCCGAGGGGGACCCCTTGAGACAGGGGGGTTCGAGGAGGTCACCATGAGACAGGGCAGCCCAAGGGGGTCACTTCTTACCTACTGTAGTTTGTACGCACTGCAGTGTGATGTTATGTTATGAAATTATTGTCACTCGTTTCCGCGCCGCAAGCAAACGCGACTAGAGAATACGACACCTATTTAGTGACTTCCAGAAAAAAAACTTGCTTTCGAACATGCACACCTGCTATACAAAGCGACATTGCAAGTCAGAGCCGCATTAAAAATTATGCAATATTTCATTGTAGCTCCTAGTTTCTGCACTAGTGCTTGGTTTAGCATCATTTTCCCAGGGTTGAAACATCATTACACCAATATACTAAACACAAAACAGAAATATTAATTTAGAATTTCAAAACACAATTAACGCACACAATTCACGTAAATGAATGAAGTGTAGGTATAAATAAATGCAACGGACAACCAGTCTTTAAAAGGCGCGAAAAAAAAAAGTCCGATCCGGTTTCATCAAAGTCGCGTACCGTAAGTGCCGTAAGTCACTAAATAGGCGGCGTATTCTATACGCAAATTGTAGAAAATATATAAATATGAATCTTTTAATTTCTGTAAGACACCCAAATTTGCCGCCCTAGGCTCTAGCCTACTCAGCCTGCTGGTAAATCCACCACTGCAAACGATGAAGGAGAGGGCGGAATACTTCATGAGGCTGCTGGAGGGGAAAAAGAATAAGGAATAGAAATGAAGGAGAACCAAACAGGACCACAAAGAGAATAAATCACGTTGGAAGGGGTGGAGAGGCAACTGAAGCAACGGAGGAAGAGGAAAGCGCTCAAGAACAAATACAAACACAAAACAAACCTACATTATGGGACATTGAGGTAATGAATGGAATGTGAAGAAGAGGGGGAGGGAGAAGAGAAGTAAGCTGGAAAACTTTCGGGGAATAACTGAGTATACGTGGTATGCGTCAATTCTCAAAGAAAGGATGAGGAGACAAATAGAGGAAAATGGATCAATACCAGACAGCAAGCAGGATTTTAGAGGGGATGGGAACTATGGATAATGAGAGTAAATGAATGGCTATTGGGAGTGGGGCAAGGTTGCCCGCTCAGCCCCTTGTTGTTCACGATGTATTCGGAAGATATGGATGAAGCAGGGGAGGGGGTAATGATGCTAAATTGTGAAAGAGGGATGAATGAGATGATAGAGAACCTAGGAAAATATGTGAGGAAGAAAAAGTTAGAAGACAATGTGGAAAAGCAAAATGAGTATGTAGTGTTTAATAAGAGAAAGAGGAGGAACGAAGAGAATGAATGGACGTGTTAGGGAGAGAAAAGGTAGTGGTTGTAAGCAGCGGCGTAGCTAGGTATCGAAAGACTCTGGTGCAAAACAAAATGAGGGCCCTATCTAAACTGGTTAGGTGTTATCAAGTAAAAAAATAAAAATACTGTAACGGCGTCATCAATTACTAGATTGTGCTGGATTTATACTACAACGTACTCGAGTATGACATCATCTTTTGGAATATCCGGTACACATCGAGAGCGCCATGGAACATCTGGAAGCGTCTAGAAAGATTTAAGCACCGGTATATTTATTGGAGGGACATTCCATACCAAGTGAGCCACCTAAAATTTAGATTTGGTTCAAATTTCATAAATTAATAGTACTTATAAATAGCAATGTCCAAGCGCCATTTGAGATTTTTTAGGCCGCTTATTTTTGATATACATGGAGGTGAATTATAAATGAAAATACAGAACATGAGTAACCTTTCATTTGATTGCTCCGTTCCTGGTGACAATTATTTCAATTTAATAACTGTAATAGAGGCACCATGAAATACCCTTTCAAAATGGTCCGATGCAATTTTGATCTAAACCAATATTTTGACCTTGAAAATGACCCAGAAATTCGAAAAATGATTATTTTTCATCTTATGACTGCTTTTATTTGCTTCAAATATTACCCAAAATGTAGCTTATGACTTCTTCTTTAGTGGTCATAAGTTTTATTGTGGGCAGATGTTGGGTTCAGAAGATATTAAATTTCTATGTCCATTTTTTTTTTTTTAAGTGTATTTGTTACATTATTATGTGTATTTGTTAACGTATGACTATGACAATGCCTATGTACATCTGTACCTAATGGCTAATAAAGATTATTATTATTATATAAAAAATTTTAACACCCCTTACGACGTGAAATAATCGATTTGTTGCTCTTTACTTTTGAAAAAAATTATATCTTCTGAACCCAAAATCGGCCCACAATAAAACTTATGATCAATAAAGAAGAGGTCATGAGCTACATTTTGGGTAACATTTGAAGCAAATAAAAGCAGTCATAAGATGAAAAATAATCATTTTTCGAATTTCTGGGTCATTTTCAAGGTCAAAATATTGGTTTAGGTCAAAATTGCATGGGGTCATTTTGAACGGATATTTCAATGTCTCTCGATTACCGTTATTAAATTGGAAATAATGTCAGTAGGAACTGAGTAAAACAGATTTAAGTTCACTCATGTCCTATCTTAACATATGTAATTCACCCCCATGCCTATCAAAAACAAACAGCCTAAAAAATCTCAGATGGCGCTTGGGAGTTACTATTTACAAGTACTATTAATATGCCAAATTTGAACAAAATCTAAATTTTAGGTGGCTCACTTGGTATGGAATGTCCCTGGAAGACGTTCCAACTGGAGTCAGTTAGTCGTATCATCGAGTCTAGTCGGTCGAATCAGTCGCATCGAAGTTAAAGATAAGTGGGCCGAGTCGGACAGTTGCTTTTATCTACCCGGAGTGCCGCGTGATGTGTAAATAAATAATACGAGACGGTGAAGTAGTAAATTGTAAATAGTGTAATATTAGAAGTATAAAATAATTTGTACATAGTGTTCAAATAAATAAATAAATGGAAGCCAGAACCGCAACATTGGTGTCAGAAGTGGGATTAGGAAGATTAGTAAGAAATAAATTTATGGAAATAAAGATTAAGAAGAACTAAATATGTAAATCGCTATGATGATTAAGAAGAAATATGAAGTTGGGCACGAAGAAAGAAGGATCTGGAAAGAAGACGGGAAGCCGGTGTCACACACTTTCGGATTAGATAATGGTGCTGACTGCACTCGACTCACTGAGGCAGAAAAAGAGGTTTCAATGGAATGAAAATTGGAGGAAAAGTTCTACTTCGACGTAGAAATCATACTGGTATGAAGCGCTGATACTGTGCCCGGAAGATATTGACTAGAAGACTGCAGCCACTATCGTCGTTTGAAGGACGAGAATTGCACTGGAAGTTGGAAAGACCCGAAGAACGACCCGGACTTGCAATTGGTGCTTGGATGGAAAAATGCAGACCACGGGCGGACGGAAATGCAAGTTGTACGGTAATAACCTTGAGAAAAATTCTGCTGGGCCCAATGGGATTCCATGGATGTGGAAGATGGAGTCTGGACACGTGTGCTGGAGAAGCGTGTGGGCTCCCATGGTTAGAATTCCGGAAGTTCTGGATAAACTCCATGAGGGAGTACCTGGTGGACACCTGGGGGTGTGGACGATCTTTGGGGACCTGCGTCAGAGGTTTTATTTGGTCCCCATGGTTAATGGATAGAATTATGGAAATTCTGGAGGCACTCGATTGTGGAGTGCCTCGTGGACACGTGGAAGTTTCGCAGAAGTTTAGGAAGCCGCGGGTGAAGTTTTCCTTGGAGATATACAGGATACTGAGAAGTGCAGCAGAAAGTGTGTAACTTGCGCTCCAAGCAAGAGTCTATAAATAGGTCGAGGGGCATAGACACGTCAACACAGTGTGTGATGTCCATTTTCCAAAAGAAGAGGTATAGATAAATACAACGCCGTCCTTCTAGAATATTCCATCAAGTGAGTTCCACCAGATGCCCTAGTGAGTTAAGAAACTGCGACGGTTGCTGAGGTCATTATGAAAGAGTTCACCGATCGACTTGGAGATTTTCAAAGTTAAAAGAGTACTCCTCCTGGCAGACACCCAAGTGGTTACGGAGAGACTCGTGTACAAAGTGGAAGTAGACTGTTTTGTCCCAGGGTATCAGGAACTTGGCAATCGTGAAGATGAAGTGCTGTTCAGTAGTTCCGTCTATTTTGTTTGAATTAAAAAAGCCCCAGACTTTTATAAAATATCTTACAGGGGCCCGTTTCATAAAAAACTTGTCACTTGTAATACAAGTGTGTAGTCAAGGAAGAGCTTCATTGATTGGTTGCTGCTTAGCAACGAATTGGTTTTACAAGTGACAAGTTTTTTATGAAACGGGCCCCGTGGGAGAGATTATCGCAAATTTGGCTTGGTTGGTGGTCAGGGTCCGAGGCCCCCCCTGAGCTTGAGGGCCCCTGTGCACGGCACCGCCTAGCCCTATAGTAGCTACTAGGTTGGTTGTAAGAGGGAGGTGGAGGGTATAGAATGTGCTATAAGGAGAAAGAGACGATTGAACATAATTATGTGGAATGAGTGCTGTGAGATGAGAGAAAGAGAGAGAAAGAAAAGAGAGCAAATACTGAATGTAGATGCAAGGGAAATAAAATGTATGAAAGAGGTATGGAAGAGGAGGGGGAAGGTAGAGGAGGAGATGGGAGGTAAGAAGAAATGAAGATGAGTCGTTTTGAAACTAATACAGGAGTAAATTTACGTTATGGCTTACGTTATGCAGAGGAACCAGAAAGCCCGTAGGACAAACAGAGATGTCAAAATCTCAGATTGTTCCAGTTCTCAAGCTCCAAGGTTCTTAGATTAAAGGAAATCTCACTCAGATCTCAGATATCAATTTTTGAGAACATCTGTGTTGTTCCTATTACTTGTATGGTGATTTAATTAATGAAAATTTGTGGCTTTCAATACGCGCGACAGAAGTGAAATTTATTATTAAAAACTATAATTATAACATCACTTACCAGGATCCCATTGGTACACCTGTCATTTACAGTATGAATTCACTTAATTGACTTAGATCATAACCAATTTAAAAGGAACAAAAGGTCCGAGTCTATTTTGCGAAAATGCCCGACGAAATCAGCACAAAATGCGTTTAGAACCAATATGAATTAATCCAAAGAGTCTGAGTCTACTTTGCGAAAATGCTTGTCGAAATCAGCACAAAATGCGTTTAGAGCCGATGTGAATTAATCCAAAAATTGTCCGATAAACGCGTACCAATTATTTTGGTACTTATTTCAGCGGATATGAAATACTTTGGCATTTACGTGTTGCGAGGGATTTTCGTGTCAGACGCGACTTAGGCTTACACCGTGCCAAAAGCAAACAGCAGTTAGTGGTGGGGATATATGACGCAGCTGCCAGCGGAAAGAAGAGGTACAATATAAAATATCACCAATAATTTATATTATTGAACGCTACGCATTTTCGTCTCGGACGTGAATTAGACTTATCCAGTGCAAAAATCTTACACCGTGCGAAAAGAAGTTTCACTTCAAAATTGATCATTACCATTGTCCACAATGCTTTTATATTACTGTTAAATATCGTTAATTGGATTAAGTCACGGTGGTCAGATGACAAAAAAGAGAGTTTAAAAATAATCCATCACTGAAAGGAAACTCAGAAGAGTAAAGTGTTCGAGTTTAAAGTGTTAATAGCAAAAATATAAGGAAAGGTGGGTGGACTGTCTCATCATCACAACCGTGAGTAGGTATCTGCAACGTGGTAAAAGAAAAAAAAATTAGACGGCTTCTTCATCATCATATCGAGCGATCAAGACAATTTGTAATCGAGTCTTTCATGAATTCGAATCCGTGTGTCTTTCACGATTGATATGCTTAATTGTGGCATCTAAAGTTACGTCATTCAAGAAGTTTCAAAAATAATTTTGAAGTTTCAAAGAATTTAGGAAATACATTTTTAAACATGCAAAAAAATTTTGCCTCCCCAACATATTTTTTTATTGTTAATTTCAATTTTTCGCCAGATCTTGTGTATAAATAAAATTCCTGTTCGGTGTAACCTAAACCACTGCCATCAAATGCCAAATGAATTTGAAGAATTAACTTAACCTCAAATCTTAGTATATCGCCGCTTGCGTTGTTGATGTTGGTTGTTGTGTTATTTTTGTCTAGTGAAACAGTATCTCTAAGAACTTAATTTGTTCACTTCTTAAAAATGGGATTTTCGTTAGAACACAAAGTGTTTATGGTTGAGTCGTATTTTCGAAATGGGCAGAAAGTAGACGGCGTGTGGCAATATTCTGTTCAAGATGCATGGACAGAATTTCGTGAGCAGTTTCCCGATAATATTAAGTATCTTAAAGAATATTTCAAATTATAATGATGATGGCAGTAGTGTTCTGCCGAAACATGTTCCCATTGTAATTTATTAAAGTTTGTGGAGTTCGACTTGAATATATTTAAATTTACTCCACTTGGATTCATCGACATTCTTCTGGTTCAATTTGGTAACTTAATGATTTTAATTAAAATTGTTCTGAGAAGATTGCAACACGCGAATTTGTTGTCCAAAATTAAGTCTTCAAAATACACGTCAAATTATTACATATAAATCTCTTTAGCAAGCACCTAAATGACAGTGACTTCTCATCTTCAAAATTGAAAAGTCTTAATTATTTTTTTTTTAATATATATTTAATGTTTTGCCCTAGACACTAATTAGGGGAGCCAATATTCTCAGATTTTTCTTTTTGCATGCATATTTGGGTTTTCAATTTGCAGGATCTTCATCTACAATTGAAAATAGTTTAAGAACAAAAGTGTGTTTCCGAAAAGGTTGATAGACTTGTGGTATACCAGTTGAGGCACATAAAGGTTCGGATTTCTTGTAAAATTTGAAGAAAGACAATGGAGATCTCTAAACGTTGAAGAGTTCATCCATTTAGGAAAACTAAATAACAGTAACGTATTTACCAATCCCACACTTTGCAGGAACATTACTTATCGCAAAAGTATCTTTCGTAAATAGAAAAAGAACCAAAGATTTTCCTGCACTTGGATTTCAAAAGATAGTTTACCACTTGAAGGTCGAGGGAGCCTTTCGTTCGGATCTGTTGCAATGAAAATTGTAACTACAACTTTCGAAAGGATACTGGTGACATTAGTGAAGGGACTATTATTTGAGGTGTGTCTTGTATATTTCGACATCACCGCGGTGGGAAGGCCATTCAAGAACAGAAGATTCGTTTGCGAATTTAAAAAAAAATCAAATATGAAAATGTTTTGAGCTATTGCTTAGACACGAATGCCAAAAAATGGGAGAATTGTGTTATCTGAAATCCAGGAAGGGCAACTGCAGCTGGATTCTATTATATTTACTATAGATCTAAACGTGCGCACTGTTGTCCAAATGGTGCAACTGATGCGTATCCAAACAAATATACTATCTGTAAAGTTCTAGTAGCAAGCAGAAGTATAAATTTTATAGTTGAAAAAAATTTACCATACTGCAAATTCCAATAAATTTTCATAATTTTCATGCAATAAAAAGGATAGAAATACTGTTGCAACATACAAATATTATATTTCGATGATTGCTAACAATGAGAATATAGAAGGACATCACCAGGTTCAAAGACAGACAAACTCATTAACATTATGACGAATGATACTTCCGGGTAAAAACTAAGTTTGGCGTATGCGAATGAATGATATGAATAATAGCTAGACCAGTTTAGAGGATGCTTCGAAATTCTTTATGCAGACATAATGGGAATCTCTACCAAACCAAGACAATTTTTGAACAGTTAACAAGCTGTAAGTGTTCATCCTCTTCTTAAGAAGCAATATCGATAACAAAGTTTACGTCGTGATCGTTTTTGGGAGGTCCTTATTCTTTATGTGTATTATCAATGTACCATAAAATCTATACACCTTCGTGGAGACCATCTATATCAAAACCGACACCGCGCTCAACCCAATACACTGTCGACACTATTTCAGAAACAATAACACCACAAAATTTATCACACGTTAAACATAACAGTAAAAGTTTATTATTCTAATTTTATTTTTAATTGCCATTTTTAAGTGCCCGTACCTACTTTTAATTACCTTTATAACGACCAGAGAATGTATTTACGCTACTTTTTAACTTAATTAAAAAAATACTAAAAAAGCGTGAATGTGTGAAAACTAAGCCAAATACTGATTTTTAAATGGTTTTAAATGCATGTCAATTTTGCCCTAACGCTAATACTCACTAATCTAAATTGGAAAATTTTAGCATTTACCTGTTTCCCAAACGAACGTTTTGAAAGAGTAAATTAAGTAAATAATTTATAAAAGTTTGATTACCATTCAATTACGCAGGTCGTCCTAATGGAACTATTTTTGAAGCGAATAAATCAACTGTGTTGGGAAATAGCAACCGAATTTTAAATATGTATATGTGTTTTTATAGTGCAATTATTATTGTTTAAATCTCGACTAAAACAAAATGTTTGATGAATTTCAATTAAAGCTCGTGGCCCTAATAATTTTATGAATTTTTAAAATAAATTCCACAACTAAATAACGATAGGTGAGTATAAATTATGACGACAGGCAGTCGTTGCTTCATGAACTTAAATTTTATTACTTAGCACATGTTTATAACAATAACTCAGTAATCGACTTCCCGACAAATAATTATTGAAACCTGTTGACTCTAATTTGCATTGACAACTACTGTATTGTCTTTTGGCATTAGTGGTGTCACTACCGTAATGACGGTTTATAATGTAATTAAAAATTTTGTCATCTCATATGACTTCACCTTATTGATTATTAAAAAAACTCATTGTTAACGAATGATTAACCACAAGCAAGAAAGTGTTATTGCGACATGTTTGAATTTTTTCTGCTAAATCGGCTTATAAATAATTAAGTGAGACTGCGGTATTGGGAGAGGCTTTGGAACAATACATTACATCGTATGTTAGTAATTTTTAGCGCTTTCTTAAAGTCAGGGGCTTTCAAGGCTTTTGCTTTTACATTACAATTAATGGGTTCATTCAGTAGCCTGCATTGTTAATGTTCTAATTGCACGAGTTTGATGAAATATAGACCGAATTTTGTTTAGTTGCCTATTTGGGAAACAGTCATTGGAAACTGATTTTTAAATGATTTTGTACGAAAGATAATAATAACCACATTTAAATGAGCAATAATCCAATTTTTTAAAGTTTGAGGGTATTAGATCTACCATTGTTGGATAAATATAACTAGCCACCATAGACATATTTGTTGAAGAATTATGTCGTCAAAACCTTCACTTTGCATTAAGTTTTAAAAGTGAGTATGCGAATTGTCAATACTCTAAAAATTTACGTAAGATGTGTGACAAATGTTTTCTAAGTAAACTAGCTATCGGTTGTCCACTAAAACGTATTTTATTTTATATTCAATGTTTGGGACAGCATGCCTCTCATTTAAACTTATTACATATGTTTAATGCCTTAATATAAGATTATAGCATATATTTTATTATTGAACTGAAGCAAGTTATTAATAATAGTTTATTTTTAAATGCTATCCGGATATGTGCCTGGTAGGCGTATAGGTGTAAGTTTTTATGCATATCGTTAAAATTTTTATACCCCTGTGACTAACATAAAGATCTGTGCATTGTTCTAATAAGGACAACTATCACGTATTATAAATATAGAAACCTAAAAAGGATCGGTTGATCTGTCATAAATTTGTTGTTAATAAAGGGGTATTTTTTTTTTGCTGAATACTTTTTGATGTTCTTTGTGTTAAAGTCAGTCCTTAGAGGAGTCTGCGGTGCACACAATAGATAGAAAAATTTAGATAATAGCTGGTTATGAATATATTTTATGCTCCATGTTAAAGTCTTCCACAAGATACAATCGGTAATAAAACCATAACTTTATTCCACGGCTTGGCAGAGGCAGATTTATACCTCAAGTACCATTAAAATAGCCGTAAATTTCCTATAATATTTTTATTAATAGAGTCTCTTCATCTGCGTTTTCAAAAGTCGGACAGGTGCGTTAAATTTTACAGGCATCCTTTTGAAATAGGAGCACATTTTATGAGATACCAATTATTATTGATTATTTCTTTTTATTAAGTGCTGGGAATTTAATAAGACTTTGTTGGGTGCAGATAAAAGTTTATTCTCTTGGCGGAGCATCACTGCATTTTTAAGCCCGTAGTTTAAATTCTGAATTAATAACCAACGCATTAATTGTATGACGGGATGTTCAACAATCATGCGGTAATAAAATTTTAACTTATCAATAAATTTATCCCTAACAATGTGGAAATTAATTAGCACACGTTAATTACGTATACGTACAAAAAGAAATGTAGATATTTGTGGTGACTAATATTTGTGCTTGAAATATAAATGAAAATTAAGTAGAGAATTTCCCAAGCACAAAAAAAAACATTTTGAGCGTACTATTAAATTTAAATCTAGATAATAGTAGATTATATTACAAGTGACAGAAATGCTTCGTTGTCAGTGAGTGAGATCTGATACACATCTCACGAGCTTACAATGTCATTTCGATGACGCGTAAGATTCGACGTTTTATGCCCGACGTGTAATTTCTTGTAAAAGTTAAAAATCAAAAAATTCATGAAAGTGTCATTGTGTAACCATAGTAATTCACCCCTTTTTATCATTATATCACTTGTGAGAGAAATACTCCATTATACCTTTCTTTTGCGTGGCATCTAGATGTTAGTCGGGTATAAAAGGTATTATAGATTTATGACAAATAATAAAAACCAGCTGAAATAAAACGCATTAAACAGCAATCAATTCCTCAGCATAACTGTGACAAGTGCACACACTTCACTTTTTGAATTCAACAAGCTCATATCCGTCAACGCTTCACTCTACCAGAACCTACAGCATAGCTTATGTCCTTAAATTATTTACGGCAACAATTACTGGAATCTTGATAATCATATCAACAAAAATTATACATAATGTGACTGGAAAATTATCGAAAAGTGGAAGAAAACACAAACGGCGTCACTCAGAAAGAAAGTTGATGTCAAAAATAAACGTCGGAGAAATTTTTAAACTGCATGCAGAACAACTTTTTCACCTATTCATTTATTATGACAAGGAACTTATTTGCGTAATTTAATCTGTGTCGTTATTCAAACAGCATTTCCAGGTTTTTAACAACACATTGTAATGTTCAGTTGGCAAGTATGGTACTCGACGGAAAACATGTACAGTTGCATGCAAAATAAAATCGGCGTCAGTGTCATTTTAAGGTTATAAAAGGACGATTTTGGACAGATAATCTTATACTCTTCGTTTTATAAGTAGTGTACTGGGGCTAATATTTACTATAAAATTGGTTTCATTCAGTGTACCTATATTAACTTAACAACAAAAGATTTTTTCCCAACACTTACTTGATTAAAATAAAATAGATATTTAATACCTATATTAAAGTACTTTTTAATGAAACTCAAAATTTCACATGTTGTTAATAACTTACTTGATAAATTGGTTCTGAAAGAAACCATGTCGTTGTGATTTACATTGAATCCATGCAATAATTAACACCAACATAGCTGTACAACATTCCAGACTTTGCATAGATTACAAATACAGTTAAGTAATTTATCTTTATCAGTGACTTTTTTGTGCACTTATTGGTATTTAGCAAAAACTTTTCAACATTTACAACGTATTGTGAAATGGTACTAATAAAAGATTTCTCAGAAAAGTGAAATCCTAATCTCGGATTTACCCGTAACAACTTTATTTTTATAATTGATCAGGTTGTGTCAACCTGCTTAGAAATAAATCTCCAAGTCCGATTTATAGAACAACACATGTTGTTGGGCAGGTTATTTATCCCTGAAAGACGAATGTCGATTTCATTAGGACCATTAGCGCCGAGCTACTAGAATATTTTTTTATTAAATGAGGAGGTAGTTCATTACTAGTATATCATTGCACCTATTATAATGTCAGTAGTAAAATAGTTTGTTGATATTAATTCAATAATTATTCAATGGTGCATAG
This sequence comes from Diaperis boleti, assembly GCA_963583935.1. Classification (NCBI taxonomy): domain Eukaryota; kingdom Metazoa; phylum Arthropoda; class Insecta; order Coleoptera; family Tenebrionidae; genus Diaperis; species Diaperis boleti. The sequence continues at coordinate 20,502,727 of OY757246.1, read as the reverse complement.
AAGAAAAATATTTACATACTAATAAGCTACCGTGGAAAAAATTGCTAAAACAAGAAAAACATAATAAAGAACATGGTCTTACTGCTGTGATGCATTTTATTAAATCTACTAATAACAGTTTGTTCTTCTCCTATAGAACTGCCGTCTACCTTATATCTTATATCTTTGCTATTACTGCCTGATCGATAAAAAATAGTAGATTATATTACAAGTGAAGGAAATACTTCATTGTCTGCGAGTGATACACATCACACGAGCTTACAATGGCATTTCGGTCACGTGTGATCTACGACGTTCAGCAGTTGTATTTTTTCAACAACAACGAATCTTGAAAAGATATTTTTGAAGCGAGATTGCTTGACATTGACATCTAAAGTATAGTCAAGCAATAATGGTATTTTAGTCACTAGTGTTTGATCATTTCAGTTTTGGTTGAAATTTCGAGATATCTCGCCCGTTTTCATAAGGTGTAGTTTCAGATCTCTCATGAAAGTGCACCTAATGAAAGTAAGCAAAACATCGAGAACTTTTTAATAAATTTCAAATCAGACACAGTCCACATCCTAACTTAATACATGTGTAATAAATTTAATTATGAATAACTAGGTATTTTGGGCTAATTACACAGGTTAGGCACTCTTGGCTTCGGCTCGTACATAATTTTTTTACTGACTTACTCTTCTCGTTTCGTAATATAGTATTATGGAGGCATTTGTTTATTTTATCTTAAAGAGTGACAACCGGACTTCAAGTCTTTTGTTAAGTTGCTTGCTTCTGTGTAGGTGTGATTTATACGACTTTTCTCCAGAATTTGAAATAGTTTGGTGATTTTCATTTTCCAAGTCTCTGAATACAATGTGGAAGCAGCTCACTTCTTTCCTGTCGATGAGGTTCTTTCGAATTTTGCCATACAGCTTTAATATATACCTATTTCGATTTTAGCCAATACATGCAATCTATTCTGGGACAGCTTATCTTGCTAGTGGATGAGCACTCCTTGACCAAAATCCAGCTCCAGAGCAAGGCTTACCTGAACCTTTCCAGGGTGACATTTAAAGTCTTGGGAAGACCGCGATAGATACCCCTGTTGCCCAACCAGCACCTCGAGGAGAAGATGCAAGAGCCAATTTACCTACGAGGGGGACAGAAATAAATCGTGGACATCTCCAAGGCCTCACAGATAAAAATGCATCTCCACAAGACGGCGTCAGCTGCCCTGCAAAGATCTCGAGATCCAAAAACGATATCGAGATCGTCTTGTCAGTCTGGGGGCTTAGCTGTCATGACCTTTTGGCAGGCAAGATAAAGATCACTATGGCAGGTAGCGAGGGGGAAACAATATCCGAATCCGCATATCTGTTCAAGAACACCTCATTGAGAAGGCACTGCGAGGAGATCGAAAGAACTCCGAAATGTGTCAGACTCCATAATGTCTTACTGAGGGACTATCTGGGTAAGATCGGAACTCTACAAAGACCTCGGAGGAAACACAGAATCCAGTGAGGAGTCTCTGGAATTCCTTCCTGGTCAGTCGTGGTGGACGACCTCTTGTGGAACCTGGAGCAGATGGGAGTTGACGTATAAGGATATGCGGACGATATCACCATTCTCGTGATATGATGTAGCGGGATCGTCCAGAGATGGTGTACAGAGAAGCAGCTGTCGGTGAACACCGATAAGACTGCAGTCATGGTCAAGGAGGAGGAATCCCAACGACTTGAAGAGGCTCCGACTGTGGGAAAAAGAACAGTCAAGTATTTGGGTTTAATTTAAAATTTATTTCTTTAATGGGTTAATTGGGCAGAAAAATATAACGATGATTAATAGGGTGCCGACGTTTCGGCTCTTTTCGGGGCCTTTGGGTTTAATGTTGGATACTAAACTTGGCCTTAAACTCCATCTAGAATACATCAGTACTACTCAGGCCTTATGGACCTGAGAGAACGTGGTGGCAGAGACGTGGGGATTAAAACCAGGAATGGTTTACTGACTCTACAGGTGTTCCAGGCAGAAATTACTGCAATTGATGTCAATGAAATAGTGAGGAGTGGCAGTACAAATAGGCGGATCCACATTATGACCTGCGCTGCGTTAAAAGCTTTAGAAAGTGACGAAATACGCTTCAGAGTGGTGAACGAATGTCTCGAGTTGCTGGTGAAACTGGAAGAACACAATGGAGTAACTCTGTAGTTGGTGCTGGGACATAAGGAATTTGAAGGAAACGAAAGAAGCGACCGCCTTGTCAAAAAGGGGGACTTCGAGCCTACTTGTGGGATCGCACCTGAGACCGCAAAAAGGATGGTTCAGGGCTACATCAACACTGAAAACCACGCCCATTGGACGACGGTTTCTGGACTGAGGCAGTTGCAGATATTCATGGAGGGCCCGTCGCAAAACGGGCAGGAAATCCTGCGATTGAGCATAAGACAACAGAGAAAGGCAGTTGGATTCTTCACTGGACACAGCCGTTTTATGAAACATCGGGGTGGGGCAAGATTCTTATTGCAGGTTGTGTAATGAGGAGGAAGAAACTCCACTACATATACAATGCTAATATTTAGCGCTTTTTATTGACAGCACCGGCCTTATGCAGAAAAGCAACTAAGTGGAGCACCCTTTAAGAAAAAATCTATCCTTTAAAGAAATTGTGTAGGCTCTTGCTTATTAGACTGCATACCGGTTGTTTAAAAAAGGAACAGCGTCAAACGATAGTCAACTTGTGCTTTTTAAATAATTATGTATTTTTTAATATTTTTTGAAAGCCTATGTTTTCTGCTTAAGTTCCATATCATGATTATCAAATTTTGCTCTCAGAAGGAATTCATTATACAATGTGTCCCTGGATGGGGTGCCCATGAGGTGATTTTTTTTAGTAAGTTGTTTGGAGAAGAATATTTTTGGTCTTGACTGGTTTTGCTTGTTATAAAATTACAAAAAAAGATAAAACATTGCAAATTATAGTTGATATGTTTTAATTGGGATTTTTTTTCTTCGAATAGAATCGAATTTTTGTCTAAGTCCCAATATTTTTGATAAATCTAGTATTTAAAGCCGAACACTGCCTAGCAACGCTTAAAAAATACCATTGAAAGTTATTAAACTTCATTGTTGTCAAAAAAAATCGGAATACTAAGTCTTCAGCAAAGATTTTTTTTTATTCAGTGTTACGGTCTTGGCGACCTATCATATCAACACGTAATCCAAGAATTTCAAGAAAAAATTCCTGGGGTTCATTTGAGCCGCAATGGATTGTTCAAATTGTTTTGTTAATTATTTTTCAATTTATGGACCGCTTAATTTAGAACAGGTTGATTAAAATGTTTGACTGTTTTAGTTTTCTACAGTTGTAAGGTAAGATAAGCAAAACCAGTCTAGACGAAAAATATTCCTCTCCAAACAACTTAATAGAGAAAATCACCTCATGGGCACCCCATCCAGGGACACAGTGTATAACAAATTCATTTTTCAACGAGTAAATGTTTTTTTTTTTTCAAAAGTTGTTTTATGGAACACCATACTTTAAATACATCGTTGAATTAAAAAACACACTTTTAGAATCCATCAAAATATATCATTACATTTAAAATATAAAAAAGTTGACCGTCGCTTGACCTTGAAATTCATATGTCAAAAAATTTGATTTGATTACAGTTTGTAGCCACTAAACCCACTTCTTTTTGTTTTCCTAAAATCAGACAATAAATGGCCCTGAATTTTCATAAATCATTTTGCATGGAAAACAAGCTGTACCTACAGTTCTGTTCAAATAAATCTGGGACAACTCTTGTAACATAACTATCAATTCCACTTTTTACTTGTGTTGTATTTGTGGCTTTCAGCATGTTAGTAGTTACTAGAGAGGGCTCCCACCCACTGGGGCCCCAGCCCGGAGGTGCTTCTACCCAAGGGGACTTTTACCCACGGGGGCCCCAACCCGAGGGGGCTCCTACCCACGGGGGCCCCAACCCGAGGAGATTCCTGCCCACGGGGGCTCAAGCCCGAGGGGATCCCAGCCCAAGGCTCCTATGGAAAATGTAATAAGACTTGTATATTGTATCTCATACAAAGTAAGAATATTATAATTGAATAATTATGTAATCAGTAATAGATACAAGCTTCCATGCTGCTGGAGCCATGTGCATTTACGTACTTATTTGTTTGTGGGGAAAAATCCTCCCAAAATCTTATAGAAAATACTTCTATGTAATTACCTCAATCCTTGTACATGAGAGTTGTTTTCGTTTCTTACTCTAGAATTGAAGTTTCCCAGCAGTACATTTCTTTTATCGCATTGATATTACTTTAGTAAGGTTGCCATGAAAAGTGCCTTTGACCATTTGGCATTTTTAAGTGCATACACAGCTACTATTACCTACTAAACATCCTTGTAGGGGGCGTTCAAGGACTTTAAAACCCCGAATCTATCAACCCATGAAGTGTTTACAAGACGCAACTTTCTTCCTATTCTTTTAACATTCATCCGTTATAAAATATGATGCTTATTCCAGCTGTGATACTTATTTAGAAGGCATAGCTAAAATGGTACAAATTGATGCAGTCTGCTCTTTTTGGCGCTCGATTATAGGTTTAATCACTTATCTTCCACAAAATATTGACCATTTTATCGTTTTTTGCTAATGTCGCAGCATAAAGTAAAAACTAGTACAGCATGTTCTTTATGTTGTACACATTAACAAGTGCCGTCTTATACAGGGTGTCATCGAAATACCTGCAATAAATTTATGGCGTACTAGAGGAAAGAATTTCGAGTTTCAATTCAATCCTGTTTCCTGAACCTGGTCAGTAGAAGATACGTACAAACGTCACTACACAAATAATTGATAAATAACACAAAATGTTGATAAAGATAAACCGTTCTTACAGTCGGCTTATTCGCGTCCATTACAATGAAAGCATCGCTGAGTCTTCTAATACGGAAATACAAATTTAGTACTTCAATGATAGTAGGTAGCTGTGGCCCGCGGAGATACCACGAAAGTGAATCAGTGGCTTAATCAAGATTTTATGTATATTATGAAAGAGAAAGAATAACTGAAACATCACACGTTTGTGAAACAAAGCTGAAGAAACGAAACCAAGTTTTGTCAGAGATTGGAATTGGATTAGAGTGGAGTGAATAAAAAGAGGGATATTTGACTTCGTGTTAAATACAAAAATATGGGAGCGGGAAGAAGAAGAGTCAAGTCAAACTCAAAATTGTTATATTTAACTAAAAAAAAGAAACCGACTTCAAAATGTAAAGTTTTTTTTTTGCGTTTGTATAAACATGTTCAAAGAATAGTAGATTATATTACAAGTGACAGAAATTGTCTGTGAGATTTTTGAATCATGAGTGCGACAGCACGAGTGATACACATCTCACTTACATCTTACAACGGCATTTCACGTGTAATATACGATGTTTTGTCCAACAGTTGTATTTTTTCAAAAGATATTTTTTAAGTGACATTGCTTGAGATTGACATTTAAAACATTGTCGTAGTATTGCAATTTTAGTCACTCAAAGCTAACGTATAAAACACCTAAAATATGCTACTGTTGGTCAAAGACTATTTTCTTTTCCAAAAATCTGATTTGCCTTTCAATTTCACTAGAGCATTGGAAGACAGCCCAAAGATCAGGAATGGTATTCTGTAGTGCGAAGGCGTCGGGGAGAAAGACAAAATATCCAGAAGCACTGTTCTGCTGTGCACTGCTGTGAACCACTCTTCGCGTTGTGGTATGGGGCTCTATCTAACGCTATGTACAAGAGTTCATGGATCCAGTTTATCCCTTACTTACAAACACTTGAGTCCATTTATACCGTGTGTTATTTTAGACCATGGACCTTTTTGACGTTAACCCCCTTCCATGGCCACCAAGATCGAACATACAGGATCCCCAAAAACGACATCGGTGAACTCATTCTGTACATGCCCAAACGAATTAGTCAGTGCATATTGAACAACCCAATTATTAATTTTTGTTAGAATGCCTTAATATTTTTCTTTAGAATTTTCATCATTAGCTGACTTACAGCCCGATTTCATGTTGATTTGCGACTAGTCGCAAATGCCGGTTGCTATGGAAACGTCGTAACTGAAAACTAGTCAGTAAGGATCAATTTCATGTGAAATGAAACATGAAATTGAGCCTTACTGTCTAATCCATTGCGCCTAATCGCAAATTACGACCCAGAACATGAAATCGGGCTGTTACACTAGAATTGTAATGCAATAAAAATAATCAAAAAATATGTGCAGTCACAATGGTTTCATAATTTAATAAAATTTTTAGAGCTCCTATTGATTTGAGCTTCAATAATGATTTCATGGTTTTATCATTACATTTGAATTTCACTCGGTTTTCCTACTTTCATCGTTGTTCAATAGTTCGATAATGGTGGCATAATTCCAAAGATTGGTAGCCGTTTCATAATTTGGTAATTTTTGCATTCATTGGAGTTGATAGTTTTAAAGTGGTTTCATAGTTGTATAGTGGTTTCTCAGGTTCATCGTTTCATAATGATTATTTCACGTTATGGTTTTTCCTTAGTTATAGTAGCTTTGTGGTTTCATAATTCTTTCATAATTTCTTAGTGCTTTCAAAGTTTCACAGTGGTCCCATAATTTCATAACGGTTTCATACTGCTTTTAGTGGTTTATAATATCAGAATTTCATATTTGTTTAATAATGAGTGGTTTCAAAACTTATTGTGCTTTTATAGTTTTATAATAGTTTCATAGTGGCTTTTTCATAATACGCAGTGTCACAGTATCTATAACATTTATAGTTTATACCTTAATAATTTTTTCATAGTTTCATAATACTATTGACATTAAACATTAATTTTTATGTCACCCTGTACATTTACGTAGTGTTAACATAATTTTTATGGGTAAACGTGCACAATTTAATTCGAACTGAATAGTTATTTTATTAATTTATTTAAAGCTCGATAAACAGGCCCATTGTAAAATTTACTTTAAAATATTTACCTTGTTGCTAATGGTTTTCACTAATTAAAGCAGACAACAAGTAATTATAAAACATGGAATTGAAACAAAGTTTGGGAAGCAGATGTATACAAAAACTGGTTCATGTTGTTTCTTAGTTAATTAATCCCAAAACACCGTTTCACTAACAAGGTGTAAGTAATTAAACATTATGTTAGAACGGTCTTTAAATAGAATAGAAATGTAGAAATTCAAATATGTACCTAAGTAAGATTTAGGCAGTCACAAACCGGCTAAGATGGCGAAATTCAATGGTCTGAGTATCGAAAATGGTTTAAAGAAGAAATTGGGGTCGTCCCCCTCAAATGAATTTGACGAATTCAACTATAGCATCTCGTAGACTATATAAAATGATGAAGCCTTAAAACGTGTTGTTTAATAAAATTGTTTTGTGAGATAACAGAGTGTATCAAAAATTGCAATTTCGGCTAGCATTTTCAAACGCTGTACATTTACCGCAGTCATTTCGGGGGAGCATTCTCATTGGTTCGTGCGTTTTTCATTGGTCTAGTAACTTTGAATTTTGTTTGGTGAATTTTGTTGACGTCACATAAAGGCGCGTTTCAAATAAGACAAATTTCTTTCATGTCTGTTATTTGAGGTGGTAGGAAGCAATTTACAACAGTTCTCCACCCTCTTTAGTTTGAATTTGTGTACAATAAATTATTTATCTTAATTATCATATTATTTATCTCTAGAATTATTTTATTAGGTTATGAAATTTATGGAGAAAAAAAAAACTGTAGATCTCGAAATACCCGTCATCAAAATTGATTGATTAATTATATGTTGTAATCTTTAATAATATTATCATGCTTTTTATTGCTTCATTATCATCGTAAAACCTCCTTCATCTATCAAACTCCCAATAGTACGTAAATTTTCTCCATTGTCTAACCGTTCAAATAATCGCAATTGGGAAACGACAGTCTGGAAAGCAATTTGCGTCAACACGTTTAATTGCTTCGTATGGGATCAAGGATGTAATTTTCCGACGTTATTACGTAAGAATAAAGTGAATGATAAATTGCAAATTACTAGAAGAAGTTGACAACGTGAAAGCTCGAGTGTTTGGCAGGTTGTCTATATCCCATTCCAAGAAGTAGTTACCCGATAATTCATCGCTACCTCTCATCAACACCGACACTAATAACAGCTCGCTTTCCGAATTACCATAAAAACTATCAAGCTTACGAAACGTGCTTGTTCTGGTATCAAAGTGGATGTGGGACTTTAATGCAAAAAAATGCACGCTGCATGGTTGCTTGCTTACCTTGGCTGAGCTGAAAGTACAAAATTATGATTTAACAATAAAATATGAGTAATTGTTAAACAAATGCGTGTAGGCTAGTGCATGTCAAAGACGTGGGAGTTGGGGTGCAAATGTAACTCACCGGACCCAGTGATCTGAGACAAGAAAAACCGCAATTTGTACTATTATTAATGCATCTTGGTTTCAGCCTTGCAAATTTTGTCACGCATTCAGATTTATACGAAAAGCAAATGAATTTAAATAGGATCACGACGTCGTAGGGCGTGCAAGGGGTTATTCGTGTGTAACTTTTGGTGTGCATTTTGTTTGCAACTGGGAACCCAGAAATGAATACTAAGGGTCGAAGTGCATGGTTCACCGTCGTGAAGTGCATACTAATTCGGGGTTCAAGAATTATTAAAAAAACCTTTTCTACTTTTGTGGGTATATTTTGTTAGTCTTTCCACATTTCGCAATTTGTGAAGAAATTATAGGATCTTAAATTTTTTTTTTATGGATTGGAATGAAGATAAGTATGTATGTGTAGGGGTTTACTTAAAGGAATTTGAAAGGGCATACTTTCAAATATAAATATTATTTAATTTATTTTATTAAAGAATAAATTTTAATAAACAACAAAATAAATGCGGTCTTTATAATTATAGTGTATATTTAGCGTGACTTTAAAAAGTTCACGAAAATTTAAAATTAAAATCAAGTTCTTACTAGTATCACCTGCAAAATAACTTAACAGGTTATGTATAATATATGATAAATATTTTAAATGCCGAATGCAGCATAAGTAGCAGTTATGTATTCTCCAGAAAAGTGAGGTCGGGGACGATAGCAGAAAAAATGTTGCACGCAACACGTGTAAAAAGTGGAATGGTAGGTACTAGACGTGTTGTCCAACTCGGCCTTTGACTTGGTAGCATGATTTTCACGCCGCGTGGAATATGCAGTACTAGATATTTTGAGTTTATTAGGTATGCTATCGCAGTGTATTAAAAAAAATGTTGTGAGGTTACGCATGACGTCAGTGGAGTGAATAAGAAGAGGGATATTTGAATTCGCGTAGCCTTCAAATATGGAAGTTGACAATATTTCAGAAAAAAAAAAGTTTTAAAACTTTTGATTGCAATTGTTCACTGTAGTGACGTCAGTAGTATATGTAGCATATTATATGGTCTACTTTAAATGTGTTTCAAATTTTTATCAGTAGATTTTCGAGCGAAATACGTATTGTATTACCAAAATATTTTAAGAATACTTAACTACCCCAAGCCTTGTAGATAACTTGCCCTGGCAAATAATTTGTAACGTTTGGTGTAGTTGGTTGTCCTTGAAACCACTTCTGTTTTTCCACCAAGAATTTTCTGATTTTCACCGAATATGCCGACGGTGGACACAAATGCAGAATCACTTGGAACTCTAGAAATCGTTCTATCCACACATCCCGAGCAAGACGTGCATTACCGCCGGTTTTTTCATAAAAGAGCACCATTGCCGTACCTTCTAAATTTCAATAATCACCCATCTTAAATTAGGAATGTATTGCGTTCGGTCCGGTTCGATTGATAGGATAATACTGATATTGTTCCGATGCAAAACCTAAAGTCGGCAAAAAACCATCTTGTGTGAAGAACGTTTCGATGAGGTTTTTCAGGTACGAGTTTCAACAAAAATTCAACAAAAATAAATGCAGTGGTGTGCATTGATTTTTAATCCAAACTTTAAATAGAATGTAGAATGATTTTTTTTGATAAACAATACCTTATGACGGCTGTGTTGCTACTCCGGTAAAGACTGACTGCAGTACCGTAATGTTTTGTTTACCGGACTGAAATTAATATGGGAAATCTTGGAATTTGACGATTGCGAAGTAATTACAATAGAAAAAATGGGGAAAAGATGTACATTTCACAAAAACTGTTTAGTACTATGGCGGACAGAATATTTTGAACGACTTGTCATTCATTGACATATTATAAATGTAAAACTGGCTTTATGGTCAACTAACCTAATTTTTTATTTCTTGTTATGTCACCAGTGATTGCCCATACGACATATCTCTCTGGCGAAGAGTTACTATTTTAGCTTTATTAAATTCAGATACGGCTGGCATTGTATCAATAAATTATTATTATTATTATAAACTTGCTAAACGTTTACTTCAAATTGTCAATTATAAATGTTATAATAACAGGAAAGGTCAGCTTACAATGACATTTTTTAGTATCCCAAAATCAAAATTTTATGTTCGCCGTAGTACCTGTTCATCTTCCACAATTTGGAAGGAAGGCATAAAATAAAATGCCTTAAAAAACTCGTTGCTGATAAAATCAATAGCTTTCGAACACTAAAATAAAAAATACAGTTACCTACAGTTCATTTAAATTTTCAAGGTTTTTGAAGTAGTGAAATATCGATGAGATGGAAGATGGAAGGGTGAGAAGAGAATTATTCATGTGTGCCGTATCATGTTTTTCGGAAAACTAAGAGAAAAGTTTACACTGGCGCTGAACGAAAGTTTTGTACATTTTTAAAAAAATTTTGACACTTAAAAAAATCTAGGAAGACAATGATTTATTATCCCCGTCAATCACTGACCTTTGGTAATAAACTTATTTGAAATAGTATTAAATTTATCAGAGGGTTATGTAAACTGCTAATAAATCATTATTATTCACAACCAGTTAGTAATAAATAATTGATTTTAAAATGTTGGTATGTATACTATTGTCTGAACCTGACTTTCTAATCGGTTGCATGGTGGCAACTTTATTTAAAAAAAAAGTCTTTTTCAGTTTATTAATTAAAAAAATAAATATAAGATATAATAAGAAAAGGGCTGTAGGTGATGAGGAAACGGAAAAACTAAGAGTGTAATATAAAAAAACAAGAGCACAATAAAAAAAAGCAATTATGGAGGCTAAGGAGAAAGAAGGCTGGAGGAACATATGGGGATGGGATACAAGACTGAAAGAAGCTGAGATTGGGATCCACTGGAAACATGAGCGAGGAGGAATTGATGGCAGACGCCAAAAAACCGTTCCAAGGAAAGAAAAAGAAAAAAATAACTTATAGCATTTACAGCAGCACCAGGAACGGATGGCCTATCCCAAGGAGGGAAAAGAAACAAGTTGTAAAAGGAAACAAAAACCTGGTGGGAAACAGCTAAATATAGACCCCTGTCTATGCTAAAGATCAACAGTAAGGTGTTTGCGGACTTATGTTAGAACGGTTGGCAAAGGAGAAAGGGGGATTATACGGTATTCGATTATTCGGTAATTCGACAGCCATCGCTTTACTGTGGCCTAACGGCATTCAGAGAAAGCATATTTTGCAATTACTGGATTTTTTTTTTAACATTCGATAAAGAACTAAAATTGTTTCATCAGCCCCGGTTCTGTGGAATCAAATATTCTGTTGCAAAAAAAAAGATATTTTGTCACATTTGACGGCAAAAGTCAATCAAAAATCAGTGGCGTATACTCGGAAAGATACGAACAAAATAACTGCATCATTCAAAGTGGTTTATTATTAAATAAAGGTAACTTAGATATTTAAAATAAATGTTCAAATCGGCGACGTTAGTTCTGTATCCAACCCGTCTCAACAACAAACTTTCTAGCGTTTTCAAAAACCTCTTTGGTATTCCTGAATTGATCAGACGCTAGTAGGATTCTGTGTCGCAATTCGTTCACATCAGGAATATCGGTGGCATAAACAACCGATTTCAGATGCCCACAGAAATAAAAATCTAAGCTTCCAGCCGGCCACGGAAACAGGCCACGTCTGCCAATCCATCTCTCCGGAAATGCGTTGTTTAAACATCTCCATGCATATGAGCGGAGGCGCCATCTTGCATGTACCACATTTGGAATCGCTGTTGTAGAGGCAATTCGTCTAAGAAATTTTCTACTTCAGTTTGTAAAAAATTCAAACAATTATTTTCATTTAAACGATTCGGTAAAATAAAGGGACCAACTAAGATATTTTGAAAGATTCCAGCCCTAACATTCAATGAGAATTGCTGCTGTTGGTCTCTAATTCTAGTAATATGCGGATTAATAATGCATATTCCTCAGGTTTAAGACCACATTGCGTGAAAAATGGCAGGATGATAAGTGCGACTAGTGTAGGCAGGGCGATGATACGAAGCACACCATCTACCAGTGTGAAAGGTGGGAAGACATAAAGCTGAAATGGAAATTGGGCAGAAGATCGTACCAGAAAATACGATATACTTATATGTTACCGCTGATATCCGAAAGCAGGTAATACGCATAATAACTGAGCATTTTAGGAATTACGCATAATCACTAAAACGGTCAGTTATTATGCATAACAACTGAGCACATCAGGAATTATCCATAATATCGGGGACACTCCGTTAATATTGATAAATAACTAAAAATTGAACCGGAATTATGTTACAGCAATTAAGCTATTTAACAAATTTTGTGGTGCACCCACCATTTTTTACCGTTTCTTCAACCTTCCCCTATAAATATCCTGGTGTCGTTTATGTTCAAATGTGACATTGTGATTATGAAAACAGTTCCGAAATTCGACAAATTACACCTTCAAAAGCCCACTGAATATTTTACAGATTTTCTTCAAGTGGCGCACCCACAATTTTCTACCGTTTTTTCAACCTTCCCCTATAAATGTCCTGGTGTCTTTTTATGTTCAAATGTGACATTGTGATTATGAAAACAGTTCTGAAATACGACAAATTACAGCTTCAAAAGCCCACTGAATATTTTACAGATTTTCCTCAAGTGGCGCACAAACCATTTTTTACCGTTTCTTCAACCTCCCCCTATAAATGTCCTGGTGTCTTTTTATGTTCAAATGTGACATTGTGATTATGAAAAAAGGTCCGAAATTCGACAAATTACACCTTCAAAAGCGCACTGAACATTTTACAGATTTTCTTCAAGTGGCGCACCCACAATTTTTTACCGTTTCTTCAACTTTCCCCTATAAATGTCCTGGTGTCTTTTTATGTTCAAATGTGACATGTGATTATGAAAACAGTTTTGAAATTTTACAAATTACACCTTCAAAGGCCCACTGAATATTTTACAGATTTTCTTCGAGTGGCGCACACACCATTTTTTACCGTTTCTTCAACCTTCCCCTATAAATATCCTAGTGTCTTTACATGTTCAAATGTGACATTGTGAATATGAAAACAGTTCCGAAATTCGACAAATTACACCTTCAAAGGCCCACTGAATATTTTACATATTTTCTTCAAGTGGCGCATCCACCATTTTTCACCGTTTTTTTAACCTTCCCCTATAGATGTCCTGGTGTCTTTTTATGTTCAAATGTGACATTGTGATTATGAAAACAGTTCCGAAATTCGACAAATTACACCTTCAAAGGCCCACTGAATATTTTACAGATTTTCTTCAAGTGGCGCACCCACCATTTTTACCGTTTCTTCAACCGTCCCCTTTAAATGTCTTGGTGTCTTTTTATGTTCAAATGTGACATTGTGATTTTGAAAACAGTTCCGAAATTCGACAAATTACACCTTCAAAGGCCGCTGAATATTTTACAGATTTTCTTCAAGTGGCGCATCCACCATTTTTACCGTTTCTTCAACCGTCCCCTATAAATGTCTTGGTGTCTTTACATGTTCAAATGTGACATTGTGATTATGAAAACAGATCCGAAATTCGACAAATTACACCTTCAAAGGCCCACTGAATGTTTTACAGATTTTCTTCAAGTGGCGCACCCACCATTCTTTACCGTTTCTTTAACCTTCCCCTATAAATGTCCTGGTGTCTTTTTATGTTCAAATGTGACATTGTGATTATGAAAACAGTTCCGAAATTCGACCAGTTACACCTTCAAAGGCCCACTGAATATTTTACAGATTTTCTTCAAGTGGCGCATCCACCATTTTTTACCGTTTCTTCAACTTTCCCCTATAGATGTACTGGTGTCTTTACATGTTCAAATGTGACATTGTGATTATGAAAACAGTTCCGAAATTCGACAAATTACACCTTTAAAGGCCCACTGAATATTTTACAGATTTTCTTCAAGTGGCGCACCCACCACTTTTTACCGTTTTTTCAACCTTTTCCTATAAATATGGCCTGGTGTCTTTACATGTTCAAATGTGACATTGTGATTATGAAAACAGTTTCGAAATTCGACAAATTACACCTTCAAAGGGCCACTGAATATTTGACAGATTTTCTTCAAGTGGCGCATCCACCATTTTTTACCATTTCTTCAACTTTCCCCTATAGATGTCCTGGTGTCTTTACATGTTCAAATGTGACATTGTGATTATGAAAACAGTTCCGAAATTGGACAAATTACACCTTCAAAGCCCCACTGAATATTTTACAGTTTTTCTTCAAGTGGCGCACCCACCACTTTTTACCATTTCCTCAACTTTCCCCTATAGATGTCCTGGTGTCTTTACATGTTCAAATGTGACATTGTAATTATGAAAACAGTTCTGAAATTGGACAAATTACACCTTCAAAGGCCCACTGAATATTTTACAGATTTTCTTCAAGTGGCGCATCCACCTTTTTTTGCAGTTTGCTATCAAAGCTATTTTTGTTCAAAATAAATAGATTTTAGTACCTATATAAACTTATGTATTTCTAGCTATTATCCATAATTTATGATGTGCTCAGTTATTATGCATAGATGATGCAGTTATTTTGCATAATAACTCAGTTTTAGTAATTATGCGTAATTCCTTATTTGCTCAGCTATTATGCGTATTAACTGCTTTTGGATATTAGCGGTAACATATACACTGGATTTAGGTCCGGAGAGTAGGCAGAACAAGAATATTATTGTCTGCTAAAAAGTTTCAAGTAATCTTAGCAACATGGGGCCGCGCATTATCTTGCTGATAAATTGCTCCTGGAATATTCTCGATGAATGGAACGGCTAAATTGGTTTTTCCTAAAACGTGTTTTAGGCGATGATCACAAAATAATTCAAAAATTTGGTAATTTTTAGGCGAAGATTACCAAAAATGTCATTTTTTGGTCTCTTTTGGGGCCGTAAAGTTTTACCTTTTTCTACACTATCTGTCATCTATCTGTCAAATTTTAATAGATCATTCACAAAAGATTAGTTTGACAGATCAGTCCCAACAATTGACAAATGTGTATAAAAAGTTTACGGCTCCAAAAGAGGTTATAGAATCACCTTTTTCGTAATCATCGCATAAAAAAATAAAGCATAAAATACAAAAATTAACGCTGTATTAATTTTCTGTTCTCACATGTTTGTCACAGCTGTTCTATATAAATTTGCCATTAAAAGCAAAGTATAATAAAATAGAATTATTATTAGGTAGTAAAAACAATTTTGATAATAATGATGCCACATTAAATTAATCAATGAAAGCTGAAACAAACTGGTTTTATTTTTACTGAAAATTTTGTTTTCAGTGTTGTCCAGTATGAAGGAACACAGGAAATACACATGAGATACAGGAGATATATAATTAAGATCAATAATTAACTTTGATATGATAGGGGAAAGTAGGGTATATTCGACCGTTTGTTAAATTGGACCACCAGTATATCTCAAAGGGTAGTTTTTTTTAATTGGCATAGTGGTTTTTTAACACCATACGGTTACAAACTAACTACTACGCTGTCGTGTGTTGTTTGCGAAATAGTAAATTTGAAGTTTCTCACGTAATTTTTAGAGTTTTGTTCTAAAGGCGTAGTAAAGCCAACCCCGACATACGATACGATAACTGGCGGTAATTGTACTTCTTAATTTTATGACTGGTATTTGCTATTTTTTATAATAATACTATCAACGAGTATGATATTAGGACTTTGTGAAAAGCACGTATTTTCTGTTGCATTTCTTGTCTGTTTGTATCTAAGTGCAATTTATTATTCAATTAATTTGACTCGTCGGCTAAATTGGAACAAAGTTTTGATCTCAAAATAAGGATTATATAATAATTGCGTTCACTTATCTTTAATAAAATGAGTAACTGTCATTTGATATAATTGATGGTTGTAATTTTTAAATTATTCAGCAAAAATTTAAATTTAATAAAAGTGATCCATTATAACCTACTTTCCCCTGCCTGTGCGTAAGATTAATATGTGCATAAGACAAAATATAATTTTCTTAATTATTATTAATTCAAAAGTTTCCAAATGCATTGATTTTAGATTGACGAAGAAATTTTACGATGACCTCTCCAGGTTGTGCGAACAGAAATCGTGACCGAAGCATGACAAATTATGCATCAGATCTATTAGGTTTATTGGGGAGAAAATGAGCATCGATTCTGTCTGTGATTCATTATTATTCAATGAAACCACGGAAATTTGGCCGTCACTTTAGTCATCAGTCCAATAACCTTCTGACTGATGGTAAATCCATGCAAAAGGAGAGTGGGTTGCAAAATCAAACAGGTCGCAGCATTATTATCAAGATGTTATCTAATTCAACTTCATCAAGCTTCAATTGGGTGCTATTAAATGCATTGTGCAACTATTCTATTTATTGAATTACATTAAGCTAAATAACGCCAAATTTGGATTTAGCAGTAGTGGCTATTATGTTTTCAGAGAAATATGAAAATTATTTGTTTCTCGTAGCAGGTTAGCGGGGGTTTCGAACAATATTTGTTTTTGAGTACTTTTTGTACCATAATGGCAAAGTTTGCTGATACAAGCCAGCAGACACACTTTACAATAAATTTTTATTTCAGAGTTGTAATATTGAAATTAAGGATGATAATGCAGCTTTAATTTTAACATTTGTTAAAATACTTTTATAATAATAAACTACTTTTCAGTATCTAGTTTTATTAATTAAATGTGTAGTTAAGTTAGTTAAGTTTTTCAGAATACGGTATGTCGATAATTTAAATAGCTTCATTTAAAAAGTTAAAAATTATCTATTTTGTATACACACTTACAATATAACTACTTTGATACAGTTTTAGCTAAAATCGTTTAGTTGTAGCTGTAGGCGTTGATTAACCTTTGCTAAATGCAGCAATCAAGAAACTGTATAAAATAATCCAATGTCAAAGTGGTAGTAATGAACCAGTTTTTAACTTTTGCTTAAATTTTGAAATGCACTTGATATATAAATTAAAATTAATTGTTTCATTATATTAATGAAACTATCTATAAAATGGTAATGACAAAATTACTTATGAATTATGTATGCAATCGGTCAGTATTCATTCCAATTAATTTTATGTCTGAATTTCAATGAGCAACTCTCCCCAAATTTGCGACTAAAGTGCGTTGAGAAAGCCGAACGAGAAACATTAAATTTGCAATTTACACTTTAAATTTGGTTCCACATGCTCCAAATCCCGTGAGTTTAAACTACACGTTTAATAATTATTAGAAATGCAAACAGTTGGATTCTAGAAATGTAATTTAACTTTTCCTCTTTCTTTTGTGGAAAGTCACTCTATTTGGAAAGATCAAAGCACTCATTAATTTATTTGGTATCTTCTGAGCACCTACCTTTCAACTTTCATGAAATTTGTTTACAATAAAACGAAATCTGACACTTTCTGAAATGTTTACGACATTTAACTCGATTACCAAATTTTGATATTTAGACGAGATGTTTGAGTAATCAATAATTTTGATGAATCATTTTATTACTACACACATATCTGTAGAAAATACATCAATTTAACATACCATAAGTTCGCTATTGTACGTGCATAGATCATTACTTCAAAAAATTACATACCTACGATGTTCAATTAGACCTTATAGACGAATTACATCACTATCGTTTTCTATACAATAATTAATTACTAAAATTGTATACAGTAGTCCGGCACACGTGCATAAGACCAGAACAAATGGTCATTTCCGTCACTACCAACAAAGGACAATGAAGAATCTGGACGACTGGAAATCGCAAATTTTGTTGCTAAAGACTGGAAACGAGTAATAACAGAACACCCTCATTATTTAACAATATTGCAAAAGTATGAAAAGCTTCTCTTTTCGATTGATGACAGTTTTACCTTACTTTTCGCAAAATACACAAGTATATATTCTTTAAACAACAGTAAAACAAGTTTGATGAAACAGTTACGTCTTCATTACAATTTATGGTAGATTAGTGGCGACACTTGTGTTGTAAATTAATTGTGATGTACTTCTTGGTACTTTTTTATTTCTTTGGTTATATAAGTGCAGTTCCCATAGATTTGGTACAAAAAATTACGGATAATGGCATAGAGGTAATTGTTTAAATAATACTGCGTGAGTGCTAAAATAGTATTGTTTTAGAAGCCTAAAAGTGGTGATTTTTCTAAATTTCAATACGCCACAGTCGGTGAAAATTCGGTATCTTCGAATGAGGTGTTAAATTTGATCGATCCCGAGGAGCTTGAAGGCCGATCGACGGAAAGTTCAAAAAGCTTGCAATCTGTCGTGGTCGATTTTGTGCGGGAGGTAAGTTGTTACCTTTAATTAAATGCAATGCAAGAATGTAAGTATTATTGATTGCTATTATCTGAACAAGTGAATTCAACAGTTACGGGTATTTATTAAATTACTCATTTACCCATTTATTCTCCGCATTCTTCTAGATGTCATTTATAATCGTTATATTAGTGTTAATGTCTCAATCGCTTTCTCATGTTTTCGCGATTACAACATAAAAGAGTGTTGGCCTATATAAAATAATGATTATTATTGAAAAGTGTGCTGGTAATTATTCTTACCCAACTAATGGTAGTTTAACTCACCCAAAATGCAAAATTTTAGGTAACGACCATTTAAAAATTTGGGACATAATCACCTATTAACCGTATCAGTTTTATAATTATTAGTAATTCATTTCAATATCAACCAGGGTCATGAAATCATAAATATTAATTATAAAAGACTTTTACAACAAGATTTACCTCATTTCTAACATACAACTAACATTGCAGCAACCATCAATGTTAAATTAGGTTAATATTTATTAAGTGTTGAATAATAGTGTTAGGCATTATTATAATGTCTTTTTTGGATTATTTTTGCAGAACGAAAGTTTAAAAGCATTTGATGTTTTACTTAATTAACCATTATACTCCTTATGGTATGCCATATATTATTATATTTGCATATTATTGCAACAAAACTTTGCTTTCAATAGTGTTAGAAGATATATGTACTCTGAAACTTTTTATTTTTAATTTATTAAGTCTTAAGCAATTTGCATTCTTGTCGTCTATATATAATATATAATTTCTAATAATGTGCAAAGAAGTACATTGAATTTTTTTTTACAAAAACAAAATACGTTCGTTATTTAGAAGCCAATGGAGTTAAAACTCTGAAAACAGAGTAAAGTGTGCCTTGTTACTATATTCAGAAATTATTGACATCTCAGTAGACTGTGGAATTTAGGTATTCCCTAAATTTTAGCATTTTGCGGATATTCTTCGTCAGGTTGCCTTCCTGATTCCTAACCTTATTTGGTTCTGTCATCATGATATACAATCTTTAATAAATAACCTCAATCTGATGTAGTTGACATTTCTAGGTTTGACATGTTTATATGATTTTAGTTTTAGTGACTTTATGCTAAAGCTGCAATCACATTGTCATGTCCACCTGAGATGTCAATAATTTCTGCATAACCAAAATTGTTACTATTATTGTTCTTCAGATTTTATTTATGGCATGATGAACGGGTAATACTTATAATCGTATTGTTCTATGATTTAAAAAAATATATATACATTTTTTATGTTTAAAAATGTTGTTTTTTTTTTCTTTTGTTTAAACTCAATATTAAGAAATACGAAATACCAAACCAGCCTCGTGCATCCCGACAACTTGCTTTCTTTCAAAAAATGTAATTTTCTGAAAATTTGTGCCTCTTTGAACTCGTAGCATTGTTTGACATACTAATATCCACACAAAGTAAGAAAAACCAGCAAACTATTGTCACAAATGAAATAAAACAAAAAATTTAAAAAAAAGTTCTAAATCTTCTAGTTCAGGGTGTTTTTTTTTTTAAACGTGGTGTATTATGACTCAGTGAAGAAGGGTGTAGGACAATAAAATTGAGGTGGTAACAAGATTTTGATCATTCACAAAAGAGTAGTTTGACATATCAGTTCCCATAATTCACAAATGTGTACAAAAGTAAAAATTTACGGCTCCAAAAGAGGCCATAGAATCATTTTTTGCAAAAACAAAATTTATTCGTTATCAGAAACCAGTGGAGTTAATACTCTGAAGACAGAATAAAGTGTGCCTTCTATACTATATTCAGAAATTATTGACATTTCAGTAGACTGTGGAATTTGGGTATTCCCAAAATTTTAGGTTGGCCATACAAGCGTTTTGGGGATTTTCTTCTTCAGGTTGCCTTCCTGATTCCTAACCTTATTTGCTTCTGTCAACATGATTTCACGTAATTTCTTAATAAAATTATAGATCGACAGAGAGTATCATCAAGAAGATGATATATCTTTAATATAATAACTTCAACCTGATATAGTTGACATTTCTAGGTTTGACATATAAACATAATTTGATTCACAGTTTTAGTGACTTTATGCTAAAGCTGCAATCACATTGTCATGGCCACCTGAGATGTCAATAATTTCTGAATAACATTTATATACCCAAAGTTGTTACTATTATTGTTCTTCAGATTTTATTTATGGCATGTTATTAAACAGGTAATACTTATAATCGTATATTATAATCTTTTTTTAATCGTTTAAAAATGTTTTTTTTATTTTGTTTAAAATACAGTGATCATAAAGTTCCGCACAAAATTCATAATTTAGTTAAATAATGTTTTTGGGAAAAACGCTCGAACAGGTCGATTTTTGTTTTCAAATTGCCATCTTTTCACATAAAAATGAAACTATGACACCGTCATCAATTTTTTTAAATGACAACCCCCAACTTCTTTTGGGGTTTTAGATGCACTTTTCAATGCTCTATTCAAAAAGAGGAAAAAAGTGATTGATACCTTGCATAACTTTTTTTTTAAATTACAAGTTTTGCTTCAAAAAAATAAATTTTTATTCATTGAAAAAATACTATTTCACTACGTATCCCTGGTGAAATGGCGCAGATTAGTCCCGAAGTGATTGACGAAGTGTTCAAAGCGTTAAAACACGTCTGGGAATGTGTGAAATATTGTAGGGTGCCAATATGAGCACTTGCGTTAAATTTTATTGAATGGTTCTTCATTTTTCGTTGTTTACTTTCAAAATTTATTATTTTTAATTTTTTTTTCAAGGAATAAAATTTTTATTTTTGCTGTAAAATCTCATTGCCATTGTTTAAATTATTTTTTTTGTTTAAACTCAATATTGAGCAAAAATTTTATTATTTGCGATTCTCTACAGGATACAAAAAATATCTAATTCATATTTAATTTGTTTATTAAATCCTAAACAATTTGTTATAAACAATTGTCGAATATTAAAAAATTACAAAAACAACCATGTGCATTACAGTGGGAAAAAATTAAAGCTGAAAAAAATTTAAAATTCCGTCATGAATTACATGTTTTTTAATATTAATTTCTAAACTTTTGCACAATTTTTTAGAAGTGATTACGAATCAAATTGACACGTCTTTCAACCTGTGAACCAGTCTATGAGGGTAGAACTACGAAGGCGCTGATTGGACAAGAATGAAAAAATAACTGACAACGATTTTGTTTTCAAGCAATTCTGACTATTTTCTGGCAATTCCGAGTTTTTTCTGGCAATTCTGACTTTTTTCTGGCAATTACGACTTTTTTCTGGCAATTCACACTTTTTTCTGGCAATAGCGACAGGGGTCAGACGATGATGCCGTTTTGTTGACTAAACATAAAATATGAAATACTGTCTACATTTCGAGTTTTACGTACAGGGAAATATGACCTTTTTGGAGTATGTTTCTTTAAAGGGTAGCGCGAGGCACCAGTTTCAGTGATCCACGGAAGTTGTCGTCTGTGAAAATTTGATTTTCCGTTTATCATTCATAAAAGCATAAAATATGAGATACTTTCCACATTTTGAGTTTGACGTACAGGGGTGATACACGGAAGTTACCGTTTGTAAAAATTTGTTTTTCTGTGGGTCATTGAAATTGGTGCCTCGTGCTACGCGATTGGCCACTTACAGAAACATACTCCAAGAAGATCATGTTCTCCTGTGCTTGAAACTCGAAATGTGGAGAGTGTTTCATATTTTAAGTTTAGGCAACAAAACAACGCCAATGTCCTACCCCTGTCGGAATTGCCAGAAAAAAGTCTGAATTGCCAGAAAAAAGTCGGAATTGCAAAAAAAAGTCTGAATTGCCAGAAAAAGAGATAGAATTGACAAAAAAAAACTCAGAATTTCCAGAAAAAAGTCCACGGGTTCAGAATTCCCTATATAAGTTATTTGAATGGTAATAAATGTAATTATTATTTACGACTAAATGTTAATTAGGTTTTGCGTTACTTTTCCAACAGTGATAATTTTATTTAAAAAAATCATGCAATCTAAAACTATGGGCCAAATCAACCTTAAATTTTTAAGGGTTTCAATCCGTATAATATGTAAAAAATATTCAAATCGTCATTTGTGTTTACATTGATGTATTAACAGGTATTTTATTTACATCATAATATGTAACTGTAAATTAATTTTTTTATACGCGCGTGAGAAAAGTCGTAGAGATTTGCAAACTCATTGTTGTTGCAATAACAAAATTGAGTATCCGATATTGGAGCACCGTTAATTATTATTGTTGAGGTAAACCATATTACGATCAATTCACTAAAATGTAATTATTTCCATACAATCTAATGTGGGCAATTATTGCTGTATTTATGATTAAGCCTTGTTTCCAATTATTATTTATTTCACATAATTTTTTTGAAAAAATATTGGTAATTTGGTATTTCTTACATAAAGAGTACGCCATGGTCACGTCAGTAATTTTAGTCCTGAAATTCTTTATTTTAACTTTTAAATTTCGATCGCTCTATTAACAAATTCTATTGACACACCAAGATAACATGATTGTCATAAACCTTGTTCTAATTCCTTCCTGTATATTTAAGGGGGCAGAAGCCGGTATGGGCCTCATCAATGACGTCAGGAAAATGCTGTTGCCCCTAGCAGAACCAGTAAGTGCAGTCCTAGTTCCCGTTATTAGATTGTTGATTGTGAGATTGTTGGGTTCAGAGTACAACTAATAGTCAGCTACGTTTTTTTGAAGTGCAATTCATGGGTTACCACCTATTAATCAAATCCTTTCGAACTCGATAATTATTATTTTTGCAATAAAAACGGTATTTTTACATAAACCAGTCAATTGTTGCGGAAAAGTACGTTCCTTTTTATTCCTGCCATTCACAATCGCCAGAATTTTTATTCTGTATTACTCAAGTAAATGTACCTGTGAAGGCCTGACTGTTCTCACGACACGTAAATAAGTTATTACTCCAATAACCAATTTAAAAGAAAACGTTATTGGTGATCCTTAACAAAGAACGATTGCAGGTGTTCTGCTTGAAATAATATTTTCATACGCAATTCTCGAATTAGATTAACATCCGCTGTAATTACGGGGATGTAGAAACTGGTGGCGAGGTTAAAGGTGACCAGTTAGTTGCACATTAAAAAAAACAGCAAAATGTTTTGTCATTACTATAATTTGTACATATGTACAAAGGTGGTGGTTTTTATAATATGTAAATTATTGTAGTAAGAATGAGGAGGTTTCTTTGACATACTTCTTGCGTAATGGGGCTGTCATTTCTTTATGTCAATACTATCAATATATGGTAGAAAGTTAGATCTTCTTTTGTAAATATTTCCGGTTTGTATGCAAAATAGGGAACTGAAACAAATCAACAAGAAACAACTACTGCGTTCTCTGACACAACAGTCGTTGATGTGACAACGTATGGCCTCGTAGAGCAACAGGCATTAGATCCTGTTTTTACGGAGACGTTAAATAGGACGACACGCCAAGAAGAGGACGTTGAAGGCGAGAAGAGACCAGACGATAGGGAAAAAGAAAGTCAAGAGAGCGATGAAGAAGAAGAGGAACCAGACATGATTACAGGTCTTATCTCTGCGTTTCTGGGTGGATTAAGTAGAGTAAGAAAATGACCAGTTAAATTAATTTTCATTTATGTGATCGCTTCTGTAGCCTGATGGTAGTGTCGACGTTGAGGCAATAACGGGACTGCTGGGCAGCCTGAGTTCGGTGGGTCTTCCACTTAAGATCTGTTAAAATATATCACTTTTAATTGCAGCAAAATGACGATGGAACTTATGATTTTAATGGTCTCACCGAGCTCTTAATGAGCTTTTTTGGAGTAAGTAGCGCTAACCAAAGGACGTTTCAAACTTTATATTACTCATTGATTTTTGTTTTGTATTGCTTCGGTTCTTTTTGTTACATTTTGCCTTTATAGCTAAGTTAATTCTTTACTGTATATTTATTCGGTTTGAATTATTCTACGTAGGTATTGATTTTTTGTCTATTATTTGTTGGATATAGGATTTCCCAGGGGTGTGTGGACCATCATTTACGCCCTTATTTTGAAAGATATCTCTTTTTGGGAGACGATAGCCACACGATACCTTCACAATTTAAAACTATTGGTATATACAGAGTGTTCTAATATTAGTAATATACCAAAGTTATGTTTTTTTTTTAATAGAATGCCCTGCATATTAGTGGGTAAATTTAAAGAGCAGTTAATGATGAGCGCAATGATAATTATATACATTATAGTACCAAACAGAATTTTTAATAAGCTTTTTGTCAATGTCGCTTGCCTAGGTAAATATTAGTACTCCTCAATTGAATTTGGACAATTCAGCTATAGCACTTCGTAGAGTAACATAAAGCTCCAAAACATGTTATGTCCCTAGTGGGCAAAAATATTTTAAATATATTTCAAAAAATATATTGGATATTGGATTTTTAGTGAGAGGTTTTTGAATATATATTGTTTTTATTTTATTCAAATGTAGATAAAATATAAATTTGAAATATTTTCTCTTTAACAAAAAGTTCTGTATAGTCATGCAATTTGCCTAGATGAAATAAAAAGACTTGTTGGCAGCAGCTGAAATAAATTATTCTAAACGTTTCATCCCTGGTCCTGTTTAGCATGAAACTATGATCGAAAATTCAAAACTACTTATTACCTTGAGCTTTCTAAAAGACAAAAACGAATTAATAATTTTAACATCTATTGAGATATAAACTGAAGAAAAGCTATCAAATAAATGATAAATACAAAAAAAGAAAATATTAGAAATTTAATAAAAATAAAACATAAAAATACATCATATTATGATGAAGAATTAATTATTAATTTTTAATCGAGCTTTGGCTAATGCCAGGTACCCTATGAATTTCTTCATCTCCTCCTCGGTGGCATTCTGACGGCGTTCTCTTGTGGCCCCTGAATCAATTAAAACTATATTAAATCATACCATGAATAAATTTCAATTTGCTATTAGAGTCTAGTCTATTACACCTTTGATTTCTTTCAATTTCTCGTTTTCTACAACAAAAGAATCACATACTAACACAAAATCTGTAATAGTTTGGAAGCTTGGCTTAGCGATGTTGAATTTAGAGTGTCAATTTCGGATTGTTCGGGCATTGAGTGTCGCCAGGCAGGTAGGTAATGGTTTATGACCCTTTGGGTTTCCCTAACGGGCCGACAACCATTTTGCCCGAAGTTTTGTTTGTCTGAATCATATACGTGCAAGAGAAACAAAGCACGAACCAGCAAAGAGCAAGAGCCACAAAACAAGTTACAATTAATGTAGTAGAAATTAAAGAAATTTTCATGCCAATTAATAATAATTTTGAACTTTTAACTTTTTACGGTTCAGTTCAGTCTCATTTCAGTGAGCTCCTTGCACGTATACGTATATGTCCGGGTTTGTTTACTGATATAGGAAATCATAAATCATCATTTTAGATATTCTAATTTATTATCAATCATGACATCTTAAAAAGTGGTAGTCGCTGTTTAAAAAATAAAAGATATAATACAGTGTAAACTCCATATAGCGAAATTGAAGGGAACGGGTATTTTTTACATTATAAAGAGTTTTTGTTATACAGAAAGCAAAAGAAAAGGATATAATAACAATATAAACCAAACAGACCTTAGCAATTTCTACGTTTTAAGGAGTATTTCGTTATATAGGAGTTCGCTATGTCGAGTTTACACTATACTTATAATTATGTCCCTGATGGTATCCCGAGCTCATATATATAAATCTTTATTTGCCCTACGGGCTTTCTGATTCCTATACATATACCAGTAAACTTAACAATTATAGTAATAAAAAAAACTAAATAAAATTCTACACATTCTTCCTCCATCTTCTGCCCAATACCTATTTTCCCTCTCTTCATTTCCGCACCTAAACCTCGCCATCATCTTTCTTTCTTTCTCGCTCTCTCTCCCCAAATACTTCGGTACTTCCTCGATCATGCATTTTCCGTACTTCCCGTTGTATCTGGATTCTCTAATTCTTTCTCTCCTCTCTTGTCTATCCGTATCCTTATCTCTTTCACTTAGTTCTACATTCATCCACACGCCTCTTTCTCTCAGTCTCTCTATTTCTTTACTTGCATACCCATTCCTCCTGTAGTAATTCTCCCTATCATTCTCCTCTGAATTCTTCTTTTTTTCTCTCCAGCACTCTTTTAGTATCCTACATTCTTTCCTCCCTTCCATCCTGTCTTCGAACTTGACCGCTCTTTTTCTCGCTTTCACTCTCAACCTATTCCTCTTGCATTCCTCTCTCACTATGTACCCTGGCGTTTCTCTCTCCACCCCTAGCACCCACCTCACATATTTCTCTTGCACTCTCTCTATCTCCTCTTGTTCTTTCCATCCCCATACCTCTCACCTTGTTCGCTTTTCTTGCCAGTTCTCTAATATTATGTGCCTTATCTGTGGCTCTTTCATTGAACACATACCTCATGTATTTGAATTCTTTTACTTGTTCTATTACTTCTCCCTCCCACCTCCAATCACTCTCTTCGTTCTTCCTCTTTCTCTTATTGAACACCAGCATTTTTGTTTTTTCTAAATTCACTTCTAGTATTTTCTTCTTCACATGTTTTCCTAAACTCTTTATCATTTCCTTCATTTCTCTTTCACTCTTTGCCACCATTACCACATCATCCGCAAACGCCAGGCTCCACACTTTTTTTCTACCTACCACACACCCCCCCGCTTGTGCTCTCTCTAACATTCCGTCTATATCTGCCACATACATCGTGAACAACAAGGGGCTGAGCGGGCAACCTTGCCTCACTCCCTTTGTTGTCAAAAACCATTCACTTTCCCTCTCCCCTACCTTCACTTTACTTTTTGTCTTCTCATATATCTCCTCCACCTTTCTTACCAGCCATTCATTTACCCTTTTCTCCCTCAGACACTCAAACGTCCTCTCTCTGTCCACCTTGTCAAAAGCCGCCTTGAAGTCTACGAATAATGCATACACCCTCCCCCCTTTCTTCTTTAACTCATTCTTCGTCAAATGGTCCAGGATGTATACATTATCCATAGTTCCCCTCCCCTCTCTAAATCCTGCTTGGCTGTCTGGTAATGCTCCCTTTTCCTCTATCTCTCTGCTCATCCTTTCATTCAGAATTGATGCATACAACTTGTACCCTGTGTTTAGGAGAGTTGTCCCTCGGTAATTTTCTACTTTATTTTTCTCCCCTTTATTGTAAATGGGGTAATTTACCCCCTCTCTCCACCCTACCGGGAATCCTTCTCCTCTCCACACCCCATTCATTACCTCCACCAGCCTCTCTAGCACTCTTCTCGTCCCATACATCCACGACTCATTCTGTATTCTATCCCTCCCTGGTGCCTTCCCTTTCCTCAGTTTCTTCACATGCCTCTCCACCTCTTCCATTGTAATTTCTTCTTCTTCAGGTTCTACTCGGTTTCTCTTCGTCTCTATTTCCGTTTTCTTTTTTCCTTTTCTCCCTCCAGCAGCCTCATGAAGTACTTCTCCCACTCATTCATCGTTATCTCCTCGCTCCCGTTTTCTTTTTTCTTTCTCTCTCTATTAATATAGTTCCATACCTCCTTCTCTGTTCTTATTGCTTTTATCTCTTCCTCCTCTCTCTCCTTCTTCTGCCTCTTCTTCTCCCTGCATGTCCCTCTGTACCTTCTTTTTGCTTCTAAAAAGCCACTTCTGTTCCCTTTAGTCTTTCTCCACTTTCTTAGTTCTTTTATTGCTTCCTTTTTACGTTGCTCGCATTCTTTGTCCCACCATTTATTCTTTCTTTTTGTTCCTCCATCTCTTACTGTTATTTCTCTTTTTGTCGCTGCTTTTTCCAATATTTCTACCAATTCTTTCTCCATTTTCCCTACTTCTTGTTCTTTAAATCTTGCTTTTTCCAGTCTTCTCTTACACTCTTCCACCCCTTGCTCGTCCCATACTTTACTTATCACCTTCCGCATTTCCTCTATTTTTTATTCTCCTCCTCTCTTCTCTCTCCTATACTTATCTCTATAGGCAGATGGTCTGACTCTACTCTTTCACCTATTCTGAATTCTTCGACTTCTTCCCATGCTTCTTCGTTTACTATTCCGTAGTCTATCACCGTCTCTCCTCTACCGCCTATGTAGGTCCATTCTCCTTCTTCGTCCCCTTGTTTGCTTCCATTCAGCACTTCCCATCCTTTTTCTTCTATCCATTCCATCAACTTCTTCCCTTCCGCGTTTTCTTTCTTGTCTTTGGTTTTTCTTTTTCCCTCTCCTCTCTCTTCTTCCCAATCCCTGGCTCCTCTTTCCCCAATTCTCCCGTTAAAATCCCCTCCCACAAGCAGACATTCTTCCCTGTTGTCTTTTAATGTTTCTTCTATTTTGCCTATTGTTTTTTTTATCTCTTTGCTGTATACTGTCACTATTTTCCACCATTTACTGTCTATTTTAACGTTTCTCACCATGTGACCTTCCTCTTCTCCCTTCTTTTTAATATTCTCTTTTATTCCTTTTTTTACCCCTGTTATTATTCCCCCTGCTGCTCTTCCTTTTTTCTTTCCCCTTCTCGCCCCTTGCCATTCCCACTTGAACTCCTTTGGTAACAGTTTTTCTATTTTTTCCCAGCTTTCTGACCATGTTTCTGTTCATCCAACAATATCGAACTCCTTCACATAGTCCCAAAAATCTTCTTCTTTTTTCCCTAGTCCCGCTACATTCCAAAATAGTGCCCTCACCCCTGTTTTTCTCGTTACCTTCTCTGATTTCCCCCTTCCTTCCTTAGTTTCCCTCCTACTTCCTTCTTTGTTTTTTTTTCCCGTTTCATTGTCCTTTTTACTTTGCCGTTGTCCCCCTTTTTCCCTCCTCCCCTTCTTCTTCTTATTGGAAAACCTCTAGTCTCTCTCCCTTTTCATTCCATCTCCATTGCTCCCCGTCCACTATTAATTTCCTATATCCCACTCTTACTTCTTTCCCTTCTTCCCTTTTTTCCTTCGCCATACTTCTTAGTTTCTTCTGTAAATCTCTTTCTTTCTTTGTGAGGTCGTTGTCTATGTATATCCCCCTTGTTTCCCTCTTCTCCCTCAATTTTCCTTTGTGCTTCATTATTTTTCCTTCTCACCCCATCCCTCCATCTCTACCAATACTTGATCGTTGTTAATCCTGTAACAATCTTTTACTTTACTATCCTCTACATTTTCCTTCAAAAACTTCTCTACATCCTCTTTTTTTACATGACTTTTTCTTTCCCCGTCCCATTCTGTTATCACGATGTTGTTCTTCCTTTTTCTTCTCTCTTCGATTTCCATTCTCTCTTCCAGCTTTTCCACTCTCTCCTTCCACCAGTCTCTCTCACCTTCCCATCTCTTTAAATTCTTCTCTCTGCCACTCTATCTCTCTCTTGAGTTCCTTGTTTTCTCGTCTTATTTCTTTCATCTCCTCCTTCAACTCTTGCAACAGCTCCAATATTTTTTTCTCTATCTCTGTGTCCGTTTCCTTCTCTTTCTCTGATGTCTTCTGTGTTTTCTTTACTCCAGGAGACCTCGCCGTCTTTTTACTTTTTTGAAAAAAATTCTCTTCCTTCTCTTCTTGTTTTTCTATTCCACACTCCCCTTTTTTCTTTCTTTTCCTTTCCTCCAGGTAAGAGTCCAGGCTTCCCTGACTGAGCGAGCGGTTTCTATCGTCTTTGTTCATCCGCTTCCTGTGGCGCCTTCTAGATGTCGTTATCTTCCGGCTTCGCCGATTTATTCTTTTTCCTGACTATATCTCCTCTTCCCTGCCCAATTCTTTCTTCCTACCTTTATCTAATACCTCTTCTCGCTTTTCTCAATATCTTCTCTAATTTTTTCTTTATATCACCTTCTATTTCTCTATTTTTCGCTACTTAACCTCTCTACCGCGTGTTTACCTTCAGCTCGGTAATACAGGAATCCGTATCCCGAACTCATTTTATGCAATAAAGTCTCGAGAAATTATTTTTTTCGTTTTAACCGTTTACAGCGTCAGATTTATGAAAAGAGGTTTTTTATATAAAGATGTACCGATAATATATAAAAATATACAAAGAAAAATATTCTTTCCAGCATCAATTATAAGTAATGCTATATATAACATACATATTACTAAAATATATACTTCAAATATTTTCCACAACATATTTCAATATAACTGATATTCAAAAAAGATTCAATATTTTCTAAATATTTATTAAAACTTGGCTACTGGGTGTTATTTAATAAGGTTGTTTTGTGAGATAACATTTTCAAATCCTGTGACGTCATTTCGGGGAGTATTCTGATTGGTTCGTGCGTTTCTCACTGGTCCAGTATTGACGTCTCAGAAACCGTACGTTTCAAATAAGATAAATGCTTTGGATTTTTTTAAATAGTAAACGCGTGATTTCGAATAAACAAAAAAAAATAAAAATACGGTTATAATGTTTTTTCGTCTAGTTTCTAAAAAAGCTGTTTTTGAAAATTGTGTGACGACTCCATTGCTTATCAATGGCAATTCTAGTTCTTTGTTTCATATATCTTCGCTGGTTGTAGGACGAATTGGATAGACTATATTTTTACATAATCCCAAAGGAAAAATCTACTTGTGTTAAATCGGGTAGTCTTGCTGGCCATTTGACAGGACCGCCCCTACCACTCTAATGTCTCGGCAAGCAGTAATTTAAGTATCTCCTTACATTCCTATAGAAATGTGCAGGAGCTCCATCCTGTTGCCATGACATGTTGACTCGTGTTTTTAAATCAACATTTTCCAAGCGTTAGTGGCGTGTGTCTTAAAAACTCAAGAAACATTTCCCCAGTTAGCCTTCCATTAAAAAGTAGGGACCAATGACATAATCCCCAAAATCAGCTTCTTGCAATTCTTGATGCAGTTCAATATGGTATGGATGAACCCGATATTTTTTTATCACCCAGTTTACTGAAGATTTCAAAATATGATTTTGGGAAACAATTTCTCTTGTACTGGAGTGAGGATTTTCTTCTAGCATCAGTAAAACTTCTAGCAACTACTCTTCCACCAATTAATTGTTTTTTTTCTGTTGTAGGCCAAGTTTCCAAAATGTTTTAAATTTTGCATTACCTCAACTCGTAGTCGCCTTGAGTTAAATCGATTTTTAAGGAGTAAACTCCAATTTGCGTGGACTCCACGCACAAATTGTTTGCTGATATCTTGAAAACGGATTGACTGACTTTTTTCGGGGGCGAATAACTATTAAAACATCGGAAAAATTAGCGGAAAACATTGTCTCATACATTTTGTATGGAATTCGTATATAACGCCATTTTTGATACATGACCGATTTTTGTCATCTTCGATTTGTTGGATTTGTCTCGTCCAAGAATAGCAGATTAACTATTGAAACATGGCCATGGGGGCCCAGGGGCCCCCTTGGGTTTATAACTCAAGAACGGCTATACCGATTTTTATGATCTTTAATTTGTTGGATTTTCCTCCGCCCCGAATAAGAAAATAACTATTAAAACATCGGAAAAATGGTACAGGGCAATAACGCCGGCCACCAAAATTTGTCGTACTGGGCTTTAAAAATGAAAATCGATTCTTAAGGAGTAAACTGCAAAGTTTGACTTCTAATGCGCGTGGACTACGCACACTAATTTTTTGATATCTCGTGAACAGATTGTCAAATTTTTTTCGGGAATAACTAATAAAACATCTGAAAAATTAACGAAAAAAATTGCTTGCTACAGGGCAACGACAATAACAAAGCCCCCATGGTACAGGGCAACAATAACAAATAACGCCGGCCATCGAAATGTGTCGTACCGGGCTTTAAAAATGAAAATCGATTTTTAAGTAGTGAACTCCAAAGTTTCACTTCTGTTGCGCGTGGACTCAATTTTTTTGATAATATCTCGAGAAAGGATTAACTGACACTTTTCGGGGGTGAACTATTACTCTTAAAACATCGGAAGGATTAACGAAAAAAATTTTCTCATGCATTTTGTATGGAATCCGTATATAAAGCCATCTTTGATACATGACATGGCGTTGTATGCTGGTTCCGCTAATGCCAGTAGAAGGCGTGCTTTATAATTTGACAAAAAAAAAACTGAATTTAATTCAGCTAACAAGTTTACAGAACATTTATTGATTTTGAGGCGGTAGAAAGTTCGCCGGGTCAGCTAGGTTTATTATATGAAAATGAATTCCTATTTCCCTTGGTCATCCCATAACTTGAAACGGCTGGACCAATTTAAGTATTTTTTTTTTAAATATTCCTTGAAGTTCGAGGAAGGTTCTTATGAAGAGAATGGGGGCCCACGGGGCCCCCTTTTGTTTACAACTCAAGAACGGCTAGACCGAATTTTATGATCTTTGATTTGTTGGATTTGTCTCCCCTCCGAATAGCAAAATAACTTAAATTATGGACATGGTGGCTCAGAGCCCCTTCTTGGGTTTATAACTCAAGAACGGCTGTACCGATTTTTATGATCTTTATTTTGCCTCCGCCCGAATAGCAGAATAAATATTAAAACATCGAAAAAATTAAAGGGGACGGGGAGCTTGGTACAGGTAAAGCCTCATGGTACAGCCCCCCCCCCTGGGGATAAGGGGGGCCAGGGGGACCCCTATGGTACAGGGCAATGACAATAACAAATAACACCGGCCACCAAAATTTGTCGTACCGGGCTTTAAAAATGAAAGTCGATTCTTAAGGAGTAAACTCCAAAGTTTCACTTCTGATGCGCGTGGACTCCGCACATTAATTTTTTGATGATATCTCGAGAACGGATTGATTTTTTTTTTTTTTGGGGCGAATAACTAATAAAACAAAATTAAGGAAAAAAAATTTCTCATACATTATGTATGGAATCCGTATATAACGCCATCTCTGATACATGACAGATGCCAGTGGATGGCGTTGTGTGCATTATCCTTTGATAAAAAACTGAATTTAATTCAGCTAATAAGTTAACACAACATTTATTGATTCTGAGGCGGTACAAAGTTCGCCGGGTCAGCAAGTTATTAATAATTTCTTTTTGGGTGAAATTCAATTTTTAAAAAATTGACAAAAGTGAAAATATTTCTTACAGGATAACTGTCCATGGCAGTAAACCGGCTATTCCATTTGAAAAAAAAAAGTTCTTACATTTTGTGAACCATTCACCCTGTATAGAAATATCCATTAAGATGACATTCAATTAGCGTGTATTAAAGTTGGGGCTATATAAATTATTGACAGAAAAGTATTGTTATAAAAGTCTGATAGAAATGATGGTCCACACACCTCTGGGAGAGCGGTATGTAATATTATGATTTATTTTTATACGATTTATTTAAGCAGAAATTAAGAAGCTACGATGAATCTTTTGTAAATCACGTAATTTAATTAACTGTCTGCTTTAAGGGAGGTGGAGAAGAAGGGGGCGGCTCAGATTTCGGCGCATTTTTGGGAGGACTTCTTGGAGCTTTCATCAAAGGCGTAGCCAACCCTCCCGGAGCGGTATAATTAACTTAAGCTCATTAATGATTTATTATTCTTTACAATTCCTGTCTCTTATTTAATTCTCGTTTTTAGAAAGGAGCTGGGAATTTTGTCGGAAACTTGATCGGTGCGGTTTTACCAGGGTTAAGTGCACCGGTAATTGCTTTCTTTTAATGTTGCTGTATTATATCGCTTGACATTTTGTAAATATTGTATATTTATGCAAACAAGATGTGTAGAATCGAGATAATTTTGTATAGCGGAATATTCATAGGCCCCAACTGAGGAAGGACAGACCGAAAAGCCTCATGAACCTCTGGACTCCGGTGGTTTCTTCGGTGGACTCCTGTCGTCCGTATTTGGTAATCTTGGCAATTTGAGCAATAGCAGTGGAGGAGGCGATCATCACGAGGGTGTAAGAACTTAGTTTTAGTGAAAGTAGCGAATTGAAAATTGTTCCAATAATAATTATAGGAAATAAATTGACACACTTTTGTTAATAAAGCATTTACAATTATTAACACAGTATATTGAAACACTGCTCTCATACTCATCACACAATACAAAATTCTTGCATAACTCCTTTGAGTTTTTACAGGGTGGCGGCCACAAGTTTTCACTTTTCAAGGCGATTTTTTCATTGATTACATCAATATTTTCATCATCGTCAAGCCACCAACATTAGAGAAGAAGACTGTTACCATTTAATCGTTTTATTGCAAGCGATTATTTATTATTTAATGTAAGGGTCAACAGTGATAAACGCAGGTGAATAAATAAATTATTTATTGATATGATGTATACTTCTTAACGGAAATTAGTTTCTCCACCAGGACTAATTTAAAATTTCTTTTAGACACTTTTAACTATTTCTACAATTATTATAATACCTGCCCCGTAAAAATTAGGTTAACCTTAAGTATAAATAAAAAATATCTCTGATGTAATAATTTTCTTAATGAAATGTGACTGAAACAATTCCATGTTCTTTAATAAAGGCACAGAAAATGTTCTTAATCCTTGCTTTCGATTATATTAATTATCATTAGTTATTTTGCATAATTATTCAAAAATGTGACTTAAAACTAATAGCGTAGTTGCAGTGTAGATTTTGTATTTTTGTAGCAATCTCCAAAATAAAAATATATACCACTAAATATGCCTGATAAATTTTTAAAAACAAGAATGGAAAGCACTGTTTTGTAAGTTTAAATTAAGCAGCTGGCCATTGTACAAATTAGATCATTCCCAGTGTTGTAGCAATTCCAAACAAGAACTTAAGCTATAAACGTCAAACTAAGTTTGTTAAACTATCTTGAAAATACATTAACCATACAATGAAAACTGCAATAAAGCTAAATACAATCCTTTCACAATAGGCATGAAAAATTCAATTAAATGGTTGATGAAGATGTTTTGAGAGTGTTAACATTTTTGTAGAAAATTGTGTACAGAAATCCTGTTTCTTACATAATACATTTATTTGAAGTAATGGTCGTTTTATTGTCTCTTCCAGTGGTGTTAGAATTACACCTTATGCAGTTGCATCAAGCATTCAGGAAGACAGCTGTATCTAGTATAAATGTTTTTTAAAAGTTCTGAACTCGTTGTGAAACACAACTTTGTAACAGAAAGTGAGGTTTCCTACTGAACACGTCCACATCTGGTGTCTAATATTCTGGTCCATTCCTAGATGACTCACTCACACATTCTTAAAACTTATTACATAACATTTTTTGGTTACTTAATTGCGGTAATTAGGGACCGGAAGCTCGTTCACTTTCAATGATCTAGTGGAATATTTTTTTTTATTAGAATGCTCCAATTTTATATTCAAGAACGAGATGCCACTTTCTTCCGACAGATTTGGAATGGTAACACTTGGCGTGTGAGTGTCATTTGTGGTTACACAACGGATCTACCTATTATCT
Organism: Diaperis boleti; assembly: GCA_963583935.1. NCBI lineage: Eukaryota > Metazoa > Arthropoda > Insecta > Coleoptera > Tenebrionidae > Diaperis > Diaperis boleti. The sequence goes on along the minus strand of OY757246.1, from coordinate 20,466,556 downwards.
CAAACAAAACGTTTGGTTCGGAATTATTTCCGGGTCAGCTGTAGATAATTGTCGGCGCTGCTTTTATGCTGGAAAATTTACGAGTTTAGATAATTGGATTAAATAATAGATGTGTTTGAATCAATTTGCAATATCAGAAACACATACAAAAGATATATCTTTCACGCTCATTTAGCAACTTTGCATGACTTAATAGTAAAGTCACAGCTAAACAGATATCTACCGGCTTGATATATCTTGTTCAGCAAGTTATTGCGACATTTTTAATTGGCTGTGGAAATTAAGACGATAAATACATTATTAAATGCCCGTTTAATTACGTATTTTGGAATAAGCGTTCTTCAACATGGAATGCAACTATACGTTTTAACATTTGATAATATAACTACAGATTTGAAATTCAATTAGACACAACAGTATTCATTAGTAACAATTCGCTGATAGGTGGCAGTTTAATGGATTGTGATATAAAGTGTAGATAAACAGATTCTGGTGAATATTTCGAGCTGTTAAGGGGACTCTTACATTTTAGAATCGGAGGGAATTTATATGCATTTCCTCAAGAAAATGTGGCTCTCAAATAATGAACGGAGTTTCCTGAAAAAAGATATGTGCTAAAACTTACAAAATTCTCGATCCTTTGAATATTTTTTTTAATAGATTTTGTCAAAAAAAAGAAACATTAAGTAAAGCGTTTACTTAGTAATACGTGTGAAATGAAGTTAAAACTATTTTGTAATATAGTTGAACGTCAAAATTCTCCAAGTACATGTAAATTTTGTAGTTCAAAGATAATATCATTTATCTACTTTCACTGTGTAATGTGCCAAATGCATTTTTTTTAAATGTCCTAATGACAGTTTTGCAGTAATCACACACTTGTGCGGTAAAGATTGACTTTTTGCAAAAAGTGTTTAAAACTATTTATTAATATAAATTGTACAATTGCAAAGATTTTCAAAATTAAGAGCAGCAAAATTAAAACTGGGTTCTTGCACCATGACGTCATTTCTAGAAGCAATGAAGAGCCCATTATTTTCGTTGCAATTGTTTTTTCATTTTCCACTGATGTTTCAACATGACGCTGGTCTGCCAAAATCACCTGTATACTTTGCTGGTTCAGATATTCCTAATGCAGTAGCGATTTTCTTTGGTCCTCCAATTGGCTGCTGGGTACATTTACCTCCTCTGTGGGTCAGAAAAAATCAATCGTGCTTGGTGTAACTGGTACATAAATCCATATATTTTTGAAATACATTTCTGAAATATTTCCTTCTGTTATAGCAAATTCCCGCGTAATTTTAGTTTTTGAATTCGGAAAAGTGATTTTGATAAATTCTCCTTCGTAAGTAAACAACTTCGTAACTATGATTGTTAGACTAGCCGCCCTGTTATTTTTTCATTAACGCGATTTTAATAATTTAATCACAAACACAAAAATACTCCTTTTTATATTAATGGTGAGAGTAGATAAAACGTTGTACGATGTTTGTGTGGTAATATCTTAATGATACTTGATGGGCAATTTTTCCGTCGCATATCGTCAAATTTACACATAATGTAGCAAATATCTATTATGAAGACCCGATTTTTCTCAAAACTGTAAAGACAACTTAATATTAATATAAATGATTCCTGAGAATCTTCAAAAACTTGTCAGCTGTTAGTTATATCACTATCTTTCCATTGTTAATTTATGTTGTTTTACATTGTTGTCAAACCTAAAGTAAAAAAAGACATTCTAAAGTAATTTTGTAAAATCGAACTTTAAGGGGAGCATTTTATAAGAGGAAATTGTGAAACCAAAAAAATATCACTTTCTAAGAACATGTCAACATCTAACTTTCTAAGGGGATGTTGTCAAATGCAACATTAAGAAATGTACTTTCTAACAGGATGTTGTCAAGATGTTGTCAAACCAAAACTAAAAAAAAAAAGTTGCTAAGAATATAAGTATAATATATATAAGTTCAACACTGTAAAAGACACTTTCTTAGGGGATGTTGTCAAATCCAACATTAATGTTTTTCTAAGAAGATGTTAAATCTAACAATAAAAAGATACTTTCTAAGAGAATTTTGTCAATCCCAAAATTGAGGAACACATGTTGACAAATCCAATATTTTCTATGAGGATATTGTCAAACCCAAAGTTAAAAGAAAAAGAAATTCTATAAATATTGTCAAACGCAACTTCACAAAGGGCATTTTTTCTAAGAGCATGTTGTGAATCCAAGAATTAAAAAGAAAAACACTTTCCAAGAATATGTCAAAATCCAACATCGGAAAGACACTTTTTAAGGGAATGTCTGACTCGGAGATCAAAAATTTCTAAGAAGTTTCAAATTCAATACTAAAAAAGACACTTTCTAGGTGAATGTTGTCAAACCCAAAATTAAAAACGTTCGACGAAAAAGTTGTCAAGCCCCCCAAAACTAAAAAGACTTTCGAAAGGCATATTGTCAAATGCAATATTAAGGGTCGCACTTTCTAAGAGGATGTTTTCAAACCAAAACTAAAAAAACACTTTCTAAGAATATGTCAAAGTTCAACACTGTAAAAGACACTTTCTAAGGGGATGTCAAATCCAACATTAATGTTTTTCTAAGAAGATGTTAAATCTAACAATAAAAAAGTTACTATCTAAGGGAATTCTAAGAAGTTTCAAATTCAATACTAAAAAAGACACTTTCTAGGAGAATGTTGTCAAACCCAAAATTAAAAACGTTCGACGAAAAAGTAGTCAAGCCCCCAAAACTAAAAAGACATTCGTAAGGCATATTGTCAAATGCAATATTAAGGGTCGCAATTTCTAAGAGGATGTTTTCAAACCAAAACTAAAAAAACACTTTCTAAGAATATGTCAAAGTTCAACACTGTAAAAGACACTTTCTAAGGGGATGTTGTCAAATCCAACATTAATGTTTCTCTAAGAAGATGTTAAATCTAACAATAAAAAAGATACTTTCTAAGGGAATGTCGTCAATCCCAAAAATTGAAGAACACATGTTGCCAAATCCAATATTAAAAAATCCAATATTTTCTATGAGGATATTGTCAAACCCAAAGTTAAAAGAAAAGAAATTTTAAATAAATATTGTCAAACGCAACTTCAAAAAGGGCATTTTTTCTAAGAGCATGTTGTGAATCCAAAAATTAAAAAAAAAACACTTTCCAAGAATATGTCAAAATCCAACATCGGAAAGACACTTTTTAAAGGAATGTCGGAATCGGAAATCAAAAATTTCTAAGAAGTTTCAAATTCAATACTAAAAAAGACACTTTCTAGGAGAATGTTGTCAAATCCAAAATTAAAAAAGTTCTACGAAAAAGTAGTCAAGTCCCCCAAAACTAAAAAGACATTTGAAAGGCATGTTGTCAAATACAATATTAAAGGTCGCACTTTCTAAGAGGAAGTTTTCAAACCAAAACTAAAATATAATAAAAATTTCTAAGAAGTTTTAAATTCAATACTAAAAAAGACACTTTCTAGGGGCATATTGTCAAATCCAACATTACAAAAGGGCATTTTCTATAATGATCTTGTCAAATCTAAATTTAAAAAAAGGCATTCTAAGTGAAAAGTTGCGCAAAATTAGTAACAATAGGAAGCAGTTTATATTGGTTTTAAACAAGCGTTGTAGTGGTTCCACCACTTGGTGCTGACGTTGAAAATCATAGATATCATAGAATTAACAGTAAAAGGATTGATAGTATTTATAGTATTTCTAAATATGTATACATGTTTAAAATATTTAGAATGGATATTGTGCCGGGAAATAATTTGTTTACTCTTTTATTTACATTATATTAAAGTAAAGTACAAATTTCATATTCCCAGAAACTAGTATGCTAGGGCGCTCCTCCTAAACGGCTTGACCGATTTTGATGAAATCTTTTATGTGTTTGAGTGGGTTCATGGATGGTTCTTAGCTATAGTGGGACCCGGTAGGTTGCGCTGTTGTCGAGATCCAGTTTTTTTACCGATCTTGATTTTTTTTTTTATTTATGAGGTCACCTGGATGGTTTTTAGCTACAGTTGGACTCGGTAGTTGGCGCTGTTGCGAAGATACAGATTTTTTTATTCCTTTAAAAAAATCCTTATGAAGTTTACTGCATCGTAGTATTTCGGATTGCTGAGTTCTGATATAGTCCGTGATATTGTTCTTTTGGTGGCATTCCATCTAACTTCCTAAATAAAATGTTCTATTTTCGACATTCATTTGTGCGCTTTTGATAACTATGCAATGTTTATGAAGTGTTTCGTGAAATGTACATCCGTGTAAGTTTATTTTACAAAGTAAACTAGATAATAAAAATAAAGTACTGCTCGTTAGCAAGGTCATCACTTGAGAACGGCTGGACCGATTTGGCATTTTTTTTAATATTCGTAACAAAACAAAAATTGGAAAAGTTGCACGGAAAATTGGAAAGTTTTTTTCTATGGGATTTTTGTATGAACTAAGGACCATAACTCACAATTCAAACGAGGTATATGAGTAATTCTTTTTTAGTTTTGTTCGTTATGGCCCTCGAAAAATTTTCAGGAAAATAAAATTCAAGACAATAATTATTAAGGAAAGTCGGAAAATTCGGTCAAACTGCAAAAATCAAAATATTTGTATGCACTCTCGATCATAATTGCACAACATTGTTTTTTGTGTTTTTTTTTATTCGTTGTGCTCCCGGGATGAAATTAACTCTATTTCAGCCTAAATTTGTCTTCTATATATGTAAATAAAAATCAATTGCCGCATGTATTAAACATCATCACTTCAGAACGGCTCGACCGATTTGGCTGTTTTTTTTTTCGCTATGTTCGCAGGTTTGTATTAAAGAAAATGTTTGGAAAATTCGGGAACAATTGAAAGTGTTTTCTTTCTGTGGGATTTATTTATTTTTACTTTTAAGTTGTTTTGCGATCTGTCCAGAAACAAATTTATTGAAATTTGGACAGGACTGGGTTTGTCGGGTCAGCTAGTATTCTATAAAATTTCATGTTCATAATTCTTCTACTCCCAAACGGCTTGACCGATTTTGATGGAATTTTTTGTCTGTATTTGAGTGGGTTCCTGGATGGTTTTTGGCTACAGCTGGAGCCGATAGGTGACGCTGTTGTCGAGATCCAGATTCTTTTAAATTTTCTGACCGAATCTTGATGAAATTTTGTTTATATTTATTGCTTCACTTGAATGGTTCTTAGTCACAGTTGGATCCGGTAGGTGGCGCTGTTTTTAATTATTAAGTATTAAAAAAATATCAAATCGGTAGAGTAGTTATAAAGTGATGCGCTTACCAACGAATCTATATACTAAAAATTAAATAAATATAATTAATCTGCCCAATTTAGAACATCCACAACAATGTTGCCATAGTGAAGATCCATAAATTTTGGCAGAGGTAATTTCAAATGAACGGCCTGGAACTTCCTTTAAGTGTTCATCAACTTAGTAATACTACAATTAACATTTGTGTAAATCAATTACTTAAGCTATAAAATTTTCTGAAAATTCTGGGAAATTGGAAAAAATATAATGTTGTATGACAACGTGAATAAAGAAATTTTATAAAATTATCTATTGTATTTTTTCTTGAATAAAATTTGTGTTTATTCACTCATACCATAAATAGCTATTTAACCACCAATTAATAAAATGTTGATTTATCCTAACTGCATTCATAGCAGTTAACCAGTCAGTAAGGAAAGATATGCTTCAAACGAACTCGCCGCGTTGAATGAAACTTGTATCTCTGTTTCGAATTTCATTATTTGTACGTTTTGGTATTCAACGACCAGAACCGAATTGCACGAACTATCAAAGAAAGTTTCAACAATTCCAGCGATGTACGAACGACATTGACTGTGTAAGAGAGAGTAGTTATCCGTAACAGTGGGGAAGCAAGTTGTGCCAGCAATTGGTTTGTGTTATGTGATGGTTTTCTTGTAGGAGTCGCACATCAATTCATCAAATATATAAAAAACTAATCAGCAGTAGTTAAGTGATGGTGAAACTCATATGGTGCTAGATTCAGGAACTTGGAATCATGTAAGTTGTGGCCTAGTTAATTCCATTCTGGTCGACATTCACTTATACAATTGGACGAATTTGTTATTCATATTTTTTCGTCGCTCCGAAGCAAAAGGCGTCGGTGGAGGTTTAGTTTTAGATAACGTCTGGCATTCTCATCTCATCGTAAGGGGATTAATAAATTAAATATCCCCCACTCGAGCTCGTATCTAATGCTAGAGAGGGGTTTTTTGAAACACCGTTTGAATTTTGATAAGATCTGAGTAGACCTTCATGGAAGGTGCCTATTTATTAATGGCTGTGCTGGAGAAATAAAAATAATTTTATTATGGAAATGAAACACTTTGGCTGTTTGTATGAATTAATTTAACCATAAATTTCGTTCAATTTAAACAACACTGAAATTGTGATGGTTGGCCACAGTAAATAAAAACAAATTATCGGAATTTAGATTGACATATTAGGTATACTTGATAGTTATTTTATTTTAAAAGCGGTTAAAATTAATGTTTAATGAGCGGTTAGTTTAATATTTATTTACTTTTATTTATTCAATTTCAAAACCCGACCCAACAATTTTGAGAAGTTAATTTAAATTGGACAGTTTAAACTTTCAGGCAAAAATGCAAAATTATATTATTAATTCCGGGCGAAAAATGAAATAACATAGACAAACAGAAAATGACGGATTCATACTAATGACTATTCAGTTCAACTGTCAAACTGTGCCATTCGACCAATAGCAGCCGTAGAATTTCAAAATTTTGGCCAATCAAAATCAATTGCGGTGATAAATTGTTGTACTAGTACAAATTGCCGCCGACAATCGGACTACACTTTTAAGAAAAATTATTTGGTTCACTGAATAGTACTCCGAATACGATTCGTAGTCAAAGTTGAGTTGACAATTTCTGGTTCCACTAACTTTGACTACTTATCGTATTATAAGTGAAAATTGTGGATATTATACGAAAAACGTCGTGGGAGCAATATTGTCACATTCTGTAACAACACATTAGTCACATTATTGTTAACCTATTACCTTTTAATACCATGTGAACCCTTTGGTTCTCAAGATAATTTTAAATGGAACATAATTGAAGGATCCTAATTTTAATATTGCTCCTAAACTGTTGCATCTAATGTCATAAAACCTTCAATTCAGAGGTTACTACATCTTGAAACTTATTTAATTTATTTTTTATCAGTTAAATACATATTTATCAACAAACTAAAAGTCAAGGTTTTCAAAATTTTTAGACCGCAGGTTCAAGTTTAATGAGATCGTGTGGTAATCACACTCTTACTAAATTAAAGTGTGAACAGGCTCTAAACATAGTTGTCTATAATTAAACTTGTCAAAACTTTTAAAGGGTGTTTTAATATGGAGGTGATAAAGTATAAAAGAAGACTGTTTTCGTTTTAGACTAGTTGAGGCTGTTATAAGAGAAAGCTTTCTAGAAATAGGGATGTTTTTGCACACTCTGTTCATATGTGGCTTTATTAGTTCTGTGTGGATATCGTTATTAGATTATTTGGCTCCAATCTTGTTTTGTTAGCTTCCATTTCTCCTTAAGGGGAAAATGAAGTATTCAATGTGAGCCTCAGACTCCATAATCAGGAATTGGTATCTTATTTCTTTTAAGCTTTTTTTTGATAAAAAACTGGTATTATATAAGCCTAACCAGGATAAGTAAAAGCACCTATCGCTTGAGAATTACTTCATCGGACATCGATTAACCATCATTCCGATGTAATGCTAGACTACTTTTACAACCTCATTGTTAATTTCATAGTGACCGTATTATAAAAAAGCTAATAACCCTATACCATCTCCACGTTACGTGTACTTACATAATAATTCAATAATGCAATTTTATAGTATCTACTTCAGCCTTACTAATTTTTAACCACTAACGACCCTCATTAAAAATTTGCATAAGCTTCAACTTAACACCGTCTGATCGTTTTCTCGTAATTAAAAATTCTATAGCAATACAATACACCAGCACTTTGCTGGAATGAAATTAGGTGTTGTCAAATTCCAAGCAAGTATTTACGAGCTCTAAACTTTACGGTTTCAGTGCGATTAGAATTGCATAATACCAATTTCTTGTCTTTAATTTACAGCTCTAATAAACTTCTAATGAGCTTAATTAGACATGTTTTGAATATATCTATAATAATAACGCGTGAATGGTATATTTAATTTAATGGGAAAAATATGGAATATTAAATAGACTTGAAGAACAATGTTGGGGCTTATAGTTTCAACGCAATGAAGGAATGCTGAAAATTGAAATTAATAATTGCACTATCCCATTACAAAATTATTTTAGCAATACCTGTTCTGTAAGTCATCATTCACTGACAAATATCTTGTAAGCATTGTAAGCGGCACTTTTTAGTCAGGTGCAAGTTACCATGGTTACCTTGCAATAATATTTTACTTACAGTCCGTGGACTGTAAGTAAATATTACATACCAACGTATGTCATTCGTGTTCCATGAAAGAAATTTCACCAGAGGAAGGTAACACTAAGACAAAAAAATAAATATATTCAGTATTTTAAGCGTCGTTTTTATTTAAAGTAATATGGAACTGACAATAATATAATTGGTCATTGTATTTACAGCAAATATTGATGTTAAAGGTTTATGAATTTCTTCCTTTATATTCGCGCTCGAATTGCTTGAATTCGATTTTGGATGATGGGACGAGACATCTATAGAGAAGTGCAGACATCTATATTATTCATTTCAAGAAATGAACTGCCTTCTCTACTGTTGACTTGAAAGATTTTGTTGGACACTTGTATTTTATTTGTTTCTGCACATAGCTTTCGGCCACTGTTGAGGACTTCCTTTTAAGTTGAAGAACATCAGCCCCGTTGTTTGCCAGGAGAGTAGCAGAGGTTCGGCGAATGGAGTGCCCAGTATATTTTTCCGCATTTGCTAAATGTAAATATTTAGCGATTTTTCTAGGAATTTTAGCAAAAATATTTCGCCCATCTGCTTGATTGACACACTTCCCGTTATAAAATCTCAGAAACAATCTTCTATTTTCCATATTTTGTGGTCTCAAACTCACATATTTTCTAAATAATTCCAAGCATCGAAAATTTTCATTATCCACAATGGAGAAAACTTCTTTGTTGATGGTTTTTTGAATCAGGTATTTTAACCAGGACAAAGTTTCCTTGGTCTGTAATGTCATCTACAGTTATTTTATTTCATACTGTGTCATATTTGTTAGTTTTACGTCAGAGTTTTGAGTCCGGAAAATTAGACTTTACAGTACAAGTCCTGTAAAAAAAATTACAACCAACAAATCAAACAGTTGTCATAGATACTCAATTCATGGATGTTTAAATACTGAATTCCAATGTCATTTTTTAAAATTAAAAACAATGATTTAGTATCTGTAGTATGAAATAAAACGCATTACGACATACGTCCGGAAACTTTTACAGTAACTTATCTCAAATTTCCTAAACATTTCGACTCGTTACTGTAAAAATGAGTTTTCCGGACTTATAACGTAAATTACTATTACATAACTCATCTTTGCGACAGGCCCGTGATATTTCCATAATAGCGACCACTTTCTTCATAAGATCTATTTCGTTCGGTGCTTCAGTCAAGAATTTTCAATTTCTTCTATAGTAAATATTTCACTTTTTTTGGACTATAACCAATATTTTTATTCTTCAGAAATGCTTTCAACTTTAAATATTTTGAAATATCGACGTTATCGTTAAGAGAAATCTTAGAAGGCAGCATTGAGTATTCACATCACAAACTCGATGGGGATGAGTACTTTTTAGACTTCTCCAGGAAATACGCCAACAAAACTGACTCTTCGGTATGGTTATTCCCTTTTTTTCCTTCGCTCCACTTTCGAAACAGGTCATACGTAACTTCGTACCTCTTTTTTGACTTCTTAGGTAACAATGATGCGCAAGCAAAACTTGCAGCCTCTTCAATACCATCCATTTTTCTATTTTCTACTTGAAAAACCTTCAGAACAGTATTGAAATGTTGATTTTCCAACAAATGTTGATTTAAAGTGATGTTTTTTTGTTTTGTATCCCACACAAACGCCACACAAATTTTTAATTTGACAACAATCTGAAGTTTATTGATTTTTCATAAAAATAACTTCAGAAAATGTTTTGCTTTTTCTTTTTTGTGTAGGTATTGCTAAAAATAGCTTACTAACCTCAAACTGTAAGTTTTTTTTTTGGTCTCGAACGTTTAGGAAACCTTGGTACCCTCGGTTTCCCAATCTTGCATTCTCGACCAAAAAAATTGCACTTACAGTTTACGGTACGTAATATACTATTATTTTCAAGTGTAATATAATAATAAAAAATATTCATTACTATATTTTCATTCCAACTAGATACAGACAACTCAGTAGGATGCAAAAAACTATCTATATTTTTGTGCTTTGGCGACTTATAACAATATATAACCGTGTACTCTGAATAAATATAATTAAAAGGTTGAAGACAGTATTAGGCTTATAAGAAAAGACAATGAAACCAAAGGAATTTTTGCATTATTTGTTAATTTTTTGCATACTTGGGGTCCTTACAGAATTATTGAGAACTTTCAAGACTTCAAGGCTTCAAAATTGTTCAGAATTTCTCAGTATGCTATAAATACATTTTCATTATTTTTAAAAATATTCAGGATTTTATTTTTCCACATTATTTGGGATTTTTAAGGATTCTTCAGGAGACTTCAGGACTTCAGGACAGAAGTTTTTAGGATTTCCATATTTTTCACGACTTAATTTTTTTTTAAGTTTATTCAGAAACCATTGTAGCTTTTCAAGATGTTTTAGGATTTTTCAGAACTCTTCAAACTCTTTATGAATTCCTAGGATAACTCGTTTAATTAGTAGTTTCCTCAGGTTCTCAGGTACTAGTTGTAGTTCTTCCGAATTTCTTTATAAGATTGTGTGTCCTCAAGACTTCTCAGAGCTTTTCAGCATTTTTTAGTGTACTTAGTTTAGAATTCATCAAAGTCCGCAGAATTTTTTTAAGATTCTGGAATTAAAAAAGAACCTGATAGCTCAGAAAGTGGGAAACATATGAAACTTAGAAAACTTAGACAAATAAACTGAGAACCTGAAAAACGCAAACATTGTATAGTCTGAATTCTGTAACTTCAACATGTCTAACCGCCATTTTCTGCGCGACCGAGTCGGTTTGAAATGCACCAGTGGCGCACCACATAATAATAGACACAGCAGAGACATGCGAGCAGAAGGATGCGCGCCCCTGGCCAAGCGCCGACCTCCCCTCTAAAGAGCCGAAATTAAAAATTGGACCCAAATTTTACTTCTGTGCCGGTTTATGGGTGTGTTGAAGTTACAGAATTCAGACTATAAAACCCATAAATGTCGGAAAATTAAGAGACTCAGAATTTGCCACTAAAAACTTGAAAAACTGGGTACCTTACATGAATATGAGAAACTGAAAACTTGAAAAGGCGAGAATCTCAATAACTGAAAACCTGAAAATGATCTTGCGAAATTGAGTATTTCTTAAGCTGTCGGTTAGCTTTTATTCCTTGAATTTACCTTACTTTTTATGAAATTTTTGACCACCCAGGTCCGAAAACGGAATTTTTATACCCTGAAATCACATATTTTTTTAAATAAGTTTTTGAAAAATTATAAATTAGGCACTATATTTGTTCCAGCCGTCATATTACCGCTTTGACTTTTAATTATAGTAAAAATCAATCTTGTTTTGAAGTAAATAATGTGAATATGAAAAAAATGTTACAGGAGGCTGTAAAGCATAAATTCATCAATTGTTTGATATAAATATAAATTAAAAAAATACAAAACATTGCTGTTATTTTTGAAAATTTGTTATTCTTCAAAATAAAAAACGCCTTTCAACGGGACACACCTCTCCCACTTTAGGGTCAACCAACCACTGTCAACCACAGGGCCCGTTGCAAATAAATCCAGAAAGGAAAATGGTGAATGGACTGGTAGGTACTATTACAACCTAAAATGTTGTAACGTCCTGACAAATTTCTGAGGTATGGGTGGTGACTCACAATCGATATATCCGCTAATGCGATTTAGTTAAAAAAATAACTGGACATCTCAATCGTTTATTCCGTACTTGACAATATTTCCCAAATCTTACTCCTAGTTTAGGACAAAATTACTATGGAGATGTTACTTCGTTAAGATGTCGATCGAAAAGAAGGCCGCCAGTTCGTCGCGTGGTATGCAAGAAATTATTCGTGCTTTTTTTTGTGGGTGCCGGTTATCTCTAAACGTGAATGCGCGGCAAAATCAAATTGTAACAGTATGTACCGTACCCAGTATTACACCCGGCGGGGGTGGTAACGCCCAGGTATATGAGGCCAAAGGTATTATCCAGATAGAGGTGTAGGAGAATAAAAAAAAATTCTAGTAGTACTTTATGATATGTGTATTACTATCACGTATGAAAGCGCTATACTGTGCTACTGGTATTGGTAATTTTAGATTATAAATTGTTAATTAATTAATTAGAAAATTACAAAAATCATTCACATTTCGACCAACCATAATGCTAGGGAGTTTTGGTGACTTGAACCAGTTTTTACAACGATTCCAGAGTTTATCATGCAGTTAAATAATAATAATTGCGCAACAAATGAAGATTTCAGAGATTAAAATTTTTGAATCAACATTTAATTACTGTAAATTGTAAAAAAAAGAAACTGGAAAACCCATAATTTTGAAAATCAAAACCCAAAATAATTTGAAACTAAACGTTATAAACCAAGGACCTGAGAAACTTTAAAATTGAGACATTGAGGAACTGAAGACCTGAGAAACTAAAATCCTGTAATACTCAGATATTAAGCTACTGATAACCCAGAAAACTGGGCTACCACTGAAAACCTTTGAGAAATGGAATAGCTGAGAGCTTAAAACCCTAAAGAATCTGACAACTAACAACTTGAAATTTAGATTTTTTTACGGATTGACCAGAAGGAGCTCCTCCTCCTATCGTACATTAGCAAAACCGTTAGGTCCCTTAAATCATGTGTCCTGACTAGACGCAACGACCCCAATTTGACTGCCTTCTGCTTTCCATCCGCAAGGATCTTTACCGGTTTACGACTGGAATGATTTTAAGATTGGAGACGGGCATCCTTGACGCTTCCTATGCACCCAATTACCAAAACGTTCACTGGTATATTGTCCGCTTTTCCTCCTTCTTGATGTAGAAGTTATTTTCAGCAGGAGCCGAAAATTCAATAACAAACATCTGCTTGGAGGAGGCTTATTCAGACTTATTCACTGTTATCGGCTTGATGGTGGAGAACGAATAGTTCCAATAGGTTCGGCATCTTTCGTTCTCCACAACGGATTCAATATAGTTCGGGGCATAGGGCAGCGTTGGAGTCTGGTCTATCGCATAATAGTATGTAATACTGAAAATTTGCTACTCATGGTGCTGCCTTACAAAATGCCCTTTTCGTGATCCCCGACAAGTACTTTTAATCAGTTTCACCCTAAAACACCAAAAACAATTTTTATTACAACTGCCAACGCACGTTTCGCCAACAATGTTGGCATCATCAGGGCGATGAGTAAACTAAAAAAACATTCATAAAGGCTTTAAAACTGAGAAAATGAAACCCTCAGATATTGGAAAATTCAGAAAGTGACCACCGGAAAAAGTGAAGAGCTAACAAATGGGGAAATTGAGACCTGAAAAATTAAAACAATGAGAAGCTGGGAATCTTACAGATTTAACTTAAAAAGTGAGAAATATAGATAATAATTATAGAATTTTACAAAAATCGTGCATATTTCGAATAACTTTAATTTAACTTTATGATAAACACGATCTATGATAAATGGTGATTTGATTACCATCAGAACTCGAGAAAAAGTATTGTACCGTTCTAAACGCAAAATATACACATATTTTCCGTGTGTATGCAAAAATAAATACACTCAAGAATGCTTAAAAAAATAGAAAATGGCTGCTGGACAAGGTTAAGAATAATCATAAATGTACTGTAATGTGGGTAAATATCATGGCTCATACGCAGGAAAAAGGCGTTGGACTAATTATCACGAGACTGCATGCACAAGAATTCAGTAAAGTTAACAACTGCAATGCTTTCTATTTTAAGCCGTGTTTAAAGTTTAAATTTTATTTTTACCCCAAGATTTAACTCGAAATAACAGAGTACACTTACAATGGTAATACCTATGTTACCATCAAAATTTAGTGTCAATAAATTATGTAAGAAATGTATGGGGCGAACCTATTGTGTAATAGTAGTTTATTATACGAGTTCATGTGTAAATTGGGCGCTTTACTTCACAAGGGGATTATAAGATGTTTTTACTGTTTGACACAACCCCAGCAAGCCTTTAAATTGCTTAAAATCGATAAAAATAGTGTGACTATTATCTGACATTTTCATTATTTCATGACAGGGTCGAACGATAATTCACGAATGTGTGATGATTCCAATTATAAACGAGAATGAAAGTTTGAGCAATTCATTTGAATGAATAATTGCCATTACACATGAGTAAAATACTGTACTTTTTCTACGATTACCAATTGTTTAGACTTTTGACCTTTCTATAAAAAGTTTCATTACACAATAAATTTCAATTAGAAAGGATTTATTTATTATAATTAACATGAACTGTAACATTGGAACAGTTGTGGAAGGTAATTCCAGGTACAGAATTGAAAGAAAAATTACTGTTTTCATTTATCTTATGTGGTTGTAAATTATGCAAATATTTTCAAGAATTATAAATTTTGCATTGGGTACTTTAGTTGCTAGATAAATTTTATCTGGGGCTTGATTAATAAGCTGGTTAATTTTTTCTTTTTGCCATTTTTCCTTTTAAGAAGAGCTCGCAACTTTGGCGATATGTTGCTGTGTTTAGGTTTTGATAAATATCATTGGGCTAGTCGAAAATTTGGACAAGCTGGGCACCTGGCTGGTAATCCTAATTCGATTACGCTGAATTCAATGATGCTATTTTTTGTAGTTTTTTTTTAACACATCTACAGATTAAGACCTTTCCAAAGGTGTACATATATATTGTTTAGGTGTGTTGAATGAAAATAGATTAAAAGTGTACCAATGTGTTATGTGTTATAATATTCTAATTATATAATAGTTATTTATGGAATGTACTATATTAGGCACACAAGAAAAAGTTTACCCGTGAGCTCGAAGAGCGAAGTGCCTAATATAGTATTCCACACGAGTGCAATATTAAGTTTTATCCAAAATCATTCCTAATAATTAAATCCTTTGTGCCTTTTATCCATTTCTCATTAAAAGCAGAGACCTATGGAATGGTTGCTATAGGTTTGCATTTGGTTGATTTGACTATTCCGTGAGTCCGAGTTTTTCTCTCACAAGTGTGTAATGATCAACATTACACCCTCAAATTACAGAAATGCTTCATTGTCAGCGAGTGAGATCTTTCAATCACGAGTGCGATAGCACGCAATTTCTTGTAAAAGTTAAAAATCAAAAAATTAATAAAAGTGTCAAAATGACGTTTCAAAAAATAATTCATGTCTTACCATTGTGTAACCATAGTAATTCACCACTTTTATGATTATATCACTTGTGAGAGTAATATACTCCATTATACCTTCCTTTTGCGTGGAAAAAATAGTCATCTACATGTTTTTCGGGTATAAATACTTTTATCTGCTTTTAATAGGAACACAAAGGATATAAATATTAGAAATGATTTTGGATAAAACGTAATATTACACTCGTGCGGAGTACTATATTACCCAGTAAACACAACCACGTGAGAAAAACGTAAAAAAAAGACGAGTAATAACGGTTGTATAGACGTTACGATGTCGCTGACTTCAACGTTACTTTCGACGTGTAAATAATAATATGACGTGTTTATAACGTCTAGTAAAACACGTTTTTTTACGTGATTTTACCACGTTGTTCAGACGTACTGATTTTCCGTAAACAAAACAACGTGAAAAAAACATAAAACAAACGAGTACCTACCAACCGTTAAATAGACGTTACGATGTCGCCGAAATCAACGTTACTTTTGACGTGTAAAAATGACGTGTTACAAACGTCTGATAAAACACGTCTCTTTCAGGTGTTTTTACCAGGCTGAAAAGACGTGTTGATTTTCTGGATTAAACGTCATTTTCAATGTCTCGACAAAACGTTCTGTAAACGTATTTTAAAGATATTATAAAATAGGTCTTTTTTAGGTGATTTTAGAAAATAAGTATATTAAAAAGTGCTGATTTTCATGACAAATATTTATTATAAAACAAACAAAGAAAATTGTTTTACAAAAGTTCAAATCTATTATAATGTATAGGTAAAAGTGAATAGAAAATATGAAAATAATTACTAAAAACTATAATATCAACTATGTACTACTAATATTATAAACTATATAACTATAACTATAATTATTATTATAAAAAAAAACTAAAATAATTATTATGGGCTAATTGTCATAATTAAATTAAGTCATTTTTTTCATGACTCGGATTGTGTGTTGCTCGACGTGCTGGGTCAGTTTTGCCAATGTTTGCAGTACAGTTGCCTCAAAGCTATATGAAATAACTATAAGTAACTATTGCAAAAATAAAAAAATCCTTACTAGCTATATGATTGTCGTAAATGATATAAAATGACACAATTTACCAGAATATGTTGAAGCTGAAGAAAATGCTGACATTGGCGATGCACGTCGTCGGGGTACAGCAAAAATCCTCTCCAAGGTTTACAGTTCGACGCCGCTTACTATCAAAAAGAGACTCATCACCAAAAACTTGCTTTCTTGAGAGACTTTCCACTGTTGTTTCCTCTGCAGTTTCCCCAATCTCCTTGATGAGGTTGTTGGCCTTTTTATTGTCTGTGTCATAATCCTCTGCAAAAAAGCTCAAAAGTTAAAAAATATATTTAATTAGAAAAATCATAAATATAATATCATATAAATGTATATACCTGTCTTAAAATGAATCTTAAAAACCTTGTAAGAAGGCCAGGTCTTAAAATCGGTACACTTGCGGAATAAATTTAAATTAAACTGGTTAGTAATACATATGCATAAAAAATGTATATTTAGTCACTACTTGTAAATAAAATACTGCACTACTTACCTTTAGGACTTTTGGAAGCTACACAAATCTCAAAACTTGGTAAGGCAAACGAAAACGAAACGAACTGCACGATCTTGGACGAAAAATGAAAATGAACAAAATCAAACGAAGCAATGGCCAAGCACAGATGACACATCTGGAAAGAGTTCCTTGGTTTCGTTTCGTTCGGAGTGCAAGGCGCAATAAGAAAAGCTGTAAATCACGTACATTTTGAAAGTTTTGTGTCTTGGAAGCAGCATGTTTGTTTGTCGCCAAAACAAATTCGATAAGGCAGAAATTTTCATTGATAGTACCATTGAATATCGATACTCTAACTACTCTAACTAGAGTATTGATATTCAATGATCGTACTGATCTATACGTTTGGTTATTATTTATTTTCGACAATAAAATTACGCTTGCGTCGTCGGTTCCTCAACCTTCAGCCCCCATCATAAACCAATATCCGTTCTTCTCAAAATTCCAGCCCCTAAACGGTAAAACTTTTCAACTTATGTTTCAAATTGTCCCTTAATTACACCTGCTTTCAATTTCGTTTTTAAAAACTTTTCATTCCCTGGCCAACACCAAACTCTTCTCCGGTCAAAGACACACTCAAACTTTGCGACACGACTCTCAAAAGAGACTGGTCTTTTGACACCTTCACTTACTTCACAGCGTTTCACATTACCAGACATTACCAATATTTATTAATTTCGTTGATTAACCGTAATAATTAAAGATCTTGATTTTTGTTTTCAACTTTAACAAACACATTTAAATTAATATTTGTAAGTACCTATCTAAGTAAGTAAATATAGCTACCTACATTGAATTATTTCTTTGCCGTTGGGTTAAAGAGCTTTTGTAATTTCTTATAACATTGACACCATAATAGAATAGGGAATGTCAATTTTATTTTTAAATTTTAGTTTAATAATTATTATATGACTACTTTTAATCAGTTTTCCCTAAAACACCAAAAACAATTTTTATTATAAATATCGACGCACGTTTCGTCAACAATGTTGGCATCATCAGGGTGATGAGTGAATCGGAAAATTGATTCAAAGTAGCTATCTACCACCAAAAGTGATCCAGACAATTGTTTTGTTTTTGAATAATTATATGAATTCTCAAAGAGCGATTATTCATCTCTATTGCGAACTAGGCGGGCGAGATGATCCTAAAACATTTCAACCACGAGATAACGTCAAACTTTCAAGGTTGTTTGGGTAAAATTCGGGGTGCCAAATGTTTACAAGAGCTAACTTAGTTGTTACCATGTTTCGTAAAAATTATGAAAGAAATGCTAGCCTTGCTAAATATTTCTATTGTTTGTACTTTTAAATTCTATAACCATTCTATTTTATTTAAAATGTGATTCAAATAAAAAAATGTACATATGTTTTATAACCCGCAACAAACAATTTACAGTGGCTTCTAAACTTGGTGCAAAAACCGCCCATATGGAATCTGTAAAAGACGCCAATGGAATGCGTTCCTTTGTAGTACATAAATGTACTATATAATTATATGACTATATAAACACGTTAATTTATTATAAAAATTTCACGAGAAATTAATGTCAGAACTGAACGTCAAAAATTACTTATATTTTACCCACATTAATTCCTTTCTATGCTTCTATTTTAATCGTAATTCAAATAAAAAATAAAAATTAGGTAGGATTATTATTCATTATGTATTTTAAAATCATGATTTTTATCTTTGAAACCCCTTAGTGACTTATAAACTTGACCACAAAACACACCTAATAATATGATATGGAATACGTTCCTTCTAGTGTTTATTTGCCTAGACAAACACGTATACTTAACGTGAAAATTTCACGCCTAGAATGCGTTTTTATTTGTAGTATAGATGACTAGAAAAACACGTGTATTCAATGTTAAAATTTTACGAGAAATAATAGTCAAAAATAATAATTTGGACTGCCATTCGTTCTTTTCAATTTAATATAATTTGATTTAAGTTATGATTTAAATAATAAATATTTATTTTTTAACATGATTTTTTATAAAAAAAGTAAATTGAGGTAAAGTAAAATACAATAATAAAAAAAATAAGGGAAGTAAATTGAAAAACCTCCTTTTAAATTCAAAAACCTATGGGGCTCCACCATGATGATGATTTTTTATACTCTGCTGGAACCCTTTCACTCCTTAGGTATTTTTATTTTTTATTTGATTAGAAAAACACGTGTACTTAATGTAAGAATTTCACGAAAAATAAACGACGACAAACACGCCTATATGACACTAGAATAATACGTGTATTTATTGTAAAAATTTCACGAGAAACAAACGTCAGAACTGCACGTGGAAAGTAACTTATATTTTATCAACATTATGTACCTTTCGTTGATTAACAATATTGATTAAACCTTTTTATTGCGTCATATATAATATTTAAAAATAACGTTTTTTTTTTAACGTTGAATTGTCGTTATTTGTAGATACGTCATTATTTTATTGTAAATTAACGTTGAATTTACGTTACGTAAAATACGTTGAAATAACACTGAAGGTATTACCAAAATATAACGTGATATTTTGAACCATAAACGTGTTATCAACCACATACACGGCTTTTCCACGTTAAAACAACGTGCATGTGTTTACTGGGTAGGCACTTAAGAAAATTACCTCTGCCTATAATATAGTACATTCCACACTCGTATAATAAATAACTATTAATATGTGAACAAGATTTTTAAATCTGAGAGCATTTCTCGTAATTTCAGGAATTATTTTTCTATTAAAATGAAAAATACCTCAAAAATAAAATAAACTAGATGTCTTATAACTACAGCTAAGTGTTACATCGTGGACTTGTAGCAGTATGCCATTTTAGTTTTGGAAAAGTTTTTTGTACTCGTTTTCTGAAACACATAACGGAAAAAGTGGTATGCTATAACTGAATATATAAATTTTCCCGCATATGAATTTAATTTGACAGCTATTAAACCTAATCTCAAAATTTTATGTTAATTGGTGTTCTAGCTCATTTTGCGTGAACGAATATAACAAATCTCGCTGTCCTCGTACTCTGACAGTATTCAGGGGCTCATTTGCAACACTCGGCGGAGCCTCGTGCTTCAAAAATTCCCCTTCGCCCCTGAAAAGTGTCTTGACAGCGCACTTGTCTCGAAATATACTATTTCTTCATTCTTGGCTACTTTTGAATAACAAGATAAAGCAATGTTATTAGTACCTACGATAATATTAACAAAACAAGAAAACAATTTATTATGTTTTTTCAACATCATCTTTCTGCTGCTTCTTGTAAAGCTTCTTTTTGTTCTCCCAGAAGGGATTCGACCAACTTTCATTGATTTGAATTGAATAAATGGTCAAAATCTGACAAAAATTACGAGTTGTTTTGTCTTTGGGATCAGAATATTCAATAGCGCATTTCAGAGGAAACAATAGATCGAAGAAGAGGACACTTCACCAAGCATAGCCCTTAACTGTAGTTTGACCCATTTGGAATGTTGAACTGGGAAACGTGCCAAATTTTAATAAGATTATAATTAATAATAGAAATAGATTCCACAAAATATAAAATTATTTTAAAACTACTAAATTTTTAATTAATACTAGGACTCAGGCTTATTATCATTAAAAAATTACTCCAATTCCTTGAGAGATGTGCATAATTTGCAACTTTCAACGGCTTGTAATCGGTTTCTCCAAAACACTTTCATCCACAAAACGTTATGGAAAATTTAAGTTGTTCTTTTTGGGAATACGATTAGAAAGTAATCCCAAAACCATTGTGCAGATATGAAGATATATGTTCAACCACAAATCATTTTTGATGATTAACTAATTTCACCATGCTTAACCGCATAGAAACAATTTTAAACAAAACATAGCAATTACTGATAATATAAAATTTGAACTCGACCATCTGATATAATTTAACGATTATAAAATGTTCCGCAAGGTGGTTATCGTTAAAAAGTTGTGATCTCATCGTAAGGTCAGCTGGTACCGGAACGAAACTAAGACAGAAGTAATAAAACGGATTCTTTGGGACTCATGGTTATGAATGCCCGAAAAGTGTAAGTGAGCAGAAATGAGACAATATTTTACGTGTTAATTTGGTAAAAACACATTAACGAAATTTCGGAAAAACCATAACTGAGTCATGTAGTTTTATATGAAGAAGCATGTTTCCTTAAAACTTTCACCCAGAAATTAAATAATAAATTTAAGTATATTACAACATTAGAGTAACAATGTACAATAATCTTAAAGACAGAGCAATTACATTTTTGTTAGCGAATAATTAAGACAACAAATTAAATGTTTAGAACTGTAATGTAATTTATGACGGACATTTCTTTAAATTGATTTAATGAATAAGAATGAAAAATCTAAATTAGAGTTTAAGCTGGAGATAAATACATCAAAGATGGGACACAATTGAAAAGTAACCACAAATCCACATTCAAACGGAGAAAGAATTAACACATACTTAAAATTATACGTAATATCAATATCCGAAAATAGGTGAAAACACAAAAAAAAAATTCTTAATTCTAAACTGACCTTAGTCCGGCAGTCCAGTTCTAAAATTTTTATTTGCATACAGTAGGTAATTAAGTGTTTTTGTTTATTATTACTTGGTAGACCTACTCTCCATATTTTTAAGGTTTTTTAAAATGTATAACAATAAGGTGCCGACGGTTCATTCGTAATACATACAATACTCCATATATGAAAGGGTACGGAAAGAATAATACTAAAGTAATAAAACTTGTCATGGAAGTCATGACTCAATTGAAGTAAAGGGTACGCAACCTTGTTGGCGGTAAATGTGTTTAATTTAAATTCAGTCGAAGTAAACGTGAATTGATTTTTCATAATAATAATTAATAATGGCGTGCAGACACTTTCAGATTAACTTTAAGAATAAGTTTGAGCTAGACTGACTTTCCCAATGTGCACCGGCCTTGCTATCATAAATGACATAAAAGACAGTTAACATAATTAACTGTTCATTTATCTTATTTTCTATGTAAATAAAGTAATGGGTGCTTGGAAACATTTACTCGCACAATAACGGTGTAATTTTATGTAATGCCATATCATTACGAACTGTGATTTATGCAGGTACACTTTGGGGGCAAATAGGATTAACTGGAGTGGAAAGATGCAAATTGAAGGGATGTCGATTTTCGGACTATAAATTATTCACTTTATCTTGTTAATTGACGTTATTAATACAACAGCTGGTAGATGGATGAGAAACAAGAGCATGGGAAAACTGCAAAGGTCTCATAAACTCTCGAAGGTAAAGTGGTGAAAATTTTGAAACCACACTTTTTGTACTGCACTCATTAACATTTATGTAATTTCTTAACAAGAACTAAGTATTTTTCCTTCTTGGAACGATTGTGGTTTGAACGTACCTTGAAAGATTGTTTTGTGGAATAAAAATTGTGTGGTGTTGACTAATTGATCTTTTCTTGATTAATTAATTATGAAACAGGGAACTATCACCCGATTCAGCGGAAAAAACATTGAGTCAATTGTGTGTAATGTTGAAATACAAATCAAAAGCACCGCTAGTTTTATAACTGCAGGATAATTTCAGGGGCTCAATATGGCAATTAAAGTTTTGAAATGTAACTGTTAAAATATAATATTAGTTTTATTGGAGTAAAATCTTTTAGTAAGTTGTTACATTTTTATTATTAATTAATTACAGGAGTTTAAGATGCAACATGGAGAGACATTTCTGGTTTTAAATTTCTCCAATATAAATTTTGTTAACTTTCTACACGCAACATAAAACGAAACGCGCCATGTCACATTTATGATTCAAAAGAGTTCTTATTGTACAAGCCCTACTTAACTTGTCGTAAGTGAGTTCATAATTCTATCTTATTTGGATTGTAACGTTTTATACCACTCAAATTTTTGAACGGAAGCAGGAAAATTGCTGTGATGTCTGATCTGAATGACCAACATGTTATTCTTAAACCACTTTCGCTCTCACCTTAAAATCTCTAGTGATAACTCCGATCCGTGAAAGAAATTTTCGGTCATCGACCACCTGCTTTTCTAGAATTACCATCGAAGTGTAAATGTATTTCTGCTGTTATAGGCAACCAACAATACGCCTGGCGCAACTTTTGAACAAATTTCGTCTTCTATCAGTTGAATGCTAATGTCGAGTGCAGTGAGATAAAAACCGTTTCCAACTGCATAACAATTAGCATTGTACACAAGTACTTAAACTGGTTTGAGACTGAGTTTTTAATCCGTTACTCAATAGTTTTATCAGACTATTATCCTTAACACAGTTACACCACAGCCATTACTATGCACATTTTAGTTAATGCGACTTGCTACACGATTCGTCGATTTTTCTCGTAGTGCAGCTTTCCTAAAAAGGACGATTTAATAAGCGGCTTATGCATCCGGCACAGTCAATAAATTTTCCACAAGGAAACTTCCGCCCCCTTCAGGCACAAAACACGTTATTAGATAACAAGAAGCCTTCTTCATTAGCGACATTGTGAATGTAACAAAATTTAATTATGCATCTGTGTAATCTGAACCACTTTCAATTGTGGATTTGAGCTGATATCGAGATTCTCCCTGGAAAATTCCGAATGCGCATATGTTGAATATTATTATACCGAGGACCGGAAATATTACGAGGAGACTCGGGAGAAAATTTATTTGAATCCGGAGATTTCAATGAAAGTGTGCTCACTTCCGGATGAAATTTTAAGCGATTAACGTTATGTAAACTGTGAGTGTTCGTGGGTTTTCTTCAAGTGCTTTTCACACGTTCAGCATACCGCCGGGTTGGGTTTTTATTAATTAATATCCGTAATGCCCCTGGCAGGTTGACACAGGGTTCATTTGATAAGTATCTATCGGTAATTTATATTATTTTAGTATGCAGTTTTCATTCTTTTTTGTGGGCTTTCATTTTTGAGTCATTTTGCTTAAATATTGGACGATAATCTTGTATCATGTTCATTTACACTTGTAAAAATTAATAGAAATGCAACCTGTAATTAAAGCGGTTTAATTGTCCGGTTCTAATTAATATGTCTTAACTTGTGTGTGACACTATTAAATTAAATTCTCTTGCTCGGAAACTCCGGCCGCCCGATGCATAATTTCACAATCACTACACCCGCTATGAGTAATTAAGAAACCCTCAAATTTCATAAGAGAAATTTGTAAATATCGGTCAATATGTAAATTTCGCCAATTTTGGAGAATTGCTGTTGTAAAAATTAATTTTGTTTGATGTTGCAACCACTTAATCGCAGCTTAAACTTCTATTTGCAATTATCAAATAGAAAAAAACTGTTCGGGTTTTAGGCCACTCCAATTTTCAATTAAGGTGAATGATAATAACTTAAATTTAAATAAAGTGACATTGGCTGAACTCTTTTCGAGCGATTTACAAATAATATGGCAATACAAAAATTTGAACTGTTTAATTATACAGGTAGTTGCAACTACTTAACGCAGTGTCGTTTGTTACATTTTACCTAGTTATCCTTCAGCCATGCAAAATACAAAACACTTTTTCAGAAGTTTCTTATATTTCAGTTTCTTTTTCAATAAATACCTGAAACCTTTTACTTCTAGTTTTATAAATCGATGAAATTTATTCAAGTCTAATAAACCATTACAGATTTGACTTAATTTATGTTCGAATTTCGGTAAATTTTGTTTTTCAGTTCGTCCAAGAATACATTTTTATACTAGATAATTTATAACGTTGATATGTGTTGAGAAGACAATATCAACTTACTGATGGAATTTGGCATGAAAAAATTCAACTACCCTTGATAAAAAAAACTTTGAGCTACTTCTATGGTTTTATGGCCCTCTACATGGCAGCAGTTATTGACGAACATTTAATAATTGCATAAAGCATAGATTTTCATATTATAATAAAAAAAATCCCAAACAAAAGTATACTTCTTCACATTATTGTGAATTGTCGTTCTTTGACCACACAACATGAGTAACCTACGTAACCGTCTTTTGATTGATGATTACTTCTTAATTAAGGCTTTTGTCTTGGTTTTACCAATTAGCCAATTTCCTAGAACTCTACGACAACTGGGTTGTGTGTTGAGTAAGAGAAAAATGTTGTCTTGACGTATGAAAGAGAACTCAGAAAAAAAAACATACATATTATGTATTTTCATATTATTTTTATTTTGTTTTGTAACCTTGTGTTTATACTGATAGAATTGCTTCTGCTTTTATTTGTTTGTTTTGTTGCAATTGGGCATGTTTGCTTAATAAATTGTGATAAGAAGATCCCCATTTGATCGTCGAAATAAATATTTTTGGAAGTAAAGGTTTTCATTTGTCGAATGATTTTAAAAAGTATCACATATGAGCATAAAAAGCAAAAACAAATTTTTTATCTTCCGAATTCAACATTTCATATCTGCAGTTCCAAAAAAAAATATAATATCAGACAAGGTATGATGTATGTGAATGTATGTGTTGCATACAATATTTTCGTACCAGAAATGTCTTTGACTGCTTTAAAAATCGATATTTTCTAGTGGTTTCCTATTACAAGACGGAAGCACGTTATAAAAGATTTAACAACGTGACTTGAAGGAGTTGAAAAGAGACAGTAAGAGGACCAGAAAACGAAAATAAACATGATGAACAAGTTTAGGTTAAAAATAAAAAGAAAATCGTAATAACAGGAATAAAAATAGAAACTACAAATACAATAATGCTATGTGGGAATAGTAAATGAGTAAAATCTGAGCACATTAATGAGATTAGGAAATATAAGAAATATATTTCAAAAAGCATTGGAAATTAAAAAAAAAGAGAAAAAAATCACAGCTAAACTCATCAAGAAAGAATGGAAAGCGCAGTTGAGCTTGAAGCGAATAGCCGACAACGAAATAAAGGAAGGAAGGAGAAATTAAAAAAGTATAATTGCAAAGACAAAAACACAAACAAAATATACAGAGTGATCATAAACTTCCGTACAAAATTCATAATTTATATAACTATTTGACACGTTCCCAGACGTGTTTTAATGCTTTGAACACTTTCTTCAATCACTTCGGGACTAATCTGCGCCATTTCAGCACGGATTCGTAGTGAAATAGTATTTTTTCAAGGAATAAAAATTAAATTTTTTGAAGCAAAACTTGTAATTTAAAAAAAAAGTTATGTAAGGTATCACTTTTTTACTCTTGCTGAATAGAGAATTGAAAAGTGCATCTAAAACCCAAAAAAAAGTTGGGGGTTGCCATTTAAAAAAATCGATGACGGTGTCATAGTTCAAAAACACATGACGTCATCATCAAAATTTTTATGTTAAACGATTACATAACTAAATTATGAATACTGTGCGAAACATAATCGAAAACTAAATTAGTTAAAGGGGGCCATGCGCGAAAAGCCGCTTGTCGTAGTATAGGTACTACGCGATTTCCACATAGAAGAGGTCCAGATGAAGAATGCATTTGTCTAACCTAAAAGTGTGTTTAACTGACAGTTGGTTGGCTACGTTTTATGCGCAATTGTTTTTTGTCAAGTGTTGCATTTTCAATTTCAATTTCAAGGCTCGGGATTTCTTGTGAAACAACTTGTATACAATTAATTATTTTTCGAAATTCATACACACTACAGTATGCACCGGCCCTTTCGTACATTTATTTTAACACATCGAACGGCACTCTGGATAAATACCGGCGCTGGCCGTGACTACGCCTCTATTGATTGACCCATTCCCCAGGTATTTCTCAAATTATATAGTGGACGCTTTTTGAGAGACTCCGCGAATGTCCTCATCTCGAATATTTGACATCTCTAACGTTCCTTATCTCGAATGTTCTCAATCTCGAACGTTCACCATTTCGAATGTTCTCAATCTCGAACGTTCACTATCTCGAATGTTCTAAATCTCGAATCTTCCTCGATGACAGCATTGGGAATCCTCTCGATACAGAATTTTCTAGACCCTAGTAAATAGATTGGCCACAGCTTTCTGAAAAGTTCTCGATTCTTCGCTTAATGACATAATTCCGCCAGAATATTGTAGTAGGTTGTCATCCGAAATATTTCTCCAGAATGTTTTGAAGTGATCTTGGATTGTCACCGACATATCATTACAAAATATTGACAGTTGGAGTACTTCCTCTACCCCCCAACAATTCCAATTTTGAATAAAGAAAACGCTCGAACAGGTCAATTTTGTCATCAAGGGGGACCAAATTGTAGCAAACTTTCATGTCTTAGATCTCACCCCTTTAGCCAGGGGAGCCACCCCCTTAAAAAGTTTAAATAGCATGGAGGGTCGTGTGATACATCATTTATTTATTTTATTTATTTATGATTTATCGACATTCTTCTGGTTTATTTTAAAGATTATTCAATTCTCTATCCAGACCTACATTTATCGATTCCCTTCTACAAAAAAAAGATGAAATCGATATTTTCCAAATCTACATAAAATACTCAACTAAAATTTCTACCCCCCAACCATTTCAATTTCGAAACACTTTTTAAGGGGGTGCCTCCCCTGGGTGAGACCTAAGACTTGAAAGTTTGGTACAATTAGGTCCCCCTTGATAACAAAATTGACCTGTTCGAGCGTTTTCTTCTGAGTTTTTCGAAATTGGAATTGTTGGGGGGTGCAAACTTTAGTTGGGACACCCGATATAAATATAAATAAATGTCCGTTCGTATGTTACGTTAAAACTAAAAAACGGCTATACCGATTTGATTTTTTTTTTGTTTTGTTTGTCATAATACAGGGATGGTTTAAAACAATTTTTCTTTTTTTCGATTCTTATGATTTTTTTTTTCGATATTTGGTGGTAACTTATTTTTCACGTGGACATGGGGGCCCAGGGGGCCCTTTGGGCTGGACCAATTTTTCGGCTCGACCGATTTTTATGATTTTTTTTATATTTGGTAGGTATGAGAATAGGTCACAAAGGATTTTCACATGGACATGGGGGCCCAAGGGCCCCCCATAGGCTGGACCGATTTTTCGGCTCGACCGATTTTTATGTTTTTTTTTTATATTTGGTAGGTATGAGAGAGAATAGGTCATAAAGGAATTTTCACATGGACATGGGGCCGCCTTGGGTTTATAACTCAAGATGGGCTTTTATGATATTTGATTTGTTGAATTTGTCTCCGCCCCGAATATCAGAATAACTATTAAAACATGTTCGTGACGGGCCAGAGGCGCCCTCTTGGGTTTCAACCCTAAAGTTTAGTAGAAAAATCGGAAAATTTAAAATAAGGTAATTTTGTATAGGAATCGCTAGTTCAGATTACTTTTAATAGATGGCGTTCGTGGTGGAACTATTAGACGATATACAAAACTGCCATTTCTTCTTGAATCGCTACTTCGGATTACTTAAGTTCACCGGGTCAGCTAGTAAATAAATAATTATATTGAACTACGACAAGCGGCTTTTCGTGCATGACCAAATTTGAGTAATTTACTTTTCGATTTTTCTGTATATACTGTATACACATTTCGAAATAAGTAGTATGCTTGATGGACCACACACCTGAAGTAAAACTTTTTTATGCAAAACAGAAACAAAAGTTTTATGATAAGAGACCGTTTCACCGTTTCACTCTCCAAGTTCCCAGCGGCGCGGCAGCACTAGGCGTCATGGATACGCGTCGAGAGTTGCCAAAAAATTCCCGCATATAGTTTCACTTCAAAATGTCATTATTCAATAAACAAGATAATCTGTGTATAATTTGACTATTCGACAAAAGTCTTCGACAGGTCAATCTTAGGTGTCAAACAAACTTTCAAGAGATGGGCAGACCAAACAGACCAAAAGTTTTCGTGTTTTAGAAGGGTTTCCCTTGTCGGTTTTTCAATTTGAAAAAGGTAAACATTATTTATTTTTGGGGCTTTACGAAATGTATACCTCAATTTTTTCAAATTTTCATTATTCAAGTGCTTTTCTTGCAGTATCTTTTTTTTTATTAATAACCAAAATACTATCCTAGCAATATAAAAAATATGCTAACTGGCTCCCTGCAGATTACTATTCTCTATTCAACTCCGTATTTAAAATTCTAATAGGATTAGCCATTTCCTCAAAACTTGAGGAAAACTTTTCCGATATTTTTTCTTTCCAGTACACTGGGCTATTAAATGTTGTCCGCTTTGGTCTGAAAAGACCTTAAAAGACCTTAAAAGGCCAAAGCCGACAACATTAAATTTAATTGCTCAGTATGCGAGAGAGCGGAAAAGTTTTCCTTAATTTTGGAGGAAATCTCTAATCCTATAATATAATGGCAAGTTGAACTAAATTTGAAAGAATAGAAATTTTAATAATGGTTAGATATGGCGATAAGTTAAAACCACATCAGAAATCATGTGATTTATTCCATTCAATTTGAAAGTTTTGATATTTTAGATCTGGAGATTCCGGAATTTTGTTTTTAAGATTTTGAAACAGGTTTTTGGCGGTGGTCTATTAATTTCCCTTTGTCAAAATTTTCGGTTTTCCCGAATACGAGATTTTGGTATAAAATCTCAAACCCTCCCAAAATTTCGAAACTCAAAATATGAAAAGTTTGAGTCTAAAAATTTTGTATTTCAAATGATCAAATTCCCCAAATTTCAAAATCTCAGTATACACAAATTCAAAATCTCTAAATTTCGAAATCTAAATATCTCAAAATGTCTTGAAATTTTTAGATCCCAAAATATATGTTGCAAACTATAATATTCTAATGATACCAGATTTTGAAATTTAGAAGATTTCCGTATTCAAAGTAAGAGCTGTATATTATAGAATTAACAAATGAAATTTTGAAAGGTGCATTTTACGATTTCTGGAGATTGAAGAAATTGAAATTTTCTGCTTTTGATAGTTACCTTAATGATACATATAAATGTTAAAATATGAAATTTTAGTGGTTTTATAGTACGTATTCTGACATTTTGGATTTAGAATTCTTTGAGATTTAGAGGTGTAGAAATTTGAAGATTGAAATTTGGAGGTTCGGGATTTAAAGACTTTTTAATTACCGCACTCATTACTGAAGATCTAGCATTGTGAAATTTCTTTGAATTTGTAATTTTGAAGGTTTAAACTTTCAACTTAACTCCCTTAGATTTTTTTTGTGGGTTTTTTTGAATCGAAATTTTATTTTATAAAGTCTACTTCCACTGTTAAAAAGATCTATTATTGGAACATTGGCAGTGTCTTCTTAAATTTATGGTATTACTTATTCGAAATTGAAAACAACAGGAAATTGGGGTTGTGGAAAAGCCCAACATCACGATAAGACCGCAATCACATTTATAAGAAAATTAAAAAAAAGGAAAAGTAAGAAGAGAAGGCGAAGCCTTCAATCTTACACTTCAAAAGCAAATGGCTTCAACTCTGTGTTATTTTCTCAAAAAAATTATTATCTAAGGTATCAACTTTTTTACACCATCATTTAAGTATGTAGTTGGACCATTTAATAAAAAAAAAAACAGAAAAATCCAATGATGACGTCATTGTGCAAAAATGACATGACGTCACAAGTAAAAGTTTTTTGTCATAAGGTGGCTAATTAAAAAATAAAACGGGCCTGTCCGAGCGTTTTTTTTAAAACATTAAATAACGCAATTATATATTTTGTTCCTCACTGTATATTCTCACTTTTTTGTATTACATAACACATGAAGTAAAAGTTATAGAGGTTTCAGAAAACATATTTTATAGATTTCAAAAATGTGGTGTTTTATTATGACTTTTAGTCATGATATTTACATGATCGTTATCGCCAATAATATTAAAGTAATCACTAGTTCATAAATCAAGAAACCTTGACTAGTAAATTTTACAATTTTTCCTCCTTTTACCAGAATATTCTTTTTAAATTGGATATAAAATATGCATGAGTTCTTAGCTAACGTTTAGAATAATAATATAATAATGTCTTTATTGACGCAGTTAAATGCTTTTACAGTATAGATACATATGTACATTATTAACAGAACGAATTAAAAATAAAAAAAAACGATTAAATTAATAACAATCTAAAACTTGCCTCAGCTGGCTTTTAAAGGCCGCAAGCGACTTAGAATTAAAAAAGTCAAATTCATCGTAGTAACGATTGCAACATAACAAAGAGGCATTTAATGGAGACCTCATCAGATAATTCGTTTTTGATAAGTCTAATCCAAAACAAGGCGCCTTCCGGATGGGATATTGCGGTACATAAAATTTTAACAAATTAAAAATGTCAGAACAGTCAATTAAATTATTTAAAACTTTATAAATAAAACAAATTGCAAAAAATGATCTTCTAGTTTCTAATTTGGACAAACTTAGGTATTGTAAACTGAGATCGTAACTATGTTTTACAGATTCAGGTAATCTCCATTTCACAAACTTAAAAAAATTATACTGAATAGCTTCAATTCTTTCTGTATGACAATTGTAATATGGTGTCCATATAATGCATCCGTACTCCAAAATTGATCTTACAAGCGTAACAAACAGAATCTTTAGTGTATTAACATTACGAAATTCCTTCCCATACCTTTTAATACACCCTAGAACTTTATTCGCTTTGGAAAAAATGATTTCATAGTGATTATTGAATAGTAACTTGGAATCTAAATTTATGTTTTATACTAATACTAGAAGCAAAAACTGCACTCTTAAACCACTCGTATAAATTTAGATTATTCGGTGCTAAAATCAATGTCAATAACCACCAATTATTATTGTAGCAGCAGCCTAATCTACAATTTCATGCTTCTTTAAGTGTTGTAATTTTTCTTAACCCAATAGTGAAAAAACGGATAACTGCTATCGAATCGAACAGTCATGCAAAGCGAATTTCGCAAACGCGATCAGTCAAGTTCAAGTCCAATTTTCGACAGCCCCGGATCACAGAGCAGACAAACCGCGAAGAAGTGCATCTTGAACCAGAGTGGGGTTCCGAAGAAATTTTTCCATTGGTCCCTCTAGTACCCTCCTTGACCTCGTTGACTTTCATTCGCCACCAATCGCGCCAACACTCGAACACTTACGACCTACATATGAGCTTTGAAATAAGAAGAACTTTAAGACATTATCACATTCACTCACTTAGTTCGGTCCCAACATTAAGCAGTGTAAGGCATTTTTTGTTCTTAGGTATCATCCGCCATTTTTCACAACACCCGCCATTTTTAAACAGTGACAGTGCTTCAGGGGTATATTGCAGTGACACTAGTGAATTTTTAACATTGGCAATATACTTCTTGAGGATTACCGATTAAGCCGACTTTCTAAAGTGCGTATGTAGACTCAATTTAGTAATTTTGTTGCAGCACGATGAGGCAATGCGCGTGGAAATTAGCTGTACTGGCCTGTTTTGTCGCTTTCTGTGGGGTGGCCGAGAGTAAATCACTAGTCAAAAGAGAAGCCAATGGGGTCCACGTCAACACGTTAGCACATGGACACGTACGTAGTCAAGATTGTCAAATAACCGTCTTCGGATCATTGAACCAAATCTAAGGATAATTGCAGAGTGCATGTTGTCATTAAAACAAGAATAGTGATAACAGATGCGCATGCAGTTATCGTTAGATTTGCTAAACTAAAACGTATAAGTAAAAGTGTATGACACCGGAGAAGAAAGTTATGCTAATAAGGCAACGTCGAGAGTAAAAGTGATGCTAATTTCGGCCATTACATAAACTCACGCGGGGTTATGTTGTTAAACCAGTTCACATGCAAATTTCGCTCGATCGAACTATTAATTGTGAATAATCACTAGGATTGCATTTCCCCTTGAAAACGGAAAGCAACGGCCTTTGTTGCAATAACTTTTTTCTCCAACTCTCTTCATTTACTTCCTGCAAATTGTCATTAGCCATTAACTTGCTTTACATTCTAGTTGGAGTGTGTACGCATTTTCTTGGGGTTTTCTCAGCGAAAGTTGGTAGTTACTTATGGGTTTGTTTGTAACGCGGTGAACGTGCTATTTTGAAATATCTGTTGACTTATAAATATATTCTAATGTATGCAGAAGTTATGAGAATATTGAGAAATTGTCAGAAGTTTTTGGGATATTAAGAAAAGAAATTTTTGAATATATTAGTGATTATGTATCTGTCGTCAAATCAAACGTTTTACGTATATTTATTAAACTCTCGCGACAAGAAATGAATACTTTTTGGACTGTTAAGTGATAGACTTAAATATTATGGCCTTTTGTGGCTTTTTACACCGGAAATTTTTTCTGTTCAGTCTGCTATCACCATTTCATTTTTGTTCTTATGCAGTGTAATATTTTAGGCAAATGAATTTGATGCATAGTTTGTCGTTTATGCCATTAACGTTATTTAAAAAAAATGTTTTATCATTGGTATGGATTTATATAAATGTCTCTATGGCAAAATTTAGAGTTTTGTTTTTGTACAATTTTTAACAAGGAAAGAACAGTGTGCAAATCATGGGTGAGCAATATCCGATATCTTGTACCTCCGCTTTTATAGTGGTTGATATTTCGTTTAATATTGATGTTTACGAAATAACATAGAGTATATGAGATATAAATTTTAAAATGAATGTAACACATGGACCATAACTAGGTAATTACGTTTCTAAGACTGCATTTAAGGTGTTAATTGTTTACCTATTTTATGGAGCCATACAATCATTAATGTCACAATCTATTATTGCACTCGAAAGTTTATGTGGGAGACCGTAGAGGCATGTTTTACTATTTTAAATCAGGGCAAGAAAGGTCTTAGAAGAAGGTTAGTTAATCTGTGGACATTAATTTATGAATTTCTATTTGCTTAATTTTTGAAATTTTTGGAAACTGCTTAAGACCCCTTCACCTCAAACTGTTTCTTGTAACACGACACAAAAAACAAAATTTTTATCGTCATGTTTAAAACAATACTTAATACCTCTAAGTATGTATATTACGATGTAAATATACAGGTGTCTCGCATAAGGTTACCTTCCTTAAAATGATTTGTTACTTTAAAAGATACAAAAAAAATTAAGTAGTGCCAAAACGGAACAATAACTGAAAAAAATTTAAAAATTGTAAAATGAAATTTTGAAATCTCTGATAAAGTATCTATAATAATTAACCTACTACAATCAACCTATCATTCATTTATAGCAACCCTAAAGTGTCAATTTTAGCTATTCTCAAAAACAAAAAAATGTATAGTATTAAACAGAAGTTCTCAAAAAAATTCTTTCGGGAGGTGTATTTTAGAAGTGTCTTCAACATAAAATTTGTTATAATATTTAAACAATTTGTACAATTCTCTGCACTCCTCCACTGACGTTAATACCAAAAAAAATATTATTATTGTTTCAAAGCAGGTACGAAAGGTGTAGCTTAAAAATGTCATTTAATTGCATCATAGACTTAAACAATATTCTGAAACTTCCTGAAATATATGATTTTTTTTTGACGTTAAATGCATCTTAAAAATAGTTTCTTCTAATTAAAATATAGGAAGTAGAGCACAGATGTAAAAGTCGCACAATATTCTCTACGTCATTGTAAATATTTTTATCTCAAAGTCGGTTGATTTGATATTCGTAACAGTCACAAACGGGTATACAAAATATTAAACAGCTCATTGCAGAAATGGTACGTCGGTTTTTGCTCGGAATCAAAATAGCACAAGTCACTTTAACATCCGCTTTATTCATTTCACTTTCCGGCATACCTATATAACATGTTTCATTTATAATAAATACTTCCATCTATGCGTCTACATAAATATGAGTGCCGCGAGTGACCAAGCTTAGAAAGTCAAGTCCCTACACCCAGTATTAATTACCGTTAAGTCACATATTTATTTTTTGCAATTTTAATTTGCACAATAAAAACCACTATTTATCTTAATATTTTGCAACATTCCTGAAATGGCAATAAACCCAGTCTCTAATCCCTAAACATAACTTTCTTTTCCCCACACTGATTACTCGACAGGTGCATACATCGAAATGCAATTTTGATTGCCAAATTGGCTGACACAGTTGTAACAAATCAAAGCCGAATTACAATAATTGCGGCACTGCCTTCTAACTGCAGCAATTTGGATATTATTTATCTTGAAGATCTTAATTACAATTTCTCTGCTTTCTAAAGCGTGAAGTATAATAACTTTCTTCCATACCGGTTAGATTTTAGAAGGACATAAAAATCGGTGTATCATTTGCTAAACTGAGCATGCAACAGGTCGGTTTTCGCGCAAAGTAGAAAATGCATCAATCTTGGCTTGGGTCACGACTATCGCTAATTTCAGGGCTATGCAGACAAACAGAAAGTGGAAGCAGCCTTCGGAGTTAAGAACGCTATTCTGGGATTCGTCTTCAACGTAAGTAGCGCCGTGCGCCAGTGTTGTGCATTCATTTAACACATATTATTTAACACACAAACCACAAGATTTTGCACTCAGCGGCCTTTGTAGATTTGCCAGACAAGATTTGCACCAGATTTTGAAACACACATTATATTCTTTCTTAAAAAGTGAAGCAATCGATATACTGAAATTCTTATTTTAAAATAATCGGAAAATAATTATGGACCATAGCCCAAAAATACATACATCGATGATGTCCGAGAACTCAAAAACACTTCCTGAAATAACTATTCCGATATGAAAATTCTACTACATTTTCATTAATATCACTAAAATTTTCATCACCTTTTGAACTGCAGCGTTACCCTTCTTGTTCTTTTTGTCTTTATTAATAAAAACTGCACCTCACTCGAACAACTAAGACTAAGCTTGGATAATTTATTAAGAGTATATTTTTGCAGTCAGTAATTAATCATTTTAACGACACTAAAATTTGACTAATTAGCAATTACACTCTTACGCATTTACATAATGTGTGTGCATTAAACCTTTATTTCGTGGCAAATTATATAAGAGAAGGAAAAGGGGCCTTTCAAATAACTTCAGAGAGTTGGTGCTCGAGATAATGCAAGCTTTACTGAAATTGTTATGAAACCGCGGGTACACATTAGACAGGGATTGTTAAATATCCAATTATTTCGTCTATTTGCACTGCGCAAATTAGAAACTTTTACTGATTTTTAATACATTGTTGATACAACACCTTTTAATCTTTAAAGTGTCTTATAACTAGTGTTTCATTGATAATATAAATCTAACAGATTTTGGTTAAGCATTTTATTAACAATTTGTTTAAAGTAAATATTTATTTATTGCAATGCTTATAAACAACTATCATTTCATGTCCACACCTCCTTTAATAAATTCTCGGCATTTACAGTTGCATGCAGAATCCGCTTTGAAACATGAGTCAATAAATAACGAATTTTATCTGCAGCTTTACTAGGACATGATTCACAGCTTGCAAGTGTGGCAATACAAAGTATTTACTTACTGACTTTTACGGCCTGAAGTAATAAAGTAATCTGTTACGCTGTTATTTCAAAAATTATGTATCGAGACTTCAACAGCACAAGTTGAATTCAATTGCTAAACCCGACTTGACGTGACACTGAAATGGACGTGACTTTATCTGCATAATCTGCCTATTGTTTTGTTGCTAAATTGATATGTCGCAATGAAAATTTCAAACTAGCAGTTGGGGGGTTTTAGTTGTGATCTGTCTAGTTATATATGGTAGCACTGTTAGACAAAACGTAAATAAACAGTGCGGTGAAAGTTCATTAGCTGCAACAACTACTTTTGCTTCAGCAATTTCTTGACCTTAGACTTTTAGAGGAGAAACGACACTCCTCAACGTTTTCGTCTCTGTTACGTCTACTTCACAGAAATTAACAAGTATTCCTTTGATTGTGAGTTCTATATAAGTAATTCAAAATTACATTATTGTCTGAAATTTTGTTTGATGAGTCTACATTTAAGGCCTTTGAGGTAGAAGCATTAAAATTAGAAACGTAACAACTTATTTTTCTATCACTCCATATTCTCGGTTTTGAAGATTTTGAGAATTTCTATATTAGAAGATTTTGGCATTACCAAAAATCAAAATTCCAAAATTTTGAGCTCCTAAGTATTCACAAAATTAAAATTAAGATTTTATTTCTCTAATCTAAGAATACTTTTATTTTCCAACACTGCATTGTCTAAATTCTACTAGTTCAAGATTCAAGTACCAAATATCCCGATATTTAAATTTTCAATTATCAAGTACATACAAATTAATATAATTTGGAGATTTCGAGGCTCAATTTTTAAAATTAGTATTGAACAACATTTTTTGTATTCGTTCACGCAAGATGAGAAAAAATACGGATGAAATTTTGAGGTTAGGTTTGACAGCTGTCAAATGAAATACATAAGCTGAAAAGTTTATATATTTAGTTATGTACCACCTTGTTGATTATGTATTTTACAATTGTTGTGTTATTGTGACCCCGAGTAACGTGTACATCATGAGAAGTAAAAAATTATTGTGCTGTCCAAAAAACTACGTTATGTAAATAAAAGGAAAGTGCATCGAAACTGGCTGAAGGTTAAAAGTAAAAAAACGAGTTCGTTGACATTGTGGAAAGAAGAGATGAACTAACGAATTTATTTAGAAAAAGGTCAAGATTCCGCACTACTAATTTAATTTTTTAATGAAGTTGTATATGCGGATATTGAGAATTAAGAATTTTGAAGATTAGGATATGTTTAGGTTCATAAAGTTGGAAAATTACAGATCTACAAAGGCACGAACCCTCTGAATTTGACCATAACTTTCAGGCTGTAAGAGTCCAGTTTTTTTAAGAATTTGAAATTTGGGGGTTCTAATCTTAATTATTAGGTCATTGAATAAATACTGAGGGACAACACACCGAGCCAATAAAATCGTAGTGAAAATAAACAACCGATTAGTTTCTATTAATCATTGAATTAACTAAGAAACGCAGTTGTTGCTTTCGTAAGTCTAGATTTCATAATACATAAAAAACTTACTGTTTGAAGGACATCAGTAATAATAATAATTGAATGAAGAGTTTTTAATTTTTATAATGTTAGTCTGCGAGGTCAATGTGACATACTGTCAACGTTCTGGAATCTATTATATAAAACACTATATTTATTCGTAGAAAGGTATTTCATATAAATATCTAGTATCTACATTGTCATTAACCATGCACAACACTGTCTTCACCTCCGCACTTCGCACACTCGCTCATCCATCCATTCACAGAAAATCAATTCATTCATCGACAAGAAGACCGCCGTGATCGACCAGCTGGATTACCAAAACATAGCCAAAAACAAGGCTCAAGGTATCTATCCGCCCCAAGATCCGGTTGTTTCCCTCTCAGGAATCCTCTCCGGGGCGATCGGCTCCAAGCTGCAGGCCGCAGCTCCGTTCCTGACCGCTGTCACCAGCAAACTCACCAGCGGTTCTTCTAGCGGAGGACACACTGGCTTCAATTTCGGCGCTCTTTTAGGAGGCGGCGTAGGTGGGCCGGCGGCGGGACACGCCGCCCCCGTACCCGCTCATAACGGGGGATACGGAGGGGCTGTTTAATGTGGCTGACCCACCGCTCGATTAACAATTACAACAAATGTAACCGCAAATTGTAAATACGTGTGGCAATTTTTATTCTAGTCACTTATTTGTAGCACTCGCGGCCTGGAATTTTCCACCCTTCAGGCGAAACGTTGTATCACTTTCACTATCAAAACTGGTTATGCTTGTTGTAATCGTCCTAATTTTATATTAAATACTCTCGATTTCGTAACTTAACCCAGTGTTGTTGTTTTAACAAAATTGTTGTCCTTCTCTTCTCTCTGTCTCTATCGCTACCAACCTGTGTTTCTATAATTTATTGTGCTTTGTTATCATTCGTAGACAATCATTGGAGATCATAGTATTCACAATATACCATTCCTTTTTCGTATGGCAATTTGAGATTATGTTGTATATATTTTATTGTGAATATGTTAAATTAGTCTTAGATTAATGTAAATAAATAATTTAATTTAGTTTGTGTCCCAATTGAATTTTTGTAATAAACCACACAAACAATTTAAATTTATTTTATTTCAACCTGACGAACCTCACTACTTAAATCTCAAATTGTTGTACATTCATCGCTCATTATACTCGTAGTTCCTAACTCAAATAAACGTCTTTATAAAACCACCAATTTTTATTATAGAAACCCTCAGGCTTCGCTTGGGACCGACCCACAACCCCTAAACCCTCAACCACAACCGAGGACATTGTAATTTTCGAAAAGGGCCAAAAAGTCTCTCTAGAAATTCCCGGAGAGCTGTTTGCCTCCTCCTACTCGCTAGTTACAAACCTGTCAAACACAGTAGGGGAATACATGATTGTAAGCTGCACCACTTCTTTCTTACATAATAATCAAGGACAAATTTTAGAACTCAGCTCTGCGAGCTCAAAGACTGCTGGAATCAATGAGACCGTTTTTAAGGAAGATCTTTGGAGCGAAAGGAATTGTTATCGAAGCAACAACTGATAAGCCGATTTTTTCCGATCCCAACTCTACTTGAAAGCCTAGTCTGTACAGTTATTGCCATTGTTCAAGTAACCACAAAACTAACTGAATTGTTACCGACGTTTTATTACCGTTATAATTATATTGACGTAGTTCCTAAAATAAATATTTTGGATTAGTTGCTCAATATATTGTTACAAGCTTGTAATTTTTAACTGAATATTAATTATACCTGTAGTTTGTCTAAGAGTCAAGGTCTTTAGATTGTCGTGATATTTTGATGTATTTATAAAAATGTAGTTTAGATTGTGTCGGACTGACAGGTGTAGTAATAATGTTCTTGTTAGTGCATGGTCAAATAAGAAATTTTACATACTCTATACGTATTCATTTTTAACCAACCTATTTTTAGAAACTTCATATTGCAACTGCGACGAACAGATTGAAAAATATGCATGGCTCCACACCAAAGAAGATGGGAATACGGAAGACCGGCTTTCTAATATCGTCCCGACAAAGCACACAAAGGATTTTTACACTGGCTTTTCCGATCCCGGCTATAATAAGAATAAACTTTCACTTTCTATAGTGTCTATTAAATGTCAGCTCTGTAAACGAGAATATGTCAAGTATAAGAACAATCAGACAATTAATTTGTCAAGACAAAGTTAATGTTAAGATTACCATCAATTTTATAATGTATATCATGATCAACTGGTCTTCGTTGAGGTATTTACTTCTTAATTAAACAAATAACTTAATTATGTTCTTGCAATAGGTTGGGATTGTGACCTTGTTGCAATAGTGGTGTTTGTAAAATGTAGAATATAAATTTGAATTTCAATTTTATATAAACATACACATACTAAAATGAATAATGTATTTTGCATGTTGTTACCATAAGCTTTTAGTTTCCTGTAGTCTAATTAATATAAAAATGGTGGAGGCGCCGGGAGAATATTGACCCCCTAAATGTTGCTAAATGAATAATCGTTACAATAAATTAGTTAAAATAACTGTTATTTGATAAACAACAAAATATTATTTATACAAAAGTGATAATCATTCACTAAGAGCATTATTTAACCAATATGTATTTATGGTTGCATATGAGTAAATTCATTAGCAAATTTTATGCCTGCAAACGTAGTTTTCTAGGAATGAGATTAAATGAAATAAATGCAAATAAAATAGATGTTTTACGGGACAGATTTATTGTAGCTATGGGAAATGTGACAAACAAAATAATGCAGGAATTAAGAATAAGTATTTTATGCACCCTTGAAAATTTCGAATAATTTTATAATTTTTTATACATAGATGTCTGGAAAATTAAATAACAATAAAACATGTATCAATTTGTTGTTAAATAGAATAAGTATAACTTTGTGTTGCTCCTTACAAGTTCACAAAAATTGTTAATATTTTTTAGTTTTTAAAAGTGATTATAAATAATTTCTTTGTAATAACGATTTTTTAGTATTAATTAAGTGCGAGATCGTCTTCTGTGTATTGAGCTATCAGTTGGTAACACTGTCATTCTCCCGTTTATTATGTCAAACCTTCTTGCATAATTTTAAGTTAATGATGAATTTCAGAATCAGTCCTAAACCTAAAACCTCCTTAATGTTCTTGACGACGCTCATAATTTTTTAAATGTTCCATCTTCACATAGAACGTGGTACTTAGTTATAATTTTTGTCATAATTGTTGCAGTTATTGTAAATATTCTGATAAGACATCAGCCACATCAATTTTTTTCCCTAAAGAATATTCCGCATAACCCTCAGCAACTGAGCCACATTTCCAACCCCAATGTCCTTTTAGTGTGAGTCGGTCACCACCCCGGTTGGCTAATAAAGTGGCTAAGCTGCGAATCAACCAGAACCCCGTGTATTCTCTTGTATGTTTTTGAAGGTATGCTCCACAAGTGAATTAACACAGCGTCCATTTTAGTATCTAAGTTTGAAGTATTTTCTGACAGCTTCAAGCCATTGCTTATCACAAATTTCCTACTTATGTTGGTTTTTGTCTTAGGTATGTTAATAATAATTATAATATCATCTTTGAATATTACATCACTAAGAACCCTTTTGTAGAGCTCCTCTCTTAGCATAACTCCAGAAACACCTGAAATGATATGTTCTTCAGATGTGAAATTCTAAGTGTTGTTACGAACTTTCAGTCTTTTTAATGCAGTGAATTGTGATTCTAGTTTAAAATTTGCATCGACTAAACTTGCAATGGAGAAAAGTGAAAAGAATTGTAATTGAACTTCGTACCGCCTCAGAATCAATAAATGTTGCGTTAAGATATTAGGTGAATTAAATTCAGTTTTTTATCGAAGGATAATGTACACAGCTCCATCTACTGGCATTACCGGAACCAGCATACAACGCCATGTTCATTTTTGTTTCTGTCATGTATTAGAGATAGCGCTGTATACGAATTTCATACAAAATGCATGAGAAAATGAATTCTCTTTATACATTTTTTTTTTTGTGAATTTTTCCTATATTTTAGTACCTACTCGCCCCAAAAAAAAAAAAAAAATCAGTCAATATCTGTTCTCGGAGTTGACTTTCATTTTCAAAGCCCAGTACGACAAATTTTGGTTGATGGCGTTTTTTGTTATTGTCGTTGCCCTGTACCAAGGGGGTTTTCTGGGCCCTCCTGTACTAAGGGGCTCAATTCTTCCGATGTTTTAACTATTCGAGGCGGGTAGAAATCCAACAAAATAAAGATCGTAAAAATTGATTCAGTCGTTTTTGAGTTATAAATCCAAGGTGCCCCTCTAGGCCCA
The DNA here is from genome assembly GCA_963583935.1 of Diaperis boleti. Taxonomy (NCBI): domain Eukaryota; kingdom Metazoa; phylum Arthropoda; class Insecta; order Coleoptera; family Tenebrionidae; genus Diaperis; species Diaperis boleti. The sequence continues at coordinate 20,424,100 of OY757246.1, read as the reverse complement.
CCTGTCCATGTTTTAATATTTATTCCGCTATTTGGGCCGGAAACAAATCCAACAAATCAAAGATCATAAAAATCGGTCCAGCCGTTCTTGAGTTATAAACCCTTTGTTTTATATTATAGATAGAGTATTTCGCATAAGAACTTAAACCTTTGGTATAAACTATTAAAGGTCAAAATTTAAATGTTAAATCACTGAAAATCTCTATACTGAGGAAATCAAGCCTTGTTGTAGGTAATAGTATTTAGTATATCTGCGATCTTGTAATACCTATTTCCCAATCAAAGACAAAGACTTTATTTCCTCTAAAAGATGTTTTCTGTAATAGGTAATTTGTATCAATTTCATCTATCAAAATTTACAAGTACTTAGATGGAAAATTTGAACTCTACAAATTGCCATTAAACGACACAATTTATATAAAATCACATAATTGTACAGTGAGATTTCTTTATAACTTTCTTTATATTCTTCTTCATTAGCCTTACATAATAATATACATATATACGAACCTCTTGTTTATATTGCAGAAGGAATAATATTTCTTACTTTAATTTTATATTATGCTTTTTTTTGTCGGTTTCCAAGTTTCTGGAGGAGTACAAATTGACTTATTTAGGTACTTTACTATTTAATCTAATATGTCAAATATATAATATATAGTAATCTATTATATCAAAAATCTCACGGTGTCACGGTGTTTGTGGTCGAACTCCTCCGAAACGGCTCGACCAATTTTTATGATTTTTTAAAAATATTTGGTAGGTATAAGAATAGGTGGTAAACTATTTTTCGCATGGATATGGCGGCCCAGGGGGGTATGTATTTTTTTTTGTATATTTGGTAGGTATGAGAATAGGTTGTAAAGTATTTTTCACATGGAAATGGGAGCCCAGGGGCCCCCTTGGGCTAAACCAATTTTTATGATCTTTGATTTGAATAACTATTAAAACATGGACATGGGGGTCCAGGGCCCCCCCTTGGGTTTATAACTAAAGAACGACTTTTATGATCTCTGATTTGGTGGATTTGTCTCCACCCCGAATAACAGAATAACTATTAAAACACGGACATGGGGCCCGAAGGGCCCCCTTGGGTTTATAAGTCAAGAAGGGGTTATTGATTCTGATTCCCCCTGGGCTCCTGTGTTATTGATTCTGAGGCGGTACAAAGTTCGCCGGGTCAGCTAGTATTTTATATTAATATTACATAAATTTTCTATGTAAAATGTCAGCATCTTTAATTCAGTCGTTTTTTTGTTGTCAATTAAAGGGCAATTTGGTCTTAATAGTGAAAAAAAAATTATACAAGCCTTAGTAAAAGAGACTGTTATTGGCGTCATTTGGCAGAAACTATTGTTTCACCTTTAAATAATATTCTAGTATTTTATTGGTTCACTTAATCGACCTGCGTCGTTGTCCAAACGCTATTGAAGGAGGTGGGGAACTACTTCATTTTTTTTTTAATTAAATCATAGTAGAAACGTTTGACAAAAGAAGATATCCACGCAGGTGAATCCCATTGGGTAAAAGATCCTGTGTCGATTGGTAAGTGGTGCCAGCAGAGACCTGTAGCCAACAACCTAATCCTAAGTGTGTGGTGCTCAGTCGTGCCGATGGAATGCATGGCTCAGCGTATAGTGAGTCGCGAACGGTTACCTCCGGATGACCCGACTTGGGGAAAAACAAAATCGCAGCAGAGCTCGGGCAGCCATCAGGGCTCAGGAAATGGGCCTAGGTCATGCCCGGGCTCAACTAGCCCATCAACTGAACAAGACACTAGTGAAGACCCTTCATAGGGAATCACGGTCTTCGAAAAAGAACTGTAGGCTTAAGAAGGAAGGCTTGTGCCAAAATCCAAAATGCCTAAAATGTGAGGCGATCAGACGCTTGCGATTGAAACGGACCTTCAACTGTGCATATACCTAGAGGGCTTCCCCGCGAGGCAACTGAGGCACCCTCCTGAGGATAGCCAGCTAGCGCACTTCCTAGGTGGAAGGCTCTGTCAAGGGGCGATCCACTGCGTGGACGAAAAATTCCGAGAGTGGTTATGGCTCGTCATCAGCGACCATTTTTCTATGCGGTACAAACCTGCCGCAGAACTACCGAGGCTAAAAAAGGCTGTTGTGCGAAAGTGGAGGTGCCCGAAGGACAACACCTTCACAGATACTCGACGTTATGGACGGGTACAATCCGAGCCTTGGAATAGGGTTTAGCACCTCCCCACTCATTGTGGGGCTATGTGAGGACTCGGTGGACTAAGGGTCAGGGAACTACAGCATTGGGACTTTCGTTTCTGCAGTTCAATATAAGCCATGGCATGTCCGCCACGGTCTGCTTATTCAGGAACCCTGGCTACGAGGGGGAAGAGTAAGGGTGGCGGAACTATAATCGCTGGTCCTGCTGGATGTAATCTAAGGGCTTGCCTCTACATCTCAAACGGCATACAGATCTTCCCTCTGGAGGACCAGAGATGTGGTGGCGGCTCGGATTAGCATCACGACGGGAGGAAGGTCTATCTATTTCCCCTTCGACTCTCCTTCCACATTGCGTCATAATCGGAGTGACTTTTTTTGAGCAGCTACGCTCCAGAAGGGTCTCTTAAATGGCGGCACTGCCAATCTGGCGATGAGCACAACACCGCGTTTTAAATCCTCTCAGGAGTCGCTGAGGGGTAGCTCCAGCATTGTGACCAATGATAAGATAAAATGTGAGCAATCAATTCCTTCGCGCCTAAATCAGCAAATCTGAATGGGATTTTTCCGGATATCTTGCAAAAAAGAGATATTCTGATTGGATCACTGATTTAGTGCCTGCCTTTGCCTGGGCTACATACCTCAGGACTCGAGGGAGGTAAAGGTTTAGTTTATACTCAAACCTGGACGGAACACCTATGCTGATGCGAAATTTCAGACCAATCACGTCGTTGCTACAAAAAGTAATGGAGAGATTGTTTGATAGACATGTTAGGGAGGATCTGCTCAGTAGATCACCATTGCATTCAAACAAAGATGCATACCAGACCAGTAATCAACAGAATTGGTTTCCCCGATTAAAGCTGGGCTGAGAAGTGGAACTTATGGACTGGGCGCTTTCTTGGACGTTTGACAATTCAACAAAGTGGTTTCCATGCTCAGTAACATAGCAATCAATGTGAACCTTGGTTAGCACCGGACGAAAGTCACGGCCACGCAGGGTTCTTTTGAAAGTGGGGTATTGTCCCCACTTCTATGGGACCTAGTGAACGACTTAATTCACCAGTTGCACGACTCCGGTCTTTTCGTTCAAGGCTATGCTGATGACGTTGCTATACTTGCTCAGAGCAAGTTTCTCAACGTGGCCAAAGAGCTCATGCAAGGAAGTTCATTCTCGACTTACCGGGAGAACCCATATGATGAACAAATTGCAGAAAAACTACTCTATGGGCTTTTTGGGCGTGCTGAAGAGCTGTAGGTAAATCGTGGCGATTACCTTTAGAATAATGCATTGGCTATACACATGTGTAGTGAGGTCGATGATTCTGTATAGTTCCATCGTGGTGGGAATCTCCGTCAATGCTCTGGGCTAAAATACTCTTGGTTAGAGTTCAGCAGCCCGCCTGCCTAATAATTACAGGAGTAAAAGGGCTGACCTTCTACATCTTGCGGTGACGGAGACGACGACCTCGGGTTAGGTTACGTTCCACGGCGCACAGCCACAGGACCATCGCCCAAAAGGTGATGGACACCAATCCCATCTTTCTCATGAGGGATGACGGCATGATTCCTGTGGCTGTGCGAGTGAGCAGTAGTACGAAGTGGTAATTCCTCCACGGAATCAGTGGAAGGAACAGACCAGGGGCAATCAACCTAGGGGACTGGATCACTTGTTACGCAGATGAATCGGTCTCCAGTAAAGGATCGTGCGCCGGGGCGTTCATTCGCGGGACAGACTCCTCTGTCTTCTCTTCACTAGGAGAATACTCCAATGACCGTCAAAAGGAATTGTTCTCCATTTTCCAAATGCGCTACTGGATCCATGCAAAAGGCTTTTTCAAAAAGGCGTTTTTGCACCTTCACTGACACCCAGGCTTGATATTTAAAATGACCACCAGTTATGAAGCAACCAACAAAAATAAGAACACACAAAAAAAATATATATATTATAGAGCCAGGAAATAAATAAATAATTATACTGATTTGAGGAAAAAATGCGAAATTTGTGCTCCGATTTTAATGAAATTTATGCAGAAGTTGTATTACAAGGAATCATTTAAACCGTTGTCCGCGCCGATGAAATTGACAGTAATACAAAGTCGTACCAATAGAGGTAAAATGGCCACGAGAGGGACTTGGATCGTGACTTAATGGAAACTTAATTACGAGGCATGAAACTCAAATAACTGTCAACCGTTGCCAAAATTGTCAAAATCGTTGTCCGCGCCGATGAAATTGACAGTAATACAAAGTCGTACCAATAGAGGTAAAATCACCACTAGAGGGATTTGAATCGCGACTTAATGGAAACTGTAATAAGCAGTCATGAAATTCGAATAACTGTCAACCGTTGTCAACATTGTCAAAATAACGTAAATAAAATAAGAACTTCAATCAAATTTTCGAAGGCAGCAAAAATAAATAAATAAAACTTACGACAAAAAATGTTTAATAAAAATGAAGTAAGATTTGCATTATTATTCTCAATAATATCTGGTTTTGAAAAAATAAAGCACGCTTAATTTTGAGATTGGATTGTTCCACGCCCTCCTAATTTTTCATTCTGTAAAACTATTACAGTTTACTCTAATGCGCGAGGTGGTGACATCTAACGATATTTGGTCTGTTTTCCAAACGCAAGGTTTTGAGCGATTGGCACGACTTGAAATTAGTGTCATCGGCGCGGACAACGGTCAAAATAACGTAAATAAAATAAGAACTTCAATAAAATTATCGGCTCTTTGATACAATTTAATAAAACCAGTGTTCTATATTCCTCCTGGGTGCTCCTTTCCTTTTATACTGCCGTTCATCAGATGACAGCAAAAATAGATAAATAAAACTAGCGACAAAAAATGTTTAATAAAGATGAGGTAAGATTTGCATTATTATTCTAAGTGACAGCTGGTTTTGAAAAAAATAAATCACACTTTTAATTTTGAGATTGGAATTAATTTGTTCCACGCTCTCCTAATTTTTCATTCCGTAACACTACTCAGTTTCCTCTAATGCGCGAGGTAGTGACATCTAGCGATATTTTGTCTGTTTTCCAAACGCAAGGTTTTGAGCGATTGGCACGACTAATGAAATTACTGTCATCGGCGCGGACAACGATTTAAACGATTACAATTTCATAAAAAAAATAAACAATAGTAGATTATATTACAAGTGACAGAAATGATTCGTTGTCTGCGAGTGCAATAGCACGAGTGATACATACCTCACAAGCTTAATGGCATTTTGGTCACGTTTCACGAAGATCATTTTAAATTGGTTGGTGGATGAGGTAACTTATTCAGTCCGAATCCGATCATCTCCCATACATGTTCAATTAGCGACAAATCTGGAGACCATGAGGGCCAAGGAAACGTTTGCCGTGTGAGGAGGCGCCTTATCTTGCTGGAAGATAGGGTTATGAAGTTGCTGTTGGTAAGGCAGAAAAACTGGCTGCATTATATTAGCGATATAACGAAGGCATTCAAACTGCCAGAGATAAAAACCATTACTTACATTACTTATAAAGACCAATGCTAAATTCGGTCTTTGAACATGGTGACGTATGACCCTCCTCCGTAATCAGAAGCGCGATTTATTTGTGAACACTGATGTATGTTGCCATTGGTGTCTCCAGTTTATCATCTCGTTCCACCATTAGCTACCCATACACGAACGGTTATTCTTGTCATTCTTTCCGTTGGAATTCTTTCCGTTGGGAAAACAAGGGGGAAAGTATCTTCTCGTAGCCCACTAACGTCAACTATATACTGTTGGTATTCTCCTCGTTCTTTACTGCGGGACCGTCTTGTCAGCTTCCAGCAAGGATACTATCATCATTGGGCCCACTAACGTACATAGGCTTTTCTGACGGATTTCCTACAGAAGCCTAATCGTTAAGGAAAGCGCGTTGGTTAGTGATAATTTCCAGTCCGTTTAGTGACAGTTATCCTGTCTGTGCATCATTTTGCAAAAACCGTGAGGACTGAAATCCCTCCATGCGAATTCATTGCAAACAGTGTAGTATCCCGGTGCAGTCAAGATTTATAGCAAACAAAAAGTTGAACAGAAAAAAAGCAGTGGCATGTGTGGCTCTTGGTGTGGAATTGTTATACAGAAAGAAAAAAAACAACGTGTGTGGGCCAAAAAGTGGCTTCGAAATTGTCATTTGTATAGCAACCTTACTCTACTAAAAGAATTGAGGATGCAGGAGCCAGCAATTTCAAAAATTATTTAAGAATGGACACCTTCAAACAACTGTTGGAATTAGTTACATCCCATATACAAAAAAAGATACTATAATGAGGACTAGTATTGGCCCCGAAGAACGACTGGTTGCTACACTTCGTTATCTTGCTACAGGCAGAACTTATGAGTGCCTCAAATTCAGTACTTGAATTTCACCACAATCTCTTGTTCACCACAATCTCTTGGTCGCATTATTCCGGAGATCAAAGGAGATTTTAAAGTCACTACCTGCACCTTAACATTAAGAGGGCGTATACAAGTGTCGGTTATTTAAAAAAAAAGTTGTTTTTTTTCTTAATTTTTGAGTTTATTGTTTGGGGAAGACTTGTTTTTTGATGGGTAGGGTTTAAAGGTTAAAAATTCCTGCTCAATTCAGTTAGATTCATTTTCCCAATTTAATGAATTTTTAATACTTTTACTTTAGATTGTTTTTCGCGATACAACAAATTGAATTAATAATAATTTATTAATTATAATAAACGGGTTAAAAATAATTCAACAAGACGTAAAAGTTGTCGACGCACCCTTGCGACGCACTGCCAGACTGCTATGCAAAAGACGCGGGAAAGTAGAGATGATTGATAGCATTACAATTATCCTGCTGGATTGTCTGTGACCACTAATGGGACATTTTCCTTTTACTGCGCAATGACTGACGAATTCATAACAGGAAAAATAATACGTCGATTAAGCATCTCATTTACCACTAACATGCATTCATTCTTGCAGGATTCCACTTTCCGTCTGGAAAGCGTGCTCGTCTATGGCTAGCTATTGTACTCGAGTGTGATGACGTGGAGTAGCGGATGCCATTGATGGTGGTGGTTCATTTTACAGGAAGGTTTCCAGGAGAATTTTAGCTGTATGTTTATAAGCATTACGTGAAAAAATAATGCGTCTATTATTTTATTTAAAATGTATCGATTTTTTTCTTAAATTTTCGTTAAAATCTGTACAGATTTTCAACACGTCCTATTGTAGCATAATTCATGGAACTCTTCGTGTGCTCTGCCGATAAGGAGTGTTTTGTTTTATTTTTTCTTTCAAATGTATCAAGTCTGTGACACCGTTCTTACACCACAGCGAATCATTTGCATTTGAAAAAATCAAACAGGGCATTTGTCACTTCACATCCACAAATCCAATACGACAAATCCTTTTGTCCTTGCTTGTCTGTCTAATTTGCATTTCTGGGAGTGGACGACCATTTGTTTTAAGCTCCAACCGTTTCACAAAACTTAATTATGATTACTATTAGTTTGGAGTTCTTTTATTGTTTGAACTACCGACATGATGAAAGCTGAAACATTAGTAGCCAGTCAGTTGACTGAACTAAAGAACAACACCATCCTACCTCCTAAAACAATCTGTTAGTCGGACGTCCGACTTTCTATCTTTATCTCAAGCATGCATTACGTCGCTTACATGATTCGATTCTACAATGAGACACTCTTGGGCTGGTGTCCGTAAAAGCGAAGATGGGGAGATTGTTTCCTTGTTTGGTACAATGTAGAAATGCAATAGCTTTGTTTTTGTAGCACTCGTTACAATTGGCTACTAGCATTCGCTTAACGAGGGCATTGGTTTGACCCGGGCGAACTCGACAATTTCCGCGTTCCGCCGTGTATAATTTTTTTTGCGAAAACCACAGAGCTAAACTGAAAATGAAAATTAAACTGAAGTATTGAAAGAGCGAAAAAATGTACATGTCAATACAGAAGAGGGTGGATTAATAGGGATTAACAGATAAAAATTTACTCAATACGATGGACACGGTTTTTAATGGAAATAAAAATAAAAACAGAAAACGAAATTATAGAAGATGCAAAATTAACCAAATAAAAGTATAATATAATTTCTGCTTTTATAAAAACTACTACGTTGCAAACATTTAATAAATTGCAAAATATGAATACTTTACACTCTCGATATTCATACATTCACACCAATTAGTTGCGACACATGACATTGACTTTCACAGCTCTAGAAATTACACTAGAAATTTCAATTAGAGCAAAAATATCGTAATTCATTTTAATAAATAAAGATTAAAAATTAAAAAATTAAGTTTATGGGTAGATATTGCAAGCTTCAAAAAAAAAAACGTACCGAGCTGTAATCACATTTTAATGAACAACTGGGACAATTAAATGAGTTATTAGTTCAAGGTTAAAAACATTCAACTTATTTTAATGTTAATAAGTGTAATATTTTTGTTTGAACTTTTAAAGAGGTTCCTTAATACGCTATTAAAGACCTTTATATAGAAATTAAATATTAAATGAAAAATGCGTAGTTTCCCAAATTTCTATGTATTAGGTATGAGTTGCGGTTTTTGTATTGTTGAAGTTTATCAATCGAAATTGTAATAATTATGTATATTATTAAAAAAAAAATGTGTGTGGAGTCCAGAAGTTTTGGAGTTTATACCTTAAGAATCGACAAATTTTAGTTGCCAGCATTCTCTGTTATTGTCGTTCTCCTGTACCAAGCCCCTCCTTGTCCTGAGGGGGCCATCCTTTACCAAGAGGGCATCCCTGTACCAAGAGACCCCCTCTCAAAAATCGTCCGATAAAAGTGTACAAATTATTTTGGTAGTTATTTGAGCGGACATAGTCGCGAATTAAGCTTACACCGTGTCAAAATCTTACCGCCGCTCCCGGTCTACAATATCCCCCCACTTATATATTGCATTTTCGTGTCGGGTAGGATAAGTTTCACTTCAATAAATATTGCAGTTTTATAATTATTTCAATTTAAACCTTAGACTCTGATCTATATTTTGACTTTAATATACAGGGTGGAAAGTTTAACTGGAATAAATTCAGTATGTTTACTGCAATTGATTTTGAGAAAAATTCTTGAAACACGTCGATTTTTGTTTTTAAATCGCCACCTTTTAGCGTGATCAGCTATCTTTTCTTTTTACTCAAGGGGCTGTAACAACCCTTAGGTTTTTTTTTTCAAATGGGAAGATATGTTAAGCGACACATCATTGGAAAGCTTATAAAAAAAGGAGTACAACGATATATATTTTTTACTTTTCCAGCTAATAATGTAAGAAGAAATAGATAAAAATGACTTTAATCTACTTCTTTCTTGGTAGGTTTACTGTTTGAAAATTGTAGGACTTGAATTAAGAAAATTTCGTTTTAGGTAAGTATAATGTTTTTTTAATGTAACAGATGTTCAATATGTTCACCAAGCCTTTCTTGACAAAATGAAAGACAATAATAAAACCCATTTCTTACATTTTACAACATTTCTGAAGTGATTTGCTCAATTTCATAGGTAATACGTTGTTGCAAATCTTCAAGATTATCGGATTTTGTGGTGTAGACTTTACTTTTAAGATACCCCCACAAAAAAAAGAGTCAAGGGGAATGAGGTCTGGTGGTCTTGCTGGCCATTCTATTGCACCTCTTCTTCCAATCTACCTATTATGAACAATGTCGTCGAAATAACGCCGAACCGATGCAACATATTGCGGTGGAGCTCCATCCTGTTGATACCATATTCTTTTATGTGGAAGTTTTGGATCTAATTCATCTCTAAATTGGTCCGCCAGAGCTGGGCGAAGCGCTTCTTGAAGAAACGGTAGATATCTTTCTGCATTAAGAATATCAGGAAAGAACACTGGTCCTATGATCCTAAAAACAGTTTTTAGGGTCTTATTCTCAGATGAGATAGAGATATATGAACCAAACACATCCTTGTATTCCTTTTTTTATGAGCTTTCCCATGATGTGTCGGTTGACATAATCTTCCCATTTGAAAAAAAAAAAACTTGAGGGTGGTGACAGCCCCCTGAGTAAAAACAAAAGAAACCTGATCAGACTAAAAAGCGGAAATTTAAAAACAAAAATCGACGTGTTTCAGGAATTTTTCGCAAAGTCAATTGCAGTGAAAATACTGAATTTATTCCAGTTAAACTTTCCACCCTGTATATTATAATAAGTTTGTTATTAATATAAGTTATGTGTATATTTTTATTTAAGTGGGAAAAGAAGCACAGAAATCTCAAAATCAATGAAGCACTTGGCCCGGGAGCTGCTAATTAACTTAGAGTACCTACAATAGTGGTTTGCTGAGTTTCGTAGTGGTAATGATTAATTTTGTTTAATTTAATTTGAAACTTTTGTAAAATTATTCGAAAGGGTTTGTTTCTACACAGGAGTCTTAATTGCTTATACAATATTTTTTATTGCAAACTTGATCAGTAATTTAATAACAACGAGACTTATTGAAACTTAAGTTTAACCAAAAATTCTTAAGAGTTAATTACTATCTAGATTGAGGACTTTAGTTTAACAAAAATACGGTGCGTTGCATAATAGTATTTTCCTCAATTACTTCTGTGTTAACCGTTATCGCTGTGTTGTATCTACCGGTAAAGTAGAAACGTATTCATGATAACTTAAATTATTCGCTTAAGTAATGACACGTTTTGCGTATGTGATTTTTTGTTGAAGTGCAATTGACTACAATTTATTGCATAAGATAAATACACAGGTATTTGCTTAATGCACCTAATGTCTTTCAATATAGTTGGTTATATAAAACTCTTTTTAACAGTAGCTAATTGTGCAGCTACATATCTTAAAATGTTTTCCAATTTAATAGGATCTGGTCCAATAATTGCGGAGTAAACACATTTTATATAACGAACAAAAATTATGTGATATAATGATGGCATTGTAAGGAGATCTATAAAGCCGGTTTAATGAGCCAGTGGCCTTTAATAAAATTTGTTTTGTTATTAGACTCATGCAATCAAAATTACGAAAGAAGCGGTGCTTCATCCATACACATGTCCATATTACGGTAGGTACTCTTGGTTGCAGATGATCTGTTTATAAAGATTTTATAAACTACATAATAAATTCGGCTTGGACACAACTATTTCGTCAGTTAAAAATCTGGCCATTGGTGGTGGCTCTTTACAGCAATGTTTATCTTCCATTATGTCTATTCAAGCGTCTTATGCAAGAAAGTGAGCCAATCAGCCTTGACTCATTTGACAAACGATATTTTTTTATGAAAAGAAGGTTAATAGTGTACCGATCCTCTAAAGCAACGGTATGTTTCTTTATACCGGCTTCGACTTTAGCGTTGTGTGCATGTGCAGATAGTTCTTTTTTGTTTTTAGAAAGGATTTGTTCTTGAAACCGAGTAAGTGGACTGTTTTTTTCTTTATGAAATTGATTGCTTACTGAACGCATGAAAATTGTTACGTAACGAGAATTTAAGATATGCACGTAAACGGATACATTCACTATCACTTTTTAAGGAAAATGGTCAGTATGGTTTCTGAATAAGTTTTCTTGTCACCTGGAACAAATATTTTTGGATGAGATGATTTTACACTATTCATTAAAATGACAGCGTTAATAATTAACATTAATTTGTATTGATCCATTGATTTTGTAACAATTTTCAACTGCGCCTTTAGACCTAAGATACTAAATTATTATTTCCATGACACAATTTTTATGTAACTTCCTATAACACCAAGTTGATCCAAATCTTATTTTAATTTATAGTACGTGCACACATTGAATAATTAGTACTTAACTTTCTATCGATATTTTGGCAGCTATAAAGAAAAAAAATGTTTAAGATATATCGAAATGTTGCTGTTAATATTATAAAATTGTCAACCACATCTGTTCAAGAATTACTGTAAAGTACAAAAGGTTTCTAAGAACTTTAATTGTCAAGGACTCTAATATCTGTTGAATGCCTGTTATGATGAGATTTTTGTAGGTGGTATTCCGGATGTGCTCAATAATTAATTATTATTAGAAAGAAATTTCGCTTAAAATTTGGTATTATTTATTACTAGTGACACCATATAAAAATGGTGTAAAATTTAATAAAAATGCCGCTTCTGTCAGAGAAAGTTGGACTGAGCCACATGCCATGTGGAAATTATTTTGATATGACAGACCATGTGGATACGTAGCATTTGTTGTCAAACTCTTACTAAAACCTCTCGGTGGCACACATTTAAATTCCAGCATTCTTGTTTGTTTATAGCTTTCTGTTATACACTATTGTCAGTTAATTTTAAAAACATTTACATTATACAATACTAGCAAAACCTTTTGATTGTGCTAAAAAATACGAATTGCTCATTAAAACTTTATCATACGAATTGCTCATTAAAACTTTATCATAGAAAAGTATTAAATATAATACCATATTTCGAGTGCGCTGTCAAGACACTTTTCGGAGCGAGAGCGAATACTTGAAGCACGAGCCGTAGGCCGAGTGTTGCAAATGAGCCCGAGTCCCTCAGAAGTGGTAGCGCACGATTTGTATTCGCTCACACAAAATGAGAAAAAACAGGTTTGACAGCTGTCAAATTAAATTCATAAGCGGGAATATTTATATAAATGTTTTTAGTTATATATTACTCTCTCCATTATGTATTTTATAAAATGAATACAAAAGCACTCATCGTATTTCTTCACATTTCACATTTTGATATATTCTGTGTGACCATTAATTAAATTAATAAACATTAATTGCCCTCTTAACATTACCGCCACTTTTTGAATATGGACTGAGATGAAATGTCGGTTACCCTTGGAGGTACCGGGACCGAAGTACACCACCGACGTTGAAGAGGGTTTGGTGAGAATGGAACTCGCACCTGGTGAAGTCACTGGTGAAGATGTTATCCACAGGCCAGTAGGGGAATTGGGTCGTTCGTCGTTAATCTCTCATTATTTTTTATGTGTTTTTTCTTAAAAGAAAAGTCTCATTTTTTGTTCAAACGTTTTTTATTCCAACACCTCTTTCGAGGGCTGAATAGAACTGTCTTCCAATTGCATTGCATTGCGCTGTTTGTCTGAGGCTTTAGGTCATGTGACCCCTTAACCTCTATCTTTTTCGCCGGCCAGCAATGATGTTACTGGCGGCAGAAGTGATAGGCCCCGTTTGCCAACTGTTGACGCAACAGAACTCGTTTGACAGTTTTGCTGTTTTCGGACTGGCGTCTCGAATGAAGGCAATGGGTGCCGACATAACGAGAACGCCGGATTCCTTTTTTGGGACATCGAATAGAAAAAACACATAAATGAAAGAAAAAAGGGGTTTTACCTAATCCTGGTTCCTGTAAGAGAGGTTAGTACCTGAAGGGTGTCGCGAATGGAAGGGTCAGTGAAGCTGTCACCCTTCTAGCAGCGCCATTCTGGGCCGCTTTCTTCTCGATGGTCCACTCTCGTCGTAGTCGACAGCCTGTCTGACCAGTGGATTTGGGTGTTCTTCGGCCTTTTTGCAACTTACTCATGTTTGTCTTCGAGGGGGCGTGTGCCCAAGCCGCCGAAGCATATGTTAGTGTCGGACGAACGATTGTGCTGTAAATTAACAATTTGTTCTTAACCGACATCTTACTGCGCCTGCAGACCAGCGAGGAGAGCTTGCCTACTGCCATTTTCCCCTTACTCAGCGAGTATTCGAGGTGTTGGCGGAAGTCGAGCTTTTTGTCGATGATGACACCTAGGTATTTTGCCTGGTTGGCCCAGGGGATGACCCGGTCGAACATCTCGATTTCTCCCTCTGGTTGGACGAGTCGGCGCGTCACGAGAAGGGCTGTGCTCTTCTCGGGGTTGACGTCGATCATCCATTTCTGACACCAGTCTTCGAGCTTGTCGATGCCTTCCTGCAGGTAGCGGGTCGCCAGCCAAGGCTGTCTTGATCTGGTGAGGATTGCTGTGTCGTCTGCGTAGATGGCGAGCGTGGTGTTTGCGGTCTTTGGGATGTCCGCGGTGAAGGCCGCGTACAGGGTTGGAGAGAGGACAGATCCCTGGGGGACGCCCGCTTCTATGTCGTGTGGACGGGACAGGGCATTTCCAATGCGGGCACAGAAGGACCTGTTTCGCAAAAAGGAGTTAATTAGTTGCACCATTTCCAAAGGCACGCCGCACGAGTGGAGCTTGAAAACAAGTCCATCGTGCCAGACTGTGTCGAAGGCCTTGGCTACGTCGAGAAAAACAGCACCGGTCACTGGCAGCGATGGCATTGGTTGACTCCCTTCTTCTTCCGGGGTTCCTCCATTTTCACCGACACGCTGCACACGTGTCGGACTTTCTGGATGGCTTCCTTCTGGCCTTGTTCCAGTTCTACCAGCATGAGTGGCAGCCGCTGTTCTCGCCGGTGCATCCTGCTTGTCTTGATGACCCTGATTCCTTGGGCCATTAGGTCGTCGTAGACCTCCTGGGCGGTGATTCCCGTGGGGACTCCTCGGATGACCACCCTCTCATTTTTGTCGTCTGGCAACGTGTAACTGTTATGTTCCACGTTGCGAGTCCTCAGGAGGCTGATGACTTTCCTGAAATCATCAGCAGTAGATGCGTAAATCCGAATGCCACCATCTGCGGTCGCAGTGACCCGATGGTGGTTGATACTCTTTGATCGCAGGGGGCGGCGCTTTGGTTGGGGGCGGCGGCTGCTGCCTCCCTGAGGGATGAGGTAGATACCTCGCTCAGGGGTTCAGCCTTTTTGGGTAGGGCGGGGGCGGTGCCTGTGGCTGATCTGGGGGCGGCGGCGACGTCTCTGAAGGAGACCACTTGCTCCTGGGAGCGGGCCTCCTTCTTACCCCCCTTCTTCTTGCCACCTTTCGGGGGCTGGGCAGAGGGGGTGGGTCTCTTGGGGGCGGGGGTGACTTTTTGGTGGTCACTCCTGGTGGGCTGGGGCGGTGGTGGCTCCACGTCGTCTTCTGTGACCTGCAGGTTCGAGAGAACCTCAAACCTGTTGGCCGTGGCCACTTCGTCGGGTTGGATGGGGCTGTCGGCGGCTCTCTTGGCCCTCTTGGCGGGCTGGACGTCGCTTGAAGTCGACGATGACGTTGACGTCACGGCGATCGCTGACAGTGCCTTTGTCAGCGCCTCTTCCATCTTCGTCATTCTGGCTGCCAGGGCGATGTACGCTTCTGCCATCTGGTCGAAGCGTTTGTCCATTCTGCCCTCGAGTCCTCGGGCCATCCCTTCGATTTGGATGTTGAGGAGTTCTTGCTCTTCGGGACTGAGCATGGGTGATGGTGGTGATTGCACATCCATTTTCGCTGGCACTTTAAAGCGTCCAACAATCACAGGGGAAGTGCAGTGCTCTTTGGCACTGTGGGTGGATTCACTGTTCCGCAGGTGTGGCACCACCTGGGAACCGGAAAAACGCACTTGGAGAATTTGTTCGCACGAGCACAATCGAGACGTGTGTTCACTTCGAGAGTACGAGGCGAACTTTTGTTGTTCTAATGCTTGCTGTCTTCCAACCAGAAAATGACATGCCTTTATACCTGCGACCGGGTAAAACCCGATCGCAGCCGGCGTCCTGCTTCCTGATTGGCTGCAGCCTATTCAGCCCAAAATCTAACATTAATTATACTTAAATCTAATTAAAGCTATACTTAATCTATAGCGCGAGCGCTTAACCATTAATCTAAACTAATCTAACCTAACCATTCGCGACCGCATGCGTGGAAACAGCGAAATCGCGAGAGCGTGCGCGATGGGCGTGACGGAGTGGGAGACAGTATAAAGTTAAACTCTCGGCGGCTGGCGCCATTTCCACTCCGTCTACCGTCTGAACACACGCTCGCTTCCTGTTGCAATTTTCATATTATGTCGCAACAGGACGGGTGGTGTTTTATATTAATCTACTCTAAACTGAAAATTAACACTATCACTACACTAAACTACGAAAAATCTGGCCGCAAAACACCGTCCTACAACAAAACAAACCGGGAATTAAAAAAAAAAACAGGTTGGCCAGTGATCGTCAGACAATGAAAGCAAAAACAAAACCCTACGTTGTGTTAGTTTATGTTATGAACATGTAATGTGTTAACTGGTATAACTAAGTATTATAATTGTTGGCTGGTGGGTGTAGAAGGTCTAAGGATTCTACATATGCTTGCGGGACCAGAACATCTAGCGTAACTAAAAAAAAAATACTCTTGTTAGAACCTTAAAGTCTTACCTTTTTGAACAGTATGTCTTAATTGTGATTCCTTTTTTCTAGTTTCGAGTCATTTTTTTTTTTGGGTGTAGGCTGTGGGGCGGCTGGAGTTACACTTTTTGGCCCCAAAAAATGTTAGTTGAGGTGGCTTACATCTCTGGATTGTGTGGCTGCAATTCATCTGTTCAATCTTATCAATTTCCTCTTTTTCTTCTCGCAACTTTCTTCATTTTCCTCTCAGCCACTGGTAGCGTTTCTGTGAATCGCGAATTTAACATCTGATTGACGAGTAATAAGCGGACGTACTTGAATTATCGCTATTAATATAATTAATTCCCCACTGTTAAAGCGAAAAAGCGACCCGTAGTTCATTCCATCTACAACGTAAACAAACAACCACCATGACACTTCGGTACTATTTATCTCGCCCACGCATGCGGTCAGTACTGCGGAAGCACACTTGCGACACTGCACCATACATTCAAATTACATTCAAAAATTCCATCTTTTTTATATATTTTTTTATAAAGTCCAAGTACGGAACGTTTCGCGCCGCGTAATATGCGTTTACATCCTGATATTAGAAGATCCCTGTGGGAAACCCACACCGTATCCGCTTGAGTCGCGGCGTTGTTTAGGAAATCCCTTTGTGATCAGAGGCAATTATTAGTTTTCGTAACGCCTTTTGCTTAACTAACCGCAATCGTTAGGGATTAAGGCCCCCGGGGCGAAAAGCCGCCGCCAGTACCGTCGATTACACATATCGTGACGTCACCATTTTTATCTTGGGCCCAAAAGAGAGAGCCCTACGTGTTCGGCGTATCTGCGACTCCATCAGCCCTTCGTCATCATTAGTTCCTGCAAGGTTTCTCATATCATCTTAGAAGTCGTCGTTCTCTAACCTTCGTCAGATAAGTCTTTTTATAGTATACCTATTCGTCGTTTGTTATCATTTTTTTTTTACACTTAAAAATTTCACTTTATCATTATTTAATATACTGTATATGTATCATATACGAATATCCAAGTAAGAATTTTGTTTTAAGCATCATTATTCTTTTATATTGTTACGTACCAAAAATTGGTTTGGTTTTTTATTACATTTTTTTCTACTTAAATGGACGCCACCAGTTTTTACCGCAGAAGAGGATGGTTACGAAATTAAACTTTAGTTGAGAAACTGGAAAACTTTAATAAAAACTTGAATTTTAATCAAAATAAATTCTTAATTAAAAATTAAAATTCAGTTACACAAAACAATTCAAGGAAATAAGAAGTTACTCATAAAACTAATATTTTAAATTAATGTACCAAATTGAATTTAAAGGCGTCGAGCTATAGCTATAATTCGAGCAAGTATAGTGTATCCCAGGATTTAATTAGTTTTATGTTACACGATAGAGACGATAGAGTTGTACTAAGTTGTGACTTTAAATTATGAATTGAAATGATTATTATTTTAAATTATTGCTTAGTAAATGACCACAAAAAAATGACATACGAAACGACAACAAGAAATGCCGCGAAAAAAAATGTCTTATCTGGCCCTAGAACTCTGGTTTGGGGTGTGTGAGGACTTCCAGAGGGAGACGACGACGATTCTCTAGCCCCTGGCACCAACGAATCCTCGATAGAAGCGTCCACGCTGGAAGTTCCAAGGGATATCACGACACCCTCGCTCGATGGCGTAGTTCCACTTAGGTGGTGAAGGTTTTAGGATTCACCCCGAGCCAGTACCCTAATGAAGAAGATTCCGTACCCCGTTTAACTAACAGAAAGGCCCTTACCTCCAATGAGTGCCTGGACGACTTCCAAAGAGTACGAAATGTGGACGCACCACCTGCGCGACTTGTTCGGTGGTTTAAATCCCCGCAGGTTGAAAATGATCCCGTCGTTTTGCGATTATTTTCAGCGGGACGAGAATCATACTCTTCGATGAAACGGATGAGCTAATCCCTTGCGGATAATTCAAATTTAATTGTACGAACACCACGTTTCATGAACCACCGAACGATAATGTCTCTTTTGACAGAATACGCCGGCCGGAAGAAGGCCTCTGAAAAAACATGCGCACAAGCGACGCGGTGACGATTGACGTACTGCGGCTTAACAGCACTGACAGGTGTGGGGTTATGTAGATGTAAACAAGAGAAATTCTTCATTATTTCCCGACAAGACACTAAGAAATTTTAAGTGTAGGTATTACCCAATCGAGGTTCCAGTGCTTTAGCCCCTTGGCGTTTTAGGCAGTGGGAAAAGTGTTGCATACTTCCAGAACGAAATATCAGATAACACCAGAACAGCGAAGAATAGAAGAAAGACGATACATTGAGAGTAACATTCCGTAATGTCGAGCACAATTACGGTTAACAGTAGAAATTAGTTCGAGCGAGAATAGAGTAAAAAGTACGAAGAGAACAGCGGCTTAAACTCAAGAGTGTGGTACGCCGAATAGCATCTCCCCTTTTGGTAAAATGCTCTAGGATGCCCCAAACAACAACCCCTTCACAGCGAAGTGATATATAATCCAACCGAAAAAAAATAACGAAATATGTAAGGTTAATGAAAAGATAAAATTATCTTCACAATATCATCTATATATGTACATAAGGTTAAGGTTGTAAAAATTATAGCGCTATTTTCATATTTTTTTCGATATTAAGTGTCAAATTATTTTTTTTATATACCGGGTGTCCCAGAGGTGTGTGTACCATCAATTACGCCCTTACTTTGAAAGATATCAAAACGGGGTTTTCGGGGGACAATAGCCACACAATACCTTGACAATTTAAAATAATTAAAAATTATATACAGAGTGTCCTAGTATTAGTAATATACCAAAGTTATGTTTTTTTTTTAAATGGAATGCCCTGTATATTAGTTGGTGAGTTGAAAGAGCAGTTAATGCTGTACAAAATGATATAAGGTACTACAGGTTTATTATGGACGGTTCTTGAGTTATGAAGAATTTTAGGTCAAAATTAGTGCTTTTTTAAAAAAATGCAGAGGCCATTCCAACAGAGATAACTGAATACTTTTCTGTCAATAATTTTTTATAGACCCAAACTTTAATACACACTGATTGAAAGTCATCTAAAGTGATATTTCTATAGAGGGTGTACGTATAATAACTTTTTTTTTCAAATGGAACACCCTATATTACATTATACCACCAAATAGTATGTTTAATAAGCTTTCTGTCAATATATAGTTTGCCTATGGAAATGTTAGTACTTTAGATAATTTTTACAAAATTTACAAAATTGATGAAATCGTGTATTGAGATCATATCAGATCGCCTTGGACTTGTTGCCATGGAGATATCATTTTAGACTGGTTACCATGGATATGTTTGTTGGTGTTGACGTTTTGAAAACACTGGAAACGGGGACTACAACAAAAAACAATTAATTGGTAGAAGAGTAGGTGAAAACACTGAGCTAGAAGTTTTACTAATCTTAGAAGAAAATCTTCACTCCAGTACAATAGAAATTGCTGCCCAATCTGATATTTTGAAATATTCAGTAAACCGTGTGATCAAAAAACATCGATTTCATCCATACCACATTGAACTCCATCAAGAATTGCAAGAAGCTTATTTTGCAAAAAGAATGGAATTCTACGAAATAATGGACAATCTTCCAGAAAGGAATAGAAATATTTTAAACATAATTTTGTTCACTAATGACGCGATTTTTAAGAGTAATGAGCATGTCAAGAGGCATAACATGTACAATTATGCCACTGAAAATCCCCACTGGATGCGGACGATTTATTATCAGAATCAGTGCTTCTTAATGTGGTTGCAACAGGATGGAGCTCCTGTACATTTCTATAGGAATGTAAGAAGAAATTTAAATGACTGGTTGCTGAGCCGTTGGATTGGTAAGGGCGACCCTGTCAAATGGCCCGCAAGATCACCAGATTTAACTC
Organism: Diaperis boleti; assembly: GCA_963583935.1. Classification (NCBI taxonomy): domain Eukaryota; kingdom Metazoa; phylum Arthropoda; class Insecta; order Coleoptera; family Tenebrionidae; genus Diaperis; species Diaperis boleti. The sequence goes on along the minus strand of OY757246.1, from coordinate 20,403,771 downwards.
CTCTAGATTTTTTAGTTTGTGGTTATGTAAAGGATATAGTCTATCGCATTCTTACGTAAACCTAAGCCTGCCTACCTTTCAGTGTCATTTCTGAAGTAATTTAATATATTAGACAATAAAGGACTATCTCCATGGCAACAAGTCCAAGGCGATCTGATCTTAATAAGCGATTTTAGCAATTTCAAGAAACTTTCTAGGTTTTTTGTAAAAATTACCTAAAGTACGAACATTTGCCGAGGCAAACTATATATTGACAGAAAGCTTATTAAAAATGCTATTTGGTGGTATAATGGAATATAGGGTGTTCCATTTGAAAAAAATAAGTTATTATACATTTTGCGAAACCGTACACCCTGTATAGAAATATCAATTTAGATGACTTTCAATTAGTGTGTATTAAAGTTTAGATCTGTAAAAATTTATTGACAGAAAAGTATTCAGTTAACTCTATTGGAATGGTCTCTGTAATTTTTAAAAAAACACTAATTTTGACATAAAATTCTTCATAACTCAAGAACCATCCATGATAAACCTGTAATACCTTATATCATTTTGCTCAGCATTAAATGCTCTTTCAATTTACTAACTAATATACAGGGCATTCCATTTAAAAAAACATAACTTTGGTATATTACTAATACTAGGACACTCTGTATATGATTTCTAATAATTTTAAATTGTGAAGGTATTGTGTGGCTATCGTCCCCCGAAATCCCCGTTTTGATATCTTTCAAAATAAGGGCGTAATTGATGGTCCACACACCTCTGGGACACCCGGTATATTTAATTTAATTCATATTTAAATTAATTTTTAAATTATCGATCAATTTTTTTGTAATATTTTACTTGTGTATTTTATTAAATTTTTTTTTTTTTGTAAATTTTATGTTGACTGAGGGCACTTCCACAGTTGGTGCCCCAGTTTAAAAAAAAATTATACTGTGGTGGCGCCCAGTCCTACCCACTTCTCCTAAAATTTTAACAAGGTAAATAAGAGAACCCGCTCTTCAAAAAAAAAAGAGCACCAGAGCACGTTACGTGAAGAAAAATACGTTTCAAGTTTCAGTGGATTTGTGTTAGGTTATCTAGGGTGAGGTACCTTTGTGCCGGAGATTGATGGACAATGCGCAGATCTGGTGGAAGGACTAAAGCGAATTAACAAGACAAATGTCTTTAAGTGGGGCAAGATTGTAGAGAGTTCACTACCACGGAAAAAGCATACACATCCAAACGGACCAGGAGAAATGAATTTGTTGCTGGCAGTTTATTTTACTGAAATAGAATTGTCCTAGTCCTGCTTAGGTTCCTGTTTTTCTTTAAGGCTTGTCCAAACCAAGTCCAAGTTAACAAAACTAATATCGTGGACTCAGTACTTGTGAAGCAAGCAATAACAACCCCGAAAACAACGCTGCAAACTCCAACCTAGTTTGGGCTCAGAAGTTAACAGTAACTCCAACTCGGATAGCGCTGCAGCCCGGTAGGAAATTCAAGCGACTTCGAAAATGAGCCCAGAGTACATATTATTATCCAGATTGGGACCGCATAACCTCCCAACAGCAGCATGCAATAGGAATCACGAAACGAATGCTATTTGGTCTATCTGTTGATTCGATACATGACACACGCAATTTTTAATTTAATTTCAACCGGACCTTCTGATAATGTGAATTATTGACAATGCAATTTACACATAGAACACGCTCAACTAATCAGAAATTTGAAAGTTCAAGGCGTAATGGCCGCTATTGCCCCAACCAAAAGGAAAGCCACCCTTCAATTCTACCTCCTTCTACAGCCCGGAGCTAAGGCGATCTCTGTGTCGCACCGCCAATCCAGTTACAGCACCCTACCAACCAACTTCAGGGCGGTGCCAACCAGTTGCAGGGTGCTGCCAACCCTCGCGCCTGGCAGGGCAGGGTAGGCAAGCCAAAGTTCTCCTGTGGATATGGGTCCATTTTGGGAGTTTCCCCAGGACATTTTCTTTAATTGAAGTGAAACTTCTTATCCCACGGTGTAAGATTTTTGTACCGGGTAAGCGTGCCACAACCCGACACGAACCCGACACGAAGATGCAATATATAAAGGAGGGGCAGTATTTTAGAACTGGAGGAGAGCGCAAGCGGCAGCTAGTCGACGGTAAAATTTTGGATTAAGGGGCCCTGTCCCAAGGGGGCCCCCTTGGTAAAGGATGTCCCCTTGTTACAGGGAAGCCCTCTTGGTAAAGGATGGCCCTCTAGGAACAGGGCGGCCCAGGGAGGCCCCTTGGTACAGGGCAACGACAATACAGAGAAAGCAGGCAACCAAAATTTGTCATACCGGGCATTAAAAATGAAAATCGATTCTTAAGGAATAAACTCCAAAAGTTTCACTTCTTCGTGCATGGACTCCACACACAACTTTTTTTAAATAAGATGTTTCCACTACTTATTCGCTTCATGTACTGAAATAAAAGAATACATAGTTTATAATATGGAATACAATACTTTGATAACTATAAATGTATTACATTGTAGAAACCTGTTCTTTTGATGAATTCTTCCAGAGTCATAACTTGGTTTTGGGACATGATGGCGAAATATTTACATAGCTGGGTACGCAAATCTTTGTAGAAGTCACCCTCTATCGGTATGTGTCGAATTGATAATAATAGATGGTGTGGATTAGTGCCTGTTCCTTTTGTTCAAAAATAGCGTTTTTGGTAACAATCTTCATGAAATTTAGTGCTCTATTTATTTCATTTAATAGGAATGCCGTAAATTTCTTCCAAACTTTATAAATCAATTCATGATTTGCCGCATCTGCCAAAAATTCACTCTCAGCACTTTATTAGCGAAAACGTCATAAGTGATCAGATACGGCGTGTTTGCGAAGCACGGGTTTGTCTTTTGTCTGTTGTGAGCATCAGGGATATAGTGATATAAAACAAATAAACGAGTGCAAAATAACAAACCTGCTTATCGAGAATCAAGCGGCGGCATTCTTTGATTGTTGGCGGCCGATCTTTGAATAGCACGTGTACAAATCGGAGAGCAGGTTTATTTTGGACCCATGGAACGAAAGGAACTGGATATAGAGAGACGGAAATGGGAAAGAAAAAAAACTTATAAACAGGGGTGCCACGGGGTTGCGACTGAGTAGGGTGCAGCACCTTAGATTCAAACTTACATTTGGACGTCAATTTCATTGATGTACTGTATTACTTCAATCGGAAGTGACGTCAGACGTCTATGACGCACCCAAAATATAGGTGGCTCCCTTTAGGTCTATTTTATTTTTTATCCATTAAAAATGTATACGTTAGCTGTCGGCCTCAGGATTGACGATTTGAGAAGGCTAAGTTGTTTATAGGGTGTCTAAAAGTTTTCAGAATGTTTTGGACATAAATGCTTTGACGAGTACACAATATACAGTCTAATTTCGACCTTTGAGTACTTTATATTATGTATATTCTTAGAAGGATGTCCGTTGTCGGCCCCTATTTGTGATAAGGGAACTAGGTGTTAATTCTTAATCGAAAATGTCCCTTTGGTTTTGAGATATTATAGTTTTGGTGTTGTAACAGGTGGTTTTGCTGCTTTTCACAAATGGTTGATGGCTGCTATAAATAGGGTGGTACTTAGAACAGATTCCTGAGGAATCCCATTTTCTAAGAGTTTCTCTGAGGATACGTAGACTTTGATAAACACTAGAATAGTTTGCACAGTATTGAGTGCTAAGAAGATGATGTTGATGGTGGTTTCTTGGGTTTCAGTACTGGAATAATCTAAGCCTTCGACCATATACTAGGAAAGTGACCACTGTTGAATAGAATGTTGAAAGCATCAAGTAAACAGAGTATGCTTGATTGAGGCAGTTTTTGCCGGAGCGGAGTTTTTAAAACTGTAGAGCTCTCGGCTATTGCGTTCTGAAGATTTATGTCAATAGGCTCTAGATATTTTATTTATCCTTGAGTTCTATTTGTGCTTTCATTCATGTGTGATTTTTTTCCATGCTTCAGAAGATCTTGTGTTATTTAAGGAAGAAACGTATGCCTGCCAGAACGTGTTCTTGCCTTTTTTAAGATGTACATGTTCCAATTGTAATTTTACGTTTATTAAAGTGTGTGGAGTTCGACTTGAATATATTTAAATTTTAATTTAAATTTACTCCAATTTGATTTATCGTAATTCTTCTGGTTTGTCTTGTTTTTGTTCTAACTCGTTTGAATTCAATAACTTAAGCCTTTTTTGATTCTTTGACGGCGGTCTGGAGTTTTTCTCAGGATCTTATTTGTTGTTATGTCAGTATATTTTGTCCAGTCCGCAGAACAGCTTTTCCAATGAGGGCGAAATTTGCACCAAGAAGTTTCTTATATCGAATTATTTTCTGTGTATTTATTATTATGAGGAAGTGGTCGCTGTCATAAAGCTTAGGAACTCATTACACCATTCCAATGTGTCGAAAGATCTACTGTGAAACATTTTCCGGAAGAGACATCAAATCTGGTTGTTCATTATTAAGATTATTGAGTTTTGTTTTTTTTTTGGATTTGATTCGCTTGATTGGTTGCAAAAATATTGTACCGAACTTATTTAGAAGGGAAATTTCCCGCATTCGCACTGCTAAAAGGGTCCCTTCCGTCGTGCTGCAAACAGAGTGCTCGTGCGGGAAATTTCGCTTTCCACACGTTAGGTAAATAACTATTTCTTATCTTCTTACTTTAAAATTTAGTTTTTCAAATTGAGTAAGTTAATTTAAATTTAACCAATGATGGCAGAATGAAATTTTCGAAAAGAATGAAAGAGCCCAAATTAAGTTGAACAAATAAAAGTTACTATATGTATACAGCAGCGCCAGTTCTGTTGATTTGAAAAACATGAAGAGAGGAAGTAAAAAAGACTTTCGAAAAAAGAAAAAAAGATGATAGGAAGCAAAAACATGTGTACTTACAGAAGAAATTCTAAGAGAAGTCCACGAAACTAACACCACAATATCCCTTACAGTACAAATGTTTTTGAGATTAAGTCCTTCTGCGTCGGGCCTTAAAATTATCCTCTGGCGTAAACCCGTGACGAGCACTACGCAAAATGTCACAAAAATCAAAGAAAATTTAGAAACATTTGGCAAGGATGTGTTACTTCACACGGCAGCAAGATATATTTCTTTCGAATGTAAATTTGTAAGAACAATGTTTGCCGAATAGAAATAGAAAGCTACAAATTCTTATTAAATCGACAACAAACATTTTAAGATGTTAAACAAAATTAGTTAATTATGCAAACCAAATGTATTACTTGCACTCTCAGGAATAGGTATTCTTTCCCATCCCGGTTATCTGTACAACTATCACGTCCCACTTACGATTGAAAGTGACGAAAACAATACAGAGAGCAATTTTTTCGAGGCGAGAACTATAATAATAAATCTTATCGCACAATCTCGCCGGTTTGCAACAAATCACATAATCTAGGAACTGCATCGAACCTAATCAGAAGTTGCGGTTAAATTGAAGAAGTGAGTGTTGTTTTAAGACGGGTTTTAACGTTTACGAAATTATGACGCAAAGGACGAAAACCTCTGACTGTGTTGGCGTGTAGTTGCCTAAATAAAATCGAATTTTACGCTGAACCGTCCTAAATTCTGTTGTGTAACTGAGTGGTCACGGTTTAAATAAAACGAAAACGGCGCGTTTCACTTAACACTGTCAGCTTGTTAACCTCATGAATTCTAAACAGCAAAATTTATATAATATGAAAAAGTAATTTTTATTACATACCTACAGTTTTAATTTAAGATAATAGAGCTCTATTCAGTACCTATTAATTAGACCTTTGTGGAACTTTCTTAAAGTCTTTCCATATCTTGTAAAAACTGCCAAAGCAAATCATGAAAATTATGTTAAACAGTTTCCAATTGCTCATCATGCAATGTTTGGATAATTTTTCCTATTTACATTATAAAATCGAAACTCAGATGCGTTACAAAATCAAGGTTCAAAGGTTCAAGGTCCTGTCCATCATTGACCCCGGTGTCTAAATCCTAGATGTAATAGTTATGCGACAGAATTTGGTGAAAGTTACATTTCTGAGAACAAGATTTGCGTACCATTAGGAAAATGCAACAGTGGATCGGATGTGATTAAAATCACTTATAATTATTAGAATAAATATTAGTCTATTGACAATATCAGACCGGAAATTTCGACTCTATTCAGCTGTGAAAAAGTTTCTAAATAATTTATGACTGTTAGTGTACAAATCTAATATTTCCTTTATAATTAGTTCAAAATTAATAGATATTTATTACATTCAAAATGTAAATTTTACGTCTCTTAGATATTCAGGCTGTTGCTAAATTTAATATTTAGTCTTAGCAAGCAACTTTTACAATAAAAATGTGCACTGCATATAAAGCGAAAGTTGAGCTTTGGATTCAAATATTAAAATTTTAAAATCTTACAATAGTAGAGATTGCATCTAATATCCAAGTTTTAAATCTTCTTGGCTGTGCTAAAAGATACAAAAACCTTTTTTCTATAATTTAAGAAATTAGTTAGATACTGTTAAGAAATCTACCTACCCTCTTCTTCTTCACTTCTTCTGGACAAAAAGGCATTGAACATTTTAGAATAAATATATTTTTTAAGAAAGCCTCGTAATTTCTGCATAATCTGGTGGGAACCTCCCGTCCACAAAATATTAAGACGTGATGTGGTTGTAGATATTTTTAGATAAGAAACGATGGAATGCAGAAGGCAGTAATCTTGTGGTCGTTCCGTCTAGTCAATGGCACATGATTACAGGATTCATAGTCACTGACCTCAGTGTTTTTACGAGTGGCTACGATGTACGATATGGACCTAACCAGCAAGCCTCTTCTTGTCAATACGTAAAAATCTTCACGCCTATACTAAACCCACTGTTATTCCATTTGGTAATCACAATATCGCTTATCTAATTGCACCCTACCCTAATTAGGATGCATGAGTCAACATTCCAAAAGACATCCTCGTTGGGTAATACCATCGATTTCCAATTACTACATCCGTCTCGTCCGGACTTTCTTACTGCAGGCAATTCAGTAATAAGGGAAAGGTCATTTAAGTCGTTGGTAAAGCCTGAAACCAGTTCGGTTATTCGAGAAAATCCCGACTTTACCTCAACAACTCGTTATATCATCATCCTTGCTACTACTAATCAGTGAGAGTGTCGCGTGTTCATTTCAGTCTGCTTTCAATCGGTTCTTCAGCTCCACGAGGTGTATTAGTGTCAGAAAAGGAAAACTCTACCTTTACGTGGACGGTGTATTGAATTCACTTTCGTTGCAAGTGCCGGTGGATTCTTGTAATAACTAACCGGGCATTCTTGCGATGGAATGCTAGTGGTTAAGGTGTTCTTGCCGAAAGTTTTAGTAGTTAGTGGTTGGTGACAATATGGTGAACAGATAGGGATTATCTTAGGATTTTTGTAAGTTTCTAGAAATAAATGTGTACAAGACGTAAATCTTATGCCAATCGCTTCGGCGAGCTTTCTTTTAAATTGGAATTACTTAACAACAAGAATGACAAGTACGACGGCCTTTCTCGGCAAAGGACGTTTTTAATTCCGGAGACTGTTGACCGACTGAAAGTTATTTATTATGCACGTATTAGTTTTAGATTTCTGTTGGATTTACTAATTCAAGTTACCAAAACTAGATCAGGTTAAAACCATTCAGAGCGAAGCTTGTTTATATAATTATGATATAATTATGACTACAAGTTTGGGCAACAGTAATTAATTTAATAAGATGCGCTTTGGTGATAATTTTATCATAAAAAATTCAACATAATTTTTATAGTACTTTCTCTGTCATTGTGTAAAGGTTTTTGAAATCGATCACGTTCAAGAGAATTCAAAAGAGACTAAATAAATAAAACTGTATGGTAATTGTCCGAGCTGAAATGTACTTACTGTTAACAGTATTTGGTTATGTAATTTAAATATGCCGAAAACCACGGAGAAAGTTTAAGTTTAAACCGAATTAAACGTTTTTTTACAGATTATGCAGAATAAATTACTAATAAGAACTCTACTGTTATTTTTAATAACAACCTGCCTAGCACTGGCACTTCAGTCTTCGGATGGACCAACATCTAACAACGTAAGTGCACACGAAACATCTTGATCGAATAACAAAAGTGCGGTTTTCAGCTTTCTAGTCGCAGCATCACTCGAGATAAAAGATTCTTCTTCTTAAAAAAGAAGAAGCCTGGATTCGTACGAACGTTGTTCTCCGTTGTGTTCGAGGTGAGATTTATTACAAACAAAGGATTATGAAATTTTTGGCCTCGGCTATTTTAGTACAGTTTTCATCACGGTATACATCAGTTCGTTAATTTTAATTAAGTATCAGCACCGTGTTAGTAATTAATTTGAAGTTCGACAATTCCAGTTCAGCGTGCGAACTCAATAAAATAATGTTTCGAAGAACTAATTAAAAAATTAACTAAATACACAAAAGAGTCATGAGTAAGTTTATTAAATTCTCTGTCAGTGTGAGCGAACTTTTCAATCAAGTAAATTCTTCTGTTTTAAATGGAAACGGGAGGCTCCGCGTTTATACTCTTTTATCTTTATTGACTCATTAGCTTTGTTTTAGCAACTCTGAGAGAAAATATTGCTTGAAGTAATGAGTCTTGCTGTTGTTGTTAACGGATGTGCCCTTCCATGTTTACGAAAGGAACCTTTACAATAATAATGAATTATGTTTTTAGTGTAAGAAACCCTTCGAATTAAGGCTCAAAAGGGCCCCTATACTCGTGATGCCTTCAGCATTCGATAATAATAATCAAGCTGCCCTGAGAGAGAGATCAAGATAAGCAAAATTTGGTATTGAAATTATATACCTACCCAACTATAATACTATAAAATAAAAAAAATTAATTTTGAAATTGGATTGAACACGAGGGTGAGTTCTAGTTTTGAAAGGAAAAAGAATTCAATAAATGGTTGTTATTTCTCATCCATTTAGTCAGTCGATGAGTATAGTAGACAGGGCGTGTTAGAGAGCCGTATAGTCTTCAAATTACTTGTGTTACATCTTTGAAATACGGTAAAACTGCAACAGAGCTGCTGAGCAACTGAGAAACTGAGACCGTGAAAAACTGAGTAACAAAGAAACGCATCAGTATCAAAAACACTCAGGAATTGAGACACTGAGGAACTAAAGATCTGATAAACTGAGACATTAAGACAAAAAATTTGAAATTTGAAAAAAGAAACCAAAAATATGGGAACTATAAAACTGAACAACTGAAAATATGAAGAACTGCGGAATTTTAAAATTGATGCATTTAGGAGAATTAAATAAGGAATTGACACACTGAGACTGAGAAATTTAGAAATTGCAAATATGAGAACCTGAGAAGCCAGAAAAGTGAGAAGCTGAGAACTTGAGGTGCTGAAAAACTGAAACACTGACCAGCTGAGCAGATAAGATAATTATGATCAAGAGTTACTCAGAAACTGAAACACTAAGAAACTGAGGGATCAAAACACTCAAATTGAGAAACTGAGACATTGAGCAACTAAAAAAAATTGTAGATTTAACTGAAAAGAAAAGAAAATAATTATGAAACGAAACTGAAAAGTAATTGAAGCCACTAAATATAGATAAAAAACTGACATACTTAATTAAATTATATATACAAGGTGATACAAACTATTGTAAACATCTCGATTTTTATTAATAATTAACCTTTTCCGACGGACAAAAACCACTGTTGCTTTCAATTGAAAAAGATAAAGACTCACCTAGGCCAACCATTTGTAAAAATTGAGCCTTGGACTCTGTTGAACACGTCAGGCATTTCACGGATGCATAATAATTTGCACACTGTACAGCTCCCGAAACGAAGAAACTTCCCACGAATTTCAGCGTAGGTCATAATCATATCGGTCATGGCACTATTTGAACATAAAGGCATTTTAAAATACTTTGTAAAACTGAAAGTAGTCAATTGGCACTCGTCCACCGCACTCATTCCAGCAAAAAAGTCCGTTTTTCTTTAGGCCAAGAGATAAGGGTTTATTTACTAATGGTTCTTCAATCATGCGAGCGGTTCTCAATCGGTTTTCGCTTAAATTTTAAAATTATATATCTCGGATTTTGTTTTATTTTTCTAGGTCTCCTCATACTGGGGACTGTCACAGATTTAAATATCTACCACACTTTGTGAATCACCCTATATAATATATTATATATGTAATGAAAAGATTAAAAAAAGAGATTAAAAGAAGACGGGAAAACACTGGAGACTGCGGAGTTACTAAATATATCGAAAAGACACTAAAAATGTTTTTACATCGGCCATAAATAACATAAAAGCAGCAACTAACATTGAAAAGGTAGTTAAAAAGTGAAGGCAAAATAAAAAGATACTAAAAACGATACAAAAAAAACTGAGCTTATAAAAAGGAATGAAAATACTTAAATTTGTTTTGGAAAAAACCAAAGGCCGAATGAGGCTAAGAATATGCTGAAAAAATGCTGAAAAGATACCACAGCAAGGTTGATGAGGTTGAAGCGACACTAAAAATACTGAAAAGACAAAAAGAAGTAAAGTGAAATACTAATAACAAAAACCTGAAAAAAGAAACAATCGAAATAGGAGAGAAATATCTATTAGGGTTAAGTAAAGTAAAGGAGAATAACAAAAATAAAAAAAGCAACAAGATTGAAATGCAACAAACATATTCCCAAAGATATTATTGAAGAAAGAAAATTGGCTATAAATGACCTGAAAAGTGAGCGAAAAGAGGTTGAGAACAGTGACGAAAAGGATTGACAAGATACTGAAAAGAGACTCCAAGGGATTTTAGAAACAGCGAAAGGGGACGAAAAAGAGTTTAAGGACAAAATGATAAAGAGTTAATTAAAAGTTAAAAGTAATTTCCGAAAAAAAAAACACAAATGTATTGAATATAGAAGTGAGCAAGGAAAATCAGAGCCTCTCTCTTGATGGTGTTAAAAGCATAAACAAGTATCAAGTCGGTCATAAGGCAAAGAAACTTCAGGAATATGATCAACTGAGAAAATGTAAATCTGAGCAACAGATCTGTTGACTGGCTGAGCTATGATCAACTGAGTAACTAAAATTGAGTAAATGGTTTCCTGAGCAACTGAGTAGTTGAGATATGATCTATTAAGTAGCTTAGAAACTGAGGAATAGAGAAATTCAGAAAAAGTGACAATGCGAAACTAAAAAACTGAAGTTGCAAAGCTGAGGAACTCAGTAGCTGAAAACTGCAGATCTGAGAAATTGTACAACAAAAAAATGAGAAGTGCTAAAATTAATTTGAATCAACCGACCAACTGAGGAACCGAGGAACTGAGAAACTAAGAAATTGGGAAACGAGATTGTAAGAAAATGAGTAAGAATTACTAAGAAATTGAGGAGTTGAGAAGCTGAGTAAGTGAAATTCAGTAACTCGTTAACTGAGCCGCTGAGCAGTCGAGGTTGAAAATAAGATCCGGGAAACTGAAAAACTGAAAAAGTTGAGACACTGAAAAACTAAGTAGCTGAGAAATGTGGAAAACCAAGAAATTAAAACAATGAAAACATTGAGAAGCTGAAATACGGTAAAACTGCAACAGAGCAGCTGAGGAAAGGAGAAACTGAGCCTGAAAGAAACTGAAATTGAGGAACAAAGAAAATCAGTGTGTTACAAATTTTGTAACACGGTGATAATGCCGTTTTATTTTAGTAATTATTGTTAAAAAAATAACTCGTTTACAGATTTCTCTATAAAACATGTTGCAATATTGTAAAAAAGGCTCTTTTTACATTCTTTTGACTTAAATTGTAATATTTTCATACAAAGGCTTCAAGATGTTTAATAAAACTGTTACAAAGATACCGTCTTATACGTCGATAGTTTATAAAAACACAACCCGCAAATATTGAAGTTACTAAATAAAATTACACAAGAATGTCGAGTCATCCGACCAGAAAATTTCCATAATGTAGAAAGATCATTTGCAACACGTTTGCATTATTGCCTGACCATCTTTTTTAAGTTGGCAAATATACTTTTTAATAATATTATTTTGGGTTCAAAAGTTATTAGGGTGAATTATTAGTTTTTAAATGAACGCACTGTATATTGAAACGATAAGGACTGAGGAATTTCTATATCATAGCGATGTCACAAAGGATACCATTAAATAAAAAATAAACAAACCATTTTACATTATTATTGTTGATCCTTATGTCATCAAGTTGCAGCAACGTGTTATTTACGCCTAGGATAAATGACCGTGACGCAAAACAACTAGCCCCTTTTTATATCGTTTGTTCATCTAGTTATATAATATTTGCAACTAAATTTGCAAGGAATATTTTTTATAAAGTAAAAGTGATTTTGTCCCATGTACCGTACTTATTACGAGGTCCATAAGACTGAAATCGGCTTCCGAAGCATGGCCAGACACACGTCCGTCATGAGGCCGATAAGTGCCAAATAATAGACAAGATTTTATAATCAATCGCGTATCGGCCGAATATCGTACAGTACTTTTCATAATACCGGCGGCCATGCCGCCAAAAAAAAACTAATTGTTTAGCATATTTTTTAGACAATTAATTTTGTTTATGTTGCTCTAGAAACAATTATCAAAAACTTATTCATGTACTGTTAATTTTTGTAACAGCCGACTGTTATCAGTGAGTTTTCACTCAAGCTGACAGTTTTGATATAATTCAATAACAGGAAGGTTTTATGAAAAATGAAAACGTGGACGCATCGATAAGCATGTAATAGTTGAACTAGTAGAATAAAAATTATGTATTGGATTTTCAATATTTTAACAAACTTGGGGAAAGTGAAGATAATTAATTCAAACACCGAATCTACGGAAAATATTTAGTTGCATTGATTTGTAATCAGATTTGTAATTTCTTCGTTTATTGGAATTTTTTTCAAAAACAAGATGAACCTAGAGATCCTAAAGGAAATTGGGACTATTTTCCGAAGAACAAAGGTAAGATGCTATATCCACTGTCAAAAAACTTATCATTATTGATATGACCTAATCGAATGAATATCGTATTAGGGTGACTTGAAATGGTAACCTCTAAAGATTATATAGAAATTACCCCTTACCCACATACATTATTTGTCGATAATAAAAAAATCGATAAACATTGAACATTTTGAATAAATTTAATTTTTTAAAACCGGAAAATTGAAAACGAACAATTATGCTTGTAAACATTAATTTAAGAGTATAGTACAAAGACAGAAAAGACAAATTTATTAACGCACGTAAAATGTTATTCTACCACTGAAGAAACAATCGATTTCATTACAGCTAATTTACTGAGAAATATGTAGATGTTCATATAATATAAAGCAAAATACTGATCAGTGCATCTGAAGAGGAGAAAGCGTGGGTACGTTCTTCCAGAAATTTAATTTTGTATAAGTTAAACGCTTTTAATACTATAATCGAGTGACGACTACCTTATTTTAACAGAGCGGTGCAGAGCAGTTAAAGATATCCTGGGAAAATAAGAAAAAAAAGTGAGAAACTATATACCTTTATACAAAAGAGAGAGGGTTGTGCACCTCACTGTGACAACAACAGTTGCAAAAATTGTGTCCTTAATTTGTAGTAAAAAATATTCTTTATGCAACAAAATGTTTACTTTCACAGAATAAGATTCAGTTCCAGCCGTAGATATTTACGGGAAATCTCCTATATCGCCTCTTTCTGTTTTGTTACATTTTCATGTACCCATCATCCCCACATAACTCTAAGAAACCCACCTCTTTGGAAAACCTTTGACACTTTTGCCACCTCTTGTTCTGCAAGAGGAATAATATATAGCAACCGCATTAAAAGAAAATTAGACAAAATTAAATGCCAAAATAGTTGGACCCCTAAAAGCTTCTCTGTAGTTTTGAGCTTTAAAAAACACAGTTTTATTTTCTTTAACCCTTTCGGTCATAGGTACTACAGGCAGTAGACGGATTCTAAATTTTTTTTAATGTGAAAAAGCGATAAAATTTGACCAGTACGCTTCTTAGGTTATATAACCCTGGAACTGCAGGGACCAAAAATATATATTTTTTTAAATAACCTCTAGGTTACTAAACCTTTGCTGAAAATATGGTATTCAATTGCAAAATTTCAAAGTAGCCCTGAGCAAAAAGAATCTGGATATGGTTTTGATACACATGTCAAAAATGAGACATTCCAAAGGGTTTATCAAAATTTACCGATTGAAATGTTTGTTTAATTTTTTTCCAAGAAAGCTCATCGTCAGATGAAGTGGACGTTCTGTGGGTTGGTTTATTTCATTGCTGTTTAATTCATCTTCCAAATCGCTGTCTTCTTCACTGCAATGCTGATGTTACTAGCTAGGAAGATTGTCCTCCGCATGTACATCCCCTTCTGCATTTGAATTTATGGTCGTACGGTCATCAATTTCTAATTCATGAAAGAGGGGTTCCACATCTTTTGGATCTTCCAAATTAAAACACTTTCGGGTCATTTTGAGCACTAAGCCAAAAAATATATTGTAATTCGTTAAAAAAAAAAAAAAAATAAAAAGGTAACTATTCGCTAATATAACATTTTTCCGAAAGCATGACTTCTAAATTAGAAATTCAAAAAAATATATATTTCCATATCTGATACTAATTTTTCAACCTACCATTCATTTGCTTATAATTAATTATTATTTTTTAGAATGTTGCAAATGTAGTAACATAACCTCACTTTTTACAGTTTGAAAGAAAACCTTTTTTATAGAAAGATCAACACCAATTCCACAACAACAAAAAATGGAAAATAAAATAAAGAGTTAAATTTCTTACCTTTCTAGTGACTTCTCCCAAACTAAAACTGTAGAAAACCCAATCTCACGTTGGGGAGAGAGGGGTCTGGGTAAAAATCACGTCATTTTTTTTTCCCGCAGGAAATACTGTAAAATATGACTAAATCCTCTACAATAATATTTTTCTTCAAACGTCAGAAAAACGTGACATTAGGTCAATAGGCAATGACAAATGTCCACTTTTCTGCCTAGACAGACAAAGTCTGTCTTGAAACGACTTCAAAGATTTGAGGTGGCTTGAAACGACATGAAATGTTTATCAACTTTTTTTTCTTAGCAACTTGAAATGTTTTGAAAGCAATTGAAGACTTGAAAAGACTTGAAATGACTTGAAAATATTTTGAAGGAACTGAACGCGACTTGAAGAGAGATAAAGCCACTTGAAGAAACTTGAAACGGCTTGAAAGAACTTTTAAGCGACTTGAAATGTCTTGAAGCGACCTGGGAAGATTTGAAATATCTTAAAGGGATTGGAAGCATTGGAAACGACTTCAAGATATTTCAAATCTTCCCAGGTCGCTTCAAGACTCTTCAAGACATTTCATGTCGTTTCAAGCCACCAGTGGCTTTATCTCTCTTCAAGTCGCGTTCAGTTCCTTCAAAATATTTTCAAGTCATTTCAAGTCTTTTCAAGTCTTCAATTGCCTCAAGTCCCTTCAAAACATTTCATGTCGTTTCAAGCCACCTCAAATCTTTGAAGTCGTTTCAAGACAGACTTTGTCTGTCTAGGCAGAGAAGTGGACATTTGTCATTGCCTATTGACCTAATGTCACGTTTTTTTGACGTTTGAAGAAAAATATTATTGTAGAGGATTTAGTCATATTTTATGGGAAAACATGTTTTATCCGCAAACGTCACAAAAGTGACAACTTATGTGCCTCCACTGACAAGGTAAAAGTGTCATTTTATGTGATTAGGCTCATAAAGTAGCCAACAGGTGTTATTTTATGTGCTTAATCACATAAAATAAGTGACACTTGTACCTTGTCAATGAATTCTTTATACTTCTTACTAAATTGTTGTTTTCTAATTTATTGAAAGTGAACTAGCGAGGTATTGGATGGGGGACGCGTGTAAACGACTAGCTCCTCCTTGTTTTATTTACAGGCGCCCCTGACCAAGGGGGCTCCTGAACAAGGGGGGCCGAACACGGGTGCTCACGACCAAGGGGGCTCCCGGTTAGGGTGCTCCCGGACAAGGGGGCTCCCGACCAAGGGGGCTCCCGGTTAGGGTGCTCCCGACCAAGGGGGCTCTCGACCTAGGGGGCTCCCGACCAAGGGGGCTCCCGGCCAAGGGGGCTCCCGGCCAAGGGGGCTCCCAGTCAGGGGGCTCCCGGTCAGGGGGCTCCCGACCAAGGGGGCTCCCGGTCAGGGGGATCCCGACCAAGGGGGCTTCCGTCCAAGGGGGCTCCTGACCAAGGGGGCTCCCGGTCAGGGGGCTCCCGCCAAGGGGGCTCCCGGCCAGGGGGGCTCCCGACCAAGGGGGCCTCGACCAAGGGGGCTCCCGATTAAGGGAGGACTCGACCAAGAACGAACCCGAACAAGGGGGCTCCTGACCAAGGGGGCTTCTGAGTAAGGTTTGCGGATAAAATAGTATATATCATTCAGAGCATAAGTCGCTTTATGTGCTTCGCCTGGACTTAACCGACTCACTTCGTTCGTCGGTCAACAGTCCAGGCTCAGCACATAAAGCGTAACTTATGCTCTTAATAATATAATCTACTATTACTTACATAATTTAACCACTATCTCTCAATTTTACACTATTTCCTGCGGGAAAAAAAAATGACGTGATTTTTGCCCAGACCCCCCTCTCCCCAACGTGAGATTGGGTTTTCTACAGTTTTTGTTTGGGAGAAGTCACTAAAAAGGTAAGAAATTTAACTCTTTATTTTATTTTCCATTTTTTGTTGTTGTGGAATTGGTGTTGATCTTTCTATAAAAAAGGTTTTCTTTCAAACTGTAAAAAGTGAGGTTATGTTACTACATTTGCAACATTCTAAAAAATAATAATTAATTATAAGCAAATGAATGGTAGGTTGAAAAATTAGTATCAGATATGGAAATATATATTTTTTTGAATTTCTAATTTAGAAGTAATCGTAAAAAAAACGTAAAATGTCCAGAAACAACTTGAGGACTTGACAACTTGACACGAAATGAAGGAACTACATACTTGAAACACTTGAAGCGACTTGAAACGGCATTAAATGTTTCGAAGGGACTTGACGTGACTTGAAATGACTTGAGGTGACTTGAAATGTTTTGAAGGAAATTGAAGAGTCTTGAAACGACATGAAGATGATGAAGCGACTTTGAGAAACTGGAAATCACTGGAAAGGACTTGAAATGTTTTGAAGGGACTTTAGGCGATATGAAATATTTTGAAAGGTCTTGAAGCGATTTGAAGAAACTTGAAGCGATTTAAAAGGACTTGAAATGTTTTGAAGCGACGTGAAATATGTTAAAAGAAATTGACGCAACTTGAAATGTTTCGAAGAGACTTGGGGCGACTTGAAAAGTTTTGAAAGGAATTTAAGAGACTTGAAATGTCTTGAAGAATCTTAAAGCCACCTGGGAAGACTTCAAATATTTTGAAGGGACTGGAAGCGACTTGAAAAGATTTGAAATGTCCTTTTGCGGCTTGAAGAGAGATGAAGCGACTTTGAGAAACTGGAAATGACTAGAAAGGACTTGAAATGTTTTGAAACGACTTGAAAGATTTGAAGCGAATTGAAACGATTTGAAATATTTTGAAAGGTCTTGAAGCGATTTGACGAAACTTAAAGAGATTTAAAAGGACTTGAAATGTCTTGAAGCGACGTGAAATATGTTCAAAGAAATTGAAGCGACTTGAAAAGATTTAGAGCGAATTAAAACGACATGAAATGTTTCGAAGAGACTTGGGGGGCGACTTGAAAAGTTTTGAAAGGAATTGAAGAGACCTGGGAAGATTTGAAATATCTTGAAGGGATTGGAAGCATTGGAAACGACTTGAAAAAACGTAAAATGTCCTGAAACAACTTGAGGACTTGACACGAAATGAAGGAACTACATACTTGAAACACTTGAAGCGACTTGAAACGGCATTAAATGTTTCGAAGGGACTTGAAATGTTTTGAAAGGACTTGAGGCAACTTGAAATGTTTTGAAGGAAATTGAAGAGTCTTGAAACGACATGAAGATGATGAAGCGACTTTGAGAAACTGGAAATCACTGGAAAGGACTTGAAATGTTTTGAAGGGACTTTAGGCGATATGAAATATTTTGAAAGGTCTTGAAGCGATTTGAAGAAACTTGAAGCGATTTAAAAGGACTTGAAATGTTTTGAAGCGACGTGAAATATGTTAAAAGAAATTGACGCAACTTGGGAAGAAGAAATAAATATTTTGAAGGGACTGGAAGCAACTTGAAAAAACTTGAGATGTTTAGAAGGGACTTGAGGTGACTTAAAAAGTCTTGAAATGTCTTGACGAGTCTTGAAGCAACCTGGGAAGACTTCAAATATTTTTAAGGGACGAGAAGTCACCTGAAAAGACTTGAAATGTCCTTTTACGGCTTGAAGAGAGATGAAGCGACTTTGAGAAACTGGAAATGACTAGAAAGGACTTGAAATGTTGTGAGTCGACTTGAAAGACTTGAAGCAAATTGAAAAGACTTGAAATATTTTGAAGGGACTTGAAGCGATATGAAATGTTTTGAAAGGTCTTGAAGCGATTTAAAGAAACTTGAAGCGATTTAAAAGGACTTGAAATGTCTTGAAGCGACGTGAAATATGTTAAGAGAAATTGAAGATACTTGAAATGATTTAGAGCAAATTGAATCGACATGAAATATTTCGAAGAGACTTGGGCGAGTTGAAAAGTTTTGAAAGCGATTGAAGCGACTTAAAAAGTCTTGAAATGTCTTGACGAGTCTTGAAGCGACCTGGGAAGACTTCAAATATTTTTATGGGACGGAAGTTGCCTGAAAAGACTTGAACGGTCCTTTTGCGGCTCGAACAGAGATGAAGCGACTTTGTGAAACTAGAAATGACTAGAAAGGACTTGAAATGTTTTGAAATGACTTGAAAGACTTGAAGCGAATTGAAAAGACTTGAAATATTTTGAAGGGACTTGGGGCGATATGAAATATTTTGAAAGGTCTTGAAGCGACTTGAAGAAATTTGAAGCGATTTAAAAGGACTTGAAATGTCTTGAAGCGACGTGAAATATGTTAAGAGAAATTGAAGATACTTGAAATGATTTAGAGCAAATTGAATCGACATGAAATATTTCGAAGAGACTTGGGCGAGTTGAAAAGTTTTGAAAGGGATTGAAGCGACTTAAAAAGTCTTGAAATGTCTTGACGAGTCTTGAAGCGACCTGGGAAGACTTCAAATATTTTTAAGGGACGGGAAGTCACCTGAAAAGACTTAAAATGTCCTTTTGCGGCTTGAAGAAAGGTGAAGCGACTTTGAGAAACTGGAAATGACTAGAAAGGATTTGAAATGTTTTGAAACGATTTGAAAGACTTGAAGCGAATTGAAAAGACTTGAAATATTTTGAAGGGACTTGAGGCGATATGAAATATTTTGAAAGGTCTTGAAACGATTTGAAGAAACTTGAAGCGATTTAAAATGACTTAAAATGTCTTGAAGAGACGTGAAATATGTTAAGAGAAATTGAAGCGACTTGAAAAGATTTAGAGCAAATTGAAACGACATGAAATGTTTCGAAGAGACTTGGGGCGACTTGAAAAGTTTTGAAAGGAACTGAAAAGACTTGAAATGTCTTGAAGAATCTTAACGCGACCTGGGAAGACTTCAAATATTTTGAAGGGACTGGAAACGACTTGAAGCGAATTGAAAAAACTTGAGATGTTTAGAAGGGACTTGAGGTGACTTGAAATGTTTTGAAGGGAATTGAAGCGACTTGAAAAGCCTTGAAATGTCTTGACGAGTTCTGAAGCGACCTGGCGAGACTTCAAATATTTTTGAAAAGACTTGAAATGTCCTTTTGCGGCTTGAAGAGAGATTAAGCGATATTGAGAAACTGGAAATGACTAGAAAGGACTTGAAATATTTTGAAACGACTGGAAAAACTTGAAGCGAATTGAAAAGACTTGAAATATTTTAAAGGGGCTTGAGGCGATATGAAATGTCTTGAAGCGACGTGAAATATGTTAAAAGAAATTGAAGCGACTTGAAAAGATTTAGAGCAAATTAAAACGACATGAAATGTTTCAAAGAGACTTGGGGCGACTTGAAAAGTTTTGAAGGAAATTGAAGAGACTTGAAATGTCTTGAAGAATCTTAAAGCGACCTGGGAAGACTTCAAATATTTTGAAGGGACGCGAAGCCACGTGAAAAGATTTGAAATCTCCAAGTACGTAGTGCCTGGCTGGTTGTAGAATATAAAATTTCATTTACCTGCTGAAAAGAGTAGATCCTGCTGTCTATATGGGTGCAAAAATTATCGCAAAAAGTACCTTTTCCTATATAGAGCTGTACGAGTACTTACTTAAAACAAGACAGGCGTCATTCAAAGGATTCAAACTTTCCAATTTAAATTTATTATACATTTATTTCCTATTAACTGTGCAACATATTATTGCCATCAACCCACTAGAATATGAACTGTTGTACATCTTTTTCTTTCGAAAATGGTGATGCTGAGGCCCCAACCACCAATAAGAAAAATTACTAAATAATATTGTTCAAAATATCAAATTTTTGATGTAAATAAATTTTTTCAGCTTTCCAATATTTCTAATATGTCTTTTTCTTAGCTCCCAAGATCTTCCACTATTGACTGGCATAATAATGCTCTGAATGAAAGTGCGTTTTTCTTCTCAATTCTTTTGGTTTCTTGATAGAAAGACTTAAGTTCTTTGTTTCAAAATTTTCGTATGTTTTCTTTAACTTATTTTGCATAGTGATTCTTTTCTTCCTTTGACACTTTTTTTTATTTCTCTACTTGCTTCACTGTTGGTGATATTGTTTCTTGTTAGTATATTTTTATACCGCCTTCATTACTATCTCAGCCTTCGGCATAGTAGGAATTTTGTTTACTGTTTCTTGTTGTTTCAATAGCTATTGTTACTGCTGTATCCGTTTTTCCGTAATTCGTCTATCCCGTTTTTTTACATTTTTGGAACAACCCTGTCTGCTATTTTTTCCGCATATTTTGTCTCTCCTTGTATTACTTGGCTTCGTGGATATATTGAACAAAATAAAATGAACAAGAGTATCAAAACGTTGGTTCTATAGAAAGACGTTCTATTTAAATAATTGTCCAAAACCAAGTTACTCACTTGCGTTGTTTACACGTTTAAAATTCTGCTATTATTAAATTAGCATATTATTTCACATTTCTGGCTTCCATTATTTGCAACATTAGTGTTTCTCAAAGTTAACGTATATTTTATTGCGCTATTCAAGTAAAAATCACTTTATGCTAATGGAACTGCAACGTTCGCTGCGTTTAAAGTTCTTTAAAATTAATAATGAGCAAAACTATACAGAAATTTGAATTGTTTATTAAGCCAACTGGGGCAACACTAAAGAAAAAACAATTTCTCAGTTTAGCAGACATCACAATTACTGGTTAAATAGTAAAATTAGAAACAAGGCAAAACGTTGCATTAATTTGTATCGATTTCATTATCATTTAAACTTTATTATGGTTCTTTCAGCAATGGAACGACACTAAGAACACAATTGGAACCGTCAACAAACTTATCAACGACAACTTCGTTCCCGAAAATGCTCCCGTGAGTAAATTTAAATTTAATTAACTCATTATTCCAACAAACTTGTTTTAGGTAATCCAGAGCACTACTGTGAGTAGTGACACAAATGCAACAACTACCGAGGCTCCATTTCGCTTAACTAGAAGTGAGTTCAACAGAATTTTAAGCAGAAACTTAAGAGGTCTTGTACGATTATTCAATATCGAATTACAAGACGCTTTGAAGGTAAAGTTTTGCGTGATGGATTTATTAAACTTTTACATGAATTCGTAATTGCAGGCCTCGGATAAGAATTATGCGGCATTCAAGAAGAACGCTTCGCTTGAGGTTTCGAAATTTTTGTAAAAGGACAGAAATGCCAGAGATTATCTGTGATAACTTTTGTACTGTGTTGCTCAATTTAATAAGTTAATTTATGTTCATTGTTCTGCATGGTATGGATGTAGGTTAGTTTGCGAAATGATGTAGTTAATATGGGTTATTATAATTTATTCAATTATTTGTAAATAAACATGCAATTAAAAAAATTAAGGCGTTTAATTAGGTGTTTAGCACGCTATTGGAAATATTACTTACTTTATAATTAATAAATAAAAATAATGAGTAAATCGTGGCAATGGAAAAGTTGTAGCGTAGCGAAATTAGAATTTTATGTGATTAAATTTTATATCAAATTTTGTTATATTGTGACTGTAATGTCATTCTTATAATAATATAATTACTTACAAAAAGACCATTTCAACAGAGTGCTAATTGGAGTGTCGTCAAAAAAACTAGTAACTAATTCATAAATACACAAATTTAGAAGCACAAAGAATTTAATTTAAAAAATTATAATTTATGATTCAAAAACAAATCACCTGCTTCTGCTTACGGAATTTCCTATAGCTGGAGAGTTTCGCTTTTAAAACGCGTGGCGGCCTCGCACCCAATTAATTTTTATTGGTGTGTGAGAATACATATAAATATATAAATTTATGTAATTAGTAATTAAGGTTTCATAAGATGTATTTTTGAGCAACTTAGTTAAATGTCAAGATATTCCAAAAATTAAAAATAAATTGGAGAGATAATTTGATGTTAGACAACTGGAACCAGGGGGGGGGGGGCGAATTCGTTCTATTATTGTCAACAAGATTAAATACTTAATACATAGTAACGTTTCATTTGAACTTGTCAATGCTCATAGAAATGTAGTCGGCAACCCAAAATACACCAAGAATAATGTTGGTCTTCATAAATGATTCATAACCATCTTGCCTCCAGATAACAAAATTTACATGGTGGTTAGATGAGAACTCTTGACGT
The DNA here is from genome assembly GCA_963583935.1 of Diaperis boleti. NCBI lineage: Eukaryota > Metazoa > Arthropoda > Insecta > Coleoptera > Tenebrionidae > Diaperis > Diaperis boleti. The sequence continues at coordinate 20,380,869 of OY757246.1, read as the reverse complement.
TGAAAGCCTACTAGATGAATGAATCATATATGAAGGCCCTGTATTAACATCAAAAATAATAAAAAAAAACAACAATGCCTTATTTAGAACAGAATGAAAACTTTTACCATCAACATCAGCAAGTCGGTATTATTACCCGATATCCGTGACTTGTTAGAAACGGCGATATTTGAACAAAGTAAAATAAAAAACGTTGAAGAACGTGCGGGGAAATGCAACTGTACCATTCCGACCTGTCCGACTGTTTTCAAATTTTTGAGGAAGCCGTTGAGTCACCTTCATTGTGTCTCCGCCAGCTAAAGATGCCATAAATGTTACCATACCTGTCTGTATTTTTGAATAAACTGTCAGCTTTTAATGGTGTCTTTGTAAATTTTTTGCGTATTATCATTTTTTTTGTCAAAAGTTCGGAGCTCTGATCACCACGAAAACGTGTAAGGTTTATTGCCGCGACGTGTGGAGTAAATAGGGTTAGATATCAAATATATTTTTCACGAAATTGGGACGTACTTATTGGTACATAAAAATTGCGTATAAACTGGCTACTCTGGCGCTCCGAGTATCATTCAGCTGCGGCAGATATTGGTTACCGTATTAAAAAAAATCACTTTCATATTTTGACCTACTCGCTAATGTTGTGGTTAACACGTTAGCTGCCACGTGACACTACATGTGTGTCTCACAAAATTAACCATTTTTGCGCTGTGACACTGGGTTTGTGTCTCACATCAGTTGGATCTAATTTTTTTTGTGAGCCGAAAAAACAATGTCCCTACGTAAAAAAAAAATCAATTTTTTATGGACCATCGAATATATTTTATAAGGCATATAAGACAATTCAGAACACAACTTTATTTGAAAGTAAAGGAAAACCGCCGAAGTGAACCAAATCCAGTTCAGAGATATGTTCAACACGTATGACTAACGCAAACCAATACATTGCGATTAAAAATAATTGTCTTTATCAGGGGTGGTCATAGAATAAAAAACGGCTGTTTTAGCTGAGCTGCCAAAGTTTGTATAGTTTTCCCAAATTAAAGGTAACCGTCAAAGAGTTCAGATTTGAATTTTGATTTAAAACAACTATAGAATTTATTATTAACTCGATTCTTTTAAACTATCAAAAAATGCTTCATGTTGGACGATTGAAAATTTGAGGTCTTCCGGCTTAGTCTCCTGCTTAGGGTCTTTCCTTCTTCTAACCCATAATTAATTTGCCACTGTTCTTATGGACCTTATGGTTTTTCTCAAATATTAAAATCTTCAATTTTTTTTCGTGAATCAAAGCATTTTGAATTTGCTGGTAGTTTAATAAAAAAATCAAGAGGAGTTTAATCTGTGTACATTTATTGAAAATATTGCACTTTCACCTTATAATAAAAAAAATCAAAGGGTCAGTATATTATGTATATTTTATAATTATGTCAACAAACGATTAATTATTTACTGTCAAAATCCCGGAAAACGTATGAGTATTTTATTGTGTATTTCAAAAAATTAAAGTCAACAAGCTTATGTCACAATTTATTAAAGATTCTAAAACCTCCTCTTTTTTATCAACTATGTTAACGGTAAGTGAATCATACAAAACGTATTGCTTTGACGGCCGCACCTGAAGTCGCATTCACAGTGAATAATGTCATATGTGTCGGGACAACTACCTGAATGTTCACATAGGATGATGTCATCAGTCCAGAAGGTTCTCTAGGTCTAGACGACGCGACGGCCGCACGGCATGTCGTATTGTGTTGGGACAAATGTTCGCATATAATACATATAATCACTCCCCAGTGAACACATGATCTAAAAATTACGTCATTCTGACATCATGCTACGTCTCAATTTACGTAAGATTTAAGTCACACCTGAGTCATAGAAGAGTCATTATTTCACACTTTTTTACGTCAGGCTCTGACGTAATAAATATGACATAAATATGACGTGTATTTGACATCATTCTGACCTTATTGATATCAATGTGACATAATAGTGATGTAATCATGACGTCAAAGTGTTTTCGTCAATGTTACGTGAATATGACTTAGTAATTACGTCAATTTTACATCAAAAAAATATCAGTAAAATGATGGATTTGTATAATGAAAATGACATTAATATGACGTCTATGTGATATCATCGTAACTCACCAAAGTCAGTATGACATAATAATGATGGAATGCTGACATCAAGTTGGTTACGTAAATGTTACCTGAATATGACTTAGTAATGACGTCATTTTTACATCAATCAAATATCATTAATATGATGAATTTGTAAAACAGCTGACATTAATATTTAATTGATTAAATTATTTTGTACAACCATCAAAAGTTTTCGTTCTAATATTCGGAATTGATTATTTCAATGATTATATATTATAATTAACCCATTATTTTGACTGTTGGATGGAAGGGATCCCCGAGCTTTCACGAGGGGGCGCACAAGTGCAAGCAGCGAGCAGTTACTAAAAGCAAATACAAAGAAATCAGACTGCACACAATAAACCGACTTCAGAACAATCATGTTGCTCCTGGTTCTTCCCGACTTCTGGCGTGCGAAAATACTTATCTGGAGACGAAGGCGAAGCGTTAGTGAAGTATAACGCGTGGCGCTGTACAGCGAGTGTCGGCGGCACTTCAACAAATCGTTGGTATTCTATCCTAGTATTTTCGTGGATTAAGAAATTATTTTTTTTTTTGATTAAAGAGATTTTGTGCTGAAACAAGGTTGCTAAAGTGTAACACAAGAATTCGTTGACTTTTTTACCTTGTTTTTCACGAATTTAACTTATAGATTGGTAATTTGTCGTTCGTTTGGTTGGAAAATTGCAATTTAATCATATTTTATTATAATAATAAGTTAATTATTGACTGAACATAAAACTGTGACTTATCAAATACATATTCATACATAATAAAAAAAATGTAATGATCTGTAGTTTACATATCCGTATGATGTTTTTGTTGTCAATTTTGTTTATGTAACACTACGACAGATTTTTTATGTCAGCTTTATGTAAGAAAAGGACTTATTACTTATACAACACTATGACAGGTTTGTGATGTCAGTTTCACGTAAGCAAAAGACTTATAACTTATATAACACTATGACAGATGTGTTATGTCAGCTTAACGTAAGCAAAAGACATATCTTATATAACACTATGACAGATTTGTGATGTCAGCTTTACATAAAATAATGACTTTTATGTTACGTCACGATATGATATAAATATTACATATGCTATATGTAACATGTAAGTCATTCAATGACATCATATGATTTTCAAATTTTATGTCAATATGATATCACAGTGATATAAAACAACATGACATCACACTGACATCATGAAAAGAATCAGTTTTATATCAAATTGACGTAAAATTGTATTACACACATATGATCTACGTGTGACGTAATTTTTAGATCGTGTTTACTGGGGAGTGATGACATTATATGTATTATATGTGAACATTTGTCCCAACACAATACGACATGCCGTGCGGCCGTCGCGTCGTCTAGACCTAGAGAAACTTCTGGACTGATGACATCATCCTATGTGAACATTCAGGTAGTTGTCCCGACACATATGACATTATTCACTGTGAATGCGACTTCAGGTGCGGCCGTCAAAGCAATACGTTTTGTATGATGCGCTTACCGTTAACATAGTTGATAAAAAAGAGGAGGTTTTAGAATCTTTAATAAATTGTGACATAAGCTTGTTGACTTTAATTTTTTGAAATACACAATAAAATACTCATACGTTTTCCGGGATTTTGACAGTAAATAATTAAGCGTTTATGACATAATTATAAAATATACATAATATACTGATCCATTGATTTTTTTATTATAAGTTGAAAGTGTAATATTTTCAATAAATGTACACAGATTAAACTCCTCTTGATTTTTTTATTAAACTACCAGCAAATTCAAAATGCTTTGATTCACGCAAAAAAAAATGAAGATTTTAATATTTGAGAAAGACCATAAGGTCCATAAGAACAGTGGCAAATTAATTATGGGTTAGAAGAAGGAAAGACCCTAAGCAGGAGACTAAGCCGGAAGACCTCAAATTTTCAATCGTCCAACATGAAGCATTTTTTGATACTTTAAAAGAATCGAGTTAATAATAAATTCTATAGTTGTTTTAAATCAAAATTCAAATCTGAACTCTTTGACGGTTACCTTTAATTTGGGAAAGTCGAAATAAATCTGAAATTAATTATTGCTCTATATTTTCATTTGACGTTTTGCAAAAAAATATTCTCAGAATGTTTAGTTTTAGGCATTATGGGGTGTTATATCTTCTGTCGCTTTAATGATAAAAACTTAAATAAAAAATGCCTATAATTTTCATAACGGTTTTTTTTTACTCGAACCATTGAATATCAACAGCGCCTCCAACGGCCTTTCTGGCATTTTTAGTAGTAAAACAAATAAACGTCAGTCACAGACGGTGAACTGTTATAGTATTTATTAGGACAGCCAACAACACAACAACCGATTCTCGATGAAACATTTTTTCGCACTTCACACATTTGTCGAATTGAAGAAATCACTATCTGTCAATTCGGTTCCGTACCACTAAAAATGCCGCGTGGTGGCGCTGAGGTAAAATATGCACACCGCCTATTGATATTCAATGCCCGAACTCAACGAGTCTAAAGTCCTGGACACCGTGAGCAAGCAGTAAAATTTTGAGCTGATTTCGTTGTCATGTCAATTTGTGTGAACTTACTCCACTCATTTTTGACAAATAGAAGACAACAAAGTTTTTTTATATGTATAACATATTAGATATATTTCAAAATTATCTAGTAGATAATTATAATATGTACTACCAGTTCTCTATGGGTGGTTCAGCAATTATAGTGATGCTTATACAACCTTTTATACAATAATGTTTGCTTATGGTGACATAATTATATACTATGGACACAGCATAGGAAACAAACAGCAGGCTAACTCTCCGCGCCGCCTTTGATCTAAGTGAGCGTAAAAATTTGACCTCGGAGCCGCCATTGCAGATGAGACGCCAGGGCCGGACTCTTATTGCTCCTAACGTACAATTCCAGGAACGAAGTTCCTTACGCCTTTTCTTCAACTCCGAATGTAATTTGATATGGAGACTGATTGTTTATATTTGTTTATTTTGGCATTTTGGTATAAATAAATAATTTAATAAATAATAAAGTTAATACTTGTATCAAGTTACTTAACTTAATTTCATCTACATAATTCACACATTAAATACTAAAATAATTATGTACCTATCACAGATTACGATACAATAATTATGAAAACGAATTTTTAAATAAAGTAGAACATAATATTACCAAACTACCAAAAAGGTATTTGTATGGCCTTTTTTTTTTGGAGCCGTAAAGTTTACTTTTTTGTACACATCTGTCAAATTCTCACAGATCAATCCCAAAAAAGTGGAGTTTAAAAAAGTAAAACTTTACGGCTCCAAAAAAGGACGTAAAATCACCTTTTTCGTAATCATCGCCTAAAAAATATTTTAGCCCTTTCTGACAGCGTGTGTACTGATGCTAAGAGGTATATATACATATTCAAATTGGAAGCAACCTCTGGCCTCTTATTTTTGTCATACATCCTGTCCTTATGCAACATTGAAAGAAATCCTTGCAGATTTTTATTCATTACTCATTACATATCAAAAACTTCAGAGTTCTTGAAAAGAATGGACAAGCTTTTTGACGTACTAAATTTATCACAAATTCGCCGTCAAAGAAATGTAATGCCGCTTGCTTTCAAAGATCTTGACTACCAAATTCAATTTTTAAAGGATTTTTTGGATTTTTTAAATAAATTAGAAGTACGGGACAGATGGAAAATCTGGCCATTTCTTGAAAACATCAAAAACCTAAAAGCACCTTTCTCCGAAAGGTTGAAAATGGGCGGATTATGTCATCCGGCTTGCATATATTATCTTTTCACGCGGCGAATAGCCGGCGCCGGATGGATTGCCAAATGCGACATTCACACAAGCCGCGCGGACGGATAAAAATATTCCGAGTACACCTCTGTGCGATATCGACACGTTATGAACCGTTCTCCTCTCCGATGGTGTCCTGCGCGGCGGACTGCGCGAAGTGTTCCCGCCAGTGGGAGTTAGCCTGCTGTTTGTTTCCTATGCTGTGCTATGGACTAGAGTACGAGAATAATTTTTAAGAGAGAGTTTCATAATTACTAGTTTTAGTTTTTCCTACAAGAAAAACAAAAAATACTTTTAAAAATTCTGCCTCAAATAGAGCAAATACCAGAGAAAAATTTGAAGTTTTTCTTTTAATATTATGATAATTAAAACAATAGGAACTTGATAGAACAACCATTTATAAATACCGGGTGTTACAAAATGATTTTCATGTAGTTAACCTTCAAATTTTTTTTGTCTCGGGATGAGTACACTTCATGGTGAACCTGACCAGGCCCGGAAAACACGATTCTTCGTCGGAGTGTTTCTCGTTTAATTTTACATGGAAAATGGACAGGCGACTAGATGAAAATCATTGTATAACACTTTGTATATTAGATTGTTTTAATTTTAATTGCTGCATATCATACCATATATTATGTTCCTACAAAAAGCTAATGTTGTCAGTATACAGGGTGATTCAGCTGGAATGTCACGCCTGACGAACTTTGAGAGACATGTATGTTTGGTTGCGAATCAAGGCGCGGCATTTTATGTGAATCCGGGTGTACAATTCGAGATAATTGCTCATCCTGTTTTCATCCGTTTTGTACAGGAATTTAGGTCATTTTAATTTTAATTTACGGCTACTGTAGCTTTAGTTAACAAATTTTTTATTGAGTTTATGTGAAAATTCTCATTTTACTCCACCATGAATGAGTTACTCCAATCTATCTAATGGATTTTCGGTCGCACCGAAAGTACTTTCTTATCGTGACGTTATTTGCGTCTGTTTGTACGTAACTTTCCTCATTCTGAAGAATTTAATTTAATGGAGCCACTACTTCCGATCAAATTGAAGTTTTCGTTTGTCGAATTTATTTTCTCTTTTTAGCACAAGACCTTTTCCATGTTCGTTGTTGGTTACATGTACACATGGTTAGAAGCAGATAAAAAAGAAAATTCTGCTAGATGCATTAAATTTTAGAAATTTAAATTTTCTAGAAGAATGTTTTAAACTAGAAGAATGTTCTTAAATCCAAGTGGAGTAATTAATTTTTTAAATTAATGTAATTTTTATAATGTAATTCCGCACAGGAGAAAGTATTAATACGGTTTCTCATAAAAGGAACTTTATTCATAACTCGTATTCGTAACAGCAATTTCTGGTTTCAATTCCGATAAGTTATGTGATCTAAGCTGAACTGGCGTTTTGTTGACGGTGTTACTTTCAGACTGAATAACCCGTGAAGTAACCACAGCGTCCAGATAATTTAGTTTTATACATGGGTAAGACTGAATTATTTAACAACACCAGAGAATGTCGCGTTTATTGCTCCTTTCGTAACATTTATTATCCTACAAGATTGTCCAGCGTTCAACAACACGTCCAGTGCGAAACAGGCTTTGCACTTGGCATATTTTACAGTGGTTTTCAGACGAATAAGTCCTTAGACTAGTTTAACTTTTCTTGTAAAAATGTCATTTGAGCTGGCGTAACCCAGATGCATCATATATTTACCTGTTTTAGTCGATTATAAGATGTAAATTGTTACAGTAATTAAAAGGTTAAAATGGATCAATGAAGGTCAGTGACATGATGTAAATGATGCCCTATTAATTTTGAAGTACTTAACTGTAATGTTCTCCAAATTCCAAAACTTTGTCATTCTTTCTATTTAAAGATGATTTTATGCAGACAATTTTCTGATACCTTTTCGAATTAAGAATTCCGGGCAGTGTCAGATTAATAAAATTATATCTGTTAACCACTGTGGGGTGAATGCCGATGATGATTTGTTAAACGTTGCACAAAACTTGTAGTCCGTTTAAACTATTTTTATTTACAGAATTATTTACAAGAACGAAATTTAAATTCTACGAACAGGGTCCGGTGGTCGAAATGGGTAGGGATTCCCGATGGAAAGTCCGACCATTTGTGGTCTCAAAAGCATCAATAAACCTTGAAGGAATCAATAAATCTAAAAGGGTTGAAAACCGACCATATAAGGCTGTAAACCAGAAGAATGTTCTTAAATCCAGGTGGAGTAAATTTAAATTAAAAATTGAAATATATCTAAGTCGAACTCCACAAACTTTAATGAGCGTAAAATTACAAATGGAACATGTTTCGGCAGAACACTTCTGCCATCATCAGCCCTAATTTAACAAGAGTTTAATGATACAATTAATTAATCAAATTTAATTCGAAATTACGTCAACGTCATAATTTTTTATATTCTTTAAGGTAAGAACCCCTCTTGTAATTCATCAATTGTATCATTAATCTCTTGTTAAATTAGGGCTGATGATGGCAGAAGTGTTCTGCCGAAACATGTTCCATTTGTAATTCTACACTCATTAAAGTTTGTGGAGTTCGACTTAGATATATTTAAATTTTTAATATAAGGCTGTGCCTACATCCTACACGGTATCTGCAAAAGAGACGGCATCCGTCCAACAAGTCTAAATTTAGTATTTACACCATCCTTTTGACCACATTAATTTAACTTTTCAACTAAAATCAAACTTCTATTACTTTTCATAACCTCGAAATTTTGTCTAGATTATTTTAGATTTTAGCCCTGGTGTTTGCAGTCTGAGACTGGAAAAGGCACACACTAAATTTTAGATATTAGTTTACATTTACTAAGCGATAAATCGCCTGGCTGTGATCTTACTTGCATCTTTTCTGCATATTTTCTCAGCCATTGGTGATAACCTAAAAAGTATAACTTCTGAAAGCAGAAGTAGAAGTAGGAGAGGAATTATTTAGGTATTTATTCACCTAAAAGCTGCCTGAAGCTGAGAATCATAGAAGGAATTGAATAGCCACCCACCATTCAGAGTACAAAGGATCAGAATAATAAGAAGAAGAGTAACAATGAAGTCAATATAATCTGACTTGCCAGTCAGATGCTTAGCACCCAAAAATAAATTTTGACACTGGTTTGACAATGCCAAGTTTCAAGACGAATTGGGCTTCATCTGATACAATTTTAGCAGTTTCTGCTGCATTCTTCGTAATAGCCGATATTATATTAGCACTGTGTTTAGGGCTTGTCCTGCCTTATCACATTACTCGATGCGGCTATTATTCCGCAAATGGTAAAGAAGTTTCTTTTGAGGAAGCAAAAAATATGTGTCCTTGTTTGGTAAACGTCTTCCCTCTTGGGACTAAACATAAGATCAAGATGAAAGCAATCCCAAAAGTCAAAGTTAAACAAGTTAAAAAATCCATAGAGTCTAAAGAACGACATTTAACTTCAACAGAACCTCCTCTCGATATGGATAAATACCCCTTCTTGGTGGCTTTGAATGCTCCTCGACATTCACACGAAGTATTTCTTTATGTCTGCACCGGAGTAGTTGTATCCGAAGATTGGCTTCTAGCTAGTAAGTTTGTTGCAATTGTTAAAACATGTATTTAATATATTTTTTAAGGCGATAAATGTGTCGAATCTTCCAAAATGTGGAAGACGTTACAAGTTCGCTCTAGAAGCCCCTATTGGTCAGAAGGTGGGATAACACACAAAGTAGAACTTTTCAAACCGAGAGATGACTTTAAATTAATGGAATTAATGGTGCATCCAAAATTTACTAAAGATGTACTTCCAAATCCGCCTATTAAATACCCATATAATGGGAGTTGGATTGATGCTGTATCCATGGGATGGTTTCACGTGGCCGCAGGAAGACGTTTTGAAGTAGAGAAATGGTCTATTAGAACCAATACGACTAATTATACAATTTGCAACGACTATTGCACAGAAAATAATGCTAGACCTTTGCTTACACGTAAAAATGAGCTGATTTTGATAACTTGGAGTGATCAACAATTTTGTACCGAATATAATGGAAACAAGACTGTTGGCACGATTGGCTGTTAAAATGAATACTTGTTAAAATAACAATTTTACTAAAGACAATAAAGTTCAACTTCCTCCTTCTTCTCTTCGACCATTTTTTAACTTGGTTTATCTTACCTACGACTTTCCTCACAGTCTGAGATCATTATGTTCCAAACACTTCAAGCCAAACATGAAATTAATTAATGTAAACAACAAATTAGTAGTGAAATTATTAATTTCTAGTTCGGATAACTGTTCTCTATGTTCGTCAAAATTTATGACTACTATGTTAATATACATATGAGTCGGAATAAATTTAGAGCAAAATAATTTTATGTTAACAGTTACTCTCTTAACGTCCGCATAATTTTCTAATGATAATTACAAGAGCAATGTCCTCAATTTCTTCTATATTAAATTAAACGATAAGCTGGTGATACCACAATATGCCTCGGGACAGTAAATCTGGGTTATTGGGACTTTTAGAAGCATGCTATGATTATGTATTATTTTTCTACAGTAGATAAATCGTAGTATCGAACACCAAATTTTTTCTTTGTTATAAATAAAATGTCACTTTCTTATTATCAGACTAATTATCAGAATAATGGTATTGTCAACATTATTGACAAAAAATAATTTTTATGACCAATTTAATAAAAAATTATCTTCTTTTGTAAAGCTTAATCCAAACGTTTAATGCGTCGGAAACCATAGAAAACAACATTTAAAACTGATAATTAATATCCTAATGTGCGTCAGAACATATCTTTGACGTCAGTCCTAAAATTTACTAATTATTTTATTAACGTCATTACCGAATGAAATTCGACGAATTTCTGACATGTTCCTGATTTATTGTCAACAGTCTTAATGTTAATGAGATAAATAAATTAGCATTAAAAAAATTGATCAATCGTTTATTTTCGAGTTTTGTTGAGAAGAATTATTTTTAAAGGTGCTGTTATTATCGAATAAAGATTGTAACATTAAACAACAAATATATTAGGATTGAAACTCTCAAATTGAAATTTATTACTTAACAAAATTGTCATTTAATTTCAATTGGGTTGCTGCCACTTTCCTGGTCATGGTCACAAAAGGCCGAGGAAATATACTAAATAAACACTAAATTAAATATTTATTCCTTTTTTAACTCAATATTAGAGGTTTAGTTTATACACAACACTCTCAACACGTTATTTGAGTATTTAGATATTGAATTTTTCAACGCACTCGAAATGTCAAAAAAGTCACATACGAATTGCCACTCGAGAAAAGTCATCGATTATTAATCGAAATTTGCGTTTGTGTTTGTGTACGATGAGAAATGTCAATAAAATGACGTCACTTTTGTGAGTGTTATTACGGCTTGATAATGTTGAAAAGAGTGTGGGAGACTTCGTTGTTACTTGAAAGACGTTCAAATTTAGACCATCTACGGTTTAGGCCCTTTAGACTAAGTTATAAATTTCGTAATAAGTTTATTTACAATAATCTACGAAGTACGGTAATGTAGACAACCAATCATATCACTCTGTCATCGATCGAAGTTGTTGTTTTTGTTACTGCTTCTGCTGTAATTGTGCAGCGACAATTTAGTTCTGTTTCTGTTACTGCTCTCGCTTTCGCTTTACTGTTCCCGTTTCTGCGTCGCACATGCGCATTTCTAATGCAAGCTAAAGCTCAAGTTGATATCTCACTAATTGTACCTTTAATCCCACTTTAACTCCTTTTTCTAATTTGGAGGAGTTAGAACCGCCCAAGACAATAATGATCACGTTTGTGTTCTCCGAAATGCGCAAAGTTGCAAGGCAAGTTTTACACGGGCGAGTTTACCTGACATACCCTTTTCCGGCACGCAGTATCCCAGAAAGAGGATTTCAGAAACAAAGGAATTGTAATGCATATTAAATTCTCGTGTTAAACTCAGTAAGTATTCTTGTCTTCTTGTCCAATACCCACCTGTTTTCATAAAATGTTTTCAAACGCACTGTAAGATTTTTTACAAGAAATAGAACATCGACTCGATACCTACCGGTAACCGAGGAAGGATAATAATTTAATGCTACCTACGGCCACCAACCAAAGGGGATTAAACGGGCCGGAGCAAAGAAAATTTTCTAAGGTTTTAGGATTACGTGAGTACACAACCAAATAATTGTTCTCACGGGGTTTTAAAGTCTTCAATAAGTTTAGGATCATCAGGAACAAAAGAAAATTGAATCCCTTCTTGCTTATAGTATGGGTCGACCGTGGCGAGAATTTTGTTAAGGCTGGAAAGGTACTTATAATTTCTTGGAAATGGTAAAAGGTCTTTGAATCTTTAATTTAATCCTTTGTCCCTGCCACCTTCAAATTCACAGGTATGTTTAAGCCACACACAGGTAGATGCCATCTCTGGTGACTACGAAACAGATTTCCCAAGAAGTATGTTTGGCGTTGAAGACGCCTCCGATATTGAAACGATCTTCTATCCTATAGTCTTGAAGAAGTCATTAGTTTTCTTCTTTTTGCGATTTTTCTGCTCGCCAATAGAGATGTCGTTGGATTTCATTTTCATCTTCATAGTGTTTTATGTTTTCTTTGATGATTAGCGCCGATCCTCCTTTTCTCGGAAGGTCAGGTCGGTTTCGAGACAGCGCCGACCACGCGGGGCTCTATATTCAACATTAAATGAAAAATATTGATAATGGAGATAAAGTTCTCGGGGTAGACATTCTTTTTCGAAAATTTCCTCTTCTTTAAAGCATCTTATTTTTAATTTCTCTAAATTTAATAGTTTTCCAGTTATTTGACTAGCAGGTTCTTTTTGCTCCAAATGACAACCTTTTTTTTTGTATTTTTCCTTTTCCGTTGAATTAGAAAATTTTTTCTTCTTAGATAGAATCAGATCATCTTTCTCTAAGATCTCAACACATAGACGCGGTACAATATTAATAATTTTACATCAAAAGCTAAATGTAAATTTAATGTCTCCACTAGTCCATGAGAGCTAACTTGTGAGGGACGCATGCAATTTTTTCCTTTTTGCATCCCGATCCTATCTCGTTAATCACTAAAAGTAGGTTCATGAAATAGTCCTCCGAATACTACTCGTGGACTATTTTTCAAACTGATTTGTACTTGACAATCTCACTCGTGCAGAGGGTCCTGTTCTTGAATATGTGAGTCACCGGTGCATCGGTGAGTGTGTGAGTCACGTCAAATAGTCGAGTATTTAATTTAAAGTAAACGCACTTCACAATCACTCCAGACTCGAGCGGTGTGCGACGAGCGCTTCTCTGTGGCGTGATTGTGATTATGATTACACTCTCACCGATGCATCGGTGAATCACATATTCAAGAATAGGGCCCTAAAGCGCTCGTGGATTCATTCGCAAGCACAATTGATATTCGTGACCAGTTTGAAAATGTCTTGGACGACTCGTCGTATTACATAATTATGACTATTCAATTCAAGTGCAATTTTTCAAATATTAACCAATAAAATAGCAGATAATTATTTACTAGCAACAGCAAATTCCAGCGATTATATAACACATAATAAATTGAGCAATAGCAATTACAGACCATTCCATAGTGACGATGTATATAAGCGAGTAGCCTCTTGACGAAGGGGTATGTTCATTTCGGTGGTTCGGCTGGGTCCAACAATGAACTTTGCCATAGGAACTATTTTTTAATAACCGTCAAAAAAAAGTTCCGTCAATTCTTTTTTTCGTTATATAATGGTAATGAATACCACTCGAGCATTCAAAATAATCTGATTAAACTATTCCGCGAAATGGGTCTCATCGACGTTTCATGACTCCGAAGTTTAATCGATTATTTTCTATGCTCTTGTGATATTATAACTGAGTATTTCACTAGTGAAAATATAATTGGATATTCCACTAGTGGTTGCAGTAAACGAACTTGATTATCATTTTTATTTAAAAAAATTATTATTTTTTCACAAAGTTAACTGAAAAATTTCAAAAATAAACATTGTTGCAATTCTGAAAAATTCCTCCTTCTTTGAACGAATGTTTCACCCTCCCTGCTGTTGGTCAATCCAGTCGTCGTCGTCGTTAGTTGTCGACGTAATAGTTCTCATTTTTTTTTAACAATTATTGTCCTGTGATGTTCCCTGTCCATTTGAAAATAAGAGTTGATTGAATTAATATTATTGTGACTTGTGACTTTTTTTAACTGATGCTCGTCAACACCTGCCTTGGCCATTGACGAAACGGTAAAGTGGATCTAATCGATTGGATATTTTTCTTTTTTTAGTGTCCAACCTTTATTTTTCATCCATTTTCCAATTTTATTTATTCCCACAAGGGAATTTTTCTACCAATAGTTTTTTCGATTAGAATTCCAAAATGGGTTGGGCGTTAAAAACATTCTCTCGCTGTTAACATTGCTGCCTTTCTTCGACAACAGCTTGTGGTACAGTCTATAATTATCCGATATTTATAAATCAATTAAAAAGAAAGAACTATGGACTTACCTTACAAGACAAAGTTCCGCATATTCATTAGGCATCAACCATTTCCTTTTAGTTAAACCTTTTGTTAGACCCGTGGGTCGTATGTTCGAATAAGTCACTCTTTAAACATATTAATAATATTTATTGAGTCACACGGAGGACAACTATGTCCAACGGAAGCTATTTACAGACTTGCTTAAAAACTAACTAAAATGGTATGAATTTGAAAACGACTGGTGGGGAGGGAGAAACCCTTACTCAGGTACAGACGCCCCTTGTAGGACTGTACATATTCCCCCCCTTGAACGTATCGAGTATCGAACTTCAAAATATTCTACACATACTACTTAAAACCTAGAGATATAATAAAATTTATTTACAATTAATAGCAAATTAATAAGCCTTGGATCACATACATGAACGCGACAAGAGCATAACATACGAGCAATAATAATTGTCACTTTAGTGTTTTCGTTCACTTCACTAGCGCACTGAATTGCTCTTTGAATCACCACTACACTATGTTGCGTCCTCCTCGATGGGTAACGGACATATCTTGGCCAGTGACCGCTTGAAGAATCCCTGACTGGTCTTGACCGTCACGACTCTCACGTGGCCGTCGTTTCCTGGGTGGGTCTGGACGATCCTGCCAATTTTCCAGGCGAGAGGTTGCACGTTGTCCTCCATAAGGATGACCATTGCCCCTTCTAGTTTGCCTTCTGATGAAGGTGTCCCCTTGTGCCATTTTCCGCGTGCTTGTAATGACGTCAAATATTCCGTGCTCCATCTCTTCCAAAAGTGGGCTCGAACCTTCTCCATTAGCTGCCACCTCGATAGCCGATTAATCGGTACTTCGCTCCAGTCATAATCTGGAAAGGTTGTCAGCGTCTCCCCAATGAGGAAGTGAAAGGGAGTTAGGACTTCGAGGTCGTTGGGATCTGATGTTAAGGGTGTTAAAGGCCTAGAATTTAAACAAGCCTCAATCCGCACTAAGAGTGTATACATTTCATTGTGCGTTAGATTTGTATTCCCAAGCACTCTTTTTAGATGCGTTTTCACAGTCTTTATGTTGGCCTCCCATAAACCAGCCATATGAGGTGATTTGGCAGGTATGAAATGCCAGTTTATACCTATGTTGGTTAGGTCATTATAAATTTTATTTTGAGTTTGCTGAAGCCTTAAGAAATTGAATAACTCGTTCAATTCATTCTTCGCACCCACAAAATTAGTTCCGTTGTCACTGTACAAATTACGCGGGTGACCGCGTCTGCTTATGAATCGCTTTAGGGCGCCAAGAAATTCTTGGGTTGTGAGGTCCGTTACAAGTTCAATGTGAACTGCCTTTGTGACAAAACATATAAAGAGGGCTACATATGCCTTATTCAATTTTTTACCGCGCCCTCTAGTTTCTCGGATATAAAAGGGCCCGGCGTAGTCTATACCTGTCGTTGTAAATGGACGAGCGGGTTGAACCCTGTGAGCGGGCAAGTTGCCCATTTTAAATTTTGATACTACGGGCCTTGCCCTAAAACATTTGTGACAGTGATGTAACACCTGTCGTATGGCACTGCGTGACGACATGATCCAATATTGTCGGCGAAGCGTTGCCAACGTGCCCTGGGGGCCAGCATGAAGTTGCTGTTCGTGTGTGTACTTTATGATTAATTTTGTTGCAAAGTGGCCTTTTGGTAACAATATCGGATATTTTACATCAGAATTAATGTTTGCGTTTTTTAACCTGCCACCGACTCGTATGATGTTTTGGTTATCAAGAAATGGGTTCAACGGTAGCAATTTTGAATTTTCGTTTAACGGTTTTTTGTTATTTAATAAATAAAATTCCTTTTGAAAGACCGCTCCTTGAACAGCCCGTACAATCGTCAGTGTGGATTTTTTTAATTCGTCGCTTGATAAGTTTGGTGTTAAAATTTTGTCCGTGCCCTTGCAGTTTTTTATGAACCTCATTATCCAAGCCGTGATTCTTTGTAGTTTTTTAAATTCTGAAAATCTTTGAAAGACTGCTGTTTCTATGTTTAAATTACATATTACCTCGGGAGCGCGCGTTTCGGTGATTCGGACTTGGCCAATATTGATGTTTGATTGTGGCCACTGGTGTTCTTCGTCCTTTAAAAAGGATGGTCCGTTAAACCAAGCCTTGTTTTCAATTATATTAGAAGGATATGCTCCTCGACTTAAAACATCGGCTGCATTATGTTCCGACCGAACGTGTCGCCAATTTTGCGGGGCGGTTAATGATGTTATTTCCGAGATGCGATTTCCAACAAAGGTTTTTAAGGAATTTGGCGGAGTGTTGATCCAGGCTAAGACAATGCTGGAATCAGTCCAGAAATATTGTTGCGTGATATTAATTGATATATTGTTTTTAATTTTTGTTACTAAACGCGCGAGTAGTAGGGCCCCACACAACTCGAGCCGCGGGAGAGTTAGGGTTTTCATCGGCGAAACGCGGGATTTTGAACAAATAAGTCTCGTATCGTACTGGTTCGATTCATTTAAGGTTCTCAAATAAATCGCGGCACCGTAACCTAATTGCGATGCATCGCAGAAGGCGTGCAACTCCATGATTCTGCTTTCTGAGTGAGAAATTATCCTGCGTGGAATTTTTATGTTTTTTAATCGTTGTAGTTCATTTATCATTTCGGTCCAAGCTGAGTGAACGGACATAGGAACCGATTCGTCCCATCCCAATTTTAATGCCCATAATTGTTGTAATAGGACCTTGGCTTTCATTATTACCGGACCAATAAGTCCGAGTGGATCGAAAATTTGCGACGTTACTGATAATATTATGCGTTTTGTGACCTTTTGCGGAATATCGTTTACGTTTACGTTATAATTTAATGTGTCCGAATTAGGGTTCCAAATTAAACCTAGAATTTTTGTTTGCTCGTTTTTGTTTAATTGGACAATCAATCTTGGCTCATTGTTTTCGCATGTCATGGGTAAAACTCTGGTATCGTTTGATTGAAACTTGCGCAATTCTAATTGACCCTGCTTAAGAATTTGAACAATATCATTTCTAAGCTTTATTAGCTCTGCTATTGAGTCGGATCCTGTTAGCAGATCGTCCATGTAAAAATTGTTTTTTATGATTTCGCAAGCTTTAGGAAATTTGTCTGAATTGATGTCGGCTAATTCCTTTAGGCAGCGCGTTGCTAAAAAGCTCGCAGGCTTTGTTCCGTAAGTTAGAGTTGACAACGCATATGTGCGGACCTGTTCAGTTGAGTTATCACGCCAAAAAATTAATTGATAATTTCTATCCTCAGGGTGAACTAGAATCTGCCTGTACATTTTGGTGATATCAGCATTTAATGCGTATTTGAATGTTCTGAATTTTAAAACTATAGAAAATAGATCGCGTTGAATTGTAGGTCCACACATTAAATTGTCGTTTAAACTGTGACCATCTGAAGACTTTGCGGAACCGTCAAACACTACTCGAAGTCGCGTTGTCGTACTCGATTCCTTCACAACCCCGTGGTGTGGTAGATAAACGGTGGGTTTATGAGGAATCTCTGTTATTAAATGCATGTGATTCAGTTGAATGTACTCGCTAATGAATTTGGAATATTCTAACTTTAAATCTGGGTCTCTTAGGAACCTTTTTTCGGTGTTGTAAAAGCGCTTTAACGCTAAGGTTTTTGAATCGCCGATGTTGAATTTATTGTTCTTAATTGGTAATTTGATTACGAAACGACCGTTTATATCCCTAGTTGTGTTAGCCTTGAAATGTTCTTCGCATTGAATTTCTTCCGTAGATAAGATTTGATTTTCGCATGAACTTATACCTGCCTCTTCAATTTGCCAGAATTTAGAAACTTTATTGTCTAGTTCTTCTAAAGTATTATTGCGGATGCTTGTTGTTACCGACAAATTGCAGGCGGTCGTGTTTATTGGTAGCTTGTTTTGGCCATTTGAATTATTGTAGGGACCGCCGGCAATAAAACCGAACTGGGTTTTCTGTAAAATTAGTCCCGATGGTAGAGTAATTTGCCCAATGCATAAAAGGGACCAAAAGAGCTCGCCGCCCAACAGAAGGTCGATTTTGCCGCTTTCATAGAATTTTGGATCAGCTAATTGAATATTCGAGGGGATTTCCAATGCACCCGGGTTTATTGACACCAATGGTATTTGCTCGGTTATTTTGTCTACCACGATGCATTTAAGTTTATTCACTGTGTACGCATTATGATTAGATTTTAAATCAATTAAAACAGATTGCGTGGCAGTACTAGCAGTGCCATTTACACCCTTAATTTCAAAGTTCTCGTTATGCGGTTTAAGACCTAATTTCTTAGACATTTCCCTTGTGATACAATTTGACATTGAACCCGGATCAAGAAATAGTCGACATGGCTTGAATTGATTTTTTAAGTTTTTTGCTAGGACAATGGCTGTGGCTAAGACTACGGTATTATTTGCGAATTTAGAAAGTGAGTGATTAGATAATGTTATTGCCGCGTTTCCATCCACCTGGTTTTGGGTTGCTTGTTCATTGTTGTTTAAATGTAATAATGAATGGTGTCTTTTATTGCAATAACGGCAATTTGTAGTACTACGACATGCTGACGTGATATGATTGTTTCGAAGACAATTCAAGCAAAGCTTCATCAATCTAGACTTTTCATTTCGACTTTGAACTGATAGGTTTATAAATTCGGTGCATTGATTGATTGAATGTTTAGAAGCCTTACAATAAACACAACAGAAAGAGCTTGGCCTTTGATTCGTAGCAGCTAAGGCTAACGTACGTTTATGAGACTGATGATTTGTTTTTTGAAATGAATTATTTGATGATGATATTTGATTTGACGGCTTATTTGACATGTTATTTAACGATTCTAAGACCGTGCAACGTTTTTCTAAGAATTTCTTGAATTGGTCGTAGGTAGGTACTGACGTATCAAGGGAGGTTTGCCACTCCTTTTTGGTATTATAATCTAATTTTTCTGCAATTATTGGGATTATAAGTGCGTCCCATGAGTCGACCGGTATTTTTAGTGTTTTTAGTGCCGCTATGTTCATCGTTATGTTATCTAATAATTCGCGTAAGGCGACGTGAGACTGTTTACTTATGGTGTCGGCATTCAAAATTGACATCACATGATCTTGTACTATTAATCGGGTGTTTTTGAAGCGATCTTCCAAAATTTTCCATGCCGCGGTATAATTTTCGTCCTCTATAGCTAACGATTCGACCGCGCGCAGCGCTTCCTCCCGAAGACAGGATTTTAGGTACTGCAGCTTTTGTTTGTTGTTGAGACATTTGTTTTCATCAATAACGGATTTAAAACAGTTTTCAAAATTAGTCCAAGTTTTAAAATCCCCCGCAAAAGTGCTTAAATTTATTACAGGCAACTTTAAACTTACGTCGTTAATATCGCTAGATGAACTCGGGACCGATTTATTCTGAGAAGTAGAGGGTTGACATACGTGTTTTTGAGACGAATTTTCGGTTTTATCGATAGTATCTATCATGTCAGCCATGATGTCACAGTATTTGTCTTCAAAGGCAATTCGTGCAGCACGATGAGTTTCTTTCATTTCCTGCGTTTTTGAATCTAACGTTTCATACTCGTATTGTGTTTCATCAAATTCTTTTCTAATATCTACAAGAATTTTTTGGCGCACCTTTAAGCGGCTAATACTAGTTTTAGTTATATCAAAAGCTTTTACAAATTCCTCTACTCTTTTTAATTTCTCGTTAACAGTGTTTATTTTGATTTTTGCATCGTCAAGTTTGGTCATTTTGAGACCGTTTTGAGACTAATTAGATTTGAATGTTGATTTATTGAGTAATTGTTTTACACGGGTAAATGCAATTGCTTAAATGTATTATTTTGAGATGTATGCATGAATTGACTTGAATGAGTTTGAATTGTGGCTCTTAGTGCGAATCGAAGCTGTCTTGAATTCAGTGAATAGGAATTATGAATGATTTAGGAATAAAGAGAGACACTGACCTGACGACGTTATGGACCTCGGAGATGTTGGAGGACCTGCCTTGGACGTTGTCTCGGGCTGCGTTTTCTCGAGTCTTGGGTTTCGATCTTCGGGGTGGCGCACTCTTTGTAGGGATTTCCGACCACTGCTGCCGATGATGCTTGTTACTGAACTCGCGATTTGTTATACTTGTTCGCACTAGATCCGGTTCGAAGGACCAATGTTAGACCCGTGGGTCGTATGTTCGAATAAGTCACTCTTTAAACATATTAATAATATTTATTGAGTCACACGGAGGACAACTATGTCCAACGGAAGCTATTTACAGACTTGCTTAAAAACTAACTAAAATGGTATGAATTTGAAAACGACTGGTGGGGAGGGAGAAACCCTTACTCAGGTACAGACGCCCCTTGTAGGACTGTACACCTTTAGCACCGCCTTGAGCAGTTTTCGAAAAAATAGAATTATATTCTACACGTTCGTCCTGCAGGAAGACCTTCATTGTTAATTTCGTCCTTGAGAAAGTAACTTTGACATTGAGCCCCTTCTCAGCCTCGTCAAGACAATTCATAGGAGGCAATCAAGAAAAATTTCTTTTCAAGTGCCTGTAATTTCGTCTAGTAGCATCTCTGGCCTCTCTCGATGTTTTGAATACAGCTTCACTAAATGAATTAATCTCAATATTCCACTCATTGAAACACATTTCTTGCACCATTTTCGCGCAGTACTGTGCCATGGATGCTTAACCACACCTTCTTTGTATTCTGACCCATTTGATATCCACATTGATTTCTGCGTCAGATGCCTTCCCAATCTTTTGCACACACTTTCCATTGCGAATAACACGTAAATAGCAAAGTGGAAATAATTAATACCTATAAAGCACTGCTTTCAGAAAAAACTTCAAATAACAAAATAGTATATTATGATACGAGTTTTATAAGAAGCATTTTGTCGCACGCACGGACTAAATGAGTAAGGGCGACAAAATGCCTTATAAACGAGTTATCATACAGAATTTTTTCTACTTTGCAACTTTTTTATACACAATAATCAAATTTAACAATCTAGAGAATTTCGCGAAGGTTGGCCACATTTGCAAGGTGCATTAACGGCGGTTATGAAAAAAAATTAATTTGAAACGTTTTTTATTTATTCTTTTGGTATGTATCAAAATTGTGGTAGTCAATTTTAACCCATCTCGAACGACCACCAGAAATGTCTCTCAGGGATGTCTCTCAGACCCATACCACAAACAACTCGCACAGGCCCGTTCTTTTTCTTTGTGATCCGCGGTCTAGACATTGACAAGAACGAACGCGACATCCGGGCCCTGGAAACTCAATCTCCTCATCCACAAAATGTCTAGAATCAAATCCCGCCGCACAAACAGGTGGAACCCCCTTATCCGCGTGATCACAGGAGACCCTCAATTTTCTGACCCACAGTCTTCTCTTCTTCAAGCGCCATAATTTGAATGGCCCAAACCGCTAAAATCCCAATTCACATTGACAACCGTTGAAATCGAGTTGGACTTGACACAGCGAAGTAAGGTTAGGATCATGTAAGGATTGCAAAGATTCCAATATTAAAAAATAAATTATAAAAATAAATTCTTACCGGTTGCTATAGAAATTAAATCATATGTAGCGCAAATTTGCGAGCTAGCTTTTGTATTTTAATCATTGATTTGGTTCATTGAATAGCCTGTCGAATACAATTGGTAGTCAAAAATTGTACAATATTTCATATGAAGAGAATGACCATTCATAAATATTCGAAAATTTTTGAGTACGCGTTGTATTATAATTAACTATTTTTTAAGTAATTTGTAGTCGCGCCTGTGCATTTTCCATGTAAAATAAAAAATGCGGCTTTATGAAAATAGTTACCATCAGATCATTTAAATTATAAATTAGAGTAGGCGAGTTATTTTTTGTGCAATGGTCCAGACTGACAGTAAAATTTAAAGAGGGCAAAAGTATTGCGTGTTAGGGGTGTAAGCGAATTACGGCGGTTTGTTATCAGTATCCCCTTAATGACCAGGAATAAGAGAAAATCTAAAATTGCACCCACTCCTCATAGGTTAGTATCACCCTTTTTTGCAACTATATTAGAAAGGGGCACAGATTGCATTTTATTCCTGTCAAATGAATAGTATAGCAACAATATGAAGTTTGTGCTAAGTGTAAGAGACAAAGAATAAATTCTTCTAGATTCGTGTAAGTTTTACTAAAAGAATGTTATAACCAGTGTTACTGAAGCCAGAGGACATGCATAATCATCTTGTAAGTCGGAGACTAAACCGACAAATTGTGTCAAAAGCAGCAGAAGATATTTGCGAGAGACCTGCGAAGTTATTACATAAAAAATTGAAAAAATTTGCTTTTAGTAATAACTTAACAAATGTTAATTTTGTTAAAACAAGTGTATTGAATGTGGTAGAACGCCTGGATCAGCTGAACTGGTCTGAATAGAATGCCTGGATGAACTGAACGGGTCTGGATTGATGATGATGTCTGATTCACTTAATCGGGTCTTGATTGATTTTCAATTACAAACTTCGATTTTGTTTTCACTCATTTCACATCCGGCTCGAATGGACCAAGGTGTTGAAATGGCGTTAGATTTGTTCGAAGGTCTAGTCTTTTTGGCAGTAGAATTGTGTTGCTCGAACGACCGTTGATTTGAATTTGCAGTGAAACACTCGCGACACTCGTGATAGTGAACGTTTCTTCTCCCGTTTTAGTTTAGTGTTGATTTCAAATAAAGGAACCGTGTCCTTATTTTAGATTTTGAATTGTGCCCTTGCGGCTATTGAATAGAGACTGTTGTCGGATTGGGACTTGGATTTTGACTGATGGGTCGGCGTGAATGTCTCCAATCAGGTAAGGGTTTTACGACCCTTTGGGTTTACCAACAACAAGAATGTATGAGCTAGACGACGAATCCTCCCACGGCTACCCATTTATATAGAAGCAGTTCATGGCGTCATTCGACTAATAGACTTGAAAACAAACCGAGGAGAAGATCTTTTCTTGGTCAAAAATTACTTTCTTAAATTTTGTTCAAAGAGCATATATTTTCATGTGAAAACGAAGTAAAGTACTGTCATGAAACACTAATAAATAAATGTATAATATTTTCGCAATCCCACTGATTTTCTTCTAGGGGTGCATTTTGGCCGCCCACTACCTGCGAACGATAGCGCCGCAGTCCTGTTCTACCCTATCTTCCTTACCTGCTATATCGGATTTAAGCGTATAACCAACTGCCGCAATACGGTACTGCCCGCGCTGCAACACAAAATCTTGCCACACATTTATAAATTTGTTGGACTAATTTTTAATCATCTGCAGGAAAATTAGAGTACGTATTTCGAGAATACATCCATTCACCATTCCGTTGCCGTTTTTTTTAAGTCATTTTGACACCTTTGACATTGAAATATTAAACCAAATTGTCAACAGGTAGTAGTGCCAACCTAATTTAAATTTCTCAGCCTACTCTAATTTATAATTTAAATGATTGCACGGTATATGTACTTTTAACGGAACAATTCGACGGTAGCCGCGCTTCCGGGCCTGGTCAGGTTTACCATGACACTGAAGTGTACTCATTCCGATTACGGGGCCTCGGATGAGTCTTGTATCAACGGGACGTTATTGACAGAATTAGCAAATGCATAAAGAATAGAGCTGCATAGAAAAAATTACATCTAAAAAAATCCAAAGTTAACTAGATGAAAATCATTTTGTAACACCCCGTAGATATCTTTTATTACTTACTACTTATTCGTTTTTAGGATCGGTATCTTGTAGTAAAAGCATTATTAAATAGTGTTGTTTGGATCAATTTGCTACAAGTTATAATGAACTAGAAGAAACTATTCTAAGCGATTATAAACTTTTTTAATTAGAGGAGAAAATGTCCATACTTTTTAAAGTACGTTTGATTTCTCTAAAAATTAATAATTCGGAATTTTCCAACGTCCTTGTCTAACAAATCTTTAATATTTCGTAACATAAGTTTAAAACACTTCCCTTAAAGGACCTTGGACTTTTAGCACCAATCCCCCTGATATGGACTCCGACCTGCTAAAAGTATCACTTTATTAATTTTCAAAAGTATATTAATTTGACCTAAATTACATTTAATATTAAGTAAATAAATAAATTATGTTAAAAATATTTTGAATAGGTACTTGCTTCGATATTACCATATAAAAAATTCTTGTAATTGTCATTGAACAAAATTTTACGTTTGCCCATTGTTCGGGCGCAATAAATTAAACGAAACTTGATTGAGCGTTTGTTAGTCATGTTCTTGTGATCATTAACAATAGAAACAGCTGTCTATTTATAAAGTCAAAGTACGGTTAGTCTGTTCGTTCCATAGTGCGATTAACCTCAGCGGTAAACAAACCCGTCGAAGAAATGTGAAAGTGATTTGAGAGAAAGGTGGCTTACACATTCGGAGAAACATTGTCAAGAAGGTAGTGAAGTCTACCTGATCCACTGGTGGTACTGTTATAATATCTCTATCGCTGGAGCGGTTTTCAGTATTTTGTATTTCGTCCCGCAGGAAAGACAGCAGAGTGGGACTAAAGTGTATTATTAGCAGTATTTTTGTTGTTGAACGACATTGTATAGTTCGGATTCTAAGACAATGAGCAAGGTAAGAGAACTTGATCTCAACGTTAGTTGTTTGTGTCACGTACGTATTCATGTAAACAAATATAACAGCGTTATTTAATTAGAGTCTCTGTCATTACCTTATCTAAAGAAAAACTTTGGTAAACATTTATTTCTTTGTTCGTTTTCGAGTTCGAAGTTGATATATTCAATTGGTACAATAAATTAGTAAGTGCAAAGCGTGAACCGGTGTGGTACTTTCTTTTACATGTTCGCCGGTAAT
This sequence comes from Diaperis boleti, assembly GCA_963583935.1. Taxonomy (NCBI): domain Eukaryota; kingdom Metazoa; phylum Arthropoda; class Insecta; order Coleoptera; family Tenebrionidae; genus Diaperis; species Diaperis boleti. The sequence continues at coordinate 20,355,497 of OY757246.1, read as the reverse complement.
GACCTTAACTTTACATATTATCGCATTTACCAGGCTCAAAAGACTACAGAAGTATTATCTTTATTCTGATTCATATAGTTGGTTTTCTGTATTTATTTTTAACTCCGTGCTATTTGATTAATCGGTTGCTCTTTTTATTGGTATTTAACCATTGAAATGTATAGGTCAAGGTGCTCGAACCTTTTAATTGTATATTACATTAGACCAAAAATATTATCAACAGAGAAACTTCAATCAAACAGATGTTCCATTTTTTTCAGTACGTGTTGAAAAATTCTTAATGTTCTCAGCTTTATGAGTGAGTCATCAGTTGCACATTGAAACAATCTGCAATATGACTGTGTTCAACACAACATTGATGTACATCGTACTCCGGGTATTCAATAACACCAAACGTTAACAAAGCCGTTATCAAACTTCTAGGGAAATTCTACTGCATGTTTTTATTAATTTATTCACCTGCCGTTATACATTAAAAAAATGGTCCAACTAATTGTAAGTGTAAATAAGTAGAGCATGGTCTAATTGTCTATTATGATTCAGCGACAATTAGTTCGTGTCCCTTATTAATAATGATTTGACATTATCACCTCTCAAGGTGCTGCACGTAATATTAACAATTATTAGTTACTAAGACTGTTGCTCTTGTTACATATAAATCAGATAAGTTATTGTGCCAATTACGTTCCATACCTAGCGGTGTTGGTCATTTTCACGCAATATCTGGCGGAAAAATATTGCACGGAGCAGTTTCTTTGTATTAAAGTAAATAAATATGCGGAACAAAATAGCAGAATGTCTACTATCGCGTGGGAAATGCTAATTTTTCACACGATAATATCGGGAAGTAAACTTATTCTACGCAAGAGGTTTTTTACCGTAAGGTTTTATTTTTTGCTTCCTATTTATTTGCTTTTGATCCATTTGCTTAGGATTTCCTCCTTTCAACTAAATTCTATTTCATTTCCTGTTGCTATTGATGCGAATAATTGTAATATACTAACGGTGCACGTACTTGGTAAAATTTTTGTTTACTTCAGAGAGAAAATTTAAGGCCCATTTTTTGAACACATTGCTACACTTTTTTCTTAGTCTTAGGCCGGTATTCATAGACATGCCTTAAGTTAATGCTTAAGATCGTCTTGAAGAAGTCCATCTTAATTAAAAAGGCAATCTTGTTTAGGATATGATTTCATAATGACTAAATAAGCTGGTCTTCAACAAGACGATCCTGTTCAAGACGATCTTAAAAATAAGACCGTCTTCAATTAGAATCGGAACTATTCGGCATTTGAACCAATTACATTACCTCTTACTTGAATATTGTCATAACAACACAATAAATATTTATTTATTTAAGTAATTGCTCCCCATTTAATGACCACAGCTCCTGTGCTGTTTTCATCCAACAAGGAACATCACGAATTACTAAGTTTCAACAACACAATGTTTTATAATATATTTTATTGAAATTTATACGTTTAGATAAATGTGAAATGTGGGAAAGCGAGAGAAGCAGAACCTAACACTACAGAACCTTGTAACTATAAACCCAGGGAAAAAAATATGATTTTCACTTTTTAATTTGGGACCATATAAAACATTTTTTTAGAAAAGAGAAAGGAAGAAAAATGACAGAAAACAACATTTTTGTTTAAAAAGAAGAAGGTAGGTTAAAAACAGAAGAAAAATGGCTGAAAAAACAGCATTTAAAAGAAATTCAAAAGCTGGAATTGCGGGAAGTCGAAGCCAAAGCCCAATTAGCTGAATTAAAATCACAGAAATTTCAAAATGTAATTGAAAAGTGGTGTTTTTTCTTTAATTATTTTTGTTACTTTGTTTTTTTATTAGATTTTCTTTTCGTTTGTATTTTTAAATTTATTAAAAAATGTTAATTGACTATGAAAATTGCTATTATTATTGAGAAAACGCCTTAACAATTATTATTGAAAAACTAGTTATTAGCAATTCTTCCATATAACCGGCTGATAAGTGCCTGACGTCTAATAAAGCCTTCTGCTTGTGGTGGGGCGATGAGGACATTTTCCTCCTGAATATCAAATTAATCTTCTGGAGATTCAGCATCCATGCTTAAGCCGATGTTGTGTAAAACGGCACATGCAACAATAATAATTGATGTACTAGTCATAAGCTAAGACAATCCTCTGGCCAAACATTTTTTTTTTTTTCATATACCAAATGTTCTTTCCACCATTTGTACCCTATTAAACGTCGTTTGGGCATTAGTTTGGGGATTTGAAACTGGAGACAGAAAAAAAGGTATACAAGGATATCCACTGTCACCAACTAAATTGCCAGTTAATAATCTTTGTAGGTAATTTACAAAAATTCTGCCCACCCAGGTACAATGTGCATGAATTCCGTTCTAGGGCCCACAACACATTGCACATTTAAAGAAAAGTAACCTTTTCTGTTTCGATATTCTTCGGTATAACAGCGCAATTTCGTACTTGTGAGAGGTATATGTGTACAATTTATTGCACGGTCGATTCCAGGAAGACCAACAACTTCTTCATAAGCACCCATTTCTTGAAATAATTGTCGGTTAGTTGCTTGTCCTTCAGGAGTCGCAGGCATCTTTACTTTGGCATGTAATAGTCTTGCTAATAAAACGCTAATTCTCCGGATTATTGATAGATAGTTAGATACATACAGGGTGTCCCAACTAAAATTTGTACCCCCCAATAATTCCAATTTCGAAAGACTCAGAAGAAAACGCTCTAACAGGTCAATTTTGTTATCAAAAGGGACCAAATTGTACCCAACTTTCATGTCTTAGATCTCACCCCTTTAGCCAGGGGAGCCACCCCCTTAAAAAAAATTAAATAGGATGGGGGGGATCGTGTAATACATCATTCTAAAGCTTATTCAATTCTCTATCCAGACCTACATTTATCGATTCCTTTCTACAAAAAAAGTATTAATTCGATATTTTCTAAATCTACATAAAATACTCAACTAAAACTTGTACCCCCCAACCATTTTAATTTCGAAACACTTAGAAGAAAACACTCGAACAGTTCAATTTTGTTATCAAGGGGGGGCAAATTGTACCAAACTTTTGAGTCTTAGATCTCACCCCTTTGGCCATGGGAGCCACCCCATTTAAAAAATTAAATGGCATGGGGGTCGTGTAATACATTATTTTAAAGCTAATTCAATTCTATATAAAACCCTACTTTTAACGATTCATTTCTACAAAAAAGAGCATACGAATTTTTTATTTTCCAAATCTGCATAAAATACTTTTGATTTGGAAAATATCAAATTCATGCTTTTTTTTGTAGAAACAAATCGATAAAAGTAGATCTGGACAGAGAATTGAATAAGCTTTAAAATAATGTATCACACGATCCCCCATGCCATTTAAATTTTTTAAGGGGGTGGCTCCCCTGGCTCAAGGGGTGAGATCTAAGACTTGAAAGGTTGGTACAATTAGGTCCCCCTTGATAACAAAATTGACCTGTTTGAGCGTTTTCTTCTGAGTCTTTCAAAATTGGAATTTTTTGGGGTACAAATTTTAGTTTGGACATCCGATATAAATAATGATAAATGATAAAATGTTACGCTACACTTGCCTGGAATCACCCTGTCGCAAAAAATCTTAAAGTTGCAAAAAGTTGCAAAACTTGAGTGATTGGTAGACCTCCATTATTGGGTTTTCGCAGTTGCTCCTCGATAAGAGGTAATATCCCATGCAATACCGCATCTTTTGAAAAACGAAACCGTTTTTTGAATTCATCGTCTCGAAAAAAAAAGGATTTGCTGCATCTGTTACGTATCTTTTTGGGAGACGTTGCCAATGTTCGTCGTCACTTTCCGACGAATCGGAAGAAAGAGCCCCTAATAATAAATCCATGTTTATTCTAATCAATCAATTTTTGAGGCAGCATCTGACAGTATTTTTTCAAACAAGAAGATCTTAAGTCGACCCCAACGTCGTCTTGTTTATCACCGTTTTGTTTGGAACATAAGATCACAAATAAGAAATCTTATTCGACTATGAAATAAACCATGCTCCAGACTGTGCTTAAGACTGTAGTTGTTTTGAAAAAAAACTTAAATAAGATGATCTTATAACAAGACAGTTTTCCAGAAGGTGGACTTGTTTAGTTTGAAATAATAAATCTTATTTTTCAACTATGAATGGTGAATGTCATCTCAAGTTCTAGCTTTACCAAGTAAATGCTTAAGTAGCGACTATGAATACCACCCTTAGTCAAAAATTTTTTTTCCACAATTATTTAATGATGATGTTTGCTCACTGAAAAGAGTGAGCAAAGTAACCATTTTAATCACAAGTGAGATAAAGATGTTCATCCAGTTGGAGCCCTCGCCTACGGCTCGTGTGCCCAAATTCTGGACTCCTCACTAGTTTTAAAAATAGCTATTTAGTACATACTAAAATACAAACAACCCAAAAATTAAATGAATGAAAATGGACCCAAAAACTGTTTAGTTGTGTCTGGTTCTTCACTACAAAATAAAAAAGTTGTTTATTTTCGCTGAGAATACAAAGATTTAATTTTGAAGAATACATATTTTAGGACAAATTGAGAGGGTTCTCCAGTGGCAGGTACATTTCTGCCGGTCGAAGTACATTTTCCCGCATTATCTTTTTTTATTTACAAATTAAAAAAAACGCTCTGTAGCTGCAAAGATCTATATTTTATCAACACGCCCACAAAACTTCAACGAAAAATCTTCAAGTTACATTCAACGGCGGGCAAAAATGTACAATGTGCGGCTTTTGCTTTGGACCCCTTTGACCAAACTATATGGTTTTAGATCCTTATCTATACCTGGGTTATTCACAATGTGTACAATGGATTGTCAACGCTAGCCGCGGTGGTGCCATTGGCAACATTCGCAATGCAGTGGTGCCATCATTGACAAAAATTCGATGCGGCAAAGTGAAAATTCGAAAAAAGCACTTCAAAATACCAAATTCCCGCAAAAATTTTATGGTAACCTCTTAGTTTGGTACTATTGGACTATATTTCTGACCTGAGTCCGTCGGTTTTAAAACAGATTTATACAAACTTAATAATATGGAAACCACATTCTTCCGTTTAGGACATTCTTTAAAGTCTTAACGATTTTCGGCAAATAAAAATGGTTTGATCAATATCGACCATCAGAGGATTTTCGTTTCAACGTAAATACCAACGCATTTTTTTCTTATGTTTATTACCTTCAACATGTCTTCTCTGTCTTATTTTTGTTTATCTATATTTTCATTTCTTACTATGGCGTTTATATCCACCACAAAGTACACTATTTATGTAACCAGTTATGAAATGCAATATTTTGTGTAATGAATGGAATTTTTCCCGCAATATGACATGAGTTACACAAAACAGCATGTCATAACTGTGTTACATACAAGAGTTTTTCTAATTTTTAGGAAATTTTTTAAAAATTGTTGTGTGCCTTACGTCTGAAAGTGAAGGTTGCCAAGATGGTAGGAATCGACTTTATTTCATTATTTTCTGATACAAACATTACAATAACTAAAACAGGGAGGCTCCCAACGGACCCCTTTGGTACGGGGAGGCCCAAGGGGGCCTCTTGGTACCGAGGGGGACATCATTCTTGTCTCCCCTCGGGCCTCCCTGTCTCGAATGCAGCCCCTCGGGCCTTCCTGTCTGGAAGGGTCCCCCTCGGCCTCCCTGTCTCGGAGGGGTGCTTCCTCGGGCCTCCCTATCTCGAAGAGGGCCCCCTCGGGCCTCCCTGTCTCAAAGGGGATAATAGACAAAGAGTTTCTCTAATTTGTGTTTGTGCTTTTGTGTGTTTCATAACCAGTTAGGAAAGATTTTACTTTCCGTAACCAGTTACACAAAATTTGACGTTTCCCAACTAATATCAGTTGTGAAAAGTGACATTTATTTGTCAAAAAATATAATTTTCTTCATAATTTTTTCTTTAGTTTTTATAGTTAATTTAAATGATGACTCATTCATAAAGCTAAAAATAGAAAGAAATTTTCAACTGTTTGCTTAAATAACTTTTACGTAATTGCTAAAAGCGCCATTATAATTGACATTTTTCTTAATCAGTGGCTTCTAAGTAAAATACCTAACATGTTCGAGATAGGAACTTAATATTTTATTTTATCTTTCGGGTCTGCATGTACTAGGAAACCCACTACATACTTTCTAAGGTAATAAAATATAGTGATTTATTAATCATGAATAGTTTAATTGATTAATGCTGTAATTTCATTGACGCTACTTTAGTGCCAATGCGATAGTAGCTTTACACAACTTTTCTAATTGTTTTGTTATAACGCGATTGTTATTTTTAAAGATTAATAAAAAAACAACATTAATCAAAGAGCCCTTTGGAAATAAATGGTGTTTACGTTTACACCATTTATGTTAGAATCTTAGGAATGAAACTTTGTATTTCATTTGATAAAAAAAAAACTATTCACATACTGTTAATATTTATTCTTTTGTTTACAAAAAATGCTCAAAACATCCTCCGTTATGTTCCTAGTCGAACTCGTCTCTTCATATTGACGTTTATTTACTTACCCGCCACTGAACCGCTCGGCTGATTGATAATAATCACAACAAAAAACTTTAGAAAACATTCGGAAACAATCTAAACCGCCCAACGTAACTTACCTACAAAATGTTTCTACTTCAACGTCCAATGCTATTATTTACGAAAAATTTAAATTGTGGAGCCTATTTTTCGTCGCCCATACGTGCGTATTATTTAAGTTGAAAATACCTTCTCTGGTAAAACCAGAGTTTATTAAATTAATATAAATTAAATCTAATACATTAAAATCTCGTGTCACGGTGTTTGTGGTCGAACTCCTCCGAAACGGCTCGACAGATGTTTTTGATTTTTTTTTTGTATATTTGGCAGGTATGAGAATAGGTGGTAAACTATTTTTCACATAGACATGGGAGCCCAGGGGGCTCCCTTAGGCTGGACCGATTTTTCGGCTCGACCGATTTTTAGGATTTTTTATGATCTTTGATTTGTTAGATTTGTCTCCGCCCCGAATAGCAGAATATCTATTAAAATATGGACATGGGGGCCCCTTGGGTTTCATGGGGCCCTCCTTAGGTTTCATGGGGACTCCTTTGGGTTTGATTGATTTTTATGTTCTTTGATTTGTTGGATTTGTCGAATAGCAGAATAACTATTAAAACATGGACATGGGGGCCCAGGGGGCCCCCTTGGGTTTATAATTCAAGAAGGGGTTTCATGATATTTCATTATTAAAACCTGGGCCCCTGTGTTATTGATTCTCAGGCGGTACAAAGTTCGCCGGGTCAGCTAGTTATTATATAAATATAAAATTTTTACTTTCTGTACGTGATAGGGATACAATTGTTGCTCTTTCAAAATTCTGCAAATAGTATATTCCAAACTGATTTGCTAATCTTTGGTGGACGGTTTGACCATTTTGCAAAACACAAACAGAAGGCACAAATTAATGCAATGTTCGTGTATTCGCTGTTAGAAAAAAACAGGCATGCTTTATGATGAATAACTTTGACAACGAAAGTGAATTACAATAACAAATTACCGGCGGCTTTCAGGTATAAACTGCACGGGACTTTACAAAAAAATTAGGATTTTGATAAGCAGGCCGAGTTTTTCCGGACAAAAACAATTGATTTTCAGAAGATCAAGTTAAAATAAATATCCATATGCGGCTCGTGAATTTGTAGGGAGGGAAATGCTAAAAAAAATCGTATAGAGTTCTGCTACTGATTAAAATTAGGGTAGTCATTTCTGCATACTTTTCCATTACAGCGCCAAATTATCACCTAATTATGGTCTTTTCTAATGGTATGTATTTGCATTTGTGGCGGGTTTTGTGATAAACTGTTTACTGTATCATTTTACTGAAATTAAAACCCAATAACACAATCCTTTAGTTTCTATTAACCGAGATTAGTTTAACAGTTATTTTTTAGATGTCAAATTTCAAGGTCAAACGGTAGTCGGTTCGTATTTGTTTAATGCTGTGACATACATTTTTAGATGCACCTTAAAGCAACCTGACCATTTTGAAATAAACCAGCTGAATTATTATTACAACAAATTAATATTTATTTTTTTCTTAAGAGAAATTGGAAGGACTATACTTCAAGTTGATATATCATTGAATTGATGAGAACGCTTTTAAAATACATTACAAAATCCTGATTCAACTGGCGTTAAACCTTGAATTTGAAAATAACTTTGTATTTCAGTTTACAGCGGCAAAAAAGAACTGTCAATTTTGGTTGTCATTTAATTGAAATCAAGCACTAAATAATAATAATTAATAAAAAAGATACAGAAATATCATAAATTTTAATTTTTTGCTATTAGTGGTGGTAATGGAAAAAATGAATAAAAAATTGCCACTTTTCTCCGAATAAAACATGCTTTCTTTGGTTTGATAAAACTTGACTGACCACCAGAGGCGCATAAAGTAATTTCAAAGTTACGAGTTTATGTGTCGCCGGACGACGCTATAACTATAATTATAATCAAAAACAAATTAAATTTTGCACTCGAGGGTAATGTTTTAATGGCCCTTTCAAAAATTGAAGAACTGGAGCGGGTCAGATCCCTGTCAGCTTTTTGAAACCACTTGAGTTCTATTTTATGCACAGGTTGAGTTATTGTTTTCTTTGCATTCACTCAAATCGTATTTTAACCGATATTTACTATACAATAATATTTTTTACTGTTTTTACTTTTCTAAACATTTCACTTCATGTTTCCTAATTGTAACATTGTCAATTGTCTACTTAAAGTTGTATACTTCGGCTTTGCCTGAATTATTGTTTATTAGTTAATTAGTGCCATTGTCATTTTTCAAATTAGCAGACAATAAGAACGAATATCACCAAAGGATAGACTAGATGTTTGGAAAATCTAGTAATTTCACTTTATTGCTGTTTTAAATCTTTGTGAATTCATAACTTCGTAGTGTAATAAATGTACGTCTTGTAAATTAGAATAATCAAACTGTTATCTATGCTCTGCTTATGAATTATTAAATATTTGCTTATAAAAATGGTTAATTCATTCTGCGGTAAGCAGTTACTGTAAACTGAAAAAATAGAGATACCTGGTTTACCAACTTGTCGGTATGATTTTAACGCCTAAATCCTTCCGAAGGACTGAGTAGTTTTTGATGACCCTATACAGTATTACGCACAGTGGTAAAACACCCGTATTTTCTGTTTCAGGTCGTAATTTACGTTCTGGATAAAATCGTCTGGATGTTACTAATTACAGCTGTTACAACACAAGCACTTCAGATAGTTGGAGTGGTAGACACACCCAAGGGCCTTGGAGATATTTCCTATAAACAGGTACATTGCCTGAAATTTATAACGTGCATATTAATGATGTTAGATGATTAGAGAAAATGACTTAGAAAGTAGGAACCAAATTTAAGGTCAAGTGTCTTATTGGTTCGTCCAGATATTTATTTGATAAGACGAACTGTAGTGAAATGTAGGCACACACATACACTGCGCTTTTTAAAACTAGCCCCACACTTTATTTATAGTATTTTATAGTGAATGGCGGTGTAAGTTCTGTGATGATCTGACTTCTACAACAAAATTTAGGAACAAAATGGCAATTCAAATTAGGAGGAACAGTGTCGAGGTAAAAAGTAAAAAATCCAATTTGTTTGGGTTCAAAATTTTGTATTTCATGGTCAGTCAAGTTTCGTAACGGTACATGCTAAGCAAATCAGAAAATTTCACTTAATGACTGTACTGGGAGCAAGTAAACTGTCTTTCTCTTTTGGAGAAAGTGATTTTATCGAGCATTGTACTGTAATAAAAACAAAGTGTAATTGAGATCGTTTTAGGACAACGAATATGATTTTCAAGTGCAAATTGGTGGTTCCGACGTCCGGGGTAAAAGGCAAGCAGATAGCAGGGCCCAGTTCATCGACAACTTATTCAATGTAAGTAAAACGGTACCTGCTTAACAGTTATGCAAATGCCAAGACAGAAAGTGGGCTTGTGAGGTTAAAAAACGGTGTAACAGTTTCGTTTTTTTTTCACGTTGGACCAAAGCGCTAATTCTATTAATTTTAACAGAAACAGTATGGCCAAGGCGAATACTTCTTCAGGATAAATCGGAGAATTATAACAGCGATAATGTAGGCACATAGTAAGTTTTCGTTTCAGACAAAATCATTTGCATTCATTCAAAATTTTCGCCGACCCATATTACAATAACAGTTTCACCATGGACTTGTGATATTGACATAATTCTCGTTTCAGATTCCAATATCCACATTAAATGCCGTGAATAATTTTGTTCAAAGTACTAGACCCGCTTTCCAAAGTTTAAGGGAATACGCTGCAAGACGGTTCGATAGGGCAAATAAGGCTGCTCAGAGTAATGGTAGATTGCAACAGAATCCACCTTCGCTTTCCGGACCAACTGAAGAACGTATAGTAAGACCCTAAGTACCTGTCGTCATGGAATAAGTACATACATAAAAAAGGTACCAGCAACAGACGGAAGAATGGATTTTTAATTGTAATTTTTGTACACTAAATTCGATGATCCAAGATGTCATGGTTTTTGCCCAGCGCAGCGTAAGAATCTCACTATAAATATTAGAATTGTGCTTGGCGACCCAGATCTATTGGCAGCTTTAAAATTTAGTAAATTCACAATGTTATATTTTGTGTGAAGTTTATACTAAATTTAATGTTAAGTGTATGTAGGCAAAGTTTGATGTAAATATTTTACTAAAGCTTCATTCAAGCTAAGTAAGTAATTTAGTAAGTGTTTTAATTTAATGAATATGTAGGACTGCGAGCAAACTCTCGAAGATGATATAATGCAAAAATTTCTTCTTTAAATTGCGTTTGCTAGTTTACCATATTTTATTCTGAATGGCAGTTCAAATTATTACATTAGTTGTTATTAGTATCAATGCATCTCGCCCGCAGCTCTACATTAATTATTATAAATTGTGAAAGCAAAATAGGCTGCTAGCAATTATATACAAAACTCCTGTTCCTCATTTCATTATCACAAAGATTTGTGATATTTTAAAAGTAGAATAAACGAAATTGTTTTGGTACACGTAGCTTTATTTACAGAAACATCTAAATTAATTCTTATAAATTTCAAGTTTCAAAAGCACTAATTTTATGGAAATGTTACGTATTACGTTTGATATTAATTTATGTATATTCCACAAGTTGTATAATTTTATCTATGCTTTCTCCAAGAGAAAGCAGTTTTGAAGTGAAATTACATCTGAACTGGTAGTTATGATTAATCATGTTTTAGACGGCATTCTGCTCTTTGCATTTCATTTCCGGAGTGTTATTTTTTCCATTTGTAGCAATACATTTATAAAAAGAAAGCACAGTAAAGTTAAATAAATAAACCGTTGTCCGCGCCGATTAAATTGACAGTAATACAAAGTCGTACCAATAGAGGTAAAATGGCCAAGAGAGGGACTTGGATCGCGACTTAATGGCAACTGTAATAACGAGGTATGAAACTGAAATAACTGTCAAAATAACGTATATAAAATAAGAAATTATCGGCTCTTTGATAAAATTTAATAAAACCAATGTTCTATATTCCTCCTTGTGCTCTTTTCCTTTTAGACTGCCGTTCACCAGATGACAGCAAAAATAAATAAATAAAACTAGCGACAAAAAATGTTTAATAAAGATGAGGTAAGATTTGCCTTATTATTCTAAATAACAGCTGGTTTTGAAAAAAATAAATCACACTTTTAATTTTGAGATTGGAATTACATAACTTGTTTCACGCCCTCCTATTTTTTAATTCTGTAACACTACTACAGTTTTCTCTAATACGCGAGGTAGTGGCATCTAGCGATATTTTGTCTGTTTTCCAAACGCAAGGTTTTGAGCGATTGGCACGACTTGAAATTACTGTCATCAACGCGGACAACGAAATAAACAATAAACTTGGTTAGTTTGTAAAACAACTGGTTCATATCAACTATCCAAACGTCTACGTCTGCTTATTTTACTGGAAAACAATAGCTGACACTATACATATAAACCATTTTTGGGGAACATTTGTTCTGATCTGAATTATGTATTACACTAGTTTAGAACACCCCGAAAAATTCAAATTTTGTCCAGGTGATGGTCTAAAATTGCAGAAAGGGTCTACAGTGCAATGAATTGGCGCGAAGCAGGTCCGAATACAAACTGTAACCTCACCTAAAGTCAGAAGAATGTCAATGTCAAGTTTTGTTGTATGTATTTAGATTTATATTTGGGAGTTTATTTTAAATTATAGAAATCAACCGAAAATATTAATATTGCAGTTAAAAAAAGAACAAAACTAAAACTACAACAAAAAATTAAACTACAAAATCATAATCAAAAACCAAAACTTGTCATGTGAATCTGAAAAATTAAACAAGTGTTGAATTCTTTTATTCACAATCGGTCAGTAATATGCTACGTCAGAGGTTGCTAGGCAACCCGAATTTGAATTATTAAACTTAAGGCTGCGTTTGTAAAATGGCGGGAGATTAATACCCAAATCACAGTTTTATACAAATTTAAAAATTTTAACATTTTAGACGAAATTTGATTTATCAGGCAGATTTTATTTTTGTGAGACACCTTTTCAACCGTTATGTCCAAAATTGAGTCAAATCCCCCCCAAAAAAATATGAAAGTTGTAAAAATTTTGCATCAGCTTTGGCGATAATTTTATACAAGTTCGATGGAGTATGAAATTATAAAGTGAATCCTAAATTGTAAGGAGGAAATAAGCTTTGGTTTTGACAAAATAGCCAAAATAAAACAGTACTTGACAGCTCCGACATCTTGCTTATTTTAGTTGAGCCTGTTGGTCACCATATTATGCGGTGGCGCTGTATAACAATTGGCGGAAAGTTTGTACAAATTCAAAGATTTACACACTTAAATAAAATTTAAATGCGAAAGTTTGAATGGATGGATGTTTGTTGCTTGTTTGATCTGGATGAAATTTGACACAGAGTATAATCTGGAATAGCACATAGACTACTTTTGGCCCCGGAAAAATGTACGGTTCCCGTGCGATAGATTTGTTACAAGCTTTTATTTAATTTGCCTTCTTAGTATGTCAGTATGTGTGGGTCAAATCTTGCAAGCTAAATTAGAACCACTTCTTGACATCCGATTGAGCTGAAATTTTTTATACGCCTTTAGTTTCGGTGACAATACAATAAACAGACTCAATGTTGTAATACTCTCAAAATGGCCGTCGCCACAAGATGGCGGATGATGTATTTTTAGTCAACCCCATTAGTATGGGTATCAAATGAAAGGGCTTGAAGAGTAGAAAACGAATTCAATATGGCCGCTGCTCCAAAATGGCGAATTACATTTTCTTTTTAACCCCTTTAATATGGGTGTCAAATGAAAGGCGTTAAAGAATAGAAAACGATACAGCTAGTCACATCACACTAAATTCAATATGGGCGCCGCTCCAAGATGGCGCATTATATTTTCTTTTCAACCCCTTTAATATGGGTGTCAAATGAAAGGGTTTGAAGAGTATAAAACGATAAAGTTAATGATATCACACTAAATTCAATATGGCCGCCGCTCTAAAATGGCGGATTACATTTTCTTTTCAACCCCCTTAATATGGGTATCAAATGAAAGGGATTGAAGAGTAGAAAACGAAAAAATTAGTGTCATCACAGTAAGTTCGATATGGCCACGGAAAATTTTAAAAAGTCGAAAAAAAATCGTAAAAGAAGATTTTTAAAAACAAGCTTTTATTTAAATACTCTGCAAAGAAGAAAATAAACTTTGAAATAAATCAAACCAAAGCAAACCCATAATTTTGTTACATCATGCAATTGCATTATGACATAAAAGCTTGTCGCAAGATTTTCGTGTCTAAATTTGTTTTATACTTAGAATTACATACTTTCAAAATATTATAAATTCTTGCGACAAGCTTTTATCTACGTATATCATATGGAATTGTATGATGTAACAAAATTATGGGTTTGCTTTGGTTTGATTTATTTCAAAGTTTATTTTCTTCTCTTCAGAGCAATTAAATAAAAGCTTGTTTTTAAAAATATTTTTTTACTATTACTTTTTTTTTGTTTTTCACAGAGCAAGGCATCGACATGATTTTTGCATAGTATCTGCATAATGAATGCGGATGAATGAGAGTAGTAGGTATCACCAGGTATTACGGCGCCGACGGTTCAGATGGTAGCTACGCCCCCCTCCCATGGGCGCTCCGATGGTAGCTACACCCCCCTCTCCCAAGGGGGCGAATTTAGGAAAAGTGCTTAATTTGTAGATAGAATAATATACAGGACATGTTTTAATGCAATAGTAGGCACGCTTGGTGCAACCCCATATCTCTGACAGGAGCAACCCCTATTTTTAAATAGGGGCTGAGTAACATGTCGCTTGAAAGGTCTTTTAATTGTCTTTTCAACCACATAATAATTTTTTTAATTACATGGTCTATACGTTAGTAATAAAAAAAAATTACGAATTTGTTTTGTATCTAGGCATACTTGCGAAACTCATTATCCAACGGTGTAAGATTTTTGTACGGGATAAGCGCGTAACCCAACATGAACCCGACACGAACCCGAAAAATGCTATATATAAGTGGGGGGATATTTTAGACCGGGAGGGGATAGTTCAAGCAAATTAGGCGAAAAAACGACGAATAGAAGAAATAAATAATTTATAAAGTTTTAAAATTTTGGTTATGAGCTCCCAACAGGTACCGAAATAAAGATCCGAAGAGTTCCCACCTCCCTGGGGGGAGCTTCATCCCCTTTTGCCCAAAAAAGCGCCTCCAGAAGCTTTTCCTCATATTTCTCCTAAACGGTAACTCCACGCACAATTCTTTTTCAATGTTTATTTGTGTCGAACAGACTTTACGGAGTGTTAAACGGCTCTTCGAAAATAAACAAAAATATTTGTTCAACATATTATAACATCCATAAAATTCAAATTTAAGTTACTTATGTTTATGTGTCGTGTATTTATTAAAGAACAATGCCACGTCTTCGTGGACGAGGAGGAAATATTGGCGACATACACGGAATTTACAATAAGTCTACACCCGTTATTGGTTAAATAGTACGGCAGAAGATGAGTTATTGACCTACAGAAAAATTTAAGAGACCGGGTTCAAAACACAGGTGCAAATGAAAGTCAAGAGCAACACAATGAACGACTTTGAGCTAATATACTGAGACAAAGACAAGGGCGTCATAGTTTTTGTACTTAGAGCGTGACCTGGATGGTGCTTAGCTATTGTCGAGTTCCAGATTTTTTTTTAATTGTCTGACCGATTTTGATGGTTTTTCCGTACTTATAGTGTCACCTCATACTAATGGTTCTTAGCTACAGTTGAACCCGGTGGAACTCCGGACTGGTACTCGAATCCAGAACCCTTCGATTAGATGTCGAGAGCTCTTATCCAGTTAAGCCATCCGAGCTTATACAAATTTACCTCTTGGGCTGGACCGATTTTTCGGGTCTACCGAATCTTATGATTTTTTTTTTGTATATCTGGTAGGGATGAGAATAGGTGGTAAAGTATTTTTTACATAAACATGGGGGCCCAGGGAAGGCCCTTGGGCTGGACCGATTTTTCGGGTCGACTGATTTTTATTTTTTTTTTTTTGTTTTGTTTATTTGGTATTTATGAGGATAGGTAATAAACTATTTTTCACATGGACATGGGGGCCCAGGGGGTCCCCTTGGGTTGGACCGAGATTTATGATATTTGATTTGTTGAATTTGTCTCCGCCCCGAATAGCAGAATAACTATTAAAACATGGATATGGGAGTCCAGGGGCTCTTGGGTTTCAAGCCTAAAGTTCACCTGAAAAATCGAAAAATTAAAAATAGGTAATTTTATATAGGAATCGCTACTTCAGATTACTTTTAATTGATGGCGTTCGTGGTGGAACTCTCAGACGAAATACAAAACTGTAATTTCTTCTTGAATCGCTACTTCGGATTACTTTTAATAGAACGCTATAGTAGTTCACCAGGTCAGATAGTATCTTTATTATATACAGTATGTCCCCGGATTGAGTTTACAAGAGGAAAAAAAATTATTTTTGATTTTATGCCAAAACCTCAAAGGAATAAGATTTTTTGCTTGTCCTGAAACCAGCAAATCTGTAATTAAAACTTCATTATTCTGACTCAGTGGAAAGAAAACTTCATTTTTCTCTTAATTTTGGACTCATAATTTTTTTTCTCTGCTCTTTAAATCCCACCACATTGGCGATTTTATTTTTTTTGACAACGATGTCACGTTGACAAATGAGTTTACGCAAGTTAAATAACAAAAATGTTTGTGAAAAAAATTATTTTAAATAAATTAAAATTAATTTAATAAAAAAATGGCAACTCAAAGAAACACCTTTAACATAAAAAACTAATTTTTAACAAGAACAATCATTATTCAATTAACCCCCCATCCATTTCTGCGCACAATTCTACTCTAAAACGATAGCTTGCCTTCGTGATAAGGAAACTTTAAGATTAAAATTAATCATTACCAAGTCCAAAATCAAGAGAAAAATATACGTTTCTATCAACTCGGTCAGAATAATGAAGTTTTAATTACAGATTTGCTAATTACAGATAATCTTATTCCTTTGAGGTTTTGGCGTAAAATCAAAAATAAAAAATATTTTCCTCTTGTAAACTCAATCCGGGGACATACTGTATATGTTGTGGGGAAAAATGTGGAAAACACATTCAAGCGTAAATTTTGTAATAAAAATAAAATGGTGTTCGTTGGTAAGTGCATTACTTGAGAACAGGTAGACCGATTTGGATATACTTTTTTTTTGTATTCGTAATAGTTCCAATAAGGAAATACAATTTGGAAAAGCTTCCCGGGAAATTGTAAAATTCGGAAAAAACTGAAAGTGTTTTTTTTCTGTGATTTTTGTATGAACTCGGCACCATAACTCAAGATTCGAACGATTTAATTTTGTTCGTTATGATCCTGGAAAAGTTTTCAACAGTAATAGCACGAGAGGTCAAAATGTTGACCAATGAGATGTTTCAATTTCAAAATAAACAACCAATCGGACAATTATTTTAGTGGTAATTTTTCGCCAAGCTTTGTTCCAACGACAATTTTTTTGTAACTATTTGGCATTACAATTTACAAGTAAAATTGTCGAGGTCTAAATATTGCCGCCAATTTTTGCTCTGCAGATTGATTCGTCTCTGTTGCTTGAGAAAATAATGACTCGTGCAAGCACTCGTCATTATTTTCGTCGCAACAGAAATTCGTATCTGAATAGCAAAAGTTATTGTCGGCAATATTTTGACCTCTCGTGCTATTACTAACTACTACTAACTGAGGATAGGAAAAAGTTTTTTTTTTGATGGCCTCCCTTTCGTGAAAATCCGAAAATGTGAAAAAAGCACACCCAATGTAAAATTGAGCGTGCAAATGCGAAAACCACACAGCACATGACTGAAAACAAGTTTCCGTAAACACATACATAAACAAAGCATCCGATACGACAAATTGCATTTCAATCAAAAATAATCTCATTCCGTCGACTGATAACGTGTCCGAGTAAGCCCGATGGCTGTCGAAGTGTGAGGACGATTAGGGAATTGAATAATTAAAGAATTTTGCGTTCGGTCGCCATCTAGTTGCCAATTTAAATCCATAGTTCTCAACATGGCTGTTGTGGCGTAGGGACGCCCCCTTAAGATGATTGGTAATAAAGGAAATCATGTAACTGTTTCTGCAGCCTCGCGGAAACTCGTGAGCAGTTGGCACATACAGAATTATGATTACAAATTACTCTTAGTGTGATCCAATAATAGTAGTGTTTCCTATCACAGGTGTATGGTGCGCATAATGTTCGCGCATGGTCCAGTTTGTGCGGTAAATTTGAATTTTCCCTTCATTTGGTAGATTTTGCATAGAAATGATTCGCCCGCGTGCGTATATTCGAGTGAAATAATGACGATAGGTGCAAAAATGGTAATGACGAAGAATGGCAACACAAATGTCTAATTTTAACGCTAATCCAAACTATTAAACTTCAATAAGTTAGTACGCGTGAAGTGCAAATTGACAGTTGACGAGTCAACAAGTGGGAAGTTTGACCGTTAAAGAAAAAGAACAATCGAGCAAAACCTCCATCAAAACTCAAAAAAAGTACGGAAAATATTATAAATCAATTAAAAAGGGTCATTCATGTGTTTGTTTGGTGAAAAACCTCGCAAAAACTGCCCACACTACAGTTATCTCATTTTCCTTATCACTATCACTATTTTCTTGCTCAAGTCCAGTTATGTTAAATGTTTTTATATAGTGCAGTATATGCCCATAGCAAAACTCTTGAGGCATAATATTTCGCGTTGGGAATGTTTTCCAAATGATGGGAAACACTGCTGGTTTATTCCTTTTCCTAAATAATATTCACGCGTTGTGTTAGATTTCGACTCTAACCAGGCACCGTTGTCTATATTATGGGTATATTGGCCGTTTCTTCTCTAACGCATCTTGTACTCTTACAAAGAAAAACACCTGATAGTTGAATATCCATTTTACTCTTTTTCCATTATTACCTTTTTATTAAAACCGACTTCTTGCCAGCCGTTACTTCCGACATGCCAGAAACCTCTTCAGGACTATAACGCTATTCTCATTTATATTTCGCGATGGTAAAATGGCCCCTGGAACGTCATTTTCAGTCAAAACGACTTCTGCAAAGGGTAACACCTGTTTCACAATGATGTTAATGTTAGGATGGTAATGTTAACGTAATATTTAGAACCCTAATAAAAAGATGGAATTGTTCACAATGATGTTGACATCAATGGTAATGTTAAAGAGTACGTAACCCTGAACATAACATCATGTTAGAAAGCAAAAATATTTTAAATCCTACCATCACTCTTAACATTGCTGTCCTACGCTCAGGCGTCGAACGAGTTTTTTGACAAGTTTGTGGAGGCGAAATTTGAAAGAAACATGATTGACATTGAATTATTAATTGAATTAGGGCAAAATCACCCATATCTTTATAATAAACTTGGGAGGTTATGGTTGGTTATAGTCGACAACCTGTCAATTAATACAGAGCTCAAACATTAAAACCCTACAAATGTAAAAATAAAAACAAAAATTCTCCAGTGCTAGTTGACATTCATTATGAACACGCTAGTCTTAACATTGTCATTACCATTAACATTACGTTAACATTAACATCATTGTGAAACAGGTATAATGAAGAAGCCATGTCGACTCCAGACTTCAAGTGTCATTTAAACGGCAATCGCATGGATCGCCAAATTCCACTAAAGGCAGGCAAAAGTAATTCCTTCAATGGATCCAAATCGGCATTTCTGCGATTAACGAATCATTTTTTGTTATTGATGCTGAACAACACCTTCTGTTCTTACATTCATCACAATGCGCGGCATGACTAACACTTTTACAAGTAAATTGTTTAACAAAGTAACCAGTTTGGAGGGAAATTTCAAACTTCCCGCCACAACAGATTCTTGGGCATGCGCACTGCAGCCAAGAAACTGACCTATTTGTGTAATAGTACAAATTCCAAAAAAGCCTATGACATTTATCTGACAAATAATCTCAATTGTTGCAGTGCTTACTAAGTGCAAGCATTTGACTTAACTGAAACGTTGCAATAATAGTTCAAGTTAGTGAAATTTAATTATTACATTTCTAATACTACTAATACTACTAATAATTCAGTACTATAATTTGTATTTTTAATGACACATTTTTGACATATTTGTTTTAGTTGTAGATTTTTATGATCAATTGGTTATTTCATAAGTTGTACTCAAATTAAACTAATAATGCTGTATGGTTGGTAAAAAATTTGTTTTACATTTTGGTCTTAAAAAAATTAATTACAATAATTGGTTCCTTATGCCTCTTAAGTCTCGGATATTAAAGGGGACTTGGTTCTCTTAAACACAATGCTTAAGAAGCATAACGAACTAAGTGAGTAAACTCTGATTCTTCTTAGTAGAGAGTCACGTCATCATTATAAATGCTTCAAAAATCGAAATAAAATTCCATAGTTATGTGATACAGTTTAAGTGATGTATGTCAATTTTTGAAATGAATTATTTTTGAGAGAACTTTATTAATAACAACAAACAACAAAATAAAGTCAAAAAAAATTACATGCAACAAAAACTTTAATTTTCATCATTTTCTTATAGCCCCAAAGGAATGTCCGCAGTATGTGGCATAGAACTATAGAAATGGTAAAACTCTTGCGGTATCCAGTGCTTAAGATTTTTATATTTTGTAGTGTTAATCGGTTGCAAAGTATTTCTAATAGGTGCCAGCTCTTTTGGCATAACAAGATCTTTCCTTTTTCTTTATAATTTGCATCATTTAATTGTGTACCGAGGCCGTAAAAGTTATCTTTTTTGGACGCATCTGTTGTTTGTGACCGAGACGTTAGCCGAGGACATAATTCAGATGAGGCCAAAAAAGCACTTTTGGACGAGGTGCACACGACGTTTTTTAGGTGATGATCAAAAAAGAATTAAAAAATTGGGTCATAATTTTCTTTTTAGGCGATGATTACCAAAAAGGTGTTTGTATGGCTTTTTTGGAGCCGTAAAATTTTACTAGGTATTTTGTACAAATTCTGACAGATCAGTCCCAAAAACGTAGAGTTTGCCAGTCCCAACAAAGTAGAGTTTGACAAATGCATACAAAAGAGTAAAACTTTAGGACTCCAAAAGAGGCCGTAAAATAACTTTTTTCGTAATCATCGCCAAAAAGGGATGTTTTGTAGATACCAGAATACCAGGATACGTTGATTTTACTTGTAGCCATACCATTTTTGAAATATAAAATAAATCGTCTGCGGTTTTTTTTTTGTTAGGATAAAATGGTAACTGGGAAGAACTGCTTAGAACATTTAAAAGTTCAGTGTTTTGCATTGACCAAACTTTTATGGAATTTTTGTATTTCCAAGTTCTTACGAGGTATTCCCAGTCTCTCGGGATTAGAATTTGAAAATTGTTCTTCATCTTTCTTTTAGTTTCCTCAATCGCTTAATACACACAATAAGCTTCAATTTATTTCTTTTATTTGAGGAAACTTAAGAAGCAACCTTTTTTTACACAATTGCCTTTTTTAAATGACATTTAAACTTTTTACATTTCGGTTGACATTCATAGGCGATTTAGATTTTCAATACAGCAACTTGGACCCTTATGCTTCTAGGAAAATACGGATTTGGTTCTTTAAAAAAAGTCACGGATTGTTATTGTCAATTTATACACACTGGTTTTTTTTTAAATAACATAAGAATGTATTTAATAAAATAGAATGGCATATTTAACTCAATTTTGATAAAAAGTGGAGTTGGATCCATATGCTTCTGAGGTACTGAATTGTGAATAAAATAGTATACAAACTTCGACAAAAATATTATTCTTATGCCTCGAGAACTAGTTCGTCTCTCGGTAAACTATTGTTCTCTCGACAGGAAGGAATACTTTGCACCTCAGTATGTAATATACTATAAGACAAGTCCAATACCAATTACACAAATTTGAAGATATCAACAGATATTTGTAATTTTATTGTTTTGATTCATTAGATATGTGAACTGTACTTATTTGGTTGTAAAAGATTAGTAAAAGAAATTAGCAGTTATTTTTGGCTTAAACTCAAAAGATCTAGAAATGTGTGTAAATAATCTCATTCAAATTTTGAATACAGATTAACAATAAGAATTAATAAATAAAACATGTCTTCTAAACAAAAACTTTTCCGAACCTCGGACTTGTAGGCAACCAGGAATACAAACCAGTGTTTTTTACCAAATAAAAATAAAGTAAAACGGACCTACGTGTTACATTCATCCTTCAGGTACTTACTTCCTTCGGTTCTCTCCACTTTCAAAACAATGGCACTTTCCAAAACAGTCACGCCGTTGAAATTATTGATGTTTTTGGTATGTCTCTACTGATGATGTCTATTACATTTATCTTTGTTTAGATTTATTCGTCCCACGTACTGCCAAACTCCTCCATGGATAACAACTCTTCCAACAGAATAAGTAGTCAACACCAAATGCAGTCCTTAACACATTCTTGACCAGGGAGGACACCGCCGGTGTCTGTTTCTATATGTATACGTTAAGGGCGAGACAGGGAACACTTTGCTTTTAATTTTTCTTCGCCACGCAGCCATAGTAATGGTTGTTATTTGGACATGTTCCACCGTATGTGGATTCTACGTAAGATTTTATATTTATTATATATGTTGCATCGCGAGCTGAGCTAGTCTCGACCGTGCTCAGTGAAGATCTTTTCCATGTTTTATAACGCATGCATTTGCAGTCCGTGTTCTAGGGCTATACTCGCTCGCGACGCGCTCTCCTTCGATCTTTTGGAGATAATCTCGGGAGACCGCGATCTCAGTTTTGGTATCATACGGTGTTCCCGTCGCACCCTGTCGAGCCATCTCGTCGGCCCTATCATTCCCCTCATTACCGTTATGTCCTCGAACCCACCTTAGTTCAACGACATTGTTTCGTGCTATTCTCAAAAGTACCAGAAGGCAGGCATGTATCATTTGAGAGGTAATCCTACCACTGACCAGAACCCGCACAGCTGCTCGGCTGTCGCTGAAGAAGCACATAGTTTTATCACTGACATTGATTGAGTGATTTCCGTGGCACCCCGTAGAATGGCTGGGGCGTAGCTAGGTATCGAAAGACCCTGGTGCAAAACAAAATGAGGGCCCTATCTAAACTGGTTAGGTTTTATAAAGTAAAAAAATAAAAATACTGTAACGGACGTGGACCCGAGATGATTCAGCGCTGTAGCGGTGTCATCAATGACTAGAATGTGCTGGATTTATACTACAACGTACTCGAGTATGACATCATCTTTTGAAATATCCGGTACACATCGAGAGCGCCATGGAACATCTGGAGGCGTTTAGAAAGATTTAAGAGCTGGTATATTTATTGGAGGACGTTCCAGCGGGAGTCAGTCAGTCGTATCATAGAGTCTAGTCGGTCTAACCAGTCGCATCGAAGTTGACGATCAGTGCGCCGAGTCGGACAGTTGCTCTTATCTATCCGGAGTGTCTATCCGCGTGATGTGTAAATAAATAATACGAGACGTGCCGGTGAAGTAGTAAATTGTAAATAGTGTAAATAATTAATCTAAAATAGAGTAATATTAGAAGTATAAATAATTTGTACATAGTGTTTAAATAAATAAATAAATAGAACCCAGAAACGCAACATTGGTGTCAGAAGTGGGATTTGGAAGATTAGTAAGAAATAAATTTATCGAAATGAAGATTAAGAAGAACTAAATATGTAAATCGCTATGATGATTATGAAGAAATATGAAGTTGGGCACGAAGAAAGAAGGAAGAGTTTGAGGTAGCTTGAGAGATAGTTGGAGCCATGTGAGTTATAGAAATAACTGGAATAAAATCGGGGCTCCAGAGAATGCTGCTTAAGGACCTGGAAAGAAGACGGGAAGCTGGTGTCACACACTTTCGGATTAGATAATGGTGCTGACTGCACTCGACTCACTGAGGCAGAAAAAGAGGTTTCAATGGAATGAAAATTGGAGGAAAAGTTCTACTTCGACGTAGAAATCATGCTGGTATGAAGCGCTGAGACTGTGCCCGGAAGATATTGACTAGAAGACTGCAGCCACTATCGTCGTTCTGAAGGACGAGAATTGAACTGGAAGTTGGAGAGACCCGAAGAACGACCCGGCGTTGCAATTGGTGCTTGGATGGAAAAATGCAGACCATGGGCGGACGGGAATGCACGTTGTACGGTAATGACCTTAAGGAAAATTCTGCGGGGCCCAATAGGATTTTATGGACGTGGAAGATGGAGTCTGGACACGTGTGCTGGAGAAGCGTGAGGGTCATATGGAAAGTGATGGTTCCCATGGTTAGAATTCCGGAGGAGTTCTGGAGGAACTCCATGAGGGAGTACCTGGTGGACACCTGGGGGTGTGGACGATGCTTCGGGACCTGTTTGGGGACCTGCGTCAGAGGTTCTATTTGGTGGTTAATGGATAGAATTCTGGAAGTTCTGGAGGCACTCGATTGCGGAGTACCTCGTGGACAATTGTAAGTGTCGCAGAAGTTTGGGAAGCCGCGGGTGAAGTTTTCCTTGGAGATATACAGGATACTGAGAAGTGCAGCAGAAAGTGTGTAACTTGCGCTCCAAGCAAGAGTCTATAAATAGGTCGAGGGGCATAGACACGTCAACATAGTGTGATAGTGTGTGATGTCCATTTTCCAAGAGAAGAGGTATAAATAAATACAACGCCGTCCTTCTAGAATATTCCATCAAGTGAGTTCGACCAGATGCCCTAGTGAGTTAAGAAGCTGCGACGGTTGCTGAGGTCATTATGAAAGAGTTCACCGATCGACTTGGAGGTTTTCAAAGTTAAAAGAGTACTCCTCCTGGCAAACACCCAGGTGGTTACAAAGAGACTCGTGTACAAAGAGGCTACCTACCAAAGTCTGAGTAGACTGTTTTGTCCCAGGGTATCAGGAACTTGGCAATCGTTAAGATGAAGTGATGTTCAGTAGTTCCGTCTATTTTGTTTTAATTAAAAACGCCCCGGACTTTTATAAAATGTCTTACAGGTGGGAGAGATTATCGCAAGTTCGGCTTGGTTTGTGGTCAAGGTCCGAGGGCCCCCCTGAGCTTGAGGGCCCCGGTGCACGGCACCGCCTAGCCCTATAGTAGCTACGCGGTTGCGTTGGCTGACATATTCCCCTAGGCGTGATTTTCCACTAGCTGACCCGACATACGTTATCCTGTCCAAATTCCAATAAACTTGTTTTTGGACAGATCGAGAGACAATAAAAAAATTAAAACAAATTACTGCATAATATACAGAAATTATTGTTAATTTATAAAAAACAAATGCAGTTTGTCCCACATTCTTTTTTAATTATCTCAAACCATAGCAAACAAAACGAAAGAAGAATTACGCATATCCATCTTTCGAATCTTGAGTTCATACAAATATCCCTTAGAAAAAGCACTTTCAGTGTTTCCCGAATTTTCCAATTTTTCTGGCAACAAGTTGCATTCACGGCTTTCGAACCCGCAACTCCCCGATTTTGAATCGGCGCCTTTCACCATCTACCCATGTGCCTGTATCTGTTTCGTATGCAATTGCGTTACTTAGTTGGTACACATGATTGCCGACTTTTCGCCGGCAGCAGACTCAAACATGCATTATTTTCACTTTCCAACACTGCAGTAATTCAATTTTCTAGCCCCATTTATAAACTTACAGAAAAATTAACACCACAGTCACAATTGCGAACTGTTGTTTATGTGGCGACTTTATTTGTTTTCAGAGACAACTATGTTTATTGGCATAAGTGACAATTATTTTATGAATTGAAATTTCAGTAGCGGATTTTTGGCAACAGATAAAGAGGTTTCGATCAACGAAAAAATATTGTAATCAACTCGTGTGTTAATGGGCGATTAATAATCTCGACAATTAAAGACATTCGCTCCTTTACGGTCGCTTGTACCTTAAACAGCCTCGATTATTTAATAAACACACTTGTTTATTAAATTAAATTAACAGAAAAGATAAGCATTAACGCACCGTGGTAAAGAAATACTTTACACCGTGAATGCCGTGAAGTAAATTAAAAAAACATTTAAAATTATTTTAAGTATTTTTAATAATCAAAGTTACTTCAAAATACACCTTGAAATATGTAGCAAAATTAATTCGCCTCAAATCGCAACTAATATGATGTATTACAATTTTACTTAGTACAATTACTTCTATCGTTAAACCGGTCCGGCATTTTCCCATCGTTTGGAACTTTCTTTACACCATAGTCAATACAAAGACGGTATTCATTATATTTCAGGCTAATTACTTCCCGACAAATTGTAAACACAGGTTGTAAATACGTTACATCTGAATATGTTGAACACAATTTTGCTGCAGCAGCATCTTTTTCCCATAATGTATATTCGTATTCGGTAGAGTGATTTTTCCAACCTACTGAAATAGCATATGTCCACGACGTGTGATTAATAAAGAAATTTCCAGTAGTAAGGTCAAATTTAATAGGGTCAGTTAATGTCTCCGGTGGAAATTCCTTGTATATTTTTAAGACATCAACTTTTGCCTGGACATCCTGTTGCCTACCCTTAACTGAAAATCCCTTTCCTGCTTCCCAGCGGGGACTCCCCACACGACAAATAATTGGTGCGAGGTTTTCAAATCCCGGCACGCACTCCAAGGCTTTAAATACAGAAATATGTATTTTTTTATTTAATATGCACTTAACTTACCAATCCCAAGTTCTTTTGTGTTCAAAATTAAGCCAGTACAAATGATCGTATCTGGTCCTTTTTTATCTTTTGGTCCAACAACGGCTACCAAAAAAGGGAACTGCTCCAAATGTTTTTTATGTTTATCTTCTGGTTCTGTCGTCGTCTCCGGTTTAGTAGCTTAAACATAGGTAAAGTAATAATAATAATTCATCAGGTATGAGGTGTCAGGTATGAACTTTAAAACTGTCCTTCAGTACACAGAAATGTTGTTTATAAAAGAAGATATTATAACATGATAAAGAAAGTCATTTTGATTATTTAGAATGTAACCTAAATTTATTTCCTATTCAATTAAAAACTATCAAATGTAATTTGGTCCTGTAATTATCTATTCATAGTTTATTCATTGCGTTTAATTGTAAGATATTTTATATTAGTATTTTGGAGTCTTAGAATCTTATGTACATACAAGGCAGCGCAAAAGTATGGAAACTTCTGGATATCTCACAAACTGTTAGTCCGATCTAAACTAAATTTGGCAGATATATAGGGGTCTATAATATCTTCGTGGTGCAATTTTTTTATAGTTGCACTATAATTTGTTTTTAAGATACAAAACCGATTTTTTTTAAATAGCAACATGTGGTGAAAATAACCTTTTTGAAAAGGGCATTTTTTCTGGATTTAACAATGTGGTATAATTAAACTTTTTGTTGTTTGATTGGGAAAAATATATATTTTTTTAAATTATTATTATCTATATAGGCAAAGAAACTTTGTACCCCTTTTTAAGCATATTGCCCGCATGAAGGAATGTGAGATTAATTTAATATTTATTATTGTAATAAGATAGTACTCCCAGCTCCCGACAGACTAGCGCTGCGGCCATTGGCGATTACTATTCGACTTGAATTTATCGAGTTATCCCATCTTTTCCCATTTCCGGTATTGTAGCAACGAGTTAAAATTTAGGAGAATTATAATCTGACAATGTTTATGCCATGAGTTGTATTTCATTTCAGAATTTAAAAAACAAATAAAAAAATCTTTTAGAAATAAGAAAACCTTTTTAGTGGCACAAACTAATTACAATAAAAATTTTGAATATTAAGTATGCACTAAACTTATTTGAAAAATTTAAAGAGCTCATTCGTGAAAGTAACTGTGGCGTAGAAACAATTGCTTCGTATTTTATTTAAAATTTCTTCGTATCTAAATGTTTTTAAGTAAGGACGTATAGAATTTCAATTTATTGATATGAGCTCTTGTTCTGTCTAAACCAATTTGTTTAGCAGTTTCCAATGTACACTTCGACATAGTATTAATACCAATTGGACTATTGATGTATAACATCTTTCGTCTCGGCAGAAACCGGCAGAAATCCTCACGTAACACTTATGCGCAGTGCCAAGAGAACGAGAATAAAACGTGTGCGGATCAAATTAAAAATTAAACACGTTCAGTGCCGGCAACGCGTCTCTCACTTGGGCCAAATGTCGAGAACGGCTCCAGCGTTTCGTACTTGTGAAAATAAATACGGATTTTATTTTACTAGCATGCTTTATAATCAGTTGATTATGAGCTGGCACATAGTACACAACATATCTACATGCATAAATAACTTACTGTCGGTTTCGGAATTTCTCCATTTTGTCTTACGAAAAACGTACCTCCTAATAGAACCAGACCTAATACCAATAATTTCCGTAATAGTCAACGACCACATTGGATATAAAAAAGTGGACAATAACGAACACATTGATGACAAAACTGTTAATCCGGAAGATACATACATAGTTATGAATTTAGAACCTCATGAAACCCTTGACGATCCTTTTTTAGATCAAAATGTCTCGCAACCGGAGAATTATTACATATATTGACGCCAACCCATCACAACTACCCTTTAACCCTAACACAGCAAAAAATATTTTTCTGAATTCATAGAGTTTGACCCTTGGGAATTGATAGTCTCAAACAGCTAAAAGCTAATAGTAAAAAATGCTCTTTTACCAAAACAAAATATTTCAAAATTAGAAATTCCGAAAGTCAACGTCAAGAACAATATTGCATTTACATCAATAAAAAATTCAATCAATCGTTTTGCTTAAGAACATTTTTCACGCCCATTCAAAGTGATTGCGTCTGGCAAGCGCAAGTGGCGAACGGTGGTGAATTATAGGAAATTCAATGAACAAACCTTTGACGATCGTTATCCTTTCCCAAATATTAACAATACATTAGAGAAACTAGGACGTTGTCACGCGCCCTTCACGTTTCAGCGTGTGATGGATAATGTTTTAGAAGGTATCATATTGCATTCCAAAGACTAAGGAAATTTAATTTACATCTACATTTAAATGGATAAAAGTGAATTTTTAAGGAAGGAAGTAAATTATTTAGAAGATGTTATCACTCTATCTGACATTAAACTTAATCCCGATAAAATTAGAGCTATATTGGATTTTTCAATTTCAAAAACTCCAAAAGAGCTAAAAGGATGTTTAGGACTGATTGGTTACTACAGAAAATTTATTAAAAACTTGGCAAAAATTACAAAACCTTTAACCGGTATATTAAAAAAAGACCGGAAAATAAAGCCCGTTGATCCCGATTATAGAAATTGTTTTGAACGTTCTACCAATAGCATACCGTCGTTGTTTCTGCAATATCTGCTATGTGCATTTTTTTCCATTTTATCCATCCAGGTTTTGGAATCATTTTATGCGTAATTTTTTTCGTTCATCTGGTGGTAATAGCTGGTATGTGCAAAGCCCTAAACAGTTTTCTTCCAGTTTATTAAATAAAATAGCTGCTATCTAACACGGCATGATTATTGATGGTAATATATTATGCTATGTGTCAATAAGCAATTGAAAATGCACATAGCAGATGTTGCAGAAACAACGACGATACGCAATTATTCGACAATTGGAAAGAGCTCTTAGCCATAGTTTGGGCTACAAAATATTTCCGCCCCTTTTACGGCCGAAAATTCAAAATTCTTACAAATTTTTAACCGTTGAAATGGCTTTTTTCCCCTTAAGGAATCAAACTCAAAATTAATTCGCGGGCGATTAAAACTGCAATCGATAATAAAATTAGCTACAAAAAAGGAAAATTGAATTGCAACGCCGACGCTCTGTCAAGACCCCCAAATTTTAATATGGCCACAACACCCGAAAATTCGGACTCCGATACACCTTTGGGACGCTACATGAACGTTTTTAACAAAACATTGTGAAAAATTGAAAATCTTGAAATGTAAGTTTGTTAAATATGATCGGAAATCATTGAACTTAAAATTTAACGTAACTTGGAAAAACGCCTTATGAAATCTGGACAGGCAAGAAACCGAAAGTTAGCTATTTTAAGGAATTCGGTTGTCGTGTACTTTGTCTGAACAGAGAACCAAATAGAGGAAAACTAGACTCGCGCGCGAAGGAAGGCGTGTTTTTGGGATACTCCGAAACAAGTAAGGGGTATCTATATAAATCTCTCGAGATGTAAAATTTTTAGAAGGACAGGCAAATAAATCAAGCGATTTTTTTGATTTTGTGCCCGAGACATGTAGTCAAGAAAACGCCGACGAACGTCTACCCTCTAAGACCGTGGAAATTGATCTAACACCGGCCATAACTGCAGATGAGGCCGAAAATGAGGACCCTGCAGGAGAACCAGAGGCAGCTCCTAGAGTGAGAAGAGGCAGACCTAGAATAATCCGGACTGGAGCCAGGGGAAGACCTCGAAAGTCGTCATTAATCGCTGTAGGAGAAGTCAACAATATTGAACTGATGGAAGAAGCCTACATTTCAGAAATTCCTATGAAAAAGGCGCTAAATTCCCCAGAAGCAGACGAATGGTTTCACGCCATGGCCACTGAAATTAAGTCAATCATCAAAAGCGATACGTGGAAATTGGTCGAGCGACCGCCTGATCGTGAGGTTATTGGCAGTCGAATTGTGCTGAGAAATAAATATACAGCTGATAGAAAACTTGAAAGGAGGAAGGCTAGACTAGTCGCACAAGGATTTAGTCAACGTCCTGGCATTCATTTCAATGAGACGTTTGCTCCTGTGGCTCGACTAGGAACCATCAGATTATTAATTTCGCTGGCTGTTCAAATCGGAATGAAAATCAGACAATTCGACGTGACTTGCGCATACCTGAACGGCGAACTTGAAGAGGATATTTTTATGGAACCTCCGAAATATCTTGGCCAAATCCTAGAAATCATACAATCTGAAGGGAGTGAACTCGGCGACAAGGCTGAAAAAATGCTGAACGACTTGGAGAGAGGAAATAGAGTTTGTTTCCTAAACAAGGCTTTATACGGATTGCGACAAGCTGGCAGAAGCTGGTATGAAAAACTCGACTCTGTATTACGAAAATTTGGAGCCTCGCCGACTAACGCCGACCCCTGTTTATATCAGATGAAGAAAGGAACTGAGATGACTCTGATCGCAATTTACGTCGATGATATCGTGGTCGCTTCCACGAGTACCAAAATTATCGACAATCTTGCAACTTATCTTTCAGAAGAGTTTGAAACCAAAGACATTGGTGAAATTAAATACTGTCTAGGTATCGAGTTTGACAGAACTAAAAGTGGGATGTCTATGTGTCAAGCGGGCTATATCAACGAACTACTGAGTAGATTTGAAATGGCTGATTCTAACCCGGTTCGCACTCCCATAGATCCCAGTGTCAAACTGTTGACTAGTCAGGAACCCCCCGACGAAAATTTACCTTATAGAGAGTTAGTCGGAGCTTTGACCTATTTGGCAATTTCTACCAGGCCTGACATCAGTTTCGCCGTCAGCTACCTGGGTCAGTTTAATCACTGTTTTGCCAAAGAACATTGGACTGCTGCCAAAAGAGTGCGCAGATATTTGAAGGGTACTATTAATGTTGGACTTAATTTTTCTCGTAAGACTGAACATCTAAGAGGATACGTCGATGCAGATTGGGGTAATTGCCCGAACGACAGGAAGTCCTACACCGGTTACGTGTTTTTGTTGGGAGGAGGTCCCATCTCCTGGGATTCGAGAAAACAGAGAACCGTTGCTTTGAGTTCGACGGAAGCTGAGTATATGGGACTAGCTGAAGCCGTGAAGGAAGCTGCGTACCTGCGTTCTCTTCTCATCGAACTGGGCTACGATAAGATGTCTGAAATTGTCGTGTACGAGGATAACATGGAAGCTTTGAAACTGGCGGAAAATCCCACGTTCCACGCCAGAAGTAAGCATATTGACATCCGATACCATTTCATCAGGGAAGCCGTCAAGAAGAAGATCTTGAAGTTGGAACACGTCTCCACAACAGATATGGCGGCTGACGTCCTAACAAAAGGACTTCCCGGACCTCGACACCAACGATGTGTAGAGATGCTTGGTTTAGGTAGTGCGCGTTCTTGTAATCGTAGACACTGGAAGCCCACGTGCGTCGCGAGGGGAAGTGTTAGCGTGTACTCCTGTGCGCATTACTTAAGGCCGCGACTGCACGCGTTATGCTCCCTGTGCGTGCCGTTGCCATGGTTACTGCGTTCGATCCAGACTTCGGTAGCATCATCGATTGGGACCGAGAGTGTTATTTTTAGGAACTGTGTAGAAGATCGTATTGTATTCAAACAGTGGTAGCGACATGTTGTCCTGCCCGTTTTGTATCATTGTGTTTTTGTTGTTTTTGTTAACTTTCATAATATAGTTATTTCACTAAACAAATCGTGTTTATTAAGATTCAGCGTTAACAAATATATTAGATAGTACTAAAATTTTTAAAATTAATGATTATTGATGCAATTAGCAAATATGGTCAAGCATACTTATTGGAAAACATTGCAAGCCATCGAAATCACTAAAAAAATTACTGTTTTTCCTTAAGCCATTATTCTGTACCGAAAATTATCGTAGTTGATAAGATAACGAATCAGAATCTGATAATGGAGTACGACGATTGACGATTTCCTAAAACTTCACAAAATTGATACTCGTTTTTGCAGTCCTCATCACCCACCCCCTAATGGTTTAATTGAACGTTTCCATTCCACTTTGTTAGAACATTTAAATTTAATAAATAATAGAGAAGAATCTACTATAGTTTATGTTCAGACAAAGGTACTATAATATGTGATAATAGCCTATAATACGTGTCATACATAGTACCACCAAGCTTACGCCATACAATATTGTACATCTGAGTAATTAATGGGATATTTGTGATCGATTTGGAAAAACAAATTTTGAATTTATCTTTAACTCAAACTCAAAATTTTATTTAAACAAATTAATCGAAATCTATCCCAAAATAAAGAAAAAGTTATAGCAAAGTATAATGAAAATAGAGAAGAAGTCTCTCTGGAGTTATCCTAAGAAGTTCTTGTGAACTAACGAAGAGTTATTAAAATAATTATTAAAATTAGAAGTCATTTACCATAAGAGACTGCCTTCCCCTATAAAAATCTAGAATATTCAAATGTGTAAAAAATACTTTGAAGTACTTTTTATCTTTTCCCTTATTCGAAAACACAAATTTTGAATTATTTTACTTTGTCCTATTCCAAATTGGTGGTATCAAACAATTATTCCATCAACAAAACATGTTTTGAAATTTTAGTTTGCTTTGTTGCCACTAACTTGGTGACGATTGTGACAAAATCTACGAAGAATACTTTTGCTCCGGAGACCTAAGGACCTATTCGGACATTTCGTCAACCAATATTTGGGGATTTTCCCAAAACCAGTTGTTTCCAAAACTAAATGCGACGAAACGTGGATCAATACTCAGTTCAAAAAAAGCTTTCTATTCAAAGATCGACCGAACTGCGAAATTTACAAAGATAGTAATCAATTACTGATGTGCAACGACAGCACCAAAGGCCAGGCTATCCTAATAGAAGACGTTTTACCATCGAAAATCCAGGAAGATACTGTCGTCCCAAAGGTGAAGCTTACCCATCTACAAGTTACCAAAGTTGCCCATAATCGCCACCCTATAGATTTGTTGGAACCCGATTCCGAAGACACATGGCATAGTTCCGACACGATTGTCTTGTACGCAATCATTGTAGTGACCGTAGGGATTAGGAAGTTTCTGAGAAATACACCAAGGACCGAAGAACCAAGGAAGCAGCAGATTCCAATGACAGCTTCTACTCTCAGGAGGTCTTAGGAGGGAGGAATTGTATGTATATGTGTAATGACTCAAATAGTGCGTGATCCCTGGTTTAGACTCAGCATGTACCTACAGTTTATTTAAAAGTCAAATTCTTGTTAGTGGTTGTAGTTATTTTAATAAAAAAATTTAAAAACACAACCGTCAATCCCCAAAAGTTAACTTGTAAGTATTATTAAATTTATGAAGTCGAGATGCTTACTTCATCAAAATCGCAAGAAATACAATTTTTTATGCTGACAATCTCCAGTAAGAATTTCTATTGATATTAATCACGCAATGACAAAGTGCAATTCCATAGGCACTTACAAAGTTCGATTGCTGCTGGTATTGCCGGAAAGGTGGGTGATGTGAACCAGTCCAGTGCTTGCCCATTCGAAGAATTGAGGCGTAAAGTTTGATTGCTGTCTGATTGGAATTAAACCAGAAAAGTACACGACCCAAAATAAAGTGAAATGAGGAATTAGGGGGTATTCCTGACAACAAATTAAAAAAAAAATAAGTGTAAAAAATTAAACAAAAGGAGCTGTATTCAGGAAATAATTGTCTTTCATTAGTTATAAAAATTTGGCATTAAGAATTCATTCAGGAAGCGTGATTATTGTGTGTCCATTTAATGTCCTGTGTGATGTTCCAATATCTGGAAATTAGACAACAATAGCGGAAGAGAACAAACCATCAGGATAATGAAGTATTAGCAAAGGAGGGTTACCTATTAAATATATAAAATAGATAAGTGCGGCAGTTGGTGCATTACAAGGATTTTACAATATCTACCGAGATATTGAAATGTTAACCTATCCGATTAGATACTATTATAAGAGTGAGGACTATGAAGTTTTGGGTAGGTACACAATCTATCGACACTATACCTAGTAAAGACTTTATAAAATGTATTAGGCAGTTAGGGCAAGTTTGTTTATCTTGTTTATCCGTATCCGTAGCGCGTATCCGTATCTCTTTTCTATACGTACGATTCACATAAACCACCCGATGGTTGCAGTTCCTACCTCGGCATATCTCCCCAGGTTGACGTATCCTTACCAAGATATGGAAAAGGGGAGGAGCTATACGTATTGAGATACGGATACGCGCTACGGATACGGATAAACACGTTTGCACTAACTGCCTATTACCAAAAAGAGCTATTGGCTCTGCCAAATACTTACTCGGCATGTCTGGACCTGGAGTCACTTCGTCACTAATGGTGGGCTTTGGTTTTTGATATTGAACATACTCTGGAGGACTAGGATGGTAAACATCCTCTAAGCAAGGACACTTGTAGACTGCCTTTTCATACGCGACTATTTGATTGCTGGCCGGAAACCAACCAAAGCGAGTCACGTGATAAGGCAAAACCAATGGAAGACATAATGCTAGCACAATATCAGCTACGACAAAAAATGTAGCACAGACTATTAAAATTATGTCTAACGTTGCTGAATTCATTTTGACACCAAAATGGCTCCTCTGATTATAAACAACATTTTATGTATCTACAAACCTAGGGAACAGAAATGCCATTTTTGTTTTTACAAGTTTGGAGTAGTGTTCTTTACTTTACTTTGAGTTACTTTCCTGACAATGAGACACAAATACAGACATAGAAGAAAGCCCAGTAGCCTTTCAGAAAAGTAAAAAAAACAGCAAGATCTCCAGGGGAAGAAAGAACGCAAAAATAAGTGGAGAAGAAGATGGAGGAAATGACAAAAAATATAATGGAAGACCTTAAGCAAATCAAAGAAGACACAAGGGAGACGAGGAAAGAAGTGAAAAAGCTGAAAAACGACAACAGACAGCTCAGGGAAAATATGGAAGAACTGAAGAGAGAAGTGAACCAACTGAAGAAAGCGAAGAAAGAAAAAGAGGAAAATGGAGAGAAGAGAAAAGCTTTATAGAAAAGAAGATAGGACAGATGGAGTCGAAAATGGAGGAAAAAGAAAGAGGTGAAAGAAGAAATAACATAGTAATAACAGGGCTAAGACAAAAGAGAAATGGGTTGCAAAGGAGTTGGAAACATAAGTGAAGGTAACAGAGGCCTATGCTATAAAGGGAGAAGAGATGGTAATAGCAAAAACTGAGAGTTGGGAACAGAAGCTGAACGTCATGAGGAATAAAGAAAACCGAAAATCTTTATAAACAACGACCTAACAAGGAAAGAAAGAGAGATACAGAAAAATATATGAGAGATAGCGAAGAGGGAAAGGGAAGAGGAAAAGACGGTATGGGTAAGCCACAGGAAACTGCAGGTTGAGGAAAAGTGGAGGAAATGGAACGATCACACCGAGCGACTGGAAAATATTTAAAGGAGAAAGGAAAAAACCGGGAAAGAAAAAGCAGACAGGAGGCAAAAAGAAAGAAGGTACATGATTCAACGGGAAAGCAATAGGAGAAAATAAAAGGAAGAATAAAATTGGTATATTGGAATGTAGCGGGGATAAGAAACAAAGGAGAAGACTTCTGGAAATACATAAGAGAATTTGACTTAATTGGAATGCTAGAAACGTGGGTAGATGAAAAGGAGTGGAAGAAGATAGAAGAGAGAATGCAGAAACTATGTATGGAGATGTCAAGCAGCAGAAAGGAAAAACAAGAAAGGACGAGCGAAAGGAGGCATCATCACAGGAGTAAGGAAAGAAATTGAGGACGAAATAAAAACAAAACAAGAACTACAGAGAACTGGAATAACAGAAAAAAATCTAAAAATAGGAACAAAAAAAGTTAAAATAATCACGGTATACAGTAAAGGGATGAGTAAAACAAAACAAATGTTAGAAGAGACGATAAGTGAGACAGAAAAAAGAATTATAATGGGGGGCGACTTTAATGCGAGAATTGGGACAAGATAAGGAAGATGGAATAATGAGACAGAAGATGCGAGAAGAATATTGAAGGACAAGACAGAGAATACAGAAGGAAGAAAAATGATCAAATTTATAGAAGAGAGAGGATACGGGGTACTGAACGGGAACTGGGAAGAGGATACAGGGGAATTTACGTACATGGGGCCGATAGGAGAATCAGTGATTGATTACGCAATAGTCAATCAACATGCATGGGATGAAGTAAGAATATTTGAAGTGGGAAACAGAGTGGAATCTGATCACCAACCGTTAGAAATGGAAATCGCCGGAGTAGAAATAAAAAAAAACCTGAAAAGGAATTAATTATAAAAATAATCTGGGAAGAAGAAAGCATACCAAAGTACAGAAGTGCGCTACAACATATTGAAAGAGAAAACGAAAAACAAAAAGACACCGAAACAAGAATGAAAGAACTCGAAAGGAGAATGAGAGAAGCGATGAGAACAAAGAAAATAGAAGTAGAAGTGGGAGAAAGAATGGGAAGAAATAGATGGTGGGATAAAGAAGGCAAAGAAATGAAAAGACTAGCCAGAAAGCAAATGAGAAAATGGAGAAGTGGGAAGGGATCGAGAGAAGAATACCGGAAGCAATTAAAGAAATACAAAGACACTTGTGAGAAGAAGAAGGAAGAACTAGATGAAAAAGATTTGTTACTAGAGGGACAAGCGGGTTTTAGGAGAGGGAGAAGCACCATCGATAACGTGTACATCTTGAGACATCTAATAAATAAAGAACTCCATAAGAAAGGAGGGAAGATGTACGCGCTGTTTGTAGACTTGAAGGCGGCTTTTGATAGTGTAAATAAAGAGAGATTAAGGAAGTACTTAAGAGAGAAAGGAATCAACGAGCAGCTGGTGAGCAGAATAGAGGAATTTTACCTAGAAACTGGAAACAGAGTAAAAGTAAACGGGAAAAGAGTAAAAGATTCTGGACGACGAAAGGAGTAAGACAAGGATGCCCACTCAGCCCCAGTTTATTCGCGGCATATAAAAGCGACCTGGAAAAAAAAAACTAAGACTATCACAGGCAGGGGGATGTTGGCATACGCCGATGATATGGTGTTAATAACGAGGGAGGCCAAAGAAATGAAGGGAATGATAAAATGCCTAGGAAGATACCTGAAAAGAAAGAAGCTAAAATTAAACTTGGAGAAAACAAAAATGATGATTTCTCAAAAAGGAGGCAGAAGAAAGAAAGAGTAATGGAAGTGGGAAGGAAAAGAACTAGAAAAAGTAAAAGAATTTAAATACTTGGGTTACACCTTTAACGAGACTAACAACGAGAAAAGTCATATAAAGGAACTAGAAAGGAAAGCGAACGAGGTGGTAGGTCAAGTATGGGGAATAGGCGAGAGAAAATTCGGACGACATATAAGAAGAAGTGGACTGATGTACGAAAGGCTAGTACAGAGTATGATGTGCGGAGCAGAAATATGGGGATGGAAGGAGCAGGAAAAGCTGGAAGCAATCCAAGCTAAGTACTGGAGATAGGTACAAGTATAGGACAGGGAAATGCCATCATATATCGTACTGGAAGAAGTAAAGAGGGACAAGATAAGTGTGGAAGCAGGAAAAAGAGCAGGAAAAGAGAAAAGAAAATACTACGAGAGAAATGAGTATGCAGTGGAGGAGGTAGAGAGGCGAAGAAACAATGGAGTAAATGTACTAAGAGAGATAGTTGAGGCGGACCGAGACGTACAGAAGCAGGAAAGGAGAACGAGGATAAATGTGTCAAATTATAATGGAAAGTATAGGTCACTAATCACGGAGGAATTGCCGGCATACCTGAGAAAGGAAAGCGTGAAGAACGATAAGAAAGTAATAGCAAGGTTTAGATGTGGAAACGAGGAAAGGAAAAACAAATACTGGAAAGAGAGAGACGAGAGAGTGTGCAAACTGTGCAGAGAAGGAGCAGAAACAATAGAGCACATGATGAAAGAATGTCAGGAGCTGAGAGAGGAGAGAGAAGATTGGAAAGTACTGATATGAGAAGAAGGGAAAGGACTAGGCTGGATGAAAGGAGTTTTATACAGAAGAAAGAATGTAGAGAAAAGGGGGGAAGAGATGGAAGGAAAATAAAATTAATTTAGCTATTGATGATGTTTATGTTTTATAGTTTTATTTAATCAGTATTTAGTTATTTAGCATTGTATGGGAATAGGAATCCTTTTCAAAGCCGAAAGGCAAGGAAATATATCTTATTATTATTATTATTTACCGCTTACAAAATCGCTCACGAATTTTCATCGGACACCTAGGTGCCACAATAATCGACCACATAATCATCTCCGAATCTCTAAAACCAATAATTGACCCTCAATCCACAATAGGAACCGCAGTAATTTTTTGATTTTAAAAACGCTGACTGGACAAAATACAAAAACACCCTAGACGCACTCCTCCAACCAATTAACCCAAATACAGATCCAAACATAATAATTGACCAAAAAATTACTCATTTACTCCGCTAAAATTTCGGCAATCAAAACAATAACAATTTCCAAAAACCGTAGACCAATACCAGCCCGTATAAGAATTGACCTCATCAGGGAAAAACGCAAAGTCTCAAGCATAGAAACCCTTTCTCAAAAATCGTTTTTAACAGACTAGCTGCCAAAATCAAATTAGAAATAGATTCCGCGAAGACACTTGGGACAAATCTTGCGAAAATCTCGATTACAGACAAGGAAGAAAATATTGGAACAAATTTAAAATCAGAACTGGTCAAAAAGCCAAACCTAATTAGGCCCTAATTACTACCACAATCCCAAGAAAAGTCCAACTGCTTTATGATTCCCAAATCCGGAAAATCCCTAAAGACTGCAAATACTATTGCCCCATCTCTCTTCTTAACACAATTGGTAAAATCTTCAAGCGAATCCTAACCAACCGCCACTCATAAACCTTAGAAGCCAATAACATTCTTAATCAATCTCTCACCTCCTCCGTGGCTACATCCGTGGCTGCAACCCCAAACACTTCACCACACCTACAACTCCTTCATCAGACCCATCTTAGAATATCGAGCCCTCACGTAACACACCTATCCAAACGCAACAAATTCTGCATAGACGCCTTCGAGAGACAGCTCCTTCGGAAAGTTTACAATCTTGATCCCCGGTACCCCTCAGAGAGAATCCACGAAATCACTAACAGCACCCCCATCCTAACTAGATTCACTAACCTCCAACGACGCTACGCCAACCGTGTGTTGGCCAGTAGGAACACAGTAGCTGTGAAAAACCTGCATACCTCCTACAAAGTTCCATCAAAGAAAAGGCTATTAAACTGCATCCCAAAAAAAAAGTTAAACGCAAACATCTACCATCTTTTCAATTAGGCATCGTCTATGCAAACATTCCACCAGCACTGCAGAAATTAGTCGAAACCACTCAATGAAGTGACAACTCCATCCTCCAGACCCAGCCCCCATCTCTTGCAGCCTTCTTTTCCAGGACCCCCGATATTCGTTTTAGCAGTCAGTCATCACCCAACCAGTCATGGTTTAATTGAATGTTTCTATTTCACTTTGTTAGAACATCTAAATTTAATAAATAATCGAGAAGAATTTGCTAGAGTTTATGTTCAGACAAAGGTACTATAATATTATGTGATAAAAGCCTATAATACGTGTCATACATAGTACCACCGAGCTTACGCCATACAATATTGTACATCTGAGTAATTAACGGGATATTTGAGATCGATTTGGAAGAACATATTTTGAATTTAATTTAACTCAAACTCAAAATTTTATTTAAACAAATTAATCGATATCTATCCCAAAATAAAGAAAAAGTTATGGCAAAGTATAATGAAAATAGAGAAGAAGTCTATCTGGAATTATTCTAACAAGTTTTTGTGAACTAACGAAGAGTTATTAAAATAATTATCAAAATTAGAAGTCATTTACCATAAGAGACTGCCTATCCCTATAAAATTCGAGAATATTCAAATGTGTAAAAAATACTTAGAACAAAATAGGTTCTTAATAATTTTGAAGAACTTTCTATATTTTCCCTTATTCGAAAACACAAATTTTGAATTATTTTACTTTGTCCTATTCCAAATTGGCGGTATCGAACCATTATTGCATCGACAAAATATGTTTTGAAATTTTAGTTTGCTTTGTTGCCACTAACTTGGTGACGTTTGTGACAAAATCCACGAAGAGTACTTTTGCTCCGGAGACCTATTCGAACATTTCGTCAATCAATGTTAAATTTGGAGATTTTCCCAAAACCAGTTGTTTCCAAAACTAAATGCGACGAAACGTGGATGAATACTCAGTTCAAAGAAATCTCTATTCAAAAATCGACCGAACTGCGAAATTTACATAGATAGTAATCAATTACAGATGTTCAACGACAGCACCACAGGCCAGGCGCTCCTAATAGAAGACGTTTAATCATCGGAAATCCAGGAAGATACTGTCGTCCCAAAGGTGAAGCTTACACATCTCCAAGTTACAAAAGTTGCCCATAATCGCCACCCGATAGATTTGTTGGAACCCGATTCCGAAGACACATGGCATAGTTCCGACACGATTCTCTTGTACGCAATCATTGTAGTGACCGTAGGGATTAGGAAGTTTCTGAGAAATACAGCAAGGACCGAAGAACCAAGGAAGCAGCAGATTCCAATGACAGCTTCTACTCTCAGGAGGTCTTAGGAGGGAGGAATTGTATGTATATGTGTAATGACTCAAATAGTGCGTGATCCCTGGTTTAGACTCAGCATGTACCTACAGTTTATTTAAAAGTCAAATTCTTGTTAGTGGTTGTAGTTATTTTAATAAAAAAATTTAAAAACACAAGCGTCAATCCCCAAAAGTTAACTTGTAAGTATTATTAAACTTACGAAGTCGAGATGCTTACTTCATCAAAATCGCAAGAAATACAATTTTTTATGCTGACTATCTCCAGTAAGAATTTCTATTGATATTAATCACGCAATGACAAAGTGCAATTCCATAGGCACTTACAAAGTTTGATTGCTGCTGGTATTGCCGGAAAGGTGGGTGATGTGAACCAGTCCAGTGCTTGCCCATTCGAAGAATTGAGGCGTAAAGTTTGATTGCTGTCTGATTGGAATTAAACCAGAAAAGTACACGACCCAAAATAAAGTGAAATGAGGAATGAGGGGGTATTCCTGACAACAAATTAAAAAAAAAATAAGTGTAAAAAATTAAACAAAAGGAGCTGTATTCAGGAAATAATTGTCTTTCATTAGTTATAAAAATTTGGCATTAAGAATTCATTCAGGAAGCGTGATTATTGTGTGTCCATTTAATGTCCTGTGTGATGTTCCAATATCTGGAAATTAGACAACAATAGCGGAAGAGAACAAACCATCAGGATAATGAAGTATTAGCAAAGGAGGGTTACCTATTAAATATATAAAATAGATAAGTGCGGCAGTTGGTGCATTACAAGGATTTTACAATATCTACCGAGATATTGAAATGTTAACCTATCCGATTAGATACTATTATAAGAGTGAGGACTATGAAGTTTTGGGTAGGTACACAATCTATCGACACTATACCTAGTAAAGACTTTATAAAATGTATTAGGCAGTTAGGGCAAGTTTGTTTATCTTGTTTATCCGTATCCGTAGCGCGTATCCGTATCTCTTTTCTATACGTACGATTCACATAAACCACCCGATGGTTGCAGTTCCTACCTCGGCATATCTCCCCAGGTTGACGTATCCTTACCAAGATATGGAAAAGGGGAGAAGCTATACGTATTGAGATACGGATACGCGCTACGGATACGGATAAACACGTTTGCACTAACTGCCTATTACCAAAAAGGGCTATTGGCTCTGTCAAATACTTACTCGGCATGTCTGGACCTGGAGTCACTTCGTCACTAATGGTGGGCTTTGGTTTTTGATATTGAACATACTCTGGAGGACTAGGATGGTAAACATCCTCTAAGCAAGGACACTTGTAGACTGCCTTTTCATACGCGACTATTTGATTGCTGGCCGGAAACCAACCAAAGCGAGTCACGTGATAAGGCAAAACCAATGGAAGACATAATGCTAGCACAATATCAGCTACGACAAAAAATGTAGCACAGACTATTAAAATTATGTCTAACGTTGCTGAATTCATTTTGACACCAAAATGGCTCCTCTGATTATAAACAACATTTTATGTATCTACAACCCTAGGGAACAGAAATGCCATTTTTGTTTTTACAGACAACAGAGAATAAAGAAGGAAGAAAAATGATCGAATTTATAGAAGAGAGAGGATACGGGGTACTGAAGGGGAACTGGGAAGAGGATACAGGGGAATTTACGTACATGGGGCCGATAGGAGAATCAGTGATTGATTACGCAATAGTCAATCAACATGCATGGGATGAAGTAAG
Source organism: Diaperis boleti (assembly GCA_963583935.1). Classification (NCBI taxonomy): domain Eukaryota; kingdom Metazoa; phylum Arthropoda; class Insecta; order Coleoptera; family Tenebrionidae; genus Diaperis; species Diaperis boleti. The sequence goes on along the minus strand of OY757246.1, from coordinate 20,312,710 downwards.
AATATTCGAAGTGGGAAACAGAGTGGAATCAGATCACCAACCGTTAGAAATGGAAATCGCCGGAGTAGAAATAAAAACAAAAAACCTGAGAAGGAATTAATTATAAAAACAATCTGGGAAGAAGAAAGCATACCAAAGTACAGAAGTGCGCTACAACATATTGAAAGAGAAAAAGAAAAACAAAAAGACACCGAAACAAGAATGAAAGAACTCGAAAGGAGAATGAGAGAAGCGATGACAACAAAGAAAATAGAAGTAGAAGTGGGAGAAAGTATGGGAAGAAATAGATGGTTTGATAAAGAATGCAAAGAAATGAAAAGACTAGCCAGAAAGCAAATGAGAAAATGGAGAAGTGGGAAGGGATCGAGAGAAGAATACCGGAAGCAATTAAAGAAATACAAAGACACTTGTGAGAAGAAGAAGGAAGAAAAGAAAAGAGAAGAAGAAGAGGAAATTAGATCAATCAACACAGAAGAAGAAGTTTGAAAAAACATAAACAGCGAACGAAAAGTGAAAAAGTGGGCAGACGAGAAGATAAGTATAGAAGAATGGAGGGAGTACTTTAAAGAATTACTAGACGGAAAGGACGAAACGGAAATAAGACAGAAGGGAGGAGGACCAAAACAACAAGAGAAAGGGGAAGAGATTACGAAGGAAATAATTAAAAGGGGATAGGAAGAATGAAGAAACGAAAAGCGGCGGGAGAAGATGAACTGCAAAATGAAGCGTGGATCTATGCAACAGAAGAAATAATAGAGATAATGAGGGAGATAGTAAACGACGTCTGGTAAGGAAAGGGGCTACCAAAGTAATGGAGGATGGGGCTAGTGTGTCCGATACACAAAAAAGGAAAAAGAGAAAAGGTGGAGAACTACCGAGGAATAAGTCTGCTGAGCACGGCGTACAAAATCTACGCAATGATACTGGAAGAGAAATTGAAGGAAGAACTAGATGAAAAAGATTTGTTACCAGATGGACAAGCGGGTTTTAGGAGAAGGAGAAGCACCATCGATAACGTGTACATCTTGAAACATCTAATAAATAAAAAACTCCATAAGAAAGGAGGGAAGATGTACGCGCTGTTTGTAGACTTGAAGGCGGCTTTTGATAGTGTAAATAAAGAGAGATTAAGGAAGTACTTAAGAGAGAAAGGAATCAACGAGCAGCTGGTGAGCAGAACAGAGGAATTTTACCTAGAAACTGGAAACAGAGTAAAAGTAAACGGGAAAAGAGTAAAAGATTCTGGACGACGAAAGGAGTAAGACAAGGATGCCCACTCAGCCCCAGTTTATTCGCGGCATATAAAAGCGACCTGGAAAAAAACTAAGACTATCACAGGCAGGGGGATGTTGGCATACGCCGATGATATGGTGTTAATAACGAGGGAGGCCAAAGAAATGAAGGGAATGATAAAATGCCTAGGAAGATACCTGAAAAGAAAGAAGCTAAAATTAAACGTGGAGAAAACAAAAATGATGATTTTTCAGAAAGGAGGCAGAAGAAAGAAAGAGTAATGGAAGTGGGAAGGAAAAGAACTAGAAAAAGTAAAAGAATTTAAATACTTTGGTTACACCTTTAACGAGACTAACAACGAGAAAAGTCATATAAAGGAACTAGAAAGGAAAGCGAACGAGGTGGTAGGTCAAGTATGGGGAATAGGCGAGAGAAAATTCGGACGACATATAAGAAGAAGTGGACTGATGTACGAAAGGCTAGTACAGAGTATGATGTGCGGAGCAGAAATATGGGGATGGAAGGAGCAGGAAAAGCTGGAAGCAATCCAAGCTAAGTACTGGAGATGGGTACAAGTATAGGACAGGGAAATGCCAGCATATATCGTACTGGAAGAAGTAAAGAGGGACAAGATAAGAGTGGAAGCAGGAAAAAGAGCAGGAAAAGAGAAAAGAAAATACTACGAGAGAAATGGGTATGCAGTGGAGGAGGTAGAGAGGCGAAGAAACAATGGAGTAAATGTACTAAGAGAGATAGTTGAGGTGAACCGAGACGTACAGAAGCAGGAAAGGAGAACGACGATAAATGTGTCAAGGTATAATGTAAAGTATAGGTGACTAATCACGGAGGAATTGCCGGCATACCTGAGAAAGGAAAGCGTGAAGAACGATAAGAAAGTAATAGCAAGGTTTAGATGTGGAAACGAGGAAAGGAAAAACAAATACTGGAAAGAGAGAGACGAGAGAGTGTGCAAACTGTGCAGAGAAGGAGCAGAAACAATAGAGCACATGATGAAAGAATGTCAGGAGCTGAGAGAGGAGAGAGAAGATTGGAAAGTACTGATATGAGAAGAAGGGAAAGGACTAGGCTGGATGAAAGGAGTTTTATACAGAAGAAAGAATGTAGAGAAAAGGGGGGAAGAGATGGAAGGAAAATAAAATTAATTTAGCTATTGATGATGTTTATGTTTTATAGTTTTATTTAATCAGTATTTAGTTATTTAGCATTGTATGGGAATAGGAATCCTTTTCAAAGCCGAAAGGCAAGGAAATATATGTTATTATTATTATTATTATTTACCGCTTACAAAATCGCTCACGAATTTTCATCGGACACCTAGGTGCCATAATAATCGACCACATAATCATCTCCGAATCTCTAAAACCAATAATTAAAAACACCCTAGACCCTAGAGATATACAGGATACTGAGAAGTGCAGCAGAAAGTGTGTAACTTGCGCTCCAAGCAAGAGTCTATAAATAGGTCGAGGGGCATAGACACGTCAACATAGTGTGATAGTGTGTGATGTCCATTTTCCAAGAGAAGAGGTATAAGTGAGTTCGACCAGATGCCCTAGTGAGTTAAGAAGCTGGGACGGTTGCTGAGGTCATTATGAAAGAGTTCACCGATCGACTTGGAGGTTTTCAAAGTTAAAAGAGTACTCCTCCTGGCAAACACCCAAGTCGTTACAAAGAGACTCGTGTACAAAGAGGCTACCTACCAAAGTCTGAGTAGACTGTTTTGTCCCAGGGTATCAGGAACTTGACAATCGTTAAGATGAAGTGTTCAGTAGTTCCGTCTATTTTGTTTTAATTAAAAACGCCCCGGACTTTTATAAAATGTCTTACAGGTGGGAGAGATTATCGCAAGTTCGGCTTGGTTTGTGGTCAAAGTCCGAGGGCCCCCCTGAGCTTGAGGGCCCCGGTGCACGGCACCGCCTAGCCCTATAGTAGCTACGCGGTTGCGTTGGCTGACATATTCCCCTAGGCGTGATTTTCCACTAGTTGACCCGACATACGTTATCCTGTCCAAATTCCAATAAACTTGTTTTTGGACAGATCGGGAGACAATAAAAAAATTAAAACAAATTACTGCATAATATACAGAAATTATTGTTAATTTATAAAAAACAAATGCAGTTTGTCCCACATTCTTTTTTAATTATCTCAAACCATAGCAAACAAAACGAAAGAAGAATTACGCATATCCATCTTTCGAATCTTGAGTTCATACAAATATCCCTTAGAAAAAGCACTTTCAGTGTTTCCCGCATTTTCCAATTTTTCGGGCAACAAGTTGCATTCACGGCTTTCGAACCCGCAACTCCCCGATTTTGAATCGGCGCCTTTCACCATCTACCCATGTGCCTGTATCTGTTTCGTATGCAATTGCGTTACTTAGTCGGTACACATGATTGCCGACTTTTCGCCGGCAGCAGACTCAAACATGCATTATTTTCACTTTCCAACACTGCAGTAATTCAATTTTCTAGCCCCATTTATAAACTTACAGAAAAATTAACACCACAGTCACAATTGCGAACTGTTGTTTATGTGGCGACTTTATTTGTTTTCAGAGACAACTATGTTTATTGGCATAAGTGACAATTATTTTATGAATTGAAATTTCAGTAGCGGATTTTTGGCAACAGATAAAAAGGTTTCGGTCAACGAAAAAATATTGTAATCAACTCGTGTGTTAATGGGCGATTAATAATCTCGACAATTAAAGGTCGCTTGTACTTTAAACAGCCTCGATTATTTAATAAACACACTTGTTTATTAAATTAAATTAACAGAAAAGATAAGCATTAACGCACCGTGGTAAAGAAATACTTTACACCGTGAATGCCGTGAAGTAAATTAAAAAAACATTTAAAATTATTTTAAGTATTTTTAATAATCAAAGTTACTTCAAAATACACCTTGAAATATGTAGCAAAATTAATTCGCCTCAAATCGCAACTAATATGATGTATTACAATTTTACTTAGTACAATTACTTCTATCGTTAAACCGGTCCGGCATTTTCCCATCGTTTGGAACTTTCTTTACACCATAGTCAATACAAAGACGGTATTCATTATATGTCAGGCTAATTACTTCCCGACAAATTGTAAACACAGGTTGTAAATACGTTACATCTGAATATGTTGAACACAATTTGGCTGCAGCAGCATCTTTTTCCCATAATGTATATTCGTATTCGGTAGAGTGATTTTTCCAACCTACTGAAATAGCATATGTCCACGACGTGTGATTAATAAAGAAATTTTCAGTAAGTTCATATTTAATAGGGTCAGTTAATGTCTCCGGTGGAAATTCCTGGTGTATTCCTATGGCTACATAGTTTTGCATCATCTGCAACCTCACAGAAAATGAAAATTTGTGTCCTTTTTCCCAGTAAGGACTCCCCGCACGAAAAATCATTACCTCGAAGTCTGGGTCAGTCTTGCCGCAGCCCTTAGCTTTAAATACAGAAATATGTATTTTTTATTTAATATGCACTTAACTTACCAATCACAAGTAGTTTTGTGTTCAAAATTAAGCCAGTACAAAGGATCCTATCTGGTCCTTTTTTATCTTTTGGTCCAACAACGGCTACCAAAAAAGGGAACTGCTCCAAATGTTTTTTACGTTTATCTTCTGGTTCTGTCGTCGTCTCCGGTTTAGTAGCTTAAACATAGGTAAAGTAATAATAATAATTCATCAGGTATGAGGTGTCAGGTATGAACGTTAAAATTGTCCTCCAGTACACAGAAATGTTGTTTATAAAAGAAGATATTGTAATATGATAAAGAAAGTCATTTGGATTATTTAGAATGTAACCTAAATTTATTTTCTATTCAATTAAAAACTATCAAATGTAATTTGGTCCTGTAATTATCTATTCATAGTTTATTCATTGCGTTTAATTGTAAGATATTTTATATTAGTATTTTGGAGTCATAGAATCTGTTATGTACATACAAGGCAGCGCAAAAGTATGGAAACTTCTGGATATCTCACAAACTGTTAGTCCGATCTAAACTAAATTTGGCAGATATATAGGGGTCTATAATATCTTCGTGGTGCAATTTTTTTATAGTTGCACTATAATTTGTTTTTAAGATACAAAACCGATTTTTTTTTTAAATAGCAACATGTAGTGAAAATAACCTTTTTGAAAAGGGCATTTTTTCTGGATTTAACAATGTGGTATAATTAAACTTTTTGTTGTTTGACTGGGAAAAATATATATTTTTAAAATTATTATTATCTATATAGGCAAAGAAACTTTGTACCCCTTTTTAAGCATATTGCCCGCATGAAGGAATGTGAGATTAATTTAATATTTATTATTGTAATAAGATAGTACTCCCAGCTCCCGACAGACTAGCGCTGCGGCCATTGCCGATTACTATTCGACTTGAATTTATCGAGTTATCCCATCTTTTCCCATTTCCGGTATTGTAGCAACGAGTTAAAATTTAGGAGAATTATAATCTGACAATGTTTATGCCATGAGTTGTATTTCATTTCAGAATTTAAAAAACAAATAAAAAAATCTTTTAGAAATAAGAAAACCTTTTTAGTGGCACAAACTAATTACAATAAAAATTTTGAATATTATGTATGCACTGAACTTATTTGAAAAATTTAAAGAGCTCATTCGTGAAAGTAACTGTGGCGTAGAAACAATTGCTTCGTATTTTATTTAAAATTTCTTCGTATCTAAATGTTTTTAAGTAAGGACGTATAGAATTTCAATTTATTGATATGAGCTCTTGTTCTGTCTAAACCAATTTGTTTAGCAGTTTCCAATGTCCACTTCGACATAGTATTAATACCAATTGGACTATTGATGTATAACATCTTTCGTCTCGGCAGAAACCGGCAGAAATCCTCACGTAACACTCATGCGCAGTGCCAAGAGAACGAGAATAAAACGTGAAAATAAATACGGATTTTATTTTACTAGCATGCTTTATAATCAGTTGATTATGAGCTGGCACATAGTACACAAAATATCTACATGCATAAATAACTTACTGTCGGTTTCGGAATTTCTCCATTTTGTCTTACGAAAAACGTACCTCCTAATAGAACCAGACCTAATACCAATAATTTCCGTAAGTCAACGACCACATTGGATATCAAAAAGTGGACAATAACGAACACATTGATGACAAAACTGTTAATCCGGAAGATACATAGTTATGAATTTAGAACCTCATGAAACCCTTGACGATCCTTTTTTTAGATCGTCTCGCAACCGGAGAATTGTTACATATATTGACGACAACCCATCACAACTACCCTTTAATCCTAACACAGCAAAAAATATTTTTCTGAATTCATAGAGTTTGACCCTTGGGAATTGATAAGTTACTATGAATTTTAAAAGATTGTCCGATTACAGTAATGTGATTGTTTGTGCTTCAAATTCAGTTCAAGTAATTAAAATCAAAATTTCTAAAGTAAAATATTTCAAAATTAGAAATTCCGAAAGTCAACGTCAAGAACAATATTGCATTTACATCAATAAAAAATTCAATCAATCGTTTTGCTTAAGAACACTTTTCACGCCCATTCAAAGTGATTGCGTCTGGCGAGCGCAAGTGGCGAACGGTGGTGAATTATAGGAAATTCAATGAACAAACCTTTGACCATCGTTATCCTTTCCCAAATATTAACAATATATTAGAGAAACTAGGACGTTGTCACGCGCCCTTCACGTTTCAGCGTGTGATGGATAATGTTTTAGAAGGTATCATATTGCATTCGAAAGACTAAGGAAATTTAATTTACATCTACATTTAAATGGATAAAAGTGAATTTTTAAGGAAGGAAGTAAATTATTTAGAAGATGTTATCACTCTATCTGACATTAAACTTAATCCCGATAAAATTAGAGCTATATTGGATTTTTCAATTCCAAAAACTCCAAAAGAGCTAAAAGGATGTTTAGGACTGATTGGTTACTACAGAAAATTTATTAAAAACTTGGCAAAAATTACAAAACCTTTAACCGGTATATTAAAAAAAGACCGGAAAATAAAGCCCGTTGATCCCGATTATAGAAATTGTTTTGAACCTTCTACCAATAGCATACCGTCGTTGTTTCTGCAATATCTGCTATGTGCATTTTTTTTCCATTTTATCCATCCAGGTTTTGGAATCATTTTATGCGTAATTTTTTCGTTCATCTGGTGGTAATAGCTGGTATGTGCAAAGCCCTAAACAGTTTTCTTCCAGTTTATTAAATAAAATAGCTGCTACCTAACACGGCATGATTATTGATGGTAATATATTATGCTATGTGTCAATAAGCAATTGAAAATGCACATAGCAGATGTTGCAGAAACAACGACGATACGCAATTATTCGACAATTGGAAAGAGCTCTTAGCCATAGTTTGGGCTACAAAATATTTCCGCCCTTTTTACGGCCGAAAATTCAAAATTCTTACAAATTTTTAACCGTTGAAATGGCTTTTTTCCCCTTAAGGAATCAAAATTAATTCGCGGGCGATTAAAACTGCAATTCGATAATAAAATTAGCTACAAAAAAGGAAAATTCAATTGCAACGCCGACGCTCTGTCAAGACCCCCAAATTTTAATATGGCCACAACACCCGAAAATTCTGACTCCGATACACCTTTGGTACGCTACATGAACGTTTTTAACAAAACATTGTGAAAAATTGAAAATCTTGAATTGTAAGTTTGTTAAATATGATCGGTGTTAGACCCGTGGGTCGTATGTTCGAATAAGTCACTCTTTAAACATATTAATAATATTTATTGAGTCACACGGAGGACAACTATGTCCAACGGAAGCTATTTACAGACTTACTTAAAAACTAACTTAAATGGTACGAATTTGAAAACGACTGGTGGGGAGGGAGAAACCCTTACTCAGGTACAGACGCCCCTTGTAGGACTGTACAATCGGAAATCATTGAAATTAAAATTTAACGTAACTGCAACTCCTAGTACGTTTTTCTAAATTATCCACATGGATGTAGTTGAAATATATTAGATAGTACTAAAATTTTTTAAAATTATAATGATTATTGATGCAATTAGCAAATATGGTCAAGCATACTTATTGGAAAACATTGCAAGCCATCGAAATCACTAAAAAAATTACTGTTTTTCCTTAAGCCATTATTCTGTACCGAAAATTATCGTAGTTGATAAGATAACGAATCAGAATCTGATAATGGAGTACGACGATTGACGATTTCCTAAAACTTCACAAAATTGATATTCGTTTTAGCAGTCCTCATCACCCACCCCCTAATGGTTTAATTGAACGTTTCCATTCCACTTTGTTAGAACATCTAAATCTAATAAATAATAGAGAAGAATTTACTATAGTTTATGTTCAGACAAAGGTACTATAATATGTGATAATAGCCTATAATACGTGTCATACATAGTACCACCGAGCTTACGCCATACAATATTGTACATCTGAGTAATTAACGGGATATTTGTGATCGATTTGGAAAAACAAATCTTGAATTTATCTTTAACTCAAACTCAAAATTTTATTTAAACAAATTAATCGAAATCTATCCCAAAATAAAGAAAAAGTTATAGCAAAGTATAATGAAAATAGAGAAGAAGTCTCTCTGGAGTTATCCTAACAAGTTCTTGTAAACTAACGAAAAGTTATTAAAATAATTATCAAAATTAGAAGTCATTTACCATAAGAGACTGCCTTCCCATATAAAAATCTAGAATATTCAAATGTGTAAAAAATACTTTGAAGTACTTTTTATCTTTTCCCTAATTCGAAAACACAAATTGTTGCCACTAACTTGGTGACGATTGTGACAAAATCTACGCAGAATACTTTTGCTCCGGAAACCTAAGGACCTATTCGGACATTTCGTCAACCAATATTTGGGGATTCTCCCAAAACCAGTTGTTTCCAAAACTAAATGCGACGAAACGTGGATCAATACTCAGTTCAAAGAAAGCTTTCTATTCAAAGATCGACCGAACTGCGAAATTTACAAAGATAGTAATCAATTACTGATGTGCAACGACAGCACCAAAGGCCAGGCTATCCTAATAGAAGACGTTTTACCATCGAAAATCCAGGAAGATACTGTCGTCCCAAAGGTGAAGCTTACCCATCTACAAGTTACCAAAGTTGCCCATAATCGCCACCCGATAGATTTGTTGGAACCCGATTCTGAAGACACATGGCATAGTTCCGACACGATTCTCTTGTACGCAATCATTGTAGTGACCGTAGGGATTAGGAAGTTTCTGAGAAATACACCAAGGACCGAAGAACCAAGGAAGCAGCAGATTCCAATGACAGCTTCTACTCTCAGGAGGTCTTAGGAGGGAGGAATTGTATGTATATGTGTAATGACTCAAATAGTGCGTGATCCCTGGTTTAGACTCAGCATGTACTTACAGTTTATTTAAAAGTCAAATTCTTGTTAGTGGTTGTAGTTATTTTAATAAAAAAATTTAAAAACACAAGCGTCAATCCCCAAAAGTTAACTTGTAAGTATTATTAAATTTATGAAGTCGAGATGCTTACTTCATCAAAATCGCAAGAAATACAGAATTATATACAGAGAATACGTAAAAAAACAATTTTTTATGCTGACAATCTCCAGTAAGAATTTCCATTGATATTAATAACACAATGACAAAGTGCAATTCCATAGGCACTTACAAAGTTTTATTGCTGCTGGTATTGCCGGAAAGGTGGGTGATGTGAACCAGTCCAGTGCTTGCCCATTCGAAGAATTGAGGCGTAAAGTTTGATTGCTGTCTGATTGGAATTAAACCAGAAAAGTACACGACCCAAAATAAAGTGAAATGAGGAATGAGGGGGTATTCCTGACAACAAATTAAAAAAAAAATAAGTGTAAAAAATTAAACAAAAAATGAGGGAGCTGTATTCAGGAAATAATTGTCTTTCATTAGTTATAAAAATTTGGCATTAAGAATTCATTCAGGAAGCGTGATTATTGTGTGTACATTTAATGTCCTGTATGATGTTCCAATATCTGGAAATTAGACAACAATAGCGGAAGAGAACAAACCATCACGATAATGAAGTATTAGCAAAGGAGGGTTACCTATTAAATATATAAAATAGATAAGTGCGGCCGTTGGTGCATTACAAGGATTTTACAATATCTACCGAGATATTGAAATGTTAACCTATCCGATTAGATACTATTATAAGAGTGAGGACTATAAAGTTTTGGGTAGGTACACAATCTATCGACACTATACCTAGTAAAGACTTTATAAAATGTATTAGGCAGTTAGGGCAAGTTTGTTTATCTTGTTTATCCGTATCCGTAGCGCGTATCCGTATCTCTTTTCTATACGTACGATTTACATAAACCACCCGATGGTTGCAGTTCCTACCTCGGCATATCTCCCCAGGTTGACGTATCCTTACCAAGATATGGAAAAGGGGAGGAGCTATAGGTATTGAGATACGGATACGCGCTACGGATACGGATAAACACGTTTGCACTAACTGCCTATTACCAAAAAGAGCTATTGGCTCTGCCAAATACTTACTCGGCATGTCTGGACCTGCAGTCACTTCGTCACTAATGGTGGGCTTTGGTTTTTGATATTGAACATACTCTGGAGGACTAGGATGGTAACCATCCTCTAAGCAAGGACACTTGTAGACTGCCTTTTCATACGCGACTATTTGATTGCTGGCCGGAAACCAACCAAAGCGAGTCACGTGATAAGGCAAAACCAATGGAAGACATAATCCTAGCACAATATCAGCTACAACAAAAAATGTAGCACAGACTATTATAATTATGTCTAAGGTTGCTGAATTGATTTTGACACTAAAATGGCTCCTCTGATTATAAACAAAATTTTATGTATATCTACAAACCTAGGGAACAGAAATGCCATTTTTGTTTTTACAAGTTTGGAGTAGTTGATGCCAATTCATTACTTTGCTGAGGCACAAATACAGTTTAATTTTTTAAGCGGTTCTGATTGAATGTTTTTCGAACGTTTTTAAATTTGGTAAATTAATAAAATCATGAAACATTAAATATTAATTTTATTAATATAAATTAATTAATTAATATTAAAGTTCCGCACAAAATTCATAATTTAGTTATGTAATGTTCTTACGAAAAGCGCTCGAAGCGGTCGATTTTTGTTTTCAAATTTCCATTTTTTGACAAAAAAATTTTGATGATGACGTCATCTGTTTTTGAACTATGGCACCCTCATCAATTTTTTTAAATGGCAACCCCCAACTTTTTTTGGGTTTTAAATGCACTTTTCAATTCTCTATTCAACAAGAGTAAAAAAGTGATACCTTGCATAACTTTTTTTTGAAAAAATTACATATTTTACTTCAAAAAATTAAATTTTTATTCCTTGGAAAAGTACTATTTCACAACGAATTCGTGGTGAAATGGCACAGATTAATCCCAAAGTGATTGAACGCAGTGTTCAAACCGTTAAAACACGGCTGGGAATGTGTCAAATAGTCAAATAGGATTGAATGGTTGGTCACAAGATTGTTGACAATGTGCACCACAATATGAAAATTCTTCCTTATCGCCGCAAGTAGGAATATCTGGACTGACATTTCCACGTTTGAAGAAATAAAAAATCACTGAAATTGGGTAATAAAATAATAATAGTAAAAGCTATTTACCAGCAATTGTGTGTCCTATCAGAACTATTAAAAGTCCGAAGAGTTGGTACTTCATTTTTCTGAAATCACAAAAAAAATAAAATAGTGTTATTAAAGCGCGAGTACTTACGAATTTCAAACGTTTGTCTTGAGGGACTACAGAACTTTGAATGCATACCCTTATATCGAGTAATGAAACAATAACAAGCTACCCACCATAATGTTTCCAACAATAATTATAAATTATATTCGTTTTGGAAGCTTCTGATGCATATAAACAAAACACACTTGATGAATAATTATAATTGAATTGTACCCATAAAAATCGGATGATAAATAAATGATTATAAATAAAGAATATACGCAATAATTATTGAAATCGTGCATAATATTAATTCCCATTGTTTCGTACAGATTGCATGTGTAATAATCCGTCACGATTAAAAATGCAATACTGATTGTAAGAACCCGAATTTGAGAATTTTCAAGTACGAAACCTGCAACCTACGAAAGGAGAATGCAGATTTCCTACCCAACGATTTAGAGATGATCTAGGGAAAGGGAAAATCGGAATTAATGTGTAACCATGTTCCCTTTTTTATGTTTGACTAAGGTCGCGCACCTTACGCCCAAATTCAAACCATTAACATCGCAAAAAAAAGATACTTCCCAGTGTCGCAGGGCAATAATTCTTTCACTCCGGTATTTAGAAAAATATCCCGTTGAGAATAAATGCTTCCTGATGTCATACTGGGATGGTTCTTGCATCATTTTGACCACTAAAGAAGCGCGCTCCGGATGCTGCAATCCCAGGACACAGTGATAAGAACCTGACTACCGCATTGCGCCAGGCCGCGCGCATCAACCAACGTCATCATCTCCGCTCCAGCGTCTCTATAAAACAAGCTGCGCCCCGTTAGAACGGCAGTGGTAGTGACCAGTAACTAGTGAATTGATACGAAAGAGTTGTGTTGTGCCCTCTCCGGACAAGTCCAATCCTGGAGGTAGTAGACCGACCCAGCTCTAGTGGAAGAAGGGAGCAAGGTTGGCCGGCCTTCATAACAAAGTATCCCGGTTTCAACTGGTCGCCGAAAAAGGTGAACTCGGCTGTCCGGGGGGCCTTAGTCCCACAGTTGTTCAACATTTTCCGCTGGTTAGCCCGTACCACACCGGACCTTAACGAGCCCGCCACCGCGAGAACCAACTAGACGATTCCCGGAGGACGTTATACAGGGTCAACCGTAAAATCTGTCCCAAGCTATTGGGTGCCGATTCGGGCAGACTATGTAAATAGTTGTACACCGGGTGAATTATTAACAGTAGTATAAAGGGCGAACCAAAAGATCTTTCATAAAGATACCATGTGTTGATCCATTTAAATATTGTAAATAGCTGTATGTAAACTGTAACACTGAGTCGTATTTATTTTCACTCCCGCTGGTTAGTGGTTCGTTCCCCGGTTTCTTGGAAAGGCGGTCTTTGGTACCTGGGTTGCATCCCACCCCACCAGTACCACCCTAATTTTAGTGTTAGATATTTTAGTCAAGAAGATCGGCATTCTCACTCCGACATCCGGAACAAACAGTTCTATTTTTTTGTTGTTGTTATGTAGTTATTAAAGTTTATTAATTAAAATTATTAAGTGCACGTCCGGAGTCTTTTTTACATCATCGTGGTGTGGATCTCAGCCTGCAGAACTAAATCGACGGCAGGTCCCCCTAACACCCGCCAAACTAGACAACTGACCCCTGGCGTACCGTGCTCCGGCTTTTAACTACCCGAGGTCCCGTGGAGCATATCACGTTAAAAAACTGGCGCTCGAGGCAACCGTTTTTGTAGTCTTGACAGGTTCAGTAAACTTCGTGAATGCGTCTACGACCACCAACAAAAATTTGTTACCACCCTTGCTAGTCTCAAATGGACCGACATGATATACGTGTATCGTTTGAAAAGTTAGGGCCACTCCTGTACCTGGAGCCACCATCGGCCCACCCTCAAGACCAAGTCTTTCTTTGAGAACTTAATCGGTCTAATCCCTTCTTCGCTAGTCTCGCGCCCCAAATAGTCTATTGTGGTACGAAAGAAGAGGCACTTCAACCACTCGTGAATAGTTCGGTACCAATTTTATGAAGGATCTCGATAACCCCAGAAATTGCCGCACTTGTTTGGCCATATTTGGAGGACAGTTTTGTACGATTGCGTCCATCTTAATCGGTCTAATCCCTTCTTCGCTAATTTTGCGCCCTAAATAGTCTATTGTGGTACGAAAGAAGAGGCACTTGCTTAATTTCGACGTGAAGTTATGCCGCCGTAATGTTTAAAACACAAGTCGCAACCGTTCTAAATCTTCGTCGACCGTCGTCGATGGAGTTCATTAATCTCTGAAATATTGATGGCGAATTACAGAGTCCGAAAGGCATGCGTCAAAACTTGTATTGCGAGGCGGGTACTATGAACGCATTTTTGTCTATCAAGCCTTCTGGTACTGGCACTTGATAAAAACCCGAAAACATGTCGAGTGTTATGAAGTATTTATATGTACCACCGCTGCTGTCTCCGCCTAAACGGTCCAGCTGTTCGTCTATAAGTGGAAGTGGAATCTCTAAAACCAATAATTGACCCTCAATCCACAATAGGAACCGCAGTATATTTTTGATTTTAAAAACGCTAACTGGACAAAATACAAAAACACCCTAGACGCACTCCTCCAACCAATTAACCCAAATATAGATCCAAGCATAATAATTGACCAAAAAATCACTCATTTAGCTGAAACAGTAAACTCCGCTAAAATTTCGGCAATCAAAACTAACAATTTCCAAGAACCGTAAAACTTGCGAAAATCTCAATTACAGTCAAGGAAGCAAATATTGGAACAAATTTAAAATCATAACTGGTCAAAAATCCAAACCTAATTAGGTCCCAATTACTACCACACATCCCAAGAAAGATCCAACTGCTTTGCCTCCCTACTAAACGAAATCCCCCAAATACCCAACGACCCAAACTTCAACAAAACCTTCTTCCAAAAAGTCACCCGCAAGGTAAAGAAGTTTTTAAGAAAACCTACTGACGAACACCCCCGAAATCCACTCCAAGACGAACAACCTTAGAAGTCTCCTACTTAACCCGCAAATTAACAGTGACAACGCGTCGCAAACCTATTTATGGAGTCAGTCTTTGTAAAGTCTTGAAGTAAAGAGGTTGTCATAGTAAAAAATATAAGGGCTCCTGTTGGTTCATAATCAATGAAGATTCAATTATAAACATATTAACAGGTGCTGACAACATAAAACCAATCCTAGTCAAAAACTTTACGGACAGAGGACTCCAGTTTGGCGTGGAAAGAAGCACACACCATCATGATTCCCAAACCCGGAAAATGCACTAAAGACTCCAAAAACTATTGCCCCATCTCAACTCCAAACACTTCATTCACCACACCTACTGATCAGACCCATCTTCGAATATCGAGCCCTCATGTACCACACCTATCCAAACGCAACCAATTCCACATAGCCGCTTTCGAGAGATAGCTCCTTCGGAAAATTTACAATCTTGATCACCGTTATATCCCTCAGAGAGAATCCACGAAATCACTGACAGCACCCCCATCCTAACTAGATTCACTAACCTCCAACGACGCTACGCCAACTGTGTGTTGGCCATTAGCAACACAGTAGCTCTCCAAAACCTGCACACCTCCTACAAAGTTCCATCAAAGAACAGGCTTTTAAACTGTATTAAAAAAAAAAGTAAAGAGCAAACATCTACCATCTTTTCTTTTAGGCACCGTCTATCCAAACATTCCACCAGCACTGCAGAAATTGGTCGAAACCACTCAATGAGGTGACAACTCCACTGCGGAGAATCTTCATATCCTCCAGCCCCAGCACCCATCTCTTGCAGCCTTTTCTTCCAGGGCACCCAGGACCCAACCAGATGAAGAAGAAAACCACCAGACACCCAGCATTATAAACCCAGTACAAGAAAAGAAGAATGAAGATAGAAGAAAGAACAACACCAGCCCCAGGACGCCAAAACGAACCTACGAACCCCCAAGATTATTGTAACCCCCCCCCAAAAAAATTTTGCATTAGAAAAAATACCATAAATTATAATTAGTAGTATAAGTTTTAGCATTATATAGAATTAAGTGCTGAAAAGGCCCTAAGCCACAGCAGCACCGATACTCAAATTGTTAGCCCTTAAGAATATATTTGTAAACGAATACAAAGATAAATAAATGTAAGTAGAAATTCCGCCAGTTGGGATGCCCCCCAGTCCTACTAGTCTGAGGCCACGCCCACTTCCACCCCTACCACTCTGAGACCTACGTGACGTCGGTTTTCCATTTAAGCGTTTTTGCGGAAAAATGCTTAACCGAAAAACCGGTTTTCCTCCAAACTGCTTAACCGAAAAACCGACGTCACGTAGGTAGGCGTGGTCTCAGAGTAGTAGCGTGGGGACAGGACAAGTCTGTCTGGTCTGCTAGTATTTGAATAAATAAATAATAAATAAAAAAAATAATAAAATAATATAAAATAAGTATTTGAATAAATAACCTTAAAATATCACTTGTTGCTTTGTTTGTCAGTTGAAGACTCGGATGTTGAAGATTGGTAACTACACGGTTGACGCGTCGTTGATAATTTTGGAAAAAGAAAATTATGTTTTCCACATTCAAACCTGTCGAGTGGCGAAGACTTAGGAGCCTTCATAATTTCATCCGTCCAACTCATCGTGTTCTCACTATTTTTCCAGTTAAGATTAGTTGGTATTGGTATAAATTCTAGTAGGTACGAGTAGCGCCCTGCGAGGGTATTAGCGTTACAGTCTTCCCCTCAGGTCCAATGTGGACCTGTTCGGATGGGGCCACTTGGGCCAGGAGTTCCTCCGTCGAGTTCCTAAACGAGGTCGTCAGAAAAACGTGGTAGGTCCCGATGAGCCGTGGGGGCTGGTCCAAAGACTTGATTTCGGAGCTCGAGGGGCCATTGCAATTTCGGATCTTGTAGGGGACATCCCTTTGCTGAGGGCGTGAGTCTCTAACAGGATCAAATCGCCTATCTGGAGGGTGGGGCGGGGTGTCGGCGACTTGTAATTAAAGGATCGTGGCTTCGGCTACAAATTTTTTGGAGGCTATTATACTTCTAAGGTCAGTGGGATGAAGCCGGTCGCTAATCTTGATTTGTTTTGAGGTCCCGGTTCCTTCGTTCCACAGGTTCGCTTCACGTTCATACCAGGTGTAAAAGATTGTAACTCGTACCGGAAGCCAATTTCATTAATGAGCGACCAGGCGCACTTCTCGGCGGTAGATTCACTGAGGGCGACTCACTGACTCAATACATCGGGTGGCATAATCTTGGGCGATCAAAATCCATTTTTTATCCCGCTTGGACGATGGAAAAGGGTCTAATAGATCGACAGCTAGCAGACGAGTTTAATTTCCGTTACTTATTACAAATCGTAAAGACATATTTTAACATCGGGTTCACGTCAAGGAGGGACGTCAAAAATTGGTCTAAACCATGTAGCGTATAAAAAAGTTAATTTTTGATAAGTTGACGTTCTGGACTGATTACCGAATTTAGACCTGAACTGGACGTCAATGTGTTCACAGGGTAGTGTTATGAATAATAAAATTTAAATAGTATATTGGTTATAATTAAGAAGAAGAATACATTTCAAAAATATTACATTATAAAAAATGTAAAAAATAAAATAAAAATCAAGTCAAGTTAAAATACAGTAGGTATTCCCCGAGTTGGAACGCCCCCCCACTCCTACCACTATCCCCACTCCAACTACTTGAAGACCACGCCCACATCCCCACTTCAACTACTCTGAGACAACGTCTACATCCCCACTCCTACTACTCTGAGGTTGCCCCCACTTCTACTACTCTGAGACCACGCCTACCTACCCACTCCTTGAGATGGATTGAAAAGATGTGATTTTTTAATTTTCGTATCAATTTGCTACCTGTTCATATGACGTACAATCCTTGAACGAAATTCATGCATGCGCGTAATATGAGACAAGAGAAAGAAAATCTTTGCGTTAATAGAGTTTCGAAGCCAGAAATTGGGAGTTAGTAAATCGTCGCTTTAAGCGATTAAAATTTTGTAAACTTGTTGCTGCTGCTGCTTCTCACTACGTTGGTTGTACGATACACACAATTTTTAATTTAAACTGACGAGTATTTAATTTGAATTAGGAAAAATAAAACACTGTCTTTTATATTATATAATTTATTTATTATTGTTACTACATATATATTTAAAATTACGAGACTAGTAGGTATTCCGCCAGTTGGGACGCCCCCCACTCCTACTACTCTGAGGCCACGCCCACTCCCACCCCTACGGCAAGTGATATTTTAATGTTATTATTCAAATACTAGCTGACCCGACTTTGTCCTGTACAAACTTCAATAAATTCGTTTTTGGACATATCCCGAACAATACATAAGTAAAAACAAATATAATTTTATTTTAATTGAAGCTGGCATCTTTCAGATGGTTTTTCAATTGAAAACATTCAGTTAAGTTATTTCCGTCCCGGTACTATAACGAACAAAACAAAGAATCAATATGATTTTTGCAGTTTTTCCGAATATTCCGACTTTTCTTTGCAATTTTCTCGAATTTTCTCTTCTTGAAAACTTTTCCAAGACCATAACGAAGAATTGCTCATATCCATCGTTCGAATCCTGAGTTATGGTGTTGAGTTCATAAAAAAAATCCACAGAAAAAAGCACTTTCAGTTTTTCCTGAATTTTCCAATCTTCCAACACTATTTAAACCATTACGAATTTAATGCAGCTGTTCTCAATTAATGAGCTTACCAACGAACAACATTTCATTTTTTCATAATATTTTTTATAGGTCGCCTCATCCCAACTCCCAAATCTCATGGATATCGTTTCTTTAATTTCTTCATTATTAATTAACTTTTGAGGTTGAACCTTAAAATATATGCGTAATACTTACTTTGACGACAGGGAAGTTTTATTATATTGTTACCTAAAATTAGATGTGGTACCGCATTTGGCGTCAAATGCTTTTATAAATCTTCTGAATAGGAGTGCCTCCGAAATAGTTAATATTATAGTAGTGGAACTTTACATACCAATCTAAACCCACACAGTTCATGTCATTTACTGTAAAATAAAAAAATAAATAAAATGTAAAAACAAAGTAAATTAAAATCTCTTCTGATTTGACCTGGTCACTGTGACATTTTTATCTCACAGAGTACTCACTTTCGCCCGGTTTGAACTTTAAATACTTTTTTACGAAAAAAGAGTGGCACATTGGGGTCGTCATATGTTTAAAACTGTTATTGTGACAATTTTATCCGACAAAGTACGCAATTTCGCTCGGTTTGAGCTTTAATTTTTTTACGAAAAAGGGGTGACACATTGGGGTCGACAATGTGGTCCAAATTTCATAACGATAGGTTGACCGGTGTAGGAAAACATAAAATACAAACAAACAAGCAAACAAACACAAATCTTGATTGTTATATAGGTATTAGATTAGATTTACATTACCACAAATAAAATGTTTCACTAAGTTCCGAGTTTGTTTTTACTATAGAAACAAAGTGCACCACCATACTTATGTGATATCTGATATAAATAAAAATTAATATTACATGTAGTAAATGTGCAATATTTTAATAATATAGTACTTGGTTTTCTCAGAACTTCCAACCACATTTTTTGAATGACCATTTTCTTCTCGCCTAAAAATTTTGGAAGGGTAATAACTGTAGCAAATTTTTATGCAAATTAAAAAAGACGGGAATATGTATGTATGTCGCAACCGTTGCCTGTTGAATCTTTAGAAAGAGAGTTTTTCATCAAGTGACCTTAATGGTGGCTTACCTTACCAGGTGACTTACCCCGGACCTGGTTTCATCACATTGATTCACCCCACCTTGGTACTACCACCCCATCGAAGTATCGTCCGTTGCGCAAGCTGGACACTGTAAAACCCCACAAGGCACGTTCTTGCTTGGAGTAACATCTAATTACACTCGATTACCCTGTTTTGCTCTGCAGACCTAATCTCTCTAATAATTATTGTAAGTTATAACTAGTAGTGTAACAAGTGAATAAATTGAATTTCTGTGCTCATCTCCGACTGATTTCTAATCCCACCGCGCCCCGACGCCGACGGTTACAATACCAATTTTTGATACAGTTGATGTTTATATGTATTTATCAAATTACAGGTAATCCTGTAACGTCTTCAGTTATAATACTTAATAAATTGTTTTAAAATTTTACGTAGTCAGCAGAAAGGAAATGGTTCAATATCCACCAAAACGTGACCAGTGTTTGAGAATCTTTTCTGAAGTTGAAGGGTGTCCAAACTGAAAGTCATCTAAAATTTTTGTTCTTTTTGACCATTGAAGGCGTGAAAAACTTAACAGTCAATACCGACTAGTTTTCAACACGACAATTGCAAGAAACCGCAACACACCAAACACCACACACACTTTCAAGCTCACTAACAACGTACCAATGGTTACCTATATGTTTTACATTCAAAGCGTCTTCTTTTAGTTGAGAAAAAGAAATGCCTCAAATTCGTTTAACTACTGGCAAACTTCTATGTGTCTTAATAATGGGGTTAATAATTTTCAAAAACAGCTTTTCTAGAAATTAGACGAAAAATATTATACTCCTATTTTTTTGTTTATTCGAAATCACGCGTTTACTGGGTAAAATTAAATCCGAAATATTTGTCTTATTTGAAACGCGCGTCTTCTGTGACGTCAACACGGGACAAAATTCACCACCCAAAAATTCAGTGACTAGACGCACGGGCTAATGAGAAACGCGCTAACTAATTAGAATGCTCCCCCGAAATGATGCCACAAAAGGCGGTAAATGTACAGCGTTTGAAAGTAGTAGCCAAAATTGCGATATCTTTTCTCTCACAGAACAACTTTATTGAACTTCAGAACACGTTTAAAGCTACGGTCTGCCTTGCCGCGTTTAATCGTAGCCGACTAAACGCAGCGAATAGTCGCATCGATTAGTCGTTAGGTGTGGTGTAAAAATGCAAAAAAAAACTAGTAAAAAAAGCTGCTGCTGCTGCTATTGCTTTACTTCTGGAAGAAGAGGAGGAAGATGAGTGTTTGTTAAATATCTACAAATCTCGCTCCAAAGTACATAATATGTTTCTAAACCGAGCAGTTGAAGGTTGCTTCACCACATTAGTTCAGGGGCACTTAATGGACGACGACACTAAATTTAGGGAATATTTTCGCCTTACTAGAGATCAGTTTATGGACGTACATTCTTATATATCTGACGATATTCGAAGCATCTCCACTAAATTTGTTAAACAACTCATTTCATCTTTGGAAAAGTTGGCTTTAACTTTAAGGGGGTTTCAGTCGCGACGAGAAAACACAGTTTCAGGGGTGTCGCATATAAGATCCTACGTATTTTTCACTTAACTTACAACATATATTTTATAATGATTAGATTCGGAAAAGATGCATCTACACAGCTCTTGGCTTCGTTTTTGAAAATTTTGCGAAAAAATATATTTTTTTAATTGCTGAAAATACGCAATCTTCGTGCGCGCTTTGTTAGCGCTGTCGAACTAAATTCGTTCAAATTACACAAGAGCTGTGTTAACAAGTTATTTTACAGGTCATCTACGGCAAAATAATCCTATTTAAGAAAAATATACTTTGTAATTTCTTATATTCAAAACTGTTACATTCTGCTTCTTGCCAGAATTTCACCAGTTTGAAGGCCCCCTACTCCGCAGGCCAGGGCGTGGAGCAAGTTTTCCATGAGATAGAGTGATACAGCAAGTCAAATAAGTTAAGCGTGCGTAGTGATGGCAAACCTGTGTAAAATTTGAGTGGACGATTGTTTTGTTTGGAATACTCTGACAGGTTTTTTACTTCTGAACTGCAATCGATTTAGATTTTTGTTTTAGTCGATATTTTTATGAAATGATATTATTACTATTCCTTACAAAATTAGGGAACGACTATTAGTCTAGTCAATCCATTTTTTTTTGGGTATATGTGGGGGACGACGGTACCCTGAATATTGTGTCCCGAGCGATTCCGGTTCCGTCGCCGGCGGGAGCGGGGGTTGAAGGTACGATTTTGCGGTTTTTCGCCTATACATATCTGTACCATTACAAATGTTGATATGTCCGTATTTTTTGTAAAAAGAGGTTTTATAATTTATATGTCAGTTAGAACATTCAAAACAAGTTATCAAAAGTTGATATGTCTCCCATAATAATTGGAGGGCGGTTATATAAATTTATTCCCAAATAAATTGGCAGGTGTGTTTATGAGATTTCAAAACTACGGCATCGTACGCAAAATTTTCTTTATCAAAATGAAAAGCCTATACAATTTTCTATAACTTTGTTCCTCCAATGAATTCGTATTATGTATATCCGTAAAGAAATAGTAATTTATGTATCGAGGCCGTAAAAATTATCTTTTTTGAACGCATCTGTTGTTTGTGATCACAAAAGAATTCAAAAATTTGGTCATAATTTTTTTTGTCGATGATTACCAAAAAGGTGTTTGTATGGACTCTTTTTTTGTTTGTGTGTTTTATTTAGCTTGCCTTGTTTGTGTCTTGTGTGGTTCAAATCTAGTACTATCCATTTTTTTATAAACAATTGTCAATGTCAAAATGCAATTAAAGACCAGGCTGTATCATCTAAAAATATGTCCTTCCGGACCGAGCTTTATAGTAGACACTATTGAGGTTATGTTCATAGATGTCAAAGTGGTTGACGACTTATCATGAAATTGCATGGTGCATATGACCACGACGAAATAAATGTCAGAATTTGCCATTCAATGTGACCAACCAAAAATTACTGTTGCTTAACAGACCACATTTTGACAATTGTTTATAAAAAAAATGGATAATAATTGATATTCTACCCTCTTTCTGTTGACCGATTGATCTTAAATCTGGTACACACCTTAAGTTCTGATGATAATACAATTATGTATATTCAGTGTCATTGTAAATCAAAAATGGCCGCCGCTACAAAATGGCGGATTGCATTTTTTTTCCAATCCCCTCAATATGGGTATCAAATGAAAGGGCTTAACTACTAGAATACAGTACATCACGAAAAAATTCAAAATTCAAGATGGCCGTCACCACAAAATAGAGGATTCCATATATACATATTTTTCAATCCCTTTAATATGGATATATCAAATGAAAGGGCTTATAACAAGTTGGAGACAATATAATATGAACAATTTCAAAATCCTAGATGGCCGCCACCACAAAATGTCGGATTACTTTTTTTTTAGTTTTCAATCCTCTCCTCTGTTTCCCAGCTTGAATTATAGTGCCTCGGGTATTAAGTGGGTGTTATAAAATATTTGGGCGATTGAACTGGTCTTCGTAGGGTTCTTCTCAAATGATTTGAGCATTGTCATTTTGCTGTGGTTGTAAATAGCAGAACTAGTGTCACACCCCATGAAGCCATGTATGAACAGAATGTTCCCACTAGATTGCCTGGACTATAATAGCAAATTTTTGTTTTCGGTAATATAACTGCACCGACGAAACAAGATGAAGATGTACACCATTCTCATATTTTTCTTTACGAATATGCATAATACGAATTCATTTTGGTTCATATTACTAACGTTCACTATCAATAAATGTTTAAAATTTTGTAGTACTTGTTTGGTTAATAACTCACTCCCTTGTCTCCATATCTTCTCATCATAAATCAGCTTACATTGTCGATGTGGTCGTATATACATGATACTTATGAAGTATAATATAGCATTTATATAAGAATACATGATATCTTTGTTGAGAAATATTTGCAGCAGCCGTCGCGTCGGCCAGTTAGGAAACCCAAAGGGTCGTAAAACATTTACCTGACTGGCGGCGTTCACGCCCGCAAGTCAGTCGAAAACGAACTCTCAATCAAACATCAAGTCAAAATCCAACTCTCAATCAAACAACAAGACGAAAACGAACTCTCAATCAAATAACTAGTCGAAAACGAACTCTCAATCAAACAGCTAGTCGAAAACGAACTCTCAATCAAATAACTAGTCGAAAACGAACTAACTCTCAATCAAACAACTAGTCGAAAACGAACTCTCAATCAAACAACTAGTCGAAAACGAACTCTCAACCAGGACACGGTTCCTTTATTCAAATTCAGTACACAACTAATCCGGGAGAAGAAACGTTCAACATCAATTTGCAACTATTCGTAATATACAAGTTTATTAAGTTCGTTCGAGTGCTTCAATACCAATCCAAAACATATGGTCCTTCGAGTAACACAAATTTACCCCAATTCATTACAATCTTAGATTGTAATCTTAGAGAAACGTCGGAGTTGCTAGAGAAAAGTGAAAAAGATATTTATCAAGAACTTCGAAATTTAGTCAAAGTTTTCAAAATTTTTACCGGTTGAAGATGATTAGTATAAATGTATCACGAATCTTGAAGAAAACATAATTATACACTTTTTGTAAAAAGTGAAGAGGTAATGAGCTAGAGTGAAAAGTTGGAAAACGTGAGGTGCCACAAAGTTTCTCTAAAATTTCTCACTTTCAAGAGCCCGCAGCTCGAAAACGGTTCGGAATTTTTTAGAGGCTTTTCAGTTTGATAAAGCAACCTCATAGCAACCTTTTGCGGATTATTTTTGATTAAATATATTAGGTAGCTATATTTACCGATCCATTTGAGCGACAACAATTTTCCTAGAAAAAGGACCGTTTTCGGAGGGTGCCAAATTTTTTTCGAAAAGTTTCCGGAACCAGAAATGGGTTCTTTACCATGATTAGACGTCAGTGTGACTCAATGTCAAAATTTAAACTCATTGCAGAAGAGAACTGAAGGCCCAATCCCAGTTCTGACACCGCCAGGGGGCTTGAAAAAACAGCCTCCATTTGGGGATACGCGAAAAGACGAAAAAAAAAGTCGACTCCAATAATCACAATAAGATATTCCTTATTTAAAAATTTGGGGAGCTATAACAAAAAAACATTGTTTGTTACACGTACCGAAAAAGTTTTTGCGGAAACAGAAACCATTCGTACGCAAAGATTCTATCTTAAAGTTACGAATATATTTATTTAGGTATTTACATTTATAATATGTATAATACCTTGATTTTGTTTTTAATAATTATAATAATAAAAATGTACAATCATTATGTCCCGAACGATATTGAGTCCGTTGTGGAGAATGAGGTGCCGAATCTACTGGAACTATTGGTTCTCCACCGTCAGGCAGAAATCAGCAAACAAGACTGACGTGGTTCTGCTGGACCGCTCCTCCAAGCAGGTGTTTGTAATTTAATTCTCGGCTCCTGCCGAGAATAACATCTGCATCAAGGAGGAGGAAAAATGGACGAAAGACCTGATGCTGTTGAATGCGGTGAAGCTGGTCCTTCTGGTAAATGGGTGCATGGGAGGCATCAACGGTTCGTTCCAATCTCAAGATAAACTTACGGCCTGCCGAAAGTCGGCAGAAGCTCTTGCGGCCGTAATGAAGAAGGCAGTTATCTTGGGGTTGTTGCGTTTGTTCAGGACACTTGATTCTCGGTATTCGTAGTTAATCACCTCATGGTTTTGGGGAGTGACTACGATGTGCGATTAAAACATCTGACCAGCAAGGAACTTCGTGAAGGTCGGAATCAATTTAAAGAAAAAAATACAATCATTGAGGGGTCGGTAGGAAAACATGATACGTCACAAAGTCATATTTAGGAGAAACATTACTTAAATTTGTTATTAAATTTATTTAAACAATATTGATATCAAATAATCAAATTAATAATTTGTAATCGAGTTATCCATGACTGTGTAAATTTGGAAGACAGCAATGTATTTCGATAGAACCCAAGGTTGACTCGATTACGCCCAGCTAGAAATGCCCAAAAATATACATATATTTAATTAAAAGAAATATACTTTATTTCTTACTTCTAACTACGGTGACATTTTTCGGATTATTTATATAGTATATAATAATATGTATTATAGTATATATATATATATTATGGCCGATTTCACCAACATCCGTTAACTTAATCATGTGTTAGGAACAATTGTTGCTATAGTTTTAACAAACTTATATACCTATGCAGTTATTTATCAGTTAAAGTTAATCGATGTTAGTGAAACCGGTCCCGGAGATGATTCAATTCACCCTTTATTGTTTTTAAATTACATACATAAATTAATATTAAAAACAATCATAAACTTGTACCTATGTATTTGCCAAATATCCGACTTTGTGGCACCGGTTTTACATTAAAATCTGGAAATGTTTTATCAGACTGAGGTAACTTATACTGCAGTTTTTTTTTTGTCGGAAACAATCAAAGAAGATAAACAGAAGTAGCCGACATCGAGAACAGTGCAGTTAGCCAGATGCAAATAGCATATAAGGTAACTTGTAGCAGTGAGCTAGCGTCACTTGGGCAACTGAGACGCAGATTTTTCCAGTAAATCAAATGTATAATGAACACACTCACGGTCATGTCATCGTATTATAATTAGTTGGTCAGATAGAAAATGCAGACAAAGACAAGATATTCAGTTGCTTATAGGCAAAACAGAGGTAGAAGAAAATTTGACACGCCCTTTAGTTGACGTGCAAATTTCAGATAGGATGTGATCCGATTGTTTGAGTGGACTGAAAATGCCCTTAAGGTGATTTTTTAGGCGGTCAATTATAACTTTCTTCATTTGTTTTTTTGTAGATTTTTAGCTACGGAAGAATCATTTCGATCGATGGCATTTACTTACCGAATATCCCATAACTATATTAGCATCATAGTACGACAAGTTTTGAACGTACTAATAAAAAAATTGGTCCCAGTTTATTTGCCAAAACCCACAAAGAATTGTTTAAAAAAAAAATAGCAATTGAGTTCTATCAAAAGTGGAATTTTCCTAATTGTTGTGGGGCAATCGACGGGAAGCACGTTCGCATCGTGTGTCCAAATGCATCAGGAAGTCTCTATTTTAATTACAAAGGATATTTTTCCATTGTCTTACTGGCCATTGTCGATGTACAATATAAATTTACATGGGTTGAGATGTGGGTGCGTATGGAAAAGAAGGCGATAGTGGAATATTTCAAAAGTCGTCCATGTACACTTTATTGCATAGTGCTGAATTCTTACCAGAAGAACAAGATTTACCTGGCACCAATATTGCATTGTCTTACATAATTTTAGGGGACGAATTATTTAAGCTCACAGAACATGATTTAAGACCTTACCCAAGAGATCAAGCCCGAGTCGACATAGAAAAACGAATATTTAATTATCGTCTAAGCCGGGCACGAAGGACTTCGGAAAACGCTTTTGGCATTTTATGTCAAACATTTCGTATCTTTTAGACACCTATCGCCACTCACCCAAGCATTGCAGATAACATTGTGCTGGCTGCATGCTGTCTCCATAATTTATTAAGAATTGCACATGCACGTATTGAAGATGAAGATTTAGACATCCAGATGCCCAAAGACAATATGATTGGTTTGAGTCACACAGGGGGTAACTGTTCTACAAGAGCTTTCCATGTTAGAAATGAATTTCAGAATCATTTTAATAGTAGAGTTGGTTCGGTTTCTTGGCAAATGAAACAAGTTACTAGAACGAATGTTGTTTAATAACTGAATAATATTTTTGAGAATAATACACTATTCTTAATAACGTAAAATTAAACTGTTAAAATAAACTAGAATGTATTTTATAACAATAATAAGGCGGAACTATTAAGGCTGCAACGGAGGGAGGTGCCGAATAATAGGGAGTTGCATTGGAATTCGAATAAGTAAAACTTCTTGGTACAAAGGTTTCCCCATGATTCTGCAACTCCATTTCAGTAATCACCTCCATTACTCGCCATTTGGCACGAGCAGCCAAACCTGGGGAAGAAGTCATCACTGTTTCGGCCATGAAAGAAAAAAATAAGTGTATAGAATGAGGCTTGTCGCTCGATTCCGCAAAAGTATTTCCTATTGTCTGTAGTAACTTTTCTCTGCCATCTTTTCGTTGCTTCAGAGTGTACAAAAGTTTTTGGTTTGTACTTTGAGGTTTTCTTCTGGACACACGTGTAGCTTGGATTACATTTGCTTCCTGTGTACTGGTTGTAGGTACTAGGTGTTGTACGTCTTCCATATGTTCTGTGTATTCCATGTGTTGTGCCTCATTTTCTATGTGTCGTGTGTCTTCCATGGCTTGTGTTTCTTGAGTGTTCAGTGTGTTTTCTATGTCATATTCCTCTTGTGTGTTTTGTGTGGCTGGTTGTGTGCCGTGTGTATTTTCTAAATTTGCCACGTATTTTTCGATTGATACATAAATTGTTACACTATAAATTTACAACGTTTACAGCCACAACTGCAAATTGTTATTTACTTTCTCGATACTTCTGCTGACTCCAAAAAATTTAGAGCATCCATGTGTTCCCATCTAGGCATTTTCTTTGCTGCTGCACCAGTTCCTTGTTTATATTCTTTTCTCTTTTTATAATACACATCTTTGACACTTCTCCACCTTTTCTTGCAGTCTTCAGCTTCAACAGAAAGAACATAATGATAAGTAAAATTATTAAAGACATTATTTTTTGTTGTCATTATTGTTGCTTCATGTGATTACATATTAGACCATTAGGTTATTCACGTACCATGACTAACCTGACCAGGTAAAAATGCAACACCAAATACCATTTATAAAGCTAACTGGATTTCTATTGCATTATCATAATACACATAAAACAGCCTTATAGACGTCAAAAGATGAAAATTGTTGTGTGCCTCACCTTTATAAGCAATGCGCCATGGTAGACATCGAGCTTATTTCATTATTTTCTGATACAAATGTTACGGTAACTAAAACAAGGGGGCCCCTTGGTACCGAGGGGGCGTTTGAGGCAGGGTACCCACTTGAGACAGGAGAACCCGAGGGGGCCAACTTGAGACGGGGACCCGAGGGGGGCCACTTGAGACTTTGTTTTAGTTACCGTAACATTTGTATCAGATAATTAAATAAACTCGATTGCTACCATCGCGCATCGTCTTGGCAAGTTTCACTTTCAGTCATGTGCTTATAAAGGTGAGGCACACAACAAATTTTTTCTGTCATTTTTTGACGTCCGGCTGGCGTTAAAAACCATCTAAGTTTTATGTGCATTATGATAATGCAATAGAAATCCAGTTAGCTTTATAAATGGTATTTTGTGTTGCATTTTTACCTGGTCAGGCTCCTCATGGTACGTGAATGATACTTACGACTTCTTTTGATCACAAAGGAAATATCATCCCAGATGTTGTCCCTAATATTTAAATTTTTGTATTCTATATTTTTCGTGTCGTATATAGCTGGATGAGCAGCGACTTCACGTATTAACATTTCATCTTCTTCTTTACTAAATGTTAATTTGTTGCCTGTATTTTTCTTTGTCATAATTAAGTAAACGTGCACACTATAAAACAATTCGCCAACGACTGTCCAAACGCATGCGACTCGATTGCCTTCGAGACTTGTTGAAACCTACTCCGACTAAACGCATAAGACAGACCAACCACATGTAAATGCATGCATATAAGTAATCGATGCGAATAATCGCTGCGTTTCCTCGGCTACGACCAAACGCAGTAGCGAAACCGTACCTTTAGGGCTTCATGTTATACTATAGTCTACGAAATGCTATAGTCAAATTCGTCAAATTCAATTGAGGGGGACGACACCATTGCGACAGATTAAGTCTTTGATGTGTCGTAAAAAAAGGTAGAAGGAAAAAAACCTTACCATTAGGTTTTTGAAAAAAAAAGAAAGATCATATAAAGTTTTACCACAAAAGTATATTTTGTTTTTGTTTTTTCGTTATAATTAAAAAGTTACATCGAATTAAAAATAAATTTTCGAACCCAGTACCGAGAACGCGCCGAACAACCCGAGCATTTGTGACGTCACAATGTTAATTTCTACAGGTGTCTACTAATTATCAGAAGCAGCTGTTACACTGTTTCACTTTGACATCTTGACGGACAGTAATGTCAGTAATGTCATGCAGCGTCTTTTTTAAAGTATGCCATATGACACAATAACGTATATCTGCGTCCTTACCAAAGTAATTTAGTTTTTACGTCAGTTATATTGCAACTGCATATGGGTCTTCAAAATTAGAGTTTCTGGTTCTAAGACTAATGAAACCGTACCTCATGACAGGACATGAATTATTATTAATTTATGGATAATTTCTATAATAGTAAAGTTATCGGCTTTCTTAAAAACTGCTTACTCAAAAAACTTTTTCTAGTAAAACCTTACGATCTAACCGAAAAGAATTGATAAAAACTTAACTTAACTAAAAAAAGGACAGCATTTTTGGGTTCGCAGAAAACAGGTTTGTTTCGAAATAAACTCGATGTTATAGTCATTACCACTAAACATCATCTCCGATTAATAAAAACCCAAAACAGATATGGCAAAGACATCATAAAACCAGGCGTCGATAGATACGATCAAATGACACCTATACTTATTCAACTCCAAGGAAGACCATTCGATGGTATAAAAAGGTACTTTTTTAGATGCTGATTTTATATGGAATTCTCTTTTTCTCTACAAAAAATATTGCAAAAATTCAAATTAGGCTCTTTGTTTTGTGGAATATAATATAATTATTGCAATTAAATTATGATGTCTGAATTTTCGTATAAGTTATCTATTGAGTATAGCTCTGTAGTTGACGCGAAGAATTTTATCCACCGTGAAGCGCGGAGATTGTGGAGTTTGCTCGGGTCAAAGCCGACTCATGCCCTCGTTAAGCGAAACCACGAGCCGCCACTGGTGTAGCTCCACCATCATCTTCACAATAATTGGTTTCTTCTACTCTTGGTTTTTGGAACAGTTGATGGTTTGAGTCTTCAGGGAACTTACAAACTGCTGGGCCGTTGGGTTTCAAACAGACTTTCGAGGCGAGTCTTGATTGAACCTTCGTGGGCTGAAGTATTGAAACACACGTTGTTTCAAGGAGCAGCACACTTTTCTGAAAGATGTTAAACTATGAATTAAAAAAAAACGTAACCCCATAGTTACCGGGGTGCATTCTTCTGAACCGAATAACTTTACGTCGTCTTCACTTTGCAGACAAACGATGTAATATTGACAGCATTGAGACTTACCGAGAACAGAAGACAGAACAGGATAGAATGGACAGAATGCCCGGCAAAATTTGGTACACATGTAAAATTGTTAAATTGTTTATAATAAATTTTTAAAAAGTTTTGAAAGTTTTTCGCATCCGCTATCAAAATAATTTATTCTAAAGTTTCAGAATGTATAAAAATGTTAGAATATCGAAATGAGCTATAGATTAGCATAGTGTGCGCCTAGCAATTCGAATGTCTAATTAAATAAAATACAAGTTGTGTATCGTGTTGGTCTAAATAAAATAGTTTTACTTTGGTCCGTCTATCCCCAATTCCCCCAAATCGATATTAATTTTTTATTCAAAAGCCTAATTGACAGAGGAACTGATAAAACTAAAATTACATTACGTAATAATACAGAAACAAAGAAAAAATGGAAAAGATGTAAAAGATTACCAAATGGATATGGAGTGGAACAGGAGGAAAACGCGAGAGCGGGATTAGCACTTCTGGTAAAATAAGAAAAGATGAAAAATATTAAAAAAGAAAAATTTATAAAAATGAACGGAAACTATCGATATCAATTATAGAAAGGAAACGAAGAATACACCCTAATGGGGTGCTACAGACCGAACGAAAATGCACCAGTGGAGGAAAAAATTATTTTTTTAGAGATTTGCAAAAGTTTCCTCCTTTGATCTCGAGTTTAGGGAGTATCCTTAATTATTTCGGTTCCTCCGTTTTGTTCTCGGGTTTAGAGAGTATATTTAACTATTTTGTTTTCCCCGTTATTCTCGAGTTTTTGGACCACAGGCATCATAACACCAATCTACAAAAGCGGAGGGATAAGACTATCCAACGCAATATCAACGATATATTATACTAGAATATCAGCAAATCGTATGGGATATAAACTGGAACATACACAATTTGGATTTGAATTCCAACCATATAGAGGGATAATATAACGAAACAAATAGGAGAAAATGCAATAAAAGATAATTAGCTTTAAAAGAAAAGAAACCGACTTCAAAAACCGAAAAATAACTGAGTACATGTATTATTGCATGTATCATGTGTTCATTTAAAAAAGTCATCAAGTCGTCAATGAATTTGAGATAACATTTTAACGTACGTCTGTTGCCAAATTAATAATGAAGTATGTATTGCTGGTTGCAGACTTTCAGCTTGTAGATGATGCAATCAATCACATGCGTTTTTCAATTCGTCTTCGTCACTCAAAAAATTACAAGCAACTTGACTTTTTTAAATGAACACCTTATACTACCTACTGATCTGTCTGAAGTCGGAACCAAGCCAGAGATGTGAACAAATTTGTAACCTATTGTCATTATACAAATATATCAACAACGTTATTATAGCGCATTAAAAGTTTACTATCAAGCCGTCAGCGACGTCTGCCACGCACGTGTCTATCCATTTGGGTTGTTTTGCTCAGCACGAGCCCCCCCACCCACGCTAACGCGTTCCGACGCGCGGGTTGAAACTTGCGATGTGGCGGGAGCGGACAGCCTATCTATTTACCACCTATTTATTTGGCTGGGCAGCAACTTCAGACAGATCAGTAGGTAGCACATATATAATAGTACATGTACTCAGTTATTTTTTGGTTTTTGAAATCGGTTTCTTTTTTTTGAAAAAAAGCTAATTATTTTACAATTTTAAGTGATGGGTAGGGGAGGCGGAAATATTATCGAATTACAAAATATAGAATACAATTTGTCGAAAAGCAAAATATGATATTTTGTATTCGATAATATTTCCGCCTGCCTCGGTCCACGATTGACGAAGAAATCGGTGAACATACATAAAAGAAGTCGGTAATGAAGGAAAAATTTGAGGATTTTCCTCGATTTCCATGGGATCCCCTCATCAGATCCGGACTTGGTGCCAGTGGGACCACCTCTGGAGTATACCCTTTCAAATAAAAAAGAATTTTCAAAATTGGTCCACAATTGACGAAGAAATCGGTAAACATACATACAGCCGAATATAGAACCTCCTCTTTTTTGAAGTCGGTAAAAATAAAAAAGCTCATTAATGCTTAAATAAAATAAGGCTGAGGCTGAGAAGAAGTTCGAACGTCGCCTTGAAAAGATGTACAAAAAGATAGGAACCGCCAGGCAGGATATTTCTTGTATTCACTGTGTGGTGGAATTCATCAAGGAGATGAAACCTTTCACTCGCAAAATCCCGATCATTGCGGGAGACTTTCGTCGGACCCATCATACGCTGAATATAGCAGTACTTGCTGTGGAGAAACAGCACTGCATGGACAGAGTTCGCAGTCTGGTGACTGCAAGAAAAGCTCTCATAAGGAGCAGACGAAGGATAGTCGAGAACAACATGTTCAAGACGAATCCTTCGGGGCTCTTCAAGCAGCCCAACTCTGTCCCAGAGAAATTGCCGGCGGTGCGGGATGTCGAAACCTTTTGGAGGGGAATATATGAGGAGACGAAACCGTTGCACAATTTGAGAACTTCGTAAGAGGTTCTCAATTAAAACCAGTGGTGTGCAATACGATAACCCCGGAAGAGATTGGAGAGACCCTTAAGAGCGTTCTCTAGTCGGTCAAGTTTTCAAATGTAAACAAACATTCGTCTTCCGTCTCTGTATAGAAACCACATGCCCTAATGCTGTCGGTGTGTCCATCTGTACTACGTATAGACACGAATGCACCTTGCGTTGCATCCCACAAGCGTGCGTCGAAGAGAGAGACTAAATAGTGGGAGTGCTGAGCTTGTTCGTACTCTTAAAACGATCTGACAACACATTGCATTGCAGTGCGCTGTTTGTCTGAGGTTTTAGGTCATGTGACCCCTTAACCTCTATCTTTTTCGCCGGCCAGCAATGATGTTACTGGCGGCAGAAGTGATAGGCCCCGTTTGCCAACTGTTGACGCCACCGGTAGGGTGACTTCCCCAGTCAGCGCCCAGAACTCGTTTGACAGTTTTGCTGTTTTCGGACTGGCGTCTCGAATGAAGGCAATGGGTGCCGACATAACGAGAACGCCGGATTCCTTTTTTGGGACATCGAATAGAAAAAACACATAAATGAAAAAAAAAAGGGGTTTTACCTAATCCTGGTTCCTGTAAGAGAGGTTAGTACCTGAAGGGTGTCGCGAATGGAAGGGTCAGTGAAGCTGTCACCCTTCTAGCAGCGCCATTCTGGGCCGCTTTCTTCTCGATGGTCCACTCTCGTCGTAGTCGACAGCTTGTCTGACCAGTGGATTTGGGTGCTCTTCGGCCTTTTTGATGGTCCGAACGGCAATCTCGTGGAGGAACTCCTTCAGCAGCGGGAGCCCGGCCTCTCGGTGGAGTTGTTCGTTTCTGACGAACCATGGAGCGTCGAAGGCTTGGCGGAGGAATTTGTTCTGGAGGACCTGCAACTTACACATATTTGTCTTCAAGGGGGCGTGTGCCCAAGCCGCCGAAGCATATGTTAGAGTCGGACGAACGATTGTGCTGTAAATTAACAATTTGTTCTTTACCGACATCTTACTGCGCCTGCAGACCAGCGAGGAGAGCTTGCCTACTGCCATTTTCCCCTTACTCAGCGAGTATTCGAGGTGTTGGCGGAAGTCGAGCTTTTTGTCGATGATGACACCTAGGTATTTTGCCTGGTTGGCCCAGGGGATGACCCGGTCGAACATCTCGATTTCTCCCTCTGGTTGGACGAGTCGGCGCGTCACGAGGAGGGCTGTGCTCTTCTCGGGGTTGACGTCGATCATCCATTTCTGACACCAGTCTTCGAGCTTGTCGATGGCTTCCTGCAGGTAGCGGGTCGCCAGCCAAGGCTGTCTTGATCTGGTGAGGATTGCTGTGTCGTCTGCGTAGATGGCGAGCGTGGTGTTTGCGGTCTTTGGGATGTCCGCGGTGAAGGCCGCGTACAGGGTTGGAGAGAGGACAGATACCTGGGGGACGCCCGCTTCTATGTCGTGTGGACGGGACAGGGCATTTCCGATGCGGGCACAGAAGGACCTGTTTCGCAAAAAGGAATTAATTAGTTGAACCATTTCCAAAGGCACGCCGCACGAGTGGAGCTTGAAAACAAGTCCATCGTGCCAGACTGTGTCGAAGGCCTTGGCTACGTCGAGAAAAACAGCACCT
Organism: Diaperis boleti; assembly: GCA_963583935.1. Lineage (NCBI taxonomy): Eukaryota > Metazoa > Arthropoda > Insecta > Coleoptera > Tenebrionidae > Diaperis > Diaperis boleti. The sequence continues at coordinate 20,277,526 of OY757246.1, read as the reverse complement.
GCTTTCGCTCGATCCCGGTGGCGGTGTATTCTACGACTCGGAGGAGTTGGTCGGTGGTGGAGTGTTTCGGACGGAATCCAAATTGTTCGTCTGGGAGGGTGTTGGTCATCTTGATGTAGTGGGTGAGTCTCTTCTGTATGACTCTTTCCGCCACTTTCCCCGCTGCTGAGAGCAGGCTGATTGGCCTGTGGTTCTGTGGGAATTTTGGATCCTGCCCGGGCTTCGGAATGAAAATCACCGTCGCGCGTTTCCATCTATCTGGAAAGTATCTGTGTTTGAGAATTGCATTGCAAATACAAACCAGGGCGTCGACGGCGCCGTCTGGAAGTTCTTTCAGCGTCCTGTTGCTGATGTTGTCCTGTCCTGGGGCTTTCTTCGGCTTCAGATGTTGGAGGATGTGTCGGATTTCGATTGGATTTGTGGGAGGGATCTCTGCTTCAGGGACTTCATCGATGATTTCCCGGACTTGTTCTTCCACTTCTTCAAGATGGTCGAAGTCAGCGTTCTGGAGATTGACTCTGCATTGCAGTTCCAGACTGTCAGCGAAAGTTTCGGCTTTGTCTTCGTCCGTGAAGACGACGCCGTTGCTTCCGTGGATCGGGGGGAGGGGTTTGCGGTCGTTGCGAAGGGCCCTGGCCATCTTCCAGATGGAGTTATCCTCTGTGGATAGTGACTCTAGCTTCTCTGTCCAACGTTCGTCTCTGAACTCTCGGAGTGCTAGTCTGACTTCCCATTGAAGTCTGTTTGCTGCAGTTCTGTCTGCAGCAAGGCCGCTGCGCCGAGCTCTTCTTCTCGCTCGGTTTTTCTCACGAATCAGATTCACGATTCGATATGGAATCGTGCGCCGTTGGGATGGCATCTGCGTGAGTTCTTCGCTCGCTTCCGTCAGCGCGTTGTTGATCTTGTGGTGTCCTGCAGTGCAGAATTGCTGCGTGTGGTGGAACCTCTGGCAGCGATGGCATTGGTTGACTCCCTTCTTCTTCCGGGGTTCCTCCATTTTCACCGACACGCTGCACACGTGTCGGACTTTCTGGATGGCTTCTTTCTGGCCTTGTTCCAGTTCTACCAGCATGAGTGGCAGCCGCTGTTCTCGCCGGTGCATCCTGCTTGTCTTGCTGACCCTGATTCCTTGGGCCATTAGGTCGTCGTAGACCTCCTGGGCGGTGATTCCCGTGGGGACTCCTCGGATGACCACCCTCTCATTTTTGTCTTCTGGCAACGTGTAACTGTTATGTTCCACGTTGCGAGTCCTCAGGAGGCTGATGAGTTTCCTGAAATCATCAGCAGTAGAGGCGTAAATCCGAATGCCACCATCTGCGGTCGCAGTGACCCGATGGTGGTTGATACTCTTTGATCGCATTTCTGCGTCAATCCTGGTCCAGTGTCGGGAGTCCACTACGTTGATGGGAGGGATTCGTCCCTTCCTCAGGGGCGTGGTGGCGGCGGTGGCTGTGGCGGCAGTCTCGGGGTGGTCAGCTTTTGTCTCTGATGTATCCATGTCAGAATCATCGTCGGGGGCGGCATCGGGGGTGGCGTCGTCGGGGGTGGGAATGCTGCTGCCGCTAGGAGTAGCAGCGTTGCTCCCTGGGTTTTTCTCGCCGGGGGCGGCGCTTTGGTTGGGGGCGGCGGCTGCTGCCTCCCTGAGGGATGAGGTAGATACCTCGCTCAGGGGTTCAGCCCTTTTGGTTGGGGCGGGGACGGCGCCTGGGGCGGATCTGGGGGCGGCGGCGACGTCTCTGAAGGAGACCACTTGCTCCTGGGAGCGGGTCTCCTTCTTACCCCCCTTCTTCTTGCCACCTTTCGGGGGCTGGGCAGAGGGGGTGGGTCTCTTGGGGGCGGGGGTGACTTTTTGGTGGTCACTTCTGGTGGGCTGGGGCGGTGGTGGCTCCACGTCCTCTTCTGTGGCCTGCAGGTTTAAGAGAACCAGTGACCACTTCGTCGGGTTGGATGGGGCTGTCGGCGGCTCTCTTTGCCCTCTTGGCGGGCTGGACGTCGCTTGAAGTCGACGATGACGTTGACGTCATGGCGATCGCTGACAGTGCCTTTGTCAGCGCCTCTTCCATCTTCGTCATTCTGGCTGCCAGGGCGATGTACGCTTCTGCCATCTGGTCGAAGCGTTTGTCCATTCTGCCCTCGAGTCCTCGGGCCATCCCTTCGATTTGGATGTTGAGGAGTTCTTGCTCTTCGGGACTGAGCATGGGTGATGATGGTGATTGCACATCCATTTTCGGTGGCACTTTAAAGCGTCCAACAATCACAGGGGAAGTGCAGTGCTCTTTGGCACTGTGGGTGGATTCACTGTTCCGCAGGTGTGGCACCACATGGGAACCGGAAAAACGCACTTGGAGAATTTGTTCGCACGAGCACGATCGAGACGTGTGTTCACTTCGAGAGTACGAGGCGAACTGCCCTGCTGACAACACAGCTTGTAGCGCTTGCTTTTATATCATTGAACGACTGAGGGATGGAACATAGATCAAACGTTTTTTCTATGGTTTTTCTATGGGATGTAAGTTGTAAAATCGCAAAGCGGTCTGCACTGTTAGGAATGGAACATAATTTTAAAATAATCATAATTTCAAATGATTTATTGAATTGAATTAAGTTTGACAGTGAAAAAAGTTAGCCCTAACTTTTAATCGAACAAAATATAGTTTTCTAGAAACATTGTATTTTCTGACCAATAAGGGTTCTGCCAAATGCGTAAAATTAATCGTCCCTATGTAATTACACGAGAGGCTATTGTTCTACCGGATCAAATTTACTTTTGAAAGAAATTTTGTTCCCCGGAAATTTTGCAAGTAAAACTGCCAACCTGTCAACGTAACAAAAACGTGACACCGAAAGTAGAGCAACAAAATTGAGTTTACAAAAATTAACTTTGTCGTAGAGGTAAAGTAAATAATGAATTCAGCTAGATAATTTCATGCATAATAGTACATTATATTATAAGTGATAGAAATGCATCATTATTAGCGAGTGAGAATTTTGACCCACGAGTGCGCTTGCGCACGAGTGGGGCACTTCTCACGAGCTTTATAATGACATTTCGATCACGTGTGATATACGACGTTTTATCTTACAGGTGCATTGTATAAAAATCCAAGAAATATTTATTCAAGTAAACATCCGCTTCTAACATTAGCATGGTTCTAATATCAGTTTCCGTAGTAACCTGTGATTGTTATAGTTATGAAATAAACAGTCTCGTTGTTTTTCACAATTTTTACTAAAGTAATAAAAATTGACTTTCTACCGAAACATTCAACTAGACGTGGAAGCCGCTGTTTCCAGCTTGCTCCCGGTAAGGTCGAGACACATGTACGAGAAAGAGTATGATCTGTTCGTGAAGTGGAAGGCAGAGAATTACATTACATCGCATGTAATTACATTGCAAATTAATAATTCAAATTTTTAATTACAACTGACAGCTGTCAGATTTACTCACTTGTGAGTAGAACTGACAGCTTTATCTCTCTTGTGAGTAAAATTTGATTTCTGTCACCGAAAACCATGGTATAAAGGACCTAAAAAACTACACCTGTAAGATAAAATAAATTTTGTATTATTGTCATGGTAAAACGTCGTGGCAAAAGGTAATAGTTATTTATGTGGTATATATTAATTATTTAATAACGTCGACGCGTTAGCCGAGACGTTAAAGTCACTCGAAAAGATAGATAATCATCAATTTTATCGTCGTATATAATATAAAATTCTATTCAATCTTCACGGTTTTTACTGCAACATGGATTTAATTCTTTGACGTGAAAAATTCAACTGTCAAACAAAATGTCAAAAAAACGTTAGACAGTAATACAACAATGGATGTTGGTATAGAAGTTTTTTCTAAACGATAAAATTGCATTTTAACATGCGGTAAAGAGTAGATAAAATTCAATTTTGACATTAAAGATTAAATAAATAACATTTATCGTTCGACATTGTCAGAATTTTCAAATTTTCGCTTGTGTAAACACTGTCATGAAATAATTAAAATGACAGATAAACGTCAAACTATTTTTATGGATTTTAAGGAATTTAAAGGTTTTCCAGGGTTGTATCGAACGATAAAACGTTGTATTACACTCGTTCCTGTGTAGATTGAACGCTTTACGCCACTCGGGGTTCACAAAAGCACTCGTTTCACTCGTGCTTTTATAAACCCCTTGTGGCATAAAGCGTCCAATTTACACAGGAACTCGTATAATAATTACTATTTTAGTTGTGCGGAAATGGAGAAAGAAAATAAATCACAATAATAATAAAAATAAAATAAACAATCATAATAATAACTATTGGAATGCAGAAGGCGCTTGTCTTGAGGTCGTTGCGTTTGCTCAGGGTAATTCTCGGTATTCGTAGTTACTCACCTCGTGGTTTTGGGGGTGGCTACGATGTGCGATTAAAACATCTGACCAGCAAGAAACCTCGTGAAGGTCGGAATCACGAGGATTTCCTTCTGATAAATTTTAAAAACAATAATAATAACTATTTAGTATTGTCTAATAATTTCAAAAGTTAATTCCTCATTCCTTGGGGGGTTTCCTATTGTTTTTCCTTGCTTCTGCCTTGGATCTAACAACTTAGGTAAAAAACAATTAAAATAAAAAATCCTTAAATGCGGGTACATTTGTTCTTTCCAGAATTCTTCGTCAAAATTAATCTAAAAATTGCAAATGTTGGTTATTTTGTACATTTTATACAGTCAAATAAAACTACCACTTCATATAGAATTCCTTTTGGAGTCCAAATAATAAAAAAATAGATATACAATTATATAAAAAACTTGCTGACCCGGCGAACTTTGTATCACCTCAGAATCAATAAATGTTGTGTTAACTTATTAGCTGAATTCACTTTTTTTATTCGGAGCGGAGGCAAATCCAACAAATTAAAGATCGGTCCAGCCGTTCTTGGGTTATAAACCAAAGGAGGCCCCTGAGCCCCCATGCCTATTTATTAATAGTTATTCTGCTATTCGGGACGGAGACAAACACAACAAATCAAAGATAATAAAAATCGGTCCAACTGTTCTTGAGTTATAAACCCAAGGGTTCCCCCTGAGCCCCCTGTCCATGTTTCAATAGTCATTCTGCTATTCGGGGCGGAGACAAATCCAACAAATCAAATATCATAAAAGCCCTTCTTGAATTATAAACGCAAGGGCCCTCCTGAGCCTTCATGTCCATGTTTTAATGGTTATTCTGCTATTCGGGGCGAATACTTTACGACTTATTCCCATACCTACCAAATATAAAAAAAAATACTTCATAAAAGTCGGTCGAGCCGAAAAATCGGTCCAGCCCAAGGGGCCCCCCTGGGCCCCCATATCCATTTGAAAAATACTTACCGACCTATTCCCATACCTATCAAATATACAAAAAAAAAATCATAAGAATCGGTCGACCCGAAAAATCGGTCCAGCCCAAGGGGGGCCCCTGGGCCCCCATGTCTATGTGAAAAATAGTTTACCACCTATTCTCATACCTACCAAATATACAAAAAAAAAATCAAATTTTGTGTTCAATGCTACAGTTGCTTTATCGCTCAGGAAATTAACACGACTATTTTGTTTTCAGTTTATTTATTTACTTATTGTTAAGGATTGGTATAAATGAGTATGGATGGCGACAAATTTGATTACAGCATTATTCAGATCAATAATAAATTGTCTAATAATGTTTATTGCAAGCTTTTTATCGTTAATTGCAGGCATTCCTAAATACAAAACAAATCCGTAAAAAAATGTTTCATTTTTAATTACTAACTTATAGACTATGCAAATAAAAAAAATTAAACGACATGTTACTCGACCCCTATTCCCTATCTAAAAAATCGAGGTTGCTCCTGTCAGGCGTATGGGGTTGCACCAAGCCTGCTTACTATCGCATCAAAACATGTTCCCCTCGAGATAAAAATTGACCTGTTTTTAGATTTTTCTTAAATATCTTTTCCTAAAAAGTTATTGAGGGTGGCTCGCTTCGATTGAAACGGTCTGTATATCGATCCTACACTTATCCGTGCACAAATATAAAAAAAATTCTCAATACCCACCTCAATTGAGCCAATCGCCGGTTTTTTCTTTTCCCCGATAAAGTTCTGTTACCCTTACCACTATCGCGTCTTTTACACACACCCCCCATATCACAAAAAACTATCACTAACAAAACTATTAACACTATAACAATAGTCAAAACTAAGAATACAAAAAACGCAAAGTCTGTTGGAGTCAATATGACGAAAGGTCTAGTTTTTACACTAACAATTAGTCAAAAGTAACAACACTTGAAAACACTAAAAGCCGACTGCAGTCAAGACTGTTCTCAGGTTCTGTGCTCTTATAATTGGCATTATTAATTTTTTTATTTTATTTTTTAACGCCATACTGAAAGGCGCTGGCGGTCTCTTTGACAACCAAGAAGTATTTTTTTAAGAACTGCCAAAATTATTATGTGTGTTCAGCGTTTCTTTGTATCCAATTCGTTATTAAAATGGCCCTTTTGATATCATGAACTGATCTCCAGAAAAAAAAAACAATGTAAAAGTATGTCTTGGGAAATACCTATTTCCATAATAGGCAACTCAATAACAATTCATCATAAAGCTAATACGCAGCTATACGCAGTTACTGTTATAATTTATTGAATTCCTGTGAATTTTTGCTCTAATTTGATTCGTTTTCTCACAACCCATAAAACAAAAATACACGATTTTTAAAATTCTGACGTAATTCAAAAGGACCCTTGAATTGGTTTTTGAAAAATTAACTATGTGGGTAATAACTTCTTCTTTCATTCTAAAATTGCCCTGAAATTTCAATCGATGTTGGTCTTTATTTATCGATCATCGATCTACAAGACAAGTTCATCCTCTACGAGCGCTGGCTGCCGCTCTACTAAGGAGCACAAAACAGTGCGTTGTGAGAGCCGTAGGACCGAGAGCTTTGTTGCCAAATTGTTCACAACCCTCAATCTGCTATAGATGGCGACACCAACCGCTTAGAAAATTATTAAAACAAATTTTTCCATTCATGTGCTTAGTACTTGCGTAAATGATTTGTTTTTTTACACGGAACGTTTTTAATAAGTTGTAGGAACGTTCGAAACTCCCCTAAACAAAATTTTTCTGTCAATTAACGATTTTTTTTCAATTTTTTTTAGAAACAAAAAATTTTGGACTTTCGTGAACGCATCGGTCCAAGATTCTAACTTTCCGCGTTTTTAAAAATCGATAAATCAATATGGTAATCGATTTATTCGAAGAAACAAATTATCCAAGATGGCGTCTGGTAATGAACGCTCTTAAGGGAATCAAAAATTTTGCCGCACCAGGCCCGGACAGAATTAATACCTTTTGGTGGAAGAGATTCCGAAGTACGCATAAGTGTCTGGCCAGGGTATTTTATTCCTGGCTGAATGGTGAGCGGCCTATTCCGGAATGGGTTGTCGAGGGGCAAACCGTTTTGATACCCAAAACTGGCGATTTGTCCCGGCCTCAAAACTACAAAACTCTTCACCCGACTCCTGTACTCCCGAATATTCCAGGCTATTGACCCCGTGTATTCGAAAATTTTCGAACAGCGAGGCTGTAAGAGGGGCGTGGACGGCTGCAAGAAAAACCTGCTGATTGATAGGTGCGTCACGCAGGATGCCGTTGAATATAAGCGCAACTTATCTATGGCCAGGATCGACTATCGTAAGGTATTTGACACAACATCTCATGAGTTGATTATTCACTTGCTCGAATGCCTTATGGTACCCGATCCACTGGTGGGATGCATAAAACAACTGATGTCACTCTGGAAGACGCGGTTCTCGATCAAATCCCGATGGGACCGAGTTCGAACAGAGTTGATATCATTCAGAAGAGGAGTCTTCCAGGGAGATTCTTTGAGTCCTCTTCTGTTTTGCATCTCGCTTTTGCCGCTGTCCGTAGCCTTGCGCGATGCAAGGAGTTATAGCTGTGGTACACCCGGTGACCGGAAGCATAAGGTCACGCATATGTTCTATATGGACGATTTGGAGATGTATGCTTCCGGCAAGCGAAAACTGACGCAGTCATTGCGCATAGTACAGGAGTACACAGATGCTATTGGCATGGAGTTTGGCTGGGACAAATGCGCTCAGGTTCATCTCAAAAGAGGACGATGCGAGTATTTCGACGAAGATCCTCATTTCATCGATGGAAGCGTTCTGAGACATCTGAACGTCGGAGAGACTTACAAGTACTTGGGTGTGGAACAAAACTACATTCAAGCGTCACACAAAGTAAAAGAATCTTCGGAACTGTCGGGGAAGAACAAGATTTTTGCGTCGAACATGCTTGCCGTTCCGATCCTGCTCTACTCGTTTGGAGCAGTTAAATGGTTGGTAGATGAGTTGATGCAGATTGATCGAGATACACGCAAAATGATGCATTTACAGCGAAGTCTGCATCCAAAGTCGTCCGTTCCGGGGCTATATCTCCCACGAAATCAGGGAGGCCGGGGACTTTTGAGTTTGGAGTGTCTTCATAACCGTATAATGTTGAGTACAGCCTGCAAAATAATCAGGAGTTCGGACGCCTTGTTGCTCTTTGTCAGGGAGCACGAGAAGCGGGGAATCGGAGCTTTTTTGTTTAAGGCAGCACAACGAGCAGCAAATGAACTCGGTCTTGACTTTGACGTTGAGCGAGCTCGAGTTGCTCCGTCTTACAGCCCACGGCAGAATCTCTGAGCAAGACATGCTCATGAGAAAGCACATGGATAAGTCAATGCACAGCGTTTTCTTCAAGAACATGGAAAACCTTGGTTTATTCAAAAGGCATACATTTGCCTTTCTCAGATCAAGTGGGCTGAAGTCTGAGACTGAGGGATTCATTTATTAGTAGAAGATTACCGGCAACATGGCAGAGTACGACGATTTATTTGCTGAATTAAATAAACTCAAAAAAGACATTCTAATTGACATTATAATTGCGAAGAAGGTACCTCCAAACATCTCAGTGAGTGAACTTTTAAGAAATCAGATTGAAAGTGACAAAAACAGTGCTACAAACAATTATCGCGACAACGAAAGTGACTTAACCTTAACGAACATCTTAAACGAGGTAGGCGTTTTAAAACTCAAACACGAACTAGCGATAACTAAAACCCAATTAGAATATACAAAAAGACTCAATACTGAGTTTGAACGTAGTATAAATCACCAGGAGCAAATAATCGCCCTACTGCAAAAGAACAAGCCGAAGACTAGTAAACAAACAATCAGCGGTGTTGCCGTTGTGAAATCAAATTCCGAAGACTCAGGTAAAAACAGAAGTAGTGCTTCAAATAACAACAAAAGTAGGGCAGATAACACCAATAATGGGGATAGACATTCTCGAGCAGGACCAAGTAATGAAACTAAAAAAAAAAGTGAAAAAGTGTTAAGCGGTACGGGTGGCGGACAGAGTTTCGTGGCAGCTACAAAGAAAGCTTGGTTGTACATAGGCAAAATTGAACTAGAAACCAAAACTGAACACATCATGAAACATCTAAAAAGCAAGTTTCCAACAGAAAAATTTGACATCGAAGAACTTCCAAGACACAAAGATGCAACGAGTATGGCTTTCAAACTTGGAGTGGACTTTAATATCCTAAACGACTTGAACAACACCGACAACTGGCCACAGGGAGTAATAATAAGAAAGTTCAAATTTTTTCGACCCAGAAGTGGTCAGTTTGATGCCCAACAACAATAAGAAGACAGCGAAGATCCAAAAAAAGGTAAATAAAAAATGTTTAACAATATTAAACCAAAATATCCAATCTGTTGCAAATAAAATTGACGTACTGACTAAACAACTGCATTTGACAGAAGCAAACATTGTTGGACTGACCGAACATTGGTGCAAAAGTGACTTGGTGGCTACTTTAAATTTAGAAGGGTATGAGATAGCAAATTCCTTTTGTCGAACCGAGTATAAAAATGGGGGAGTCATGATTTTGGTAAAACGCAATTTAACTTACGCAACTCTTAACTTTAATATCGACTGCGTAGAGAAACGCTTCGAAATAACTGCCATTAGATTACCTCAAGTAAACGTTATTATCCTGGCCAGCTACAGGTCTCCTTGTGGTGACTTGAAAATATTTATAGAACAGATGGACAAGGTCTTAAATGAAATAACAAAAAATTATCCTAATAATCACATCTTTATATTGGGAGATTATAATATAAACATAAAGGAAAAAAAAATTACAATCAAGGCAAATTTTAGAATTCATGGAAACATACAACCTGCACCCAAAATTCTTTGATCCTTCCAGGGTTACTATCCATTCAGAAACCTGCATAGACAACATCTTCTCGAATGCTAGTGAAGAAATACTCCATTCAAGTACGGTGAATCTTCACTTATCAGATCACAAAGCTCAGATACTAAAAGTAAGACTTTATACTGAACATAAAAATAACGAACACGTCACTGTAAGACAATTAAATGAATCAAATATACTCCACTTCAAAGGCATGCTAAATGAGGAAAGTTGGGATGCACTACAAACCAAAAACGCAAAAGAAGCCTTCACACATTTTTTCACAACCTTCTTGACGATATTTAATCATGCCATACCTACAATTGCGAAAAGGAAATTCAAAAATAAAGAAAAAATGAAATACTCACCAGAACTGAAACAAATGAAGAACTCTTTAGATGCCCTGGCAGTTATAGCTGCAGTTCAAAGAGATGAAGCTTCGTACGAGACATATAAAACATACAAAAGAATATACTACAAGGCAGTAGAAGAATCAAAAAAGCAAGAAAATGAGAACATGGTGTTGGCATCTTCAAACACGCAAAAAGCGGTATGGATATTGATAAACAGTGAAACGGGTAAGAAGAAAGCTGACAAAACCAAAGAAAGCACTTTAACAGCAGAAGAACTGTCAAAATACTATGGCAATATAGCAGATGAAATAGTACAACAGATAGAAGAGACTCTAAATTCGCCAAGAGACTATCTTGCAAAATTGACGATAAATAACACAAACTCATGTTATTTATATGAATGCAGCCCTCAGGAAATATTAACAACAATAAGAAATCTGAAAAGTAAAAACACAACAGATGTGTACGAAGTATCGACAAAAAACTGAAAATAGCAGCAGAAGAAATTGCATATCCTCTATCCGTTGTAATAAATAAATGTTTTACTGAAGGACACTTTCCAGAGAAATTGAAAATCGCTAAGATAATACCAATATATAAGAAAGATGATCCAAACGTCTGCGGAAATTTTAGACCCATCTCTATTCTACCCGCGTTCTCAAAAATATGGGAAAGTCTAATAAAAGAACGAATAATGAGATTTTTTGACAAGAACAGTTTTTGGAGTTCAAGTCAACATGGATATAGGAAAAATCACTCGGTTACTACCGCAGTTGTCAACTTGTTGGAAAAAGTGTCCAATGTTCGTGACAAAAAAGAGGATTGCCAACTTACATGCTGTGATCTGTCAAAAGCATTCGACACCATCAGCCACAAAATTCTTTTAGAAAAGCTCGAGTTTTACGGAGTACGTGGCAACGCAAACAAAATGTTGGAGTCGTATCTTGGCAATGGAATGCAAATAGTGGAGTGGAAGAAATAGATATCGGCGCAGGTTCAGGTGAACCACTTGGTACCACAAGGGTCAGTGGTAGGCCCCCTCCTTTTTCTCATCTATATTAACGACTTACCATTTAATATATCCGATACGAACACCTACCTCTTCGCTGATGATACATCATTTCTATCGAAGGGCGCTACGAAGGAAACAATCGAAAACAAAACAAAAGAAACATTACGAGCAACAAAACAATGGATGAACTCCAATAAATTGTCTTTAAATGAAGAGAAAACCCAACACTTATCATTTAACTGGAAAACCCACCAGGAATCAATAAAATTTTTGGGGTTAAAAATTGACTCGAAGTTGAAATGGTGCGAACACATAGAAGATCTCTGTAAAAGGTTGCCATCCGCACTATATTGCCTACGACGACTTACAAGGATAAGTACTTACAAAGCATCGCGAATCTACTACTTTGCAAAGATTCATTCGATTTTACAATTTGGAATCATTTTCTGGGGGACAGCAGTGGAAGCAGAACGTGTTTTCACCCTACAAAAAAAGAGTCTTAGATTATTAGCAGAAGTAGGTGGAAGACAGAGTTGCAGAGAAATCTTCAAAGAACATAAAGTACTCACCTTGGCAACTTTGTTTATTCTGGAAACGGCCAAATATGTTCATAATAATAGAAGCAAATTTAATTTGAACGGAGAATACCACAACTACAGCACAAGAAATAGGTACAATGTGAAAATACCCTACCATAGAGTCACAGCTTCACAAGGTGTCCACTACTGGGGAGCCAAAATCTATAATAAGTTACCGAAGACATACACAAATTATTCATCAGCAAAATTTATTCGCGCAGTCAAAGGACTCCTACTTCGAAAAACAATTTATACCGTTGACGAATTTTTCGCAATTTAAATTTATGTTGTGTGTTTATAACGTGTTTTTAAATTTATACTGTTTGTTTATAACGTGTTTTTGTGACATACATATTCGTTGTGTTAACAATCAAATTAATTTTGACTTTTCATGTAATCTTTATTACACTGAATAAATGGATATTATTATTATTATTTGCGCCGTGCAAGATGGTGTAATTATAGTATATAGTATAGAGGTCCCGAATGTAAGCTGTCGAGCTTGCCACAGAGCTCCAGAAACAACAATGCATATACTTGCGGCTTGTACAGTATATGCACCTTCGGCCTATATCCATCGCCACAATGCGGCACTGAAAGTACTATACTTTCAGTAGAGGCACCACTATGCGATAGACCAAACGCCAGTGTTGCCTTATGTCCCGAACAATATTGAGTCCGTTGTGGAGAATGAAAGGTGCCGAATCTATTGGAACGTTCATTCTCCACCGTCAGGCAGCTATCACTAAACAAGACTGACGTGGTTGTGCTGGACCACTCCTCCAAGCAGATGTTTGTAATTGAGTTCTCGGGTCCTGCCGAGAATAACATCTGCTTAAAGGAGGAGGAAAAATGGAGGAAATATCAAGACCTGCTGTTCGAACACCGCACGCTGTACACAACTTATACGGTGAAGCTGGTCGTTCTGGTAATTGGGTGCATGGGAGGCATCAAAGGTTCGTCTCCAATCTGAAGATCATACCCGCCTGCCGAAAATCGGCAGAAGCTCTTGCGGCCGGTATTCGTAGTTACTCACCCCATGGCATTGGGGAGTGGCTACGATGTGCGATCGAAACATCTGATCAGCAAGGAACCGCGTGAAGGTCGGAATCACGGGGAGCTCTTTCCGGACAATTAAAACAAAATAAAAAAAATTAAAAAAAATAATAAAATTAGAATATACCTGTAGTTTTATTATAAACTAACTACTAAAAATATTTTACCATTTATTTCTCTCCATGTATTTTCGGGCGCCATCGACCGTTTGCTTGTAAACGGCCAGATGAGGCAAATAATAGTATATTAAAGTATGAGTGGATAACAAGGTCTTTAAAACACGCGCGAGTTTTCGAGCACGACGGCGTAGCCGGGAGTGCTCGAAATAGAGCAAGTGTTTTAAAGACCAGTTATCCACGAATACTTTACGCTATTTTTTATTATACCAGCAATACTGGAAACAAATTAAGCACTAAAAACTAAGAAATATTTTTTGTCGTGATAAATCGAAATGGCGTAATAATATTGCCATTAGTTACGACAATTATTGTTTACGTTTTTCTTGCGTCCACGTCTGTCATTGCATTTAGTCGTGTGAGCAAAAATCTAGGAAAAATGAGTTAAAACGAGATTTCACCCGATATAGAAGCATTGGCCGAACAAGCGGAATCTAAAATACTACCATCGAAGTCAAAAGACCCATACCTGAAGGAATATGAAAAGTTTTCAAATTTGATGAAGTTATAATGATACCTATATTTCCTTGACAACCTTTAAAGCTCGCCGTGCTTTAATCGCCTGTATTCGCACGCTCAGGCGTGCTTTAAACGCCGATTCTGATGCAGGTATAATAAAAAATGTATTAATTAGGGTTTTTTAGGTCGCTAAAGAGAACAAGTTCCATGTGGCCTAAATTCAAATATTCGGCCATAAAGTTTTTGTACGATGCCGCTAGTTTATGGTCTTTTGCGAATCGTCTTTCCTGGGAAAGTAGGCGTTTAAGAGCCAGCGAACGTGACTCTCCCAAATTGACGGGACTCTTAAAAGGAAGTTTTACCAAAAATTTACCCTAATCTGTCCTAACGGTATTTGCCTTAAAATGCCCTTCGCATTTTTCGGTTTCCAACGTATCAAAAGTTTAACTTTGCACGTTTTCGTGTTCCCAAAATTTGGCCACCTGGCCTTCTAAGTTGTTTTCAAATGCTATTACGTTGCAGGCCAAATTCGCGACCGATTGTTTTGTATCTATATCTCCGCTTATCATCCAACCAAATTTCGTTTCTTGTAGGAACGGTTGATTCCTACCTAGCTGAATTGGACCACCGATAAGCAGCTGCCAGTAAAAATTCCTGCGAGACGTTGAAATTCGGGTTCGCTAAAATAATGTTGGGTGGCAATTTGACCATTGCTTTATTGAATGAGATAGCCGGCGTCGACCGAGTAATTTTGGGCAATACAAAACATTCGATCCTGGTGGTAAAATTATTATCAATGCGCGACTTTATTTTAATGTTACAACTCTGAGACGCGGCGTTTTCCGAAATGTTTACCCCTGTAATTAAGGCGTTACTCTCATGTGTGTGCAATTTTAGTTTTTTACGCATATTTTCCGTTAATAGTGAAACCTCTGAACATTGATCGAGCACGGCTCGGCAATGATGAAAGTTTCCTCGACTATCCGAAATTAGCAACAAAACGGTGGAAAATAAGACCTGGTTAGACTTGGCTATTACGAGAGTGTTTACAGAAGTACTGGGGGTTGGATTGAATTCGTTAATGTACAATAGCGTATGGTGTTTTTGTCTGCATTCTTTGCAGACGCTGGCCGATTTACATTTGTGCGATTCATGATTGTTTCTGAGACAATTTCCGCAAAGTTTTAACGCGTTTACCCGCTAGATCAAGGAATTCCGTGCACTGAAAAACGTTGTGCTGTTTTTTTACAAATGAAGCATCCAATTGTTGAGATTACGTTTGAGCTAAATCTGTTTGATTTTACCATTGGATTCGAATTTTGCTTAAAATATGAATTTGCATTTTTTGCGAATGGTTTGTTATTCTTGAAGGCGTTGGAATTTTCAATAGTAATGTCCCGAGTGCATTTCAAATTGTCGATAATATAATTATGAGCCAATTTGCTATGCACGAGAGGACATTTTGGCAAACTATTTCCTGAGGAAAAATTAAACGGTACAAATAAACGTAATTCTGTGTTTAAAAATTGGGTTTTCTTTAAATTTTTAAACAGTTGTTGACGGTCATCATATTTGCACTGAATTGGTATCTTAGGTGATTTCTTAACTACAGTTTTGTTCGTGAAAAAATAATGTCAAAAATTAGTTCACGTTTTGGGCAGAATTCCGCGCAAGTAAAGTGGATAAACTAACTCAAGCAAATCGAAAAAGTCTAGAGGTTCTCCGTGGAGACAGTTTCAACAATTTTGCGATGAAAGGAAATACACTTTGAACAAGGAAACTTCCGTCTCACAACTGGCCCTAATTCTAAAAGATTTCGCTTTCAATATGAGGCGCAATGATGGAGAAGAATATAAAGAAGGTGTTATCAAGACACTTTGGAATACAATAGCGAAGATTTTGCAACAAAAATATTATGAAGAGTTTAACATTATTTTCGATCCATTTAAAGATGTAACGTTTGAATGCGCCAGAACTACCACAGATGTGAAAAGAAAATTGTTGCAAATGTGTCCCGAAAAAAAGAAGAAGAAATGCATCTAGCTTATCAGAACAAGAAATTGATAAAACGTGTGCTGTTTGGGACGAGACGACTTTCATATGGCTTCATATGAACTGGCGTGGAGAGGAGGAGAAGCATGTAATTGTTTTTTGTGTTACTTTGGAGAAGAATTTGACAACTACGGCAACCCTACAGGCCGAGTAGCTTATAATACTATCTTTTCTAAGACAGCCCAAGGAGGAAGTCACCAGTTAACAGAAAAAAGATGATTAGTTCAAAACACCATCGATTCTAATAAATGCCCCATAAGGTACCTATTTAAGCATGATATAAAACAAAATTTGATTACAATTTTACAGGCTTTTCAAAATGTTGAAAGAAAAAAGAGGAAAACATATTACTGTCGAACGTCTTTTCTTAACTGTGAACCCATCATGGATGAAAGAAACGTCAAGAGGTCTTTTTTTTAAATTATCCACCAGGACGAAATGAAATTTCAAAGTGGACAAGATAGGCAGCGGAAGCTTTAGGAATTGACACAAAAACAAAAAAACTGACAAATCACTCGAACCGTGCCGCGGCAGTTACTCAGCTTGCCAAGGTTGGAATTTCAGAAAATCAAATTATGAAGATTACCGGACACTCAAGTCAGGCTTCTATAAAGAGTTACCTTCAAGTAGATAGTGAGCATCACGAGAAAATTGTACACAAAATGCGAAATGACAGTAGCGAAATAACAATAAGAAGTGATGGAAGCAGCATGAAAACTCCATCATCAACATCCAACAAAGTTTTATATTCAAATTGTGTTTTCCATAATTATTGTTCTTTTTCTTAAAATATAAAATTAAAACCAAATGATGTTTTAATTAGTACCAGGCGAAAATTTGGCACTAGTGCAAATTATCGATAATGGCACTAGTGCAGTATTATCGCTGAACGTTGATCGTTATTGGCTAAAAATAAAATATTGCAGCTTTTTGGTTGGCTTAATTTTTTTCGAAGGAAATAGTCATTAGTACCGGAACGCATATTATTCATTGCTTCCAAAATTTGGTAGCGTTTTTCAAGAAATTCATTGAAACTGGAGTACGTAGGCAAATCCTTTTCCAGGACTGCTTGCCACTCTTTTCGCGAATTGAAATCTAATTTCTCTAGAATAATCGGAACTAAAAACGCGTCCCAATATTCTACTTTCAATTTCAATACCTTAAGGGCCGCGACGGGGCGACCTGAGTTCGCTATGAGACGATTTTAGCATTTGAGGGATGTTTAAAATATTTTTTACATGTTCTTGAACGATTAACCTTTTGTTCTCGAAACGCTTTTTCAGTAATTCTATCGCGCTCGCGTAATTTTCGCCTGAAACTGTGAACTGAACTGTATTTTTTCGATTTCGGATTGGATATTCAGTTATTATCTGTAGATTAGTTTCTAATTGACAAATTTCCCCTGTCGCGTTCGGTATTCCATTTTGTAGTCGCGTGATTGAACTTTTTATTGTTCTACGGCCCACCTTTAAGTCTGCTAGTGTGTCACTGTCAGTCATTTTTGATTACGTTTATTTTTTCAAAGCGCCAAATGAATGCTGCAGAATATTAGTGTTATAAATTTAACATTGAAAAGGTGCTGAAGGAGCTTGCTTAAAAAATCGCGAGAAATACGTGGGCAGGTAATAGTGTTAAGGAAAATTATGGATAGGTCTGACCTTTTAACTACGGCTGCTTTTGGGGTTCTGGCGGTGAGGCAATCAGGGCTGTTGGAATCTCCTGGGAACTTCGGGTCGACTTTGGCCAGGAATGTTTTGATTGCTGTTTTCACTCACACAATTTGCGATTTACGAATTTACGATTTTACGATTGATTACGCGCGGGTAATCTTGTTGATTTTCTACTTGTACACGCCAATGTCAGATTTAGTCGCTGATAGTAATCCGGCTCGTTTTGGACCAAATGTTGCGGTGTATTGTGAGTCGAGATGTTCTCGAAGGACCAATGATTTGAGAATATACTTAAATGATGTTTATTTAGGAGTCGTGTACAAGTATAAGTGAAGCGATAGTGCTTGTTACAGGATGAAATGATAGTTACAGAGTGATTGTTGAATGAATAGACCTTTCCCTGAATGAAAAGTGCTCAGGCGTATGCGTGCGTTATTGGTCATCAGCTCATTTTGATGCAGACAAACAACACAGTGTTTGTGAAATTAACTGCGTTTGGAATATTTTAAAATGAATATATTTAAAAAGGGGGCTTTGTTCTTTTGACTTATGTACTTGTGATAGTCGATATGGAGAAAAAGTTGGTTTTATTTCTTTTCCACAAGCCTGCCTCGCAGTTCGAAGGAAATTAATTGAAGCACATATAAATCACATTAACTGTAAATTATGTGAAAAGTGTAAACAATGGTTGCAAAGAAGCAAAAAGGATACCTGCAGAGCTGTAACATGTGACTTGTTTGTCTGCACCGTTTAGACAAACGGAATCAGCTGCTTTAAAACGCATGCGCACAACTGTTACACTTTGTACAGAGAAAGGTCTATACAGAGTGGTATAGTCTGAATTCTGTAACTTCAACACACCCATAAACCGGCGCAGAAGTAAAATTAGGGACCGGAGGGGTCTTATTTTGAATTTCGGCTCTTGAGAGGGTAGGTCGGCGCTTGGCCAGTGGCTCGCATTCTTCTGCTCGCATGCCTCTGCTGTGTCTATTATTGTGTGGTGCGCCACTGGTGCATTTCAAACCGACTCGGTCGCGCAGAAAATGGCGGTTAGAAGTAGTAATAGATGCACTTTTAGACCTCGGCACTTTTGGCCCCGGCACTTTTGATCCCGGCACTTTCGATCCCGGCACTTTCGATCCCGGCACTTTTGGTCCCGGCACTTTTGATCCCGGCACTTTCGATCCCGGCACTTTCGATCCCGGCACTTTTGGCCCCGGCACTTTTGATCCCGGCACTTTCGATCCCGGTACTTTTTAACCCCCAGGTACTTTTTATCCCCCGGCACTTTTGATCCCGGTACTTTTTAACTCCCGGTACTTTTAGACCCCGGCACAACTTGATTTTAAATACTTATGAGAAATCATTAATTTAAGCTCCTATTTACATAAAGGCGGATAATTTGGATGTTTGGTTGGTTGCATAATTTATCTGTAAATTTATAAATATAAATATAAACTATTTAGAAAAATCACTGTGGACACATTACAAAGTTTTTAAACGTCTTGACAATAGGTCAAAAATAGAAAAAGACACATAAAAATTTGAAATTTTTTAATTGAGCAAATACGTTAAGGTTTTTTGTGACTTTCATAAGATAAGGATGTTTTGATGGTTGCATAATTCATTTTAAATACATTGTTAACAACAATAAATATTAAATAGCAATTACATGTGAGGGGTTTTTATAGAGTTTTAAGCTACACAAAATTCAAGAAAAAAATTTAAAATATCAAAGTAAATTTATTGTGAAATTAAAAACTATTGAGCATAATTCATCTGTAGTCCATTAGTTGCATTTTAAATAATAACAATAAGTGACGGCTTCTCGCGAAGAACTCAATGTAGCCAACTTAAAAACAAAAAAAAACGAACTTCACATGTTTTCTTACAAATTGAGAAAAATATCCAAAAAAAAAAAAGAAATTACATAAGCTACACAAAATTCAAGAAAAATTAAAAATATCAAAGTAAATTTATTGTAAAATATAAACTATTCAGAAAATCACTGTGGACACATTGCAAAGTTTTAAACGTCTTGACAATAGGTGAAAAAATAGAAAAAGATACAGAAAAATTTGAAACTTTTTTAATTGAGTAAATACGGTAAATGTTAAGGGTTTTGTGAATTTCATAAGATAAGGATGTTTTGATGGTTGCATAATTCATTTAAATACATTGTTAACAGTAATAAATATACAAAGTTTTAAACGTCTTGGCAATAGGTAAAAAGAGAAAAAGATACAGAAAATTTGAAACTTTTTAATTGAGCAATTAATATTTAACTAAATAGTTAGGTATTCACTTTTTGAAAATTATTATTATTCTGATGTGGTAATTTTTGGATTAAATAAAATTAATATTTTGAAATTATTATTATTCGTCGGTCCCATTCCCATATAGCAACGAAGTAAAATTAAAAGATTAAATCGCCGTAAAAAGAAGAAGCCAATATTTAGAAAGTGTAACAAATGTAGATAATTGTAATAAAATAATAATAATGATATATAAAAATATACATTTATTTACATATATATTTATTCACAGCTTATTTCAAATGATTATCAAGAAGTCGATAGTAACAAACGATAGACAGATGTAACGTATAAAAGGGGTTAGTCCCAACTCTCCTCCACCTCAATGTTAGTCTCCAGTTGCTTGAGGTAGCTTAAGTCCTCCCACTGTGGTCTAGGACCTTGTTGTTGTTGCTGTTCTTTTAATTGTTCACGTTGTGCCTGGTACATCTGATCTAGCCTTAGTCTATGTTCGGCACGGTGACAACGAATTATATGATTTGATAGCCTATGGGCTAGCATAACGTGGTTATTGTTGTAGGGGCACACCCTAATGTCCTCTAAAAACAAAAGAAACAAAAAACTAATAGATTAAACTAGAAAGATGTAGCTTTATATGTCACTTACCTTCCACCGGATCGTAGTTGAAGTTAACTTTTCTTTTATTTTGTTTTGCAGCCATCTTGTGTGTTACGTATATCTTCTAATGGTCGAACAAGAGTGTATTTGGAACTGAATATCTGTACAGGCTAGTGGCTGGCTTTTATACAACGCTGAGTTCTCCTATGAACATAAAATTCCCACGCATAGAAATAACCATTTCCCATGATAGGGATGCCAATAAATTCTCGAGATATATTATTATTTAATCTCAAGTTTTGGAAAGGACCCGTCAACTCTTATCACAGGATGACCGGATGACGACTTTTGATAAATGTATAAGCCATCTGGTAACAACTTGCTAAGTGGAGCATATCAGCTTAAGACGAAAATAATTTGTTTTTTCATAATTTACTATGACCTTTTAGCAATTTTTTCATTTCGCAATATAAATTTATAGTTGACAGACAATTTTGTCCGTGCTAACATCGCGCCAGATGTAATTTTAGTAAAAATTGAGTTCTTCACGAGAAGCCGTCACTTATTGTTATTATTTAAAATGCATACAATGGACTTACAGATGAATATGGACACATTGCAAAGTTTAAATGTCTGGGCATAAAGCGTTTTAAGTTGCACAAAATTCAAGAAAAATAAAAAAAAATGTATGAAAGTAAATTTATTGTAAAATATAAACTATTCAGAAAAATCACTGTGGACACATTGCAAAGTTTAAATGTCTTGGCATAAAGCGTTTTAAGCTGCACAAAATTCAAGAAAAATTAAAAAATGTATCGAAGTAAATTTATTGTAAAATATAAACTATTCAGAAAAATCATTGTGGACACACTGTAAAGTTTTAAAACGTTTTAAAACGTCTTGACATAAACCGTTTAAGCTACACAAAATTCAAGAAAAATTAAAAAAATGTATCAAAGTAAATTTATTGTAAAATATAAACTATTCAGAAAAATCACTGTGGAAACATTGCAAAGTTTAAATGTCTGGGCATAAAGCGTAGGACACATTGCAAAGTTTAAATGTATGGGCATAAAGCGTTTTAAGTTGCACAAAATTCAAGAAAAATTTAAAAAATGTATCAAAGTAAATTTATTGTAAAATATAAGCTGTTCAGAAAAATCACTGTGGACACACTGCAAAGTTTAAATGTCTTGGCATAAAGCGTTTTAAGCTGCACAAAATTCAAGAAAAATTAAAAAATGTATCAAAGTAAATTTATTGTAAAATATAAACTATTCAGAAAAATCATTGTGGACACACTGTAAAGTTTTAAAACGTCTTGACATAAACCGTTTAAGCTACACAAAATTCAAGAAAAATTTAAAAAATTTCAAACAAATTTTGCGTAAAATATACCATGCAGATTCCCACGCTAAAAACAACCGCATTTATGTAAATATGGACTGAAATTTATGATTTCTCATCAGATATTTAAAAATCAAAGTTTGATATCTTATAAATCCCTACAGGTTACAACTTGATAAAACCTTGCAGGTTAACAGTGTTTTGGTAATTATTCGTTTCAAGTTCTAAGTTTTAACTTTTAGGTTCCAACTTTTTTCAACATTTCATTTTCTCATTTTAGAGGTTTAAAGTTTCATAGATTTAGTTTACTCATGTCCTGAAGATTATTTTACGGTATGTAACTATTCGTATCAAGTTCTTAGTTTTTAGTTTTTAGGTTCTAAGTTTTCTCAACATTTCAATTTCTTAAAATATGATAAATTCTTATTTTACTCAAGTCCTGAAGATCTTATAACGGTGTGTAACTATCCGTCTCCAGCTCTTAGTTTTTAGTTTTTAGGTTCTAAGTTTTCACAGCATTTCATTTCACAACTTAAAGGTTTAAAGTTTCATAAATTTTTATTTTACTCAGGTCCTGAAGATCTTTTTTCGGATATTTTATCAATTTCAAATTATAACTGCATTGAAATCACCTAATCTGGGACACATTGCAAAGTTTAAATAATAACAATAAGTGACGGCTTCTCGCGAAGAAGCTTTAACTTTTTCTCAACACTTCAATTTCTCAACCTAAAGGTTTAAAGTTTCATAGACTTACTTTACTCAAGTCATGAAGATCTTATTACGGTGTTTAACTCTTCGTCTACAAAATTTTGGACTTAGAAGTCTCGTCAGGAACAATCACAAAAAATGGGATAGTTAATTAATTTCAAAATATACTAAATTAGACCATTAACTGACTACTAGAATTCATCACATTTGAAAGAAAATTTATTTATTTATTTATTTATTACAGACCAATTAAATATCGTGGTGCTCCAAAAAACAATTTTTTTCTCATTAGAGCACAAAAAAAAACCTCCACAGGTTGAACATTTGCTGTGTGGTCTGGATTGCACACTTTTTGAACTGCATAGTTCGCATCTGACCGTGCTTTTTCATAAACGACCCAATGACTACCCATGTTGCCAAGACAGATTCTTGTTTACTCAGGTAAGGTCGTGCGTCCGTCTTTTTAATCCACAGTAACAAATTTTCATTGAGAATATTTATGTTATTTTATTTCCTTTTGATATTACTAAGGCAACTTGAAAAGTAGTTTCAAATTCCTCACAGATTTAAATATTATTAACAAGTCGTGGTTTATTCAAATATTATATGTTTCGGATTGCTTAAACAAAAGAACTTCCACGGCCATACAGTCACATCTTTTGGACTTTCGCACTTATCACTAGCAGAGATTCCGCTTAATCTCTATCTATCTAGCAATTGTAAAAACCTACCCGTTTGCTTAATTCTCAGTACCTAACAAATTTTCAATGAGAATATTTATTTTATTTATTTCCTTTTGATATTTCTAAGTCAACTTAAAAAGCAGTTTAAAATTCCTCACATATAAATATTACCAAGTCGCGTTTCTTCAACTTTAATATTTATTTATCGGTATGCGTAAACGAAAATTCTAGGAGGACCGTCAATTCACCGTTATATCTATAAGGTAACACCGGATGATAGAGATTCTGAGGTGATAAGAAGAAGTTTGCCAGTTTATCTTGAGCGTTTAAAATTAATACCGTGTTCCACCATGCACGGCCGGGTTCAGTGCCGCGTCGGACGACGCGACGCCCGCCGCCAGGCATCCCAGCCGCCATGTGAAAACTTAAGAACTTGAGACGATAATTGGAGACTTGAAAATTTTCAGTTTCTCATTTACTCAAGTCATGAGGATCTTATTAAAGGTGTGTAACTTTTCGTCTCAAGTGCGGACTTTTATCAACACTTCAATTTCTCAATTTATAATTTTAAAGTTTCATATAGATTCTTGTTTTACTAAGGTCTTCAATGTCTTAACGCCTACGTGTAACTACATATTCGTCTCATGTTCTTAGTCTTCATTTAGGTTCTAACTTTTCTAAACATTTCAGTTTCTCAATTTACATGTTTAAAGTTTAACAGATTCTTGTTTACTCAGGTAAGGTCGAGCGGCCGTCTTTTTAATCCGCAGTAGCAAATTTTCATTGAGAATATTTATTTTATTTTATTTCCTTTTGATGTTACTAAGGCAACTTGAAAAGTAGTTTAAATTCCTCACAGATAAATATTACCAAGTCGCGGTTCTTGAACTTTAATATTTCTTTATCGATTTGCGTAAACGAAAATTCTAGGTGGAACGTCAATTCACCGTTAGTTACGTCGATACGGTAACACAGGATGATAGAGATTCTGAGGTGATAAGAAGAAGTTTGCCAGTTTATCTTGAGCGTTTAAAATTAATGTCGGGTTCCACCCTGCAACGCCGGGTTCCGCGGCGCGTCCGAGCGCCGCGACACCCACCGCCAAGCACCCAGCCGCCATGTGAAAACTTAAGAACTTGAAAAAATTAAGCGCGGCGGGGCATCGTGGTGGCGGGTGTCGCGGCGCTCGGACGCGCCGCGGAACCCGGCGTTGCAGGGTGGAACCCGACATTAATTTTAAACGCTCAAGATAAACTGGCAAACTTCTTCTTATCACCTCAGAATCTCTATCATCCTGTGTTACCGTATCGACGTAACTAACGGTGAATTGACGTTCCACCTAGAATTTTCGTTTACGCAAATCGATAAAGAAATATTAAAGTTCAAGAACCGCGACTTGGTAATATTTATCTGTGAGGAATTTAAACTACTTTTCAAGTTGCCTTAGTAACATCAAAAGGAAATAAAATAAAATAAATATTCTCAATGAAAATTTGCTACTGCGGATTAAAAAGACGGCCGCTCGACCTTACCTGAGTAAACAAGAATCTGTTAAACTTTAAACATGTAAATTGAGAAACTGAAATGTTTAGAAAAGTTAGAACCTAAATGAAGACTAAGAACATGAGACGAATATGTAGTTACACGTAGGCGTTAAGACATTGAAGACCTTAGTAAAACAAGAATCTATATGAAACTTTAAAATTATAAATTGAGAAATTGAAGTGTTGATAAAAGTCCGCACTTGAGACGAAAAGTTACACACCTTTAATAAGATCCTCATG
Source organism: Diaperis boleti (assembly GCA_963583935.1). Taxonomy (NCBI): domain Eukaryota; kingdom Metazoa; phylum Arthropoda; class Insecta; order Coleoptera; family Tenebrionidae; genus Diaperis; species Diaperis boleti. The sequence goes on along the minus strand of OY757246.1, from coordinate 20,252,493 downwards.
ACTTGAGTAAATGAGAAACTGAAAATTTTCAAGTCTCCAATTATCGTCTCAAGTTCTTAAGTTTTCACATGGCGGCTGGGATGCCTGGCGGCGGGCGTCGCGTCGTCCGACGCGGCACTGAACCCGGCCGTGCATGGTGGAACACGGTATTAATTTTAAACGCTCAAGATAAACTGGCAAACTTCTTCTTATCACCTCAGAATCTCTATCATCCGGTGTTACCTTATAGATGTAACGGTGAATTGACGGTCCTCCTAGAATTTTCGTTTACGCATACCGATAAATAAATATTAAAGTTGAAGAAACGCGACTTGGTAATATTTATATGTGAGGAATTTTAAACTGCTTTTTAAGTTGACTTAGAAATATCAAAAGGAAATAAATAAAATAAATATTCTCATTGAAAATTTGTTAGGTACTGAGAATTAAGCAAACGGGTAGGTTTTTACAATTGCTAGATAGATAGAGATTAAGCGGAATCTCTGCTAGTGATAAGTGCGAAAGTCCAAAAGATGTGACTGTATGGCCGTGGAAGTTCTTTTGTTTAAGCAATCCGAAACATATAATATTTGAATAAACCACGACTTGTTAATAATATTTAAATCTGTGAGGAATTTGAAACTACTTTTCAAGTTGCCTTAGTAATATCAAAAGGAAATAAAATAACATAAATATTCTCAATGAAAATTTGTTACTGTGGATTAAAAAGACGGACGCACGACCTTACCTGAGTAAACAAGAATCTGTCTTGGCAACATGGGTAGTCATTGGGTCGTTTATGAAAAAGCACGGTCAGATGCGAACTATGCAGTTCAAAAAGTGTGCAATCCAGACCACACAGCAAATGTTCAACCTGTGGAGGTTTTTTTTTGTGCTCTAATGAGAAAAAAATTGTTTTTTGGAGCACCACGATATTTAATTGGTCTGTAATAAATAAATAAATAAATAAATAAATTTTCTTTCAAATGTGATGAATTCTAGTAGTCAGTTAATGGTCTAATTTAGTATATTTTGAAATTAATTAACTATCCCATTTTTTGTGATTGTTCCTGACGAGACTTCTAAGTCCAAAATTTTGTAGACGAAGAGTTAAACACCGTAATAAGATCTTCATGACTTGAGTAAAGTAAGTCTATGAAACTTTAAACCTTTAGGTTGAGAAATTGAAGTGTTGAGAAAAAGTTAAAGCTTCTTCGCGAGAAGCCGTCACTTATTGTTATTATTTAAACTTTGCAATGTGTCCCAGATTAGGTGATTTCAATGCAGTTATAATTTGAAATTGATAAAATATCCGAAAAAAGATCTTCAGGACCTGAGTAAAATAAAAATTTATGAAACTTTAAACCTTTAAGTTGTGAAATGAAATGCTGTGAAAACTTAGAACCTAAAAACTAAAAACTAAGAGCTGGAGACGGATAGTTACACACCGTTATAAGATCTTCAGGACTTGAGTAAAATAAGAATTTATCATATTTTAAGAAATTGAAATGTTGAGAAAACTTAGAACCTAAAAACTAAAAACTAAGAACTTGATACGAATAGTTACATACCGTAAAATAATCTTCAGGACATGAGTAAACTAAATCTATGAAACTTTAAACCTCTAAAATGAGAAAATGAAATGTTGAAAAAAGTTGGAACCTAAAAGTTAAAACTTAGAACTTGAAACGAATAATTACCAAAACACTGTTAACCTGCAAGGTTTTATCAAGTTGTAACCTGTAGGGATTTATAAGATATCAAACTTTGATTTTTAAATATCTGATGAGAAATCATAAATTTCAGTCCATATTTACATAAATGCGGTTGTTTTTAGCGTGGGAATCTGCATGGTATATTTTACGCAAAATTTGTTTGAAATTTTTTAAATTTTTCTTGAATTTTGTGTAGCTTAAACGGTTTATGTCAAGACGTTTTAAAACTTTACAGTGTGTCCACAATGATTTTTCTGAATAGTTTATATTTTACAATAAATTTACTTTGATACATTTTTTAATTTTTCTTGAATTTTGTGCAGCTTAAAACGCTTTATGCCAAGACATTTAAACTTTGCAGTGTGTCCACAGTGATTTTTCTGAACAGCTTATATTTTACAATAAATTTACTTTGATACATTTTTTAAATTTTTCTTGAATTTTGTGCAACTTAAAACGCTTTATGCCCATACATTTAAACTTTGCAATGTGTCCTACGCTTTATGCCCAGACATTTAAACTTTGCAATGTTTCCACAGTGATTTTTCTGAATAGTTTATATTTTACAATAAATTTACTTTGATACATTTTTTTAATTTTTCTTGAATTTTGTGTAGCTTAAACGGTTTATGTCAAGACGTTTTAAAACGTTTTAAAACTTTACAGTGTGTCCACAATGATTTTTCTGAATAGTTTATATTTTACAATAAATTTACTTCGATACATTTTTTAATTTTTCTTGAATTTTGTGCAGCTTAAAACGCTTTATGCCAAGACATTTAAACTTTGCAATGTGTCCACAGTGATTTTTCTGAATAGTTTATATTTTACAATAAATTTACTTTCATACATTTTTTTTTATTTTTCTTGAATTTTGTGCAACTTAAAACGCTTTATGCCCAGACATTTAAACTTTGCAATGTGTCCATATTCATCTGTAAGTCCATTGTATGCATTTTAAATAATAACAATAAGTGACGGCTTCTCGTGAAGAACTCAATTTTTACTAAAATTACATCTGGCGCGATGTTAGCACGGACAAAATTGTCTGTCAACTATAAATTTATATTGCGAAATGAAAAAATTGCTAAAAGGTCATAGTAAATTATGAAAAAACAAATTATTTTCGTCTTAAGCTGATATGCTCCACTTAGCAAGTTGTTACCAGATGGCTTATACATTTATCAAAAGTCGTCATCCGGTCATCCTGTGATAAGAGTTGACGGGTCCTTTCCAAAACTTGAGATTAAATAATAATATATCTCGAGAATTTATTGGCATCCCTATCATGGGAAATGGTTATTTCTATGCGTGGGAATTTTATGTTCATAGGAGAACTCAGCGTTGTATAAAAGCCAGCCACTAGCCTGTACAGATATTCAGTTCCAAATACACTCTTGTTCGACCATTAGAAGATATACGTAACACACAAGATGGCTGCAAAACAAAATAAAAGAAAAGTTAACTTCAACTACGATCCGGTGGAAGGTAAGTGACATATAAAGCTACATCTTTCTAGTTTAATCTATTAGTTTTTTGTTTCTTTTGTTTTTAGAGGACATTAGGGTGTGCCCCTACAACAATAACCACGTTATGCTAGCCCATAGGCTATCAAATCATATAATTCGTTGTCACCGTGCCGAACATAGACTAAGGCTAGATCAGATGTACCAGGCACAACGTGAACAATTAAAAGAACAGCAACAACAACAAGGTCCTAGACCACAGTGGGAGGACTTAAGCTACCTCAAGCAACTGGAGACTAACATTGAGGTGGAGGAGAGTTGGGACTAACCCCTTTTATACGTTACATCTGTCTATCGTTTGTTACTATCGACTTCTTGATAATCATTTGAAATAAGCTGTGAATAAATATATATGTAAATAAATGTATATTTTTATATATCATTATTATTATTTTATTACAATTATCTACATTTGTTACACTTTCTAAATATTGGCTTCTTCTTTTTACGGCGATTTAATCTTTTAATTTTACTTCGTTGCTATATGGGAATGGGACCGACGAATAATAATAATTTCAAAATATTAATTTTATTTAATCCAAAAATTACCACATCAGAATAATAATAATTTTCAAAAAGTGAATACCTAACTATTTAGTTAAATATTAATTGCTCAATTAAAAAGTTTCAAATTTTCTGTATCTTTTTCTCTTTTTACCTATTGCCAAGACGTTTAAAACTTTGTATATTTATTACTGTTAACAATGTATTTAAATGAATTATGCAACCATCAAAACATCCTTATCTTATGAAATTCACAAAACCCTTAACATTTACCGTATTTACTCAATTAAAAAAGTTTCAAATTTTTCTGTATCTTTTTCTATTTTTTCACCTATTGTCAAGACGTTTAAAACTTTGCAATGTGTCCACAGTGATTTTCTGAATAGTTTATATTTTACAATAAATTTACTTTGATATTTTTAATTTTTCTTGAATTTTGTGTAGCTTATGTAATTTCTTTTTTTTTTTTGGATATTTTTCTCAATTTGTAAGAAAACATGTGAAGTTCGTTTTTTTTTGTTTTTAAGTTGGCTACATTGAGTTCTTCGCGAGAAGCCGTCACTTATTGTTATTATTTAAAATGCAACTAATGGACTACAGATGAATTATGCTCAATAGTTTTTAATTTCACAATAAATTTACTTTGATATTTTCAATTTTTTTCTTGAATTTTGTGTAGCTTAAAACTCTATAAAAACCCCTCACATGTAATTGCTATTTAATATTTATTGTTGTTAACAATGTATTTAAAATGAATTATGCAACCATCAAAACATCATTATCTTATGAAAGTCACAAAAAACCTTAACGTATTTGCTCAATTAAAAAATTTCAAATTTTTATGTGTCTTTTTCTATTTTTGACCTATTGTCAAGACGTTTAAAAACTTTGTAATGTGTCCACAGTGATTTTTCTAAATAGTTTATATTTATATTTATAAATTTACAGATAAATTATGCAACCAACCAAACATCCAAATTATCCGCCTTTATGTAAATAGGAGCTTAAATTAATGATTTCTCATAAGTATTTAAAATCAAGTTGTGCCGGGGTCTAAAAGTACCGGGAGTTAAAAAGTACCGGGATCAAAAGTGCCGGGGGATAAAAAGTACCTGGGGGTTAAAAAGTACCGGGATCGAAAGTGCCGGGATCAAAAGTGCCGGGGCCAAAAGTGCCGGGATCGAAAGTGCCGGGATCGAAAGTGCCGGGATCAAAAGTGCCGGGACCAAAAGTGCCGGGATCGAAAGTGCCGGGATCGAAAGTGCCGGGATCAAAAGTGCCGGGGCCAAAAGTGCCGGGGTCTAAAAGTGCATCTATTACTACTGTTAGACATGTTGAAGTTACAGAATTCAGACTATATGTCTGACAGACCGATGCGGGGAGGAGGGTTCCCAGGCGGCACACTCCCGCCATAATGTCGTCAATTATTGGTCATTAGCGACCAACTGGGACGTCGTAAAATGACCTACACGTGACATCACAATGACCTGTTAATGTCACAGCCTAGCGACGTCAACCTGCGACCAACCTGGTACGTCACTTAAGACGTCAAATTGACGTACCGTGTCTTGCCATAAGTGACGTATATAAAAGCTAGCCAAAAAATAAAAATGCAGCGTAAATTCAATAGTTGCTGTTTTATTAGGTACCAACTGAACATTCAAATGGACTACTTATTATTAACATAAAAATAAAACTTGTTTTTGCATGTTATAATATAATAAATTATTATGTTAACTAATTAGTTATGAAGTAACGGTAAAGACACCCAAGCTTGATCGTGAAGTGGGCAACAACACATTTTGAAACGATTTGTTCTCTTGGCCAAAATTCTACATTTTGAAATAAATCCTGTATATGGTAAATATTTAAAAGAAACATGAAATTGAGCCTTACTGCCTGGTCTTTAGTTAAGAGACGTTTCCATAGCAACCGGCACTTGCGAACACCTGCAAATTAACGGGCTGTTATTCTAGTTCTTAGTAAATTTTGCGCTTACTTTAAGGAAATTATGATGACAACACGACGATAAATCAACAAATTATTGCAAAAGGTTATGTACCTACCTATTACAACAGCTGTTGCAGTCACAAAACAAGAATAAAATTGTCAGCAAAACAAGGCAGCAAGGCCACATGAAGGCAAACTACCTGTACTAGAAAAGGCGCTAAGGCAAACACGAACGACACGAATCGACACGAATCACCACGAATCATGCACGTCGCACAGCCATTTGTAGTACTTGGAAATGCGCGTAATTCAAATATGATAGGACTATTTAATCTTTTAATATTTAATTCTATATTTTCTCACATTTTCACACCATTTGTTTACAAAAGTATCTTCAGAATTACACATTAGACACAGGATCAAGACAAACCAACTGTTCAGAATCTAACACTCGCCCAGATCTAACACAGCCTGTCACTGAGACTGCGCGTTTATAAAATAAGTTAATAATTATAAAGTAATGAATTGGTGACTCTGTAATTGACCAATAAGAAAAGGCCGCACATGACCAAATAAAGACGTCCAAAAGACGTTCTTTGCTGACGTGTCCTGAACGTCACGGTTGTCACGTGATAAGTGCGTCAGTTATTGGGCCTATGACGTCGCCGACGAATAATGACCAATAATTGACGACTTTATGACGACAGTGTGCCGCCTGTGTTGTCACCCCCACTCGTAATAGGCGTGAACAGATTTTTGTCCCCAGATAAAAAGGTTTCGGTCAACGAAAAAATATTGTAATCAACTCGTATGTTAATTGTTGATTAATAATCTCGACAATTAAAGACATTCGCTTCTTTACGGTCGCTTGTGCTTTAAACAACCTCGAAATAATAGAAAAAGATAAGCATTACGCAGCGTGGTAAAGAAATACTTTAAACCGTGAATGCCGTGAAGTAAATTTAAAAAAAAAAACATTTAAAATTATTTTAAGTATTTTTAATAATCAAAGTTACTTCAATATACACCTTGAAATATGTAACAAAATTAATTCGCATCAAATCGCAACTAATATGATGTATTACAATTTTATTTAGTACAATTACTTCTATCGTTAAACCGGTCCGGTATTCTCCCATCGGTTGGAACTTTCTTTACACCATAGTCAATGCAAAGACGGTATTCATTATATGTCAGGCTAATCACTTCCCGACAAATTGTAAACACAGGTTGAAAATACGTTACATCTGAATATGTTGAACACAATTTTGCTGCAGCAGCATCTTTTTCCCATAATGTAAATTCGTATTCGATAGAGTAATTTTTCCAACCTACTGAAATAGCATATGTCCACGACGTGTGATTAAAGACATTTCCAGTATGGTCAAATTTAATAGGGTCAGTTAATGTCTCCGGTGGAAATTCCTGGAGTATTTCTATGGCTTGATAGTTTTGTATCTCATGGATCTTCCGCGAAAATAAAAATTCGTGTCCTTTTACCCAGTAGGGACTCCCCACACGAAAAATCATTGCCTCGACGTCTTGGTCAGTCTTCCCGCAGCCCTTAGCTTTAAATACAGAAATACGTATTTTTTATTTAATATGCACTTAACTTACGAATCAAAAGATTTGTTTTGTTCCAAATTAAGCCAGTACAAACGATCGTATCTGGTCCATTTTTTTCTTTTGGTCCAACAACCGCTACCAAAAAAGGGAACTGCTCCAAATGTTTTTTAAATTTATCTTCTGGTTCTGTCGTCGTCTCCGGTTTAGTAGCTTAAACATAGGTAAAGTAATAATAATAATTCAAATTATTTTAAATTTAAAACTGTCCTTCAGTACACAGAAATGTTTTTTATAGAAGAAGATATTATAACATGATAAATAAAGTCATTTTGATTATTTAGAATGTAACCTAAATTTACTTTCTATTCAATTAAAAACTATCAAATGTATGTAGCGGCGGTAGTTGATATATCGCGCATGCAGTAGTCAATGAACCGGTCTCTGAACACCTGGACTGCGCGCGCAAATGGAGAGCAAAGTAAAAGTGGCAACGTTGCTGCAGGTGATTCTTATATTTGGCATCCATGAGAGAGCTTTGACAGTTGTCAAATCATTGGCCATTATCGATACTTACAACTTACAATTAATCGACGTCTATCCCAAAATAAAGAAAAAGTTATAGCAAAGTATAATGAAAATAGAGAAGAAGTCCCTTTGGAGTTATCCTAATAAGGTTTTTCTGAACTAACGAAGAGTTATTCAAATAATTATCAAAATTAGAAGTCATTTACCATAAGAGACTGTCTTCCCCTATATAATTCGAGAATATTCAAATGTGTAAAAAATACTTAGAACAAAATACGTTCTTAATTATTTTGAAGTACTTTCTATATTTTCCCTTATTCGAAAACACAAATTTTAAATTATTTTACTTTGTCCTATTCCAAATTGGCGGTATCTTTCTATTCAAAGATCGACCGAACTGCAAAATTTACATAGATAGTAATCAATTACTGATGTTCAAAGGCCAGGCGCTCCTAATAGAACATATTTTACCATCGAAAATCCAGGAAGATACTGTCGTCCCAAAGGTGAAGCTTACACATCTACAAGTTACCAAAGTTGCCCATAATCGCCACCCGATAGATTTGTTGGAACCCGATTCCGAAGACACATGGCATAGTTCCGACACGATTGTCTTGTACGCAATCATTGTAGTGACCGTAGTGATTAGGAAGTTTCTGAGAAACACACCAACAACCGAAGAACCAAGGAAGCAGCAGATTCTCTGACAGATTCTACTCTCAGGAGGTCTTAGGAGGGAGGAATTGTATGTATATGTGTAATGACTCGAATAGTGTGTGACCCCTAGTGCCAGCAGACTCAGCATGTAGAGTTTATTTAAAAGTCAAATTCTTGTTAATGGTTGTAGTTATTTTAATAAAAAAAAATTAAAACACAAGCGTCAATCCCCAAAAGTTAACTTGTAGGTAAGTATTATTTATGAAGTCGAGATGCTTACTTCATCAAAATCTCAAGAAATACAGAATTATATACAGAGAATACGGAGCCCATAAAAAAACAATTGTTGATGATATTAAATTGATATTAAACACGCAATTAACATAATAACAACGTAGTCCGTCCTGTGCTACTTCGGTCACAATGTTTAAAGCGCATTCCCCTTCTCTGCTGTCCCGGCCATTCGAGTCATTCTTGGTTGTGTGCTTCCGTGTGTCACATCCCACCACAGCTGGTCTGGTTTGTATAATAAATTCTCCTTATTTATATCAATTTCTTATACACGCTAACTTAAGATGTGTACTATCTTAGCTAATTTTCAAAGTAGCATAGGATAAGGACCAGCAGGTCGTCATTCTGAGGTTTCGTCGCGGCATTTTCATCGAGAAATTCAGAAGTTAAAGAAGGACGGCGCAGATGGCATCGCCAACATTATATAGGCGTGATTCCACGGTTCGCAATCGATCTCCAAGCCGTAGCATTGCGAGGTCAACACTCGGGGGTGGCGGCACATAGATCGGGGACAGAGAAAACCGACACTTGTGCAAAAGCGATGATGACGGCCCGCGAGGCGTCGCGTCGCTTCCTCGCCACCCCACCCACTCTCCGCCAGCCGGAGACGCCCAGCCTGCCGTCGAGGACGATCTCCTCTCCATTGAGTTGGGGGATGACATGCTAAGAATTCTAGGAGACGAACCAGAACAGCCCTGCACCTAGTCAAAGGTGCAAAAGCACTTCCGGCAATCTGACACCCGATTCTTTAACAGGGTGTGGTCTCCTGTTTTTCCTCGCTACCGGCTACCGCACAATTGCGACAGGCTGATGCTGACGATCGTCAACCCGGAAGTGGCAGCCATTATGTCGGCCGCCCACACACATCGCGTGGCTCACTTTATGGGTTCCTAGAAACAGCTCGGCGCACCACTGTCTGCCTTAGGAAAAGGTATTTCACTAATAATAGAGAAATCAGAAACTCTTCCAAAGCCTTAGTGGAAGAAAATCTCCCCTAGGTGACTCTGGCCGCCTCTTCTCACATTATTTTACGACATCAGCTCGTCTCGATGGTTTATATTCTCCCAATCTTAAACATATTGGAAGGAAAAATCTGGAAACCAGGGAGAATCCTCCTACCTTTTCAGGCCTGTATCAGACAAATAGAGGTTTTGCAAAAGAAAGAAAGGGGAGGGGGGGGCACAACCCTACTCTCGTACCATAACAAGACCTTTAAACAGGTATCGCCCGGTTCGTCAGAGGGAGACGAAACTTCCACGGGCGCGTCCCTCGAGGGAGTAGAAAGAAGATCGGCGTGAGGACCGGCGCTATCATCAGAGACGCTAGAGGTAAGCCTGGCGGGGCGCTTAAAATCTTTTCACTCTGCGTGGCAACAAATCACCACAGGTTCTGTCAGCTTGAGCTAGATACAGTTACCATTTGTAGTAATTTCAACACAACACGCCCCGGCTCGGCCGCAGCTTTTGACCACGGACGCTCCTCATATGCACAAATGCGTCGAGGAATTAAGAGCAATTGGGCCATTAATTCCTGTTTTCCTGCGCCAGGTCAATTGATTTCCAGCTTATTTCTCGCCAAAAATTATCAGGCAAAAAACGTTTCATCCTTGATTAAAAAATAATAATAATAATAATAATAAGTTTATTCAAACCGTACACTTTGCATGGACGATATTCGCACTGCACTGCGTCTCATTTCTGAGAGCTGTTTTAGAGGTTCCATTGACCTCAAGGACGCCTACTTTTTAATTTCAATCCGTCCCAGTGATCAAAATTTTTACGTTTCCAACACGAGGGCCAACGTTATCAGTTCACTTGTTACCCTTTTGCACAGGCCTCGGCCCCTTTGGTTTTCACCAAGTTGAAAAACTCATAGTTAAAACACTTCAATCGGAGGGAATTTTATCTATCTGGACGATTTCCTGATTTTGGGGGCGGATTATGGCGATTGTTCCAGGAAGGCTTTCTCGAACTGTCGATTTAGTAGAGTCTCTAGGTTTTGTTCTAAACTATGAAAAAATCATCATGTTTCGTCATAACGATGAAAATTTCCGGGTTTAATACTCGATTCTCACACCCTCCAGATCAATAACCTCTTTAACCCAAAAAAAAAACTTTTTCTACCAATTACACCCAAAAATGTACAATGTGAGTTCGCTTAATTAATTGGCCTCCTAGCTTGTGGACGCAGAGCCGTCAATTACGTATGGCTTTATACCAAGTTTTTTTTTTGCGAGACCAAACTACTAGTTCTTCGACAAAATAGGTTACAAAATAGACTCAAATGGGCATTTCAAGAGCAATGAGACAGATCTCCGTTGGTGGCATCAGAACATACATAAGGTTTTTAGTGCCAAAAATAGGAAATTTGTCCTAACGATTTTTCGGATGTTTCCCGTAGGGCTTAGGGTGCTGGGAGCACGAAACGCCCTTATTCGTGGTGGACATTGAGCGATCGCTTTTACATAAATATTTTGGAGTTACAACAAGCTTAGGGCTTCAATGTTTTGCTAACATCAAGTCTCAAACACCGTTCGTGGTGTTCCACAGCTCAAGTCTGGCCCACCTAAACAAAAAAAAAAAGTAGATCGTGAATCCATTGTCCAATCCACAGGAAAGTTTGAAGCACCAAGCGTCAACTCGTTCGCATCTTAGAGCAAAAAAAAGGCGTTAAATAACTTCATGCTTTAGAGGCCCTGGCGTCTTTGGTGTAAACGCCTTTAAATATGACTGGGCCGATCTTTATTTGTACCCATTTCTTCCTTTTGTATTACTTTATGAAAGATACAAAAATACAAAGATTTCTCCACGACCAAGCAGAGGGAGGGCATTCCTATTATATTGTCGCCTATTGGATCTCTCAACCCTGGTACCCCCCTTTTTCACCCAGGTCTCTGTTAGCACTCCAATCGTGTTCCCTCCAGGTGAACACAACCCGACTTGTTCTTTTCACCAACTTTCATCCACTGGGGCGACAAATTTTCCTGGGGGCCACACGTGTCTCAACGAAGCCTTCCGCCGCTGTGGCATCCCCGAGAAAGTCATAGAGACCATGCTCGCCTCTCTAGCTCCCGTAACACTCACAATACAGTTCGTGTTTCCAATTGGCACTTTTACTCCTCCCAAAGTGTTTCACCATTCGCAGGCAAGGTTTTGGAAGGTCTGATTTTCTTTCCAACACCTCTTGAGTCAGGGACAAGAGCGATACGGCCTTTTTAATGCCTATCGCTCGGCACTATCTTTCCTCTTGTCAGGACATATTTGTGAAGATCACAACATCAGACGCTTCATAAGGGGCTGGCGAGTTTACGTTCTGCCCGTCCTCGATATGCAACAACCTGGGACCCACAACAGGTGCTCCGGCTCTGGCAAGACACATCGACTTACACCTTGCCGTATTTACCCAGGAAACTTGTTAGCTTGTTGTTGCTGACTATTGGTCATCGACTAGAAACAATTTCCCTGATACGTCTCTCGGGCTTCGCTAGCCACGACGAAGGTGTTCATATTCTCACTTCGGATCAATTAAGTCGTCGCTTTGGGACCAAATCAACTAGTCTTGAATCCAATCTTTTTTCCAGGAAACCCAAGACTTGTTTGTGGCTTAGTCCATCTTAAGATACATTGATATGACGTACTTAATTAATCAGAACGAGGACTTTATATACAAAATAGGAAACCCCACAAGGTAGTCACGAAACAGACTCTGAGCCGTTGGGCAAAGCCATCTCTCCTTCAATCTGGTGTCTATATAGGTCTGTTCAACCCTCATTCAACACGGCCCGTCATACAAGCACTTCGGCAGCTCGTCGCCTGGGTACATCAGTCGATATTTGATGCACGGTGGACCGGTTCGAGAGCTCTATAACATTTGTTTGATTTTATCATCGCCCTCTGCTCAAGCCGTCATTATGCAACCATCATTTTGAAGTTCGTCTTCGCCTGAACGGCGAGAGTATATTTTAATTTCATTATTTTCTTATTTTATCACTTTTCTTGGTTCCCGGTTTTTTAAAACCATGTCCAAGAACTTTTTCAATGGACCGTTTTATTTGGCAACTAAGCTTTAAACATCTACGTTGTTATTATCTCAGTGATATCTGAAGGAATGGATGCCGAAAAATAATTAAACGATCAAACAAACTTACCTGTGAAATTCGATCGTAATTATATGAGGCATCCATTCTGAAGATATCACATCCCACCCTTCCCGCAACAGCAGTGGCAAATAAAACTCATATACTTTCAAACAATGACTGGAATGGCCGGGACAGCAGGGAAGGGGAATGCGCTTTAAACATTGTGACCGAAGTAGCACAGGACCGGACTACGTTGTTATTATCTCAGTGATATCTTCGGAATGGATGCCTCATATAATTACGATCAAACTTCACTGGTAAGTTTGTTTGATCGTTTAATTAAAAAGTGCAATTCCATAGGCACTTACAAAGTTTGATTGCTGCTGGTATTGTCGGAAAGGTGGGTGCTGTGAATCAGTCCAGTGCTTGCCCATTCGAAGAATTTAGGCGTAAAGTTTTATTGCATGTCTGATTGGAATTAAATCAGAAATGCACACGACCCAAAATAAAGTGAAATGAGGAATGAGGGGGTATTCCTGACAAAAAAAAAAGTGTAAAAAATTAAACAAAAAATGAGGGAGCTGTATTCAGGAAATAATTGTCTTTCATTAGTTATAAAAATTTGGCATTAAGAATTCATTCAGGAAGCGTGATTATTGTGTGTCCATTTAATGTCCTGTGTGATGTTCCAATATCTGGAAATTAGACAACAATAGCGGAAGAGAACAAACCATCAGGATAATGAAGTAGAAGCAAATGAGGGTTACCTATTAAATATACAAAATAGATAAGTGCGGCAGTTGGTGCATTACAAGGATTTTACAATATCTACCGACATATTGAAATGTTAACCTATCCGATTAGATACTTTTAAAAGAGTGAGGACTATTAAGCTTTTGTTAGGTAAACAATCTATCGACACTATACGTAGTAAAGGCTTTATAAAATGTATTACGAAAAAGAGCTATTGGCTCTGCCAAATACTTACTCGGCATGTCTGGACCTGGTGTCACTTCGTCAATATTGGTGGTCTTTGGTTTTTGATATTGAACATACTCTGGAGGACTAGGATGGTAAACATCCTCTAAGCAAGGACACTTGTAGACTGCCTTTTCATACGCGACTATTTGATTGCTAGCCGGAAACCCACCAAAGCGAATCACGTGGTAAGGCAAAACCAATGGAAGACATAATGCTATAATATCAGCTACAACAAAAAATGTAGCACAGACTATTAAAATTATGTCTAAGGTTGCTGAATTGATTTTGACACCAAAATGGCTCCTCTGATTATAAACAACATTTTATGTATCTACAAACCTAGGGAACAGAAATGCCATTTTTGTTTTTACAAGTTTGGAGTAGTTGATGCCAATTCATTACTTTCCTGAGACACAAATACAGTTTAATTTTTTAAGATGTTCTGATTGAATGTTTTTCGAACGTTTTTAAATTTGGTAAATTAATAAAATCATGAAACATTAATTATTAATTTTATTTATGATTGAAGTTTACACAGAGTGAACATAAAGTTCCGCACAAAATTCATAATTTAGTTATGTAATGTACTTACGAAAAGCGCTCGAACAGGTCGATTTTTGTTTTCAAATTTCCATTTTTTGACATAAGAATTTTGATGATGACGTCATCTGTTTTTGAACTATGACACCGTCATCAATTTTTACTTCAAAAAATTAAATTTTTATTCCTTGAAAAAGTATTATTTCACTACGAATTCGTGGTGAAATGGCGCAAATTAATCCCGAAGTGATTGAACGAAGTGTTCAAAGCGTTAAAACACGGCTGGGAATGTGTCAAATAGCCAAATAGGATTGAATGGTTGGTCCCAAGATTGTTGACAATGTGCACCACAATATGAAAACTTTTCGTTATCGCCGCAAGTAGAAATATCTGGACTGACATTTCCACGTTTGAAGAAATAAAAATTCACTGAAATTGGGTAATAAAATAGTAATAGTAAAAGCTATTTACCAGCAATTGTGTGTCCTATCAGAACTATTAAAAGTCCGAAGAGTTGGTACTTCATTTTTCTGAAATCACAAGTAACAAAAAAAGGGACTACAGAACTTTGAATGCATACCCTTATATCGAGTAATCAAACAATAACAAGCTACCCACTATAATGTTTCCAACAATAATTATACATTATATTAGTTTTCCAAGCTGTTGATGCATATAAACAAAACACACTTGATGAATAATTATAATTGAATTGTACCCATAAAAATCGGATAATAAATAAATTATTATAAATAAAGAATAAACACAATAATTATTGAATTCGTGCATAATATTAATTTCCATTGTTTCGTACAGATTGCGTGTGTAATAATCCGTCACGATTAAAAATGCAATAATGATTGTAAGAACCCGAATTTGAGAATTTTCAAGTACGAAACCTGCAACTTACGAAAGGAGAATGCAGATTTCCTACCCAACTACGATTTAGAGATGATCTAGGGAAAGGGAAAATCGGAATTAATGTGTAACCATGTTCCCTTTTTTATGTTTGACTAAGGTCGCGCACCTTACGCCCAAATTCAAACTATTAACATCGCAAAAAGAATACTTTCCAGTGTCGCAGGGGAATAATTCTTTCACTCCGGTATTTAGAAAAATATCCCGTTGAGAATAAATGCTTCCTGATGTCATACCGGGATGGTTCTTGCATCATGTTGACCAGTAAAGAAGCGCGCTCCGGATGCCGCGATCCCGGATCCGCTACGTTCCCGGAGCCGTCGCCGCTCCGGTAGGAAGAGGGCACAGTGATAAGAACCTGACTACCGCATTGCGCCAGGCCGCGCGCATCAACCAACGTCATCGTCTCCGCTCCAGCGTCTCTATAAAAGAAGCTCCGACCCGTTAGAACGGCAGTTGTGCACCAGCCACCACCCGGGAAAAAAGTAGTGACCAGTAAGAGTTGTGTGTTGTGTCCTCTCCGGACAAGTCCAATCCTGGCGGTAGTAGACCGACCAAGCTCTAGTGGAAGAACCGAGCAAGGTTGGCCGGCCATCATAACAAAGTATCCCCGGTTCAACTGGTCGCCGAAAACGGTGAACTCGGCTGTCCGGGGGGCCTTAGTACCACAATTGTTCAACATTTTTCACTGGTTAGCCCGTACCACACCAGACCTTAACGAGCCCG
The DNA here is from genome assembly GCA_963583935.1 of Diaperis boleti. Lineage (NCBI taxonomy): Eukaryota > Metazoa > Arthropoda > Insecta > Coleoptera > Tenebrionidae > Diaperis > Diaperis boleti. The sequence continues at coordinate 20,236,537 of OY757246.1, read as the reverse complement.
CCACCGCGAGAACCAACAAGACGATTCCCGAAAGACGTTGATAATGTTATACAGGGTCAACCGTAAAATCTGTCCCAAGCTATTGGGTGCCGATCCGGGCAGACCATGTAAATAGTTGTACACCGGGTGAATTATGAACAGTAGTATACACGGCGAACCAAAAGATCTTTCATAAAGATACCATTTGCTGATCCATTTAAATATTGTAAATAGCTGTATGTAAACTGTAACACTGAGTCGTATTTATTTTGAGTCGTATCATTGTTTATAGTCAACATATAGTCAACACCAGTTAAATTTGGTGCTCTGTGATTTTTGTTTGATGAGTGGTGTTTCTGCCCCGAGACAAATTTGAGTTTAGGTCTATTCGGAATCCTAAATCTTAGTGCATAGAGTGATCAGAGGTAAACTTTCTTTAAACCCGCTATCGATAAGTTTTGTTTGCTTTATTATAATTCAACGAATCGACTCGCCCAGCTGATTAGTTTTTGTAGGTTCAGCTGATAGAGTTTTTCGCACCCGTGTTCCTTTTATGTTACCTTGACCGTGGCCTACCTGTCTTGTCTTGCAGTGAGTCACCCTGATAGGTCCCCGGGTGTGAAGCTATAGTTATCCTGTGCGTCATCCCTTTCGTTGTGTCTTCCATTATTGGAGCATGAGTTTTTGCGCTAATTGTAACTTGGCTATCCTAGGTAAAGGTGGCACATTGCCATGTGATTGTTGTCACGCTTCCCTGCATTTGAATTGTACCGGCCTCTCCGAAAACGACATTAAGTGGACTAGGGCTAGGTCTAAATCCCTTAAACTTGTATGCAACAGCTGTAGCGGTAATATCACTCAATTTAAAAATCTGCAAGCGCTTATTGAGTCTGTACAATCCGATATCAACAAATCCATAACCAGTTTGCGCCATGAACTAACTGCCCAAATTCAAGCCATAAAAAATTCTAGCGATAATAACAAATTAACCATGGACGACAATTCTTTTGAAGAGGTATGTCAGGAGGTTAGGGAACGGGAATCAAGAAAGAATAACCTAATAGTCTTTGGCGTTGCTGAACAAAATTCTGAACTGGAAAGTGATGAGCGCACCAGTAAGGACAAGGAAGCGGTAAAGGATGTGTTGTCTACTCTACTGCCAAACCATCAGCCTGACAATGTTGTTTCGACTATGAAATGCATCAGACTCGGAAGGTTTAACGCATCCAGCTCTCGGCCACGTCCACTAAGTTTAACTTTTGAAGACGAGAATGCTGTTCATAAATGTATCCGAAGCGTCAAAAACTTTAGAGGCATCCACCGTTTTCAAAACATTTCAATTTCTTTTGATCGTACTCAACGTCAAATAAATTTATATAGACAGACTAAGCAACAATTAGAAGAACGGACTGAGAACGGAGAAACGGACCTCAAAATACGTTATATTAACAACATCCCTAAAATTGTAAAGTTAAACTAAGCCCCGCACCCAATTACAACTCAACTATTAGTATTATATACCAAAATGTTCGCGGATTACGATCCAAAGTCAACGATTTCTATAATAATGTTCATAGTTGTGATTCTGATATCATCGCTTTGTCTGAATCATGGCTCTCTAGCGATATTTCCGACAGCGAACTGTTCTCCATAGAATTCGCCACTTACCGTCACGACAGGAACTTGCAAAGACTGGGTATGTCAAGTGGAGGAGGCGTGATGTTAGCAGTACGAAATAGTATAATGAGCAGTAAAATTGATTTGTCGGCAGTTTCAGACGCCGTACCAAGCATAGACGTAGTAGGAGTAAAGCTTTCAATTAATGCATCTTTGCACATTATTGTTATTGTGGTGTATATTCCCCCATGGATTACACTCGCTGATTATGAGCTGTTCTTTGGTATACTTACCACATTGGATGAATTGAGTATGGACCAGGTTATATTGCTAGGAGACTTTAACACCCCGTCTTTTGATAATGCCGATGTCAATAACAACAATTTCAATATAGTTCTTAATAATTTTCAACTGTTTCAAGATTTTACTCAACTCAGTCTCGTAAAAAACGAACACAATCGTATGCTGGATCTCGTCTTCTCGAACAAAAGTTGTCGTGTCGAAAAATCTAACTCGCCTCTAGTTCCGGAAGATTCCTATCACCCAGCCCTTGACATCTCTATTGCAACCGTCAACTCCACCGTTCCAAGATTCCAGTTGGGCTGTACAAGTAATATTTTCAACTTTAAGAAAGCTGACTTTCTTCAAATGTACGATCAGCTGATAAAAACGGACTGGTCGTTTTTAGTAAATATTCAAGATGTCAACGAAGCATGTGATAATTTCTACGATGCCCTATACGCAGTTTTTGTGAAAACGGTTCCTCGTGTGATTGTAAATCCTAGTCGTAAATGCAGATATCCGCCATGGTTCGATGCCAACGTTATCAAGAGTATTCGTAACAAGCACAACGCATTTAAAAGGTATAAGAATCATAGATCTACTCATAATTACAACTTATTTAAATTTCAACGTTCACAATCCAAAGCATTGATTTCTGCAGCATATACAAGCTATATGGTCAATATTCAGTCCTCGTTGATTAATGATCCCAAAAAGTTCTGGGCGTATGTGCAAACTAAAAAAGGAAATACACGTATACCCGGTGTCATGAGTTTGGATGATCAAGAGTTCTCCACTCCCGACACTATTGTGAATGCCTTTAGTGACTTTTTTAAAAGTGTGTACAACGATTCTAACCCGAATGTTAACCTTCCTTCCCAAAAGTTGTTTTCACATACACTTTCCATCAATCACATCTCGGAAGAGGAAATTTTTTCTACGCTAAGAAACTCAAAAAATTCACTCACCACAGGCGTCGACGGTGTTCCTAGCTTCTTACTTAGAGACTGCGCCGCTGTGTTTAAAACGCCACTCTTACATATTTTCAATCTAATTTTAAAAACATCTAAAGTGCCAGATATTTGGAAGAAATCGTTTGTTTGTCCGATCTTTAAAAAAGGCGATGTAGACAACATAAAAAACTACCGACCCATTTCGCTATTGTGCAACTTCGCTAAGACATTTGAAGCCATTTTATATAAACATATTTATGGGGCTCTCAGCTCCGCCATCTCACCATACCAGCACGGCTTTATGAACCAAAGATCGACTACCACAAATCTTGCGTGCTTTAGTCAGTTCGTGGCTGAGGCACTTGACAACAAGCTCCAGGTGGACGTAATTTACACCGATTTTATGAAAGCGTTCGACCAAATTGATCACTACGTACTCTTAGAAAAATTCGAGTGGTATGGCTTTTCAACACCTCTTATTACACTATGCAAATCTTACCTACAAAATCGACAACAGAGCGTCAGATACAGAAATTTCGTCTCCAATCCGTACACTCCGACCTCGGGCGTACCACAAGGGTCAAACCTTGGCCCTTTGTTATTTTTGTTGTACATCAACGATATAGTGGACGTTCTGGCATGTCAAAAACTTTTGTTTGCCGATGATTTGAAGCTCTTCGTTGAAATCAGGTCTTCTGAGGACTGTCTGGCTCTTCAAAAGGATTTGGACGCAATTGTAAATTGGTGTTATTGTTAACTCAAGAGATATATCGTACGAAGGTGGAGTTTCGAGGTACGTAAAAAAGTTGCTCAAAGGTAGCCGCACCGGTTTTGTCGCGTGGCAGAATTGGGTCGACAGAGACGAACTACAGAATTTAAGGTTTCGGTAAAAAACATGCTCGATTCTACTAATAACACTTTCGATTTATGCAGTGCGATTGAACGTTGTTTTATTAAGTCTTAATTTGGGCGATACTTAACTTAAAGTGTAGGTGTAAAACTGCATATTTGATCAAAATTGTAATAACACAAAAAATCGAAGACGGGCCTGTACATCATCTTACACCTGCATACGTTCGACAAGTTTTTTATGTCCCTCGAAACTCCACCTCCGTACGATATATCTCTTGAGCCTACAATACGCGAATAGACTGTTTTTGAACATACATAAATGTAACATTATATCTTTTACTAGAAAACTTAATGTCTTAAACTATTCGTATAATGTTGAAAATGTAGCATTAAATGGCTTGTTACTGTTAAGGACTTAGGCGTAACTTTCGATCAGAAATTTAGTTTTATGATCATGTATTGAATGTTACCGGAAGATGCTACAAATCGTTTGGGTTCATATACAGAAATTGCAAAGACTTTAGCAACGTTAAGGCTTTGAATGTACTATATTTCTCATTCATAAGATCTCAATTAGAATACGCTGCCCTCATATGGAATCCTATAGACAGTATTTACATTCGCCAAATTGAATCAATTCAGAGGAGGTTTTTAAAGTTTTTGTCATTTGTTGTTGATGGTGTTTATCCTGTTAGAGGTTGTGATCACCAATCATTGTTATCTAGATTTAAGTATGAATCGCTGGAAACACGTCGCTCTATCATTGCGGTTAAATTTTTATACAAGTTGTTAAATAACAAATTGAACTGTCCCCTTTTGCTAAGTCAAATTAATATCGTAGTCCCTCGCCTCAACTCAAGACAGCATCTATCTTTTTATCCGAAGTGCTCTAGAACTAATGCTTTGTTCAGGTCTCCAGTAACAGTTATGTGTGAGAAATTTAACTCAATATCAGGAATATGCGATATTAATTATGATACCGAGTCACACTTATCAAATTGTATAATTCGGTTACAAGAGAGCAAGTAACTTTTTTTTTTTTTTTATCGTTAGTATTGTTAGTAGCTTTTTTAGTATTACATACATATTATTGTATTCAATGTATAATTTCCTGTAATTGGGTGCTGACCCGTTGGGAATAAAGCAATTATTATTATTATTATTATTTTTTGCGTATTGACCAGAAGGAGCTCCCCGTGATTCCGACCTTCACGGGGTTCCTTGCTGGTCAGGTCCTATTCGTACATCATAGCCACTCCTCAAAACCATGAGGTAAGTAGCTATGAATCCCGTGAATCATGTGCCCTGAGCAGACGCAACGACCCCAAGATGACCGCTTTCTGCATTCCAGCCGCAAGGGTCTCTGCCGGTTTACGGCAGGCAGGAATGATTTTCAGATTGGAGACGAGCGAGTCCTTGATGCCTCCCATGCACCCAATTACCAAAACGACGAGCTTCACTGAGTAACTTGAGTACAGCCTCCTAAGTTCAAAGAGCAGGTCTTGATATTTTGTCCGCTTTTCCTCCTCCTTGACGCAGATGTTATTTTCAGCAGGAGCCGAAAATTCAATAACAAACATCTGCTTGGAGGAGTGGTCCAATAGAACCACGTCAGGCTTGTTCGCTGTTATCTGCCTGACGGTGGAGAACGAGAAGTTCCAATAGATTCGGCACCTTTCGTTCTCCACAACGGACTCAATATCGTTCGGGACATAGGGCAGCACTGGTGTCTGGTCTATCGCATAATGGTGTCTTAAATGAAAGTATAACACTCTCAACGCCGCATTGTGGCGATGGATATAGGCCGAAGCTGCATACACCGGGCATGCCGCCAATATATGCATTGCTGTTTCAGGGGCCCTGTGGCAGGCCCTACAGCTCACATTCGGCACCTCTATACCCATCACGCGGCTGCGATAGACCAATGTGTTAATTACACCATCTAAAAAAAAGCAATTATTATTATTATTATTATTATTATTTTCACTTCCGCCAAACTAGACAACTGACCCCTGGCGTACCGTGCTCCGGCTTTTAACTACTCGAGGTCCCGTGGAGTATATCACGTTAAAAAACTGGCGCTCGAGGCAACCGCCGCCGAAAACAATGTCTTCCTTTTTGTCGACTTGACAGGTTCAGTAAATTTTGTGAATGCGTCTACGACCACCAACAAAAATTTGTTACCACCCTTGCTAGTCTCAAATGGACCGACATGATCTACGTGTATCGTTTGAAAAGTTAGGGCCACTCCTGTACCTGGAGCCACCATCGGCCCACCCTCAAGACCAAGTCTTTCTTTGAGAACGCGGTTCGTAAGGCGTTGCAGTTTGTGACTACCGTAAACTGTAACCCTATACAGATACACACGGAAGTGCTCCATCGTTTCAAGTTTGTAAGAGTGGTAATGTCTTTGGTCGACCGTTGTATGTTTACTGAAATATGCTACAACTCTTTGCTGTCCGTCGTTGTGTTTCTGTAGCAAAATTGCCCCAACAGTTATGGAACTCGCGTCCGTGTGAAGTTCGGTGGGTAGAGTGGAAGTGGAAGTGGAAGTGGAAGTAAAATCTCTAAAACTGGACCAAAATCCAAACCTAATTAGGCCCCAATTACTACCACACATCCCAAGAAAGATCCAACTGCTTTGCCTCCCTACTAAACGAAATCCACCAAATACCCAACGACCCAAACTTCAACAAAACCAAAAAAAAAAACTTAGAAGCAGTGGCGGATTTACACATTTGCCGCCAGTAGGCTATTCAAATTTTCCCGCCCTTACCGATCTATACAATTCGATACCATAGTTCATAATCATATTAATTAAAAAAAAAATGTCACTTATAATACGATAAGTAGTCAAAGTTATGTCGACAATCTCTAAGATGTCACGAATGTCATTGCAATTTCTTAAGATGCGACGAGTGCTTGCACGAGTCGCATTGGCAATTGCAATGAACATTAGTAGAATCATCTTAGAAATTGTCGACTCAACTTTGACTACGAATCGTATTCGGAGGACTATTCAGTGAACCAAACAATTTTTCTTAAAAGTACTAGTACAATAATTGTCGGCGACAATTTGTACTAGTACAATTATCACCGCAATTGATTTTGAAATTTTGAAATTCTACGGCTGCTATTGGTTGAATGTCACAGTTTGACAGGTGAACTGAATAGTCAATGAAATTGTAACTTTATGATTTGTGGACTATTGTCCTAATTACACCAATTTTTTCCGGTATGTAGTACGATGTAAACGAATTTCTATTCAATTTTTTTGCATTTTAAGTAAGTATAGTTTCACCATAATAGCGCTAAACCATACATTTTTCAATGAGGTGTATGATTATTGAATTTTCCAAAAACTGTATTTTTTAATATACTACCTCATTCCCGACTTTTTTCTGGCAATTCCGACGTTTTTCTGTCAATTTAGACTTTTTTCTGGCAATTGCGAAAGGGGTAGGACTATGGCGCTGTTTTGTTATCTAAAATTAAAATTTGAAATACTGTCCACATTTCGAGATTCACGTACAGGGAAATATGACCTTTTTGAAGTATGTTTCTTTGTGGGTTCGAGCGCGTAGTGCGAAGCACCAATTTCAATAATACACCAAAAAACTAATTTTTACAGACGATACCTTCTGTGGATCACTGAAATTGGTGCCTCGCGCTACGCGCTCGATCAGTTAAAGAAACATACTCCAAGAAGGTCATATTTCCCTATACGTAAAACTCGAAACGTGGACTGTATATAATTTTTCAAGTTTGGGCAACACGTCCTACCCCTGTCGCAATTTCCAGAATAAAGTCGGAATTTCCAGAAAAAAGTCGAAATTGCCAGAAAAAAAAATCGTTGTCAGTTATTCTTCCATTCATGTCAGTTCAACGCCCTCGTATCTTGCTGATTCGTTACGAATTATTTATTCTAATATATTATGATTACTCCTTATGATGACTATCTTCTTACCTACTTTAAGTTTCTACGCAATGCAGTGGTAGCTTAAAGGGGGGGGGAGGGTAGGTCACTGTTATCAGAGTTGTTATAATATATGAATAATTTAGTCGTAGTAACAAAACGAGATTGCCGGCTGCAAGTCAGAGCCGCATAAAAAATTATGCAATATTTCATTTTAGCTCCTAGTTTATGCACTAGGGCTTGGTTTAGCATCATTTTCCAGGATTGAAACGTCATTACACCAATATACTAAACACAACACAGAAATATAATAATATATAATAAACTTAGAATCTCAAAACACAATTCACGTAAATGAATGAAGTGCATAAATAAATGCAACGGACAACCCGCCATTAAAAGGCGCGAAAAAAAAACAGTCCGATCCTGTTTCATCAGTCGCCTGCCGTAAGTGCCGTAACTCACTAAATAGGCGGCGTATTCTATATTGTAGAAAATATATAAATTTGAATCTTTTTAATTTCTGTAAGACAAAAAAAAATTTGGACCCAAATTTGCCGCCCCTAAAATCTGCCGCCCTAGGCTCCAGCCTACTCAGCCTGCTGGTAAATCCGCCACTGCTTAGAAGCCTCCTACTTAATCCGCAAAATGAAAAACAATAAACACCAGCCCCAGGACGCCAGGATGAACCCACGAACCCCCAAGATTATTGTAACCCCCCAAAGAAATTTTGTATTAGAAAAAGTACCATAAATTATAATTAGTAGTATAAGTTTTAGCATTATATAGAATCAAGTGCTGAAAAGGCCCTAAGCCTCAACAGCACCGATACTCAAATTGTTAGCCCTTAAGAATATAATTGTAAACGAATACAAAGACAAATAAATGTAAGTAGGTATTCCGCCAGTTGGAACGCCCCCCACTCCTACTACTCTGAGGCCACGCCCACTACGACCGAAAAACCGGTTTTCCTCAAAACTGCTTAACCGGAAAACCGACGTCACGTAGGTAGGCGTGGTCTCAGAGTAGTAGCGTGGGGACCGGACAAGTCTGTCTGGTCAGCTAGTATTTGAATAAATCAATAATAAATAAAAAAATAATAAAATAAAAAAATAATATAAAATAAGTATTTGAATAAATAACATTTAAATATCACTTGTTGCTTTGTTTGTCAGTTGAAGACTCGGATGTTGAAGATTGATAAGTACACGGTTGACGCGTCGGTGATGATTTTGGAAAACCCCTACGGCAAGTGATATTTTAATGTTAATTCTTCAAATACTAGCTGACCCGACAGACTTTGTCCTGTACAAATTCGTTTTTGGACATATCGCGAACAATACATAAGTAAAAACAAATGTAATTTTATTTTAATTGAAGCTGTAATGCGTTTTTCCAGATTTTTATACAGATCTTCCAAATGGTTTTTCAGTTGAAAACATTCAGTTAAGTTATTTCCGTGCCGGTACCATAACGAACAAAACTAAAAATCAATATGAATTTGGAGTTTTTCCGAATATTCCGACTTTTCTTTGCGATTTTCTCAAATTTTCTCTTCTTGAAAACTATTCCAAGACCATAACGAAGAATTGCTCATATCCATCGTTCGAATCGTGAGTTATGGTCTTCAGTTCATAAAAAAACACAGATAAAAGCACTTTCAGTTTTTCCTGAATTTTCCAATCTTCCAACACTATTTAAACCATTACGAATTTAAAAAAAAAATCGCCCGATCGGTGCAGCCGTTCTCAATTAATGAGCATACCAACGAACAACATTTCATTTTTTCATAATATTTTTTATAGCTCGCCTCATCCCAACTTCCAAATCTCATGGATATCGTTTCTTTAATTTCTTCATTATTAATTAACTTTTGAGGTTGAACCTTAAAATATATGCGTAATACTTACTTTGACGACAGGGAAGATTTATTATATTGTTACCTAAAATTAGATGTGGTACCGCATTTGGCGTCAAATGCTTTTTTAACACTATGCTTTTATAAATCTTCTGAACCCCCGGGCAGACCGCGACAGGATCCCTCGAGCACTAATCGGGTTAATAATGTTGATTGCTTATTCATAGATTCATAGTTTGTTAATGGTGATTAAGATAAATTAGTATTATGAAGTCTTAGAAGTTGTTATTCTAATATACAGGGTGTTTTTGAAATGCATGTGAATAAAAAATTTGGGCCATCTAGAGGTTCAAAGAACCCCAATAGTCCATTTTTTTTGTCTAAAATGATGGGGATAAATTAACCATGTCCACGCATAGTCCACGCCACTGTCAATTGCATTTTCAAGGCAGATACAATATAATTGAATCCTAGCAACATAAAGTGACAACCAATGGTTAATTGTCAATTATAGATTGACAAGTGTATAATGTCAAAATTTTTCATAATTTCAGATTTATTGTTAATGTGAACACGTTGTTCGAAGAAGAAAAAATTGTTGTATTTGAACGTGTAAGCAATGAATAGAGAACTATGAAAATAAACAAATAAATAAATACCAAAACAAAAGGCTAGAAAGCTACAATAGTGTTTCCTATCACAGGTGTATGATGCGCATAATGTTCGCGCATGGTCCAGTTTGAGTGGTAAATTTGAATTTTCCCTTCATTTGATAGATTTTGCATGGAAATGATTCGCCCGCGTGCGTATATTCGGGTGAAAGAATGACGATAGGTGCAAAAATAGTAATGACGAAGAATGGCAACACAAATGTATAATTTTAACGCTAATCCAGACTATTAAACTTAAATAAGTTAGTACGCGTGAAGTGCAAATTGACAGTTGACGAGTTAACAAGTGGGAAGAGAGACGCATTGGCATTTGACTGTTAAAGAAAAAGAACAATCGAGCAAAACCTCTATCAAATCCCAAAAAAAGTAAGGAAAATTATAAATCAATTAAAAGGGTCATTCATGTGTTTGTTCAGTGGACAGAAAAAACTTGGCAAAGACTGCCCACACTACAGTTATTTCATTTTCCTGATCACTATCACTATTTTCCTGTTCAAGTCAGTTATGCTAAATGTTTTTATATAGTGCAGTATATGCCCATAGCAAAACTCTCGAGGCATAATATTTCGCGTTGGGAAGGTTTTCCAAATGATAGGAAACACTGCTGGTTTCTTCCTTTTCCTACATAGTTCACGCGTTGTGTTAGCTGTCGACTCTCACCAGGCACCGTTGTCTATATATGGGTATATTGGCAGTTTCGTCTCTATCTTATCTTGTACTCTTACAAAGAAAAACACCTGATAGTTAAATATGTACCCATTTTACCCTGTTTTCCATTATTACCTTTCTATTAAAACCGACTTTTTGCCAGCCGCTGCTAACTTCCGACCTGCCAAAAACCTCTTCAGTGCTATAACGCTATTCTCATTTATATTTCGCAATGGTAAAATGGCCCCTGGACCGTCATTTTCAGTCAAAACGACTTCTGCAAAGGGTAATGAAGAAGCCATGTCGACTCCAGACTTCAAGTGTCATTTAAACGTCAATCGCATCAAGGCAGGCGAAAGTAATTCCTTCAATAGATCCAAATCGACATTTCTGCCATTAGCGAACCGTTTTTGATTGATGATGCTGTTCTTACATTCATCACAATGCGCGGCATGATAAACACTTTTACAAGTAAATTCTTTAACAAAGTAACCAGTTTTGAGGGAAATTTGAAACTTCCCGCCACAACAGATTCTTGGGCATGCGCACTGCAGCCAAGAAACTGACCTATAGATGTTCAAAATGCCGCCCACCAATCAACGACTGTTGGGTTCTGGCAATTACTTCAGGATTTCTTCTAATTTCTTCAGCAGCATTTTGAACGCGGTTTTTTAAATCCTCAACGGTATTTACAGGCGTTGCATTAATTAATTGTCTCATGTAACCCCACAAAAAAAATCACACACATTAAGATCCGGGGATCGGGGAGGCCATAACATAAATTAATTGTCTCAGGTAACCCCACAAAGAAAAATCACACACATTAAGATCCGGGGATCGGGGAGGCCATAACACTGGCCCATTCCTTCCTATCCATCTTCCCGGGAAATTTTGATCTAGCCAGGTCCGCACTTCGCGAGCGTGATGAGAAAGGGCTCCATCATGAAGATACCACATAGCACGCCGAGTAATCAAAGGTACATCTTCTAATAAGTTTCCTAGCTCCACATTTAAAAAAATCAAATACGCGGCGCCAGTTAAACGAGGGAGCAAAATGTCTGGACCTATCAATTTGTTACCAACTACGCCAGCCCACACGTTGACACTAAATCGGTCCTGAAAATGGCTCTCTCGTACTGCATGGGGGTTTTCGTCGCACCAGATATGCGTATTGTGTGCATTGAAATATCCATCTCGCGTAAACGTTGCCTCGTCGGTTGATAAGATTTTAGCAACATAACGAGGATCTTCTGCATTTCTTCGGAGTACCTAACCACTCACAAAATCTCATTCTTCGAGGGAAGTCCCCAGGTTTCAATGCCTGCACCTTTTGGATGTGGTAGGGGTGGAGGCCCTGTTCATTTAATGTTCGCCACACGACAAACTGTGAAACGCCCACACGATAAGACAACCTTCTTATGCTAATTCCTGGTTCCTCTTGAACGAGGTCCAGAATACGTTCCGCCCGCTCTTGACCGCGGTCGTTTGAATTAGGACGAAATTGTCTATTTTCTCTGAGTCGTCGAACAATAGAGCTAAATGTTCGACTATCCCGCAATCTACGGTCTGGAAACCTCTCATGATAGAGACGTTGTGCCTCACAAGCGTTTGCTAAGGCCCTTCCGTACAACAAGACCATGTCGGTCATCTCAGCATTTGTATAGACTTCCATGTAGATGGAACAATTATGACGGCAATCTGACACTTCAAAAAACTAAAATTTACCTGTTATTATTGTTGCTAACCGAAGAAGAGGACATTTTTAATCAGATTTGAGGCAGTAGCGGACGGCAGTTTTTGACTAAATTTTGAATGATTTTTATCTCGAAAACGAAAAAACTTTTATTACAAAAAATTTTGATATTGACTTCCTCTCATCGTGACCAATTACCGATTTTATTTTTGACATGCATTTCAATACACCCTGTATAAAAATCTCGTGTCACTCCTCCGAGACCAATTTTTCGGCTCGACCGATTTCTATGAATCTTTATTTGTATATTTGTCAGGTATGAGCATAGGTGGAAAACTATTTTCCACATGGATATGGGGGCCATCTCGGTCCTCTTGGGCCGGATCGACTTTTCGGCTAGACCGATTTTTATATCTTTTTTTTGTATATTTGGCAGGTACGAGAATAGGGGGCAAACTATTTTACACATCAATATGGGGGCCCTCGGGGCCCCCTTGGGCCGGACCGATTTTTCGGCTCGGCCTATTTTTATGATTTTTTTTTGTATATTTGGTAGGTATGAGAATAAGTTGTAAACTATTTTTCATATACACATGGGGCCCAGGGAGCCCCCTTGCACTGGACCGATTTTTCGGCTAGACCAATTTTTATGATTTTTATTTTTATTTTTTTCGTATATTTGGCATTTAGAAGAATAGGTGGTACACCATTTTTCACATGGATATGGGGGCCCAGGGGGACTAAACCAATTTTTCGGTTTCTACCAATTTTTATGAATTTCTTTTTGTACATGTTTTTGGCAGATACGAGAATAGGTGGTAAACTATTTTTCACATGGATATGGGGGCCCAGGGGTATATTAAAAAATATTGCTTCATATTTTGTGTTGCTGACAATAATTAACAAATGACAGACAACTGTATTATTAATTGCGGTACATCTATTAATTTATGTACTTATTAATTCTTATTAAAAGTTACTTTAGTAATACGTTAAAAATTTAAAGAAATTATTTATTAAACAATAAAAATAAAATGTTTTCTAAACTTCCATTAAAAAAGTTACAAAAAACAATAATAAAAAATTGAAATATGCTTACATGTCAATCATATAGTTGTTGTCAAAAAAATATTTTGGTGAAGAAACCCCTATTGTTTTTTATATTCTACTCTACGAGCTTGTAGAGGCAATTTTCGACCTAGAATAGATGTTTGTTGATATTTGTTGTTATATTTATTCTTTTCAGCAAAATTAATTTTCCTTGTTTCTTTACAGGGTTTTAAAAAATATTCTCTTTAATAATAAGAATAAAAAAAATAAGAATAAAAAAAATGTACAGTGCGATTTGAAAAAAAAAAAAGTTGAGTGCCATCTGTCAAAATATTTACATCAAAAATTGTTTTCAAGTAGTTAGTGTTGAGTTCTTCCTAAACCGATTTTATTTGATGTCCCACTCATTTAAAGCGTTTATAATAAACACGATATAGAGTCAAAATTATTATCAGTCACGCTGTATAAAAAATTAACAATCTGAGAATCAGAAGACCATAAAAAGTTGAAAAACTGAAATCCCAAATGGTTAAAAATTGAATGTTCAAAATCGCAAATTACCAATTTAAAAACCTGAAAAACTGCCTCCGAAATAGTTAATATTATAGTAGTGGAACTTTACATACCAATCTATACCCACACACTTCATGTCATTTACTGTAAAATAAAAAATTAAATAAAATGTACAAAGTAAATTACCTCTCTTCTGATTTGACCTGGTCACTGTGACATTTTTATCTAACAGAGTAGTCACTTTCGCCCGGTTTGAACTTTATTTTTTTTACGAAAATGGGGTGACACATTGGAGTCCACAATGTGGTCCAAACTTCATAACGATCGGTTAACCGGTGTAGGAAAACATAAAATACAAACAAACAAGCAAACAAACACAAATCTTGATTTTTATATAGTAGTCCAGGAAAAAGGGGGTTTTGATCGCAAAAGGTCGGACAGAAATGAAATTTGGTGGGATGATAGACATAGGTCTCCTGATAGTACATCTGAGTTTGCGACCTCGGGGGCTTGCCGCTCGAGGGGTGGGGGGGTAAAAACTCCGCACCGCGACGCTTTTCGGAAAATAGCGCCGTTGTTGTAAGTGCTATCGAAAAAAAGTTCAAATAAAATATGAAGAGAACAAAATTGTGGATAATTTTGGTTTTATTCATTTTTTGTTTGCGACCAACAGTTTCCGTTTTACGGAGCGCCAAATTTGGGGGTTGATTTGCAAATTCCAACAAAATCAAATTGGATTTCTATTTGGGTGCGTGCTGGGAGTTGATAACCAAAATTTCTAAACTTTATAAATTATATCTTCTAAAAAGTCAAATTTACTTGGACTAGATTTTTATCGGCACATATCTCGAGAAAGATTCAATCTAGTAAATTTTTAGGGAGTTATTTTTGTAGTAAATTTGATCAGCTTTAATTTTTGTTCTAATGATTGTTTACGTAGGACACATAGTTTTCGAGTTATCTATATATTTTATATAAAATCCAAACACCACTCACTGACTCATCACGAAATCTCCGGATCCATCGAAGGGATTGCAATGAAACTTTGCACGCTTACTTATTTTACCACGTAGGCGCTCGCTAAGAAACGGTTTTAAAAAATTACATTCCAAAGGGGGGTAACGGTGCTCCCCGACCCGTTAATCTCTGTATCCACTGAACCCATTCCAATGAAATTTTGCACACTTACTTATTTCAACACGTAAGCGCCCACTAAGAAACGGTTTTTCAAAATTCCATTCCAAAGGGGGGTAACGGGCCCCCCCGCCCCGTTAATCTCTGAATCCACTGAACCGATTGCAATAAAATTTTCCACACATACTTATTTCACCACGTAAGCGCCCACTAAGAAACGGTTTTTCAAAATTCCATCCCTAAGGGGGGTAATGGGACGGGGGAGTTGATCTCTAGATCTACTAAATAGGTTGCAATAAAATTTTGCACACTTAATTCTTTTACCACGTAGGCGCTTACTAAGAAACGGTTTTTTAAAATTCCATTTTTAAGGGGGTTAACGGGACAGGGGAGTTAATTTTGAGATCCACTGAACCGATTGCAATGAAATTTTGCACACTTACTTATTTCACCACGTAGGCGCTCACTAAGAAACGGTTTTTTAAAATTCTATTTTTAAGGGGGGTAACGGGGCGGGGGAGTTAATCTCTAGATCCACTGAACCGATGCAAAAAAATATTTACAGACCTCAAAAAAGGGGCGTAAACGGGGAGAATAATTTTCCTGAGAATTCTCATAACTGGATAACAAACAGTGTTACAAACGCGAAAATTGGGATCTAGATTCCGTTTTTAAGAAGACCGGACCCGTGCTTGATGATTTTCCAAAAAAAAAAAAAAAATACAACTGCGAAAAAAAGGTGAGGGTGGATTTGGGAGTCATTTTTCTCAAAATTCTTATAATCTGAAGATCGACAATGTTACAGGCATGAGAATTGGCACTTGGACTCTCCTTTAAAAATAACTAGACCCGTGTTTGACAATTTTGAAAAAAAAAAAAAATTACAAACCGCGAAAAAGGGGTGTAAATGGGAAGGGTAGTTTTCCTGAAAATTCTCATAACTGGAAAACAAATGGTGTTACATACGTGAAAATTGGGATCTAAATTCTCCTTTAAAAATGACTGGTCCGATTTACCAACTGTGAAAAAAGGGGAGGGTAGATTTGGGAGTAATTTTTCTCAAAATTCTCATAATAGAGATTGACAATCTTACAGGCATGAGAATTTGCACTTGGACTCTCATTTAAACATAACTAGACCCGTGTTTGACAATTTTGCCAAAAAATATTTACAGACCTCAAAAAATGGGCGTAAATGGGGAGGATAGTTTTCCTGATAATTCTCATAACTGGAAAACAAACGGTGTAAGATACGTGAAAACTGGGATCTAGATTTTCATTTAAAATTCACTGGGGACGTGTTTGAGGATTTTACAAAAAAAAAATTACCAACTGGAATAAAAGAAGGTAGATTAGGGAGTGATTTTTCTCAAAAATTTTATGACTTCGAGACCGACAGGCATGAGAATTGGCACTTGGACTCCTAAAATAACCTTAAAAATAACTAGACCCGTGTTTGATGTTTTTGCAAAAAAAAAAATGTTTTTTTTACTGTTTGTTATTTATTAATTAAGGGGCTGTACCAATTCTAAATATAAGTGCCAGTAAAGCCAAACCCAACTTACGCGGGCAAAGCCGCGGGTAACTGCTAGTAAGCAATAAACGTAAGAATTTTTCTTTGAACCTATTTTGGAGTAGGGAGAGACACACTTAAAAAAATCATATCTTTTGTAATATACAACCAAATCCATAAATGGGACATCTACAAACTCGGAAAACATTGCTCTTTCAGAAAAAAATATTGCAGAATTAATTAAAGTCGATCTTTGTTGCAATCCGCACTGAAAACTTGATTTTGTTGGAATTTGCAAACCAACCCCCAAATTTGGCGCTCCGTAAAACGGAAACTGTTGGTCGCAAACAAAAAATGAATAAAACCAAAATTATCCACAATTTTGTTCTCTTCATATTTTATTTGAACTTTTATTCGATAGAACTTTCAATAACGGCGCTATTTTTCGAGGAGCGTCGCGCTGCACTTCACCCCCCCCCCCTCGAGCGGCAAGCCCCCGAGGTCGCAAACTCAGGTGTACTATCAGGAGACCTATGTCTACGATCCCACCAAATTTTATTTCTGTCCGACCTTTTGCGATCAAAAAACCCCATTGCCTGGACTATAGGTATTAGATTAGATTTACATTATCACAAATAAAATGTTTCACTAAGTTATAATAAATATTAAATGTAGTAAATGTGCACACATCGCAAACTTCAAAATATTTTAATAATAATATAGTACTTGGTTTTCTCAGAACTTCCAACCACATTTTTTGAATGACCATTTTCTTCTCGCCTAAAAATTTTGGAAGGGTAATAACCCTAGCAAATTTTCATGCAAATTAAAAGAGACGGGAATATGTATGTATGTCGCAACCGTTGGCTGTTGAATCTTTAGAAAGAGAGTTTTTTATCAAGTGACCTTAATGGTGGCTTACCTTACCAGGTGACTTACCTCGGACCTGGTTTCACCACATTGATTCACCCCACCTTGGTACTACCACCCCATCGAAGTATCGTCCGTTGCGCAAGCTGGACACTATAAAACCCCACAAGGCACGTTCTTGCTTGGAGTAACATCTAATTACACTCGATTATCCTGTTTTGCTCTGCAGACCTAATCTCTCTAATAATTGTAAGTTATAAATAGTAGTGTAACAAGTGAATAAATTGAATTTCTGTGCTCATCTCCGACTGATTTCTAATCCCACCGCGCCCCGACGCCGACGATTACAACACCAATTTTTGATACAGTTGATGTTTATATGTATTTATCAAATTACAGGTAATCCTGTAACGTCTTCAGTTATAACACTTAATAAATTGTTTTAAAATTTTACGTAATCAGCAGAAAGGAAATGGTTCAATATCCATCAGAACGTAACCAGTGTTTGAGAATCTTTTCTGAAGCTAAAGTGTGTCCAAACTGAAAGTCATCAAAAAATTTTGTCTTTTTTGACCATTAAAGGCGTGAAAAACTTATCAGTCAATACCGACTAGTTTTCAACACGACAATTGCAAGAAACCGCAACACACCAAACACTACACACACTTTCAAGCTCACTAACAACGTTCTAATGGTTACCTATATGTTTTACATTCAAAGCGTCTTCTTTTAGTTGAGAAAAAGAAATGCCTTAAATTCGTTTAACTACTGGCAATCTTCTATGTGTCTTAATAATGGGGTTAATAATTTTCAAAAACAGCTTTTCTAGAAATTAGACGAAAAATATTATACTCCTATTTTTTGTTTATTCGAAATCACGTGTTTACTGGGTAAAATTAAATCCGAAAAATTTGTCTTATTTGAAACGCGCGTCTTGTGTGACGTCAACACGGAACAAAATTCACCACCCAAAAATTCAGTTACTAGACGCACGGGCTAATGAGAAACGCGCTAACCAATTAGAATGCTCCCCCGAAATGATGCCACAAAAGACGGTAAATGTACAGCGTTTGAAAGTAGTAGCCAAAATTGCGATTTCTGTTATCTCACAAAACAACTTTATTGAACTTCAGAACACATTTTAGGGATTCATGTTATACTATAGTCTACGAGATGCTATAATCAAATTCGTCAAATTCAATTGAGGGGGACGACACCATTGCGACAGATTAAGTCTTTGATGTGTGGTAAAAAAAGGTAGAAGGAAAAAAACCTTACCATTAGGTTTTTGAAAAAAAAAGAAAGATCATATAAAAGTTATATCACAAAAGTATATTTTGTTTTTGTTTTTTCATTATAATTAAAAAGTTACATCGAATTAAAAATAAATTTTCGAACCCAGTACCGAGAACGCGCCGAACAAACCCGAGCATTTGTGACGTCACAATGTTAATTTCTACACGTTTCTACTAATTATCAGAAGCAGCTGTTACACTGTTTCACTTTGACATCTTGACGGACAGTAATGTCAGTAATGTCAGCGTCTTTTTAAAGTATGCGATATGACACAATGTATATCTGCTTCCTCACCAAAGTAATTTAGTTTTTATATTGCATTATATTTAGTTTCTGGTTCTAAGACTAATGAAACCGTACCTCATGACAGGACATGAATTATTATTTATGGATAATTATTTCTATAATAGTTATAGGCTTTCTTAAAAACTGCTTACTCAAAAAACTTTTTCTACTATAACCTTACGATCTAACCGAATAGAATTGAACAAAAAAAAACTTAAAAAAGGACAGCATTTTTGGGTTCGCAGAAAACAGGTTTGTTTCGAAATAAACTTCATGTTATAGTGATTACCACTGAACATCATCTTCGATTAATAAAAACCCATAACAGATATGGCAAAGACATGATAAAGGCGTCGATAAATACGATCAAATGACACCTATACACTTACTCAACTCCAAGGAAAACCATTCGATGGTATAAAATGGTACTTTTTCAGATGCTGATTTTATATGGAATTCTCTTTTTCTCTACAAAAAATATTGCAAAAATTTAAATAAGGCTCTTTGTTTTGTGGAATATAATATAATTATAATTAAATTATGATGTTTGAATTTTCGTAATCCACCGTGAAGCGCGGAGATTGTCAGGTTCGCTGGGGTCAAAGCCGACTCATGCCCTCGTTAAGCGAAACCACGAGCCGCCACTGGTGTAGCTCCACCATCATCTTCACAATAGTTGGTTCCTTCTACTCTTGGTTTTTGGAACGGTTGATGGTTTGAGTCTTCAGGGAACTTACAATCTGCTGGACCGTTGTGTTTCAAACAGATTTTTGAGCCGAGTCTTGATTGAACCTTCGTGGGCTGAAGTATTGAAACACACGTTGTTTCAAGGAGTAGCACACTTTCGAGCCTAAAAGCAAAAAAGCAAACGTAACCCCATACTTACCGGAGTGCATTCTTCTGAAACGAATAACTTTACGTCGTCTTCACGTTGAAGACAAACGATGTAATATTTGAGACCATTGTGTTTTACCAAGAACAGAAGACAGAATCAGGACAGAATGGACAGAATGCCCAAGAATGCCTAGCAGAATTTGGTACACATCTGGTACACATGTGCAATGTGAAATTACCTTCCCTTCACCTTGTCGCCCCCGGGGTGCATCCACAAACTTCGTGCTGCCAATCTCCCAATACAACCATCACCCGCGTGTTACCGAATGATAACTGACACTTTGACATCTGCTGACATCTCATAGTGAAATTGTTAACTGTTTAACATTGTGACGTCAGAACCAATAATGGCGTCTTCGTAGTCACGTGGCTTTTTATTTTATCAATTTTAAATTGTTTATAATTAATTTTAAAAGAAGTTTTGAAAGTCTTTCGCATCGGCTATCAATGTAATTTATTCTAAAGTTTTAAAATACATTAATAAAATCGATATTTATTTCTTTTCAAAAACCTAATTAAATAAAAAACTATTACAATCTGAGAACCAATTTTTGGACGAATTCAAACATGTGTAGTACTTACCTGATTGGTACCTTACATAATAATAAACTTGTTCAAAAAACAGTTTTTTTTTTTAAATTTAATTATTACTTGTATAGGTACTTGTGGTTTTATGACTATTTTTATTGGAAGTAAATTCTCAGCAGCATTATAAATTAGTTTGTCATAATTTTCTATGATGATAGGTTGAAGTCCATTTTAAAATCACTAAATGAAAACGTAATTAAAAAGCTTTGGACTCGGCAATATTTCTTTTTTTTTCTCAAAAGGAGAAGACTTATCGCTCTGTATAAATTCCCAACAGTGGTCCCACTCCAAAGTTATCGATAACAGTATCAATGATATTGTTATAAAATAATTTCCACCTATTATTACGTGAATAAGAGCTTCTGGGATTGGTCAATTTCAAAATAGCTACTAACAGAGAAAAAAATGCCCACTTGCTACTCCTCATTGTTAACGACGATTTTCTCTGGAGAGCCAGTTCTGCTATTCTTTAACTTTTTTTTAAGCATGTAACGGCCCTAAACCACAACATTTCTGAAAGACAACGTGAAGACATTCATCATACATAATCATAATCATGCTGTCGGTCTGACAAGATACGAGGGGGTATTGATATATTGTTAGCCTACTATAGAAGCAAATAAAATTTGGAACTCAAAATATTTTATTATCTAACGTAGTCTCCTCTTAAATTAACATATTTTTTACAGCGATCTTGCAGCGCCTCTAACCCTTTCAAAAAAAAAAATTCTTCTTGCTCCACAAACCACCTGTGCACCCCTCACCCAGTTAATCAATCTCTGTTTCACCTCTTTGGAAAATTTTATCCATTACACCGATTCCAAAAAAGAAGAAAGTTTCTGGCCTAAGTGATTTGAGACCTATTAATATCTGGTTGTCTACTAATTGCTGAGTCGGTGATTTATAAACAATTGAATAAATATGTGTGTGCCTATAATATATTGCCCTCCACACAATCTGCTGGATCTATCTAAGGCGTTTGACTTAATTGACATTCACTGTTTGTTAAAAAAATTTAGTTACTACGGTGTATTATGTAACTCTACTTACAAATGGTTCCAAATTACTTGCATCAAGACGTAAACAAGTCTGCCGTATTAACTCCTCTACGTCTAGGCTATGTCTAATGCGCACAAAATTCATAATTTAATTATGTACTGTTTTTGCAAAAAACACTCGAACAGGTCGATTTTTGTTTTTAAATTGCCATCTTTTGACATCAAAATTTTGTTGATGAGGTCATCTGTTTTTGAACTACGACACCGTCATCAATTTTTTTAAATGGTAACCCCCTAACTTTTTTTGGGTTTTAAATACACTTCTCAATTCAACAAGAGTAAAAAATTGATACTTTGTATAACTTTTTTCAAAAATTAAATCTTTATTCCTCAGTATACTAATTATATCAGTACTGTGGTAAAAATTTATTGTAAATTGGTAATGTGAGAGTTTCTCTTCATCATTAGTGAATCCGGAATGCAGCTTAAGTAACAGTAATGAGAGATGCACCTGATTCACATGAATTTGAAAATTATTAACAAAATTTGTTTAACAAAGCTCAAGTATTCCAACGAATAATTTTTTGGTCTCCACATTTTAAATGCTCCTTTCTTAAATTTAAAAAGTCTTGCAAAACAAGAAACATTTTAATTAACATTTTAACACCAAACAGTGGCTCTTGTAAGCAGGATGTATATCAAACCTTATTGACTGTTATTTTTTTCACAGAAATATGTGAATGTGAAAATATCTTCTAGAACTAACTTCTACAGTGGCGACTACCTGTACTGGTTTTCCCAGGAAACATTTTCATTTCTTCGGCAGCCACTTATTTAATGAATAAATTTGCATTTAATTTTGGCGAACGTACCGTAATCATTATTCAGCGTAAGTATTTACCGATGACAGTCTATACTTTGCCCCCTAATTATTAAATTGTGCACTTGGAATTTCCAATATAATAACAGGTAGTGTGAATTTGCGTTTGTTATTTAACCGCAGATGTCAGGTCATCGTTAATCTTCATAATATTTCGGTGCCTGCGCTTATGCACATTTAAATGCCAAAATTCCCAATGATAATGCCGTGTCCATTAGAAAAAGGATTTCTGACTACAATGACATTGTGTTCATTAAAACTATGACTTAAAATTTACATAGCCACTGGTGGAGAGTAAACTACTTCTGACCTTCGTGAGACCATCAGCAAGGCCTACGGCACGGAGACTTACTCTCAGGTTCAACGGGTATTCTGACGTATATATTCAAACATTTTAAAATTTGTGCACAGTTGGTGTTTTCCTTTAGAGTGGTGTGGAGTAAAAGTTTTAAGGGATACACGATTAAGGGTAGGTGATTTTTATTCTTTAAAATGAAAGTCCTTTGTGTTGTTGGTAGTGGATTTTTAATTGTTGCTTCTATACCTAAGTCAACAAAAAAAAAAAAAGAAATTCCATAATTTATTTATCGATTGATATAATATCAATGTTATTTTGTAACTGTCAGTAGTTATTTGTAACTAAATTGATATATGTACGGACTATACAAATAAATAAATAATAACAAATAATACAAGAAAACCACTTTTATGAATGAATAATAGATTAAACCAATGACGATGCACTCACCTTAATGATTTACTAATTGTTACATTTCCAAATGAGTCATAAACGTTTTACAAACTTAATATATGCAAAGAGGTTTTTCCAAAGCAAAATTTTAATCGACGAAATAAACAAACCTCTTAATTTTACAACTGCGGTCGAATTGTTTAGAGTTAACCTTGTATAGATGGGTTTTGTAGATAACAACTTGAATTTCAATTCTAATCACTTAATTAAAATGCCCGCCATTCTATTATTGTTAATTATATTAATTATATTATATATTATTCTGTTCTTAATTCTATTATTTTTAAATCTTTGATATATCGAGTCTATAGAGTGTACAATTAAATTAGAATTCTTTCAAAACAGTCGCATAACAACGCTGTTGTGTTTGCGTACTTGATCAAATTTTTAAGTATAAAGGTAAATGCAAATGACTTCATACGTAAGAGAAAATTTTCCGTTGTATAAAAATGTTTTCCTTGATCATTCCTTCTGTTTTTTGCTTGAAAAAAGATGTTTGTTAAATTTTATGTTGATTCACATTGTTACTTCAGACAGGGTTATTCAGGAATAATTACGGAATTAATTAATATTAAGTTCAAAAAAATTAAAACACGGATGAATATGTCAATGCTGATGCATACAATTGGTTAACTACTGTAACAAATGAATTGCTGAGTGTATGATTATCGCGTAAACGCATTATTAATGATTGCTTTCTCCATATATATTAAAAGGATGGACTTTGTCGTCGTTTGAATACATTTTGACAATTTATTGAAAAAAATATAGACGTCCAAAAATTAGATCAATTATGTCCTGTTATATAAAATATGCATATTGGCTATAGTGATGGAATATAAACGAAACGACAGGACTAACAAGTTAAAAAACTGAAAAGAACTAAGAAAAAAGGAAATCCGACAAAAACTCCCACATAAGGTTACCAACGATCAAACTACGAATCTAAAGAAAAATATGAAATCAAGCAATGAGAGAGAAAGAGAAAACAATGGAATTGTTAGATTGGGAACATGGAATGTTAGAAGAATAAATTAATGGAAAGGAAGACGAATTGACAGAGGAACTGATAAAACTAAAATTACATTACGTAATAATACAGAAACAAAGAAGAAATGGAAAAGATGTAAAAGATTACCAAATGGATATGGGATGTACGGATCTGGAGTGGAACCGGAGGAAAACGCGAGAGCGGGAATAGCACTTCTGGTAAAAGAGGAAAAGATCGATATCAATTATAGAAAACGAAGAAAACGAAGAATACACCCTAATGGGGTGCTACAGACCGAACGAAAATGCACCAGTAGAATAATTTTTTTTTTTTTAGAGATTTGCAAAAGTTTTCTCCTTCGTTTTCGAGTTTAGGGAGTATCCTTAATTATTTCGTTTCCTCCGTTTTGTTCTCGGGTTTAGAGAGTATGTTTAACTATTTTTTCGGCCTCCGTCTCAATTTAGTTATTTTCCAGTCGTCCAAATCGGCTCGAAAACGCTATTTGCCAGCCTAGGCTAGAAAATGGAAACTAGGGATTTTTAAATGCAAGCTTTTATTAAAATTTAAATATATCTAAGTCGAACTCCACAAACTTTAATAACTGTAAAATTACTAATGAAACATGTTTCGGCAGAACACTTCTGCCATCATCAGCATGTTTGTTGGTTTTGTCACCGCCCCGAATAGCAGAATAACTACCATTAAAACATCGGAAAAATTACAGGGGGGGCCGCTTGGTATAGGACAACGACAATCCCAAAACCCCTTTGAACAGGGGGGCCCTTTAAGACATGGGGGGGGGTCCTTTCGACATGTGGAGCCCTTGAAAGAGGGGGGCCCAAGGGGCGCTTTAAGACACGAGGGCCCCCATGCGATATGAGGCCCCCTTTAGACTTGCGGGGGCTTTTTGAGACACGTGGGCCCCCATGAGGCATGAGGCCCCCCTACAAAAGTGAACAATGAAAATCTTTTGTCGGCCGAAAAAGTTTCGTTTATCACACGGCCCGAAGCTGTTTTGCAAGTACTTGCAAACTGTGCTCGCACATGCAAAATGACATTTTCTTGCCTTGTAATAATATATACTATTTTTTTCCTCGTTATTCTCGAGTTTTTGGACCACAAGCATCATAACACCAATCTACAAAAGCGGAGGAATAACACTATCCAACGCAATATCGACGGTATTTACTAGAATATCAGCAAATCGTATGGGATATAAACTGGAACATACGCAATTTGGATTTATATAAAAAAAAGAAACCGACTTCAAAAACCGAAAAATAACTGAGTACATGTATTATTACATGTACTACTTACTGATCTGTCTGAAGTCGGTACCAAGCCAAAGAGATGAACAAATTTGTAACCTATTGTCATTATACAAATATATCAACAACGTTATTATAACGCATCAAAGTTTAGTATCAGGCCGTCAGCGACGTCTGCCACGCACGTGTCTATCCATTTGGGTTGTTTTGCTCAGCACGAGCCCCTCCACCCACGCTAACGCATTCCGACGCGCGGGTTAAAACTTGCGATGTGGCGGCAGCGGACAGCCTATCTATTTACCACCTATTTATTTAGCTTGGCACCGACTTCAGACAGATCAGTAGGTAGCACATGTAATAGTACATGTACTCAGTTATTTTTTGGTTTTTGAAGTCGGTTTCTTTTTTTTTAATTATTATAATTATTTTACAATTTTAAGTGATGGGTAGGGTAGGCGGAAATATTATCGAATTACAAAATATAGAACACAATTTGTCGAAAAACAAAATATGATATTTTGTATTCGATAATATTTTCGCCTGCCTCGGTCCACAATTGACGAAGAATTCGGTGAACATACATAAAAGGAAAGATTTCAGGATTTCCCTTGATTTCCATGGGATCCCCTTATTAGATCCGGACTTGGTGACAATGGGACCACCTCTAGAGTATACCCTTTCAAATAAAAAAAGAATTTTCAAAATTGGTCCACAATTGTCGAAGAAATCATCAGCCGAATATTGGACCTCCTCTTTTTTGAAGTCGGTAAAAATAAAAAATCTCATTTATGCTTTATCGACCTTCAGAAAGCTTTTGACAAAGTTATAATAATAAGAAAAGGAGGAAAGATAGAAGAAGAAATAAAGGAAAGAATAAAAAATACATTTCTAGGAAAGAAAGTGATATACCGAAGAATGTTAAAGTACAAATATTTAAGGAAGTAGCCATGCCAATACTTCTATACGGTGGGAAAACATGGGCTATGACGGGAAAACATAAAAAGAAAATAAAATAACATACAGATAAAAATTTAGAATAATATTAGACAAGATCAGAAACGTAGCAATGAGATAAATAATCTGAAACTGAGACCAATAGAAGAAAAGATTGAAAGAGGACAGTTGAGATGGTATGGACACGTGAAAAGTTTATTTTAAGCACAACAAAGGAATGAACATAAACACCTAAAAGGTCCCAAATCGTCGTCCTAAACTAAGACGTGTCGGGAAATAAGTATAAATAATGTATTTGCACCCGTTAATAGCTATTTACGGTATTAGACCGGTAGCAACATTTTTATGGCCGCCCCAATACTTTACATGTCGAGCAGTAGGGCGAAACCGGTATGTTTGACAAGGCCATAAAAATGCTACCGGTCGTATATTGTATAAGATTTTTAAGATACTGCAGCGATCACTTTCAAGTTAAACTGAAATTCATTAACACAAAATTTTTATCCTACACGTCGGGGCAGCGCATGAAGTGAAAATCATCGCATGTGTGATTTACCGGTCGTTGTTAACTACTATCGCCCTAGGCCGGTAAATTTTATCTACCAGACTCGTTTGTAACTATGTAAACGGTAGTTACCAATTCAGTATCCTAAAAAAATTAACAGTTTCTATGGTAACAATCCGTTAAAATTGCACAATTCTGGTTAAAATTAGAGGCTACTAC
This sequence comes from Diaperis boleti, assembly GCA_963583935.1. Lineage (NCBI taxonomy): Eukaryota > Metazoa > Arthropoda > Insecta > Coleoptera > Tenebrionidae > Diaperis > Diaperis boleti. Next base: position 20,209,360 of record OY757246.1, on the reverse strand, counting down.
CAAGGATGCCTTTGACCTGTCAACGTTTCTCAGCAATTTAACGTTTGTGTGAAGTTACCATGGAAACGAGAAAATCATCCAATCAGCTTCCTGTTCAAATTTTTAACGGGTGCAGAATACAGAATACATTTCATCAAAAGACGAAAAAAATGCTGCAAAAATAATGGGCATCAATGACTCCACATATCGATGGTGTTGAAAGTTGATCTTTGTAAAAATATCTATGTTATTGAACATGATTTCTAGAAACGACTTTTTGCGTAAAATGTACTATTATATAATATTATCCTAGTCAAGGACTAACCAAAATAAAACCATTATACAGGATTTCCGAAAATAACGTTCCAATATTTTATAGATGTTTGATTCATTCCTGAAGATGTGTTAATTAAAAAATTACCATTTTTGAAAGACCCTATAGAGGTCAAAAGAAGCATTTTTCGACTTATGACAATAGGACTTTTCTTCATAGTTTTGGGTGTAGAATCACCCCATGAAATATTGGAATGATAATTCTAGACATCAGCTCAATTTATTTATTTATGAAACACAAAAAAATATATTGTAAAACATGACAAAGGGGGGTCAACGTACCTTGTGAATAGAAATTTGACTTTTGTCATACAAAAAATTTGACGAATTGAATCCGTTATCTGCAGCGACAAACAATAATTTAAATGATTGATTAACATTTCTTTGAATTCGAAATAAGGTGTAATGTTTGAATATGTTTTTTGTAAACCAATCATGAAGATGTCAGCAACGATTCTTTTTCTATCAGAAATACAACATGAGATATTTCAGACCAAATGAAAATTTGTAGAAATAAAATTCTGCTAGTAGGCCAATCAACACTTCGCAGTTTAAATCATTTTTGTTAAAACACGAGTTTTTGGACTGTAATATTGGAGCCCCCTAAATGTTATACAGGCGACTTTTGATGAAAAATCTCTCACTCGTTTCCAAAAATGCCAGGCTGATGTATTATCGGACTTCATTATCGTTGAGCCGAAAAGTTCTTCTTCTACATTAATAGAAGAAATCAAAATGTCGTTTGTTAATGTTCTTTGAAAGACCGAGGGATCGTTAGCGAGCCCAATGGGTTCAAACTGTCCGTCCGGGGTTACAAAAGCCAACGTTTAAACGAAATCGGATGCAAATGAGATTTGAGACTATAATGCAAAGTCCGGAGTCTCTACATCTTCTTGTGATCTGGGAAAAGCCAATACCTAAATAGCCTAAAACTAATAAAACCAAGAAACATGACAAATTATTGCAAATGTTTTATTTAATATGGAAGTTGTACAGAAAAAAACTGTTCTACAAGTTTGCTTCTATACATTTCTTGCTACCACTTCTAGTTTTCGAGATAAAAGCCGCAAAAACGGGGGTGGACTAATGTTTGCTATCGCGCTGAAAACTATAGTGTACTTCATGAGACCAATTACGTCGGAGTTACCGTTTACGAGAAAAATGCAGAAAAGCTTCATAACGTCACACCCGGGGGGGATTTTTATCTGAGTTCATAACCAAAATTTCAAAACTTTCTCCTAAAAAGTCTAATAATTTATTTGCGTGGACTAGAGAAAGGAATGAAAGCAACTAGGGGGAGAAGTGACCAAACCAGTTCGTGAATGAGGAGCGCCAAATTCAAATTTATCAAATGATATCTGACATACTAGTTCTTAAATTAAAATTTTAAAGGAGACCACGAATATGTGTGGATTACAGTTTCTTTGTTGGCATATTTCTACCACCTTATTTTACTATTTAAATGCTCTTATAAATATATTTTAAAAACTCGCTAACGGCGCAATTTCTTCGACAAATACTATCGGCAACACTGCACCGGCTTGATCTTGGGGAGTTAGACAATTTTTTAACATTTCTGTTTTCTAAGGTTATGTTAGGAAAGCTTCAAACCTAACAGTATTTTTATTCAAAATGCGATAAAAATTTATAATAGAAATAAGAAACAATACCAACTTACTAATGGTGCATTGTGAACTTGTGTCCCCAACACCATATACATCTGTTACGTCGGTATCAGGTTCTGTCAGGGATTATGAGCGGTGGAATATCGTCCAGGGGAAAATTGCCCTGGTGATAAAGAGTATCTAAATTAAAATATTGCCCTGTTTCTTTATATTTTTGAATCTACCGTCCCGCAATTTTTTTCTTCTTCCCGCACTTTTCGATGACACAATTATTGGTTTCCTCATTCTGTGACACCTTAAAATTGTCCTTGAACTCAGTGATGTACCTATATGGTGTTTTGCCTCTACCAACTAAATGCAACAGGTGGCGTAAAAAATAAATAGTCTTTATTACTGCTGAAATTGCTAATTAATTTACTTAAAAAAAATTGTTATTTTAACATCCAACGCATAATTATTTCGCTCTTTTAATCAACAAAATTGACCGTGCGGTGAAACTAATTAATTTAATTTAATTTAATTCAAGTAACATTGCATTCGTATTTTATTTGGCACCACTAGGTCGTGATTTTATTTAAATTACAATTTTGTTTGAGCAAAGTACCAATATCGTTGTGACTCAGTGTGTATCACATCGCAACACCGATAACCGCTGAAAGAGAACTGATTATGTGGATATATAAATAATTATCTATGATGTTTTACAATGTGATGTGCTCGAAATATTTTTACAGACAAGATTCATTGTAATTCTAACCCATTTTATTCTACTTTATAATTATGCTTTAAATAAAATTCTTTCGCAACACTCCTAACCTTAAAACAAAATTTTATTTGTTTACCCCCCAACCATTTCAATTTCGAAAAACTTAGAAGAAAACACTCAAACAGGTCAATTGTGTTATCAAGGGGAGCCAAATTGTATTAAACTTTCAAGTCTTAGATCTCGCCCCTTTAGGCAGGAGAGCCACCCCCTTAAAAAATTTAAATAGCAGGGGGGGTCGTGTGATACATCATTTTAAAGCTTATTGAATTCTCGATCCAAACCTACTTTTATCGATTTGTTTCTACAAAAAAAGAGCACAAGAATTTGTTGTAGAAACAAATGGACAAAAGTAGATAAGGATAGAGAATTGAATAAGCTTTAAAATGATGTACACAAGACCCTCCATGCCATTTAAATTTTTTAAGGGGGTGCCTCCCCTGGCTAAAGGGGTGAGATCTAAAAGTTGAAAGTTCGGTATAATTTGGTCCCTTTTGATAACAAAATTGACCTGTTTGAGCGTTTTCTTCTGAGTCTTTCGAAATTGGAATTGTTGGGGGGTACAAATTTTAGTTGAGTATTTTATGTAGATTTGGAAAATATCAAATTCATGCTCTTTTTTTGTAAAAACGAATCGATAAATGTAGATTTGGATAGAGAATTGAATGAGCTTTAAAACGGTGTATCACACTACCCCCCATGCCATTTAAATTTTTTTAAGGGAGTGGCTCCCCTGGCTCAAGGGGTGAGATCTAAGACTTGAAAGTTTGATACAATTAGGTCCCCCTTGATAACAAAATTGACTTGTTCGAGCGTTTTCTTCAGAGTTTTTCGAAATTGGAATTGTTGGGGGGTACAAATTTTAGTTGGGACACCCGATATGGTGTTTTGCCTCTACCAACTAAATGCAACAGGTGGCGTAAAAAATAAATAGTCTTTATTACTGCTGAAATTGCTAATTAATTTACTTAAAAAAAATTGTTATTTTAACATCCAACGCATAATTATTTCGCTCTTTTAATCAACAAAATTGACCGTGCGGTGAAACTAATTAATTTAATTTAATTTAATTCAAGTAACATTGCATTCGTATTTTATTTGGCACCACTAGGTCGTGATTTTATTTAAATTACAATTTTGTTTGAGCAAAGTACCAATATCGATGTGACTCAGTGTGTATCACATCGCAACACCGATAACCGCTGAAAGAGAACTGATTATGCGGATATATAAATAATTATCTATGATGTTTTACAATGTGATGTGCTCGAAATATTTTTACAAACAAGATTCATTGTAATTCTAACCCATTTTATTCTACTTTATAATTATGCTTTAAATAAAATTCTTTCGCAACACTCCTAACCTTAAAAGAAATTTTATTCGTTTAATCTATTCGAAACCTTTATCTGTACTTATGGAAAATCTGAATCTGAAAATTATTATTGTCGCATAGTATTTTTGATCATTTCATAAATTTTCATGGTTGGGAGACTGAAATCCATGACAGCGTCGTGGTCATAAAGTGAACTAAGGTCTAGCTTCTTGGTGACTGTTGTTCTTGTTAAATCTAGGCATAACTTCCTAATCAGCCGGAAAAAACATGTAAATTATCTTAATGCTTATTTTTATTTTGACTAATGTTTGTTTATTTTTACTGTTACAAATGTCAAAAGTCAATCAAGTTTCGTTTGGTTGTCGGTCGACAATAAACCCACACTTATTTTATTTAGAATGACGTCAATATTCTTGGTCGATTAATTGTCATATTTATCAGTAAATAAATGTGCATATCTGCGTCACAGCCTTCCAACTTGTTTTCCTTGATGCTTTTTTGCGTTAAATTGTACGAAAAGTCTAAAAAAACTATATAATTAACCCATTACGTATGTATAAGTGGCAGAGATTATTAAAATTGATCCCACAAATTAGTGTATTGTTGAATACCAGAAAACTTGTTTTTTAATGTTGCAAAAGGCCAATGTTTTCCCATGCTGTGTAAATCCAGCTTTTTATTGTAAACATTGTCGTTTAGAGTCCAAGTTCACTACGAGTATCTGATTCACACAAATGCGTAATTAATGTTCATGCAAAACGTGTGTCTTGATCTTTGGAGTAACTATAAAAAAATTTCCCCTGCGTGTGCAGTTCTTGTGCAAGATCCGACTAACGACGATCCTACTTCAACAACTCCTTAAATCACAGTATATTTGTAAACGTGCCTTTGCTTACTTAACATTATTGTTTTAGGAACAATGTGGTCGATCTTACAAATAACTTTACTACTGCCAGTAGTCATTACCGCATCACCAATAGGAGTCGCAAGCTCAGGAGGCGTTGCAGCAAGTTTTAGCGGCGCTGGAGTTGCGGTAAGTACCCACCAGTTCATGGAAACACTCTGAAGAAATGGTTTTAGACTAAACCATTGATCTCTTTCGATAATGGTGGAGTTGGAGTTAACTTCGGCGGATACCACGCGTCTGCTGGTCTCGGAGGACTGCTTACAGGAAGTGCCGCTGATGGGGGTCTCCACGCAGAAGCCGGTACTCCTTTCGGACAAAGTGCTGGAGCCGGTCTTGGAGGATTAGTCGACGGAGGCGGTAATGCGGCTGGTTATCATTACTATTACGCCAAAAATGTAGATCCTTTAAATGTGTTTTCGGGGATGATTCCACATGAAGCGCCCACGACACAACCGCCAAAGGAGTCAGAAGTAGAAACGTTGGATTAAATGATTCAGACAGACAGACGTAGTAGACAGTAACTGTAGTAGCACTGTTAGTGTTGTAATTTTAAACGAAGAAAAACATAATTACTGTTTTTAATTGTTATTTTTGCGATCAGATGTGAGACTAAGGTTGTATAAATGATGTAATTAAAGGATTTTTCTATTTCGACGCAGAATAATTATAGATTAAATATCAGGTTACTTCTTGGAAAGTTCATCAAAATACTCAAATTTTGAAAATGTTCTGACAAATTCAACCCGTTCTGACAATTTGGCAATCATATACTTCTAGGTTTAGACCACTTTACAGAGGAACATACATAGAAGTTTTGGATTTCAACATTTAAATAAATTGTAATGATAATATAAGCAATGCTTTTAAAGACCATTAACTTTTGAACCTGCAATCAGACTGATGACTCACAATAGATATTTAATAGGCTATTAAATTGTCATTTCACCTTGATTTGAGGTTTCAAAATGTAACAATCCCTTTCCATAACATGACGCTAAATTGTTTCACAAAGGATACCCTATTACGTTATTTCCTTAAAATATTTAGACCAGATCAAAGGAACTATAGTAATACTTGTTAACTGTATTGTTAACTTAATAAGAAATGGTACCAGAACTCTCCAAATTATTTTAAATGACCAATTTCTGTTCCAAAAAATCTAAACACTTCCAAAATAAATTTTGATACGCAGTTTGACAGTTCCAATGAACAATGATTCAAAAAATCAATATTTCTTAGTAGGACTTAGTAGGAGCTTTGTTTTATCCCCAATGTCTTTACAGGTAGATCTGCCGGCGGCCTCTACGCTGGAGCTACAGCAGGCGGCGGCGTTTCCGCCGGTGCCGGCTTAGCAGGAGCCACCGGCGCTTCAGGCTCCGTAGGGCATTCTTACGCAGGAGCATCATCTGGTGGTGTAGAAACTCACATCACTAAAGTAGCCCATAAAACCCCCGCTGTAGCAGCTGCCAAACTGAAGGTTTCCGCCCCAGTTCACAAGGAAGTCGAACTCGTCGAAGAACAACCGAAACCTCAAACCACATACATCGAACGCACCGTAATTCCTAACTACGTCGAAAAAACCGTCCACGTACCATCCTACGTCGAAAAGACAATCCGAGTTCCTACAACTGTGGAGAAAAGGATCCGAGTCCCTGCTGAACCAACTATCGTAGAAAAGAGAGTGGAAGCCCCCGCTAAAGTGGCTTATGCTGCCAAGGAGGTTGAAGTTGCACCTGTCACGTATGTTCAAAAAACCAAAGTCCATACCCATCACCCACATCTGCACAGTCGTATTCGCTACAAGACTGTGTAAGTAAAATAAAAACGTCTCGATTTGTGACTGAAGCAATATTAGTTAATAATGTATTATGGAGAGTGGTAATTATAATAATGCACTAAAGGAACAATGTTTTTAATATTAATTTTTTTAAGGGCCGATTTCACCAAGCTCAGTTAAACTTAATCATCTGTTAGGAACAATTGTTGCTATAGTTTTAACAAACGTATCTATGAAGTTATTTATCAGTTAAAGTTAATCGATGTTGGTGAAACCGGCCCTAAATGAAGAAAAACAAACTCACATCACCATTTTGCTTGTAATATGTAATACGTTCAGAGCTGTAAAACTCAAATTTCCGTATTATTAGTAATAAAATTTTAAGTTGGTTGCTTCAATCTGCCAATAAAAATAAATAAGATGGAAATACGTAGGCAACAAATATGAATATTCATGAGAAATTAAAATTTAAAATAAGCTTTTTAGATCGAAAGTTGATACACATTCAGTTCCTATTAGTTGTCAGAAAAATGAAAGAAAAATACTCCTAACAAATATATTCTAACAAATCATAATAAAGGGTGTTGTATTTTATGTAATTACTATAATACATTACTTTATACTTTATGATTTGTTCAGTTTATGATTTTAATTAAATTTTACTAATCTACTTTATTAAGCGCCACTCAGGTGATTTTAAAAACCATACAACTGATTATGAATTTGTCACCATTTATTTCATAGAACTCATCATTGTCAACAATTTTTCTTAATAAATTTTTGCGCTAAACCCCCGTAGTTATCAAGTTAAAATTAGTGACATTAATTTAGTTACCCGTCACTGAATGGCTGGACTGATGATAATAAGCACAACAAAAAACTTTAGACAAAATGTTAATGTAAACCGCCCACCGTAAATAAACTAAAAATAGAAAACTAACGCACTAAACATCATCAACATTGATGAAAAATTAAGATTGTGGGGCCTAATAGCATTCGCATTTTCGTATGCCCATACGTGCGTATTATGTAAGTCGAAAATACCTTTCTTCGTAAAACCCACTTCGTCAGTTGTTAAAAGAAGAGATAGAAAATTTGGCTGCCGGTTTATTTTGGCCAGGAGCCATTCACAAAACTGACGCCTTCGAGATAAATCCTTAGGCTGTAAAAATTGGACTTCCTGTACGTGATGGGGATCCACTTTCAAAATTCTCCAAATGGTGCAGTGCGATACATTTTGCAAAACACTAACACAATGCACATTAAAACATTAACGCAAATTTGGCACACGGCGATTCGGGAAGTCTTTGTGCTTCGGCGGAATTTCCTTGACCTTCCCCGCACATTAATACAATGTTCGTGTATTCGCTGTTAGAAAAATCCGACATCTTTTATGATTAATAACTTTAAAAACGAAAGTAAAATACAATAACAACAAATTACAGTACAGAGTAGCAGCACTGTGATAAAAACGGGGCTGTGCAAAAAATTTAGAAATTAGTAAGCATGCGGACTTTTCCGGACAAAACAAATTGCTTCTCAGTACGTCAAATTAAAATAAATATACATATGCGTGAATTTGTGAATTTGAATGCTAAAGAGAATGTGAGTTTTCTTATATATGCACTTATTTCTGAAACACCCTGTATGTATAACAATTTTATTTTACTTGCTTTTGCCCAATTTGTATGTCGTAACCTATTGGTTAATTAAGTCATTCTGTGAAAAGGCTACTCATTGACCGTAAACTCGGCAAGCTCTCTAATTAACTAGATATTACAATGGTAAATGAAATTTTTCCCAATTTTTATGGATCACAATGTTAGCGGCAAATAAATCCAAAAAAGCCAATTGAAAAAGTTGAAAACTAGAAATTACTAGTATTAGTGCTACATATTAACACTATTCTTGTTGTAGTAATACAAACAACGATCAATACGAAACTTTGCATGAAATCATTCATTTCTGAAGAATTGTTGTACATAATCATAAAGTGCATTATTTAAAAAACATCAGCTTTTTTATTAATAATTTTTTCAAACTTTTGGAGATTTTGCAAATGAACGTTTTTCATATCGACAAAACTAATAAACAAATTATAATTAAATTATATTATATTATTAACAATAAACACTCCGAAGAAAAGTTTCTTTATTGCTGTTACAGTAATAATTGACTATCATGAGTATGTAGTGCTTTGCTGCAAAAGAGCTTTTATTATAAATTATAAAAGAATGGTTATAACTGAAAAAAAAAAAAACAAATTGTGATTGGAGTCCACGCGGGACAGACGTGAAACTGTATTGGTACACATTTACATTATGAATCTACCTGATCACAATTAATTTATAAGGAACAAAAGTTTGAGTCTACTTTGCGAAAATAGCCATCGAAATCAAACAAAGTGAGTTTAAAGCCGATATGAATTAATCCAAAAATCGTCCTATAAAAGTGTACAAATTATTTTGGCAGTTATTTGAGCGGAAATGAAATACTTAAAAACAGCAGTGAGTAGTGGGGACTTTCGTGTCGCGTCCCACACAAATTAGGCTTACCCCGTGCTAACATCTTACACCGTTCGCCGCTTCGAAGCGAAGGATCCGGCGTCCAAATGCAAACGGCAGTTAGTAGTGGGGATATATGACGCAGCTGCCAGCGGAAGGAAGAGGTACAATATAAAATATCCCCCACTTATATCTTGCATTTTCGTGTTGGGTCGCGACGCATTTTACCCCGTGCAAAAAAATACTACAACGGCCGATGAGAAGTTTCACATCAAAAATTTTACATACTTTATTAATTTTTGGCTTCCGACATTAATGTTAAAATGTTAGATTAATAATTGAATATTGCTTACTGACATATACCTTGAAACATAGTCGAACATAACATTTTTACTGTCAAAGCAACCAAACACAATGCATCCGTAACTAAACTTTCGGTTGTTAACAATATTCAAAGAAAAAAACTTTTGTGTGGAGAGAAGGCTCTTACAAGAAGAATGTTCTGTGTAGATTCTTATTTTTGCTGAGATAAAGGCAATCTTTTCAGAAACATTTACGTAAATAATCAGGCAAAAAAATAACAACGAATAAAAAAACATGAACGAATAGAGAATGTCCCAACAGTTTCAGTTGATTTTGGTCTGCTTCTGAGAAACTCCTCCAGTTAATTAGTACGTTTATGCTTTTCTGAAATGCGCAATTGGCGTAAGACAAGTTCCCCACGCTTATTATACGTCCCCAGGAGGAAAATATTTTTGATGAGCCCTGACATCCCCAGGATATAAAATTTGAAAAAAGAAATCTAACAATAGCAAGACACTGCCGACCTATGACAGAAAATTTTTCCTCTGGTTATTATTTCTTCGTTACTTAATTTTTGTTTCTTCGTTTCCTATCCTTTTTGACACTCATTTTCAACTGCTATTGCTGTTTTAAGGTTATTATTGCTATTATATATTTGATTGGATCTTTTCTGACTTTATTTACCCTTGCCACTTTCTAGATTCTAGATCTGTTAGTCGTAGTAATTCTATAATAGTTTCAATTTCCGCATATAAATAAATAATTTCTATGTGAGTTATGTCTCAGGGAGTAAAAATGGTCAATTAACTATACCACTAAGCTTATCACTAACTACGTCCTTTGGGAAGGTCATGTAGCGTCCTTTAAAGTCCCAATGGATAACCCGATTGCAAATCTTCCTGAGTACTTTGGATTGGAAGCGTTGTAGTTTATTGATATTGGTCACAAAAAGAACCCCAGAGTTGGATACCATAGATCCAAATTGGCTTGGGATTAACTTTGTGTAGGAGAAACTTGTTTTCTGTTTACAACCTAGTAGCCAGTGCATTTTGCGATGTTGTAAGTCTATGTAAGTCTGTGGCAGAGTGGAGTTAAACAGTTTCACTGATGGGCATGTAGCTCTCCAAAAAGCAAAACTGACATTTGTACTCTTTGGTTTGCTTTGATGCGCCAACTTTGTAGATCAGCTGTAAGTTCCTTGGAGGACACCAGATTCGACCATGCCACTCCTTTTTCCACATATAAATGCTTGTTTGACAGATACGACCTTATGATTTTATAGTATTGTAATAGATTGCTCCTAATCTTTACCATCAGGCCCTCCTGGCACACTTTATCGAGCAATATTGTTTTCAAGGTCGTTTTTATCTACGGTATATTTGTTCTGTAGTTGCAGGGATCTTTCGAAAACCAAATTGGTAACCTGGTATCAATTTTCTTTCTTTTACTTTTGCGAGTATTGGAAGGAGACTAATGGGGTGGTACGACATTGCTTGACTGGGATCCTTTTCAGGCTTTAGAATCATAATGATCTCAGCGACTTTCCGCTGAGAACGTAAGACGTGCTTAGGTAGACCCTCCTTATTTCTACTCTTGTAATTTAATGGCCGTAATTAATTTACAAACTTCTAATCACGTCGTTTTCGACCTTTTCATTGTCTTTAACAAATATACTAATAATATATCGGGTCTTTATCACGTTGCCTCTGGAAAACAAATTACAAATATGTAGTTAAATGGAGCATTTTGACGATCATGTATGTCATGAATGATTTATAAAGGCCCTGTATAATAGTGCTAGCTGAGTTCAACATCACCATAAGAATTATTTTACTGACAGTACGATATCATGTTGGGTTGCGACGGTCTTAAATGCCGGTTGCTATGGAGACCTTACCGAGATATTTCTCTGTACTTGTCATAAACAGTGTTCTCATTTTATCTGTTCACGCCTGAAGATTCAGAAGTAGGTAACATATTAAACATTTCATCAACAACTATTTTTTTTAAGGATTTACATGTCATATTTGATTAAAATATTGTTTTGAATTGACGTTTTGAGTTTAATTTTAGACCTACTATTATTATTTATTTGAAAAATAAATAGTTTACGCAAAGTGATTTGTAAAATGTTTAACATGTTGCCTATATATGAATCTTCAGGCGTGAACAGATAAAATGGGAACCCTGTATATTTCTTCCTCCATTGTCTAACTTATTGATACCTCCTCATCTGACAGTGAGCTAGTTCTTTTTTGGGTTCCCAGAAGTTTCTCTTGGGCCACCTATCCAAATTCCGGTTCACATTTGTTTCTCTCATGTTTTTATATTTTCGTTTTTTCGCTTATTATAGTGTTACTTTTATTTTATTTTATCAATTTATTTATACTTTAGTTTTGTTTCTATATAGATATTTTTTACTCTAATTTTTGTATTACGTTTTCTGTTTATTACACCTGCAAAACCTTTTACCCGTATCTTCTTACTACTTTTCACATTCTTTGTCCACCATTCTATTTTATGGTAGCCATGATTCTTGCTTCATTTTTTTTGAACTGATTTAAGGTAAATTAAATGTAATTCTTAGCTTGTAAGCGAATTTTAATATTAATGAAGCCTTGGTAAAAAATTCATTGGAGTTGTCCAGTGTTTTATTTTGTTTATTTATCCATGTCGTTACAATCTTTCTCGAATTAGATGATAGGTAAAATAATTGGCAGTACTTATATACAGTAGGGTTTCACGCAATGGCGAAAACCCTCTAAAATTAATTAGACGACACTTTGTAATGTCTGCTGTCTTTCCAAATTCACTGCAAAATAAAAAAAAATCGGCCCTCAGCAATCCGGCCTCTCAGTAATGCGGCGTCATTTAAATTCGAGGTTGCAGGACAAAATTAAATCTTAATAGGTTATTACGTTTATATGTAAACATTCCATTACATACAATAAACTTTATGTAGGTATGTATATAAATATTCCTTGAAATATTAAATTGGATACCTATTTTTATTGCAATTTTAATATTTTATTATATTACTTTCGTGCAAGGAATCGCCGGATTAGCGAGAGTCGAGTGTATTATGTACAATTCCTTTGTGCGTGTGTTCGTAATTATTCTTCTCCTTCTAAACGGCTTGACCGATTTTTGTGATGTTTTTATATACTTATGGGGTCACCTGGAGGGTTTTTAGCTACAGTTGGACCCTGTAGGTGGCGCTGTTGCCGAGATCCAAAATATTGTTTTTAATTATTATTTAAAAAGACGACCAAATCGGTGCAGCCTTTCTTTTTTCTTGAAATTGGGACAGGACAACGCGTGTCGGGTCAGCTAGTAGATACCTAAAGTAGAACTAATACTAAAAGAAATAATTTCTTTGAGTGGTTATGTTGAAATCTCGATGGCGTTGGGATGTACCTTGGAACATTGACAATTATTTGAATACAATAATTGTTTTGGATCCTGAACAGTATTTTTTAGATTGCAGTTCATATCAAACTAAACATTATGAAAAATATATCACCTACTTAGTCAATCAAATTATAAATTTTTAGATGTTCAGTTAAACTATTTATAATTCGACAACGGCAGGGTCGATTTTTAATATCATTGATTTGTTGGATTTGGCCCCGAATAGCAGAATAACTATTAAAACATCGGAACAATTACACCCCCCCCCTTTTTTAGGGTGACGACAGTAACAAAGAACCCGGCAACCAAAATTTGTTGTAGTAAACAGTAAACAGTTCACACACAAATTCTTTGATGATATCGAGAACGGATTGACTGATTTCGAAATTTTTTTCTTCGGGGGCGAATAAGCATTAAAACATCGGAAAAATTCTAAAAGAAAAAATGTATGAAGAAAATTCATTTTCTCATACATTTTGTATGGAATCCGTATACAACGCTATCTCTAACACATGAATAAACATGGCTTTGTATGCTGGTTCCGGTAATGCTAGTAGAAGGCGTTGTGTTAAGTTAACACAAAATTTATTGATTGTGAGGCAGTACGAAGTTCGTCGGGTCACCCAGTTAATAATAATAATAAGTCACAAAGCTACAAAATAAAAGAAAGTCTTGTATACAATTCATTAATAGTACGCATATATCGGGTGTCCCAACAATTCCAATTTCGAAAGACTGTAGGTCTGGATAGAGAATTGAATAAGCTTTAAAATGATGGATCACACGACCCCCCATGCTATTTAAATTTTTTAAGGGGGTGGCTTTCCTGGCTAAAGGGGTGAGATCTAAGACATGAAAGTTTGGTACAATTTGGTCCCCCTTGATAACAAAATTCGAGCGTTTTCTTCTGAGTCTTATAAATTATAAAATTATGAAACTGAAAATGAAATTGGAAACCCACTAACCTACGAAATCAAGAAGATATAAAAAGATAAAAGTATGAAAAATTTTAAACTATGAAACTGTGGAATACTGAAACCAAACTATGAAACTTTTAAAGGGTGGAATTGTAAAATTATGAAACAGCGGAATTATAAATCTATAATGGATGTAATTTACAACGATGAATTATGAGAAGATATAAAAAGCTACAATTATGAAAATTCGAAACTATGAAACTGTAATATTGAAGCCAAACTGTGAAACTTTTAAATTGTGAAATTGTAAAATTATGAATTAGCGGATTTATAAAACTATATTGCATGCAATTTACAACGATAAATTATAAAATTATGAAACTGAAAATGAAATTGGAAACCCACTAATCTACGAAATGAAGCAGATATAAAAAGGTAAAATTATGAAAATTTTAAACTATAAAACGACTATAATCGAAATTGGAATTGTTGGGGGGTACAAATTTTAGTTGGAACACCCTGTATACAAATATTCGTCATTTGAAGCCAAGAAACTTGAAATATGTATATCTATTTGTTTAGATATTTTTTCATTCCTCATGAGCTAATACCTTGATTTCAGTGGTGGTGCGGGCGGTTTCGGGGGCGGCTTTTCTGGAGTATTTGGCGGAGGTTATGGAGGAGGATACGGTGATGGAGGAGCGGCTGCGAGTTACACAGTTTCGAAGTCAGCAAACAGTCAATTATTCAACGACATTTTCAACGTAAGTTGTACCTATTCAGGTATAAAAAAATAATAATTTTTTGTAGATTCCAATTTCCACCCTGGGAGCTGTCAGCAAGTTAGTTAGCGGCATCGCTGGCGGAGCAAGTGGTTCCTTTGCAGTGTCTAAATCATTCGGGGCTGGAGGAGGAGCCGGATTTTAATTTTTACGTGATGTTACAAAGCAAAGCATTTTTTTCTCAATATTCAAATACTCATTGGTTTATATAGTTTATTAATTGTATTTACTGTTAGGTATTTGTTCCTTTTTTATACTCCATAATGTAATAAGCTTGTATAAGGTAATTCCGATATTACTCAACAAATAAATAAAACATGTAATTCGAAAAACCATTATTGAATTTATTAATTAAATTTCTTATTTTGTTCCACAGTGCGGTCAACCCTAACAAAATATCCGTTTTTAAGGCTCTCGAACGTATCAAAGAATTTAATATTATTAGTGGGTTTCAATTAATTAAATAATCTATATTTATTGGTTGAGATCTTCTAAGTGTACACACTACCGACAAATGATATTTTTGACACCAAATGAAACACTGTTGTCGGAACTAACGGAAAGTGCAGATGTTATGGTAGGAGAACTCAACGCTGGGTCAGACTAGAAACTCATAATCGTTGTGAATTTGCAACCGTGTGGTCATCTGTTTTCGCAGAGTTTCAAACACAAGGTACGTTTTCTTTTAAATTATTTTAAGTTTGTAAATTTGAATTAAACTGTGACCAGAAATTAGTTCATCATTGTTTAGGTAAGTATATTTTGTATGTTTTTTTTTTATAAGCCGATAGCAATTTCACATTACCACTGTGTTGGAAAAAGCCTGATAATTATGCCTGATTAAAATATTATACGTGTATGTAATTATATGTTTCGTTGACTCAGTATTCGCTGCATTTCCACATGTGTCATCTGTGCGCCCAGTTGTAACATTTGTGTAATCGACGGCGGTAAAAGTAAATGAACACAAAAATATTTACATAATAACTTACTTTCTAAACGGTATTTTTCTAAGAACAAAAGTGAGTATCTTATAACGCGTCACTAAGAGCTTTATAAGAATATTTCGAAATAATGACATGACACAATCACCTTTATTGCGTATATTGTAGAGACGGCAAAGCTATTATTATACTCTTTTGTAAAAATGCAAAAATGATTCCAACCTGTAGTTGCTAAAAAACTCATAAATTACTGCAGTCATCATCTAGATATTCAAGGCCAATAAATGAAAGTTATCTTTTCCAGGTACTATGGCCAACACCCTGGCGATTTTCTGTTGCCTTGCATTAGCATCTGCAATCGCAAAACCCGCAACGAATGACCAATTAGACAAGGTAAGTGTCTAGCCGAAAAACGCAATAAACGTTGCATGGCGACATGCACAGCTTAAATCTTCACGGCGGCAATAACAGAAAGTTCAAAACTTTCTCTGCTACAACTTGATGTATTTCTATGTTTAGGCAACCGTAAATGACGTTGCCGCCAATGCGGTATCACCGGATAAAAAAATCGAGGAAAACACCGACAAGAAAGACAGTGCAACGGTGCAGATAACTGGTATTACAACAGGAGCTGAAATTCCTGAACAGCCTCCTGCCACTTTCCATCCGCCAAGAGCAGGATCGATGTTCGCCAGATTTATTGATGACATTTTCCAAGTAAGTTAATGGATTTGCCTCGATTGTAAGTCATTTATCACTTATGTGTACTTCTTATTTTGTTGAGTATATCAAACAAAAATACAATTTTATGACCATGGAATTATCATCGAAACAAAATCTTTTATAAGGACATTAAATCAGATCTCTGGTTCAATTTTTTGATTTTTAAGAGTAAATGAAATATTTTTTTGCCAACTACAGTTACCAAAGTTTGTGGCAATTCAAATTGCCGTAGTCAGTATTTATATAATAAAATCTAAAACGTATTGAGTATGTTTGCCAAACGTATTACAGCAAACAAATCTGTAATTCCAAAAATCATATATGCACGAGCAGACTCTGGAACCATAAAGATGCATGACAATTCCTCCTTGTGCCAATAAAATTTGTATAATGGATTGTTAAGTAACTTCTCGTACGAAATAAACGCAAGATAGTAAATATCCCAGAATTCCATTCTAAGAAAGACAAATTGACCTAGCAGACTGTATCGTTTTAATGAAACAGAAAATTTAATTGAAAGTTTGCAGTTCGTGCGATTCAATTTCACTGCTAGAGCCTGACAAATTAGTTCAACTTAATCCGGAAACTATTAGACCTCTGTTCCTCTTAATAAGTAATTTTGTGCCACATTTGGTCATTTCCGACAGCTCAATAATGTTATAATGATTCATTTTTGTGTTACGTAAACTCTGAAATACGTGAACAACAATTTTATTGATAAAATGTTGCTACGCATTTCAAATGTATTTATTCTTCCTGTAATCTCTTGCGTAAGAAGGTCGAACATACAAAGGATTAAACGACACAGTATCGGTGTCATGAAATGAATAAAAGTTTTTCCGGGAAGTTCGCTGCATTAAATGCATTTTAATATCATTTTTACTCTAATAATTTTATTATGCATCATCCAGGAAAATAGTTTCTCATTTGAGTATTTTTAAATGGCTTTAGACTGCTTTGTTGCATTTTGTCATTTCTTCATTGCGATGTTTTTAAAGTTTCGACGTTAAAAGTTGTCTAGATCTATAAAGCTTCATTCGATAATAAAGAAACTGGTGCGGAATATATGAACATTTATAATTTACAGAAAAAGTGTTTTGTGTTCACTACTGTTAAAGTTTCTGCTAATATATTAAAGCACTTTTTTTATATTTTTCGCATTACGAAATTATTACGTTCACCAAATTACGAAGTACTTGTTTTAGTATTTTTTAACAATTGAGAAACACTATTGTTTAGAAAGTTCGTGAAAATTTAAACACGAAAGTAATGATTCGGACAAAAAGACTAAATTTAGCAAGAAGGAGCAAGCTAATCACTGTGATCAATTTCAAAATTGTAATTTAGTCCAACTCATCAAATAATACATTTCCTTTTTACTCTTGTACACATTAATAAAATTATAATATCACCCCCCAGTTGTTAAATATTTAACTACTGTTATTGTATATTTGTGTTCACAACAAAAAGCTATATTAAATTTCTAATAAATTTTTGTTGGATTAAATATTGTAATTTTTTGTAGTCTTTGTTATTGTTCTGTTCAAGTTCAATATGCTGCTGCTTAATCAGTCAGTCGACTACACATTGGCATTGTTGGAATTTTATAGAGATTGTTGCCAATCACTTTGCATCCATGTAATATAATTCCACTCATTGTCTTTTTCATTGCTAATGTTTAATGATTTTTCATTTTAAATCTCAAAGAACAAATCACTCGTTTGAATGGCTACCTTAACTTAAATATAGAAATAAAATTAGATCGTAATTAATCATAAACAGAATCTGTATAACGTAAAAGTCTACTGTCGTGGAATTTTACAATGATAAAATATAAAGAAATTGTTTTTTTTTCAAGGATATGCGGACACAACTCGTGCATGGTGGCTTGTAAAGAGATTTTGCATACAATGCTTCGACAACAACAGAAAAATGTTACGCTTTTAAATGAATATGTGACTTATAACATCTTAATGCATTCAAACACGAACAGTCAATAAGTTCTATCTTCTGCTGTTTAAACATGTGTAAACTCGATAAAACTTTTATAAAATAATAACAACAATTTTTCAAGTGAAGGAAATAGAGGACAATTTTTCAAGTGAAGGGAATAGAGGTATCTTCATTTTTATTTGCACTTTGCTTTCCATTTCTATTGAAAAAAATTAAATTTAATGTTAACTTATAATTGGGACAAAATGCAAAATGCAACCTTGAAGTTTTCACGAAACGTTCACTATTTACCTCAATAAAATTTATTAAATTGAACAATATCTCTATAAGATTAAATAATTTTGCAAACAACTGTAGGTTCTCTATTTTATGGAAAATATATTTTTGACTCATACGGGGTTTTCATAAATTATCGATACATTGAGGAGGCTTTGAATGTCAAAATTCTTCATCCGACGATACTGATAATCTGAGTCATTGTCAGCTCATACAGGAACACTTGAAGGATGTTGATAAGATTGTAATAAATTGCAATATTTAAGTTATAGAACAGTTATATTCACTGGATTGATTTTGATAAAATAATTAACATAATATGTGCATTTTTTTTGGATTAAGTGTTATTTACGAGTGCTTCTGTAAGTCTGTACATACACTTATGAGCAGAAAAAGATCCGTTTGGCGATTTAAAATGTTTCTCAATCATTTGGTATCAGATTTTAAAAAGTGGTATGCCATTTTAAAGTTCATTCTGTTTATTTGTTATTAGGCGCAGAGTTAAAAAACTAAAGTCCCAGTATTTACCTGGCCCACGTCTGTCTAAACATTTTACACTAAAAATTTAAACCGGCTTGAAATCTGAATGACTGGCGTTATTGCAAATGAGAATAATTTGTTAGATCTAAAACACCAAAACTGTCCTTTTTAGAATGAATACTCCACCCGTATGAGCCAAAATTTGGTACGAAATTTGGTACGATTTGATTCAATATGCAATAAAAAGTTTCACTTCAAAAAATTATCTCTACGCTTATCCAGATCTGTTAACGGAATTGCAAAATCATTAGCTTCATCATCGCAGACGATTTACCTTTTGACAAAGTCGGCGGACGGTTGATATAAGACAAAATAAATTGTCTTGTATATTTTCCGGTACTTCTGTTTAACACTGTCTTCTCAATACTTTTATGGTACAGACCTCCGCTATTGTAAAATACAGCAGCACCCCCGCTTTGACTCTGAACCTATTCTCTTTGCATGCCCCTCACACTATGTAGGTACCCTGGCGTGTTTCTGTACACCCTAACGCCCACCTAAAAATACTTCTCTTGCACCCTTTCTATCTCCTCTTCTTTTTTCCATGCCTAAACCTCTGCTCCATAGAACAACATGCTCTGAATCACTTGAAATCGCGTAACCAATTTCTCTCTTCTATTCCCCATACACACCCCATCGCCATATTTGCTTTTCTCTTTAACTGCCTGATAAATAAACCTTATTACATTCCTCTTTCTTTTTGCTTTCTTCACCAACATTCATTTCTAACTTTTTGTTCCTCGCGTATTATCCTGGGTTTGTTATCATTTCGTTCGTCTCTCTTTCACTCTTTGCCACCATTACCACATTATCCGCATAAACAACCAGCTTTACACTTTCACTCTACCTACTACACACCCCTCTGTGCTCTCTCTAACATTCCATCCATGTCTGCCACATATATCGTGAATAACAAGGGGCAGAGCGGGAAATCTTTAGTTTACTTTTTGTCCTTTCGTATATCTCCTCTACCTTTTTTTACCAACCATTCATTTAAAAACTTTCCCGTCAGACACTCGAACATCCCCCCTCTATCTCTATCTCTGTCGAAATCTGCCTTGAAGTCAATGTCTAGCTTTTTAATTCGCTCTTTCTCAAATGGTCCAGGATGTATACATTATCCCTCCCCTCTCTAAATCTTTTTCAACTATCTCTCTCCTCATCAATTTATTCAGAATTGACGCATACAAATTATACTCTGAGTTTAAAAGACTTTTTCACTTTACTTTTATCCCCCATTTTGTAAATAGGGCATTTTACCCCCTCTCTTCACCCTACCAGGAATCTCTCTCCTCTCCGCACCCCATTCATTATCTCAACCAGTCTCTCTAGTACTCTTCTCAACCCATACATTTATACTCCATCCTTCCTTGGCGCTTTTCTCTTCAGCACTTTCTTTACTTGCCTCTGCACTTCTTCCAACGTGATTTCTTCTCCTTCTGGGACTGTTTGGTTCCTCTTCATCTCTATTTATGTTTCCGCTTTTTCTTTTTCCCCTTCAGCAGCCTCACGAAATATTTCGCATAATCGTTGATCCTTAACTCCTCAGTCACTATATCTTTTTTCTTTCTATCTGTATTGATATAGTTTCATATCTCCCTCCCTTTTCGTATAGCTCTTATCTTCCCCTTTCTCTCTCTCCTTCTTCTGGCTCTATATTCTTTTTACTTTTAGAATGCCACTTCCATTCTCTTAGTTCCTTTATTGTCTCCGTTGTTTACATTCTTTTTCCCACCATTCAATTCTCTTTCTTGTTCCTCTGCTTCTTATTGTTATCTCTCGTTTTATCACTGCTTCTTCTAATATTTCTTTCATTCATACTTATTGTTCTTCGGAAATTTTCTTGTATTCTCTTGTACATTTTTACTCCTTGATCATCTCATATTTTGATCATCATCATCTGCGATTCCTTTGTTCTTTCGTCTCTTCTCTACTCTTGTCTCATACTTATTTCTATGGGCAGATGGTCTGACGCTATTCTTTCCCCTACTCCAAATTCTAGTATGTACTTCTACCCATGCTTCTGTCTCTATAATCTTTTTATTTTTAGAAAGTCACTTCCATTCTCTTAGTTCCTTTATTATCTCCGTTGTTTACATTCTTTGTCCCACCATTCAATTTTCTTTCTTTTTCCTCTGCTTCTTATTGATATTTCTCGTTTTATCACTGCTTCTTCTAATAATTCTTTCATTCATACTTATTGTTCTTCGAAACTTTTCTTGTCGTCTCTTGTACATTTTTACTCCTTGATCGTCTCATATTTTGATCATCATCATCTGCGATTCCTTTGTTCTTTCGTCTCTTCTCTTCTCTTGCCTCATACTTATTTCTATGGGCAGATGGTCTGACGCTATTCTTTCCCCTACTCCAAATTCTAGTATGTACTTCTACCCATGCTTCTGTCTCTATAATCTTTTTACTTTTAGAAAGTCACTTCCATTCTCTTAGTTCCTTTATCGTCTCCGTTGTTTACATTCTTTGTCCCACCATTCAATTTTCTTTCTTGTTCCTCTGCTTCTTATTGTTATTTCTCGTTTTATCACTGTTTCTTCTAATATTTATTTCATTCATACTTATTGTTCTTCGGAACTTTTCTTGTCTTCTCTTGTACATTTTTACTCCTTGATCGTCTCATATTTTGATCATCATCATCTGCGATTCCTTTGTTCTCTCTTCTCTTCTCTTGCCTCATACTTATTTCTATGGGCAGATGGTCTGACGCTATTCTTTCCCCTACTCCAAATTCTAGTATGTACTTCTACCCATGCTTTTGTCTCTATAATCTTTTTACTTTTAGAAAGTCACTTCCATTCTCTTAGTTCCTTTATCGTCTCCGTTGTTTACATTCTTTGTCCCACCATTCAATTTTCTTTCTTTTTCCTCTGTTTCTTTATGTTATTTCTTGTTTTATCACTGCTTCTTCTAATATTTTTTTCATTCATACTTATTGTTCTTCGGAACTTTTCTTGTCTTCTCTTGTACATTTTTACTCCTTGATCGTCTCATATTTTGATCATCATCATCTGCGATTCCTTTGTTCTTTCGTCTCTTCTCTTCTCTTGCCTCATACTTATTTCTATGGGCAGATGGTCTGACGCTATTCTTTCCCCTACTCCAAATTCTAGTAGGTACTTCTACCCATGCTTCTGTCTCTATATTCTTTTTACTTTTAGAAAGCCACTTCCATTCTCTTAGTTCCTTTATTGTCTCCGTTGTTTGCATTCTTTGTCCCACCATTCAATTTTCTTTCTTGTTCCTCTGCTTCTTAGTGTTATTTCTCGTTTTATCACTGCTTCTTCTAATATTTCTTTCATTCATACTTATTGTTCTTCGAAACTTTTCTTGCCTTTTCTTGTACATTTTTACTCCTTGATCGTCTCATATTTTGATCATCATCATCTGCGATTCCTTTGTTCTTTCGTCTCTTCTCTTCTCTTGCCTCATACTTATTTCTATGGGCAGATGGTCTGACGCTATTCTTTCCCCTACTCCAAATTCTAGTATGTACTTCTACCCATGCTTCTGTCTCTATATTCTTTTTACTTTTAGAAAGCCACTTCCATTCTCTTAGTTCCTTTATTGTCTCCGATGTTTGCATTCTTTGTCCCACCATTCAATTTTCTTTCTTGTTCCTCTGCTTCTTATTGTTATTTCTCGTTTTATCACTGCTTCTTCTAATATTTCTTTCATTCATACTTATTGTTCTTCGGAACTTTTCTTGTCTTCTCATGTACATTTTTACTCCTTGATCGTCTCATATTTTGATCATCATCATCTGCGATTCCTTTGTTCTTTCGTCTCTTCTCTACTCTTGTCTCATACTTATTTCTATGGGCAGATGGTCTGACGCTATTCTTTCCCCTACTCCAAATTCTAGTATGTACTTCTACCCATGCTTCTGTCTCTATATTCTTTTTACTTTTAGAAAGCCACTTCCATTCTCTTAGTTCCTTTATTGTCTCCGATGTTTGCATTCTTTGTCCCACCATTCAATTTTCTTTCTTGTTCCTCTGCTTCTTATTGTTATTTCTCGTTTTATCACTGCTTCTTCTAATATTTCTTTCATTCATACTTATTGTTCTTCGGAACTTTTCTTGTCTTCTCTTGTACATTTTTACTCCTTGATCGTCTCATATTTTGATCATCATCATCTGCGATTCCTTTGTTCTTTCGTCTCTTCTCTACTCTTGCCTCATACTTATTTCTATGTTCAGATGGTCTGACGCTATTCTTTCCCCTACTCCAAATTCTAGTACTTCTACCCATTATTCTTCACTTATTATTTCGTAGTCTACCACCGTTTCTCCTCTGCCGCTTATGTAGATTCATTCTCTTTTTTCTTCCCTTTGTTTATCTCCATTCAAGACCTCCCATCCATTATCCTCTATCAATTCCATCAGCTTCTTCCCCTCCGTATTTTTACCTTGTCTTTCTTTTCCCATTCCCTTTTTCTTCGATTCTCCCGTCTCTTCTCGTCTCTTGGCATTCTCACGTGAATTCTTTGGAAGATTTTCTGTTTTTCCTTAGCTTCGTTTTTCTAACCGTATTTCTGTTAAACCCACTATCTCGAATTGCCTCACATAGTCCCAGAAATCTTATTCTTTTTTCTTAGTCCAACTACATTCCAAAATAGTTTTTTTTTGCTCTCACTTTTACTTTTCCCTTTGTTCTTCTTTTCCCGTTGCTTTGTTCGTTATTATTTCTTTTGCTGTTGTCACCGCTTTCTACCTCACCTCTTCTTCGTTTTATGGGAAAACCTCTAGTCTCTCTCTCGTTTTATTCGCTATGCAACTTAATTTATTTCTTTCTCTCTGTTTTCTTTTTTTTGCTTCATCACTTTTTCCTTTTCATCTCAATCTTCCATTTTTTTTTTCAGAAAATACTACCCTCTCTTTGGCCTGTTGTTTACCAATTCTATAATCACAATATTGTTCTTCCTCCTTCACCTTACCTTTACCTTTCATTCCAACTGTGTCACGCTCTCTCTCTCTCTCAACCTGTTTCGCACTCTCTTCCATCTCTTCTCTTTCTCTTTAAATTCTTCTCTTTGCCTTTCAATCTCTCTCTTAATTCCTTGGTTCCCATTCTGTTATCACAGTTCTGTTTTTCCTCCTTCTCCTTACCTTTACCCCAATGTCCCTTCCAGCTGTGTCACGCTCTCCTTTTCAACCTGTTTCTCACTCCCTCCCATATCTTCTCTTTCTCCTTAAATTTTTCTCTTTGCCTTTCAATGTCTCTCTTAATTTCTTGGCTCCCTTTCTGTTATCACAAGATTGTTCTTTCTCCTTCTCCTTACGTTTACCCCCCCCCTTCGATTCCGGCTGTCCCTCTCTCTCTTTCTCTCAACCTGTTTTGCTCTCCCTCACATCTCTTTTCTTTCTCCTTAAATTCGTCTCTTTGCCTTTCAATCTCTCTCTTAATGTCTTGTTTCCATCGTCGTATTTCCTTCATTTTTTCCTGCGGTCTCCTTTTTATTTTTTCCAACTTATCCATCATTCTGTCCATTTCACTGTCAATTTTCTTATCTGTATCCGGCGATCTGGCTATTAGTTTACTTATTTTCCTCCTCTTGTTGTTTTCCTGTACGTTTCCTTTTTTTCTTTTCTACCGTAAATGCAGCTAGACTGGTCTCTAGTATCTTTGTTCATAGACTTGCTCTAATGCCTCATAGATATCGCCACTGTTCTAACATTGATAAAAATATTGACTCGCCTTCTGTTGACCATTGTGGGTTGAATGCTGGTGAATTTTTAATGTTGCACGTATTGAACTTGTAGTTACTTTGATACGAACGGCGTTAGGTAGCCGTCGTGCGTACCCTCCGGTACACTTGTGAGTTCTTAGAAAAGCTCTTACAATACTGTTACAAAAACTATTTTCTGACACTAAAATTACATCTTCTATACAACATAGAACAATAAACGTCCAGTGGTTGGAAGGGTCGGGATTCCCGATGGGTCCGATGGTCAAAATTGGCTATTTAAAAGCATCATAAAACCCAACGGGGCCGACTACGAGGCGACCACCATATCCGGCTTGCAGATTCACATGATTATTTACATTACCTAACACATTTTTTACCAAAATTTTTAATTTATTCTCTTCCTACCTTGCGTTGGTATCTCTCTTCTCCTTCTTTGATGTTTTCTTCAAATTTCTCTGCCGCCAATTTTTGCTCTTCAGATTGACTCGTTTCTGTTGCTTGAGAAAATAATGACTCGTGCAAGCACTCGTCATTATTTTCGTATTTGAATCGCAAAAAATATTGTCCGCAATATTTTGATCTCTCGTGCTATTACTATTGACAATTTAATTTGTGTTTTTGTCAACCAATGAGATGTATCAATTTCAAAATAAATAACCAATAGGACAATATTTTAGTGGCAATTTTTCTAGAAACTTTATTCCAGCGACAATTTTTTTGTAGCTATTTGCCATTAAAATTTACAAGTTAAACTGAAAAGCCAAATAGGACTCGAGGTCTAAATTTTACAACCATTACAAAAAGATTTACACATATCCATCATTCGAATCGTGAGTTTATACCAAAATCCCATAGAAAAAGCACTTTCAGTTTTTACCGAATTTTCCGATTTTTCGGTGGATTTTCCAAAAATTTTCTTTCATACAAAGCTTGTCCTGATAATAATGAATATGTACAACAAAAAAGAAATCAGGCAAATCGGCCGAGCCGTTTATAGATACAGTCCAAGCAAATTAGACGAAAAAGCGCCGAATAGAAGAACTAATTTATAAAGCTTTGGTTATGAACTCCGAACAGTTACCCCCGGGGGGAGCTTCATCCCCTTTTACTCAGAAAAGCGCCCGCGAGCCTGACCCCATGAAGCTTTTCTGCATTTTTCTCCTAAACGGTAACTCCGACGAGAAAATGTAATAGAACTTATATTCTCCAGTAAGTTCTGCATAAAATTGGTCTCATGAAGCTCATAAATGACGTTGGAAAATGAGTCATTAGCCCACCCCCGTTTTTTGACCAATAAAAATTTACTGCAAATATTTTATTCAATATGGGAATTGTACAGAAAACACTGCTCTACAATTTTGTTTCTATACATTTTTTCTTCCCACTAATGGTCTTTGAGATAATCGCCGCAAAAATCGGGGGTTGTCTTCGCGCTGCAAACTATACGCATTTGCCAACGTCATTTATGAGCGTCGGGTGGGAGATCTGGAAAAACTTTATGAGAACAATTTTATGCAGAATTTAATGGAGAACATAAGCCCTATAACATTTTCTCGTCGGAGTTACCATTTATAAGAAAAATGGGGATAAGCTTCATGAGATCACACTCGGGGGCCGTTTTTGGGCAAATGGGGATGAAGCTCCCCCCTGGGGAGTTAGAAGTCGTTGGATCTTTATTTGGGTCCCTACTGGGAGTTCATAACCAAAATTTCAAAACTTTATGAATTATTTATTTTAAAAGGTCCGATTTGGGTACACCTTTCCCCTCCCGCCTTTACCGATGTTTGACGACTAGGGAGAAGTTTTCCCAATGAAATATTCGCAAACAACCTATTCAAGGATATGATAATAATAATAATTAATGCAGATTTATTAAGTTTAGTTAATTGAGACTCAAGAAAGAAAATGCACAGGTATAAACAATTTTTTGTTGACCAATAACAATTCATTGCAAATGTTTTACTCAATATGGACCTTGTACAGAAAAACCTGCTCTACAATTTTGTTTGTATACATGTCTTGCTCCCACTAATGGTTTTCGAGATAATCGCCGCAAAATTCTGAGGTTGTCTTCGCACTGAAAACTATACTCATTTTCCAACGTAATTTATGAGCGTGGGGTGGAAGATCTACAAAAACTTTATAAGACCAATTTTATGCAGAATTTAGTGGAGAGCACAATAACTTCTGTAACATTTTGTCGTCGGAGTTACCGTTTACGAGAAAAATGCAGAATATCTTCATGGCGTGACGCTCGGGGGCGGTCTTTTGGGCAAAAGCTTGGTGGGTAGGAACTCAAAACCTTTTCCGGCCGGCGCTCTTTACGATATTGGAATTTTGAAAACGGATTAATGCTTGACATTTGCAGGAAATTGAAATGACTACCTGAAATTTTTGGAATTCTTGAAAATTACAAAAAAAAAATTGAAATTTAAAATTATAGCACTATAGCGTGAATCAGCATAAGACCTTCAGTACAACCCCATTTGTAGATTTCAAATCGGTTGAACCGTTTCTGAAGGAAAGCGGGATTATTTTAGACATATTTTCTCTCTGTCGCACACTTGCTAATAAAATTTCGTCAGCTTTAGCATTAACCAGCGATATGTCTTCGTGCTGATATCGGAGAAGAACCAACTCATTACTATTTTTTGCCTTTTTAACTTAAGAAAATCCGAAATTATGAGGATAAATGTATAAGTTGAGATCCTTCTGACCACATCATCTTCAGTACTATAAATTTTCTCATTATAATTTTTGCTATGTAAACTATTCTTTAATTATTATATTTAACTAAAATTTTTGAAAAAGCAATTTGGTTTTTGAAAAATCATATCTCAGTGAATATTTAGGTACTCAAATAACTCAACATTTATTCTAGTTTAAATTTGGAAAATTTTTCTTGTGGTAGAATTTCATTTAGGAGTATTACGACAAAAACGATTTTTTTAGGGTTTAGATTTAAATTTTATGTAATGGTCCCTTAGTACATGTGCATGTCAAGGTATATAATTTGCTAAATTATACAGGGTGTTTTTGTAAATATATATTACAGTCCACTGTCCCAACCAACTAAAGTTTGAGAAAAATATTTTCAAAATTCCAAGGTTTTTTATTGCTACAAGTTATAAAATAGACCAATCATTCTCTTGATGTGAGAGAATTATAAACATATTATGTTGTTGAAAGGCCGCAATTTTCATACTCTGAGTAGGTAGAAAATTTTAATGTGCCTCTTTTATGCTCTAATACAAAAAATTACTTTTGTATGATCATTTCCATCAGTCATGCACAATGTGTAAGAGAGCACATAATCTATTTATGATTACGCAGTTAACCTTGGTATCCTCAAATACCTCCAAATTGCAGTACAAATATATGATTTGTGTTAAAACGTTTTCATTTTCCGGAAATACTTAGTTGCTAGTCTAAAAACAAAAAATAGAAAAATTGTTTTTACAGTTTTGTGTCGGATGATCAAACCCTGTACTCAAATGATCTTTGTAAATGAAGCTTTAAGTTTTTTCTCAATTTAGGATGGTGAAATCACCGAACGCGGACTACTAAAGCTCCCTTAACCATTGAGGATGTATTGTATTCTGGAACTAAAAACTTTATTAACTTTCATGTCACATGTGTATTAATTTACTATAATTTCCTTTCAGATTCCTATCAACGTGCTACAGAACGTAGCAAAGCTGATAACAAGTCCTTTCGTACAATCAAAGAAAACTCCCCCGGAAGCGAGCGCAGCGTCCTAAAATGTAAAAATCCTGTAAATAGATGTAATTCTCCTTAGTTATATTAAGAAAGTAGCCCGTAGTTACAAGAATTGTTATAAAAGCTTATTTGTTATTAAAAATTGTCATTGTAACATGTTTCTATTATTTGCAAAGCACTTGAAGCAGAATGAGAAACTGAAACTGTAACTAGAAATTTAATCTTAACTAACAAGGAAAGATTCAGATTTCAATCAGATCAGATTACTACTTTTAATTAAGGCAGGACAAAAACAATTCACAGATAATTACGAAGAGGAAGACTTCGAATCAGATCTGCGTAATTTATTGATGCTGGTAGTTTTATAGTTTGTTTATTCTGTAAAACTTCGTTTACAAACATTCTTGTTATATTTTTTCAATCTGTTATCTAAAAGTCACCACAAACATTTTAACTGAAAGTGGTCGCAAAAAATATCGTATAAGTAAACTCGATGTAGGGTATTCCAGTATTTATCTTATGCCCCGCATTCAGCAAACGCGCACATGGGTTGTGTCCTTGAAGCGGCCATTATAACTGAAAACTCAAAATATGCGCTCACTGCATTATTTTACACATTTCCATAATTATTGATGTAATTCAGAATTTCTAAGTGTCCACAATTAAAACAACTCAACTTGGAATTTATAAAAAAAACTGTTGTGTGCTTCACATTTTATAAACACACGACTGAAGTGAGACTGGTAGAAATAACAACACGGGACAACAGGAACATCCGACAGCAGCGAGAAGAATGACAATATCTTTAAGTCCGATAGTATATTATACTGCGAACGTAAATCGGTCTATCGCGCAGGATGACCTGCCCATGAGATTTTAGAATCACTTCAACGCATGATAAAGCATTTCGTAAAGTCATTGACACTACGAGCAATTTTTACCTAATGTATAATAACATAAATTAACACCTTTATATATTTTTTCTTTTTCTTATTATTTTCTATATTATTGTCATTTCTTATTTAACTGCTAAATTTGTTGTCATAAAACTTTTAGTGATGAATTTCTCATTAGGTTATTTTGTGTAGTTCCCTCCCATTTGAAATTATCTTTCTAAAAGAGTAAACCAAAACGTGCTTTCATTAACTGCGTCGACGCAATCTATCTTACAAATCAAACTGATAAAGAGCTTTCAGTTGTATCCAGATCTCCATGTGGGAAAGCTGGAGATTTAATGCTGAGCTTGATATGCCGCAGACATTGTTAAAATGTGTATGAAAGCTCCACGTCTCCCCGCAATATAGCAACGTCGGTGTTAAAGTTTCGTTCAATTTAATTTAATTTAAAATCCGCATGACGGACTTTAATTTGTCAACGACAAATAAAAGCGCAAACTTTCCACGGGAGTTGTTAATTTCCGTTGAAAGCTACACCGCGGTGGCTTGCATTCTCTTTCTAATTGGTTTCTTTGGATTTTCATTAAACCTATCAGTGATTTTATTTATGTGGAAAGAAAAACAGGTAGTTACGCTCCTGACCACAGCAGTACTTAAGACACAAAGTTTTTTCCAGTTGTGGACTCCGCTAAATATAATCCTTTTTAATTTAGTCACTAGCGATTTTTTAGTGTCAATTTTAGGCAATCCTTGGACCTTCGTTTCGGCCCTGAATTCCAGATGGATGTTTGGAAAAACTGGTTGTGTGCTATACGGTTTCATGATGTCGCTTCTAGGTAAGCTCTGCCATAATTATTGCTGTTCACAAATCAATGCAACATGTTGCAGGGATTACATCCATTACAACGTTAACGGTTCTAGCATTTGAGCGATATTTAATGATTGCACGACCATTCCGGAGCAACATGCTGAATTTCCGCAGTGCGTATTTTTTTGTAGTTTTAATTTGGCTGTATGCTTTGGCTCTAACGACACCGCCGTTATTTGGATGGGGCGAATTTGTGAATGAAGCTGCTGATATTAGGTATGTTCCCATTTTATGATGGCCACTGATTGTTGCACCATGTAATATAACTACAAAATCAAATTTATAATGGTCAACCTAAAATACTACGTCGAAGTTTAATCTGTTGCATAGCCTAAATGAATAAGTGAATTCCAATAAAATTTCATCCTCATAGTCATATAATTCTATATTTAATGTATGTATTGACATTGAAAGTTTTTGAGATTATCTTCGGAAGCTAAAAAAAGACTAAGTGTATCCGAATCACTATTTTGGGCGATTGGTCTTTTCCCTGATATACAGATAAATTTAGTTGTCTCCCAAAGAAAACTGTAAATCATGAAAAAATAGGACGCCTTAACGACGTAATATTAACATTTTTTTTTTTAAGAACTAAAAGGTAATCTCTTTGTCATTCTCTTTGTCACTTTTTATTGTCTAATGTGATTGTTAAGACACGTGCAACTCCATTGATTCACGCATAAAAATTACAACCGTGCAGAGACATTTAACGACGAAATGCTTTCACGACTATTAAACAAAGTGATAGTATCGTTAAAACGGATTTGTAAAAAAATCTGCTAGATGTTCCTGGTGTCAACAATCCAGTGCGACTCTTACATTTTTAATCAACTCCTGTTTCAGTTGCTCCATAAATTGGGAGGAAAAAAGTTTCAATTCGATGACGTACATACTGTATCTCTTCCTCTTTGGCCTTTTTATTCCTCTTGTCGTAATCACACTCAGCTATGCCAACATTATATTCCAGATGCGAAGGGTAGGCAAATATTTTCCCTATTAAAATTCCGTCTAATCCACGTTGATTATACAGAATGCTTGCAAAATGGGTCAAGTTACTAAAGCTGAACGTAAAGTGGCATATATGATTTTAATAATGATATTAGCGTTCCTAATAGCTTGGTCTCCATATGCAATTTTAGCTCTGATTATCCAGTTTGGGGATGCATCTTTCGTTACTCCTGGGATAGCGGTTGTTCCAGCTTTATTGGCCAAAAGCAGCATCTGCTACAACCCGATCATTTATATCGGATTAAACGTGCAGGTATGCAATTTGGAGATGGTAATTTTTAATAAAGCGTGATTGTAGTTTCAGCAAACATGGAGACGAACTTGCAGGTCTCGAAGAGCTGGTATCTTGGATGATGCTACTGTGCCTGGTGGAGTGGAAATAACAAATGTTTCTGTAATTACACCAAGAAACGGACAAAGGGATAAGAGTGAAATGTCATATTATAAAGATGTAGTTTCTAATAGTACAACAGTTTAAACGAATATAATTAGTTCAATAAAATATTATAATAATATGTGCTTTTTGCTTTCACACCATGTTCTAGGTAGACCATTTTAATGTTTGGATTGTTAAGTAGTTAAAAATTAATTTGAAGTAATTTACAAAAACATAAAGTCCTATGCAGATCATACACTCTCTCCCTGCAAATCAAACGTTTCAGTTTTTAAGGATATTTTATCGTTCTTTAAGGATACACAATGTAACATCCCTAACTTTCTTAGAGCAGTGTATTTCAGTAGGTAATGATATTTTAACACCCAATATTTTTAATCTTCATTATATCTTGACATTTCTGCAAAACGGTCACCGTTAGTGTCATCCAGCAACGGCTAGTTACTTAATCGGCTGTAATCAGTTAATTATGAGTGATTGGATGCATTTAAATTAAATTTATTTCCAGCTGAAAAATAATTGGGTTATGCGTTATTTACTTTCAAACTGTTTAAACATGGAGGTAAAATAAATATTGATTAGAGATAAAATATACTCAAAGCTAAATCCACACGCAGTGTGTGTTTCATATTTTGTAATTTTTCCAGTGGTAGAATTTTTTTTGTAGTCTTTTAAAATGTGTATAATTTTAAAACATTTTTTTTAGTTTCTTAAAGGCGTTTAATTTTTCAGATGACAGACAAATTTATTTTCAAACTGCACTGTACCATAAAGTAAATATCAAATTCCTAATATGCATTTAAAGTGTTTTGAAAATTATTATGTGTTATGTATCACTGGTTCAAATCGGATTAAAAAGAAGCAAGATGCAACATCCTCTATATACTCAGTGACATTAGAAGTGTTACACCCAGAAGGAACAATTTTTTGGACGTGATTTTTTGGCAATGTATTAAGCTTACATCAAGAATGAAACGATAAGTTTTGCAAGAAATTAACCGTGCCAGTGCAAAGTAGACAGTCCTCTCCCCATTATCTTCTATGGTATTTAAATCCAGTGAACGGGGTGCCCACGGCAAAACATTAAGGCCAACTTCTTGGAGAGAATCCATAGTTCGACGAGCAATGTGGTCATGCGTTGTTTTGCTGAAGAAGAACGATCATCTAGACAAGGCAATAAAGTGGTTCATATGACGTCATCTGCCTCGAATAAACATAAGAGGTGATTGGCTTCCATAGGCAATATCTCTCCAAACCATATTACTCCAACAGTCCTGTACACATGCCTCTCAACAACAAATCTAATATCACGACGCTCTCCACAGCAACGTCTTACCCTCCTACAGCCATCATACATGTCTAGGCAGGATTGCGATTCGTCGCTGAATACGACATTATGCCATTCGGACGGTGTGAAAGAAGTCTAAAAACTCAAATGTGGCGATATAATGTTCGCATACTAACAAGTCGACTTTCTTCTCCAAACTATTGGTCACCGAGTTGGCGCGTAGTAGCAAAACGGTCTCACAGAACTAGTTGTCTGAAGCGCCTATCTTGAGTTGACCTGTCGGTCTGTTTCGTGTTCCTCTACCTTCTTCTGTCCACCCTCGACACACACAGATTACCGGCATTGAAATGCAATCAACCAACTTCTCGAAAGGCTATCATTTTGTTATCCGTAACACAAGTAGGCGGGAGACACAACAACTGAAAATACCTGTACTTATCAGCTCTGATAAAGCGTTTTCTTCACACAAAACTAACAGATTATTATGGTCATCATACCAAGCTTGAAATATAATCATTCTGTTGTCAAAAAGACTATTCCTGGATATTATTCCTTCAAGGTGTAACACTTCTAATGTCACCGAGTATAACTACATCTATCTGGGTCTTTTGACTTTATAGTTTCCCTACATTCATTTGTTTTTCATTCTCTGATTCTAGTCTAAATTCTTTTTCGTACACGCTCCCCAAAATTACAATTTTAGGGACTCATTTGAGTCCACAAAATGATGCATTTACCGTTTTCTGAGGGTGCCAAATTTTTTTTCGAAAAGTGTCCGGAACCAGAGAAGGGTTTTTTACCATGACAAAGTGTTTAACATAGTAGCTTGGATGGACATGAGCGCACCGTTATACTAGAGAAAAGTCAAAAAATTAGACGTCAGTGTGACTCAATGTCAAACTTTAAACTCATTGGAGAAGAGAACGGAAGACCCAATCCCAGTTCTGACACCGCGAGGGGGCTTGAAAAAACAGCCCCGATTTGGGGATACGCGAAAAGTCGAAAAAAAGTCGACTTCAAGAATCACAATAAAATATTCTTTTTTCACTATTAGCTTCAGAAATAGTACATTATATTATAAGTGATAGAAATGCATCATTATTAGCGAGTGAGAATTTTGACCCACGAGTGCGCTTGCGCACGAGTGGGGCACTTCTCACGAGCTTTATAATGACATTTCGATCACGTGTGATATACGACGTTTTATCTTACAGGTACATTGTATAAAAATCCAAGAAATATTTATTCAAGTAAACATCCGCCTGTAATATTAGCATGGTTCTAATATCAGTTTCCGTAGTAACCTGTGATTGTTATAGTTATGAAATAAACAGTGGAAGGCAGAGAATTACATTACATCGCATGTAATTACATTACAAATTAATAATTACAATTTTTAATTACAACTGACAGCTGTCAGATTTACTCCCTTGTGAGTAGAACTGACAGCTTTATCTCTCTTGTGAGTAAAATTTGATTTCTGTCACCGAAAACCATGGTATAAGGGACCTAAAAAACTGCACCTGTAAGATAAACATCATTATATATCGTGTTTGATGCTTCAGAAATTAATTTTCTCTATCTTACCTAATAATAGATTTTTGTCTCCTACTAGTAGATAATAAAAACAATATTGACAATGTTGGCATGGTTACTGCCGTACTTGATTTTTGATTTGACATTAGCTGTCATTATTAATGATAGGTGACAGCTCAACAATGTAGAACTGGGGAGTTGGAATTTCTTGCGAAATGTTAAATTTGCCAGCAGGACCACACTAGCAACATCGCAACAAAAATAGAAATGACAGTTATTGATTAAAATTCATATGCTACTTGCTTTTCATGGATATATTTCATGGAACCTTTCGCATTATCATGATTATATTTAATTTGAAGAAAAGTTAAACAAATGTGCTAGTAGTGGAAATAGCTTTTTCCTAATTTTATAGATCCTGTCGATTCTCTCATTTTATCTTCTTCTGTTCTATTTTCGTATTTGTTCTGATTCTTTTATACCTCTTCTTTCTATTAATTATTTTTAAAAATTGATTCACTCTATTCTTTTGTTCCATTTGGATCTCTTTTGTTCATGGGTTCTCCTACTTTCCACTTCCAATGATCGCCTTCATTCTTCTAATTAGATAAAAGTTTCTCTTGAGCCTTTAGTTCTCCTAATTGGCTTTACATTTTTTTTCAAATTTTCCTATTCGTTTATTCCTTCTGATACAACTGATTGTATAATTCCTTTTGATGCTCTTAATTTTCCAGATTTTCTGATTCTTCAGAATATATATTTCTTCATTTGGTTGACCGTCTTGTTTCGTTATCTTAATTGATTCTTCTGATTTCCTGTATTGATCTTCCTCCAATTTTAATAATTGTTTATGTGTTATTTCTGCTTTTTTGATCTTCTGATTCTATCATTCTTCTGATTTGCTTAAATCTCTTACTTTTCCAGAATGAAGAACTAAGTCTTCTGTTTCGATACACAGATTATTGTCTTAATATCTCCGATTCTAGTGATTCTTCCGTTTCTCTTGCTCTAATAGTTTGAAAGGCATATAAGTACATAATGATGTTGTTGGAAAGATGGGTGATGCCCACCAGTCCAGTGGCTGCCCATCCGAAGACTTTAGGCGTAGCACAATAAGTACAATGGAACCTCTATAAGTCGAAAATATTTATAAGTTTCGATGTCTCAAACAGCGCATTTTTGCAATCTTTCATTCAATTTTGCTTTTAAATATAAAATGCGAAGCATCGCGGGCAATAAAAGTCCGAGGCTAAGAAAAGGCTTCTCAGCCGTGGTTTATATGCATTTGTTTAAAACTTTTCTTTAAATGATAATCATGATAATGCGAAAGATCGGAACAAATGTGGGGTTATGCATTGCGGACATTTCTCAGTCAGAGACCGGATTTTCATGCAAAATTGCACAATGCATATCTGTCGATTTATAATAGTTTAATACTTTGTTCTTTTTTTTATAGGAATAATTGCGGTTAATTAATGCCAAATATTTACAACTGGTGCAATTTGTAAAAATGGAAGGGCGCTGTTGTTAAGTTGGTAGATAAATAATAATAAATGATATGTATTTTGCATCAAATCCGATCTCTTCAATTATTAACTACTAGTCAATAATGAAATAATTAATAGTAATTATACACCAAGGTTGAGAAGCCATTTTTCTTAGCCGAGCTATTTTACTTCCCGAGATGCGAAGCATCGAGGTAAATAATAGTGCGAGGCTAAGAAAAGGCTTTGCAACCGTGGTTTATATACTATTTTTTTCACTACTAGCACATTTGTTTAACTTTTCTTCAAATGATAATCATGATAATGCCAAAAGTCGGAACGAATTTGAGGTTATCTATTTTTTTGAGACTGACATTTTTCAGTCAGAGACCGGATTTTTATGCAAAATTACACAATGCATTTTGTAATAGTTTAACACTTCGTTGTTTGTTTTTTTACATGAATTGCAGTAATTAATGCTAAATATTTACAACTGGTGCAATTTGTAAAAATCGAAGGGCGCTGTTGTTAAGTTGGTAGATAAAATACACGATATGGATTTTGCATCAAATCCGGTCTCTTCAATTATTAACTACTAGTCAATAATGAAATGATTATTAACTACTAGGAAAGAAAAACAATTTCACACATCTTCTACAAACTATATAATCGTTCATTCTACAGCTAGTAGTGAAAAAAAAAACAATTTCACACATCATCTGCGAACTATATAATCGTACATTCTGCAGCTAGTAGTAAAATAGATATTTATATTATTAGTAGGGTAGAAGCATCATTACACAACGAGTGTGAAAATTGCAGATGACGAGGTCGTAGACCGAGTCATCTGTAACACACGAGTTAATGTAATATGCTCTAGCCCACGTATGATATACAAAACTTTATCTACAACTGCCCAAATCTGAAAACAATCTAAATTTGTTTGAAAGTATGTAACAAAAAAATTATCAAAATAAAAAATCAAGGAAACTTTGACATTTTTATGACAACTATTCAAATTTGGCTAGAAACGTGTAAACAACGATTTACTAATTTTATTTTTTGCAACATACTGTGCAAGTTAAAGTGTAATGAGCGATTCAGAAGAGGAAAATCTGCTATCAGATATTGAAGAAGCTACTGCAAAGGCTGTCTTCACTTTTACCAGATAAATCGAAATCAAAATACGAGAAATTTTATAATCGGTTCACTGATTAGTATACATCCAAAAAAATAAACAATGAAGTAAAAGAGAAAGTATTACTGGCATTTTTTGAAGATTTATCGAAGACTTATAGGTGCTCCAGCCTTTGGGCATTTTATTCTATGCTGCGAGCTGAAGTAGGATGTTACATATTCGTGTTAATTGTCATTTTAAAAAAATCATTATTCAACTCAAACAGTGTCGAATGAGTGGTGTAATGACGCTAATACAAAGCAGTTGTAGATAAAAACCATTTTCCAGTTTTCTCATACAATAAAATCTTCTTTAAATCGTCTCTTTAAGGAGACGAAAGAATGAAAATATAAACATAGATGAAAATATACAGAATGAAACTAATTAGATGAAAGGATGTAAGCATAAACGAACATAAAGGATGAAAATTAAGAGGAACATGAACAGAGTTATACGATACAAGTGCCCGAAAAGTACGAGGCGAGCCCCTGAAAAGTAACAGCGCACGAGTATTGAACAACGTCCTTGTATTTATTCGCACAAAATGAGAAAAAAACACGAATTAATATAAAGTTGTGAGTTACGTTTGACAAATGTCGAATTAAATACATAAGCGGAAAAGTTAATTATTTAGTTATGAACCACTTTTTCGATTATGTATTTTACAAGACATATAGATAAAAGGTTGAGAGGATCAAAAATGAAACGTCATGATATTCAGCAAAATGGTTAAATTAGAGGTTAAACAAAAGAACAAGAGGATGGATGAAAGGGAATGAAAAAACTAAATAATGACACATTCAAAGACCGAAAAAATGATCAAATAAAAAAATGAAAAACGAAATGTTCAAACGGTGAGAGAAATGAAGAATAATAGACTATCAAAGGATAAAAAAAAGGATTAAAACGTTGACAAGATAGAGGAATGAGAAAATAAAAGAAGTGAGTTAAAACGAATTGGAAAATGAAAAAGGATGAAACAACGAGGACTGAGAAAATAAAGAAATGTTGAAATCAGAAAATAATAATATTAATTAGATAAAAATATACATAAAGATAGTGATGTAAAATGTTTTAGTATAAATTTGTCTGTGTATGCGTTCAATTATTTATTTGTAAGTAAAACCAAACGTACATAAGTATAGCTTTGTTTAATTTATTACAACGGATATTTTTCTATTTTGCTCTATAGCAATATTTGAAGTGTATCTAGACAGAAAAATATTTATTTTTACCTGCATTATAGTCTCTAATTGTTTAATTTTTTAGAACATATACCAGAAAGGTCGCAAGGCAATAATTTCAAGATATAATAAAATTGTCAAATTTATTACTAAATGGGGCCTATTCTGTAATTTTTAGAGGGGCGTTAAAATTCTAGCGTCCTTTAAAATACAAAATTTCAAGACCTGATTGGTCATTGCTATGACAACATAATTTAACGGCCTTAATGTCAAAGCAATCGTAATATCAAGAATATCAATTGAATGATTGTTTAGTATAGACATCTTCGGATTTCTCAGGAATTAATTTCCTTTCGGCTTCTTCGGGTAAATTTGACCACATGTATGGTTAGTAAATTAGGATTTTTTTTTCTATTTCCTCTTGGTTGCTTTTTGATCTTTAATTGATCTGTTAAGTTCTTTTATATGGAAGAACACCCGTGATATAAAGAACATTGTATGCTCTCACTATTCGCCAAAAGGTTGTAGATAATTTTTTTCCAGACTCTAACTCATCTTTATGTACATCAAAAAATACCCTGTTGAGTTCCTCAATGTAATCCATAAAAGTAGGAGAAGGTTTAGATAAACCACCCTCAATCATTCCAGGAGTAAGACTGAGTTGAGGAGCTTTGCAGTGTAGCATCATTCAGCTTACGGCAAATAAATCTTGCAACATTTTTCATTTGTTACAATGTCTTCGTTAACTGAGTCGACCGATGATGGATTGAACGAAGGATTTAAGTTATGCATGAATGTGACCCGGGATGTGGGGAGTGTCGTCGATTTCCACGTTAGAAAAATCGAAAAAGCTCCCTCATTTCTCCCCAAAATGTATGATCATAATCTATATTTGAATTCTTTGCTCTAATCACACCAAAAAAAGGCAAAATTATCAAACTGTATCCAAACGTACCGCTAAATGCAGCGTAACCTTTTCAAAATAACTCTATGAGTGACGTCGTTCTATCCGCGAAATGTCAGGAGTCGTGGCTACAACGATGCTTGTATTCATAACGGCTCTTGTCATTTTGAACAATTTTTATGAACCTAGGTGAGTCCTTACCTTTTTCAATTGAAAGCAAGAGTGGTTTTTGTCAGTCGGAAAAGGTTAGTCCGAGATGTTTACAATAGTTCGTATCGTAAGTAGTAAGTTTCTTGCCCAAACTAAATCCAGCGATTATCAAAATGTTTTGAGTGCATCGCTGGTTGACATTAATTTTCCAACTTTACATTAAGCGTTTTTTAAAACCGTTAAAACTATGTTTAGGGGCCGTATAATATGAGTCTACTACACTTCGTAAATCACCCTGTATATAAAAATCAATTGCCCTGCGTTAGTCTCACAAAAAGAATGAGAATGGCTTTTGATAAAATTCGTTGTGTGTGATTGAGTGGAGTTTTTAGATTCACAATTGAACCCGGTAGGTGACGCTACAATCGGGTTCTAGAACTTTTTCTTATTATTTTTTTTTACGGTTGCTTTTAATGGTTCTTAAAGATTTTTTGCGTATTGGAACATTTAACCCCACAATTTCACCACCGCACCACCAGCCGCAATATTTAAAAAATATATAATTCTTCTTTATGGGTGTATCTCACTGAATTCCTAAACGGTTGGACCGATTTTAATGAAATGTTTTGTGTGTGCTTGAGTGGGTTACTGGATGGTTTAGATTCACAATTGGACCCGGTAGGTGACGCTGGAATCTTTTTTAGCATAATATCAGAACCACAAAATTTCACCACCCCACCACCGCTCAATATTAAAAAAAAATCAGCGGGCAAGCCAACGTTCGGACAGGACGATGTCTGTCGGGTCCGCTAGTAAAAATATAAATATAAAATGAGATGACAGAAATGAGAAATTAAACCATGAGAAGTTGAAAGGATGAAATAGAAGAGAAGAACAAGTATAACAAAATCTGCACATCATTGACATTATTCTTAAAGAAAAGATCTCAAATTATGTTTCCTCCTCGATTGTTGCCGTTTTTAAAAAATGTTCTAGATTTTTAACAAGACACTTACCTATTATAATTAATAATATACAAATAAAATATCTACAAATTTTTTTCTTTATAAGTCAAATAAATATATTTTTTTAAATGCAGTCCTAACTCTGATTCTACCGGCTGGTTCAGAAAGAAATTAATCAAAAATACTTTGCAAAATTGCAACGTAGGGCCTAGATGACTTAAAAAAATACAGTACAGTACAGAGGCGTAGATATTACTCTGGTGTAAATATTTTTTCATGCCGCCAGCCAATATCGACGGTTTTGCAGGATTCAAAATCCGCCGGGGCCTAGTACTTTACAATCACTTTTGTGAATTAATGTTCCCGTCCGATTTTGAATAACAATAATAATGATAATATTTTTACTTTTTAAAAATGATTTCAATTTGTCGGCAAAAAAAAATTTGGTGCATTATACGTCCAGAAAATGTTTTTCGAGTACTCGTGTTGCTTCGCGTCGGCTACGAAATCGGTACCACTCATCATACTCGCAAAATATCATTTTCTGGACTAGTGATCCAAATAACTATATAAGTGCTTAGAACATGTGGTGAAAAATTTTGTCTCGTATCCTAGGTTAAAAAGTTCACACAGTTATAAGACCTTTAAGACTTTTAGACTAGCTAAAACTAGAGATTTTACACATTATTCTAGTATCAAAATATTTAATAAAATTCCTCCTGCTATCAAACAGCTGCCCTCTAAAACATTATTGATTAGGCTGAAGCAATTTTTATTGCAGAAAGCATATTTTATTCCTTAGATGAATTTTTCAACTCTAGAGATTTGGATGAGTTATAGTGTTGTTATAATTAATTTTGTGTAGTTATTTTTATTTTCTCATTAGTGGTACTTATCTAATTACTTCTCCATATTTGTTTTTTATGGTAATCTGTGAGTTGGTACGCATTTAGTTGTTTTTTCCTTTTTTATGCATATTTAGTATATATAATTTAATTTTCTAATATTAATAATTATACCTATAGTCTGAGCATTTTGACCTGTGTAAAATACATTCGACATGTATTTCTTTGGCACAAATATATTATTTATTTATTTATTTCTTTAATAAATTTTTAAACTCCTGTTCGTATCTGGTCTTCACAGGCCACAATCCCGGCTGCGTTGCTGCCGTAGATATCTTCTGGGATTTCACTTCCTTCCAGCATCGCTTTGAATTTAATTCCATGCATGATTTGGAGAGTTGTCTCGAAAAATTTTCGAGTTACAATTTTAGTTTTTAGTTCCTTAATAATAATGACTAATACACAATACACATTTCTAGAAAAAAATAAATAAAGAGAATCGTAATAGAAGTTTTTATTTATTTTAATAATTACAGCCTATAAGTTTCGACGGGTTTATCAATTTTGTTTGGAGTTTGAATTACATGATTATATTTAAATTATGCTTTCAATATTCTGTTGTTATTATGTTATATTATAAATAAATGCCTTTTATTTAATTCAGTTACTAAAACAATAACATTAAATGTTTATATTTAACGGATATATGTTTCATTTTGACCAGCAACAAATGCGAGTCAATAGGATTTCTCTTCAATATTTTTAAGAGAATGCAAATCATAATTTACATATTGAACAATGACATAGAAATGATTAGAATGTTTATAGCATGAATATAAAATTTAACCAAAGAATTTATAATTTGGAGAGCTGGTAGAATGTATTATATTATTATTAACAGTATTGGTCAATCAGTGTAATTTTTAAGAAATTTGTTTATAACCTGGTATTCCCGCACTTTCCTTTGGGTGAAGAAACATGTAAAAAACGTTTTTTCTTGTTGCTAGTGTGTCATAGTTTAGCCAAACAAAAAATTAATATTTTATTGACTACAAGTGTCACAACAATGTATAATGAAAGGCTTGTCGTAGCTACACCACTTCAGGAATTGTTAACCGACCAATAACAAAGAGCCTCAATAATAGGAAATCGTAACTCCTGCAATATTTGAAAATTAACGTTCATAATTTATGGGTAGATACACGATATTGAACGAATTTTCACTTTACTTTCTC
This sequence comes from Diaperis boleti, assembly GCA_963583935.1. Classification (NCBI taxonomy): domain Eukaryota; kingdom Metazoa; phylum Arthropoda; class Insecta; order Coleoptera; family Tenebrionidae; genus Diaperis; species Diaperis boleti. The sequence continues at coordinate 20,166,929 of OY757246.1, read as the reverse complement.
TCATACCTGTTAAACATCGACCCGGCTGTTTTAAGCACTGCTTGAATTTCGGATGAAATAAAATCACGTTTGTTGTTAATTACAAAGCTACAATGCGAAATAAATTAAAGCGTGGTCAATTGCGGTCTTCAAATTGTTTATAGTTGTTGACATTGCTAAGTTAGGTACGCAAATGTAGTTAACTAGACCTTGCAAACGTTAATTCGAATCCCGTGACTGAAGATTATTAGAGTTTCGGGTGTTAACGACTTATTAATACTAATTTATGTATTTGTGATTTATTAGTTTGCACAATATCGTTCCACCCAGGGCAGTATTTGCAAATTAGCTCACAACAATTACACTCACTGCACATGAAGGTACTTTGAAAGTGGCGTACATTAATGCTGACACACATTTCCCGAAACAAATATTTTTTAACTTTGCACTAACGCTTGAACGAAAAAGTATCTTGTGCCAAGTGAAATTTCGCAAAGACCTGTTTATCGAACCGTTGAACAGTTCAAGAGAAGTTACACAATTTTTTACAGATTCCAGTAAAAATTTCATAATGAGTTATGGGTAGGTCAACGTCTCGAGCTGGGACAAGGATAACTTTGCTTTTACGATTTGATTGTTTATTGACAATCATATTAGACAGACTTTTACACTTTGAAACTACCAGTTAACTTTCAAAATTTCTCTTCAAGGGTAATAGCGGCTCCATTAGTTGCTGCCTTCGACACCTTTTTGACCTCACTGAAAACAGCTAGCATTTCCTTATTATTGTTATGTAAGGCGAAGCAAGACAATAACTGCTTACAATAATAGTCTGCGGAAGATCACCTAACAGAACATTTTAATTATTTATAGTATTGTTGTTCCGTGGCAATTAATCCTACATAGTAATGTTTACAATCAAATCGTTTATCCTCATTTGAATTCTATGAGTGTCCATATCACGCTATTATGTGGATGGGTGGTCAATTTTTTTTTTAAATCATCAATAAAGAGATTATTCCTGTAAAGCCTTCTTAATCAATTATAATTTTACGTTAAACCATTTTGATTATAAATGTCAATATTCTAGTAGTCTTTGTTGTTCAAATAATGGTTAAAATAATATACCAACCTATTATGCAAATTTTCAGACTAGAAATAAAGCATCTTTAAGTTAAGCAGTCACGAACTGATCTGATAATGTAAATTGATTGGTCGGAACGACTAACCAAAGAAGAAATAAAAAGAGTGAAACCCTCCGAATGTTTCCTGCAAAACTTGTAATAGTAAAGAGTTATAAAAGCACAGGGAAAGCATCTAAACTTTCCGTTCACCGCTGAACAATGTTCAATCTGTTCAGTTAACCTTTTATAATTATAGAGTTCGAGTTAGAAATGTTAACCGATGATTTGGTTCCTGCCTTGGCTGAATTATATCCTGATGCGAACGACCCAGATTTACCGCACGATACGCTGCGGTATCAGCAAGATGGGGCAGCTGCCCACTATGACAATCTAGTAAGAAATTTTATAGATCAAGGATTTATTGATATAGTTCTACACCTTCTTCTCTATTCTAATAGCTTTTATCTCTCCCTCTGCTCTCTCCTTCTTCTGCCTCTTCTCTTTTCTACATGTCTCTCTATGTCTTCTTTTCGCTTTTAGAAAACCGCTTCTACTTGCTTTTGTCCTTTTCCATTATTGTAGCTCCTTTTTCCGTTGTTCACAATCTTTGTCCCACCATTAATTTTCCTTTCTTACTCCTCTACTACTGATTGTTATTTGTCTTTATGTCGCTGCTTCTTTTAGTATTTCTTTCAATTCTTTCTCCATCTTCCCTACTTCTTGTACTTCGAATCTCGCCTTGTACTATTCCACTCCTTGTTCGTCCCCACCTTCTTCTGCGTTTCCTCTGTCCTTTCATCTCCTTTTTTCTGTTGTCTCCTTCCTATACTTTTTTCTATAGGCAGATGCTCTGTTTCACTCTTCTTTTCCCTACTCTGAAGTTTATCATCGTTTCTTGTCCTGCGCCTTTTTTTGCCTTTAATTCTCTCTCTTAATTCCTCTCTTTTCTTCCAACTTAGGGAGCGTCCACGAATTACGTGAGTCGATTTTGGCGATTTTTTATTTAAGAGTAGTTAAGACTAATACATATTTAAGACTACTATGTACGTAGTCTAAAATCACAGTGAAACAATCGAACAATAAAATACTTAAGTAGGAACTACTAAAATTCTTGGGGGCGTTCGCATAACCACGATAATAGTAGATTGTTTTATTAGGAGTAAAAGTGGGACTTTTCATGGCAAGTCTGTAGGTTTGACGACCGAGCGCGCAACGCCGGCAACTACAGACGAGCCAAGAAAAGTCCCACTTTTACTCCTAATAAAACAATCTAGTATTATCGAGGTTATGCGAATGCGAATATTTCACGTCGCTTCACGACATTTCAAGCCATTTCAAATCGCTTCAAGTTTTTTCAAGTCGCTTCAGGTCCTTTCAAATTATTTCAAGTCGCCTCAAGTCCCTTCAAAATATTTGAATTCTTTTCAATTTGCTTCAAGTCTTTCAACTCGTTTCAAAACATTTCAAGTTCTTTCAAGTCGTTCCAAGTTTTTTCAAGCCACTTCATCTCTCTTCAAGGATATTTCAAGTCTTTTCAAGTAGTTTCTTGTTCCTTCAAAATATTTTAAACCTTCTCAGGTCGCTTCAAGGCATTTCAAGACCTTTTAAGTCGCTTCAATTCCCTTCAAAACATTTGAAGTCACCTCAAGTCCCTTCAAAACATCTCAAATTTTTTCAATAGGGTCGTCCCCCTCAAATGAATTTGACAAATTCCACTATAGCATATAGTAGACTATATAACAAGAAGCCCTAAAACTTGTTCTGTTGTTTAATAAAGTTGTTTTCTGAGATAACAGAGCGTTCCAAAAATCGCAATTTCGGCTGGCATTTTCAAACGCTGTACATTTACCGCCTCTTGTGACGTCATTTGGGGGAAGCATTCTCATTGGTTCGTGCGTTTCTAATTAGTCCGCGCGTCTAGTAACTTTCAATTTTGCCTGGTGAATTTTGTCCCGTGTTGACGTCACAGAAAGGCGCGCGTGTCAAATAAGACAAATGTTTCAGAATTTTGTTTACCTACTAAACGCGTGATTTCGAATAAGCAAAAAAATAGGGGTATAATATTTTTTCGTCTAGTTTCTAGAAAAGCTGTTTTTGAAAATTGTGGGACGACCCCATTCGCTTCAAGTCTTTCACGTCGTTTCAAGACATTTTAAATCTTTTCAAGTCGCTTCAAGGTATTTCCTTTCAAGATATTATTTGAAGTGTTCCCAAATCGCTCCAAGACTCTTCAAGTATTTTCCAGGCATTTGAAGTCTTTTCAAGTCGCTTCAATGTCATCCAAAACATTTCAAATCTTTCCAGGTCGCTTCAAGACTCTTCACTTTTCAAGTCGCTTCCAGTCCCTTCAAAATATTTGAAGTCTTCCCAGGTCGCTTTAAATAGATAGATAGATTAGGTGTTGAGTAGTTTGAGGGAATTTGCTCCCCTCACCGACACTTAGACCACACCGTGGGCCTAGTGTGTCACCCCCTCGTGTTTCTCATTCCTGTCTCTCATCCAGCCATCCGACATTGTCGAAAAAAGCTAAGATGGCTCCAGGCGAGGTACACTTCAAATTGACCCAGCTGGGCCAGGTCTCCTTCAGTATGGACTTTCGTAGGATTACATTCCCGAAGGATATGTTCGGCAGCCTCGTCCTCCTCTGAACACCCCCTGCACGTTGGATCCTTTACCACCTCATCACGTGGAGGTGTTTATTTAGCCTGCAGTGTCCGGTCCAGCTGCCCACCAAAACCCGGAGTCTGTCCCTTGACAAATGCAGACAGGACTTGGGTCTTTTAAAGCAAGGATTTTTGAAAAAAATCTTGCTTTGTCTGCGGCCTGTTGTCGTTTCCCATCTAGCACAGTGTCTAGAATGGGCGTCAGTTTTGATCAGGTTTGAGAGGTAGTGGTTCGCCGGGCGGATGGGCGGTTCGGTACCATCCGGTGTTTCCGTCGCGCCCTGTCGAGCCATCTAGCCGGCCCTCTCATTTCCCTCATTTCCATTATGTCCTCGAACCTTAGGTCAACGACATTCTTTAGTGCTATTCTCAACAGTGCCAGATGGCAGTCGTGTACCACTTGGGAGGTAATCCTGCCACTGGCCAGATCCCGCAGAACTACTCGACTGTCGTTGAAGAAGCACATCGTTTTTTCACTGATATTGCGCCTGGAAAATATTGGCACATTCCCCAGGTCGCTTTAAGATTTTTCAAGACATTTCAAGTCTTTTCAAGTCTTTTCAAATCCTTTCAAAACTTTTCAAGTCGCCTCAAGCCTCTTCAAGTCTTTTAGGTCATTTCAAAATATTTCAGGTCATTTCCAGTCGTTTCAAGTTTCCCAAAGTCGCATCATCTTTCTTCAAGTCGTTTCAATACCCTTCAAGACCTTTCAAATCGCTTCAATTTCATCTTCATCAAAACATCTCAAGTTTTTTCAATTTGCTTCAAGTCTTTCAAGTTGTTTCAAGACATTTCAAATCCTTTTAAGTTGCTTCAAGGTATTTTAAGTCTTTTCAAGTGGCTTCCAGTCCCTTCAAGATATTTAAAGTCTCCCCATGTTGCTTCAAGTCTTTTCAAGTCGCTACCAATGCTTCCAATCCTTCAAAATATTTCATATCTTTCCAGGTTGCTTCAAGACTCTTCAAGAGATTTCAAGTCGCTTCAAATTCATTTCAAGTTTGTTCAAGTCGCTTTATCTCGCTTCAAGTCGCTGTCAGTTCCTTCGAAATATTTTCAAGTCATTTCAAGTCAATTGCTTTAAAAACATTTCAAGTCGCCTCAAGTCCCTTCAAAACATTTCATGTCGTTTCAAGTCTTTGAAGTTGTTTCAAGACATTCCAAGTCTTTTCAAAGCCGATTCAAGTTTCTTCAATTCTCTTTAAGGTTCTTCAATTCGCGTCAACACATTTCAAGTCTTTTCAAAGCCGATTCAAGTTTATTTATACTAATATATTATTATAGAAATGTTACTGAGTAAAAATCTGTAGAAAGAGAAGCAGCAAAAACGGATGCTTGCACACAACGCAACCTCACTCGGAATCCCTTTCAATAAAAACTAAAGCAAATAATATTCTTCTACTATAAGTTACATCAAGACATTTCAAGTGCTTTCAAATTGCTTCAAGTCACTTTTCTCCAAATAGAACATGCTAGTTTTTCTTCAAACGCCGAAAATCGTTCACGACAGACAAATCTGACAGTTTACTAACCTCAATGTACACATGCATTTCTATCTCAAAGTGAACATCTTACATCTCATCAGTTCCCGATTATTTGCTAAGACGTCATACACAAGCTTTATGAAATTCTATTTTCTTCAAAATAATAAAATATAAACTTCAGCGCTAAATCCTAAAGGAATCAGATAAGTTGAATTTAACAAAACTAAATTATATACGCTGCCGATTTGATATTCGAGCGGCGGACAAAATATTTTATCTACGCAGCAAAAATGGTCAATTGAGCGGCAGATAATAGTATATTTTATTACAAGGCCACAAAACTTTTTCGTCTGACAAATGATTTTCATTGTTCACTGTTGCAGGGGGCCTCATGCCTTATGGGGGTCCCGTGTATCAAAGAGCCAACTTGGGCCCGCATGTCGCAAAGCCCCCACAAGTTTAATGCCTAAGCAGACCATACGTCCCGCTTTGGGCGGGACAGTCCCCCTTTCAGGCTGTCTGTCCCGCTGTCCCCAGCGAGGGCAAAAACGTCCCGCTATGGGATAAAAAAATATTTTTTTTATTTCCAAAATCTACTCCCTTGAAGTTAAAAATTTTTGTAGTTTTTTAACACTCCTAACATCTTCAAATCACACACATCAGTACCTAGTACACATTCAAATTAAAGAGAATTTTAACACGAACAAATTGGATGCAATTTTAGAGATTTAAGCTTGATTTAGCGCGAAGGTACAGACCGATTTGTCGCGTCAATTTACATAATAATAATTATGATGATGATCTGGAAACATTTTCAGACAAGTTTTTTATTACTGAATTTTAAAAATTTACCTCCTTGAGGTCCCGCTAAGGGAAAAAAATGGTCAAGTTACTCATGCCCCGCGGGAGCCCCGTGTCTCAAAAAGTCCCCTCGGACCCCCTTGTCGCAAGGGCTCCCATATGTTCAAAGAGACCCACATGTCTCTCTTGTAATTTTTCCGATGTTTTAATAGTAAGTTATTCTGCTATTCGGAGCGCAGACAAATCGAAAGAACATAAAAGCTTGCATGCATCCCTGGTTTCCATTTTCTAGCCTAGGCAGGCAAATATCGTTTTCAAGACGATTTGGACGATTGGAAAATAACTAATTTGAGACGGAGGCCGAAAAAATACTTTTTATCATACAATATTAGAAAATCCAATTTTAATCGGCTTTTCATAGAGGGAAAGCATGTATTTCCACGGCTAGTCCGGCAAAATGCAAAAAAAAACGTTAGGCGGTAAAGTAATTTACTCACTTTACCACCAGAGGCCGCTAGGATAATTTTAGGAAATGGAAAATAAATGTAACATAATCTAGGACAATTTTTTTGTTTTGTTTTCATGGATTTCTGCTCTAACGAATTATCGTGAAGGGCACTATACATATATACGAATATTTCCTAATTGATACTCAGGTTTTTTTATTATTTTTTTATTTTCAATTTGACGTTTAAATTCCTGCATTAGGACAACCAGCCGCTCATCGAGTCGCTAGCGTCGCTTGTTGCCAACATGATTGCGAACTAAAATACTTGTAAATGACAATTCCGTACATATTTTGTGTGGTTGACAATTTTATACTGCTTATTATATATAAGTTCGACATAGATATATTTGAATTTTAATTTAAATTTACTCCACTTGGATTTAAGAACATTCTTCTTGTTTATAATTATACTTATATATTATAGAAATCTTTATCACAAATTTTACCAAGTAAAAATCAATAGAAAGAGAAGCACCAAGAGCGGATGCTTGCACACAACGCTACTGCACTCGGAATCCGTTTCAATAAAAACTAAAGCAAATAATATTCTTCTACTGCAAATTTTACTATATCTTTAGAACTAAAAATTTTTTTTTATTGAATATAAGATACATAAAACAATTATGAGTATTTATTCAAAGAAATCTGGGTCTCTAGATATTAAAATAAATAACAAACAATATTCGAACCTAGTTTAGTAGTTATGTAATTGATATTAATGTAAAGGACAAAAGCAGAGATAAATAATAATAATTATTAAAGCATTACCTATGCTGATTGATTTATGTGTATTTAGATTATTATATTATTACACAAAATCTGATATGTATTACGTTGTGAGCAAATATTATAATGTAATATATGGCGATAAATGTTCTTATTGGTACAAAAAATTAACCTGATTTGAAAGTAGAGCTGAATTAGATTTAAGCTGCCGCACTAGATCTCAAACCTTTGTTATTAATAAACAAATAAGTTTAGGACATGCTATACTTAAATTTCTTTAGTTCTTTAATTTTTAGTATTAAGCATGTTAAAATAAAAAAATATATAAAAGTATGTCAGAAATAAAAAAGATTTTCATCTTCAATTTTACATTATTTACACTGTTCAGTCACTAAATAAAAAAAAATCTAAACGAGTTCAATGATACAATAACAACGATTAAGTTAATTTTTGACAAATAAACAGGTAGGTAAGTTTTGCAATTCGAATAACAACTTTCAGGTTTGCTCAATTTTATTCACGTGACACACTGAGTTAAATTTTGCAAAAAATCATTAAAAACAAATTATTATGCCTATGAGAGCAAAAACTGCCAAAGCGGAAGTTTACATTGTTAACGATTGTAATAAAGGATATATTTTTTTATTTTTATGCAGATTTATATCGCACATAGGAAATAATTTGCTTTTAATATCACCAGTCATTAAACGCTCTTGGGGTTTTTGAAATCATTTGCTGACGCACCTGTCAGACAAAACTTAAGCAACTTCAAAATTTCATCTGGTGTTAACAAGTGTTACGAAATCACTACTACAACCCGATCAGTGTGGCTGGACATGAGATGGTACTAAAGCAGTACCATTACCATTTCTCCTCCACTTTCAACATCGTTCGGCTGTAACCAGCAAGTATTCAGTTTACTTTCTGGTATTGCAACTATTACTTATGCTTCTGTTCTACACAAACGCACAACCAACATGAGGAATCGCAGTCTGTGTTTCCAAGAGTAGTGTTGTGCTTCAGAATCAGTGTTAATGTTGTCCTTATTATGTGTTAAGTTGCTGTAACGAGACATCACTTGGTGAAGGATTTATCTAAATTACAAGTAAGTACCCATTATTGATTTTTTCAAAAAATGAAATTTTAGTTGACCGTTCCACTTTCTGATTTACGTTTCAAAAATAGGCGACAAGAAGTAAGAATGTTATTTCTGGTAGTTTATGGTCTGTTTCATCTGTTGTTGACCATCAGCTAATAAAATGTTCCAAATCAATCTGACTCTACTATCTGAATACAAAGAGGTCTCCATTTAGGTGGCCCTCATTACAAAAAGAAACACTTTAATCGTCATTTGAGCCCTGCGTGTTTACACCGTGCTTTCCAGCAACACGAAATTCGGAGACCCGGTCAATGTCAATGTTAAGTTTCGGTTAACCTTCTTCCTGCCAGTTCAATGCACAAAGGAATAGTCCACTTCGCAATTTCTGACTAAGATAGCAATTAAATTATGCAGCTATTCGATTAACTACACAACATGCCTATTTCTGGAAGTAAACGACTTCCGAGTAAGCTTAATTCCACGACACCCCACAACGCCCGGAATTTAATTAGCTCCTCAAAAATGTGCGCTAAATTAATTCGTTTCGGTGGTTGGATTTTTGTTTCAGTGAAAAATCATCGAATAAACACTTTGTAGAAAGTGGCGGAACAAAGAGAGATTTTCTTCGTCTCCGGACGACATTTATCCCTGTTGCGAAAGAGCCCGCCAGCATCTTTCACTATCACTCACTTGCACTTTTTAATTGATACGTCACTGGTATTCGTAGTAAAATTGTTTGTTGCCTTCTTAATCGATTTTGTGTTTACATAACCGCCTTATACACAGAAACACAACTTTCTTTTCGCACGTGTTTATAACGCGCGGTTCCAGATACCTGTCGTCATTTCAGTACTGTTCATTTCCACTTTTTTTATATTTAATATGGGGTGTGTTAGTGACAGGATAACCTTGGCGTGTTTCTGAATTGTTTCGCGCACGGTGCGCTAATTTTAATTAAAAAAGCTTGGAGAAAGAATGTGTCATTGCACTGAAGGAAATACACCCGTTGACAAAAGTAATGCAGCATTGTTGTAAACAAATTAATCGTTAGAATGTCTCAAATGTGTCAAAACAAATAATGATTCATTTCAAAAGAAAAATTTTTTCTAAAAAAACTAATGAATTGAAAATGGCGGAAGGAAGAAATTGCAGTAAACTATTCAGATGACCCAGTTATTAATGCGTTTATGGGTTTCACTATTTATACAGGAGAAAGGGTGTCATAGATGTATGAAATGAATTTCGGCTGTAAATTTTATGTAGAAATACATCTCTAATTTCGAGAAAAAAATTCTTGAAATCTAACCCTGTTTACTGCACACGATACCGTCATAACGGCGCTCTCCAACTCCTTGACAGACTGACTTTATGTTTCACATTTCTAAGTTCTTTCATACTTTCGGTTATTATACCAACAGAATAATTTTTGAGTAGGCCATCTTAAACTATTCTCCAGAACATTCTAGGATTTATCAGAATTCCACAAACTTAATATTAAATAATAGGGACATATAAGTAACACCACACTACAGAAATAGAAAAAACCAACAACAGTTTAAGAGATCAAAAAATTAATTAAAATAATTTATAGATTGATCCTCTAGACAAACACTACGATATAACATAGAGGAAACTGAAAATAAATTTGAAGACAAATGATCAAGCAAGAAGGATCCATGCAGCCAACATTAAGATTTGCATATTTTTTAACCCTTAACCCGCGATCACGGTCTCACAGACCGCTAAGTAAAAAGTAATTACAGACATGTCACTTTAGCAAAGACAGGCTAATACGTCGGTTTAAATTGACAGGTAATTAACTAAGCTAATAACAACACGTTAAAGCAAAATTTATTAATTTTCAAAACTACATACTACAAATCCAAATTAATGCCAAAAAGAAAAAACTATTATCATGTACAAACTGTTTCGTGAAGAACGAGGGGGCGTAGCTTCAGTGGTCTTCCCCAATCTAAAATGCAGTGGCGCAATGACCTCCCAAAAGAAAGAAGGGAAAAAGTCAGTATCAAGACTTGGTTTTGTGGAATATAATAATACTAGCAGTTACCCGCGGCTTTGTCCGCGTAAGTTGGGTTTGGCTTTACTGGCACTTATATTTGGAATTGGTACAGCCCTTTAATTAAAGCAGTTTTAATAATAAATAAACAGTAAAAAAACTTTTTTTTTTTGCAAAAACATCAAACACGGGTCTAGTTATTTTAAAGCAGTTATTTTTAAAGTGCCAATTCTCATGCCTGTCGGTCTTGAAGTCATAATCTCCCTTTTATTCCAGTTGGTAATTTTTTTTTTTTTTTTGTAAAATCTTCAATCACGAAAATCTACATCCCAGTTTTCACGTATGTAACACAGTTGTTTTCCAGTTATGAGAATTCTCAGGAAAACTATCCTCCCCATTTACGCTCATTTTTTGAGGTCTGTAAATATTTTTTTGCAAAATTGTCAAACACGGGTGTAGTTATGTTTAAATGAGGGTCCAAGTGCAAATTCTCATGCCTGTAACATTGTCGATCTTCATGTTATGAGAATTTTGAGACAAAAAACTCCCAAATACCCTCCCCTTTTTTTCACAGTTGGTAAAATTTTTCTTGCAAAATCGCCAAACACGGACCAGTTTTTTTTAAAGGAGAATCTAGATCCCAATTTTCACGTATGTAACACCATTTGTTTTCCAGTTATAAGAATTCTCAGAAAAACTACCCTTCCCAAACCTTTTCGCGGTTTGTAAACATTTTTTTTGCAAAATTGTCAAACACGGGTATAGTTATTTTTAAAGGAGAGTCCAAGTGCCAATTCTCATGCCTGTAACATTGTCGATCTTCATATTATAAGAATTTTGAGAAAAATTACTCCCAAATCTACCCTCCCCTTTTTTCACAGTTGTGTTTTTTTTTTTTTTTGGAAAATCATCAAACACGGGTCCGTTCTTCTTAAAAAGGGAATCTAGATCCCAATTTTCGCGTTTGTAACACTGTTTGTTATCCAGTTATGAGAATTCTCAGGAAAACTATTCTCCCCGTTTACGCCCCTTTTTTGAGGTCTGTAAATAAAATCTGTCTGTAAATCTGTTCAGTGGATCTAGAGATTAAATCCCCCGACCCGTTACCCTCTTTGGAATGGAATTTTGAAAAACCGTTTCTTAGTGTGCGCTTACGTGGTAAAATGAGCAAGTGTGCAAAATTTCATTCCAATCGGTTCAGTGGATCTAGAGATTACTCCCCCGCCCAGTTACCCCCCTTTGGATTGGATTTTTGAAAAACCGTTTCTTAGTGAGCGCGTATGTGATAAAATGAGTAAGTGTGCAAAATTTCATTCCAATCGGTTCAGTGGATCTAGAGATTACTCCCCCGCCCCGTTACCCCCCTTAGGTATTGAATTTTGAAAAACCGTTTCTTAGTGAGCGCCTACGTGATAAAATGAGTAAGTGTACAAAATTTCATTCCAATCGGTTCAGTGGATCTAGAGATTACTCCCCCGCCCCTTTACCAACCTTAGGGATGGAATTTTGAAAAACCTTTTCTTAGTGGGCGCTTACGTGGTCAAATAAGTATGTGTGCAAAAATTCATTCCAATCGGTTCAGTGGATCTAGAGATTAACTCCCCCGCCCCGTTACTCCCCTTAGGGATAGAATTTTGAAAAACTGTTCCTAGTGGGCGCCTACATGGTCAAATAAGTATGTGTGCAAAATTTCATTCCAATCGGTTTAGTGGATCTAGAAATTAACTCCCCCGCCCAGTTACCCCCATTTGGATTGGATTTTTGAAAAACCGTTTCTTAGTGAGCGCCTACGTGGTAAAATGAGTAAGTGTGCAAAATTTCATTCCAATCGGTTCAGTGGATCTAGAGATTATTCCCCCGCCCCTTTACCCCCCTTAGGGATGGAATTTTGAAAAACCTTTCCTTAGTGGGAGCTTACGTGGTCAAATAAGTATGTGTGCAAAATTTCATTCCAATCGGTTCAGTGGATCTAGAGATTAACTCCCCCGCCCCGTTACTCCCCTTAGGGATAGAATTTTGAAAAACCGTTCCTAGTGGGCGCCTACATGGTCAAATAAGTATGTGTGCAAAATTTCATTCCAATCGGTTTAGTGGATCTAGAGATTAACTCCCCCGCCCCGTTACCCCCCTTAGGGATATAATTTTGAAAAACCGTTTCTTAGTGGGCGCTTACGTGGTCAAATAAGTATGTGTGCAAAATTTCATTCCAATCGGTTCAGTGGATCCAGAGATTAACGGGGCGGGGGGCCCCGTTACCCCCCCTTTGAAATGGAATTTTTTAAAACGGTTGCGCTTACTTGTTGAAATAAGTAAGTGTGCAAAATTTCATTGCAATGGGTTCAGTGGATACAGAGATTAACTGGACGGGGGCCCCGTTACCCCTCTTTGGAATGGAATTTTTAAAAACCGTTTCTTAGTGTGCGCCTACGTGGTAAAATAAGTAAGTAAGTTTCATTGCAATCTCTTCGATGGATCCGGAGATTTCGTGATGAGTCAATCAGTGAGTGGTATTTGGATTTTATATATATAGATAATTAGCTACTGCAATTAAATTATGATGTATAAATTTTCGTATAACTTATCTATTGAGTTTAGCTCTGTGGTTGTCGCGAGGAATTTTATCCACGGCGGAGCGCGGAGATGGTAGAGTTCTCCCTGGGTCAAAGCCGACTCATGCCCTCGTTAAGCGAATGCTGGTAGCCAATTGTTATTAATGCAACAGAAACAAAGCTATTGCATTTCTACATTGTACCAAACAAGGAAACAAAACGGCCCATCTCCGCTCTCACGGTCAACAGCCTAAGAGTATCTCATTGTGGAATCACATCATGTGAGCGATGTAATGCATGCTTGATAAATAAAGATAGAAAATCGGACGTCCGACTAACAGATTGTTTATCCCACACAAGTCATATAATGGAAAAATGAATTTAAACAAACGACAGAACTTAACGTGATGATTGAACAAAATGTAAATAAAAGAGGTTATTTGTTTCTGTAACCCCGTTAAAAAACTTTACTGTATTGTTTCGAAATACTGTAGGCGTGTTTTCAGCTTCTCAGGTTAAGCTTAATGTTATCAAGTAGGTAGGGTCTTTGATTTTAAAGTTGTCTGATCTGTAGATGTTTTGTTTTTTTTGCAATTTTTGACGGCTTCGGATGTTTGAGTTTTCAAATTCGCATGTTTCCAAGTCCAACTCTTTAGAGCTTTGCAGGTTTTCAATTTCTCAAGTTCTTAGGTTCTCCGATTTTCAAATTTTCTAAACTATCTCAAGTCCTAAGGTGACAAATTTTTCTGCTTTAATTTTTTTACGTTTTAATGTTCTCTTCTTTTCAATCTTCCAAATTCTTTATCCGCCTTTCAGGTTTTCAGGTGTTAAGGTTCCCAAATTTTCTGTTAGTCAAGTTTTCAGGTTTCCAAACATTCAGTTTCTCAAGTTTTCAAATTCTTTGTTGTTCATATTCTCAAGTTTTCATGTTTTCACTCACTTGGTTCATGTGTTTAGGTTCTTATATTTTTATTTTCTCGTGATTTCAATTTGTCCAATATTCAGGTTTACAAATTTTCAAAATTTCAGGTTTATCTCTCGGGTTTTTAGATTGATAAAATTATGATTAGTTCTTCAGGATTTTAGGTTCCTTATTTCCCATTATCTGATTATCAGATTTTCAGGTTTACAAATTCCCATCCGACTGGTATTCTACGTGCCGTAGACAGGTATTCGGGTATTTCAGGCAGAAACTCAGCCTTGTAAAACTAATCTTAGCACCTAATTCGAATTATAGACTGAGAATTTCGAGAAGCACAAACATGCTAACAGTTTGACAGTTGCAATGGTCTGTTTGGTCCTATTACAGTGCCGATAATAATGAATTTCAGGTTCTTTGGTTTTCTAGATCCTGACAATTTCAGGTTTCTGTTTTTGTTTTCAGGTTCTTCAGTTTAAATTTTTTTTAGATGCTCTAACATGTCTTCAAGTCTCTCGGGTGTGAGATTTCCAAAGTTGTGGTTTTTTAGCTTTTCAGGTTTTCTGAATCTTCTTTTCCGTTTTTCACTTAATAAATACAACATTAAAAAATTGGTGATGACCTAAACCTAGACCTGGTCTTGTAATTTAATAACCTCAAAAAATTAGGAACATTAAATTTTACAAGCTGAAAATCTGGACACCTAATTGAAATTTTTGGAATTACATGTTTGGAAAGGTCTTCTCTTCTGAGCTTTCAGGAGTTGAAGTCAATAAAAGTTCTCTAGTTGTTAAAATACAGCTTTAATTTATTTTTCTGATCAAAGTAGTGTAAAGTAAATCAAACTAGTATAAATTCTTATGGTTTTTTCATATCGTTTAATTAGTCTTATTTTAGAATAATTAATCTCTATACTTAATATAATATGGAAAAACTCTTCGCACACAATAAAGTGATAATAAACTATTATAATTTAAACTATTAGGATTTAGAAAACCCTCGTTAAAGCCCTGTAATATCCAAGAGTCCAAATTAGCATGAATCGAAAGCTATTAACGTTAAATTTTAATTACTGTTTGAAATGGAATAAGCCTCAGAGGAATTAAACAGATTACGATAGTAGTTGTGAGAATTCATCAACATTCAAACGAAGTATTTGTTGTCACTTAACCATTAACTTTTAATTAGTTTCGAATTGGTTCATTGATGAATTATTCTTATTGATGAACTGATTGAAATAAGAGCAATACACCAGATCTGAATTATAAGGCTACTTCTAGGAATTCGATTCGAGCAGTTGAACCGAGCGGAAGTGTTTTGCGGTCTTGATACAAAAGCGTGAAAACGAGGTAGAATGAAAAAAAGTGTTAGTGAGAGCAAGAGGGACGAAGATTATAAAAGAAAAAGAGAAGAAGGACGAGAATTGGAAGAAAGAATTGAAAAAGTGGAATGGGGAAAGTGGCAATGGGTCAGGAAATGAAAGAGATGGTAAAAAAATTATGGAGATAAAGGAAGAGAATCGGAAGATGAGCTGGGAACTGGAACAATTGAAGATTATGATGCGTGAAAAGGAAAAAAAATGGGAAAGAGAAAAGATGGAACTAAAAGAAAAAATGAAAAAATTGGAGGAGAAAATGGAAGAGCAGAAAAAAAGAGTGAAAAAAAAGAATATTGTCGTAACGGGACTGGACGAAGAGGAATGCGAGAACGAGAAGAAACTGGAAAAATTTATGAAGGCTGAATTGGAGGTAAAAGTGACGAGGAGTCGTATAAAATAAATGGAGGAAAAATTATTGTGGCGGAACTTTGGAGCTGGGAGGAAAAGGGGAAAGTTATTGTGATGGGCCTAAGCTTTTCCCGCCAACAATTTGAACTTAAACGTCAAATGAAATGTCAATGACGTCATCAAACGTCAAATTTGAAAATTTGAAACAAACCGCTAAATTGAAAAAGGTTGGCCAGTGAATCGTGATCGTCTAGAAGAACGGACCTACGTTGTGTTCTTTTTTTGACAAGAAATTCAAACCAAACCTACCAGACACAGACCCAGGTTGAATGCAGGTGTGTAGCGTTGGAGGCGGAGCGTAGAGTAACAACACAAAATTAGGGATTTATCAATGTATTTGCTTTAGAGGTCTTATGGTCGAACTTTTGATTAATAATTGACTTTTGAACATTTCATCTAGTAACAATTTGGATAATTTAAATCGTTTAACAATGGTGACTGATATCATGACTTTTAACAATAATGGGGTCGTCCCCCTCAATTGAATTTGACGAATTCGCCTATAGCATCTCGTAGACTGTATAACATGAAGCCCTAAAATGTGTTCCGTTCTTTAATAAAGTGGTTTTGTGCTCGGAGTTCAAACGATAAACCATCAAATCTACCAGTTTAAATGAAATTTGGATCCTTATGTTCCTTTATATCCAAAAAAAGAAAATGACCGCTACAAACGCAGCGTCCCCTTAACCCCCTCTCTTTCTCCCTCATTTGAATTTAAATCCGTAATCCGGACCGTTATAATATAAACTGTTCTGAAAAAACCTGCACAGGTGTATCCCCGCGACGGTGACGTCACTCCTCGACTCGAAAAATATTGTAATAAAGTTTTACCTTTGTTTCGGAACAGACTCGGTCGGTCGACAATAATTTCTACACGAACGAAAAACAAATAACTAAAGGAAATAATTAAAATTTGTAACAATTACATTAACACACTAACACAAAATCAATTTAGCACTTATATAATAATAAAAAAATTAATGTAAACTTTGTTGATACAAAGAACTAAGCATACTTTGAGAAACTCTTGGACGCTTGTGGCAAGAACAAAGAAAGAACAAACAGTGGTGGGAAAGTCCCTTTCAGTCTCTTCTCGACCCTTTTTTCGGTTTGGATTTCTACCTGCGGTCCGGTCGTGGAGGCGGACGTAATCAACACACTTGGCTCCCGAGTCCCTGGTCTTTACATTATAGAAAATAAAAGAAAACTAAGAGGAAAAAAAAAGAGAGTATACATGATCTGACAAAGAAGGAAAAAGATATACAGAAGAAACTAAGTACGATAGCTAAAGAAGAGCGACAAAAAGGATAGCGGGTAAAAGTGGGTTATAAAAAATATGGATAGAGGGAAAAGGACTTCGGTGAGACGAAGAAAAGGGAGTTAGATACAGCAAATTTTTGAATAAGAGCACAAGAAAAAGACGACAGGACAGAAAAAGGAAAACGAATGCGGAGAGGAATAAGGGAGAAAAGTAGCAAATAAGAATAGTATTAGTAACAAAGAGAGTTTTGGGAGCATTTGGGAGAATTTGACGTAGTAACAATGGTAGAAACGTGGGTGGAACAAAAGGAGTGGGAAAAATTGGAAAAGAGAATGCCGAAAGTGTTTAAGTGGAATTGTCAATATGCAGAGAAGGAAAGCAAGAAATGGAGAGCTAAAGGTGGGATAATAACGGGCGTGAAAGAGGGACTGGAAGAAGAAAATGGAACTGAAGCAAAAGAAGAAAGAGGGATTATGGAAAGAACGGAGAAAAGTAAACAGCAGAAGTATGAAGGAAACGATGAGAATAATAGATGAGCGAGTAAAAGAGCAAGGAGAAGGAACTTTGGTGATTGGGGGGGGATTATAATGCAAGAATTCGAGGAAAAGGAAGACGGATCGAAGAGGAACAAGCAACAGTAGAAGGAAGATCAACAAAAGATGGAACAGAAAACGCAGACGGAAGAGTACTGATTAGGTTAGTAGAAGAAAGAGGGTGGGACATAGTTAATGGGAACTGCACAGGTGATACCCGGTAAAACTTTCTTGCGTTATCGTCAGATTTGAATCGCTGATAACTATGAGTCTAATAATTCGTTAACAACTGTTGAGCCCACAACGGGTAGGGCATGTCTGTAGGGATTTGTTTTGCCTGTTACATCATCGGCCTAGTGTAGATGCATGTTGTATACAGTTATAAATTAGTATAGCGTCAAAACGCCTATAGCTAGGACGTTGATTCAGGTGGCATTGTGAAGAGCTTGCGAAGTTTTACCAGGACCCAAAGTGAAATTTTATCCCGACAACGTTTTCAATTTTCACGTCAAAATCCACGACCCGATCTGCGCCTTTCCGCATCTTTTTTTACATGCATTTCAAAATAAATTTGGCTGAAATCGTTTCGTGATAATTTCTTTGCTACAATTATTTAATTAATTACCTATTTCCTTCATGGTGTTGGATGTGAGCATATATACCTAAGTTTGAAGTTAGGATTCAACTAATGCTTATTCAGTTCAAGTGAAGTGTAAAGAATTCAGAATTTAACAACATTCTGTTTCACAACGATTCTAGATGGCAAATCTAGAAGTTATGGAGGTCATGCCACAAATCCTGTATTTGCTACTTTGTAATTAATGCAGAAATGTGCTTATTTGCACGTTAGTGAAATTTTAAGATGGTTTCGGAATTAAGTTTTAATTATTCATGTCTTAAATTAATTATAAGAGTAGGTAACCTGCTCCAATTCTTGTGTGTGAAAACTTTTCCACTTTTCCACATAAAAGAGTTTTATCATAAATAGGTAGGCATTATTTTTTTAATAATTGTCTTCATGGTTACAGTTGATCTAATAATAATCTAAATAATATGACTGTTTCTCTTAAACAAAAGATCTTTACTAAAAATGAGCATATTTTTTCCAGTTAATTATTGCAACATGATATTGCGGCTGACAATGCACATAATTTATCTTAATCCAAGGGCAGTCAATCCAGAGTGACTGTTCAAGGGCTAGAAGCTTTTGTAGGACGATGGTAGTTACCATAAACCACTTGTACCATTTGTATCAGAAAATAATGATATTAACTCGATCCTACCCCTGTCCCAAGGGGGCCCCCAGTTGCACGTGTTTTAAGGGGACTCCTGTGTATTATTTGAAATTGGCCTTAATGAAACATACTCCAAGAAGGTCATATTTACCTGTACGTGAAACTAGAAATGTGGACAGTATTTTATATTTACATATAAACTGCGCAACTTATTTTTACCTTATTAATGTCAAATGTACACGCGCTTCTAGACGCAAGTCAAGAAGAGACACGTATGAAGTCGGCCGTTAGAGGCTTTGTTTGTGTGCTCGACGCGTGATGGCAATGAGATTTGGGAAAGCCAGTGAGCGAATTATTTAATAAATTCGTTCAAATAAAATTTCTATTTTACTGTAAAAGTATAATGTACATTCTTGTATAAAGGTAATTAAACTAAATGTTAACTAATAAATGTGGTTTGACGACTTGTCCTTTCCAAAGCAGCTAAGTTACATGGGTATTACGTTATCTACAAGGTTTTTTTCATAATGCTACTACACGTAGCGGTAATACTTAGCCGAGCTATATTATATTAAGTACGTGCAATGATATCTACAGCGTCACTTACACTGAAAAAAACAGTACCTATATATTCAAAATATTTTAAAGTACATAGAAGTGTCTGTACGATAGATCTAAGTTTAAGTTTTGGTTTAAGAGATTTATTATGTCAAATTTAACCCGGTCAACTTAATATTAATTTAATAAATAATTCTATTAAAATACGACAAGCGGCTTTTCGTGTGGATGGCCAACTTTGACTAATTTAGTTTTCGATCTCTGTACATAAATTGGATTTTTTAAAGTTACGTCGTTCTTTCATCAAAGAAGCAGTTTGAATGAAATTAGTTTACATATTCGCATTTTAGTCAGAAAATCTTACAACAATATAGAATTAGCTTGTTATGAGAGTACACGCATTTTCGGTCTGAACTGCAACGGTCCCATGGTGTAATGGTTAGCACTCTGGACTTTGAATCCAGCGATCCGAGTTCAAATCTCGGTGGGACCTGCTTTTTTTTTCTACTCTTAACGGCAAGCAACATTCTCTATAGAAACAAGCACATTAAAAACAATAAATTTATTGGTTTAATCGGAATTTCTTATATAATATTGGAATTCGATCCACTTTCGATATTATTGCATTGCAACTTTATGCAGTTTCATTTCCATAATGCTGTTACCTACTATAAATACTATATCATTACACCGCACATTTCTTTCAGGGATCACCCGTCCGTAGCTACTTTTTTTCCGGTTGATTTTAAAAACGCCTTCGACACAAAGACGTTTTTTAGGTCTAATATCAAACGGAGTGGCATCTGATGTAAGCCTTCGCATTAATTCAGGAGAAACTTTTTCTAAGAGCACCTTAATTTAAATTTTCATTTTACGGTCAATTAAATAAAGCGTGGTGGAAAAAATACGAGACGACCTTGACCGAAAGAGAAAGTTGGTCAAAATAATTAGTAAAAAACGTCGTGTGAGCACAACGACGGTGAAAATGTTTTCTGTAAACATCAGATGGTTGTTGAGCAAAATAATTTATGTAACACACTTCCTTTAATTGCTACTTCTTTTACAGCAATGGACACTAGAAGGTTATCATTAATGGCAGCCTTTCTGACTGTAATAAATGTCTGTACCTGCGCCAACATAATGATGATAACGATGGGCGGAACCAAGTCTCATAAAATTCCCTTTTGGGAATTGGCTAGAGGACTTATTCCCAGAGGTCACAACATAACCTTCATCAGCGCGTTTCCTTCGGACTTTTTACTGCCTGGATTAGAGGAGATCACTCCAACGAGTTTCGTCTTCTACGTGAAGAACTTCACCAACTGGGATCTGGTGGGGGCGAAGATCCGAGGTGAAGAGCCGGTGCATCCCTTCGACATGGTCAGATACGCCTATGAGGTATTACAATAATTATGTTGAAACTTCAAACAATTTATAGTAAATGCACCTATAAAATATCTTTGATTTTTAATTTAGAAGTCACAACATTGTCACGGATTGACATTTAGCACTGGTAGATCATGATTTGATATTAATATCTTTACTGTACATATTTTCAACAATAAAGCTGTTTTGTCCTTTCCAAATTGAAGGTTATGGATTTTGCAACTTACTGTTCCTAGTTTATCTATTATTTATTTTTATATCCTGCCAGTTCTTTGCTATTTAAACGTGATTGTTTGGTCACACCTTAAGATAAGTGTCTTTGTAAGAATCTATTATTGCATCAGTACGGTACAACCTCGATTATCTGTACCAAAGTTCTAACTCATTTTCCTGTTTTATAAATTTTTTTCGTGTCTCTCGTGTCCCGTTCAATAATTTTTTATATTAATTTTTCTGTGGTCGTTGAGGAGGCCACCAAAGTTTCGGTTCTCTAATTGAAGTGAAAGCACTGCAATTTATCACGGAACTACTATTTTTTTATTTGTTTCAATTAGTGTTATTACCTTTCATTTATCTGGCGATTGATGACAGGCGCGAATAATAAGGATCCTACTGTATTCCTGATTGATGAGAATAGTTATGCTGCGTGATTAAAATGCACTTCTATGGGCTATAAGTATTATGTTGTTTTATAAATGTTCGTCTTCGTGGCGTTTTTCATTCTTTTTTTTATATCTATCACTAAACGTTTTGTCTTAAAATTATATTTTTTAATAACGGAATTTCAGTTTTAGCTGAAAATTTTATTTCATTGAATTTGTTGTGAAATTTCTGCAAAATTTTTTGTGTGAAAATTTGTTGCTTCGGTAAATTTGCGTCTGACACGTAGAAAGAAATTTTACTAATAAAAAGCAGATGGCGCATGCGTATTAACCAATTTAATAGGGTATTTTTCGTTTCAATATGTTAAGTTGCTAATGTAGTGACAGGTGCAAGAGACAATAACAATTAACAATTAATGCCACGCGGTCGGAAAGATCGGGAACTGACAGATGAATTTTTTTTATCTCCGCGCAGATTTCTCAAATTATTTATAGCAGGTTCCAAATAATTTACCATGGAAATTTTTAAGAAAATTTTTCCGTTTCACACGGCGCAAAACCGTAACAAAAATTTTTGCAGAAACTTCACAACAAATTCGACATCGTATCATACGGCCTTTACAACGAAAGGAGCAAAATAATAATAAACGAGCAAAATAAACGCAATACAAACGTGTTAAAATTCGAAACTACAAACACAACAAAGCTCGCACGATGAAAGGGGTGATTAAAAAGATAATGAATAAAGAAATAGCAAAAATAAAATGAGTTAGAGATGTAAAAAGAGCAAAGTGCTTATATCGGCAGAAATAATAAATTAGTTGAAGTTGATAAATCACTTCTAATACGATCGGTTCCGTACCAATATTTAACACTACATACCTTTTGATAATCAAAATTTTTGACATTGAGGGCTAACACTGGCGATTTACAAAAGTCTGTGGTATGAATTATGTGTTGCCTATTTAAAATTTGGCAGGCGTTAGCAAAATAAAATGAAAGCCATGTATTAAATTTGATTTTATTTTTATTATTTGTTGTTATAGCGGCCATATTAGTACACATTCGGTGAAAATTTCAACTGTCTACTATTACTGTTCAAAAGACAGCTCTGTGACAGACGGACGGACGGACTTACATCGGAGCCTTAGTAATAGGGTCCCGTTGACACCCTTTGGGTACGGAACCCTAATTAGTTCAAGTTAATAAATTACGTCTAATAAAAATTACTTCAAGTTGATAAATCACGTCCAATTGATAATGAAAATCTTATTTTATTCCTTTTTGCAGTTTCAGTTTTTCCATATTTCCGCCGTTATCACCCCTTTCTTCCTGCTAGTTGTTCAAGTTGTGTTGTGTATGTAGTTTCTAATTTCAACGCGTTTATATTCCGTTAATTTTTCTCATAAAACCTTTATTTATTTGTTTCCTGATAATCTTAATTACTGTGATTTTATATTCTAAGTTATCGTTGCCAATCTCTTGTTGCTTTGTTCGATTTTTAGATATTTAGTTCTTGTGTTTAACGTAACCTTTATTGTTATGTTAGATCATTCCTGTGATTACATAATAATTATAACCCAAAACATAATTTAATAATTCTGTATTAATTTCAAAACAAAGCATCTTCATTTCTTGTCCCCTCCGCTCTCCTCTTCTGCCTTCTCCCTTCTATTCCATGTCTCTTTCATCCATTTTTTCCGTTTCATTTATACATTCAGTATATCCTGTCTTTCTTTTCTCTCTCTTACTCCCATCTCACTACACACATTCCATATTATATTATGTTCAATCGTCACTCTCTCTGTCTCTCTCTCTGCATGGTACATTCTACTTCTTCTTCCTCCCTCTTCCAACCAATTCTTATTCTCCTCCACATCATTTTCGCAAATAAACCTCGCCATAATTTTTCTTTCTTTCCCAATCTCTGCAATACATCTCTCGTGTACTTCCAGGTCTTTCTCTCAGTCTTCCTATTTCTTTGCTTGCCTACCCATTCCTCTGGTAATATTTCTCCCTCTCGTTCTTTCCAAAGTTTCTTTTCTCATTCAGTATCCTCCATTCTCTATCGCCTCTTGTTCTTTCCGTCCTCAAACCTCTGATCGTTGTACCGCTCACATGCTCTGAATTAGACTTTCAAACATAAATAATAATTCATTCTATTAATTTTTTTGTTAAATCCCTGATATGTGCCTTATCCTTAATTTGCTCTTCTTTTAATTTTTTTCATTCTTCCGTTTTCTCTTGTTAAACACCAACATTTTTGTTTCTTCCACATTTAGTATTTTTTATAGGTTCTTTTTTATTTATTTCATCTCTATTTCACTCTTTGATGCCATTAATACATCATCTGCAAACACCAGGCCCCACAGTTTCACTCTAGATACTAAACACACCTTTTCTTGCGCTCCCTCTAACATTACATCCATATCTGCTACATACATCGTGAACAACAAGGGGCTGAGCGGGCAACCTTGTCTAACTCCCTTTGTGGTCACAAACCATTCACTTTCCCTGTTCCGCAGCTCCACTTTACGTCTTGGCCTTTGTATATCTCCTCCACCTGTTTTAGCATCCATTCATTTACCACTATTTCCCTCATACACTCAAACATCCTCTCTCTATCCACCTTCGAAAGCGTCCTTAAAGTCTACGAATAACGCATACAACCTCCCCCCTTTCTAGTATCCATAGTTATCTATAGTTATCCATAGCTCAACCCTCTGGAAATCTTGCTTGGTGCTCCCTTTTCCTCTATATCTCTTCTTATCCTTACATTCAGAATTGACGCATACAACCGTGTTTAGCAGAGCTATTTCACGGTATTTTTTACCTTACTTTTCTTCCTCTTTTTGAAAATAGGGCATAGTACCCCCTTTTTCCACCCCAAAGGGAATCCTTCTCTTTTCCACACCCCATTCATTACCTCAACCAGTTTCTCTAGAACTCTTGTCGTCCCATACATAAACGATTCGTTCTGTACTACCCGGCGCTTTCCTCTTCCTCAGTTTCTTCATTTGCGTCTCCATTTTTTCCAGCGTGACTACTTTTCCGGTGATGTTTGGTTCTTCTGGTTTCTTTGTTGTTTCTCTCTATTGATATAGTTCCACACCTCCTTCTCTTTTCTCTTTTATCTCCCCCTTTTGTCCCTCCTCTGTATCTTTTTCTCTATACATGTCTATGCAGTGAGCGGCAAAAGTATGAAATAAATTCATAAAAAATTAAACAAAATTTTATTCTAAAATTTTTTTGGACGGGTCAATTTTGGTTTATAAAAAGGAATATTTTTATCCCAAATTAAATTTCAAGCAGTCATTTGTTTTCGAGTGATGCCGTCATCGATATTTTTTTTAAATAGAAACCCCCTACTTTCTTTCTTGATTCAGATAGCCCTTTTCATTGTCTAAACGTCAGTATAAAAATTTTGTTATCTTAGATAATGAAAGTTTTGAGAAAAAAAAAAAATATATTTCTTTATGACAAACAAAAACAAGTCAAAAAATCAAGTACCTACTTACCCGTCCAAAAAAAAAAATTGAAAAAAAAATTGTTTAATTTTTAATGAATTTATTCCATACTTTTGCCGCTCACTGTATTTTCTTTTCATCACCATTCATTTTTATTTTTTACTTCTTGTTCTTAGAATCTTGTTTTTCTAGTCTTCTCTTCCACTTCTTGTTGGTCCCATATTTGGATGGTCTATTATTTCTCCTACTCTGAATTCTTCTACTTCTTCCCATGCTTCTTCGTTTACTATTCCGTACTCTCCCCTAGCGCTTATGTAGGTCCATTCTCCTTCTTCGTCCCCTTCTTTATTTCCATTCATCAACCCTCATCTTTCTACTTTGTCTTTGGATTTTGTTTCTCCATTCTCTCTCTAATTCTCTCGTTGAAATATCCCCCCCCCAGAAGTATCCATTCTTCTTTATTGCCTTTTGCTGTTTCTTCTATCTTGCTTATTGTTGTTTTCATCTTTATTCTTTTTTTACCCCCGTGTTTCTTCCCCCTGCCGCTCTTCCTTTCTTCTTTCCACTTCTCGCTCCCTGACATGAATAGCATTTGATTTTTTTTTGGTAGCAGCTTTTCGGTTTTTTTTAGTTTTTCTATCCATGTTTTTTTAAGCGCACTACATATCTTTAATTGCTTCACATAGTCCCAGAAATCTTTTTTTTTCCTAGTCCCACTACATTCCAAAATAGTGCCCTCGCCTTTTTAGTTTTCCCGCCCCTCTTCTTGCCCTCTCTCTTACTTTCCCTCTTGTTTTTTTTTTTTTTTCGTTTTTTTTTGTTTTTTTTTTTTTCCTTGTCATTGTCTCCATTTTCTGAATCACCCCTACTTCTTCTTATTGAAAAACCTTTAATCTCTCTCTCATTTTATTCCGTCTCTATGGAACCCCGTCTATTGTTAATTTACTGTATCCCACTCTTACTTCTCTATGCCTTTTAATTTCTTCTGTCATTATCGATAATTTTCTAGTGTTCTTTCTTTCCCCTTAGTTTTCCTTTTTGCTTTATCATCACTTTTTCCTTTTCCTCCCAATCTTCCATTTCTACTAGTAATAATTGATTTCTATTTAGACTGTATCAGTCCTTGATATTGACCTCTCCTACGCTTTAGAAAATCCTCTATCCCCTTTTTGGCCTGCTGCTTACTTTTCCTTTCCCCACCCCTTTCTCTCTTTGTATCTCCTTAATTTGTTCCTTCTTTTCTTCCAATTTTCTTATCTGCTTCTGGCGATCTTGCTGTGATTTTACTTAATTTAAATATCTTCTTTTCTTCCTCTTCTTGTCTTCCTGTTCCGTTCTCTTCTGCTGCTCACCTGTTTGTTTTCTTTTTTCTTTTATTCCAGAAATGCAGCTAAACTTCTCTTTCTAAACGATCGGTTTCTACTTTTTTTATTCATAGGCTTGCTCTAATGTCTCATCGATGTCGCTGCTTTTCTAATATTGACTCGTCTTCTTTCCCAGGAAATTTTCCTGATTTCAACGTTATCAAATACTTAATAGGTTACATTAGGCAAAAAAATAAATAAAAACGGTGCTAAAGTTCAAATTAGTAAAATTTAAAAAAAAATAACAGAGCTAAACACAAAATTAACAGCCGTGGAAAGAGTATTCGTCCTATTTCGTCACGTCAAGAATAGCAACCAGGAAATAAAGGATTTAACTCGTAGTTTTACGGCTTTTGAAACGTTTGTTACTTTTTTATGGCAGTAACGGCGGGTATTAGGAATTTACGTGAACTCTCGAGCTGCAAGAAGAGGCATGCTTATTCAACTTTTATTTATCGGAACTAGATACTTTTAAATACAGTAATGTATGTTTTTTCAGGCCTGCGACGTCCTGCTCTCGGACCCCGAAACGAAAGTCTTGCTGTACTCCCGGCAGAAGTTCGATCTCTTGATCCTCGATGGAGCATATCCAGAATGTGCTTTGGGCATGGTTCATCACTTCAACGTCCCGTTCATGTACATAAACACAGTGGGATTCTACACGGGGTCCTTATCATTAGCCGGGAATCCAGCTCCTTACTCAGTGACCCCATTCCTCGCGAGACCCTTTACAGACACAATGAATTTAATACAAAGGACTCTCAACACATTGTGGCATCTAGTGGCAAACACCTTGCACTCTTTCATGGTGAGAGGGATGATACAAGGAGTTGTCAGGAAACATTTCGGTGATGAAGTTCCTCTCGTGTATGATATTTCCAGAAACGTTAGTTTTATTCTTCAAAATGCGCATGCCACGGTGTCGTATCCCAGACCCTATTTGCCGAATGTGGCGGAAATTGCGTGCATACATTGCAAGAGGGCTAAACCCCTACCAGAGGTATGTATGTAATTATTTTTTTTTATTAATATAAACGGGTAAAGAGTTTGACAATGTTACACCGCAGTACGTCGTTGGTGATTAGGTTCCATTTACAGTGTCACATTTAGTTGACAAATTTAATCTATTAGGAGTTGACAAATGCAGCAAACAGCTGTGGTGTTGGCAACTAGTTTAACCGCATTTTGTAATTCCGGAGACTGATTTTCACGATCGTTTATAATGTAGAACTTAATAGCTCCCAGATAGAGTTGTTTAAATTATCGTATGATCCAAAATAAATATCATCAACAGTGACAACTCCTAACACATGAGGGCGTGAAGTAAATAAGGTTATGTAAATAAAACACAGTTTGCATGAAAAAAATATGAGAACAAAACTATTTGGACATTAATTTGATACTGTCAAATTCTTAAATTGTCTTTCGTAAAAAATGGAAAAGATTACAATCTATTGATATCATAATTATACAGGGCCTTCACAAATTATTTATTAAATCTAACTACATCAAAATTTTATTTTTCACAGACATGATTTATGAAACATTTATGACCGATCCGAAGGTGCGAGAGTAAAAATAAACAATGAGTAAAATTTTGTCATAAATTTTTAAGTGTTGGAAAATTGCAATACATGCAAACGTATACAATTTTAGAATTATACCCACAAGAACATATTACTGCATTGTTCGAAACCATTTCGTTATTGCACGGACTGAAAATCTCCAATAATTCTAGTTAATGTTCTGGAAACGTAAATTTTAAACCACAAATGTCCCTACGCAAATTGAGCGCTCTATTCAGTATTAACTATTTCACTAATTTTAATTTCGGTCACGGTCTGGCAAATTAATAGTTATTGCAAAACGCTTAGAACCACTGAACTGACGAAATAATTGATTTCTATCAAAAACTAGTGCTCTCCAATTGTCGAAAGTACGTTTCAAAATATTATTCTTACAGATGAAAACATTGGACAGATTGAGACTTTATAAATAATTATTATGGGGAATTTTGGTGTTATGCTTTAGACCACACGACTGAAGTAAAACTTCAGTTCCCCATTGTGAAAGTGCTCTTAATTTATGTAAGTTAATAAATGGAGCTAGAGAATCCTGAATTAATACCGTCTGCAATATTGAATAATGCATGTTTCAGTTTGTCGTCAACGAAAAGTCGACAATAATGTGTAGCGAGTAAGATAAGTAGCGCATTGTGAGAAGTTCGGATTCACAACGGATAAGACGCGGGTTCGAATCCCGTTAAGGCAAAAAAAAAAATCTATGAATTAATAATTGTAAAATCGTGCATTAAAGAAAACTTCCGTTCGTTTCGCCCGATCACACTTTTCGTAACGCTCTCGTCACGCATTCACCAGCTTACTCCAAAAGTCAAGTGTCCGTAAAGAAGTTTTACTTCAAAAATAAAAAATGAAATATAACACTGTTGGAAAAAGAAATAGAGCTTTATAAAAATATAATGAAGACAAACTTCGTAAAGGTATTCAAATTTAAAAATTGTAGGAAAAAGAATTAGGAAAGACCGAAAAAGTAGGAAGCAAAAAAGGAATTGACACCTCAAATGTATATACCTCATATGTATGGAAAGGGTGTGAAGTTTTTGCCGCCATCACACATGTTTGTAAATCCTTCCTCTCAATATACGTTTTGTTAATTTCCTGGAATTTCATTGTCCTAACAGTTTTTAATGAAGACAAGAAATAATACAAAACTGATCTATTGGCTCTCTCCAAAAATGTGTTGCAGACATTTTAAATTGAATTCTCTCCAACAGCGATGAAGGCAGCTCTTCTATGTTTATGTAACGAGCTCATAATGTCGTGTACGTCAAACTGTGAACATGATTTTGTAAGATTGCTTAAATTTTGAATTATTTTTAAAAGAGTTTCATTTGCATCAACGTTACTACATATTTTCTTCTTCTTTGCTCGGGCTTCTCTTGCGGTCCATTTCCAGCCTGATCCAATTCAGGTCGTGCTTGAAGAAATAGAATTTAAATTCGAGATGACGAAATTACTAAAATTAGAAGAATTATTAAAATTAGAAGATTAACTGTAATTAGCACTCTTCCGGGACACTTTGAGGCGGATTGATAATAGTTATTTATTATACGAGTTCCTGTGTAAATTGGGTGATTTTAAGCCTCGAGTGCCGGAAAGCACCCAAATTTACACAGGAACGAGTGTAATACAACGCTTTATAGTTCGACACCACCGCGGCAAGGCTTGCTTAAAATCCATAAAAATTGTGTGACGTTTATCTGACATTTTCTTATTGCCTGACATAAGAGTGTTTACACAAGCGAAAATTTGAAAATTCTGACAGTGTCGATCTATAAATTTTCCAATTTGCTGTTGTAACAAAGCCATTAATGCATCCATTTTGAGTGCGTTAATAAGCCATTGACGCACCCAAAATCTAGATTGTTACCACACTGAACCCTAAACTGAACGAAACGTCAGTGTGATTTTGAGGTTATGGTTCCATGGCAAGTCATGTCAAGTATACGTCAGGTACAGAAAAATCAAAATTTAACAAAATTCCCTAAATTACCAAAAATTTAGAATTTGACGAATTCGCCTATAGCATCTGGTAGACTACATCACATGAAGCCCTAAAACGTGTTCTGTTGTTTAATAAAGTTGTTTTGTGAGATATCAGAGCGTATAAAAAATTGCAATTTTGGATAGCATTTTCAAACGCTGTACATTTACCGTCTCTTGTGACGTTATGTCGGGGGAGCGTTCCTCATTACTCCGCCCATCTAGTAACTAGAATCTAGAATTCTGTCTGGTGATTTTTTTCCTTGTTGACGTCACAGAAAGGCGCGCGTTTCAAATAAGACAAATGTTTCGTTTTTTTACCTGTCTAGGAAAATCTCATCAAATCTCATCTCAAGGGAGCAGGGGGTCATTGAAAATCTCACGTCAACTTTTTAATTAAAAAATACACATTATTACATAGGATATAAAAAAAAACATTAAACTCATTGTTTTACTTTCTTTAGGTTTTCTATTTTGTCGCCAAACTATTTTTTATTACAATTGCAATCTCGAATATAGACAGTATTAAATATTTGATATGTATGGGATTCCCCGAATTGGGACAATTGCCCCACAATTTATTTACCACTCTTTTCGTGGAAATCCTCGCCGAGAATCGTTCAACGAACAATACAGAACGCCCTTGCCCATGAAGTGAGTAAACAATTAGGGAAGGTAATTGTTATAGTGTGCCTTAAACGCGCTATTATTTTTCCAAATAGGGGTATTTAGCAGAATACAGAGTGATCATAAAATTCCGCACAAAATTCATAATTTAGTTATGTACTGTTTTTGAAAAAAACGCTCGAACAGGTCGATTTTCGTTTTTAAATTGCCATCTTTTGACATAAAACTTTTTGTTGATGACGTCATCTGCTTTTGAACTCTGACAGCGTCATAAATTTTTTTAAACGGCAACCTCTAACTTGGGTATTAAATACACTTTTCCATTCTCTATTCAACAAAAATTGATATTTTGCATCTTTTTTTTTTAAATTACGTTTGACATCAAAAATAAAATTTATTATTAATTGAAAAAAAATTACAATAAATTTGGAAAGCAAACAACGAAAAATAAAAAACAATTTAATAAAATTTAACGCAAGTGCTCAAATTGCCACCCGTCAACTAACTAACTAATCGTCACTTCGGGACTAATCTGCGCCATTTCATCACGGATTCGTAGTGAAATAGTATTTTTTCAAAGAATAAAAATTTAATTTTTTGAAGTAAAAATTGTAATTTAAAAAAAAAGTTACGCAAGGTATCACTTTTTCACTCTTGTTGAATAGAAAATTAAAAAGTGCATCCAAAACCCAAAAAAAAGTTGGGGGTTGCCATTTCAAAAAATTGATGACGGTGTCATAGTTCGAAAACAGATGACGTCATCAACAAAATTTTTATGTCAAAAGATGGCAATTTAAAAAACAAAAATCGACCTGTTCGAGCGTTTTTCGCAAAAATAGTACATAACTAAATTATGAATTTTGTGCGAAACTTTATGATCACTCTGTACATGAACATACATAAAAATTAATTATTTAAAAATTTTAAGTGATAAATCTCACGTGAGGGGGAGGGGGGTTTGACCAAATCTCACCAAATCTCACCAAGGGGGAGGGAGGGGTCCAAATTAACAGAAAAACACCTCACGTCATTAATGGACAGCCCCTAAGGCATGAATAATTTTTTGAAAAGTCATTTTGACAATGTCATTATAGCTATTTATTACACAAGTGTCTTATAAGGCAAGAATGAAATGTAAGAGCTTGCTCGAGTGGCTAATTTTTCTTGAGTGACTTCATAATAAGCAGGTGTTGGATTTTATTTTATTTTTAACGTTTTACAAGAAATTACATAAAACGTGGCATTTTACACGTGACTGAAATTCCATTCTAAGCTCGTGAGATGTGTATCACTTGTGCTATCGCACTCGTGATAGAAAAATCTCACTCGCTGACAATGAAGCATTTCTGTCACTTATACTATAATCTACTATTATTATAGTACATGTTCAGGAATTTGAACTGAAATTGAATGTCATAACTGACTAATGTAAAGAGATCGAAAACTAAATTAGTAAAATTTCGCCATGCAATAAAATCCGCTTGTCGCAGTTTAATAGAATTACATTATTTCTTAATTGACAAATTTAACACGGTATAATTTAGTGATCTTTCTGTACTAGGAGAATTAGATAAAATTAAGAAGACAATACATAAAAAGTCAAAACATACCAGAGTACAATACAAGAAGAGAACAAAGACTCAATAATATTTAATAATTAACTTAAGCGGGTAGAACAGGAGGTGTTAAATTAATTCATAAACAAAAAGACATTTGTAACATAAAGGCATTGAAGAAAAAGAAAAGAAAGAGTACAAGAATGTTGTAAATACAGGGTGACTAATAAAAGACCTCTGATGCTGTATGTGGCTCGAAGGAAATCGCTTTCGCAACACTTAAATCATTTTCTGCTTTAAGACTTTTTTGAAGTTTAATTTTTGACGAATGACAGTCAACTTTATATTTCTAAATTGCACTGCATATATTTTTCTATTTATTTTTATGGACAATATTTTTTTTAATAATTATGTAGACATTAGGAATAAGAGAAAAAGAAAAAAAATGTTTTATAATAGACAAAAGCCGTGTTATAATAATTACACTAAAAACAGTATAATTTATGTTTTTAATATTGGAATCTTGGCAATCCTAACCTTACTTCACTCTGTCAGGTCAAAGTCGATTTCAACGGCTGTCAATATGAATTGTGATTTCAGCCGTTTGAGCCATTCAAACAAAAGCATTAATGGCGCTTGCAGAAGACTGTCATGCTATAGGTCAGCAAATGCTTGAGGGTGTCTCCGGTGATCAGGCAGATAAGGGGGTTCCACTTGTTTGTGCGGCGGGATTTGATTCTGGACATTTTGTGGATGGGGAGATTGAGAGTTTCCAGGGCCAAGATATCGAGTTCGTGCTTGTCCACACCGCGGATCACAAAGAAAAAAACGGGCCTGTGCAAGTTGTTTGTGGTTTGGGGGCGTTTGTTACGGAGGTTATTGTGAGGTTAGGAGCTTCAGTTACAGCTGAAACCGACGTCTTTATAGGTCGTTCGAGATGAGTTAAAATTCACTACCACGTTTTTGATACATGTGAAAAGGATAAAGAAAAATACGAGTATTGACGTTTTAAATTAATTATTTTTTATAGCCGCCTTTAATGCACCTAGCAAACGTAGCCAACCTCCGCGGAATTCCCTAGATTGTAAAATTTGATTGTGATGTATAAAAAGTAGCAAGGTAGAAAAAATACTGTATGATAACTCGTTTATAAGGCATTTTGTCGCACTTACTCTTTTACCCGTGCGTGCGACAAAATGCTTCTTATAAAACTCGTATCATAATATACTATGTATTAGAAAGCTGCGTAATTGACTCATGGATTACTTGGTCATTTCTGATGGTTATTTTCGGTAATTTGGTTTAAAAAATACATATTTTTTTTATTTAAATTATTTATTATTTTTTCACGTATGACTATAGCTGTGACAGTTTTTGCATCCAGAAAAAAAATCAAAAAATATTCTTTTGAAATTTGACGGAAAGAAAGAAAAAATTTTTTTATTTGATCTACCATGTTTTCAAATCGGGTTAATAATGAACAAGATACAGCGTCGGAGGAACTAGAAGAAAGGGCTGCCTTAGCAAAGATTAACATAGGTAAAGCAAGTTTGGGTAATAATACATCGAAAGATGTCTATGTACTTAGGAGAAGCAGGAAAATTACAAGGTTAGTAGGAAAGGGGATTAGAGAAATACTAGAACCCAATTTGGATATAGATAAGCAGAAAGTAGGAAAGTAGGAAAAAAAGAAGAGGAAATCTTACATGATATTTTATACGAAGAGGTTTTTAAACATACTCTATTTTAAAAGATCTTTGTTTAAATCAAAGTGTATTTATTCCAAATTTCGAGTTGACAATTAATAGTTATTTACGGGAGAAGTCTTGTAAATTAGTCTTTACGGGTGAGCCCGGAGATTGATATTCTACACATTTTTACGAAGAGATTGAGATGAACAGGATCCGTTTGTTCTAAATATTTTAAAACTTAACACAAAATCTGCACAAAAGTTTGACGTTTTGAGGTTGTGAAATCTCCCCATCCACAAAATGTTTAGAATCAAATCCCGCTGCACAAACAAGTGGACCCCCTTACCCGCGTCATCACTGACCGGAGCCACAAGCACTCACAAAATATTACAATATTATAGTGGCATCACAGTCTTTGGCAAGCGCCATCAGTGCACTTGTTTGGGTTACCAGCTTAACCACCACCAGGCAACAAAATTGCGTGCCTCAAAAGCACGTGAAGGCACTCCCCAAACAAGTGCCAACAATATAGTAATGCCAATTCCTATCAACAGCTGTTGCTGTTGTTCCCTCTGCCAGGCCACTTGGAGTTGACACGTTGACAGCGAAGTCTTATAGGTTACGATTATACTATTATTAGTAGAATTATTATAACACCGTTTTTGTCTATTGTGACACTCAAAACCGTATAGTAATAGCCTGAGTACGAACGCAAAGTAGAAAAATTCTTGTAATGTGTCATTTACTTAGAAGGAGAAATAAAATAAATTAAGTTCATTTTAAATGCTCCAGATATTCCTTTTTCAGAAAAAGTCATCTTCTTAACAAATAAAATAAATTGGAGACTCCAATTGTCCGTGAGCGGATTTTCGAAAGATTTCTAAAAACACGTTATCAGGTGGAAGTGGTATGGGTGAAACTGATTTATCTGATCACGTTTTATATTTGAAATGCAATATGTTACAATTATAATTAGATATGCTTTATGATTAATAATTTCAAAATTATGGATCAACTAAAAGCGCAATATCAATGTAATATCAATAAATAAGTAAATTTATTATATAGTTAATGTTTCAAATAATAACTTCCTCATTATTTATTCTTCAATACATTGTGAAATAATCATTAAAATGCTGTCATTCAGAGCACCAAAAACATAATATATACAGGGTGTTACAAAATTATTTTTATCTAGAATTTTTTACATGTAATCGGAATTAGTAGGTAAACTCTAAACCCTTTAACAAGGATCAATGGAGGGTAAATACGGTGCCAGCAGCCGCGGTAAGTGTCTTGATTTTTGAGGTTATATAAAAGCTATATTTTCGTAAAGCGGCATTTTTTATTTCACCTGGAAAATGTACAGGCGACTAGATAAAAATAATTTTATAACACCTTGTATACAATGCGTTTTTTAACAACCACAGGGATTTACGAGGTATAAATTAAAAGTTAAAAGCTCGAAGATGTCAATTTTTTTTTATCTGGCACTTCTGATAGCTTTGTAATTTTTTTTTCCGTAAATGCCAATTATCCAGTTATACTAGATTAATTCTATTGAATGAAAATTTGAGCCATTTTTTTCCTTTCTACTTTAAAACATTAGACACTTTTAAAGGCTAAAAAAAAATGAAACTAGTATAGGTATGTAAGGAATCAAGGAATTATTAAAAAAATCTTTATACGAAGGAAATATACCGGGTAATGTTTCAATATTTTACAATCGGTTTATTGCTAAAATACAGTTTTGATCAATTTGTTGACACCAGAGCCCAGTGTTTAAAGGTCTTATATTCCCTTTCACATAACCCGTACAGTCATGTAGATGGAAAATATGAGTCAAAGCAGTAAGCGGTGTTGATTAATTTTGATATATTAAATTCTAGCATTTGGAGGAATTCATCAGAGGTAGTGGCGACGCAGGCTTCATCTACTTCAGCATGGGCTCTTCCGTCAAGGCAGCCAACATGCCCGAATACCTCCGAAGAATGTTGATGCGCGTGTTCCGGCAGCTGCCTCAACGCGTTTTGTGGAAATACGAAGCCGACGAAGACATGCCCGACCTTCCAGCCAATGTGAAACTTGGACGCTGGTTACCTCAACAAGACATTTTAGGTAACAGTTACAGCACTGTTTACATCCACTTTCACTATAAACTTTGTTTATCTACTTTCTACTTCTTCTCCAAAGATAAGAAGTGGCGAAAGCAATGAATCGTTTCTTTTCAGGTCATCCGAAAATTCGAGCATTCGTAACCCACGGAGGATTATTAAGCATGTTTGAGACCGTGTACCACGGAGTACCAGTCGTCTCACTTCCAGTTTTTTGTGATCACGATTCTAACGCTGCCAAAGCTGAAATTGATGGTTACGCCTTGAAACTGGATCTTTCCTCTATAACGGCCGACTCTTTGTTGTGGGCCATTAAAAAAGTCATTCATGATCCGAAATACCGAGAAGATGTAAAAAAGAGACAGTTTCTTCTCAGAGATCAAAAGGAGACGCCTTTGGAAAGGGCGGTTTATTGGACTGAGTATGTCTTGAGACATAACGGGGCTGCTCATCTTCAATCCCCCGCTAAAGATATGGGGGTCATTCAATATTATTTATTTGATGTAGCGTTTATTATTTTGTGCTGTTTGTATATTAGTTGGTATTTAATGAAATTTGTTTTGAAATTGCTCGTTGGCGCTCTTTCTGGTAGCTTAAGTTTTAATTTATTTAGAAAGAACATTAAGATAGATTAGTTTGTAAGGAATGTCTGTACATATTTACTGTTGTGTTATATTTTCTGTAAAAATGAAAGGAATATAAAGTGATCTGAATTAATTTGAATTTACCCATCAACAGGAGAATAAAATATACTATTTACACTCTTCCAAGGTTCTATAGTACAGAGCGTCTCAACACAATATCAACGATTTAAAGTTTGCGTTTATTAGATCAATGTGTACTGATCTGGACTAAAGCAAGGTGGATCTTTCGACCTTCAAAAACAACTGATCATTTGCCATTTAAGAACTCAAAAAATAGAACATACGTTCGCCTAAGAAAGTTTGTTAAAGAGAAAGTTGTAGTAAAAAAAAGATGATGAAAGAAGACGGTAGACAATAAATACGACAATAAATATCAGAGATAACAATAACACCAAGGAAAAACTTAAAAAAATATCCCTAAAACACTGTTTGTGTTCAGAGTATACTTCTATAATTATTATACCCAAAATCACAGAAGCAACAAAGCGTTTGGCCCCCAAAAATGTACATTCGTATTTTAGCTGCTGTAACGCAAACATAACTCGTGAAATAACTTAAATAATAATAAAATCTGAATAATTTTAAAAAAGACAAAAAACGCCAAAATTTTAGAAATACCCATTACTGTAGAAACCCTAGCTGCCCCAAGGCTCGTAATCAACCCACAACGAAGAGGACCCCGAAATTCCCACCCCAAACGCCCCCATCACCCCGAAACAAACAATTACCCTAATCACCAACATACTATACGAACTCTTCCCCCGACAGCGCCCCAAAATCCAGGAACTCATCGAGTTCTGGCAGTCCAAGTGGGAGTCCACCCTTCCTCGTCTTTTCCACCAACCCCAAAATTAACTTTTCACCTTGAATATTTGCCGGCGTTAACCGCAAAATCAACAATCTCAAACACTTCATTGACACTGATGAAATCAAAATTCTCGCCCTCACAGAAACTCACTCCAACAAACTCATCAAAATCAAAAACATGCTTCTTCAAAGCTTCGAATCTCAAAAACGCTTGAAGAACTGCTCTTTTACCCTTCAAAATTCATCAAATCCCCGCAAACCTGATTAACCTAGAACTAACCGCAGCCGACATAACAATCGATAACAAATCCGTCACCTTCTTCTCTTATTACAACCCTCCAACAGAGCAAATTTCTATCGACTTTTTCAATTAGGCCTCCAGCCTTCAATATTCATCCTTGGCGACTTCAATTCAGGCCACACCGACTTTGGTGACTCAGCCACAAGCCCCAACAGCAGGTCACTTTCCAACCTCATCAACATCCTCCCAATTTACAGGCTGAAAAACACCTTTCATCGACAACAATTCGTACATCGGAACCACTGTCACCTCTCACCACTTCCCTTTATTCGCAAACTTCCTCTTTGAAGCCTCTATAATTTCAAAAACACAAACTGGGACTCTTACAGCCAACACATAAACAATCATCTTCCACAAACAGTCACTTGCAATCACACCGAGACACTCGACACACAAATTGAGAAGCTCACACAAACAATAACGCCAGAGACTCAACAATCAACACAAAAAGAAATCCCAACAAACTTCAGACCGATCCCTGCAAGAATTATCCTCAACATAATTAAACAAAAACGCAAACTATTCAGAGAATTTGTTATAACAAAAGATCATAAGTAATCAACACTCAAACAAACAAATTGTATGCCATAATTAAATGTGATTTAAATAAATTTAAAGAAGAAACCTGGATCAAAATTTAGATTACAAAAATGATCTTTGGAATAAATTCAAAACTATCACTGGCCAAAAATCTCACCCTAATCACTACCTAACTGAAGACAACATCACACACCTGATGGCAAAGCTAACTGCTTTGTTATCTCTTAGCTAACATTCACCAACTCCCAGAGAACCCACACGTCAAAACGATTTTCTCCAAAGAATCGCCGGCAACATCACCACCTTTAGAGCTACCCCAGATGCAGAATCCCTGCACGACGAAAATCTCACTGACCGCACAATCTCCGAAGAAGTCACAGAAATAATCTCCACTCTAAATAACACTAAAGCACCTGGGCCCTACCAAATCAAACCTTTCCTAATCAAAAACCTCCCAAACTCTGCCATTGAAGCTACAACAAACCAATACTTCCCTACCACCTGTAAATCCGCTCACACGATAATGATTCCAAAACCTGGTAAAAATGTCCACGATCCCAACTCGTACCGCCCCATCTCACTCCTCAACATTTTAGGCAAAATATTCGAAAAAAAAAAAAAAAATTAAAATCATCACAATCCTGGAAAACAACATCTGCCCGCAAGAACAATTCGGCTTTCGCTCCCAGCGCTCAAGACGTCTAAAGGGCATTCGACAAGGTTTGGCATGACGGTTTTATCCAAAAATGCATTAACCTCCGCTTCAACCTGAAATTTACTAAACTCTTAGCTTCTTCTCTTTCAAATCGCTCGTGCAGAATACTAGTCCACAAAACCTTATCCAATCCATTCACTCTCGAGGCCGCAGTCCCCGAAGGCTCCGTCCTCTCACCCCTACGTACACGACTTCACGAATTCCAACACCGCAACCGAACTCACCATCAACAACAAACCTATTCCAAAAACCAAAAACGTAAAATGCCTTGGCATCACCTTCTCCCATACATGCTCCCTGAACCTTGACTTGAAGGATACCCTAAAAAAAGCCCGCAACAGATCCAACCTCCTTTACCTCATTCGCGGCCGTATTCGTGGGTGCGAACCAACAACCCTTTTGTACACCTACAACACCTTTATAAGACCAGTAATCGAATACAGAACCCTCATCTAGCCCAATTAGCAATACGTCCCACTATCCAAATTTCCTCCTTCGAACGAAACCTCCTCCGCAAAATCTGCAGGATCTGGTTGAAAACACTCCACTGTCGATGAGACACATGTAGAAGAGATCTCCACATTCACCACCTCCCCCGCGAACCCACCCAGAAGATGCCCTAAACCAGGGCGTCGCGGACGATGCCCGAGAACGCAAGAAGAAGCCAAAACCACAGCCCAGCCGACCTGGTAGAAGACCCGAGATGCATCCGACCAGGAACACTAATACCAAGGACCAACAGACACCCCGAGGACAAGTAACGACGCCAAGCACCCAGCCCGAAGAAGACGCCCAATACCATGGTGTCACGGATGAAACCCGAAAACGCGAGTCCCAAGAAGCGGACACCACAGCCCAGACGGCCAGGAAAGAAGACCCGAGAGGTACCCGAACAAGATCACCAACCCTCGGACCATCGGACTCCCACACACACACTCCCGACAACCCACACACTTTTAATTCCTTCTTTAATCTCATTACTTTGCTCACATTCAACTCCCTAATGTAGCTTAAGCTGTAACACAAAATCACCATGCCGAAAAGGTCAAAAGCCTCAGCGGCATGACTTAATCTTAGAATCGTAGCAAAAGTCAAATTGTAAAACCCACTCAAAAACTGAATAAATGTATTTTGAATTGAATTATCAATCTCTCATTATACGCATCTTGGGTAATTTCAAAGTAGCAGACGAAAATGGGCGGCCGGTCATTAAGCCCTCCTTCTGACGTTTCGGCCGCGGCACCTTTCGAGAAATTCAAAAGTCAAAGAAGCGTTAACGAAGCAAACTACGCAGAGGGCATCAATATTATAGGCGAGATTCCAGAAACTCCAAGCCGAAGAATTTCGAGAACAAGGGCGCAGCCTCGCTCTCAACAGGTAAGAACATCTGGGGGTGGTGGCATATAGATCGGGGGCAAAAAGAACCGACACGTGTGTAGAACGAAGATGAGGAGTTGCTTCAATTCCTCGCCATCCCGCCGACTCACCGGCAGTACGAGACGCTCAGCCCGACGTCGAGGACGACCTCCTGCATAAAGCACTTGCGGCTTGCACCCTATTCTTCAACAAGGACTGAGACATCACCCCTCTATCAGCTCGCTATCCGCTACCGTCCAATTGCTACAGGCAAGTCAAGTCAAAATCCATTTATTTGTCTTGAATTTATTTTATTTATTTATTCTTAAGGGCTAACAATTTGTGTATTGGTGCTGCTGAGTCTTAGGGCCGTTTCAGCACTTGATTCTATATAATGCTAAAAGTTATTCAAACACGGCAGAATTTTTGTGTTTAACTTTAATGCATATTTTACTCTCCGAGGTCAGTATCGTCCCTTACAACAACTGCTGCTTACTTACTAAACTTACGTCTAACAAAAAAAACAGCACTCTCGGGGAGTGGGGAGAGCCGGTACGAAGGACCCGCCCTAAAGTACACAGTGGAAAATGTTCGAAGACTTCCAGCTCCCGTGCCGCACATGTTGAAAACAGGTGTGCATGAAACACGTGCAGGTTAAACAGGTGCATATTCTTGCCTTTGCCGCTTTGGCGGTAGATATCAAAGGAGATTTTAAAGTCACCACCTGCGGTTAAACACGTGCAGGTTAAACAGGTGGATATTCTTGTCTTTGCCGCTTTGGCGGTAGAGATCAAAGGAGATGTTACAGTCACCACCTGCATATTAACAGGGGGGTTACAATATCTTCTTTCTTCCTTGTCCTGAGTTTCTGTCATGGGTGCCTGATGGTCTTTTTTTTCATCTGGTTGGGTCCTGGTGGTCCTGGAGGAGAAGGCTGCAAGAGATGCGGGCTGGGGCTGGAGAATGGAACTTCTCGGCGGTGGAGTTGTTACCTCATTGAACACTTCCTGCAGTGCTGTGTTGGATAGACGGTGCCTAAAAGATGTTAGATGTTTGCGTGTTATTTTTGGTTCTTCGGGGATGCGGTTTAAAAGCCTCTTCTTTGTCAGTCAAGTGGGACTTTAATTTTTATGCATTTTTTCCTCTTGTATTCATCTTACATACGATACAAAAAATCGTCCACGACCAGACAGAGGCACTCTTATTCCTATTGGACCTCTCAGCCATGGTACCCTCTTTT
Source organism: Diaperis boleti (assembly GCA_963583935.1). Taxonomy (NCBI): domain Eukaryota; kingdom Metazoa; phylum Arthropoda; class Insecta; order Coleoptera; family Tenebrionidae; genus Diaperis; species Diaperis boleti. The sequence goes on along the minus strand of OY757246.1, from coordinate 20,125,717 downwards.
CGACCATCTCTCTGTTAGTACTCCCACCACAAGATAACAACCTTTCAGCTACGTCTTTCAGCGAAGCCTTCCGCCACCGTGGCATCCCCGAGGAAGCCTCTTTAGGTTCCGCAACCATAACACAATATAGTTCGTGTTCCCAATCCTGGTGGCACTTAAAGTGTCGATTTTCCTTCAACATCTTTTGAGTCAGGGACAACAATATTGCTTTTTTAATTCTTATCGTACGACACTGTCTCTCCTCCTGCCAGGATAGATTGGTAAAGATCACAAAATCAGACGCTTCATGAAGATACTGGAGCGTTGGCGTCCTGTCCGTCCTTGATATACAACAACCTGTGGCCCATAACAGGTGCTCCGGCCCTGGCAAAACACCTCTACCTCCACTTTGCCGGCTTTGTTGAGGAACCTTGTTACCTTCTTGTTGTTGATTACTGGACATCGACGACAAAGGATTTCCCTGGTACGTCTGTCGGGCATCACGACGCAGGACGAGGGAACATATCTAGACGTCGTCTGCCTGAACGAAGAGAGTTATAGTTTAACTCCCATAACATTTCATTAATTTTTCGTACTTTACCACTTCCTTTTTTTACCTTTATAAACCAGGTTCAAGGACCTTTTTAACAGACCGTTTTATTTGGAAACAAAGAGTTTTAAACGTCTACGTTGTTATGATTTCAGTGAGATCTGAAGGAATGGATGCCAAAACATAATTATTAAATGATCAAACGAACTTATTTGTGGGGAGAGAAGGGATGGAGTGCGCACCACAAGGAGCAAACTACGTTGTTATTATCTCAGGGATATTTTCGGAATGGAGCCTCATATAATTACTATCAAACTTCACAGGTAAGGTTGTTTCATCGTTTTTATTCACCTCAATCCATTTTGTGTGAAACTTAAATTATTACATAAACAATAAATAAAACATATTATGTACGTCTTTTTTGTTTAAGTCATCTTAGAAAAGTATCTTGTGCCACAGGTGCAAAAGTGCTCTTACAGCATCGTTGTTGAAAACGTCAGCAGTAGAACAAGAATTAAAAACAAAAATAGGGAATACATTGGATGAAGATGATAATACCACAGTACAGGCAACGACTCAGACGACATCTATTTTAGAGTAGATCTGGAAGGTACCTTCTTGACAGACGCATCTTCAAAATTGCGAGTTCCAGTGACAAAAGAACTTGAAGCATTTAAACGCTTTCCTCCTGCCCCGATTGATTTGTGTGTCAAACTGTCAAAACAGTGTCATTGACACTATAAAGACCTGCAACACTTGGACGCTAAATGGGCTGCCAACCGTGGCCTCCAAAAGAGAAGTTGCACACCACAGGGTGTTGAGCGACAAGGGGTGGTAGTTATTCTGTTTTTAGTCTTTGTTCAGTTCAGACATGTCAGGAGAGAGTTCTCAAATTATTTAAGTTGCATCAACAAAGTTCACATGCACTTTTGTTAATAATTGTTACTTCGTGTTACTGTAGTTGTTACAATTTTAGTTAGTTTTCTTTTTCAGCTGTTTATAGTTCGTAAAGAAATTATTGTCGCCAGACCGATTCTGGTGCGAAACAAAGGTAAAACTTTAAATTACAATATTTATATCCGTCGAGGAGTGACGTCACCGGGATTCACCTGTCCAGTTTCAGTATTTTTTTGGTATTATAACGGTCCAGATAACTGATTAAAAATTAAAATTATAATGAGAGAAAGAGATAGATAGACAGACAGACAGAGATAGAGAGAACCGCCGCGATGTTATGAACTGTGCTCCATTCTTAAGCAAATACTAAGAATTAATTCATTGTTATTTCCACGAAAATGTTTTTTCTATGGTGCAGTTTCTATGTGTTAGTGTTAGGTAATGCAAATGAAGTCCGCCGCATATAGCTACAAAGATAAAAATGCATGCGAAAATAATGCGAACCGCGGGGAAAACGCTGCATGCTGGGAACCGAAATTATTTCGCAGATATCCCATATTCTGCTTTGCGAACCGTCGCTTCGGTGTTACAGTTACATATCCCGCAATGGATTCGCTCCCGATCCCGATCCTGGAGTCCCGCTTTGGTTTGATCAGGCTTTTATCCCTGATCTAAGTTAGAGAGTTGTTAACATGCTAACCTACTTCAATATTATGCATATTATGATAGGTGAGTACATGTTTCCATATAAACAGTTTTTATTTCGATTCGTTTATCGGGTAAAGTTTTTGTGGATTCCTAACGATGAATGAAATTGGGACCATAGGTATTGGTTTTAAGGGTTTTAAGGGTTAAACTATTATATAGTTTTAACTCCGTAAGGGAGCGTTTGCGAAAAAAAAATGATTGATAAAAAAATGTGCATTTTGAGTTCTTTAACTTTTACTGATGGATTTGTTTAAAATGGGCATGGAAGGTTGTAACAACTTCACTTTTCTACACTTGCAATTTTAGAACTCTCTCGCTAGATGCAATAGTTCAAATTATCGTTTGCCATGAATTATTCAAATATTGGTATTCACTTAAATTAATTGTTATTGCATGAATGAGCCAAAGTATTGTTAAGAGTCATGAAATCAGCTACAATTGTTAAATGAGTTAAAATTATCCAAATTGTTACTAGATAAATGTTCAAAAAGTCCATTATTAATTCAAAAGTTCGACTATAAAACCACTAAAGTAAATACATTGATAAATTCCTAATTTGTGTTGTTAATCTACGCTCCGCCTCCAACGCTGCGCAAAATGTGTTAAAAGAACCTAGTTCTGTGTCTGGGTAGGTTTGGTTCGAGTTTCCCACCACCGTTGTCACAACGTAGGTCCGCTCTTCTGTCGACACGATTCACTGCCAAATTCAAATTTCCCGCGAGTCATGGTTTTCAAATTTGACATTTCATTGACGTTTGTGACGTTTCATTTCAAATTTTTGACGGGAAGAGGTTAGGCTCATTATAACACGTTTTTTCTATTCCTCCATTTGGGATATACTTTATATTCCCTCCAACACCTTCCATGGGACTTTGTAATCAAAAAGCATTAATACAAAATGATAAAAATTGGCATAGCCAGTGCTGTTTATTAATTCGCAACAATTTAAATGTTTTAAAGATTCTTTTACTGATATTTGTCAAAGTGGAAAAAATTGTATACTTCACTCGTGAGGGATGGAATTTTAATCACTACCTGCGGCTCGTGGCTTACAGCTTCGACCAATAAGTTTCTAGACCCGGTATTAATTCCGATTGTTTGAAGCCAACATCTAACTGAGGGGAAAAGTGAAACCACGAGAACTTCGAATTTCGGCCTTAAAATCCCTCTGCGCTGATTGGTTCATTTCAGTTGTCAGTGGCGTATCAAACTTAGGAAGCATTCAAATAAATTTAAATAAATCAAAAACAATGGTTTTATTAATATTAGCTTCCATGTCCATGTTGAACCACTTCTAGCGCTGTTCTGTATCTCGTGGAAAGATAAAAGATAAAAATTGTTTGTAATGATTTTTTGTATTGTTTTGTACGCCTATGACTTTGATCACGTACTTACGCTACGGCGTTGGACGGAATCTTCCGAAAATAAACGAACAATTAAATGAACCAATCAGCGCAGAGAGATTTAAGGTCGAAATTCCATTGAAACAACTATACCTCCGCGACTCGCCCCTCTCGCCTATGATGTTGGCTACACAACATTCACCTAGAAGCTCTCAGCATGTCGGGTCTATATTTTTTAATATAATTATTACTCCTACTTATTAACCAAGTAAGCGTTATTTTAGATGAAGAAGTTGCTATTGAAATTCTCTAAACGAAAATTTTGTTTTTAATCTAAATCTACGTTCTTATCTAAAAAAAACAAATTTTCCCAATTGATTATTCTACAGTTCTAACACAAAAAAGACTGCAACTAATTAGGTAATTGGGTACTACCCAAACAGAGAGTACATTTATGCAAGTAATCATACAGGGTTATTCATGTAAGATGACGAGCCCTACCTGGTAACAAAATTATTTGTCTAAAATTAAGCACTGTTTTCCTTATCATCTTTAGCACTACGTTTCTCAGATTTAATCAGGTAATCACTCTTCCTACTCGTAGCAGACGGACGCTTTTCAATCGGAGTGACTTTTCTCGACTGTCTTTGCTTATAATGTAAATAGCCGCCATAGCCCACCCCTCCAAGAGAAATGCCCAACAAGAAGTACTTTACGACGTTAAACACTTCCAGTGCCACGAATACAGCTTTTATCATTTTTAACAGAGCCCCATCTAACACAATTCCTTCTTCTATCCAGAAAATTGGATGAAGAGCAGTGGGTAGCGTCCGCATGATGCTAATTTTTTTATTAGGTTGAATGGGGAGGTTGAACTGCATCCTTTTATGAGCTTCCAGAGGTACCGATAACATCTGTAACATAAATGTTAAAATCAATTGGAAGTGGATTTGTGAACCGTACAGGTTGCATCATAATTCGAACAATATGATCATCTGTGATTGGTTTTAGTCCTTTTACTGTGTTTTGCACCGATTCGTCCACTCGGAGAAAATGAGGTAAAGTTGCATAAATTGGAACTCCCATGCACTTGGTTAGGTCCATTACGCCTTTAGGTAAGCATGTTTTTGGTGTCGGACAATAGCATTTCTCATCCGGATTTCTTGTCATGTCTCCTAAATCAACGTAGTATTTTTCTACTGGAATTCCATGCAGTTTAGAATCTTCCACAAAAACAGCTTGAATATTTCTGCACAGATCTGTGTTGTACGTCCAGAAACCTTCCTCTCTCTTAATGAAAGGGGGAAAAATCCAGCCATCTGTTCCTTTAAATCTATTACACTTCTTCGAGGGCCATTTGTTGGACTCCTTTTCGTGGTTCAGTTCCACCAGGCGTCCTAACTCATGTGACTTTTTAATGCCCCTTAAAATTTTAAATCGGTTAGGTAGTGTTCCATTTCTCTATAAAGACTCCATGAAAGTTAGCCGTATAAAGTGAAACACAGTATTACCGGTCCAAAAAGAGAAAATTTATACACGTTCTTTTCAGCTTCCACTAATCCAGGAACTTGGGCTTTAATTTGTGTGCACACCGCTGTTGCCGAAAAGTCCTGTACGTTGCAATTAATCTTAAAACCATCAAAGAGAATCTCCCTGACTTTGGTAGTAAAGTAAATATTCTGAGGATCGTTAAATATCGACTTTAAAGCTCTGTTTACTATTGGTAACAATGGCGGTGAATCTCTTGCCACAGTGTTTACCATGCCCTAAACAAGAATGAAATTCGCAAATTCCTGCTAAACTATATTACTTACCACAATTAGGGGGTGAAGAACGGTGACGTAGTCATCGTCCTTGAGATCTCCAGAAAGTTCCTGATTAAAGAAGTACGTTTCGTAGGGGGTGTAGGTCAAGCTGTCCTCACCTTCGTTTTCCAGAAGGTCGATTTTCTCTTTGTAAGCGCTGCAATTTTTTGAGTTAGAATGAAAGAGTCGATGAGAATTAAGCGTAATTGAAATGTTACTTACTCGTAGCAATACGGGCCGATTTCTTTAAGAATTGGGGTTTCTCCCAACTGAACTTCGCTTGGATTTGTGATATTGAAGAAGTAGACTCGGAGGGTTAAAGGCATCGGTATTTTCAAGTAAAATTTTCTCATTAAATTTCTTTTTTTTAAGGCTGTTTGCTGAAAATGTAAAGGTTAAGTAACAAAATTTTGCATTAGTGGGAGATTAAGATTTTCTCCTGCCAACCTTTTTTATGAAAACGACAGCTTTATACCGGCAAAATATTCTAACTGGGCTTGATTCTACGAACTTTGAGCGATAAATAAACATAATTATGCCAGCCGAAAACGCCTTCAAATTAGAAAAATAATAATAGCTAGGAGGCACCTTTGCAGAGGGGCAGATTTGAATTTGTTGATTCTTGAATGCAGCTTTGTATTAGTCTATTTGAATTTAAAAGTTAGCAACACTGGTTATGTCAAACGTCGAGTCACAGAGCACGTGTGTTTATCTGTGAAATGGAATTATAACCTCTCATCATTGTAGTGCCGTCGAAGTTTAAAATCAAATTGTTATATTCTTTTCATCCTATTATTGTTAAATTCAAGGGTAAACAAAAAAGTGAAAATTTTTAAGAATCCCCTTAAAGCAGGAAGGAAAATACCCTGATTTTCAAGGGTAATCAAAAAAGTTTTAAAAATTGAAAACACCGTTTTCAAGGGTAAAAAAAAGCAGAATTTTTAAGGAAAGCACCCCGATTTTCAAGGGTAATCAAAAAAGCAGAAAAAATTGTGAAAATAACCTTATTTTTTAAAGGCAAAAAAAATTGCGATAAGAAGGGGGATGGCAATCCACCCTTTAAAAGAAAATGCAGAAAATCCCACAAAAAGCATTTAGAACGTTATAATCGGACGAAAACAGGAAGGAAACACATACAAATAATTTACTGGAATTTATGAGATTTATTGAAGAAATAACGAGTGAGAAAGTTTCCCACTCGTTTGAAATTATATTAAATAGAGTTAAAAGCCTAACGAACACAATTAATAAATTATTAGATTTTAATTATGCTGAATTATCATTTTTACAGAAATCATTTATTAAATTGGACAAATCATCTTAGATGGCGCACTCGGTTCGTCATGAAGCGCTTCGCGCGAATTCAACCTTGAAATGCTTCGCGCGTTTACATCTCACTACTACTAAACTTCCAACATTAACTATAAATACAAATAAGCGACTTTTATTGTTGGTAATGCAGTCGCTCTCCATCACTATATTTAAGAATATCAATGCCATATCCAAGATGCCCTCAACGGGTTCCCATCGATCCTCACAAGAGAGTCCAACCAGATCTACCACATCCCGGGGACAGCATTTATCGACAGCGACGCCAAAACTAGCCTCGCCAGCTCCCAGTTATACCGATTACTAATCGCACGCGGACAAAAATTCACGCCCACTTCGATACAGCTCATCCAGGCCTACAAACGACATAAAATCCGTCAAGACGACGACGCTCTCCGTCACTCCCAAAGGACGGATCATCAAAACTGCTTTTCTAAAGATTCTCGACGCCGCCGAAACCCAGACTCTTTGGGTATAGACTTTTTATGCAAAGCCGGACTGGTAATTAATAACGCCCACCAGGGGTGGCACTTCAACGGTCAGCGCCATCAGACCTACGGATTCATTCCCAAAGGTGAGATACCCACCCTAAAGCAGATTAACGATTCGACCAGAACCGCGCCTGTCCACGCGCTGGCGCTACACACTCCACTAACATCGGCCCTGGAACACAACGCCGACGTCCGGATGCAGAGCCCTGAACCTGAGGGACGCCCCGAAAACCCCAGTCTTGGACGACATCTTAAAAAAAAATCTTCAGGTGCCGACGACGTCATGTCAGGAATCAATGCCGGCTACGGCCCGGCGCTATTGCCGCTTCTTGGCGCCCTCACCTGAGTGCCCTACCGGAAACCATGAACCGCAGCGCATACATTTTCCTGAATTCTGACATGCACATCGCCCCCTGACACGAGAGGAAGAACTCCTGTTTTCCCGTCTGGATATGGCCACCATGGATGTCCGCCTCCGTTCTGACGCCGAGGCCCGTTTTCTATCAACCAGCTTAACGCCCTGATCACGGCCAATCACGACCTCTTTAAGGAGACAGGGACACCAACGCCTCTTACGGAACATCACGTCGACACCGGCGACCATGCTCCGATCTGTAGCCCGCCTTATCGCCTCAGCCAGGTCCGCCACCAGGAATTGAAAAACGCAATTGACTTCTTTCTTCGGGAGAACATTATAGAAGAGTGCGAGAGTGCCTGGGCTTCCCCCATCGTAACGATCCCGAAGCCCAACGGACGATTACGCCTATGCGTGGATTACCGGAAACTGAACTAAATCACTAAACCCGATTTATATCCGTTGCCATGTCTTGACGACCTGCTTCACGCCACCGGGAATGCAAGCTGCATATCAACCCTCGATTTCAGAAGCGGGTACTACCAAATACGTATGCACGAGGCTGACGAGAAGGAAACAGCTTTTCGGGTTGCGAAACGCCCCAGGCACGTTTCAGCGTTTCACGTTTTGCGGTCGACCGTGTGAAAGCTACTAGTTTATCTCGACGACATTATAGTCCTATCGTCTACATTCGATCAACATCTCAGCGACCTTTCGGGATGTTTTGACCAGATGATAGCATTCCGCTTGCGAATGAACAGACCAAAGTGTCATTTCGGATGCCAAAAAGTCAAATACCTCGGACACCTCATATCACTGATATTCCGCAGCCTATTAACGTACGCCAGCTACTAACGTTCTTACAGACCTGTAATTGGTACCGCCGGTTTATTTCCCGGTTTGCAGGTGTAACTATTCTACTAACGATATTGACTAAGAAAAACGCGCCATGGACTTCAGGCGCGATTCAGGAAAAAGCACACTAAACCTTAAGTACCGCCCTCACTACAGCCCCGGTACTTATCCTAGTAAACCGTACAGACTTCGAACCGACGCAAGCTCCTACGCTTTGGAGGCTACTCTGCTCTAGGGGGAGGGACCCGACGAGCGACCAATCAAATACGCAAGCCGTCTCCTCAAACCTGCAGAGATGAACTATACAGTACAACCGAGCGTGAAGCGTTGGCCATCGTATGGGCCGTGTAGAAGTTTTGCGGGTACCTGGAAGAGAATCACCGATCACCAACTATTAAAGTGGTTAATGACGCTCAAAAGCCCTAGCGGACGCCTGCGCCACAGTCCTCTTAGATTTCTCCGCTACGGATTTCCATGTAGAATCATGTTTGATGACGACACGCAATTTATTAGTAGCGTTATGCAACATGTGTGCTACTGTCTAAACATAGACGTACCACCCCGCCGCCAACATGGTGTAGAGAAAAAAACGAGACATGAAGACCATACTATCCATCCTGGTTGAATCCACCCTCACCGATTGGCCATCTAAGCTCCCGTCAATCCGATTTGCCATCAACACTGCGTTAAATCATTAGAAACATTAGAAACGAAAACTTCATACCTGAGGTCACCCCCAAGCTTCTACAAATGCCGGACTTCCTCGAAGAAGGCCGCGAAGCCCACGAAAAAGCCCAAGACGGCCAGAAGTCCTATGGAGACCAATTCCGGCGACCAACGCCCCGGTACCAGCCTGGAGATCTGGTGCTCGTAGACTCCCATTCCTTGAGCCAAACCAATAAGGGGCTCACCTCCAACTTTGTCCCGAGACCCTGCAGCTACGAGATCGCTTCCCGAGAGCAGCCCGATCAACGCCTATACGACGCCGGACCTGAGATACCCCGGAAGACCCAGCCTTAATTGTAGCAAATTTCCGCGTATTATCTGTTCATAAATTAAAGAAACACCCAACCGGCAATAAGGCTCAAAAATTCAACCGGCAACCTTGTCTAGTTATATTTTCTAGTGGGAACGTATGTGTCAAAAACATAAGGTTATGTTTTCTTTTTTACAAAGTTTGTTGACCAACGGAACTCGGGGAAGTCTTATATAGGTGACGTGCAGAAGTGACAGCTCGACGAGACTGGAGGACCAACATAACCCTGCTTCATAAGATTTACACTGTTGTGCAGTAAGTTTGGATGAGTTGTTTAGTTATAAAGAGAAGATATATTTGAGAACTTTGTATTGAGACATTTAGTAGTAGTAGTGAATTATCTAATTCTGAAGTCAAAACAGTCTATATCGCATTTAATTTAAAATTTGAAAATCCATGGAAATGGTCCAATTGGTGATTAATTATACTCATAATGTGTTTCATTTACTGATGCAATAAAAAAAATTGGTATAACCCCTTAGAAAATTATTTTAATCGACTTTGAAAACACGCATTTTATATGGAGAATGGTTGTGTTGGTCCTCCAGTCTCGTCGAACTGTCACTTATGCACGTCACCTATAGATTTAATATCTTGGATGGTCTTGGGCGACATACGTCGTTGCGGTTTTTCAGGTTATAAATTTGTAGCACGGAGAATTGAAAATTGGATGAAAAGGACCACCGGCAGACACAGAAACAACTTGTTCTCACCACGACGGTTTCACAAAAGTTCCAATGTCCCATTTGCTTGCCATTTGCATTCTTGGTATGATGGTATGTTGGTTGCGTTATTTTATTTGTGATAAGTTGATGGTTCTGAAAAGAACCGATTTTTTTAGAACTTGAATGTGGAACAATGCAAAACTAAAAGAAATTCTCATCATTGGATTCATCATGATCTGAACTTGACCAAGATGATGAAGAATCAGAATCAGCCAGATCAATTATTATTGGAGGAATGTTCAGCTGCAGGTTCAAATTAGCTGCGCTTTTATTCCAATCATCAGAAATCAGCTCCTCACAATGCCTTATGCTCTTGCGCCACATTTCAGGAGTAAAATTGTTAAGTGCTTCATGCCATACTTCACAAACTTTATCTCTATCATAACTTAAGGCGTTGATATATTTATTGTAAAAAGTTGTACAATATGCCCAAGCCAGTTCGATAGGATTGTACTGGCAGTGGTACGGAGGAAGTCTTAACACATCTTTGCCATGTTGATTTAAAATGGTGTCCACTTCATATTTAACAGGAGCATTTTGCACTTTAGGCTGAATTAACTCCCACAACTGTTTCTTCGTCGCGTTTGTATTAAAATGTATGTTGTTCACAGACAAATAATTTTGAAGCATGGTTTTCTTTGATGACTTTGTAGGTGGTTTGTCAAGTTTAACTGAGTGGTACGGGGCATTATCCATTACCACTACCGTTTTTTGACCATCAAATGGCAGAGCTGGAATCAATTGCTCTTCAACCCAATTTTTAAAAAGATTACCGTTCATGGTCTTGTGATAGTCGCGGTCATTGATTTTTGTTTTGAGTAACATGGAGCACCCATCTAAGAAACCACTGAAGCATCCAGCATGTAGAACCGTGAATCGTTCACCTTCCGTATTTTTAACTTTATAATCTTTTTTAGACAGAGCATCATTCGTCCACGTTCGAATTTGGGAACCATTTTGGAAAATCCATGTCTCGTCTAACCAAACAAAATTAACATTTGGATAATCCGTTTTGTATTGCATGTATCTTTTTAAAAATCTGATTCGTTGAGCAGCGATGTAAGGCTTTTCCATTAGGATTTTTCGGTTATTTTCAAATTTATACCTATAGCCCATACTTTTCAAAATTTTGTATAAAGTTGTGCGGCCTCCGGTAAACTCTAAATTTTGTATTGCGTACGATAATAAATTATTTAAATTGAAATATTCTCCTGATTTCTTTTTTTTGCAATATATATCACCCCAATTCTTCGCGAAAAAAATGATCTTGGAAGAACGATATTTTTTTACGTCCTCCTCCGCTCACCGAAGATTTTAGGTTTTGACCGGCGTTAGAGCATTTCAAAATTCTAAAAATGGTTGCTGCAGACACCTAATAATGTAAAAAAAAAGTCAATATAAAATCTAGGTTGGGGTAATCTTGTAGGTAGTTTTGTAGATATAAATATCTTGAGACTTCGCGAGTTATAAATCGAATTTATCCATTTTCTATAATTTTTGCTAGAAATCATTCGTCCACGTTCGAATTTGGGAACCATTTTGGAAAATCCATGTCTCGTCTAACCAAACAAAATTAACATTTGGATAATCCGTTTTATATTGCATGTATCTTTTTAAAAATCTGATTCGTTGAGCAGCGATGTAAGGCTTTTCCATTAGGATTTTTCGGTTATTTTCAAATTTATACCTATAGCCCATACTTTTCAAAATTTTGTATAAAGTTGTGCGGCCTCCGGTATACTCTAAATTTTGTATTGCGTACGATAATAAATTATTTAAATTGAAATATTCTCCTGATTTCTTTTTTTTGCAATATATATCGCCCCAATTCTTCGCGAAAAAAAATGATCTTGGAAGAACGATATTTTTTTACGTCCTCCTCCGCTCACCGAAGATTTCAGGTTTTGACCGGCGTTAGAGCATTTCAAAATTCTAAAAATGGTTGCTGCAGACACCTAATAATGTAAAAAAAAAGTCAATATAAAATCTAGGTTGGGGTAATCTTGTAGGTAGTTTTGTAGATATAAATACCTTGAGACTTCGCGAGTTATAAATCGAATTTATCCATTTTCTATAATTTTTGCTAGAAATTAATTATCTACCGGCGTATTTAGTCCGATGATAAAACATACCTCAAGAATATCCCGCTTTTGGCTTTTTATGTTACCGAAAAAATATTTTGAAGTTTTTCGTTAATTTGGCGGTCAGATAAATCTGGCGCTAACTGTTTCAATTCATCGCTGCATTTCACAACGGCTTCCTTCAATTTTGCGTTGAGCAAATTTCTTTGCTTTCGAGGCATTTTAGTGCGGAATAAATAAATATTCAAAACTGAATTTTGATGAAATTTGACATGAAAGCCAAAAACTTCAAATCTGACGCAAATTTGCAACCAACCTAACAGTGTGAAAATTTTGCATAGGGGATTTATTTTTTCACCAACATAATGCAACAGGTGGTGTTTCTTTAATTTATGAACAGAGTTTAGTTCTATTACGCTCCGCAGCACCCTCTCGGTTAGCGTCACCGAGCCAACTCTACGCATCTTCCACTAGGACAAAAACCCAGCCTCGCGCTGTCCGCTCGAGTTTGCGCCTACCCACAACCCGGTTATATAAACGCCTCTCCTGCCAGTCGAGAGCCAGAAGACACAGTTTCTCAGCCCCCACAGCACTCCCGATAAAAGCACTGGCTACCGGTCATTATCACTGGATCTTGCGGGAGCGACAGGCAGAAAAAAGAACACACCTTCTCTCTGAAAAACCAACAGCACTGGTCTCCGGTCATTATTACTCTGTACTTCCCGCAAGCACTGGGTCTTGTCACTGTCTTGTCACTTGTCACTTGTCACTTGTCACTTGACGGCAGATCCTACCTTCTGACGTGTATTTATCGTGACGTGTAATACTTTTTATTGTAATATGATTAAGTAAAATAAACTCGTTATAAAATGAATATACAGACGGTCCCAACTAAAATTTGTACCCCCAACAATTCCGATTTCGAAGAATAGCGATTTCAAAAAAGAGCATAAGAATTTGTTATTTTCCAAATCTACATAAAATACTCTTGATTTGGAAAATAACAAATTCATGCTTTTATTTTTAGAAACAAATCGATAAAAGTAGATCCGGATAGAGAATTGAATAAGCTTTAAAATGATGTATCACGCGACCCCCCATGCCATTTAAATTTTTTAAGGAGGTGGTTCCCCTGGCTAAAGGGGTGAGATCTAAGACTTGAAAGTTTGGTATAATTAGGTCCCCCTTGATAACAAAATTGACCTGTTCAAGCGTTTTCTTCTGAATCTTTCTGAATCTTTCAAAATTGGAATTGTTGGGTACAAATTTTAGTTGGGACACCCGATATTTTGGATTTGCATTAGACATTTTCAAATTGATAAATCTATCTATGCACTAGCTGACTCGGTGAACTTTGTATCACCTACTATCGCGTTCTATTAAAAGTAGTCCGAAGTAGCGATTCAAGAATAAATGACAGTTTTGTATATCGTCTGATAGGTTCATCATGAACGCCATCTATTAAAAGTAATCTGAAGTAGCGATTCAAGAAGAAATGACAGTTTTGTATATCGTCTGATAGTTCCACCACCGACGCCATCTATTAAAAGTAATCTGAAGTAGCGATTCAGACACAAAATTACCTATTTTTAATTTTTCGATTTGCTGAACTTTAAGGTTGAAACCCAAGAGGGGGCCCCTGGTTTTAATAGTAATTTTTACTCTTGTTGAACAGAGATTTGAAAAGTGTATTTAAAACCCAAAAAAAGTTTTTGGGTCGCCATTTAAAAAAATCGATGACGGTGTCATAGTTCAAAAACAGATGACGTCATCAACAAAATGTCAAAATATGACAATTTAAAATTAAAAATTGACCTGTTTTTCGCAAAACCAGTACATAACTAAATTACGAATTTGGTGCGGAACTTTATGATCACTCTGTATAAAAATAAATCGCCGTTCGTATGTCACACTAAAACTCTAAAGCGGCTTTACCGATTTAAATACATTGTTTTTGTTTTGTTCGTCATAATTCAGGGATGGTTTAAAACTCTTTTTCTATTTTATTTGTTCCATTTGTCTCCGCCCCGAATAGCAGAATAACTATTAAAACATGGACATGGGGACCCAGGAAAGCCCTCTTGGGTTTCAAGTTCAGCTAAAAAATCGAAAAACTAAAAATATGTAATTTTGTATGGGAATCGCTACTTCAGATTACTTTTAATAGATGGCGTTCTTGGTGGAGCTATCAGACGATATACAAAACTGTCATTTCTTCTTAAAACGCTACTTCGGATTACTTTTAATAGAACGCGATAGTAGGTGGTACGAAGTTCACCGGGTCAGCTAGTTATTATTAAATCAAAAATGTTTATCCAATATAAACATTCTGACTAATTACTCCTCATTTTAAATAATGTAAATGCAAGATGGATTTTTTACCATTTAATATTTTTGCGACCCCTAACCAAAACTTGTTAATAATAATGACCATGAGATTCCGATTCGAGCAGTTGAGCCAAGCGGACGTGTTTTGCGGCGCTCGAGAAGATAAGCGGATATAAAAGCGTGAAAAAACGAAAAAGAAATAGAATGAAAAAAACTAATATTGAGAGAGAGAGAGAGAAAAAGATTACAAAAGAAAAAGAGAAGAAGGACGAGTCGGAAGAGGGGATTAACCCCTTTAGGAAAAGTAAGAAGATCACCGGTTAAAAAGGCAATGGATGAGGAAATAAAAGAGATGATGAAAGAATAATGGAGGATGTAGGGGAGATAAAGGAAGAGAATCGGAAGATGAGCCGGGAACTGGAACAGTTGAAAATTATGATGCGCGAAAAGGAAGAAAAATGGGAAACAGAAAAGATGGAATAAAAAAAAAGAAAAAATTGGAAGAGAAAATGGAAGAGCAGGAAAAAAGAGTGAGAAAAAAGAATATTGTAGTAACGGGATTGGACGAAGAGGAATGCGAGAACGAGAAGAAACTGGAAAAATGGATGAAGGTGGAATTAGAGGTAGAAGTGACTGTGAGAGAGAAGTATGAAATAAATGGAGGAAAAATGATTGTGGTGGAACTTGGGAGCTGGGAGGAAAAGAGGAAAGTTATGGAAAATAAAAGAAAACTAAGAGAAAAAAAAAAGGAAAAAGAATATACATAGAAGATGATCTGACAAAGAAGGAAAGAGATATACAGAAGGAATTAAGAGCGATAGCCAAGGAAGAGCGACAAAAAGGACAGCGGGTGAAAGTTGGTTATAAAAAGATATGGATAGAGGGAAAAGGGCTTAGGTGGGACGAAGAAAAGGGGGAGTTAGATACAGAAAATTTTTGAATAATAGCACAAGAAAAAGACGACAGGGCAGAAAAGGGAAAACGAATACGGAGATGAATAAAGGAGAAAAGGGACAAATAAGAATAGTATTCTGGAATGTAGCGGGAATAAAAAACAAAGAGAATGAATTTTGGGAGTATTTGAGAAAATTTGACGTAGTGGAAATGGAAGAAACGTGGGTGGAAGAAAAGGAGTGGGAAAAATTGGAATAGATAATGCCAAAAGAGTTTAAGTGGAAATGTCAATATGCAAAGAGGGAAAACAAGAAAGGGAGAGCTAAAGGTGGGATAATAATGGGGGTGAAAGAGGGACTGGAAGGAGAAAATGGAACTGAAGCAAAAGAAGAAAGAGGGATTATGGAAAGAACGGTGAAAAGTAAACAGAGAAAATGGAGATTTGTAACAGTGTACAGCAGAAGTATGAAGGAAACGAAGAGAATAATAGAAGAGCGAGTAAAAGAGCAAGAAGAAGGAACTTTAGTGATTGAGGGGGATTTTAATGCAAGAATTGGGGAAAAAGGAAGACGGATAGAACAGGAACAAGAAACAATAGAAGGAAGATCAACAAAAGATGGAACAGAGAACGCAGAAGGGAGAGTACTGATTAGCTTAGTAGAAGAAAGAGTGTGGGACATACTTAATGGGAACTGCACAGGAGATGAGAAAGGGGAGTACACGTATATTGGATCAAGCGGGGAGACAGTTGTTGATTATGTTATGGTAAATGAAGACGCATGGGATGAAATAGAGAAATTCAAGGTGGGAGAAAGAATGGAGTCGGACCATATGCCTTTAGAAGTGAAGACAAAAGGAAGAGAGAAAGATAGAGGAAGTGTGAATAAGTTTAGAAGAAAAATTGTGAAGAATATTTGGACGGAAGAAGGAAAAGAAAATTATAGAGCAAGACTTAGGGGGGCAAAATACGAAGAAACAGAAATAAACGAAAAGGTGAGGGAACTGAGCGATAACATAAGAAACGCAACAGAAAAAAAAGAGATAGGGATAAGAGAGAAGATGGGGCTGTGGAAGAACGAGTGGTGGGATAAAAAATGCAGGAAAAGGAAGCAGGAAGCAAGAAGGAAATTAAGAAATTGGTAAAAAGAAAAAGCAACCAAGTAAGAGTACAAGAGAGCACGCAAGAGGTACAATTTAGTATGCAAAGAGAAGAAGCAAAAGAAACGGATGGAAGAAGAGCTAAAGATAAAGGGTATAAACACGAAAGAAGAGGTATGGAGATACATAAATAAGGAAAGAAAGAAAAAGATAGAGAGAGAGAGAGTGATGGAATTACTATGGAGGAATGGAGAGAGTACTTCAGTGAGCTGCTGGGGGGTGATGAAAACAGACAAGAAAAGGAAAAGAGACAACAAAGAATGGAAAAAATAGAAGAGATATCAAGAGAAGAACTCGAGCAACAACTAAGAAAACTGAAAAGAAAAAAGACACGGGGAGGGATGGTATACAGAATGAAGCGTGGATATATGGAACGGAAAGGGAAGTTGACAGGTTGTTAGAGATAATGAATGGAGTGTGAAAGGGAGAGGGATTCCCCCAAGAGTGGAAGGAGAGGATAATATGCCCCATGCATATATCGGGTGTCCCAACTAAAATTTGTACCCCCCAACAATTCCAATTTCGAAAAACTCAGAAGAAAACGCTCGAACAGCTCAATTTTGTCAAGGGGGACCTAATTGTACCAAACTCTCAAGTCTTAAATCTCACCCCTTGAGCCAGGGAAGCCACGGATAGAGAATTGAATAAGCTTTAAAATGATGTGTCACACGACCCCCCATGCTATTTAAATCATTTAAGTAAGGGGGTGGCTCCCCTGGCTAAAGGGGAGAGATCTAAGACTTGAAAGTTTGGTACAATTTGGCCCCCCTTGATAACAAAATTGATCTGTTCGAGTGTTTTCTTCTGAGTCTTTCGAAATTGGAATTGTTGGGGGTACAAATTTTAGTTGGGACACCCTGTATAAGAAAGTAGAAAAGGGTACAGTCAGTAATTTTAGGGAGACCACTCTCCTAAAAACAGCATAAAATATAAGGTATACGCGATGATTGTGGAAGAGAGGCTGATGAAGGAAATGAATGAGAGGGACAGACGGACAGGCGAGATTTAGGAAAGGTGGAGGGACCATAGATAATGTACATATATCTTGAATCACCTAGCAGGAAATTAGATAGAAAAGAGGGGTGGCAAGATATATGCATTCTTTGTGGACCTGAAGGCGGCTTTTGATAATTTGGAAAGAGATTTACTGTGGGAAGTGGGAAGTGTGATCTTTAGCATATGCGGATGATTTGGTGGTGCTAGCGAAAGAGGAGAAAGGACTGAAAGAAATGATAGGAAAGATGGAGAAATATATGAGGAGGAAAAAGTTGACGGTGAATGTAGAGAAATCCAAGATGATGGTGTTCAGAAAAGGGGGTGGTAGGAGAAAAGTAAATGTGTGGAGATGCGAGAAAGAGAAAATTGAAGAAGTGAAAGAATTAGAGTATTTAGGGTATGTGATGAATGAAAGAAACACAGCAACAGCACATGTGAGAGAGTTAGTAAAAAAAGCAAATAAGATAATAGAAGCTGTATGGGGAATAGGAGAGAGCAAGAAGGATTAGAAGGGGTGCAAGGAAAATATATGAAATGGGTGCTAGGGGTAGAGAGAGAGAGAGAGAGACACCGGGGTATATAGTGATGGAGGAAACAAAGAGAGATAGAATAAGAATAGAAGCAGGAAAAAGAGCAATAAGATTTGAGGAGAGAGTGATAGAGAGAGGAGAGTGCAGAATTTTGCAAGAGTGTTTGAAAGAAAAAAGGAAAGAAATAGGGAAGGGGATATGGAAAAAGAGGGAGGTATATTTCGAAAGAAACGGGTATGCAGGCGCGGAGAATGCGAGAGAGAGGCAGAGTAATGACAGATGAATTAGTGCAGAGAGATAGAGATGTGCAAGGGCAGGAAAGAAGAACGAGAAATAGGGAGTCTAAGTACAATGGGAAGTATGAAAAAATAATAACGGAAGAAATGCCAAAGTACCTAGGAAGAGAGAGTAGAAAAGAGAGAGTGATAATAGCAAGATTTAGATGTGGAAATGTGGAGAGAGAATAAATATTGAAGTGAGGATAATAATAGAGTATGCAGGATGTGTGGAGATAAAAAGGAGACGATAAAGCATTTGTTGAAGGAATGCGTAAAATTGAGAGGGAGAGATGAGAGTAGAGAAGAAATTTTGAATGAGGACGGAAAAGGGGTCGAATGGATGAGGAAGGTTGAGTGGAGAAGAGGGACAATAAGTGGGAATGGTGTTGTCATTGTGTTAAATTATTGATTTATTTAGTTTTATTTATTATATTATATTTTATTTTATTTGAGTTATGGAAAATGTATCGGATACTTTATAAACCTGTAAAGGTAATAAATATACATTCTACTAGTAATAATGACCATGAAACAAAAATAGACAATTTGGAAGTACATAGTAGTTTTTCCTTAAGTGGGAAAGATCAAAATTTATTTCATGAAAACGAGCCACGCATTTGTAATTAGCCTAAACTAACATTTCACTGATTATATTATTGATCTGTCAGAATGGCTGTATTAATATTAATTATATTTATTTCAGTTTGTTATTTGGTAGTAGGTCTCTAAATTACCTCTCGCTGGAGCGCAATAATTGAAATAAAATCTAAGCTAATCAGTAATCACTGATCAACTCACTCCTTCATTAAAATTAAATTAGATCGAAGAGAACGGAAGTTACAAGGCACAATTTTATTTGTTTACGAGATATACGCGACTATGATTACATTAGGCACAGACTGTGACTACAAAATTAATTAACACGTGCTACTTTATCAATAATGTTTTAGTTAATACCTACATCTCTCACCACAATTTGCAAAATACTGGAAAAAGCCAGAAATCCAAATAGAACTATCCCTACAGAACATGCTGCTGAAGACACCAGTACTTTGTTATAAGGTTGCATTTTCACTGAATGTAGTCTGATCAAAAAATAACCACACCAAATTAGTTACTAAATTTATCGTAGATATCGTTTTGGTATTGATACAGAGTTCTTTTAATCAATTATTGAAAAATTGCTTGTCTAAGTGGTAAATGAAGGTTGGAATAATGACACTTTGAAGGTTGGGGCAATCAATACATACAAGAATTATTCTTTATTAATTTCTATTTCAATACATCTATTTCGATTCAAGTTTAATGGTTTCTTTCATGGAATAATTGTTTTTGTTTTTATAGTACAAATATGTACCGTAACCCATACCAAGCAGGCTTAGTACAAGAGACACGTACTTCACAACCTCCACAAAAGTTAAAAAGTAGAAGAATCCGTATATCATCTTCAGAAACCATCCATTCATGACCACTCCCTGCAAGTATAAACTTAGTGGTGATAGTTTAAACTTAGAAAATACTTACTAACTCAATCCACATAACTGGATGTATAACTTCAGGTAGAGTTTGCATGAAACTTATTTTACTCACTGACTGGAGTGGGAAATTGAACTGAACGCGAATCTGGGCTTCCATGGGTAACGACAATGTCTGAAAACCAAAATTTAAACTAGGAAAAAACCTACTGAAACAAGTTACACTTTCAAGAAGAATTTTTGTAATATGCTGATCAACTTCCGGGTTTAAACCTTGAATCTTGTAAAGGCTTTCATCACTTCTTAAGAAATGTGGTAAGCTGATATACAGTGGAACATTAATGCATTGTGTTAAATCAACTAAACCTCTTGGAAGACATGGTTTTTGGACGGAACAGTTTTCGCACTGATCTTCAAAGTCGGAGTAATATTTCTTCACTGCCATTCCGTTCCAGGTAGTATCCTCAACAAAGTCAGCGTGAAGATTCCTGAAAATCGTTAACAATATTATCAGACAAATGACAAATTTTGACAAATACATGCAAAAATCGGTGGGATGCATCCAGATCTTCTTCATTTCGCCAGAAAACGGGGGAAATATCCATCCGTCAGTACCACGAAATTCATTACATTCTTCATTGGACCAAATATGGGTTCGACTCACATTATCAACAGCGACAAGCCTTCCCAAATCTTCAGAATTCTTCACTCCCCTCAGAACCGTAACTCGCTTTGGAATCGTACCATTTTTCTAAACAAAGATTACAATTTGTGTGTTACATATTCGCAGAATTTTACCTCTCCGATAATACCGTATCTTAAGTTGTCTCCTTCAGTTCGAATGCCTGGCATTTCTTGCTTCAACTTCGTGCAGGCAGCCGAAGCTATGAAATCTTTTGTGCTACAGTTGATCAGCATTCCTTCAAACAGTATGTTGCTGACTTTATCCGTTAAATAAATGGAACTGTTCTCAAACATATGATGAAGAGCTCCGTTCAAAATACCCAGAAATTTTGGTGACTTCAGGGCAACGTGGTTGACCATTCCCTACAAGTAGAATTAGTAAAATGTTCAGATTATGGACCTTGCTTTACCATAACCAGAGGGTGCATAATTGTTACGTAGTCATCTTGTGTTAGATTTCCAGATCGTTCTTGATTGAAGATATAGGTGTCAAGAGGAGTGTAGGTCAAGCTGTCTTCTTCTTCGTTGTCTTCTACATCTATTCGCTCTTTGTAGAGACTAAAATAATAAATCAGTCAGGCGCAAGGGCTGAATAAATTATATTTTTAAATGTCCATCAATCATCTTCTTTGTTGGTTTGTTCTTATGTTATGCATTCCTAAACCGGTGAACAGATCGTTTTTGACCACAAATAATATTCGCAATGGGGAGGAACATAGAAGGTTTGACGACCAAATTGTGTCATCCCTTTTTTGTAAAAAAACATCTAAAGTTTAAACCGGGCGAAATTGAGTAGTCTGTCAGATAAAAATGTCATAGTGACAGTTTTAGACATAATAGGTCATCAAGGCGCGCAGGCGATGTAATCCCGAGTGAAGTACCAACAATATTCATAACTACGTAAATAAAAAAATGGGGGAGCGTATATCATCGTTGGAATAGGTATAATTACTATAGTGTTATCAATCAGTATAGTATCAGTTTCAAATTTCATTTGCATCAACTGAATGATCGACAAAATTTCTAATAACCGGTGACGTTAAAAAGCAGTGTTCGAGTTTGCTGGTTACCTGTCCAAATTGACATTATTTGTTCTACCATGAGATCAAAAATTATCTTGGTCAAGGGTAGTCACGGATTTTATAGTAATTGTCGAAACTAATATCATCTTATGAGAGATTCATAAACTTTGACAACTAAGCTAAGACAACCGTTTTATATTTCATGACGACCCTTGACCAAGATAATTTTTGATCGCATGGTATTTTCTCCTTCCACTTCCTAGGTGGTCAGTGCCAATGTGCTAAAAATAGTTTCTTTTTGATTTTTCTTTAGAAAGTTTTCGTTTGTTTTTTGAGGTTATCGTAATTTTTTTAGATACCTCCCATACCAACTATATAATTTATACTATGAGTGCTACCGTACATGTAATAAATTTTAAATACAAAAAGTAATTAACACGGTGCTAAAATTTCAATTAAATTAACACAAGGTTACAGAAAATGTGCATGTTGTTGTTATATTAAAAAAATAATTCCTTGTAGACGTAAATTTTTACTACGTTATTATTTCTTTTATTTCCCAAATAAATTTTTAAGAACGAACTCTTGAAAATCCAACATATAATTTTCCCTGAGTATAGACGTCAGTGGCTTCCTGATTTCAACTAAATAACGCCGATAATTAATATACATGTAACTAACTATACCTTTTGAATAAAAAAGAGATCAAGTCAGGAAAATAAATAAATTAAATTAATTCCCATTTTTCTCCTATTATAATATTATACTGCCATGTTAATTCCAAATATATTGGCAACCAACAATACACTCAACAATAACTCCAGCTCCTCCTCAAACTTTTTTTATTGGGAGAAGTGTCCAGGATTGCTTTCGAAGTGGGCTCAAGTTCTTCACAAAAAAAATTACTTAATTTTTGGGGCGCACCCACTGGCACAGGGTATTTTGAATGTCTGACATTTGTCTACTACATATTTCAGAAAATATATCAAGAAGACAAAAAAAAAAGGAAAATCATCTGTTGGAAAATCAACCAAAAAATCGGGGGAAACTAAAGTCAATTGGGAAGCTGACACACCCGACAAACGTGAAAGTTTCTGGAGAAAATGCGGTTAAGAGATTTCAGATCAAAAGCTGCTGAAACACCTGAATAACATAGCGCACAACTCGAAAACGATCGAATCAGAGCTTCAACTTCAAGATCTGCTGAAACACCTTAACAACATAGCGTCCATTGAAACGACAATCCTCAACGGATACCACGCATACCAATGGTTCTACCGACATGCTTCAATTTCCAGTGCGCCTTGATTTCGCAATTACCATCAACAAAGCCCAAGCATAGTAACTGAGTGTTGCTGGGGCCAATTTGGAAAGTCCATGTTTCTCACATGGTCAATTATATGTTGTTTGCTACAGAGAGGGAACACTGAAGAACTTATTTATGTATTCGCCAAACGAGAATCGACTATTGTTTACACGACTGTTCTGGAATAAGGAAAAAAAATATATAATTATTTCAAGATACTTTTCACTAAAAAAGAATTAATATTTCATGTTCCGAATAGGCTCCTACATCGGTTAACGGATTTATATGAAATTTTGACGACACATCAAATAATATTCGCCAAGACAAATGTGTAACAGTGTTTACCCATATTGGTTTACCGGTCAAATCGGATGAGATGTGTTTTGCTTTATTTTTGGGGCGTAGCAACGCGCGTCAGGTTTTTGTTTGTTGAATTTAAGGGTTCTTGCATCAAGCCTTGAATGAAATCAACTGTTAAAATAAAATGAATATTAAAATGATAGAAAATATTGTTAATGTAATGTAAATATGTAAAATGGCATACTCATGAAAAATCGATTATAAAGAAATTTATAAATTATATTTTGTGTTGCTTAACATTAAGGGAATTTGCATTACTCATTTGCTGTAATTTCCCAAGCAACATTAGCTGGTAGAAAAAAAGGTATATTCGGCAAACGTTTATTGTAGACCTTTTATAAATTGTACGTTGTATAACCGTGTATTTAACGTATATGTTAAACGATGTTAATTTATTTATAATTTTATATAACCGTTTTCTTTTATGTTAACTGAAACCGTTTAATATTCACATTGAATAATTAAAACTTGGCTATTTTGGTAGTTAACTCATCTTACCAATTCTTTCATACCTCTTAGATGCAATAGTGGTAGCCTTTTCCTAACAAGGTCACATGGTGGACCTCAAGGCTAGAAACATCGAAGATGCGATTAAAGATTGGTTTAAATTAGCCAAAGCCAGATATGAAAAGAAACTTAAAAGAAGCACTTAGATTGTGAGACTAAATTTGTTTTTATGGTTTGTTCAATATCTACTATCGATTTGTTATTTTCTTCTTTTATAGAAATATATGGTTCAGATTTATAACTATTTCTTCGCTACTCACCCTTAATTTTTTTTTCCTTTTTTCTAATACCTATCTTTACTCGAGAAAAAAATAACACTATAGAGTTCAAATCAACGAAACAGCTAACAGCAGGACAGCAGTTAATGTTAGAACACTTTGTGTAGTGAGTGAAAGAAGTTATTATAAAACGTTAGAAAAAAGTGCATCAAATATGTTTAATAAACGTTTATTACAAATGTTAAATACACGTATATCTACTATACTATATCTACTATTAGTGTGGAAATTAAGTAAAGAATAAATTCAGTAACTCCGTTAGTATTTACACTAGAAATAGAACTTAAATAGCATGTGGTAGGGCTAATTATAGCGCATCCGAGGAACATATACTAATTTTTTGAAGTAAAACTTCTTTAGGGACTCTTGACTTGGGGAGTAAGCTGGTGAATGCGTGACGAGAGCGTTACGAAAAGTGTGATCCAGCGAAGCGAACAATTTTACAATAATTAATTCATAGAATTTTTTTTGCTTTAACAGGATTCGAACAATTGCGATACTTATCTTAATCGCTACACATGATTGCCAACTTTTCGCTGACGACAAACTATAACATGCATTATCCAATACTGCAGACGGTATTAATTCAGGATTCTCTAGCTCCATTTATAAACTTACATAAATTAAGAGCACTTTCACAATGGCGAACTGAAGTTTTACTTCAGTCGTGTGGTCTAAAACACACTTGTATTTTTTATGATCGTCTTGGATTTTGTCAGATGATGCAGTGAACATTTGGTGTAATATCTTTAATTTATAACTCTCACATCAATAGTCTTTTTTAGTTAATTTTGTTAATTTGTTAGCCCTACTTTGAAATTTAGGGTTGTTTACCACATGCTTTTTAAGTTTTATATCTAGGGCATATACTAACGGAGTTACTGAATTTATTCCTTACTTAATTTCCAGACTGTATATAGCTTGGTACAATACAATATAGGTGTGTAAACGTTTGTCATATATGTTTCATTACAATTTATTACCGCATATCATAAACGTATTATAAACGTTACTGCCAAATGTTTTTGCGCAAATTTTATAAACAATTGGTAACCGTATTTCCTATACGTTTGAACAAGATATTGGGCTGCCCATATTTTTACTTATATGGTAAATCCTACAGTCGTTTGCGTCGCAGACATTCCGCTGAATAATCAACGTTTATCATCAACCGTTTACTTGGAGATTTTTTCTGAGGAAATTAAAAGTTTATTATACTTGGTGTTGCTTGGGTTCTTTCTAATCATTTTATAGGAAATGTATATTTATTTGAAAATATGTTTTTGTAGATTAAATTTACAATATTCTTGAAGATAAATACAGCATTCCTCTAATTTTTTTTAAAAACAAGTTTTGATTTTTTATTTCTTAAAACTGAAATGTTTCTGCAATAGCACTTTGAGGGTTTCATGTGGACATAATGAGATATAAGAAATTGTGATGAAAAATTTTCAGATTTTCGGCACAGATAAATATAATATTGTAATAATATGCAGACAATGAAGAAGAGGATAATATTATCTACCCGGTTAACACAACGATTAAATTTTAAGTAGATGAATAATATTTTTAAGGGAATATTTCCCTACCAACAAATTTTTTTTTCGAAGATTCTCCATTGTATTTTTGAGTTTTAGTAGATTAGAAAATTACCGCTTAAAATTTTTACGTAAATAGTATCCTTGAGCACAGTAGTAATCACCCAATGATGAATGAAATTAGTTGTTTGCACACTTTATTATGAATAGTTCTATTAAAATTAGATAATATGAGGCATTCATAATAAAAAAACAACCTATGCTATAAAAATATACTGAACCATCACCATTCTACCAGAACCTTCAAGGATACAACGATTAAAAACTCACTCATAGCAATAGGGTCCGATTTCCTTAACAATGGGAATCGCTCCTTTATGGACTTCTTCGGGATTTGTGACGTTGAAGAAATACACCCGGAAGTCCAAGGGAATGGGATACTTTAGATAAAACTGTCGCACGTAATTTCCCTCGTGAAGCGAAACTTGCTGCAATGACATTGATTCAATTTGAATCATCGTTAAACGTTTGTACTTACATTTTTGACCGCATACTCAAAGATGGATTGGTACGCCGCAAACCCAAAAACGACGGTCAAAACGAAGGAACATGACGAGAAGATGAGAACTTTTTTATAAGAAAGCATATCGCACCAACATCAGAACAGTTCTGAAAATGCTAGTTAACAATGAAATTTAATTGACCCATAGTAAAAAGAGGGGGAACTAGGAGAGGAATTGAACCTTATTTTCAAGAAATTTCGCAAACGTTTAATTCGGACATCAATCGAAGGCAATGACACGATTTTGAAGTAATTAGATTAAATAACACTCTTATTAAAAAACAAACAATTTAATTATCTTAATACAACAAGATTTTAAGTTTACAATTATTTTTTTGATTGTATTTTAACCTTCATTTACATTGTTGTTGTTCAACGAATTGTACATATTTTCAATATCTATGGGGCCTAACCTCTTTTGACCAGGTTCTGGTTTTCGTTTATGTACCGGGGTTTCTGCAGGAATAACCTTAGACGACTTCCAGTCTTTATAACCTTGGTAGCAGCCATAAAGGAAAAGTTGGAACCAAATAACGAGACACACATATCTACCAACTTCCATCAACTTCAGTAATGTTGAAACAGTGATAATTTTATCTAGAAGGTAGCCATCCAATTCTATACCCTGTAAATAAGCAGTTTTACTAATATTTTGACAGATATTTACACCGACCTCTTCCAACCACAGAATGGGATGTATGACTTCCGGTACTGTTTGCATAATGCTAATTTTTTGAATTGGTCTTAATTCTAGGTTGAACTGAATCCTTCGTTGGCCCAAGACTGGAGTACCGGTTGTCTAAAATAAAACGATACATACAGGTACCTTTACTGGCATGGTTGTTACCGGTTCAAAGTAGACTGTTATGATGTGCTTCTCAATATCCGGTTGGAGACCTTCCACTTTCTCAAGAACAGTCGGATCAACTCTCAGAAAATGTGGGAGAGTGCAAAGCAAAGGCACTTTCAAACACTTGGTCAAATCCATCACCCCTTTCGGCAAACACCGGTCGGGTTTTGGACAGTAACATTCTTCCTCACTTTCTGTCACACCTTCAAGATCGGTGTAATATTTCTTCACTTTAATCCCATGTAACTTGGTATCTTCTATATATTTTGCTTGGAAATTTCTTAAAACACAATTCAAAGTCAACCGAAATTATAATTCTGTAATAGTACCTGCATAGGTCAGGAGCCACAATACTAAAATCCTCGTGTAAAAACGATGGGAAGATCCAGCCATCAGTCCCGCGAAATTCATTACACTCCGGTTTTGACCAGATATTTAGGTCTGTGTGGTTATCTATTGCGACCACATGGCCCAAATCGTCTGCATTTTTTATTCCCTTGTAGACAGTTATTTGTTGAGGAACAGTACCGTTTCGCTGGAAACCGACATTATTCTTTATTTTTGTGCCTTAATTTTATTACCGGTCCAAAGAGGGAAAAATAATATATGTTCTTCTCGCGCTCTTTCATTGCCGGTTGACCTCTAAACTGAGAACATACAGCAGTTGCAGAAAAGTCTTTAACATTGCAATCTATCTTAACTCCATCAAATAAGAGAGCTCGAACTGTAGTTGTGATGTAAATAGAGTTTTCCTCTTTGAATATATGAGGGAACGCTTTATTGACTGCTGACAGAAAATGGGGCCTTTCGTTTGCAACCAGGTTAATAATTCCCTAAAAATAGTTTTGTTTAAATTTTGGAATTCACATTAACACTTGTGATTACCACAACTAAAGGATTTAAAATGGTGACGTAGTCATCTTGCGAGAGGTCACCCGTCCGAGTTTGATTGAAGAAATACGTGTCATAAGGAGTGTACGTCAGAGTATCATTTTCTTCGTTCTCCTGGACTACAGTTTTTTCTTTGTAGGCGCTAGATTTGGAAACAAAGTTATTATTTGTTTAGTAATTTTTATTTTTTGGTTGTTATGTAATAATGAGAGAGGACAAAGATCATTATAAGTATAATAACACACAATTATCAACGATACGAAATTATATCCTTGTTTGGCAAATCATTGAGATTTAAATTATACAGTAGGAATACATTGCACATAACTTACTCGTAACAGTAAGGTCCGACTTCATGTAAAATCGGCTTTTGACCTTCTTCAACTTCTATTGGATTAGTGACATTGAAGAAGTACACACGAAAGTCTAAAGGGATCGGCAGTTTTAAGTAGATGTCCCTTACTTCCTTTCCAGGTTTCAGTTCTTTTTGCTTTATTAAGAATTTTATTAACTTTATATTAATTTGGGTGGTTTCACTTACCGATTTTAATCCCCAGCTTAATATGGGCATATACAGCAAAAATCCAAATAGAATGGTTGCAAAAAATAGAAGTGTTGATGCGATTATAATTTTATGATACTCTTTTAGTTTGGAATATGTTAGGTTCACCATTCTATGACAAAAAAATATTTCACTAAATAGAACCCACGTCACCTCAGAGCTGCTATATCTTTGTTTTCATTTGATGGAAACTATGACTCGACTGACATTATCCCTCATCGGGAAAATGTAGGTAAATGATCGTTTCATAAAATATGCAGGATCGCAGACATTAAGAGCACCGTGAGCCTAATCGAGTAAGAAACAATTTTATGAATAAATAAGACTGATGAGTTCCTTTAAAAAAGGGGGTGAAGGTCGGGACAGAGACACAATAATCCTGGAATAAAATGAAAGTAAATTTTATACTTTTTACTGGTTGAGAAAATAAAATTAATAATACGTAGAATATTTCCATCAATTTTGATGCCTAGGTAAATAGACGGATTGTTATTTATGCACACATATTTAAATGGTAGTGCTTTTATATAATAAAATAAGTGAAATATAATAAATCGTTATATTTTATTTACTAGCTGACCCGGCGAATTTTGTACCGCCTCAGAATCAATAAATGTTGTGTTAACTTATTAGCTGAATTAAATTCAGTTTTTTATAAAAAGGATCATGCAGACAACACCATCTACTGGCATCTACAGCATACAACGCCATGTTCATTTTTGTTTGTGTGTGTATTAGAGATGGCGTTATATACGGATTCCATACAAAATGGATGTGAAAAAAAAATGAAAAAAACAGTCAATCCCTTCTCGAGATATCATCAAAAAATTTGTGTGTGGAATCCACGCGCAACAGAAGTGAAACTCTGAAGTTTGCTCCTTAAGAATCGATTTTCATTTTTAAAGCCCGGTACCACAAATTTTGGAGTGAAGCCGTTTTTTCCCCACTCTTGTTTGTCCTTTGCATTGGTTTGTCCATTACAGTTTTGCTTTCAGCTGCATATTATTTGCGCGCTTTTTCTTCCCAAGTGTTCGAAATTTTGTAGTAAATAGTAGACTGTGGTAAATCCAAAATTGGTACCGATAAACTGTAGAACCGAACACCCAAATTGGAAGTTTATTTATATTGGATAATAATTTTTAAACCCGTAAAGGTAGTAAATATACATACTACTACTAGTAGACTGTGGTAGTCGTTATAATTTCTGCAGTAGTTATGCCGCAATGTATTGCCTAATTTTGTATGCGTTAAGTTCTATGCGCTGGGAGGCGGTTGGGACAAACAAGAGAGGGGGAACCTGGTCCGTGTATGAGACCCGCGCAAGGCCACTCTATTTTGTATTTTGTGCTAGCTGGTTGTCCTGTACCATAGGGGTCCCCCAGGACCCACCTGTCCCCAGGAGGGGCCCTGTACTAGGGGCCCTTTGTTATTGTCGTTGCCCTGTACTAAACTCCCCGCCCTCTGTAATTTTTTAGATATTTTAATAGTTATTCTGTCATTCGGGTCGGAGGCAAATCCAACAAATTAAAGATCATAAAAATCGGACCAGCTGTTCTTGAGTTATAAACCCAAAAGCGCCCATGGGCCCCCATGTCCATGTCTGCTATTCAGGGCGGAGACAAATCCAACAAATCAAAGATCGTAAACACCGGTCCAGCTGTTCTTGAGTTATAAACCCAAGGCCTCCCCCCCGGGCCCCCATGTCTCTTCATAAGAACCTTCCTCAAACCTCAAGGACTATTAAAAAAAAAAAATTGCTAAATTGGTCCGGCCGTTCTCAAGTTATGGCGTGACCAAGAGAAATAAGGAATTCATTTAATTCATTCATTTAATAGTTATTCTGCTATTCGGGGCGGAGACAAATCCAATAAATCAAATATCATAAAAGCCCTTTTTGAGTTATAAAACCAAGGGGCCCCTTGGTCCCCATGTCCATGTTTAAAATAGTTTAGCACCGATTCTCATACCTTCCAAGTCTAAAAAAAATATATTCATAAAAATCGGTTGAGCCGAAAAACCGGTCCTGCCAAAGGGGACCCCCTGAGCCCCCATGTCCATGTGAGAAATAGTTTACCACCTATTCTCATACCTACCAAGTATACAAAAAAGAAAATCATAAGAATCGAAGAACCCCCTGGCCCCCATGTCCATGTGAAAAATAGTTTTAAAACATTCCTGCATTAAGACAAACAAAACAAAACAAAATAATTAGTCAAATCGGTAAAGCCGTTTTTGAGTTTTAGCGTGACATACGAAAGCG
Organism: Diaperis boleti; assembly: GCA_963583935.1. NCBI lineage: Eukaryota > Metazoa > Arthropoda > Insecta > Coleoptera > Tenebrionidae > Diaperis > Diaperis boleti. The sequence goes on along the minus strand of OY757246.1, from coordinate 20,095,084 downwards.
ATTAATTTTTATATACAGGATTTTCAAAAAGTATGGAACCGGCTTAATATCTTCAAAACCATTAAACGAAATAACTTGATATTTTGGATATAAATTCTACTAATTAATACCTATTGTCCCAAATTTTTTCAACTATTTTACATTGTTAGTTAAGGAAATAGACAGCCACCTAGATTTTTTTTTAAATAGCAATAGGGGTCAAATTTGACATCATTCGAAAACTTATTATTTTCTGAATTCAAGACTATTCACTCTTGTATAAACATTGCCACCAAAAGTGTTAAATAAATTTAAAATGAACATCTAAATTTGCCAAATATGGTTAAATTAACTGAAAAAGGGAGAATAGAGGTCCTGATGACATGCAAAGGTATATGCTCTTTTTAACACTTACACCCAAAATTTTATAGTAGGCAATGCAAAATTTTGGTACCAACAGCTTTACTATTGACAGAAAGGAGGCAAAAAAAAGCACCAAATTAATGCTTCCAAATATATTTCTTATGTTTGGTTATTTTTCTTCTTGCATTAATCATTTTGTAACGGACGTGGACCCGAGATCGCTGTAGCGGCGTCATCAATTACTAAAATGTGCTGGAACCCAGGTAGTATGACATCATTTTTTGGAATATTCGGTACAGATTGAGAACGCGATGATGTCATCCGTGGAACTCTCTGGGGACGCCTAAAAGGATTTAGGCGCCGGTATATTTATTAGAGGACGTTCCAGCGGAAACCAGTCAGCCAGGGGTCTAACCAGTCGAACCAGTCGTATGATCGAAGTTCAGTAGGTTGAGTCGGAGAGTTGCTTTTATCTAGTGCCGCGTGAAGCAGTAAATCGTAAATAGTGTAAATAAGGTAAAATAGTGTAATATTAGAAGTATAAATAATTTGAACATAGTGTTCAAATAAATAAATAAATGTAACCCAGAAACGCTACAATTTTTAAGAAATAAATGTTTAGAGCCATTGCTTATTCAGTTTTCATTTAGTTAGACTTCTAAAAGTGTTAAAGTACAGCTGGTTTTGTCAATTTAACGATCAAACATGGTTGATTTCTATTTTTTTTACAGTTGTCAAAATGTTTCGACATCAGCATTACATGATGATATTCAGAAAAAAAATAAGCTTTCGAATGATGTCGACTTTGACCCCTATTGCTATTTAAAAAAAATCTAGTTGGCTGTGTATCTCATAGCGTAACAATGTAAAACAGTGGAACAAAGTAGATGTAATAGATATTAATTGGCTGAATTCTTATCCCAAATTGCAAGATATTCCGGCTAATAATTTTGAAGATATTAAGCCGGTTCTATACTTTTTGAAAAACTTGTATAATAGACAGATAGATATAGATATATTATATAAGTTCTTTCTCTTTCTCTCATCTCACTGCACTCATTCCAAATATGTTCAATCGCCTTTTTCTCCTCAAAGCACATTCTACACCTTCTTCCTCCCTCTTCCAACCATTACCTCCTATTCTCCCTCTCCCCATTTCCGCACCCTTGCCATCATCTTTCTTTCTTTCTTTATTTCTTTCTTATTCTTCCTCTCCAAATATTTCGGTATTTCCTCAATAGTACATTTCTCGTACTTCCAGTAAGTTGTACCTGGACTCTATGATTCTTTACCTTCTTTCTTGTCTGTTCATATCCTTGTTCCTTTCGCTCAGTTCTATATTCATCCACATTCCTCTTTCTCTTAGTCTCTCTATTTTTTTACTCGCGTACCCATTCCTCTGGCAATATTGAATTTATCCCTCTTGTTCTCCCCTACATTCTTCCTTTTTTTACTCCAGCACTCATTCAGTATCCTGCATTCTCCCCTTCCTTCCATTCTGTCTTTGAACTTGACCGCTTTTGTCCCCGCCTTCACTCTCAGACTATTCCTTTTGAATTCGTATCTCACTATTTACCCTGCCGTTTCTCTATCCATCCCCAGCAGCTACCTACGATACTTCTACTGCAACCTCTCTATCTCATTTTATTTCCATCCCAAAACTTCCCCACTTTCTGTCTCCTATTCCTCATACATACTCCATCGCCTTATTTGCTTTTCTTGTTAACTCCCTGATATGTGCTTTATCCATGACTCTTTTATTAAGCCGAAGTAGTAAATTGATTAATTTGCTCTATTTTCTCTCCATTCATTCTCTTCATTCCTTCTTTTTCTCTTGTAAAACACCAATATTTTTGCTATTTCTAGATTCAGTTCAGTTCTAGGAGTTTACGAATAATGCATCCACCCTTCCCCCTTTCTTCTTTAGTTCTCTCTCTTTGTCAAATGGTATGTATGTATACGTTATTTATAGTTACCCTCCCCTCTCTAAATCCTGTTTGACTGACTAATATTGCTCCCCTTTTCTCATCGTTTTATTTAGAATTGACGCATACAACTGTGTTTCCACTGTAGTTTTTCATGTTACTTAACCCTCTCTCTACAACATACCAGGAGTGTGACTTCTCTCCACACCCCATTCATTACCTCCAGCCACCAGTCACTGTAGGACTCTTCTCCTCCCATACATCAACGCTTCTTTCCTGTTCCTAAATGCCACGTTCATCATTATCTCCTCACTAACTGTTTCTCTACTGATACAGTTCCACACCTCCTTCTGTGTTCTCATGCTTTTATGTCCTTCTGCCTCTCTTCTTTTCGCTTTTAGAAAGCCGCTTGTAACGGAGTTACAAATTATAAAAATACCGAATGCATCGAGTTCGACCAACAACGGGCGCCGTTTGTTAATCCCACCCGTTTGTGTCTTTGCCGCATAAATAATATGGATCGCAGCACGCCGTAAAATTACATTTTTTCACTACTAGCTGTAGAATGTACGATTATATAGTTTGTAGAGGAGGTGTGAAGTTGTTTTTCTTTCCTAGTAGTCAATAATTTTTTCATTATTGACCAGTAGTTAATAATGGGCAGAGACCGGATTTGATGCAAAATGCATATCGTTTATTATTATTTTATCTACCTACTTAACAACAGCGCCCTTCGATTTTCACAAATTGCACCAGTTGCAAATATTAATTAACTGCAATGTATGCAAAAAAACGAAGTTAAATTATTACAAAAGCACAGGTATGCATTGTGCAGGTTTTCACGAAAATCCGGTCTCTGACGGAGAAATGTCAGAGAAAAAATACATAACCTTTATTTTTGATAAAAAGCGTCTAGCGGGTGCCAGTCACAGTTGATCCTGTCCAAATTTCGAGTTTCACGTACAGGAAAATATGACCTTCTTGGAGTAAATTTCTTTAAGGGGTTGAGCGCGAAGCTCGAACCAAAATTTGCAATGATCCACGGAAAAACAAATGTTCACAGACGGCAACGTCTATTCAGGATTAACTGTGACCTGGCACCCGCTAGACGATTGTATTTTTGATGCTTTATTTATTTAACGATCTAAGCTCCTAGTAGTGAAAAAAATAATATATAAACCACGGTAGAGAAGCCCTTTCTCAGCTTCGCAACTTAATTCCCTCGATGCTTTGCATCTCGGGAATTAATACTGCTTAGCTGAGAAAAATTACTTCTCTCCCTTGGTTTATAATATACTATTCTTAACTCGATAAAAAAATAGTTCCAGGCATCGGACCGGGATAATTCTTTCGGTCCGATTATCATAAAATTTGCCCGCTTCAAATGCGACCTTCCCGAAGTCGCTACGACCACTCCCAGTTTTCGCTCTTGTAACCCCGGACCACGCCCTTCTCATCATGCCGTTTAAATGGAAAAATAAATGCTTAACGTTGACGTATCGGGATGATTCCTTCACTCCCGTGATCGGAAAGACACCGCGCTCCGGGCCGTGTAGTTCCGGAGTTTGTGCGCCGCCCGGATTCACCGAATTTGACGCCGAATCGTATAGCGGTGAAGACCTTGAGTGAGTCGCCCACGCGCGGCCGTTCACGCAGGGGAAGAACGTCACCGTTTCGTCACAAGCCCCTTATAAAATAGCGAACAGAACCCGGCAGAAGACAGTTGGTGACAACTACCTCTACAGTTGGTGATCCGACCGCTCCAGTTGGTTCCAGTATGGTGACAACAACCCTCCAAGTGGTGACCGTTCCGGTAGTGAGTGATCGTGACCAGTGAGTGAGTTCCTGTCCTCCCGTCCACCAGCAGCAGACCAGAAGGACCGGACCGACCACCATAGGAAACAGTAAGGTAGGGGACCTCCGGCTGCCCGCTTGGCGTTTCCTTCTCACCGACCTAAAGGGGCCAGCCCTGGTATGTTTGGTGCCAACCTGGTGTAACGGGGTTAAGGCATTTGTGGTGGCTTCTTTCGAGGGGCTGTCCAAGTGTCTGGTTTTCGGTACACCTGCCGGTTGACCACCGAGATACCCGGACGTGTCCTTCTAGGGATCCTCTCACCCCACCAGACGGGGCCAGCCTTGGTATCCTTGGTGTCGACCTAGTGCAACGGGGTTAGGGCACTTGTGGTGGCTTCTTTCGAGGGGCTGTCCAAGTGTCTGGTTTTTGGTGCACCTGCTGGTCGAAAACCGAGATATCCGGACAGATTCTTTTTGGGCGGCGTTTCCATCTGCCGACCCTGTGCTACCCCACCTAGGGCACGATTGGTTGGTTCCCGGAAACCGGTTCCGTAACATTGTAAACCTTTGTATATAAACCGCGAATATATGTAACCCTTGTAAATATCTACCCCTGTATATATTACCCTTGTAAATATTCCGTGTACATTAAAACCTGTTAAAACCCGTGACTGTTTATTTACCCTCCGCCAAACTCGACAGCTGACCCCTGGTTCACCGTACTCCACTAAGCTACCCGTGGACACGTGTGGAGCATACCACAATAAAAAACTGGCGCTCGAGGCATACCGGACCGTAGAAAGCGTCACACGCTTCTGTTCGCTTTCGTCTTTTTCCATTCTCTTAGCTTTTTATCACTTTCTTTTTCCGTTGTTGGCATTCTTTGTCATTTTCCTTTCTTGCTCCTCTACCTTTAATTGTTATTTCTCTTTTTGTCGCTGCTTCTTCTAATATTTCTTTCAATTCTTTCTCCATTTTCTCAACTTTTTGTTCTTCGAAAATAGCCTTTTCTAGTTTCTCCTGTATTCTTCCACTCTTTAATCGTTCGATATTTTAATGATAACCTTCTTGTGCGCTTCCTCTGTTCTTTCTTCTCCGCTTTTCTCTTGTCTCTCTCTTCTAGTTCTTGTCAAGATTCTTCGTTTACTATTCCGTAGTCTATCACCGTTTCTCCTTGGCCGCCCATATAGCTCCATTCTTTTTCTACGTCCCCTTGTTTATTTCTATTCAACACCTACCCCTTTTCCTATATCCATCACCTCTCTCTTCTTCCCAATCCCTGGCTACTCTTTCTTCAATTCTCCCGTTGAAATCACCCCTCCCCAAAAATATACATTTTTTTTTCTTGTTCTTTTACTGTTTTTCTCTATTTTCCTCATCATGTTCCCTTCTTCTTCTCCTTTCTTGTGATTTATCTCCTTTATTACTTTTTTACCTCCTTTATTATTCCCCCCGCAGCTCTTCCTTTCATCTTTTCTTTTCTCGCCCCCTGACATTCCCACTTTAATTGTTCTGGTAGCAGTTTTTCTCTTTTTTTTTTCGGCTTTCTTCTTCCATCCATGTTTTTGTTAAACCCACTATCTCGAATTGCCTCATATAGTCCCAGCAATCTTTACCTTTTTTTTTCTGAGTCGCGCCTAAAGTAGTACCCCGCTTCTTGTCCTCTTTTACTTTCGCTCTTGTTCTTCTTTTCCCGTTTCTTTGTTCTTTTTCCTTTGAAGTCGTCTCCATTTTTTCTCTCGCCTCTTTTTCTTCCTATTGGAAAAAGCTCTCTCTCTCTCTCTCTCTCGTTTCATTACATCTCCATCGAATCCCTATTGTTAATTTCCTGTATCCCACTCTTATAATAATAATAATAATAATAATAACATGGTTAGGGCAAATAATTTACGGGATTCATAGTTACTAACCTCATGGTTTTGAAAAGTGGCTATGATGTACGAAATGGACCTGACCAGCAAGGAACCTCGTGAAGGTCGGCATCACTCGGAGCTTTTTCTGGTCAATACAGAAAAAAATATATTTCCAACAGGTTTACACCCAATTACAGGAAATATAATAAAACATGAAAATAAAAATATAAGTAAGTTACATAAATAAATATAAATCAGGCAACATCTGTTACTATAATATAAAAATTTAAAGCTATCCTACAAAGAAAGAAATTAAACAACAAACGCAATCCGCAAGGAATAAATAAAGTTAAAATTAAAAAGAAAAACAAAAGCAGAAACTCAGAAGTGAAACTGATGTCAAGATACCAGAAGCAGCTGGAATTACTGCTGTACCCTTAAGGGCGAAGGTAATTTAGACAATTAATAATAAAAAAACACTAATTGAATAAGTCAAAATTTCTTTTATTAATATTGTATTCACCACACAGATTATAAATTGGCGAGTATTTTACTACTAAGTCTCTCTCTCTCTCTCTCTCTCTCTCTCTCTCTCTCCGATTTCAGGTGGGCCGACGGAAGCAGGCTGGGGGTGTACAGAGACGAGAGCGGGGTAGGGGAGGAGCGAGGAAACCAGACACTGGACGGAATCCACCACAAATGCCCGGGGGTAGGGGATGAGCGGGACGGCTGGAAACTATTTTTTTGGCGAGTTAGATATTTAATTTGTGCGAACAGGGGCACGGCCTTGATTAAATAGCGAGCCGGTGCAGCGGGCGATTCGCGGTACGAATGTCGCTTCGCGGACGGTATTTAAAAACTCCGCAAATTTCGGTAACTTTGTTACACTACATTATTGCGAGGTGTTGGTAAGATAGTCACGGGATCCCACCCTGTGCTCTAAGAAAAAAAGTTTGCTAACCAGAACTGGGGAGTCAATTCGAGAGTGAACTAGCTTTTTGAGAAAGTTCAAAAAGGCCTTCGTACGTCTACTATTCAAATTCTCGAATTCAAAACAGTCCAAAAGTGCAACATATATTATATGGATTTGGGAAAACGAGGCCCACACCACACTCCCATATTCAAGTTCACAGCGTAGAATAAATCCAAAAGACGACAAGGCACTAGAACAAGGGTTACCAATATGTTTTACGAAAGTAACTTTTGAATCGAATGTAACGTCCAAATCACAAAAAGACTCCACTCTATTCAAAATATATGATTGTAGAGTATAAACATGCTGTAGTACAGATTTTTTACTAGTATAAGACATAATCTGGCACTTCTTGTTAAGTCATTAAGATTGTTTTGTAATAATAAATAATCATAATGCGAAGATATAGATTCTTACATCACATTCTTACGTCCCAACACTGATCCTTGCGGTACCCCAGAAGGAACATTAATATAATATCTAGAAATATGACCAACAAATTTAACGCATTGTAATCTTCCAGACCAGTAGGAACGTATTAAGTTGACTAAAGAGGGAGAGAAACCAAAGTTAGGTAGCTTAGCAAGCAAGATACCGTGATTTAGCTTATCAAAAGCTTTAGAAAAATCTGTGTAAGCCACATCCACTTGGTGTCCAACATTAAAACACTCCGCAACATATTGCATAAAGACATACAAATTATACGAAGTAAAGCGACCACTAAGAAATCCATGCTGAAACTCCGATAAAGTTTTCTTGACATTGAAAAAATTAAATTTACTTAATAAGATCTAATTTTGTTTTGAAAACTTGCTGATCAAAGATATACACCGATAATTGTCAATCTAATTTCTGGAACCACTTTTCAAAACAGGAGTAATTAAGTAGAATTGCAGTAGCGGTGCAAACACGGAAGCACAATCGGATAAAATAAAAGCTGGAATATTATAATGACCAGTAGTGAAATTTGATTTAAGATTTTTCAATACAGAAAGGACAGAATCAGTAATATTTGGCAAATAGAAAACAGTATTCGAATTAGGATCTACAAATTCTTACTTCTTTCCCGTGTCTCCGTTCTTCCTTCGCTAGGCTTCTCATTTTTTTCTGTAATTCTCTTTCTTGCTTTGTGAGGTCATTATCTATAAATATCGTCTCTGTTTCTTGCCTTCTCTTTAGTTTTCCTATTTGCTTCATCTCTTTTTCCATTCACTGTCAATTTTCTTATCTGCTTCTGGCGATCTTACTGTTATTTAAATTATTTTAAATATCTTCTCTTCTTCCTCTTCTTATCTTAATGTTAAGCACTCCCCTGTTTGTTTCATTTTTTCTTTTCTTCCAGGAATGCAGCTTAAAACTTTCTGGCTAAAGGATATTTTCTTTTTCACTCCAACCCCTTTGTCCTCCTCCTACCTTTCCTTGGTATATCTTTTCTCCTTATTTGCTGTTTTCAGTCGGTAATACAGCTATTAAAATATTTTGACGTTGACGTGTTTAATGTTCATGATAGTTTAATAGATTATTATAGAGTTATAGTAAACATCTGTTTTTATTTTGTTTGATTCTATGAAATCTTTTGGGGATTCAAAAAGTGCTTCGTCTCATTTCTTATTCTAGAATACTTAGAAGGGCCAGAGTAAGGTGTTTTCGTCATAATTTATCTCCTCTTCCAGTTGCTTCCAATAAATATTTTTTCCAGGAGTCCTTCGCGAAAATAATTGAGTGTCTTCATTTCTATACCATATAATAGCTTTATGCTGTTTATTGATTCTTCAAAGCTTTTTAATTTCTAAAAATTTTATTTTGTTTGTAGTATTTGCCCTTAATGACTTACCTCAACTGTTTTTTAAATACTGTCTCCACTTTTGCTTTTTATTAAAATTCTCAAAGTGACAAAAAAGTCCAACAAAAATAAGAAAGAGAAAACAAAGACTAAAATTGTAAAAGAAAAAACTATAGAAACTTTGGAAATATCGAAAAAAATGCACAAATAAAAAGGACTATTAAAAAATAATGAAGCATTTTCAGAACGAGGAAAAATAATATGCTAAAACAATAATCATGAAGGAGAGTTGAGGTTGTCTCTGTAATACTGTATTGTCTTGTTGCTTGCCTAAACAACAATAAAAAATAAGATAAAAATGGAAAGAAACTAAAAGACTAAACAGGACGCACAAAAAGGAAAACGTTAAATTTAACAAAGCTTAACCATGGCTGAACCAACTTTCTTTTTCTTCATAAATATAATGTTTAGAACTACAGCCTGACTTAGAATAAAAATTTGAATTGGCAACAATACAGTGCAGTGTCATCAAAAACAAACACCACCTTACAAGCAATACGCCAAATTATAGGTAAAATATATTCTGCATTGAATAAAAGAGGTAATACAAATAATACAAGTCTAGAAAATATAGTCCATTTTATTAAACCAGCTAACCAAGTTACAGCCTCTGATTTTTGGGAATCCTCACCAAAACAAGAAGAACAAGAACGAGTATAAAAAAGTACTCAATAAACGATAGCAACAATCGCAAACTCGACTATTTTAGTGCCAAAAGGTATATTTAAAAACTATATAAATTCTAAAAATCAGTTCCATAAACTATCTAAACACTAACAGTACAAAAATAAACTGTTAGCTTATGACTAGATAAATAAATTCTAAAAATACAACATTTTGTAACAATCAGTATTTTTCTATTTCGTTATCCGACATTGCATGATTCACGTATCCTCCGCTACCTACGGTACTGACGCCATTTGTGTCTGCTGGTTTAACTTTATGAACGGGTGTGATATTAGCTTCACCCTTTTTTGAGAAGTAAAGGTACCCTGCTGCTCCTAATCCTCCTAGACAACCAACCAAGATGACCCACTTTGCAATTTTTACAATCTTCATGATTTTGAAGAGTTGCTTTAAAGGTCCCGTAAATGTGTTGTTCAATTGGACTCCCTGAAAACAAGAGTCACTTTAATATTAAATGTTAAAATAATTTGGCTTACCTCTTCCACCCAAAACAATGGTAAAATAGTTGTAGGTAACTTGTTGAAAATTGGCACCTTCTCGTTTGGTTCCAGCGGCATACTAAATTGCAACCTTTTGGCAGCTGATACTGGACCTCCGGTCATCTGTAATTAATTCGCATTATCACACCGCTTTCAGTCTTTAGTTGTACGTACCGATTCGAACAGAATTTGTATTCCATGCTCCTTTTTATTCGGGTGTAGTCCTTTGACACCTTTAACGTACATCTCATCGGATTCGTAAAAATGAGGTAGAGAAGCATAAAGAGGAACTCCTACACACTTAAAAAGGTCCATTATGCCTTTTCCGAGACATGTTTCTGGTGTTGGGCAATAACATTTTTCATCAGCATTTCTTGACATGTCACCCAAAGTTGCTGTATATATTCTAACAGGAATGCCGTCATATTTCGTTTCGCCACCGTATACAGCAACAAGAGAACTAAATTTTCAAACAGGAAATCAATTAAACGTTTTAAAAATGTCTAGTGCTCACCGGCACAAATCTGGAGCAAATGATGCAAGACCTTCTTCCTTTGTAAGAAATGGTGCAAAGACAGTCCCATCGGTTCCTTTATACTGGTTGCATTCTTTCGTCGGCCAGACTTCCATTTCGGGTTTATCGTCAAATTCTAAAACCCTGCCGACGTCGTGAGATGTTTTAACTCCTCTCAAGACTTTAAATTTCTTCCCCACTGTACCATTTTTCTACAAAATCAAAAATTGTGTTAATGCAAATATGCTATAAATTCTTACCGGCGACATAAACGAAAACGCCAATTCGGTATCTGAAACATGTCTTAAATCTGGAGCTTCTTTGAGCTGAGTACAGACTGCTTTCCCAGCAAAATCCTTGACAGCACAGTTGATGATAACTCCGTCAAAAAGAATATCCATGGCTTTAGCTGTTAGAAAAATGGAGTCTGGATCGGCAAATATGGATTTGATGGCTTTGGCCGCCAAAGATAACGCTCCGGGTTTAGATCGCACTATCGTATTTACCATTCCCTAGAATATCGATTTTAAAAGTAATTATATTAACATACAAGCTTCTATGATTTACCAAAATTAAAGGGTGCGGTGTTGTGATCATTTGACTACCATCCAAACAACCGGGCCAGTGTGCTCTGTAGAAAGTGTCTTTAGACTTGTAGAACATAACATCTTCAGCCTCAATATCACTAGTCTCAACTTTTTCTTTCCACTCTCTAGAAGAATAAAGTTTGAAAAGTCATAAATTGGATGCTGCTTTTACTAACTCAAAACAGAATGGTCCGACTTCTTGTAGAGCCGGTAAGGCACCATTTTGAACCTCCATTGGATTCGTCACGTTGAACATATAAACTTTAAAATCTAACCCAAACGGAACTTTAACGAACATTTGTCTTATTTCACTCGCTGGATCTAAATTCACCATCTGGAAAAAAAGTACTACAGTAATCTTTTTGTTATGAATGGAATTATTAAGTCTATTTTTAGAAATAAAGTTTATTTTTGTGTAAACAACACACATGCATCGTTAAGTTCTCACACAGGTAATTATTTATTTATGCAAGCACATGGGTCTGTGGATCAATCGATAATGCTTGCACCTGCAGCTCATTGAACATTATATTAATATAAAAAAAACTCCAACTGTGCATGTGTAACATTTTAGAAATAATTAATCATATAAATGTATACGTGTAACTTCATAGTACACGACACATCTCAAACAATAATACAGAGTGATCGATTGATGTAAAACCAGGCGAAATTGTGAATGCGATTATCCAAATTTGCAACTATACATACCGTGCGATCATTTAAATTATAATTAGAGTAGGCTGTGAAATTTAAATTAGATTGGCACTACTAACTTTTGACAATTTCATTTAAAATTCGAATGTCAAAGTGACGTTTCAAAAAGACTGCAAGAGAATGGTGAATGAAGTTAACAGCTGAATTGAAGATGCGGAAGAACACTTTGAACATTTGCTGTAATTGTCAATTATTCTACATTATTTGTTAGACTTTTATTTTAATGAGAAACATAAACGTCACAATCTTTACGATTACCTCAAATTTTACTGTCACTTTAAGCTGTCAGTCAATTTGCAGGCTAGGCCATAGCATAATTTAAATGGTCGCACGGTATAATTATATAGTAGGAGAGCTGGCAGCAATTTTTGGGTAGGTATTTGAGGCAAGCTGAAAACTTGTCATATAGTACTATTATGTCCTAACACGGAAATGCAGACCTGGCTGGTGAGTAGCGGGGCTAAATCAACCCCTAATTTTTTTAAATATTTTATTCTTTTTTCCAAAAATATATTTGAGCCAATAAGTAATTTTTGTGTTGTAGTTTGATGCTTAAAGAATTAAAAAAAAATAAGCCAGAAGATCTACTCGGGGTTTTAACATTGCCAGGCGCGTGCAAAAACATTTTGCAAAAAAATATGAAAAATCTATTTGAGGCAACTTGAAATTTTAATAGGGTATTAATTATAACTAAAAAATAATATTCTCAAAAAGACAGATCATTTTGGTGGGACTTTCTACCTGCCAGGTGACCTAACAAATTATGTATAGGTGCTAGTGCATAGCGCTATAGACAAGCTGTAGTCTGAGAGAGAGAGCGTTTATCGGCAGCTGTCTGCGTCCCTGTTTGCCGCGTTACTATTGGCTCTCGCGAGGCCACGTGACTTACACTAGCCATGAGGTTTCCAGCCGAAATTTCGGAGTAAAAGTAGAAAATTTTGTGAATTTCTGTTAAAAACGGTTTATATAAAAATGATGTTAATTTGTGTGTTAAATGGACATATTTTTTGTTATTTTTTTATCATAAAAAAATTCGTTATTTAATCAATTTTAATACAAATCTAAATGTAATGAATTACTTAAATATTTGACATTAGTGCAAGAATATTGGATTTTTCAACAAATCATAAGAGAGCTTTTTTTTAGAAAATTAATTTTTGAACAATTAGTTTTTTTTATAGGATTCATATTTTTGCTGCTACATCCAAAATTTAAAAAATTATTTTTTTTGACAGTATTCAAACTCAAATTATACAGAAATTGAATATTTGTTTTATGTTAAAATTAATAAAGGCTAATGTTAAAAAAAAAAGTAATTATTACAAAAATATAAAATCACAAAATCAGATTTATTGAAATGAAATAATCATTTAACTGAAGAATTGTTATGAGTACAAAAATATAAATTTTGTTCATTCCACGTCAGAAATAAATTGTTATTCATCTTCTGAGGATTCTCCTTCATCAAAGCTAACAGAATCTTCAGAGAGCTGCCGATAAACGCTCTCTCACAGACTACAGCTTGTCTATAGCGCTATGCACTTGCATCTATACATAATTTGTTAGGTCACCTGGCAGGTAGAAAGTCCCACCAAAATGATCTGTCTTTTTGAGAATATTATTTTTTAGTTATAAATAATACCCTATTAAAATTTCAAGTTGCCTCAAATACATTTTTCAAATTTTTTTGCAAAATGCTTTTGCACGTGTCTGGCAATGTTAAAACCCCGACTAAATCTTCTGGCTTATTTTTTTTTAATTCTTTAAGCATCAAACTACAACACATAAAAATTACATATTGCCTCAAATATATTTTTGGAAAAAGGAATAAAATATTTAAAAAAAAATAGGGGTTGATTTAGACAGGTCTCCATTCCGTGTTGGGATATAATAGAGGGGCTATATGACAAGTTTTCAGCTTGCCTCAAATACCTACCCAAAAATTGCTGCCAGCTCTCGGACTGCAAGTTGAAGCAAATTAGACTTCTTAGAGAAATAATTTATAAAGTTTTTAAATTTTGGTTATCAACTCCCAGCAGGGACCCAAATAAAGATCCGAAGAGTTCCCACCCCCCCGAGAGGAGCTTCATCCCCTTTTGTCCAAAAAACCTCCCCCGAGCGTCACGTCATGAAGCTATTCTGCATTTTTCTCGCAAACGGTAACTCCGACGACAAAATGTTGTAGGAGCTATTGCATTCTCCATTAAATTCTGCATAAAATTGGTCTGATGAAGTTGTTGCCTATCTCCCACCCAACGCTCATAAATGACGTTAAAAAATTAGTATAGTTTTCAGCGCGAATACAACCCCCTTTTTTTGCAGCGATTATCTCGAAAGCCATAAGCAAAAAATGTATAGAAACAAAATTGTAGAGCAGTTTTTTCTGTACAAGGTTCATATTGAATAAAACATTTTCAATACATTGTTAATGGTCAAAAAACGGCAATGGACAAATTTTCCTCTTCGCGCTAAAAGACCGATAACATTTTCTCGTCGGAGTTACCGTTTACGAGAAAGATACAGAAAAGCTTCATGAGATCACGCTCGGGGGCGGTTTTTTGAGCAAAAGGGGATAAAGCTCCCCCCGGGTAGGTGGGAACTCTTTGGGTCTTTATTTGTGTCCTTGCTGGGAGTTCATAACCAAATTTAAAAATTTTATAAATTATTTCTTCTAAAAAGCCTAATTTGCCCCTCTTACACCTCTACCCTCCCGCCTTCATCGATATTTGACAAGTAGGCCTTGTACAGAAGAGACTGCTCTACAATTTTGTCGCTATAGAGTTTCTGCTGCCATTAATGGTTTCCAGATAGACGCCGCAAGAAACGGGGGTAAAGTAATTTTTGCCTCCGCGCTGAAAACTATATTCATTTTCCAACGTCATTTATGAGCAGTGGGTGGGAGATATCAAAAGCTTCATCAGACCAATTTTAAACAGAATTTAATGGCGAATATAATAAGTCCTACAACATTTTCTCGTCGGAGTTACCGTTTAGGAGAAAAATGGGGAAAAGCTTCATGAGGTCACACTCTTCGAATCTTTATTTGGGTCCCTGTTGGGAGTTCATAACCAAAATTTAATGGAAGTTTCTAGAATATGGATGCAACTACCAAGCTTTGATGGAAAATCTAAGTATTCCAACTTAATCCTGCAGTTCGAAGGAGCAGCCGCGGCCATGATATTGGCACAACAGGGTAACGCAACCGACGTGCTACAAACAATCCCATCAGAACAAAGGGCAGACTATGGGCAGTTCGTGAAGTACTTGGAGCTGCGCGATGGACAGGTACATCTTGTACATTATCAACTGCAAAACCATTTCCGGAAGCCAACGGAATCTCTACTACAGCACGCTTAGTTCGGCTAGATTTCCCGAACTCTTCAGAGGATGTTATGGAAAGTTTTGCGGTCCAGAATTTTATAGACGGCATTAGAAATGGTGCCAATTAAAAACAATTCTTGATATTAGCTCCCCTGACAAATTTGGTTGATGCTTTAGCTCGCGCTTTGGAGTTCGAAACAAGTCAGGTCAGGTCAGGTGCTGCGGACATAGTTTCCAGGCGGGAGGGCATGGGGTCAGGCGGCTAGATTTGGAGGGAAGAGCAGAAGAATCAACTGGCTCAGAGGCTGCTGGAGCTTCTTGGAGGGGCTGGAAGTATGTCACCAGGCGAGGCTGTAAACAACAGGATGTCTCAGGCCTGCAACCAGTGCCTCCAAAGGAAAAGTAGAAGGAAACTCATTCGGGCCAGGGGAGAGGAAACCAGAGCCAAAAGACTCAGGGCTTACAGGGCCGCCAAGGGGGCTCTAAAGAGAGAGGTTGCGGAGACCAAAGGCCGGGCCTGGAATAAGCTTATCAGCGAGATCAGGGGGGATCCCTGGGGCCAGGCCTACAAGATCGTCTCTGGCAGACTCGGGACAAGGCCAGTCATAACAGATGAGGAGGAGGAGATTGCCATCGGTGAGCTCTTCCCGATCGTGGATCCTCCCAGGTGGGAATTGAACTCGGGCAGTGGGGGAGACTCGGTCGTAACCGCGGACGAGTTGAGAGAGGCTGCCAGGGGTTTGAAAAGGGGGAAGGCTCCTGGATTGGATGGTCTGCCGGCGGAGGTTGTGTCACTGGCGGTTGAGGTGGCTCCCGAAACGATGGCGGGGGCGATGGGATCATGCCTGAGAAGTCGTAACTTCCCAACGGCTTGGAAAGAAGCGCGGGTGGTACTCATCTCAAAGGGCGGGGGCAAATTCAGACCGATTTCTCTTATAAGCTCTGCGGGAAAACTACTGGAGGCCATCATTCGGAATCGAGCCGGAATCTTGAGGAAAGAGGCGTGCTGTCGGACCAGCAGAATGGCTTTCGTAAGGGTAGGTCAACCATGGATGCCATAGATTACGTTCTTAGGTACGCAGGGGTGGCAAATGCTGGTACATGGGGCCGCAAGGATTTCTGTGCCGCGGCCGCCCTTGACGTTCAGAATGCCTTTAATTGCGCTCTATGGGAGGTCATAGTAACCGCACTAGAGCAGATGGGGGTTGAGGAAACAATGGTGGCCATGGTCAAGAGTTACCTTTCTGATATGGAGGTGGTAGAAAAACAAGAGGCGTCGGATGCGGCGTTCCACAACGATCGGTTCTTGGTCCTCTTTTGTGAAACATTTGTATAACGGGGTCGTCCAGGTGGAGCTACCTGTGGGCGTGAGGGCTTATGCAGAGGATTTTTTGGTGATGGCAATGGCCCGCACTGGGCAGGTGCTCCAACGCATGGTGGAGGAGGCTGCTGAGGCTGTTTCGGGGTGGCTGAGTGACCATGGCCTCAATGTTGCTCCTGCCAAAACCGAAGCGGTCCTACTGGTTGGTGGCAGGAGGATTGATGTGGAAGGGTTCAATATAGGGGGATCTCTTGTCCGGGCGCAACCGGGTATTAAGTACTTGGGGGTGGACCTGGACAGGAGAATGACGTTTCTACCGCATGTGGAAAGGGTGGCAAGGAAGGCTGAGTCCACGGCTGGGAGGCTGGCAAGGCTGATGCCCAACCTGGGAAGGGCTGATGGTCGCACCAGGGTGCTGTATGCAGCAGTTGTGCTAAGCATAGTGCTGTATGCAGCTCCCGCATGGACGCGTTGGGAGTTATCTCCGGGGTGCCACCTCTGGACCATCTGATTCGCGAAAGAACACGGAGAAGAGAGGGGAGAACGTCCACCGAGGCCAGAAACGCCCTCTTTGAAGAGTGGCAGCACGGGTGGGACAGGGGCAGGAAGGGTGCATGGACGAGGAGGCTGATCCCAAACGTCAAGTTGTGTCACGGAAGTGTTAGCTTTCACGTGACCCAGGCTCTGACCGGACATGGATGCTTCGGAAGCTACCTCGCTCGTATAGGCAAAGAGTCGTCCCCAGCCTGCTGGTTTTGTGGGCACGAGGTGGACGATGCAGAACACACTCTCCTCCGCTGTGAAGCGTGAGATGAAGAGCGGGTCAAGGTGTGGAGAGCCCTGGGTTGGTGGCCGGGGGAGGAAAACCTCGTGGGAGGGATGCTCGCCGGCCATGCCGAGTAGAATGCGGTAGTCCGCATGGTAGAAAATATCATGCGGAAGAAGGAAACAGCCGAACGAGAACGGGAACGCTTCACCAATAGGTGAAATAATGCCCAATGGCGGTTCCAGGGGTGGGGCAATACTCCAACGAAATGGGTTTTTAGTGGGTAGGACTGGACGACCAACCGCCAAGGAGTCCCACACTCTCCAGGCTTTCCAGAGTGTGAGCTTGGAAGTACATAACGGTATTTCCCCCTCTCTATAAAAAAAGGTCAGGTCAGGCTTTGGAGTTCGAAACAAGTCAGGGCGGTCTAAGAACTCAACATCAAATCCGAACCGTTGAAGGAGAGGCTAGGGATACCAGGGAAATACTAAAAGCAACACTTAGGAGGGTGTTGAAATATGTTGTTCCAAAAGAAAAGAAGAAGAAGATCATGTGTTGGAAGTGTGTTGGAGCGAGCATAATGAGACAACGTCAGAATACCCTGGAAGCAATAAATTGTTGCATGCATCAAACGTGAATTTAACAGTGCATTCGTAGATGGATTTATGGATGGAAGCCCATGTTCGCTGCTGGTGAATACAGGTGCGACGAGGACATACTACCCACAAATTGGAGACTTCGTATCGGTACTGGGGATTCGGTCACCACCCACGAGGAAGTCACAATTGGGAATATCCAGGATGAGGTAATAATTGGAACGGACGTGTGATTTCAATACCAGAATGGACTGAAATGATTCTGGGAGCTCTGTTTGATCACAAAGAAGATGAGGGAAACATCATAATGTAATGACAATTAGATAGGGCAAGAATTGGTACTGGGCAAAAGTTTATTGCGTTCGTCTGGTGTGTACCAATAATAGTGACGAATTTAAATTTTTTCGCTCTGATCCTGAAGTAATGGACTGTATTAGGGTATGTCTCCTAATTCATCCATCATCCGCCAAATAAGAATCACTAAACTAATCAACCTGGTAAAGACATCGTCGAGGTTCAGTCCCCGAATTAATGATACTCTGGATACCTTGGCAGGGTCGAAGATCTTCTCGACTTTGGAATTAAAAATTGCTCACTGGTAAGTTGAATTGTATATACCATCAATATATATTATAACATCAACATACCTGGTGACAAAGACAAAACAGTATTTACCGTTGGCACGGATCTATGGCAGTTTACTGTAATGCCGTTTAGCCTGTCCACAACGTCTTCGAACTTCTGGACTGAAGTTTAGTCCAAAGAAATGCCACTTGTTTAGAAAAGAAGTGCAATGTCTTGGGTATGTATTCTCAAGTCAGTGTGTCGCGGCCGATACTAAACCGTTGACTGATTAACTGAGGGCGAAAAACTGAAGTTTGAAAGAATCGTTTGGCCAGCTGAAGACCTCACCGATCAATGCACTGATTTTGAGTCATGAGATGCTAGCAACGAGGGAATTGGCGCTGTGTTGTCCCAAATACAGGAGGGACGGGAGTTACTTCAGGAAAACCAAATTGTTGCGTTATTCGACGAGAGCTGTTAGCACTTGTGAAGGACAAGTAGCTGAGTGGATCGAAAGACTCCAAAAGTTCGACTTTGACAAGCGTTGATCCATCAGAACGCCCATGCGCTATCACGAAGACTTTGCCTAGAAAACTGCCAAAATTCTGGAGATAAGGACCTCTCCATTCGAAGGACAAGAGTTAGAAATGAACGTTGCTGCTCTGAAAAGATTGGAGAAGACTAATAGAATAACCCTTATGTGTTGGGATGGAAAATTGAAGATCGGAGACCGACGGGTTCAGTGGGACTCGTAGAGGATGAAGTCTTGAAACGTGAACTGGAAAAATCTGATGCTCTGGAGGAGCACCATTGTAGATTAACATGTAGACACTTGGGTGGGTCAAAGACTCTTGGGAAGCTGCGGGACAGGTTCTCCTGGGTGAACTCTCCGACCATCAAAGATATTGGGATCGCTACCTTCGCCTCATGAAATACGGATCCTCCGTTCATCAGTCAACGGGACACCAGATAGCGTAGTGATGAGGCGTAAGTTACATCTTCCCTGCTATTTGCTATTTGGTTGACCACCAGGTGAAAATCTAGCTGACGACGACTATGTCACCGAACTATGGCGAAAGATGACAAACATTCACTATCGGACACGCTTGAACATCCAAAGTGCCAGCGATCGGATGAAAGATACCAAACAATATCAATGTTGACAGAGGTGGATACCAGCCAAGAGACTTGGTACGGTTGTACCACGGAACCAGGAAATCTGGAAATCAATCCAGAAGATTGCCTGTGGATTCGACTGCTTGGATTGGAGGATAGTCAGACGTATGCTAGAAGTGGTCTTCCGTTTCACGGAAGTAGATATAGTGGTGTGTTGCTACAAACCAAAAAGGTCTACTGGCACGTCTGGATGCAGAAAAGGAGCAGACTGTCGATTCCGCTACGATGGGAGTTCTTTGACGTTTTGGGACGAAATATCTTGGGCAGGAAAAAACGCGTGATGATTTCATTGGCAACTCATACGACCGAAATTGTTCTGGAGCAATTCTACCAGCGAGCGCTCGAGAAGCCGCTTCCCCACAAATTATACGACGCGAACGCTCCGTCTGAGGGCAGTCGGAAGACGAAACTATTGGGCGACTGTGCTGTTACTGAAATATTTTGTTTCAATAAATAATCTGTGAAGCCGCAAAAGGCTACAACATGTAAGGAAAAAAATTTCCATTCGAAATTTCGAAAATTTCAAAATCAGTGTTACAACTACGTAAAAGAACCCTCCTCAAAGAACATATGATTCTGGAACCGCAAAATTTTGAGCAGATTAATTTTTTCTTTTGGCAATTAACAATTTACAGCTATGGTCGAGAGTTTAACAATCCAAAAACAGTTGAGAGCATGGATGATCTAAAAGTTTCTGGCAAGACTAATTCACACAGCTGGTTGATGAGAATTTTGGACGTGTCTGTGGGAATATAATGTATCAGGACTTTCTGCTCTCTGAGGTACATCTAAATGTCACAATTAATTTTCTTAGAGCAATAAATATTATTTATATTTTATATTACCCATTTCTTTCATTTTAAAGTATTACGATAAAGCTATTCTAGCTTATAAAATCTCTAGTAAAATTAGTAAGTTATATTATATTACTATAAATCGTTGATGATGTCACTGTGCAAAAACGGCTGGTTACAAAAACTACATTGTTACTTCACTACTATAGATAATAATCAAAACTATAGATAAACCAATATAACCCCAATGTGTCACCCCTTTTTCGTAAAAAATATTTTTAATATATAACGAGTGAGCAACAAAATTCGTGATCGCAGTTGGCTAAACGTAAATCGGTTCTTTTACTTTACTGTTTCCATTAATCGTCAACTCACATTTTTGACTTTTTACTCAATCGTATCGATCAAGAATCGACTCAAAATGTTGTTGCTCACTCGTTATAATAGTTCAAACCGAGAGAAATTCAATACTCTGTCAGATAAAAATGTCACAGTGACCCGGTCAAATCGGATGAGCTAATGTGTTTTATTTTATTTTTTAGGCGATAATTACGAAAAAGGTGTTTTTACAGCCTCTTTTGGAGCCGTAACGTTTTACTTACGTACGCATCTGTCAAACTCTACTTTTTTGGAACTGATCTGTCAAACTCCACTTTTTTGGGACTGATCTGTCAGAATTTGACAGATGTGTACAAAAAAGTAAAACTTTACGGCTCCAAAAAAAAAAGCGGCCATACAAACACCTTTTTAAAAACCAGAAGAATGTCGATAAATCGAAGTGGGGTAAATTTAAATTAAAATTTAAATATTATCAAGTCGAACTCCACAAACTTTAATAAACGTAAAATTACAATTGGAACATGTTTCGGGACTTTTTTTAAAAAAACGTCAAATTTAATAATTCCAAAATAACGTCACAATTTTAAACATTCTTTAAGGTGAGAACCCCTCTATAATTCATCAATATCATCATTAATCTCTTGTAAAATTGGAGCTGATGATGGGGATAGTCTTCTCCCGCAACATGTTCCAATGGTAATTTTACGTTTATTAAAGTTTGTTGAGTTCGACTTGAATATACTTAAATTTTAAACAACTTTTTGGTAATCATTGTCTAAAAAAAATTATGACCAAATTTTTGAATTCTTTTGTAAAGATCATCGCCTAAAAAACGTCGTGTGCACCTCGGCCAAAAATTCTTTTTTGGCCTTATCTGCATTGTGTCCTCAGCTCACGCCTCGGCCACAAACAGCGATACGTCCAAAAAAGCTAACTTTTACAGTCTAGGTACACAAATTACTATTTGGGGCGTAGCAACGCGCGCCGGGTACCAGCAATTTTTTTTATGTAAAAAATTAATTGCATAAATATTTTTCTATACTAACACGTTTTATTTAGATGAAACTGTGGATATGCTGAACCTTCAAAGTTCTTACACATTTAGACTAAAGTCATCGTTTATTTTATCTACAGGCTGTCTCAACGAAAATTGTCCACTTGAAGTTAGCTTGAACTTAAAATTATTTTAGCGGAAAACGCCGAGACAGGTCAGTTTTTATCTGTAGGGGGACAAATTTTGAGGTACACTTCAAACTTCTAACTAAAGCATCCCCTTAAATTTTGAATACTTAGGGAAAGTGGAGCATGCCACATATCGTTGAAAAGATCATCTGATTCTCTATGCAGTGAAAATATTTCTAACTCGAGTAGGTATATTCAAGTCAACTATTTTCGTTGAGACATAGACAGCGTGTATAAGACGATACATTTAGTTAATTTATTTTTCATAATTATTGTTAATCTCCTGTGCAGCTTGCTAAGACTAAGAGTTAACCTTACTTAAATTTTTATTAAAACATAATTTTCAGCAATTTTCGAGTCATAATTTACGTTTCTATATTGTTAAAGAAAGAAGGATTTTAAAACACACGAAAACATTGATTTAAAATATTATATAGAAAGTAAGAAATAGTTTTATCCTTCGACACATTGGGCACTTTCTGGCACTTGGGGCCCAAAAAAGCACTTGTTTCACTCGTGATTTTTTAAATCCCTTTTGTCGGAAAGCGATCAATTTGTACAGAAACTCGTATAATAATTAACTATTTTTATTTTAGGTGTTGAGTCGCTGCATATGCACTGCATATGCAGCTTTCCCCGCAATGATATGTATAACTTTTGTAGTACTGTGTCGTATTGTGGAAAATAATATTTTGAAACGATCTACCCTTAAGTTTATTCCGTGAATATTTTTCTAGGTGAACAAAAGGAACAAAAAATTTTGGATATTCAACTGTGACTTAATGAAACCTGGAACCCGTGTAATAATTTAATAAACCTTTTAGCTGTACACTCCTGCTATGATGACTAGTATGATTTGCAGAATTATTGTGCCAAACGAATAGGTATTATGTAGTTAAGTAAAGATGTAGATTAAGTGGCTACCTATTGTTATAAGTATTGTAACCCAACATTATTAATACATTATCGGAGAATAATGCCAGCAGGAGAAAGATTTTCATTAGAGGACTATATTATTAAATCAATTCGTGCAAATAATGAATAGATCTCCAAGGAAATATGACAAATTATGTTTAATTGCTTGAGGAGCTTTAATCGTCCAAAAACAATCTGGTCTTAACCATTAACCACGTAACATTAGCGACATTTCTATTTAGTTGTAAAATTCTATCGATTTATTTTTTGTTTTATTTGGACTGGGTCTTGGCTGCCCAATTTTAGTCAGACTTGCAAAAACTATTATTTATTACTGTCCCAAGTATCACAAATATTAAAAATTAATTTTCTCTAAAAGTAATAATAATTCAAATCATTCATCAGAAATCTGTGTTTCATTCACTATCGAATATGCATAACAACGGAAACAAATTAATATGATCATCACATCATCTTTTTAATGGGTATTTTTTGATTGTATTTTGATTGTATAGTGCAGTATAGCCCGTACTCCAAATCAATATTCTTAATCAATTGGTTAAAAGTAGGTGCAGTAATAATACCAACGTAGGTGCCGTTATAATCAGCTATAAAATTTTTAAAAAGTTCTAAAATTACAAAACCGTTGAATCACTCGCTTAAAAGGTGCTCCTCTCAATTGCCGTGCATTTAGAGAAAAAAGCGGTGCATGCTCACTTACACTTTTCACTTTTCCTTTGATCATTTTGGGAAACGCAATAAATCCAAAAATAATAATAACTAAAGCTCCTATCGTACACCCAATCGCGATTTTAATCGGTAGCTTCATGTTTCTTTTTTTCCACTCCTTCCTCTTCTTGTAACAACCGTAAACACACTTCAACGACCCGAAGGAGAACTTAAGTAAACGCAACTGAGGAAAAAGTAAAAACAAGAAGTTTTTCCGACTAATCGGTTTCATTCACTAAGCCGCGTCTCCATTTGTTTCAAGTTTATACAGACAGATAGTAAAAGATGCCACTACGCCATTGTCAGACTCCCGGCGTATTGAGGGGATAATGATTGGAAGAGGGGATGATATCAACCATTTACAAAGCTCCAAGTAAATATGAATTGTTCATTATTAACACACTTGGAAAGCGATAGATTATTAAGCTGAGGGAACTTGCTCAGTGTACGTAGCATTCTTATAAGGACTCGTTAATATTCATGAATCCAACTTGGACACTACGCCAGGGGCAGTTTTTTGTACAAGTATTATTTATTCAATTTTTCTCGACGGTTGAGAAGGTCTTTTGAATATTAATTTTTACCTTGCATTTGATATTGATTTATCACTTTTTATTCCACGTTTCCAGTGGGAAGAATTAATGATCGGTTGATTCCCTGTAGTTTTATATGACAAAGAGGACGCAATTTGCTCGTGCTGTGAAATCGAAAGTCGATAACAGAGAGCATTAAGTTTTTTAGCAAGTATGTATTACATATTGCTATGTCAATTCGTTGTCAATGGTTTGCAAAAAAAGAAAACCTTAGGGTTAAAATAAATAGTTTGATATTATAATGGCTGCATAAAAATCGTTGATGCAATAATTGAACCGGAAACCCTAACAGATTTGAATAATAAATTAATAATGACAACCACAAAAAATTGTCGCGGAAAAACTATTTTCTTTCAATTCGTTAATACAGAGCTTATTCTTGGGCCAATTCCTTTTCCATAATTAGGAGCCTTCAATTTCTTAAATTTTTATCATACTTTTAATATCTAAAATTTATTTACTGAATAATTCCTCTTCCATCTGAATTAATATTTTTCCAGGTAATTTTGTAACTATTTTGCCACAAAAATTGTATTACCTTCTTAAAAAAAAATTCAAATACACACACCACTTAGTTAAAAATCCTTCAGAAACAATTTCCTTTACAAATTCATTAACATACTTTGGAATAGTCTCGGAGAAATGTTCTAAAATACTTAAGAAAAAAGGTTTCAGAGTTTCATTTAAAATAGGTCGGACACATCTATAACAACACAGATCTTTACCCTCCTCCATCAACACCTTCTTCTCTCGCCAATCATACATTAATAACGAAACATAGTTTTTCACCATCCAATTCCAAATTGATTCAAAAATGCAATAAAAGCAGGAAATTATATTTTAAATTAACAGAATAACTTTAATGATCCCATTATCAATTCATTCTTTTAATTTTCAAATAAATTTTTTCCATTCAACATTACTTTAACCTCAAATGCCACCTCTTTTTCACTTATAATCATTTCGTTATTTATCACCTTTTATACCACTCAAATATAGTTTAAACAAATTTTAAAGAGCTTTACGGCAATTTGGTCATCAAATTTACCTTAATAATACCTTGCATTCCCTATTGATTCATGGATTTAATATTACATGATTCGACTTCAAAAATGAGTCATGAATTGACCCTTTATTCTGATGATATACAAATGACTCGTAGTCATAATATGCTTTGAATAGGGTGGAAAAATCAATAACTTTTGATTTCACAGACAAGTGAATTTATTATTAAATGCATTTTTTTTGAGTCTTTATTGTTCGACACTGTCAGAATTTTCAAATTTTCGCTTGGTTGACACTCTCGGTCATGAAGTAATAAAAATGTCAAATAAACGTCACAATATTTTTATGGATTTTAAGCAACTTAAAGGGTTGCCGGGGTTGTATCAAACGAGAGAACCTTGTATTACACTTGTTCCTGGGTATATTGGGCGCTTTCCGGCACTGGGGGCTCAAACCCATAATTTACGTTTCTATATTCTTAAAGAAAGAAGGATTTTAAAACATACGAAAACATTGATTTAAAATATTATATAGAAAGTAAGAAATAGTTAGAAACCCCTATTGTCGGAAAGCTCCCAATTCAGTGCGTTCATTTAAAAACTTTTGACCCAAAAAGAATATTAAGGTCTTATAAAATCTTGCTACCAGATCGAGTTATAGTAGGGAATAACATGCCGCCTCTGCCGCCCCCAACTTTAAAATTTTATGCACCATACCATAAGTGCATTCGAAAAGCTTTTCAGCTGTATAAAAAAAAAATTGTTCTTGAGATACTCAAAATCCAAAATTGTCAATTTTTAATTACTTTACACCATACCCTGTAGTTAAATAAAAAAACTGCTTAATTAGACTTTATTACCAAACAATAATAATCAAGCATTCATTGCAAAGCTGGCGTTGCATTGCCGCCCCCACCAGCTGTAAAACACCAAGAAGTTAAAAGTAAAAGAGTAGAAATTATTTTTTTCTTCAAGCGTATCACAATGTTTTATTTTGGTATTTAACGAACTACTTAGAACGACATCATTATGTTACTAGTACAATAATGAGCTTCATTATCTTACTAGTAAAATAATATGACAGAAATAATCCGCTGCCAACATAGAAAATTGTACTATAAAAAGTGGAAGTTCTGATTGAGTTATGAACATCGATGGTAGCTATGCCCCCCTGTCTTAAGGTCCCCCTCGGCCCCCTGTCTCTAGATTGCCCCTCGCTAGCCTGTCTCAAGATTGCCCCCTCGGCCCTCCTGTCGCATGGAGGCCTCTCGGACTCCCCTCTCCCACGGGGGCCCTCGGGACCCGCGGTCTCAAGAGGGCCCCTTTGGAGACCTCCTTGTTTTAGTTACAGTAACATTTGTATCAGAAAATAATGAAATAAACTCCATTCCTACCATAGTAAGTTTCACTTTCAGTCGCGTGCCTTATATATTTTTTTATAAATGTTTCTTCGAAAGTTTTTGTTAAAAATGCTTGAAAAAAAATTGTATATATCACTCGGAGAAGCTTTTTTGAATTTCGCACACTTTACATTGCCTCGGCGGTAAAATCTGTGCTCAATCAAATCAATGCTTTCTTCTCCTAGTAATATAATATACTATTATTTATGGAGCAAAAAAAAAGTGTACCAGACGAACTGTGATGACATTTTTTAACCAGTGACATCCTGAAAAAATGTTTCTCGTGTTTATGAATGCAATGCAATGATAATGCACTTCTTATTTACATGGTTTTGCAAATAAGCACATCAACTGTCGTTATTGGAGTGACAGAAATGCTTATTTATTCAGCGAAGGGTAATAGTAATTTTGTACCTCGTGAGCCGAGAACACAATGCAGATAAGGCCAAAAAAGAACTTTTGCCCGAGGTGCACACGACGTTTTTTTAGGCGATGATCACAAAAGAATTCAAAAATTTGGTCATATTTTTTTTTTACACGAAGGTTACCAAAAAGGCTAAAATTCTAACAGATCAGTCCCAAAAAGTGAAGTTTGACAGATCAGTCCCAAAAAAGTAGAGTTTGACAGATGCGTACAAAAAAAGTAAAACGTTACGGCTCTAAAATAGCCCGTAAAATAATCTTTTTCGTAATCATATAATAATAGGTCAAGTCTTTTTGGACGAAAACCTGATCGGAAAAATTTATCAAAATATGCTTTAAAGCATAATCGATCCACCGAGGAGACAAGTTCTGGGAAATCAAAGAGATAATAATGAGCAAATGGTTTTAAATGAAGAACTTCTACATTTCAACAAGATGGCACACCTCCTCACTATATATTACCAGTGAGAACAATCGTTGGATTAGCAACGTAGACGGGGAGCAATTGAATGTTCTGCACGATCTCATGACCTAACTGACCAACAATGGGCAAAATATTTTGAACATTTTAATTAATTATTTTTTTAGAGTTACTTAAAAAACTTACATTGGGGCGGTAGGAGAGAGAACGACACCCCAATGACACCGTTAAGTTAGTTAAGTATTTTTTTTATTTAACTTCAATATATGTATCTCAAAAACAGATCGTTCGATTTTAATATTATTTTATACAGCTGAAAAACTTTTCAAAGGCTTTTTCAAATGAGGTATTAATTATGTTATAGTGCCATTTCAAATTTGGTGGCGGCGGACGCTTGGTAAATGCTACTATAATTTTCTGATGCCAAACTAATAGTTCCCCTTGTGGTCAAAAGTTATTAAGGTGGTATGTTCTTAAAAGAACTTACTGTATATGGGACATTCCATACCAAGTGAGCCACCTAAAATTTAGATTTCGTTCAAATTTCATATATTAATAGTACTTATAAATAGCAATGCCCAAGCGCCATTTGAGATTTTTTAGGCCGCTCATTTTTGATATACATGGAGGCGAATTATAAATGAAAATACAGGACATGAGTAACCTTTCATTTGATTGCTCCGTTCCTAGTGACATTCATTTCAATTTAATAACTGTAATAGAGGTACAATGAAATACCCTTTCAAAATGGTCCGATGCAATTTTGGCCTAAACCAATATTTTGACCTTGAAAATGACCCAGAAATTCGAAAAATGATTATTTTTCATCTTATGACTGCTTTTATTTGCTTCAAATGTTACCCAAAATGTAGCTTATGACTTCTTCTTTAGTGGTCATAAGTTTTATAGTGGACAGATGTTGGGTTTAGAAGATATAAATTTTTTTAACACCCCTTACGACGTGAAATAGTCGATTTGTTGCTCTTTACTTTTGAAAAAAATTATATCTTCTGAACCCAAAATCGGCCCACAATAAAACTTATGATCAATAAAGAAGAAGTCATAAGCTACATTTTGAGTAACATTTAAAGCAAATAAAAGGAGTCATAAGATGAAAAATAATCATTTTTCGAATTTCTGGGTCATTTTCAAGGTCACAATATTGGTTTAGGTCAAAATTGCATAGGGTCATTTTGAAAGGGTATTTTAATGTCCCTCGATTACCGTTATTAAATTGGAAATAATGTCAGTAGGAACTGAGTAAAACAGATTTAAGTTCACTCATGTCCTATCTTAACATATGTAATTCACCCCCATGCCTACCAAAAACAAACAGCCTAAAAAATCTCAGATGGCGCTTGGGAGTTGCTATTTACAAGCACTATTAATATGCCAAATGTGAACAAAATCTAAATTTTAGGTGGCTCACTTGGTATGGAATAATTATTCAATGCCAACTTAATTTAGATGCTTATTTTTTCGTCCCACAAGACATTCATATCCTGCATGTATATTACAATTTGTTTAAAAAAAAAACACAGTAACTCCATAATATACAGGGTGAAGTCGAAATGTATGTATGTTTTGGTTTGGGTTTTCCACTCCGCCTCTGTATCGAGATTTTTTTTCTAAGTTTAGCTATAAAATTGGAGCACGCTACTGCACCCAGTGCAATGTATATATAATATCTTTAGTTCATAAATAATAGACAAAAAGTGTCATCCTGGTTTTACGTGAAGGTGTGCAAAACAACACCAGTTCCGTAAAAACGTCTGATGAACCGTGTCATGGGTGTGATTTTTGAAACAAAATAAGAGACGTCATTTTGATATAATTTTATTAAGGGGGGTAAATCAACTTCAGTGTCAAGTCGCAATTTAAACCTTATCGCTGGGACTCGAATGCGAATGCCTTTTTTTTGTCATGTCGACTTCATGAACGCCGAAACTGGGATGGGTTAAAAAGTTTATGCCCTATTAAAATTTTGGACTCGACAGTTATGTTGTACTGGACCACATATTTTGACCATATTTTAGTTCTTTATACAGTGAATGGTAGGAACACATTAAGTTTCTTCTCTTTCTTCCTTCAAAATTGTAAATGGCTGTATACCCGCCCAGAGTGTGGATGCTTTGTCTCGACACGAAAGACCGCCAAGTTTTCTCGCCTGGTTAAGGCAGTAGAAATTGCAGAAACTTTTAAAGACTTTTATTCGAAATATTTTATTCAACACGAATTGAATAAATCCCAAATTGCCAAAGTTCTTGCGCTTATTTATCCTCAATGTTTGGCTAATACGTGTAATATCTACTACCTAATAATATAAATATATATTTTGGGAACAACTTTGACTTGTGAACAATGTAATACATATACACAAACAGGAACATCATTTCTGTATTTCAACACTAAAATCAGTGCTCTAATAAACGTATCAATATAATTATAATTTAATTAAGTACGTTGTGTTGCCATTGCAAACTCAGACAGAGTAATTGAATACAGGATCAATAGCTTAGGCGATGTGGGCTCTGCTTATACAGTCTGTGCAGAAATAACACTTCAACATTGTATGCA
Source organism: Diaperis boleti (assembly GCA_963583935.1). NCBI lineage: Eukaryota > Metazoa > Arthropoda > Insecta > Coleoptera > Tenebrionidae > Diaperis > Diaperis boleti. The sequence continues at coordinate 20,065,249 of OY757246.1, read as the reverse complement.
GTTAGTTTGCTTTGGATTTTGTATGGAATTTATTAAGCCAATCCAAATAAAGAAGCATAGCAAAACAAATCGTCAACTTTATTCCAAGACCTCTCCCCCCTGACGATGATATTGAAATTTTTAAATGCCCATTCCCAATAGTTATGAAATTACAATTTAAGAAAAAATCACCTTGAAGTAGGCTGCATTAATGAGAACTTTTCTTCACTCAAATGCTATATTCTGGACAGCCTGTATATACAAATTTCGTTTAATTAAAAAAATGTCTATATATCGTTTTTCTGTCCAACGTGTTGTAATAAAAAGTGGTTATTACATTAATTTGTTTGTTTTTATTGGTTGGCCCATTGTAATACATTGTTTAGTGCATAGGTTCCCAACGGGGGCGGTACCGCCCCCTAGTGGGCGCTGGAGGTTTTCGTGGGGGCGGTAGCGGGTCCAAAGGCAAATGGGGGGCGTTATGACAGTCAAGGGGTCGTTCAAACTCCACGAGCCTCCACCATCTCATTGATATTTATGTTTCTACTTTTTTTTTTATATTTTTTTACTAACTATTTGTTGGTTAAGTTATAATAATCACGACCCTTTGCAACGAGAGAGAGAGAGAGAAAGAGAGAGAATTAATATTTAATTTGTGATTATTAATAGATAATGGACAGACATAATTATAAAGAAAATAAAAATGTTTTTAATTTGTTTACATACTTAATGTGATATACTTAAACCATTTATTTAACTCATACACTGCGTAATCACTCTTTTTACAAAAGTATGTATAATTGAAGATACACTTTTACTATATTTATATGAGGTTATTCAAGAGCTCTTTGGAACATGAGAGAATAAGTTATCTACGATTGAAAGAACACTGCTGATGAGTATTACCAGTTGCATAAATGCTAGAAACACATTTGAAGTAAAATTATTTTTTTTTAATTTGTCTTCATTTTGATTCTCTAACATATTAACGAACGCAACGTCATCATCTGGAAGGTCATAATACCCATTAAGGCACGGAACATTTTACGAAAATTCTGAGGTACAAAGTGTGCCAAAAATGGGAAGTGGCAGAACATGGAAGTGAACGTTACCACCGTCACAAAAATCCCTAAATCGACTAAAGTAAAAACGGCATAAAAAGAGCAAATTACAAAAGATAGCATAAAATACTCGTACTGCGAAGGTTACGGACTGACATAGGAGTAGGAGAATTAGAATTAATTCTACCCATTTATTCATTACCACTTTAACTCACTACGCTCGTGGCTCAACTGTCACGACTCGTTTGAAATATCAGTTTTGCAACCAATATACTTTTGTTTGTCAAAGAATTTTTTTTTTTTTGAAAACAAACAAAATGTTAAAAATTAAAAAAATTAAATGTATCTAAGTCGAACTCCACAAACTTTAATCAGCGTAAAATTATAAATGTTGACTTAATAACAAAACATTTTGTACCAATTTTCTTAGCGTATGTTTTTTCCGGTCGACTCTTGGGATAAGAGACAATTCAATAGAATTTATAGATTATTTTTCTAGAATCTTGAGTTACTTTAATCGTTTAATCTTGTCTTATCAATCGGCACTTGAGTCCTCTCCCAGATTTCTCTGAACATGCGTTTTTCCAAGAGTTCTTATTTAACAACTCCTAGTAGTAGTTATTGTACAGATATCTTTCTTCATTATAGTGTTGATTATAGTGTTATTCTGTACATATCTTGGGAATGGAGTTTTATTCATAATACTTTAAACCTCATTGTTAATGACAAAAATAATAAGAAAAAAGCAAGAAAATTATCTTTAAAATAATGGTATGTTTCACATAAATAATAGTATATTATTTATCTAGTGAAAGTTAAAGTACGAGCAAATTGTTTACGGCCGAGGCCTCTAAAAACACTTCTTCGTTCGAGATAAATGCAACGAAAAAACTGGGTTACGTTGAATTGTTTTGGATATTTTATTCGATTATTCAGTTTAAAGTTGATAAAACTGAGATGCCTCAAGATATTCTAGATGGAGCAGATCGCGTGAAGAACAATTTGATGCCACAGAAATCTCGGGAACAATATAAGAAATGATTGACGTATATTTTTAAAGTACTAGGACTTTTTGGTATCATAAATAATCCGAAAAATGTCAATCGATATATTTAGCAGATTTATGTGATTCTTTATTGACCAGAATGTGGTAAGTAACTAAATTATGTATATAAAAATTTTGGCTTATATTTTTATATAAAATATATTCTATCGTGCTTCAAAAATTCGCCCTCGGCCCTAAAAAGCATTGACAGCGCACTCGTATCGAAAATAACTATTTCCTTTGGCGTTTTTTCTTAATTTTCGCTATTACACAGGGAAAAAGTTATTTCGTTGCCTTAAATTGCAAATTCCTTTTTCTGGTCATATCTACATCACGGTTATTTTATATTTGCTTAACTCTTCATTTCATACTGTTGATTTTCTGATAATATTGTAAATTATTAAAAATACTATAATTTGATAAACGTTAAATTTATAAGTTTATAACAAGGTGTGCAAGAAATAAACAATATAATTCTGGGTGCATGTCGGGATAAATGCGCATGCGTGTGTTTGTATAACGAGAATATGGACGTTCTTAGAGGAGCATCTGTTCCTGGATGCCGAACAGTTTTTATTCACACAGTCTGTAGTATAAACTCGTGTTTTATTCATATTGCCCAAAGAGTGTTTGGACTAAAGAGTTTATACTCTATACATGTAAGTCACAGTATCATTTTGGTATTAAAGCCACTTACATTAAAATTTAAGTTTACTTACTTCTACGGAATCGACCGAAAAGTGACGAGCAAATGTACAAGAAATATGCAAACACTGATAATATCTGAAGTTGATCTCGTCCTTGATGTTTGTTGGGTTGTGGTAGTCACTACGTAAGTAAATGCTGTTGTATTTATTTGTAAACATACATTTGTCTCATTTCAAATTGATCTAGGGATTCCGTATTTTGATCTTAACAATTTACTAAAAATTATTTTTACTCCTGTTTTTTTTGTTTAATGGGTAATTACACATGTGACGCATTGCGGTTTTCCAAAGATCGGCGTCATAAGAAATGAATTTGCATGGTTTGCATGTTGTTAAATACGATATGAAGATATATGAAACTGGATGAAGTTTACACGTCTCCTATATCTCATAATATTTAATATCTTCACAAAGAAACATCTGTAGTTGTTTATGCAACAAGTGTATACGTGAAAATGGTCCAACGAGACCAAAGCATGAGTATCATAGTACTCTTTGCACCAACATTTTTAGGGTTTCGTACCCAAAGGGTGCCAACGAGACCCTATTACTAAGGCTCCGATGCCGGTCCGTGTGTCACAGAATGTGTATTACTATGGCCGCTATAAGAACAAATAATAAAAATAAAATAAAGTTAAAAATTAAATACATGGCTTTCATTTTATTAGCTAACGCCTGCCAAATTTTAAATAGGCAACACATAATTCATACCACCGAATTTTGCGAATTGGCCGTGACTGTCAATCGAAAGGTATGTAGTGTTAAATATTGTACGGTGGTGCGGAACCCTTGGGTGCAAGTCCAATGTTAAGGTGGTGACAATTAAATTAAAAATTATTATGCGTAAATAATTTTTGAAAGTAGTACTTTTTGCAATATTACAATCATGAAATACTTTTTTTTTCAGACACACCATAACAGACTAAGATTTACTAATTGCAACTTTTTTTAGCTAGAAACACGTTGATGCTTCAGATAATATAAAAGGATTTAATTAAATTATTTCCCCACTCATCATTGGAAAATGTCTCAGAAATCAGATCGGTAAGTTTTTATTTCTTGTTTAACTTAAATGATGCTACTGCATTTTAAGGCCAGAAAAAGTTCCTGTGATTCCCAGTTGGTGTGACTACAACACATACAGTGTTCCACAGAAGATCACATTCATAGGAATAACACGTGCAATTCTTGTTCTTACGTCCTTATGCTGCTGTATTGCAGCATTAGTCACATATGATTTAAACATGGGTGGGTAATTTTCCTTTATCTGGTCCGAATGGGTCGGCGATTATTTTATTTAGGTATTCAATGGGATGCTCGGTAAAGCCGTGAAGACTAACGTTTTAAAACGCAGTTTGCAATAAACTATGTACAAGCTCGTCAGACTTGCCTTTAATGGATTCTAAATTTTATTTTGTAGGAGCCCAAATTCTTTTGTTTGTGGTTGCAACACTAAATGTTACCCAATTATGTCTTATAAGCTTCTGGATCAAAAAAGCTCGATCGGTACGTAGCAGTCATAAAATATGTTTGCCTAATTGTACCAGTCGCAATGCAGATTAATCAACAACTCACTAAACGCCTTCTCTTAATTGATGTTGTGATAATGGTGGTTTTCCTTACATCAGTTGTAGTACTCCTGTGTATCCTCGATTTGGAAACATGGACTTTCATTGTGGGAATAAAGTTCACTTTGTTAACCAGTATGATATCTTTACTTTTTTTGCAAACCACTAATACTTTTTTTATTTCAGTCTACTTTTCCTTTAGGAACATTGTTTTGTACAAGAGCTTAATGGATCAACCTCACGAAGTGATGTTGCTTTAGATTTATACACGTTTTTGTAAATGTTATTTTCTATTAATTATGTATTTTTTAAGATTTAAGATATTTAGTTAATAATAACAGTTGTGTAATGAAAATTTTCAACAAAAATTAAACCATGACTTTTGTAAGGAAATCATCCTTTCCCTGTATTTTTTCAAATTACTGTGTATCATCAAGTTGTACATAAAAAACGGATTATGATAAAATACGATGTGCATTATGACACATTTTTAATATGACAATAAATTAAAAAAAGGATTAGACCTTTTCAAATTAACTGACGTAGATTAATTGTTGCTAACTCTCAATTTAGTCTCCAAAAGACTTTTCTGACTCTCTAGAAGTTCTGACTTCTTAGAACTTAGAACTTAAGAATCTGAAAAATTAATATATTGAGAACGCTGTGATGAGCCTAGGCTCTTCCCGCCAACAATTTGAATTTAAAAGTCAAATGAAATGTCAATGACGTCACCAAACGTCAAATTTGAAAATTTGAAACAATCCGCGAACTTTGAAAGGTTGGCCAGTGAACCGTGAGCGTCTAGAGCCAAAAACAGAAGAGCGGACCTACGTTGTGTTCTTTTTTGACAAGACCTCAGTGGCGGGAAATTTAAATCAAAACTTACCAGACACAGAACCAGGTTCTTTTAATGCAGGGGCGGAGCGTAGAATAACAACACAAATTTATGGATTTATCAATGTATTTGCTTTAGAGGTCTTATGGTCGAACTTTTGATTAATAATTGTTTTTTTTAAACATTTCATCTAGTAACAATTTTTGGATAATTTAACTCGTTTAACAATGGTGACTGATTTCATAACTTTAACAATAATTTGATTAATTCATACAATAACAATTAATTTAAGTACATAGAATATTTGAATAATTCATGACAAACATTTAATTTGAACAACAGTATCTGGCGAGAGAGTTCCCAAGATTCCCAAGTATTGGAAAGTGAAGTTATTATAACATCTCATTCCCATGAACAACCCAATCAATAAAAGTTAGAATTTAATCAAGCAGTGAGTGTTTCCTTTTCTTTCAACAAATTAAATTTTATTACAATTTCGAAATCTACAAGAAATAAACACCTTTTTAAATTTTGTATGAATTCAAACAGGTACACAGCTAAGTTATACAGTTTGAACGCCTTTCCAGATTATCAATAAATTTGGTCTTTGAGTTGTGCAATACTGATATTCGGATGAGGAATAAAAGTACGAACGCCGGCCCACATCTCTTAACCGCCTCGCCCCGACCCGTGACGATCGGCACTCTCACAACTAAGCGAGAACGGCTAGCGAGGTACTTTCTTTCACACACCACACTCACTTCAAATGGAAGACGAAGAAATACACAGATGGAAATCACAGATACATAAAAACACAAAATCTAGTCAAATTCAGCCGTTTCGGTTTACCAAAACTTTAGACTGATAAAATACGTCGCATTGGATAGAGACAACTAGAAAATATAGCTTTTGAAGTGATGTGAATACCAGTCTATAAATCTTTTAATATTATTCAGCAAATTTAAGAAAAGGATTCAAACTGTAAAACACCGCAACTATTATTTAAATGAAATTTAGGTCACTTCGACTACAAATAAATAATACCCAAGCGCCGCCATCTTTTCCTTTTCCAAACAAAACAAAATGACCGTTACCAAAGCGGCGTCCCCTCTTAACCCCTTCTCTCTTTAGTTTGAATTTAAATCGGTAATCCGTTATAAAATCAATTAGTTTGAACTACCTGACACAGGTAGTTCCCCTAGGCGATGACGTCCCTCCTCGACTTAATAAATATTTAAAAGTTTACCTTTGTTCCGAAAAAACCGGGTCGACGAGTTTCTACACGTACGAGAACAACTAACTAATGGAAATAATTAAAATTTGTAACAATTACACTAAGCACTTACAACACTAAAAACAATTTAACAATTAGATAAAAAGAAACTGAATGTAAACTTTGTTAAACAACAATCTACGGAACTTTTCGAAACTCTCGAACGCTTGTGGCCAGAACAAAGGAAGAAACAGTAATGTCTAAAAAATCTCTTCCAGCCTCCTTCGACCCTTCCATTCGTGTTTGGTACCTGGGATCCCGTGCTTTCGGGATGGAGGCGGACGTAGGCAACACACTTGGCCTCAGAGCTTGGGGCCCTTACAGTCGCCCCCAAGTGCCTTCGGAATGAAACGTATGATGCGAGCGAAACGATCGGAGACACTTTATTTTAGGATTTTGTTCGACTGCCTCTTCAGCGGAGGAGTTGGATGGGATATGCATTCACATACGGCTGCGGCCTTTGACTTGATCCCCACATTCGTGTTATGTGGATTTCTGTCGCTCTCGACGCTGGAGGGCTCGGGTCCGGGAGGTGCCGTTTCGGAATTCACGTCTGGTCGGGGGCCTCTGACTGTCCTCTAGCTCCTTGTCCATCCTGACATCGTGAGACGAGAGTTGGTTTCGAGGAGAGCGTCTCGCAGAAGGTACCTGCAGCACAAAAAAGAAACAGAACCAAGAACACACTAAACACGTCGATGATACAATTTTAAATTCGTGATATTGTAGTTACCACGAACATGGCCTGAATCGGGTTCCTCTAACGGGTACACATTCGGGTTGGGCCTATATGAAACTCTAAACGGATTTGCTGTTGTTGTGCCTGCCACCAGAATGTCCCAAAACACGCCCCCCTTAACCTCACAACTCTTCCCAACGCCCCCCATTGATGGTGGCCCAAAAAAAGTCTGCCCTCCATTCGCCCCCCCATTCGTGAGACTTTGCAAAACCTCTTCCAGTTTGTCCTCCTCTTTTCTCTGAATTCTACAGAAAAAAATGTCAAACTTATTCAAAAACATTACTGGATTCTCCCAATGGCTTTTTGAGAAAACTGGCCGTTCTCCATCTCCTGAAGAGCCGCTTTCTCCCGGTCCATCTGGTTCTTCTTCTTCAAAGCTTGCAAAACCGATTCTTCCTTCCTTCCTCCATGGTGGGACTTTGTCTGCCTCAGGGGCCTTTTGTTCTCGGGAACAGAAAAACAAAACCAATATCCATCCAAATTACTACGCTCCAACGAAACGCTACGCCACACATGCGTCCTGGTCTTAACGGCACCAAATTCTGTGAAGAGCCTAGGCTCATCACAACGCGTTATGTAAAATCCTGACCTTGTAAAACTATAGCGAGTTCAACAATAAACCTGGTTAGAGCAAGCTTTGAAATTGCGTTTTTGTTTTATTTTTTTACAACGTAGAGGTTGACTGAGTAACTGTCATGACTTAACATAACTTCAAAATTTCAGAGAAGCTGCTTATTATTATGCATCTTAAAGAAGTGTTAACAAGTATTTTAGGGTATTCGTTAGCGGCTTTATATAGACCGACACGAGCATTTTAAAGCTTGTAAGTGAGTTTGACTTATATTAGTAATAAATAACCACCATGGACATTATTTATGCAATGCACCAGCAATGCCAACCTTTTGTGCTGTGGTAAATTGCGGAATTAAAGGTAATAGAGGAATTAAAAAACCTAAAAATTGTATAAAATGTAGTCATGAAACGGTGAATATTGTGAAAAATTAAAGAACTGTAGAGCTGAAAAACTAAAATCCTGAAAATCTGAGTTATTAAGATACTGAGAACCCAGAATACGCAAAACTAGGGAACCAGATTGAGATCCTGTAAATGGAGAAATTGAAATCAAATCACGTCAGAACTAAATCTAGAAATTGCAAACTAGGAATTTGAAAATTTGAGGACATGAGACATTTTGTCTGCAGTCAGCTCCGAGGCAATGCGACTAAGCCACGCCTCCTGATTTACTACGCTCCAGTGCCCTTCTTGCACGTGTCTAGACCGCGAAGGCCGATGCGGCAAAATACTTTCCTACAGAAGAAGCCAACACCTAGTGCTTTTCAGCACTTAAGGAGCTGTATTTCTCAGCATTTCTTCAAAGAAGAAAAAGAAGAAGATGGACCCCAAGAGGATTGTCACGAAGGGAACGTCGGCCCTGTCTGCAGCGTCAGCGACTGTGGACCATCAATGCGAGCACAATCAGAAGAAGATTCATCAAGATGAAGATCGTGAACGAATTCTTCAAGAGACATGAAGATCCAAGTGATCTGTTGCAAACACTGCAATTTCAGGGCTGCTGTTTCTGCGGAGAAAGCCGCACTAAAAAAAGTAGTGGCGACAGCAAGAAAAGTCGAGACCGAGTAAAAAGAATAAAAATAAGACAATGATGTTGTCCACGTAGAAGTCCCCCGGATGTTGGGGTGTGAGGCGGTGGGCCCTCAAGCTCAGAGCTTTCTCAGGTGGCTACCAGGAATTTGTTTGGTGGAAGCAACTGAAGTCACAGAATGCTGGGAGATGGGGTTTGTGTGGACTCCAACATACGCACCCAAGGATCCTCTGAGTCACAGGAAGATGTCGAGGAGGTGGCTACACCCTGTACTTAAATTCCACGGGGGAAAGGCCCCAAAAGTTCACTGCCGCATTAGGCAGAATGAGCTCGGCGCGTGCTGTCTCCGATGAGGAAGTCGGTTCCTCGGACTCTGACTCAGAACCCGCCCCCACAAGACCACTAAAAAGAGCTCGGAATGATTCGACTGACCCGAGCAACCGTGAAAGCGGCTACCAAACGCCCACACCTGCTGCCAAAGCGGGCCGTAAATGTCGTGAACGAGTACCGTCCACAGTCTTTCACAAAGACTACTGCAAGCCCGGATGGGTCGACCGCTCAATCTGGGCATGGAGTTAAATATGGCCATGCCACATTCAGAATTTAGCCTGGTCAACGATTATTTATCGCCTAATGGCGACAGTCGTTGGTAAAGAGAACTGCCTGAACAGTGAAAAACTTCTTAAAGTCGTCCTTAGGGGAGTTGACTCCACCGTGCCCACAAAGCACGCAGAGAACGAGCTCAAAACGTGCAAATTTATCTGGACGCGTTTCCAGTATGATGGCAGGGAGCTGACTACTGTATATGTTGTGGAGGTTCCAAAGACGGAACTCCACATTTACGATCTCCAGGAAGTCTGCGGATGGGCCAAAAGCGCAATTTGTATGATCAATGTTTCATCTGCCAACAGTGGGGTTCATGCCCAAAGGGGTTGTAAAGCTAAAGCAAAATGGGGGTGGGGTTTTGCACCAGGCTAATTAAAAACGTTGCCCAAGAAAACCGGTCATCCCGGCCAGCCAAGTCGCCACCCCCACCGTGGCGGCGATAAATACGCCCAAAATGGGGGTCCACCAAAGAGAGATGAGGTGCAGACAACGGCTGGTGGTGATGATCAGAAATTTCGTCCTATATCGCAGACAAATTAATAACGCCGGAGGTTGAGGAACCGTGATTTATATAAAAAAGTCAATCAACCACAACCTTGTCTGCTTGCTTCAGAAGGAACGCGAGGGCATTTTTGCAGATCGCGGTGCCTTCTTCTTGGCTGTTTGCAATTTGCAGAATCATTGATATCAAATATCGACTGGTGCCCCGAACAGAGTGTACGAAGAAATTATCTCTCATCAAGCGATAATAATAAAAAGGTTGAAACTCAAGAAGACACCAGGGCCGGACAAAATCAACAACAAGATAAACACCTGCCTGACCGAGTCGTCATGCATTTGGTCGCCAACATCAACGGAATCGGTAATTTCTCCAAGAGATGGAAAAATTGCACAGCACGTCCTCAGAGTGATTCAATTTGTCACCGACAACTTCAACAAGAAGAACAGCACCCGAGGTGTTTTCTTGGATGTGCCAAAGCATTCGACAAAGCCCCCTCCATAAGCTTCTCGCAGCCGATTTCCTTATAATCCCTATCAGCTTGATGAAAATCATCCTGTACGGTTTAACATCTTTTATTTTCACTTTGGTTTTTACAATGTTTACTTATGACTAACAATATTTGTGTGTATGGGTGCTGCTGAGGCTTAGGGCCTTTTCAGCACATGACTCTATATAATACTATTGAACTTAATGATTACATTTCAAAACTTAAGACTATACAGGTTTTCGGAGTGCAATTACAAAATCGTTTTTTTTTCTTTCTTGTTTTCTTGGGTTCTCGAGTACCCTCCGTAGTGGATTTGTCCTGTGGTTCCGGGGTGTTCTCGGTTGCTCTCCTGAACAACCTGGGGGTCTGCTTGGTGCTGTGGGGAAGAAGAAAGTGGAGGGAAACACTCGTACAGGGGATGGGGGGACCATCGCTGTCAGGGCTGCGACCTCATCGAAAGTGGGGTGTCCTCGACCAGATCCAGAAGTGCCGGGGGCAGTTCCGGGTACAGTGATTCTAGAATTGAAGTGGGTATGTGTTTAAGTTTACGTTTGGGTTTGGATGGGATGCGGTTGATTTCTCTTTTTACTGAGGGTTGTGGGAGGTGTGAAGTGTTTGGATGGTCTGGGTCCTGTGGATGTAATTCTTCCGGAGTTTGAGGAATCGGTCCGCTATGGGGGTGGATTTGGTTTCCTGGTGGACTTGCTTACTAGGGAATAAGGGGTCAAGTCGGAAGATTTGCCTTTCGAAGGCGGAAATCTGGAAAAGCATGCGTTCTGGGAGTTGGGCCTAAAATTAAGGCTCGGTACTCAAGGATGGGTCGGATGAAGGTGTTATAGGTGTGGAGCAGGGTTTGGGGTTTGCAGCCGTTGTAGCGGCCGCGCACCAGGTAGAGGAGGTTGGAGCGGTTTCTGTTTTTTTTAAGGTTTTTTGGAGGTCCAGGTTTAGCGTGTAGGTACGTGAATAGGTTATGCCTAGGTAGGTGAGGGATTTGCATTTGGAAATGGGTTGGTTGTTTAGGGTGAGTTGTGCGCGGTTGTAGAATTCGTGTTTTGAGGGTTGTGGTGAGGGTAGGTGAATAAAATTGATTGACACTTAGCCGGATTGGTCTTGACCATCTCTCGATGCGGTGCAGCTCTTTTTGGACGGTTTCCGCGGCTACTTCAGCTTTCCGGTGACTGGTCCAAAGTGCCGTCTCATCGGCGAAGAGCCTGGTTTTGGTCCTTGGGGTATCTGTAACAGGAAAATCCGCACAATATACAAGGTACAATAAGGGTGAAAGAACGGAGCCCCTAGGGACTCAGAAAAGGAGTTTTGGACTTTAATTCGACAGGTGCGGTTCGTGAGGAAGAATTAAGTTAGTTTGGTTAGTTTTTGGATGAGGCCGTCGTGACATACCTTGTCGAATGCTCTTTCTGTGTTTGAAGTTTGATGATTGGGTTTTGTGTGGAGCGTTGTGAACGAAAGCCGAACTGGGCATTTGGGATAATGTGATTGTTCTCTAGGACCGGAGTAAGTCTGTTTTTGAGGATTCTTTCGAAAATTTTTCCTACGATATTGAGAAGAGAGATGGGGCGGTAAGAAGAGGGATTGTGTGGGTCTTTTCCGGGTTTGGGGATCATTATGGTGTGGGCTTTTTCCATGCAGTGGGGAAGTAGAGGTTAGAAAGGCAGTTGTTGAAGATGGTGGTTAGGGCTGCAATAGCTGAGTGAGGTAGGTTTTTGAGAAGAATGGGTTTTATTTAATCTTTATTGTTTTTCAAATTTGAGATTATTGAGACTTCTGCGGGTGTTGTTGGGTCCGTAAGGCTTTCGTTCTGGATTGGGTAGGAAAAAGGTTCTACTAGAGGGATGGTTCTGAAATTATTCACATTGCCGGCAACTGTTCGTAGGAAATCGTCGTTGAAGTTGGGGTCAGTTGGTGGATGTTGGAGAGAAATTGGGTGAAGCAGTTTTTCTAGGGGAGTGTTATAGATATTTGTGTTGTTTGTTAGGTGGTGGTTTGGGAAGGATTTTTGGCCAGTGAGAATTTAAAATTTAGTCCAAAATGATTTGCCATCTTTGTAATTTAGATTTTCGTTTGAGTCCAAGTCTGTTCTGAAAAGTTTTCCGGAAGGGGTTTGGATGTTTTGGATGTTGAGGGTTGTCGTTAAAAAGCAACAGAAACTTTTTTGTGTGGCGTAGTTTTGGGGATGTTCTTAATCGTTAATTTGTGTAGACGGTTGGTGGGTGAGGATCTACAGTTAGGTTCCGTTGTGGGGGTTAATTCATCGGGGGTTAAGTTTTGCGACTCACCCGGTGGCTCATTGGAGGTGGAGGCGGCGGATGGTGGTCGTCTGTTGGAGGACGACATCTCGGGGTTGCGTCTTGGCTTGAGGACCCTGTCGCACATCGGCGATGCACGATCTAGCGTGACAACTGAACTGAGAATTATCATCCTTTGATTCCTGCTGCTCCAGAGAAACCAGTGGATCAAGGTCAAGGTGAAAATTTGAGATTGAGTGATTGGCACTTGGAAATTGGAAAAATGAGGAAAACTAACTGCCTAAAATACCGAAGAGCCGGGAAATTAAAAACCTGAGAAATTAAAACTGAGAAGCTGGAAACCTGACTAATTGAGAACTTTCAAAAAAGTGAGAAATATGGAATCCGAGAATCTGAAAATCTGTTGTTTGTGTGTACAAAACTGTGTATAGTGCATATTTCCAACAAATTTTACACATATAAATGCAAAGTATCCCTATTATGTCTTAGCAATTCAATATTACTGTTTTGTTCCAGGGCTTTAGTGGAATATTGATTTACCACTTGTATTATCTTGTTTACAAAATAAACACATAGCAAATACTAACAACAATGCTTTCGCAAACAACAATGTGCGCTCAACTACATGTTGCATTATCGTCTCAATAACGACGACATTGTCGAAACGTAATAGATATTTATATACCAAGGGCATAATGAGGATGTTTATATTCGAGGGCAACAGTATACAAATTCGAGGGCTTCCGGCCCAAGATTTTGTAAATTGCCCGAGATTTATAAACATCGAGTTATGCCCGTGGTGCATACAACGTTTTATATTTCACTGCATTTGAATTTGTGAACATTTAAAAAAATATAAATTTTGACTATGATTTAGCAGAATTCCCTCGTGTGCGGTGGCTTGCATCTATGAAGTTGGAAGCTCCGGTGAAACTGATGCCTCCAACCTGAACGTTTCTTCATTTAAATCTAGTATAGATTTATAAAATTGTTCAATTAGTGGATGATCTTCATTTACAAATTGTACTTTTAACTTAACTAATCAAGACTAGTTGTTTTATTATATTTAAGAAATTGGAAATAAATTATTTTGAAATGAAAGATAACTGAATGAATAATTTATTTAAAGCAATATAATATGGAGATTCATATACAGTGCGTTTTTTTAATCACTGGCCATAGGAATTCTAATGTTAAATTTTCTACCACATGTTAACTTTTGTTAGGATGAAGATTTGGAATTAAAATTTTTACACAATATAATTTACAACTTCTTCTTTCAACTACACTAAAAATTATGCCTTTTAAATAAAAAACAGTGTTTAAAAAAATTTTATTGTTTATGCATTTTTTTTCCAGTATTATGTACGTGGCTGTTGAAAAATTGGCATTATCATGACAGATGCACAGATGTACAGATTATTATTCCCATTTCGCTGATATGATATTTTGGAGACATTTAAAAATTATTTTTATTAAAATTCAAAACTACAATTATCTAACAGCAACAATGTAACACAACAAAAATTAGAAATAATAACAAAAATAGTAACAATTATTACAAGAACAACACAAAACAGAACACATTTCACCATAAACTACAATCGATGTTCAAAGTGCTGACTAAAAGCCGCCAAACAGTCACCTAGTCGATCGTAAAATAGGCGCCTTACATTTTCCAAATGTCGTACTGTTATATTATTGCAGGCCTCAATAATTCGGTAATTCTTCCGCGTTCACGGGATTCAGTCTGTTAAGATCGAAAACTTACTGATCGATGTATCCCCACAAGGAAAAGTCCATAGTTCTGAGGTCAGGACTTCTGGCAGGCCATCTGTAGGGTTCTTGCCTTCCTATCCAACTTTCCGGAAATGTATTATTTAGGAATTCAACAACTGCTCTTGCTGTATGTGGAGGAGCCCCATCGTGTTGAAAGATGATCTGACCATTAGCTCTTTGCTCAGCTAATGCCGGACCAATCACCATAATCAGTTATGTCTAAATATTTTTCAGCGTTGAGAGAACCGTAAAAAAAATGGTTCTATTATTTGATTATCCAACATTTCCAACCAAACATTTACTTTACTAGGCCAATGAGTATGCGTTTCTCGAATAATATAGGGCTTTTCTAGAGACCAAATTCGACAGTTTTGCTTATTTGCAGACCCATTGATGTTAAATGTACTTTCGTCAGAAAATGAAATAATATTTAAAATATTATTACGTTCGTTAATTCGATCAATCCATTATTCACAAAACTCTATTCTTGGAAAAAAATCCGTTGGTAATAACTTATGCACATGTATCTTTCTTGTATCTTTCACTTTTTAACGTCTTAAATCAAGTTCTTTTAAACTAGAAGATTTTTTTTCTTCGACTGCCAAACAAATATTCAACTTTATCTTAGGTGTGTGGTCTCGCTAGGGATCGGCCTGTTGGGATATTTTGCCGCAAAATTGTCAGATATTTCCCTAAGCGACATACCTTTAATGTAGGGCGTTACCATTTCAATTTTCTCTTGAACGGTGTAAAGCGGCATTGGAATATTGAAAATATCGGAGTGCAAAATAAAGCAATAATTTGAAAAACGTCAAAATATGTCAAATTTCCATACAAAAATCCATACACAATTTAATTTTGTTAAGCACTGTTTTTCATTTTAAGAACATAATTTTTAGTGTAGTTGAAAGAAGAAGTTATATATAGAAGCAAATTATATTGTGTAAAAATTTCAAGTCCGAATTTTCATCCTAACAAAAGTTAACGTGGGGTAGAAAATTTAACATGAGAATCCCTATGGCCAGTGTTAAAAAAAATGCACTGTATATTAGGTACTTTCTTGTAAAATGGGAATATAAAACCCTAATAATAATATATGTTTAATAAATATTATATAGTATGGTTCTTACAATAAATTATATTTAAATAATGTAGTGATGTTGTACAGCAACTGGCGAGACAATATGGTGTACAACTGGCTCATGGTAGGTATGGAGAACAGGAGTACTGTGAACGTGATGGACCACATGGTGCCTTGAAGACCCAAAGTGCAAATGCAGACCTCTTCTCATTCTAGAGCTTAAAACACCCCCGAACAGCATCAAATTGATGAACAACAGGAAAATCTAAAATAATTTACATAAAATATACTGATTGAAGTAATATGAATTACTTACCGTTATCTTCATCGTTGTCTAATAAGCACCGGTGGTTTGGACCAGACTGGCCCATAATCTCATTCTTCATCATATATGTAAACCCGATGTTCTTGAACTCGATAAAATAAGAAATGTATCAAATCACGGCCATGACTAAAAATCATTTATTCTACTCATTTAAATTTTAAGTAAATATAGAGAGTACGTGCTCATTCTTCGTTCTTTAACTGCACTATTAAAAGTTCAATCTCAAGTTAAAGTTCTAAAAATAGTTCATATTTCCATTTACATAGAATCAATATCGCGTAAAGAAGGGAAATTGATTGTATCAAAGCGAATACCTCATACATACATTATTAAAGTTTTGTTTGGCAAAAATGAAACATGTCTATTTGTTGTTTGTATTAACTTTCCAAGGTCTTAGTCACCATCCGTAACTCGAACAAATCCACGACCTACGTCTACAGGTGAGTAACTTTCACACAATGGGTCGGAATCATCTACCCATGGGAGTAAATTAGAAAGGCACGTCTTGATTACAAAATAACAGTATTTGCCAACAGCAACACAACACAGCCGACGTTCATTGTGCGCTCGTAACGTGCTTGTGATTTGAAACTGTGATACACTTTTCCAATATAAATAAACAAATGTAAGTATGCTAAATTATTTTTGTGAGGATTAGCAGGTTGATTTGTCCCTTACCTTGCGTAACATCTAGCAACATCCGCAATATGGCTGCGGGAGAAGCCCAAGATGAGCGGTGTTAACATTCTGACTCTTTTCAGTTGGACGATGGCCCCAGAAATCACAAACTGCTGCGGATTCAGCCTGAAACACGGCACGATAATTATTGGGATAGTACAAAGCGTTCTTGCTTTTATGTGTTTGATTTTGACCGCAGCCTATGCTGAACACCCTGATGAATTGTTGGAAATGTCCGATCCATCCATAGTTCCCGACTGGAGCAGTAATTCACAATTAAGTACCAGATATTGACCTTTTAATTGATTGCATCGTTTGCAGCATTACGATGTATTTTGATCATTATTTCCGTTGCCAGTGCCGTGCAGTGTTTTCTGTCGATTTTACTTATTTTTGGAGCTGAAACTGTAAGTACCGTTGCTGGCCTCTTCCATTTTCTTAAGACATGTTGAAATTTTTCCTGACTTTGATTTGCATGATCGTATTGTGGCTTTCCCAAGTTGGAAACTACATGTAGATATTTAGAAAGTAATATTATTACTTGAATTGATAGTGAATCCTTTTTAATATCAGACTTTATTTTTTATACTGTTCCATTAATGAAATATTGAGAATTAAACTGTAATTTCCACAACAGTAGTACGCATTTAAATATTTATTCCGACATATTCTAATTGTTACAAAGTACATACTTGTGTAATCTAAACGATTTGTATTAAACCAAACATGTCAGCGATATCTACCTAAATAAATGATGATATAGCAATGCAGAAATGTTTAGAACACATTTTTAACAAATTACTATTGGAGCATTTGAAAAAATACGCAAAATGTAAATATAATATAAATCCAGCGTAAATTTCAGTACGGTGATATCGTGAAAAAGAGGATTTAGTATAATTTGTGTCTAAAATGTGGAGCTACTAACATTTTGGAACTACTGGCCACTGCGTTGTGTGTGTGTTGTCGTGATTAGCTGTACATGTACATGAATACACACTTTTGCAAGTAGAGTTGTAATTACAATGATAAAGAATTTCTATACTATCCTCACAAATTTAAGGCTTACAGAGATGTTAAAGAAATCGTAATTTCTATGGCAACTTTCTGTAAATTACATATTAGAACGGCAAAGAATTTAACATCACGTTATAGAAATTAAGTCGATAAAATGATTATAAAAACAATAACCCATGGTTTTATGAAGTGAAAAAATCGACAAAGTAAAGAAAATGGTTTGAACATTCGCGGGGTCGGGCCGAGCGCTCAAGACCATTTTCGGTATCGTATGAGAGGTGAGGAGGCGGAGACGAAAAAAACTGGTCTGACTTGTCGAACGCGTGCAGGTGTGACATGGTGTGACAGGTCCGTCTTGGATTTATTGTTTTATTATAATTTTGATCGGATATGCAGTTTTACATGTACACTTTAAGGTAAGTGTCGCCCAAATTGAGACTTATTAAAACAACGTTCAATAGCACTGCATAAATCGAAAGTGTTATTAGCAGAATCGAGCACATCTTTTACTGAAACCTTAAATTCTGTGAATACATACTTCCCTGTCCAATCAAAAAATTGAGAACTTTTGTTATGTACAATTTATCCTTAATGTTAGAAAATAAAACAGGGTCTAAAACGTAGTTTCCAATAATTAGCAATCAATTTTAAAAATAATTTTTCCGACTTACATTATACATTCTCAATTTCTGTGGTTCAACCGACCCCCCTTTTTAACATGAAATGTCCTGACCCTCCGCGAATTTTGGGGTCCGACTATATTAGATTCAAAAACACAAGAACAAAGGAAGAACCCAAAAATTTAAAGTAATAAATATATTTATCTGCATACGACCTATATAAAAAAAACACGAAGAAGCCATCCAACAACAGAAACAACATCCAACGAAGAAGGTACAAATCAGCACCGTTACGTTAAGGGGGTTTTCTAATGGCAAATGAACATTGCTGTGGGGCGTCGAAGATAACTTTTTTGTTTTTGAAGACTTTCGCCTGAAATATTGAAAATGTGTTAATAAAAGATAGATCTTTAATTTGTAAATTTGAAAAAAAAAAAATTTTCGAAAAAAATCTCTCTGTAGCTGCAAAGATCCATATTTTATCAACACGCCCACAAAATTTGAACAAAAAATCTTCAAAAATAAAAAAGTTACCTTCAACGCCAGATTTACTTAGAGCACCCTTGTCAGGTGGCTCCTCTAGCTACAAACAACATCAAGCAAGACACCAATTGTCCTGTAGGCGAATCTACGTTTGCATTTTACGAGCGCTGCCGGATTCTCAACTTTCTTGAAGGATTCTAACAAAAATAACTTTTTTCTTTTTGAATTTTTCTGTTCATTCATTTAAAAGGTCTCTTAATTGTCTTTCCGGCACCATATTTAAAACTGTCATATTTATTAAAATATCATATCAGTAAGCAAAATAAAATAATTAATAAATACTAATAAAATAAAAAATAGTGATTATAAAAATAATAATAAATTAAAAAAGCAGCATCAGTATTACTACCAAATCCAGGGGCAGTCACCGGTAGAAAAATTTGATACTTTGTTGTTTGGAGCAAGCGATATGCTTTCAAAATTACGTTCTTTTTATTTCAGTTGTATTTTGTCCGAGATAATTGACCCAAGGCACACAAGAAGTTTACAAATTTGTAATCCCATTTTTTTTTTACTTTTTAGGTCGAAATCGTTATGATCTCTTCAATTAGGTAATATGTTTTTTTTTGTTTCAACAGTCAGCTTCTAATTGTCTTTATAAATCTATTTTAGCACCGACATGGTGGATCAGTAATTGTTTTAGCTGTCTGTTACAATTAGTAAAATACATTTTACCTTTTTAATGTCGATCAGTATCAGTAAATGGCACAATAATAATAACATACAGGGTGTTATGGAAGTCCTAGCAGAAAATTCAACCACAAGTAGAACTCGTCAAAATAAAAAAAAATCTGTTTACCACTTTGCTGAAATCCGCAATTTAAAAAAAAAATCTGACCCTTTATTTCACCCTCCGCCTATGCCGACATGAACTTGAACGCAGGAGAACGTTTTTGCCAAAAGAGTTTTGGAGTTTTTTGGGACAAAAAATTCGTCGTTGATAGGAAATTTTAGTCACCAGTTGAGTGTCGCGCCGCTATTATTTATTGTTATGTGTGCTCGATTCTTGTACTTTGATTTCGGACGTCCCAGATATAATCGCGTTTTGGAAATTCATCCTGAAATTTTTAAGTATTCGAAGATGTGCTTCAACATGAAATCATTGACGAGACTAAATTTAGAATCTTATGAAAAACAGAGTTATCGATCAACAGCACCCCATGAATACTGACTGGAAAACTGATAGATAAAAAAAAATGAAATACACCAACAAATTATTTAAATCACCCCCAGCATCTAGTGTCTCTGTCTTCTCAATACACGCCGAGTGAGATCAAATTTTATTTGGGTACCCCAAAGGGCGGGTCGGTATAGCGGCAGTATGTAGGCTTGTGCTTCCGATGGAAACGGAAGGGGGAGGGTTGTTTACATTTGAAAACTTCGACGACTGGAGAACCCCTTTAAGCCGGCGACACACTATACGCTACGAGGTGCATCTTTCTTTGCAATATGTGTCTCGAGTTTACTAAGCAGGTATTCAAAAATTTTCAAATAATCCTGAAGGTTCTTCACGAAAATTAGCTAACATATCTGTACCGCAGTACCTGAAGACCGAATAAGAAATGGGAAAACTTCTGTCTTCAGCGCACATATTTTCAGTTATCACAAGAGCATAGAAAATATCGATTAAACTTCCTAGTCATGAGACGTATTTCGCGGAATACGTCCAATGGCGAGGATAGTTTAATCAGATTATTTTCAATGCTCGAGTGGTATTCATTAAGATTATATGTATAACGAAAAAATGCGAAATTTTGACGTTTTTTTTTTCTGACGTTTATTAAGAATCAGAAAAAAATCGTTCCTATGGCAAAGTTCATTGTTGGAGCCAGCCGGAACACCGAAATGAATATACCCCGTCGTCAAGGGTATACTCACTTATATACATCATAACTATGAAAAATCTGTAATCGCTATTGGCTCAATTTATTTTGTGTTATATAATCAGTTGAATAGAATTTAGTATATACATTGAAGAACGAATAGCAATTACTTTACAGTAAGTTACATCAGAAAGAAATTGTTATGTCCCACTATAGTTTCAATTATAGTCTTGTGTCTCAAGGATCTTCAATGCAAACTATAGCTTGGAAATTTCAGGTTGGGCTAACTACTATAATAAAAGAAGTGTGTGAGGCAATATAGAAAGCATTAGCTGGTATATGTAAATTCTCCTAATAATGAGATAGAATGGCATAAAATTTCCCAGGAATTCAATGAAAAATTGAATTTCCCCAATTGTTTAGGCAGCTTAGATGGCAAACACATCAATATACAAGCTACCGCTATCTCGGGGTCTCTATTTTAAAATTATAAAATCACTTTTAACATCATTCTCGTAGCAGTTTGTGATGCAGGTGTTGTCATTAAATCTACATTTAAAAACAGCAATACTTGCTGATGTAAATATTATCGACAAAATAATTAAAACGGTAATTTGTCTACATAATTTTATAAAAAAAAGAAGCCATCGAATGGGTCCAATCCCTCTGGATGAAATCGAAATCTCGAAATCAGTAAGACGATTATCGTTACATAATGCCGGTATGGCGTCAACTGCAATACGTTAAATGTTGGCAATTTATTTTTCTGCACAGTATGGTGAGGTTCCATGACAAAACGAGCGTATTTTTGGAATTACCTAATCATATCATTTCTTGTGAAATAATATTTATTTGTGTACCAAGTCAGTAAAGTAATTTTAGAGCCGAGCTTGCACAGCATGTAACAGACGAGTTCGATAAAGACGCTTTACTGACTTGGTTCATAAAAAACTAAAACAAAGACAGACTCCCTTGTGTTCTGACCTGCCTAATCAAAGAGGTTGTGGCTCCTCATTGTGGTCCTCTGCCCATAGGTAGTTCATGAGTTCGGAGTGTGTCCGCTAGCTGCTCTAGCAGTAATCCCCCAAGTCTTGACTGGTCTGAATTGACGGGCGACGTACCGGCGTTGAAACTGCACCGTATGTTATCGGGTCTCGGCTGTTCCCCCAAGGCGTTGTCCCTTGGGTTGGCGGGAGGCGTCTTAGTAATGACGTCACACGTTTCCTATCTTAATTAATTCCCATTCTAAAAAAAAACTAAAATTAAGTATTTGCGCGGAATGGGCCCATGCTACGGGTAACGGAATGATTTTCCTCAATCTGAGCCTCAAAGTCTTCAGAAGCTTGTTTCAAAAGAACACCTATAGGATCACGTCCTTTGCTAACAGAAAAACATACCAGAACAAATAACCGATCCACCAGAATTAAAAAGGTAATAAAACTAAAGTCTAAGAAAACAAGAACAGCGGATGAAACATTCAAAAAATGCGAAGAACTAACACGAGCTTTAGAACGTCTAGCAAAGGAGACACAAAACTCGGAGGCCCCCCTTGGGTTTATAACTCAAGAACGGCTGTACTGATTTTTATGATCTTTGATATATTGGATTTGTCTCCGCCCCGAATAGCAGAATAACTATTAAAACATCGGAAAAATTACAGGGGGCGGGGAGCTTGGTACAGGGCAACAACAATAAGAAAGCCCCCCTGGCACCAAAATCTGTCGTACCGGGCTTGAAAAGTGAAAATAGATTTTTAAGGAGTAAACTTCAAAGTTTCACTTCTGTTGCGCGTGGACTCCACACACAAAGTTCTTGATGATGTCTTGAGAACAGTAAAAAAAATTCTCATGTATTTTGTATGAAATCCGTATATAACGTCATCTTTGATACATGACAGAAACAAAAATGGACATAGCGTTGTATGCTGGTTCCGGTAAAGCCAGTAGATGTGCATTACGTTTTGATAAAAAAAAAACTGTATTTGATTCAGCCAATAAGTTAACACAACATTTATTGATTCTGAGGCGGTACAAAGTTCGCCGGGTCAGCTAAAAAAATACAACAAAAACACACAAAAAATTGATTGATTCAAGCATGCGTCCGGTTCTCCCAACTTGCTGTCTGACGCTCAATTTCATGTTGATTTGCGATTGGTCGCAAGTGCCGGTTGCTATGGTCTTAACTAAAGACCAGGCAATAAGGCTCATGTTTCATTTCACATGAAATTGATCCTTACTGCCTGGTTTTT
The DNA here is from genome assembly GCA_963583935.1 of Diaperis boleti. Classification (NCBI taxonomy): domain Eukaryota; kingdom Metazoa; phylum Arthropoda; class Insecta; order Coleoptera; family Tenebrionidae; genus Diaperis; species Diaperis boleti. The sequence continues at coordinate 20,042,469 of OY757246.1, read as the reverse complement.
AGTTAAGACGTTTCCATAGCAACCGGCACTTGCGACCAATCGCAAATCAACATGAAATCGGGCTGTGATACTAGAAGTGGCGTGTTGTTAAGATGGCGGTAAACACAATACTCTCATCTCTCCTCAACATAGTAGAACTGTTGCGTTTGGGATTCGGCGTTCGTGTTTCCCCCACTTTCCTCCATGTCGTTTCCTATTTCCCAAAATCGGTTACTTCGTTACTTAATGAGGAAAGTGAGTTATAGCCATTATTTATACCACGTTATCCACATGATTGATCATAATTATGCAAAAAAAAATTAAAAGCATGTATTTTTTATAATCACATGATGTGCTAACTCAGATATTTGACGTTAGGTTACTCAATAATCTGCCCTATATTTTTAAAATAAATGAGATTCATAAACGCCTTTAAAGAACAATTTCGTGGATCATATATTGGATTTATTAGACACTTTCTGTTTAAAATGGTTTTCTACTGTCCGGTTGTTTGGTTTATTGTTTATCGTTTGCGTGTGTTAGATCGTGCTCTAGGTGGCCTTATAATGCTATAACACACGTCTGCTATGTGTTAAATTATCTAATATAAAAAATCAATATTTGTTTGTTTGTTTTTTCGTATTTTATGCGCCCCTACACCGGTCAACCGATCGTTATGAAATATTGACCACAAAAAAGTTCAAACCGGGCAAAATTGAGTACTCTGTCAGATCAGTTTATCACACTTTTAAACATAATATGACCCCTGCAATGTGTCACCCCTTTTATGTAAAAAAAATATTTAAAGTTCAAACCGGGCGAAATTGAGTACTCTGTTAAATAAAAATGTTACAGTGACGAGGTCAAATCGGATGAGATGTGATTTAATTTCTTTTGTAACAAGTTAGGGTACAAGCTAGTAATAAATAGAAAACGTCAATACTAAGTTTAATAAACACTTGTTTTTTTTGTTCTGAATTTATGAATTTTTAGTCCGGTCCAATTAGTCATAAAAATAGTGGTCAAATAACAAAAATTCCCACAGAGCCAAATTTTGGTGGAGACCTTGGGTACACCATTAGAAATAAAGTCTCAAAAGTCCCCATCGATCCCATGTGTGCTAAAAAAGTTATCAAAGGTGAAAATTTGAGGTTGTTTGGATTTTTTTCGAAAACGGTAAGTTTTATCAAAAAAGTCGCCCAGACAAAAATTATATACCAAATGGTCGATATACTTTTTTTCTAAGAATTACCATGCCTGGGATATCGCGATTCTAGATGTTGAAGGAGTCACGCTCTACATGATAATTATGCACAACATGTCCCTTTTTCTGAAATTCGAGTTGAGGCACCTAAAATTATGATTGATTGATTCGATTCGTAATTGCACCAAGAATTTTTTAGTTAAAAATCAATATCCGCAAATAAAAATTACTAAAGTTATTAACAATTAAGTAAACAAAAAGAAGATGGTTACGTTCTTTGCAAATATTTCAAAAACTATTTGAGGAAATTTTCCAAAAAAAAACTCCCATCTCCCGGAATTGTCTCGGCAACATTTATCATGTTAATTTAGCGGCGAAAAATGGCAAAAACGCGAGGCTCAGCTCCCGTCCGTCAAGAAAAAAAAAATTAACCGAGTAAATATTAATATTTAGGTCTTATCTGGACATATCAATAAACAATAATCCGTCTGTAAAAAAATTGTACCTCAGTTAACAATCCAGTTGTTAATTACGGTAATTTTATTGTTCTTGGTAAAGTTAACATACAAACCTTGATAATTGTTAAACTAAAATCCTGGATTTTTTTCCCCTTCTTGGAGCTGTTCCTTGAAGGCTTTAATAAAGATTCCCGTTGGAAAAAAAATGATGTTTCACTTTTTAATTAACAATCAAAGGCTTAAAATTACAAAATTAAAAATTTAAATAAAACAATGAAAGATTTTTTTTCTATTATCTCCACTGATATGTTTTGTTACTTCTGAAAGCTCCTTTGAAAAATCGTTATAAACAAATGCATTGTTCATGTGACTTTCAAATCTTTTTCAAAAAAAAAAAATTGAATATCATATAAACAATGAATTTGTTTATAACAATTTTTCAGACAATAGGAGTTAAAAATATATTTCTTTTTATTATGCCTTCATCAATAACAAAATATATCAGTAAAGATGGTAGAAAAAAAATTTTTCATGTTTTATTTATGTTAACTTTTGTTATGCCTTTCATTGTTAATAAAATATTTCCGTAATGGAAATAATGATTTAAAAAAAAGTTTCCTAATTTTAATATTTAGCAACAAAAAAATACTGTTAATTAACAAAGGCGTTTTTACAAAAAAATAAAAATTAAGAAACAAAAATCATTATTTCCATTACGGATTAGATTTCAAAAAAAAGATTTGAAAATCATATGAACAATGCATTTTTTTATAACAATTTTCTAAAGGGGGTAAAAAAAAGTATTGCTTTCAGCAATAACAAAACATATAAGTAGAGATAATAGAAAAAAATCTTTCATTGTTTTAACTACTTTTAATCAGTTTTCCCCTAAAACACCAAAAACAATTTTATTATAACTGCCAACGCACGTTTCGCCAACAATGTTGGCATCATCAGGGCGATGAGTTAACTAAACTTACATGCTACGTACCGCTCTATATATACTCTAACGGCTCGCATCCCCACCCGTACTGTTCAAAAGTGGGAATAGTGCGGAAGAGGGGATCGGGCCTTTGTCGCTATTAAAAACACAATTCCTGTTCTTATGCATTTCTAGACTTTCGTAAATGTCTAGAAATTTACAATTATTTACGGTTTTAACTAATTTAACACAAGTTATGTCGATGTGATGGTCATGTTCAAAAATATGTTGAGCTACACTTGATTTTTCGAATCTACCAAATCTCTGATGAGCAATGTGCTCTTTAAATCTAGTTGAAATTGATCGTCGTGTTTGCCCAATATATTTTTGATTACAATCTTTACATTTAATTTCATAAATTCCCGATTTCTCCAACTGATCAATTTTGTCTTTTGGGTTTCCCAAAAGACATTGAAGACTAGGCCCAGAAGTGTGTACCACTTTTAAGTCTAGTCCTCTGAAGATTTTTGCCAAACCCTTGGTGATCGAGGGGGCATAAGGAATTGTCACAATTTTTGACTTCTTCTTTTGATCAGTTTGAAAAGTCGAAGATTCAGTGACCATTTTCTTAAAATTAATCCTATTTATAAGCTTATGAATTATACTACTGTCAAACCCATTATATCTGGCTACATCTTTGATAATTTTGAGCTCTTTCTTGAACCTGTCTCTGGATTCAGTGGAAAGCCAATGAGCCTGTGCACCAAAATATTGAGACTAGCCATCTTGTATTGTGGACAATGATGGGAGTCTGCTGTGATGTAGCGAAGTGTACTGCTGTCTTTGCGATAAACATCAAACTCTAGTTTCAAATTATTTCTGATAACTAGAGTATCTTAGGGGAAAACTGATTAAAAGTAGTTATCTACCACCAAAAGTGATCCAGACAATTGTTTTGTTTTTCATTGTTTTATTTAAATTTTTAATTTTGTTAAGCCTTTGCTTGTTAAAAAAAAAGTGAAAAATCATTTTCTTTACCGACGGATTATTATTTTTTGATATGTGCAGATAATACCTAAAAGTTTTTATTCCTTGATATTAATATTTACTCTATTAAAATATTTTTTTCTTGTTCAGGTGTCGGATTCGATTGGCGTGGACGGGAGCTGAGCCGCGCGTTTTTGCCATTTTTTGCCGCTAAATTAATATAATAAATATTGCCGGGACAACTCCGGGAGAATTTTTTTTGGAGAATTTCCTGTTCTTTAAGGATCTTTTTTCAAATTTTCAAATTCAAAAAACGTAACCACCTTCTTTTTGTTTACTTGATTGTTTATAACTTGTAATTTTTATTTGCGAATATTGATTTTTAACCAAAAAATTCTTGGTGCAATTACGAATTGAATGACACCTCAATCATAATTTTTGGTGCCTCATAACTCGAATTTCAGAAAAAGGGATTTTGTGATCCAGACTAGTGTGCATATCATGTAGAACGTGACTCATTTAGAATCGCGATATATCATGAATGGTAAATCTTAGAAAAAAAGTACATGGACCATTTTTGTTATATTTTTAAGAACTGGGTAATTTTTTTGATAAAACTTACCGTTTTCGAAAAAAAATCAATAAACCTCAAATTTGGACCTTTGACCCCGAATAACTTTTTTAGCACGCATGGGATCGATGGGGACTTTTGACACTTTATTTCTAATGGTGTACCCAAGGTCTCCACCAAAATTTAGCTCTGTGGGAATTTTTGTTATTTGAAATATCTGTTTTGACCGAACTATTTAGATAATAATTACGTAAATAGGTGTGAAGTTGCATTAATAGTATATTATAAACCAAGGTAGAGAAGTAATTTTTCTCAGCTAAGCAGTATTAATTCCCGAGATGCGAAGCATCGAGGGAATTAAGTTGCGAAGCTGAGAAAGGGCTTCTCTACCGTGGTTTATATATTATTTTTTTCACTACTAGCAGCTTAAATCGTTAAATAAATAAAGCATCAAAAATACAATCGTCTATCGGGTGCCAGGTCACAGTTAATCCTGAATAGACGTTGCCGTCTGTGAACATTTGTTTTTTCCGTGGATCATTGCAAATTTTGGCTCGGGCTTCGCGCTCAACCTCTTAAAGAAACCTACTCCAAGGAGGTCATATTTTCCTGTACGTGAAACTCGAAATTTGGACAGGATCAACTGTGACTGGCACCCGCTAGACGCTTTTTATCAAAAATAAAGGTTATGTATTTTTCTCTGACATTTTCCGTCAGAGACCGGATTTTCGTGAAAACCTGCACAATGCATACCTGTGCTTTTGTAATAATTTAACTTCGTTTTTTTTTTGCATAAATTGCAGTTAATTAATGTCTAACTGGTGCAATTTGTGAAAATTGAAGGGCGCTGTTGTTAAGTAGGTAGATAAAATAATAATAAACGATATGCATTTTGCATCAAATCCGGTCTCTGCCCATTATTAACTACTGGTCAATAATGAAAAAATTATTAACTACTAGGAAAGAAAAACCATTTCACACCTCCTCTACAAACTATATAATCGTACATTCTACAGCTAGTAGTGAAAAAAAATTGTTAAAAGTTAAGATCTAATGCATCCTTTCATAGAACCACTAGGCCAAACACAACGCCCGAAAGGTATTTGACGTCACACAAAATTATTACAGACAATGTGAAATCAGAACTTGGTCTACACTCTACAAACTGCACAATACAAATTGTGCGAAATTATCTGCACTAATTAATTGAAACGAGAGACAGTCTATACAATCATTTCCCATCTAACCATTCTAAGTATTCTCCAGAGAGCTAAATCTTCTAGTAGGCTACCACAGCAACCCTCCCATCAGGCCTCTTTGGTCTGATATATACTAAACTTATGCGTAACCGAAAAAGTTTTAAGCAAAAACAGATACAATTATTAACTACAATTTTAATCTAATCCTATTATATTTTTAGAACCGCCCCGTACTTCTAACGCCATGGTTAATCTTCAACCCCATGGCAATAGTTATCTACATAATTACCATCCTCATCGCAATAATACATCACACAGGAGATAACAGCACATTCTTCATAATTGGACATTTAATAATTGGTGCTATTGTGTGCCGTAAGTATTATTTACTGTAGATCTACCTTTTATAATGTGTATTGTTTTTAGTCATCGCTTTCTACAATGTCATTGCCGTCCACAGTTTCTACAAACATCTTAAGAGCTTAAACTTTTAATATTACAGTAATTACTACCAGGACTAAAGATTATCTTCGTAGTTTATTTTACAAATAACTTCAATAATAAATAGTATGTACACTAAAATAGGAGATATAATATATAAGTATCACAGTCATGACGAATTTCTTGGAGAGTTAACACCATCTTGTTCGAGGTCGACTTTTTGCAGATATTTGTTGCTTATACCATAAGCCAGGAATATGCTGTGTACCAAAAACACTAGAAAATTACAATGAGGACTGGTTATTCATTTTACAAAGCCACTTACGTTCTAGAAAAAGTCCCACAACGATAAGACTATAGGCTACGTAATCTGTGCCTTTAACTGCCAGAAAAATACCGGAACCAATATCTACAACTAGGACGACCGCAACATTTACAAGACTTCCTATGGTAAAGATTTTCAGTATGTGTGAATTTTTCTGGAATGTCTTATTTGGATTAATGTTGTGTATTTAAAACTATATTTACATGTAGGAGTCCAAAGACGAACACTGTTGACAAGGCAAATGGCACAACCATATATAACGATGATGCCAAAACGATGTATTTCTCGTCTGAAATTTATGATTAGTTTACTTAACGAAGATTTGTGAGTCAAGCCTTACACTTCGATATTGTTTCGTCATTGTAATCAATTTCCATCAATGTCGATAAATACGATACTCCCAAAAATATAAAAAGGAAGACAAACTATCAAACATTAGCTACAATGTTAAAAAAGAAAAACTTACAAATTGAGCAATGGCTGTTCCATAACACCACTTGGACAAATTTCGAAATAAAGAGGAATACCACAACATGTTGGTACCACACTTTAGAGTAGGTACTAGAGATTATAATGTACCAATTTGGCGGTTGCTGCAATATGAATTTTTAAGGAATGTAATCAAGATAAGGAACGATATCTATTGTTAAGCCATAAATGATAGCTAATCGACATGTTTATCAAATGGTGATGGATGTTTTGTTAGGTAGATAATTTATGTTTAGTTCTGACTCTGGAAAGCATAGTGGCACAGCGGTGGGTAGGAAAGAGTAAATTTCCATGTTCGTGGTGTTTTCGTGAAGAGTTCTTTTTGCGTAAGGATTTTTTTCTGTAACACCGGCTACAAAAATTATTCCATTTGGTTGTTGAAAATATTGTCATTTGACACTTTTAAGGTTTCAGGTTTAAATGTTCTTTCTATAGTGGTCATTCGTAACTTTTACCACTTACACTTTCTTGTTCTTTATTCCTTAACATTTGTCCTTTTTTTCGTCTTTTTATCGTTCGATCATTATTCGATTTTAAACTATCGCCTTTTATTTCTTCTTCTGTAGTACCTTTCTGCATACTTTATTCCACATCCTTCTATACTTTTTAACTTTTTATATTTTGGCTTTCACGTTTTATCCAAATCCTATTATAATTTTACATTCGCTCTCCTGATTTCCCAATGTTTGTTTTTACAAATATGTACTTTTACTTCTTCGCGTTTCTCGTCCTTATTGGCTCCTCTCAAGTCTCTTTATCCATTAGTCTTCTTCATTTTCTTTTTATTTTATTCTTTACATTCTTTAGTATCGGAATTTTGTTTCTTTCTTCAAGTATTTATTTCAGTTTTTTTTTTATAATAACTTTCTAGGGTGTTTTTGTTTAAGAAAATATACATTTGATTTTACTTTATTCCAGCTGTTATAGCTATTTATTATACTAGTGTCTCATAAGGCAAATAAGTCACCAAAAAAATGTTTAGCCACGAGAGCTTGCTCGAAATTTATTTGACACAATTCCATTGGATCATTCGGAAAAACACAAAAATAAACACTTAAACACATTACTTAATCTTTTATCTACAACTGATTAATAAATGGACATATTATACTTGTAACTATGAATACTTAACTAGGTCTATTAAACACAGACAGCCAGGCTAGGTTTTTAAGATTTACTACTAACTGGCCATGAAATAATGAGTATTGACAACTGTTGACATTTTTCCTCAACGGCAAGTTTTAACAAGGCTTAATTTCTAATTTTAATTCTAAAAGTACAAACAGTTGTAGATAAAACGCCGTATTACACTCGCATTCTCGTGTATAATAACCACCATCATATGTTCACTAAATAATCCACTATTATCGTTCGACACTGTCAGAATTTTCAAATTTTTGTGTAAACTCTCTGTCATGAAATAATGAAAATGACAGATAAACGTCACAGTAAAGACTTTCCGGGGTGGTGTCGAACGATAAAACGTTGTATTACACTCGTTCCTGTGTAGATTGAACGCTTTAGGCCACTCGGGGCTCACAAAAGCACTCGTTTCACTAGTGCTTTTATAATCTACTATTTTTCTATGAAATAATATGTTAACATTGGACTGTTATGTGCACTAATTTGATATGACGTGCAAGTCCTTGAAAGTTATTTAGATATATCAATTTTGTGTTTAACACTTATCGTATTCCTCAACATTCAATATTGAGACCACATTGTCGATCACTTATATCTTTAAGATAATTCTTCAAAATAAACAAGAAACACGTTTTCTGAAAATTATCTCAGGTTGAGGTTCTTTGTTTTTCTCACTCAGTAAATTTCTCATACGAAGTTAGGGAACGTACTCATACTACGTGACCCATTTTTTACAATTTTTTACCCTCCTCCCCCCCCCCCCCCCTCGGTGACCACCAGTGGTATATGCCAGGACCTCACCTTCCCCCTCTAGTTTTCACGTAGTAATTCATAAATATTATGGTTTTAAATAATTTTTTACAAACAGAAAGTGCAAAAAAAAAATTGCCTGATATCTGTATTTATTAATACGGCGCTTGCCACTCCACGTTTTAAAATGTTGCGCGCCAAATTTGAATATAGCTCGAAAAAGCGCGAAATTTCTCTAGAGGATATTGACCTCCCCCCGCCCCTGTGAACAAGCGTAGTATTTTGAAGACCCCCCTCCCCCCCTGAATGGGTCACGTAGTATGGGTACGTTCCCTTATATATCTCTCAGTTTTCACGTTTACATTAAAAACGGAATGACAGAATAACAATTTTTTTGGAATCGTCCTTGCAACACAGCTTACATGATTTTAAAATTTTTGCGTCTGTTCCGCCAATAATGTATGTTTGGTTGCCTAAATACACACAATTAGTGAAAAGGTTTCACACGGTTTTAGCATGCGTTCTGGATTTATTACACGTTGTGTGAAATAAATAAACTTCAAGTGTAGTTACTGGTGTTTTTTTTACACACTGTGATAACCCCCCTTTACATTACCGCCACTTTTTGAATTTGAACATGAAATGAAATGTCAATGACGTCACCAAACGTCAAATTGGAAAATTTGAAACAAACCGCGAACTTTAAAGGTTGGCCAGTGATCGTCAGACAATGAAAGAAAAAGCAAAACCCTACGTTGTGTTATTTTTTTGACAAGTCAAGCAATGGCGGGACATTCAAACTTAGTCATGCACAGTACTGCAACTTTAACCTAGTAGGCTCAGGAGTTAGTAGCAACTCCCTTTTCGGGGTATCCTACAGTCAAAGAGACAACTCAAAGTCAAAACGACTTTTCTCCCACCTCTTAGGTACAGGTTAGCCGAAGTAGGGCCACATAACTCCCCCAATCAGCAGCCTGCAACGCGAACCACGAACTGAATGCTATTTGGTCTATCTGTTGCCTCGAAACATCGTCAGGTCAGAATTATAGTGTTCTATGTCCTCATGCCACGGGTTTTGGATAATCGAAAATGAATGTTTGAGCATCTATACCGGAGTTATTTCAAATCGTAGTACCAAATTGTTCAAATACAAAAATATTTAAGTTAATAAAGTTTTATTTATGAGGCAATAAACGTTTGGAAATCATGAGTTTTATAAATGAAAAGTGTTTTTGGAGATAGAACACTATACACCTCTTTTAGGGTACTCATGGGATATAGCACAATTTGACGGTGTTAAAAAACAGAAAGTGAATAATATTTTTATTAGAAACTGAACACAAGGAGTACAAAAATAATTACTAAAGTTATTCTCATAAAATTAGAAAAATTAAATCAATTTTATTTTATTTACTTATTACACTTTGTTTTTACTTTGCGGTTTTGCGTTAGACTTTGACAGTATCGCACTGTAAAATCCCCTCTCATTTTCGGGCATTTGGGGTACCATTTCGCTGATAGCTTTCCTCTTTTCCTCGGAAATGCCCAAATTGATGTCTTTTCAAAATTTCAACATTATTCCATTCTATAGGTTGTTTATTCAATTTACTTTTTCGAACAATCTTAACTTCTGTTAATTCACTATCAAATGCTAGACGATATTTCAAATTCCCCAAACTTTTTTCTCGTAAATGATGGTCTTAACTTTGGAGTAAGGCAGCACGGCATAGTTTAGCTTAATAGAAGCTTTGTTGTAATCCAATAAATCACTTGTCTGCATTTGCAATATTCTCAGTTTGTGTTTCCATGAATTTGGTATTGTCATAAGAGTTCTTAATAAAGTCAAAGGTGACCATATCTCCAGATTTCTTATGTACCTTTCAATACAGCTATGAGCACTGTCAATCTCTTGTAGGTTCCCATGCCCAGGTTCGCTGTACTTATGTTCTATTACTTGAATGTTTCCAGACTCCGCCGAATTAAGGAAATGTTGAATTGCGTAAGATAAAATTGAATTGCGGTTTTGGGGAACACAGCTATCGGACCAAAGAATTATTTTATTCAAGGAAGAGTGGTCGCGAACCCCAGCTTTCAAAATTTTAATTGTGGCATTTGCAAGATGATTCCCTGCTCGTCCACAGATAAATTCATGCCACAACGCATTGTAAATTTGGATAACACCCATGCTACAATGAGTAGTTAAATACATGTCATGTACAGACAAACAATATAAAATAATAAAATATACAGTAACGCAACGTTTTCTTTGGAAGCCATTTTTGAAACGATCACGACGGGATGACATCTAGCGGAGCGAGGCGCAACGAAACTACCAACATGCACAAGCGAAAACACTAAATACCGAAATTTGGCTTCCCGGTGTCTAAAATAGCTAGACGTCGGTTACATGCGAACGACGGTATTCGGAAATTGCAAGGGGGAGCAAATACAACATAAAGACAAGACACTTTTCAGAACCCCAACATTCGGAGTGTCGCTATGCCGCTTTTTGCCCTTTAGTCTTCAGTTCTTACTCAGTGTTGGTTAATTCAAGTCAACAGAGACAAAATAGCTTTCAAATGACCGCAAGCTGCTGTCGGCCTCATACCGAAAGACAGGTAGTTATTTATCTAAGTGGCAATCTAGTTATGTTAAGTTAGAGAATCACTTTGTTTCAAATTCAACGCGCTTGTGGTTCGGGCTCTGGAACTAGAAGTCAGCAACACATTTGAACTTTATGAAATTGACAAAAATATCTAAAAACAAATTACAACATCGACTTTAGCAAGATATTCGCGGTGCCTGTGACTCATTTCGTAATTTATGCTACTGCAGAGAAAGAAGGGCTGGAGGCAACTGATACGAAATTTCGGGGTATTTCGAGTAACAATAGTGAACATTATTTTTTAAACTAAGGCTAGAATTCTTAACAAGACTTGTAGATCCAAAGGCCGAACAATTTCGTGTTTATCATGGCTGGTTTCATAACGTAGCAGAGAAATGGCCGACTAACGGTAAAAATTGAAATGGTTTTTAAAAGGATTTCTGGTATGCACGTGGAACAAACGCCGGTCAATTTCATGGCATCTCCTGACGGTGAGGCGTAAGAAAAATATAGAGGAAATGGTTACCTTATTTCCAGGAATACAACAACCTCACTTGGCTTGGGGACTCGACGGTGGAAATTTAATCGACGCAAACTAAACAAAATCTGGAATCTGCGCGGGATGGTTTTTTTTTTATTTATTTATTACTTTTTACAGTAATGTAATTAAGACTAGTTTACAAACTAACGATTAATTTAGATCTGACTTAATATACTAAAGGTTTGCTAAGACTAAGATATTTTCCACTGAATCACTTAGTATTCTGTCGTTGTGCAAGTTCAAATGGTTTTATCCGTTTGAGTCGTCTATTAATATTCCGCACGTTGAGAAGTCTGGACGCTCGATGTAAGTCACTGTGACGCACGTACCAAGGAGCATTCACTATACACTTTGTTCTGGAAACGTTGAATCACCTGGATGTTGGACTCACTGGCGCAGCCCCATAGCTGAACTCCATAGCTCCAAACTGGACGTAGTACCTGCTTATATAATATAAGCTTATTGTGGATTGATAGCTCGGAGTTGCGACCAAACAACCAATACATTTTTTCTGAATTTGATGTTAAGTTCATCGCGTTTCTTCTTAATATGCTCTTTCCACCGAAGCTTTGCATCCAGGGTCATACCAAGATATTTCGCTGTGTTGGCATATGGTAACTTCGTTCCATTAATGTAGACTGGTTGTTGTGCAATCATCTTATTTGTGAAGTCAATATGCGTCGATTTCGATTCGTTGAGTTTAATACGCCAATTCTTTGTCCAGGTAGCAATTTTATTAAGAGCAGATTGCAACTTTCTGGTTGAGCTTTCCACGGACTCTCCCACTGCCATGATTGCCGTGTCATCGGCAAAGGTGGCTGTTGTGCTGTACAATGTTGTTGGAATATCATTAATATAAATCAGATACAAGACTAGCCCTAACACATTCCCCTGTGGTACTCCAGCCCTAATCAGTTTCAGTTCAGAGTAAGAATCTTCAAATTTTACGCGAAAGTGCCTGTTAGACAAGTAGGATTTTAAAAGTTGGTAAAAATGAATAGGAAGGAACGATCTTAGTTTATGGAGTAAGCCTTCATGCCATACTCTGTCAAAAGCCTGTGCGATGTCAAGAAAGACGGCAGAGCAGACGCCTTTGTTTTCTAATGTTTTCTCGATGACATCAGTAATTCGATGCACTTGGTCGATGGTCGAATGATTACGTCTGAAGCCAAACTGATGAGATGGTATCAGGTTTCGTTGGTCGAGAATAGTTTTGAGACGCTTCAGAATCATTTTCTTAAACAACTTTGACATAACTGGCAACAGTGATATGGGTCGATACGATTCCACTTCGCTTAGGTTCTTGCCGGGCTTTGGGTTTTCCATGCATCTGGAACATAATGTAACCGTATACAAGCATTGATCAAAGTAGTTAGTTTGACCAATGGCTTCCTTTGGAGTCTTTTCAAAATTTCACCCGTTACTAGATCAAACCCCGCTGATTATTTTTAATCTCCTCAGCAACCTCTTTAGGAGTAACCAGCGAGATCCTATCAAGGCCATCCCAGTCACTGGGATTGAGGCTCGGCAAAACATCAGCCCCCTCGTTAGGATGGAATCTTGTTTCGAGATGATCTGCAAAAGTATTTGCTTTTTCCAGATTGTTACGAGCCCAAGAACGATCGGCTTTTCTAATAGGAGGCACTTGTGTTACTGGCCTTTTACGGTATTTGGTAGCTTTCCAAAGTGAATGGTCAGTGCTACTATCTGCAGAAAGTTCTGTAAGGAATTTGCTGATTGATGCCTGCTTGATATTTTTTATTTCAAGGGTTAACTGATGGGTGGCTGTATTGAGTAGAGCTTTATCCTGGGGTTTCTTGATTGGTGCCATCTTCTTCTAAGTTTACGCTTTTCAGCTATTAGCTCTCTAATTTCTTTTGGGAAATTTAGACCTTTCAGTCGCTGTTTAGTAACAGGTGTACTATTCCATGCTGCGTTTTGGATGGCACTGGTAAAAGTGTTTAGTTCTTCTTCCAATTGCTCCGTTGTTTTAAGAGGTACTAAGAGGTTGATCTCATTTTCCAATAGGTAATTGAAATAACCCCAATCTGTATGTTTGTTAATCCGCGTTGGGTTTTGATTTTTCATAATGATTTTATCGCTAATTGCCAGATATATTGGTGAATGATCGGAGTTCATGTCAAGGCCATCCTCAATTTTAATATAGTTTGATGATATGTTTTTAACAACATAGAAGTCTATCAGGTCGGGAGTCTTATTAGGATCACTAGGCCAGTACGTCGGCTTGCCAGTAGACACGAATTCGCACCCATATCTAGCAGCAGCTTTGTATAGTTCACGTCCTTTAGAGGTAATGAGTCTAGAACCCCAATGGGTATGCTTAGCATTAAAGTCTCCTCCTACAATAAACTGGTTGTTTAATTTATTAAAGAATGTAATATACTCATCTTCATAGATGTTGTATCTAGGTGGGCAATAAATTGCACATACTTTGAGCTTGTGTGTGGCTGCCTCTATTGTTACAATAATTGTAGCTTGGATGTCAAAAGTCACATATTTTTCTTCTTCAAAATGTTTAACATTATTTTTAATAATCACTGCACTACCTCCGCGTGCTGTATTAGCAGTGTGAACTGAATGGTAAGTTGAGTAGTTTTTGAATTTGACAAAAGATTCTTTAGTGAGATGAGTTTCGGATATAAGACATATATCAACATTTTCCTTAGACAGAACTGCTTGCAATTCATGTTGGTGCTGCAGCAGTCCGTTTGCATTCCACTGCATTATACGTAGGGACGCCATCAGTACTTGCCAGGATATTTAATTCTGCTCTCAATTTCGTTGAGTCGCAGGTCTTGATCTTTTAGCATTTGCATTATTTGTAACTAGCATGTTATCAGTACTCATAGTTTGTTTAGTTTTAGATAAATGATTGGCTGCAATTTGTCTGTTTGTTTCACAGTCAGGGTTTTGAGGGTTGTTAATTCCATTCAGAGTAACAGGTCTTGCTGTTTTATTTATTTTAACTTGCTTAGGTTTATTTTTGTGTCTCATTTTTTGGAGTTCCTTAATCACTTCACATCCCCGGTAACTTGCAGGATGATTTTTTCCACAGTGGCAGCACTTTGGCTGAGCATTTTCTGGCTTAGTACATGCAGCCGTTAGATGAGGTCCAGCACACTTAACACATTTAGGTGCCTTGTTACAATAATTTCTAGTATGCCCAAAAGATTGACAAGTTTTTCATTGCGGTATTAGCTTATTACTTTTAATTGCATCTACAGTGACTGTTGCATTACACACTGTTTTAATGTTGTTGCCGCAGTAGGGTGTGCTTTGTTTTCTGTTTGCGTATTTTGTTTCGCTGATTTCACCTCGCTGATATTCCTTTTTTTTCTCTTGTTATTTTTAACTCGTACCCATTTAGTGTCATCAGCAAGATCTTCATCGCTAATTATTTCTGTTTCTAGTGGATTTCTTTCATTTGGTTTTTGGTTAAATTTCAATTTTTCTAGTTCGAACTTCAAAAACTTCATTTGTTCTTGAAGATTTGTGATTATATTTGCCATATTCCGTTTGTTTTCTTCCGATTTTAGCCAGGCAGAATACAGTTGTTGTTCATTTTGTGTTCTTACAGCATTATCTGAGACGAGCTGATTATTTATTTGAAGCAAATGAGCCTCGTTTGATGTTGTAGGAAAAAACTGCGTCATTACTGACTGTGTCGTAGCAATTTAATCCATACTTACGTTTATAAACAAATCAGTAGTATACAAATTCACTTAATACAGTCCTGTTCTGTTTTGCATTTTTTGTTTATTTATCTACACTAGCGATATGCGAATTATGTTTGTTGATTAAATTAATACACGACGATTGTGTAAACTTATTATATTTAACGGAAATATGTACAGTGGTGTGTTGCAAACTAAATCTAACAACAGAATGAATCCCCTCTTACGGAGTTACAACACTTATATGCACTTTTGGTCATCAAGTTTCAGAAATAAAAGTCTGGAGTTTGTTAAAAAGTGGTTTGACATTTCCCACATGGTATTTTGCGAAGCAGATTCTTTACTCAGAAACCCTTAGACCCTTTCTTATCTTATAATTTACGAGGTGTATAAGGACTACTTAACCTCGCCCGGACACCCATTATCATGATCGAAAACATGCAAAAATCGGTGGGAACACAGATAAAAATGGTATGAAATTCTGCAGATGTAACTCCTCCCTCCTTAAGCTCGAAAACAATATGGAAGGATTGTTTTGGTCATCCTCTCTGCTTCCGGATTCTTCGTGAGCGGGTTCTCATGGGGCAGTAAGGGTTCTTTGTCTTCCAAATGAGGATAAAAATAAAAGTAAGAACAAAAATGTTACAAATGAAATATAAATGGAGTGTGCTGGATGATACTGGACAATCAAGTTCTTGAATATACTCCATTTCTTTCTTGATTTGTAGCTTCAGATGATTCACGTCCACATCAATTGGAGGTAGGATGATGGTTCGCCGTTGTCTTCCTCGTTGGGAACCAGTTGATTGCGGCAAATATAGTTCTCCATGTTTGTAGTAATAAGAGTCGAGCATGAGGAAAGGTTTTGTACGAACTATCGTAAGGTTAATTTCGGAAATCGGATACAAATGGTAACAATCAAAAGTAACGGAATTAAAAAATAGTGCAAAAATTATTTTTACCATGAAAATGATGTACAGAATGATTGAATTGTGAACAACATTTAATTTTGCAAAGACTATGGCATTTTTTTTTCTGTTTAATAGTTATTATTTTTATCTAAAATTGAAACTTTATAATTGTAATTGTCAATTAAATGTTGAGTGTGAGAGATTTGGAGCTTGTTTACTAATCGAATTCTGATTGATTATTTTAAGCGGTAAACGGTTTTAATTAGGATTTATTTTGAAATTTCCTTGGAAGTTTGAGGGCTGACTTATGATACGTTCCCATTTGGGTATCAATTTCTTACCATGATCTGAAACTACTTTGGTCGTTATGAATTTTGGTTTTGCCTTGTTTCGCTCCTTTGTTTTTACATATGCTGATTGACCAATGTTATATTTTTCAGGCTCATTTCTATTACTATTAATTCGATTTAACAGGTCATCTTTCTTATTTGACATTTTTTCTCTGATATTTTCATATAGAGTTTGAACACGTTCTTTATGATTTTGAATGTAATTACTTATTATCTTATTATCATTCAACTCAAAGGGATTACCTGACTGAATGTGACCCTTTATGACTTCAAATGGAGTAAAACCTGTTACTGAGTGTACTGCGTTGTTATATCCAATTATGCCATAATTTATTAAAGTATCTGGATTCTCGCGTGGTTTTTCAATTCTCAAGCACCTAATTTCTTCAGCAAGAGTTGAATGAAATCTTTCTACAGGGGAATTGCTGTTCGAATTTTTGGGAGTTGTATAATGAAGTTCAATTTTATGGAGCTTACAAAAATCATTTAATAAATGATTTTTAAATTCTCCGCCACAGTCTGTTGTTATTTTCAAAGGAATACCGTGATGTGAAATAAATGTTAGGAGTCTGTTAACTATATTTATCGGTTGAAGTGATGTTATTGGATATGCTTGACCATATCTTGAAAAGGCATCCAAGATTGTCAGATAAGAGTGATTTAAAATTTTAAACGTATCAATATGAATGTGATCAAATGGTTTTGAAGCGGTTGGAGTAAGATTGAATTTTATTACTGGGGGATTTCGCTCATACTTAGATTTTTGACATATTTCACAGTTATTAACTTAAGCTGTTATGTCGTTAATCATATTCGGCCAATAATAATTTTTATTTAGAGAATGTAACATTTCATTAATACCTTTATGGCAAGTTTTTCCCACATGATAGTATTTGAGCTTTTCTCTTTGGTCATCAGAATTTACGATGTCCGTTAGTTTTATGTTCGATTTCACGAATTTAAAGGAGGTACTTTTAAAGTACATTTGAGCAGTTTTCATAAATCTTGGGGCTATTTCAGGATTTTTGAAAAATATTGCGTGTGCCTGTTTAGGATTAAAATAATGTTTGATAGCGTAAACTACATTGGTTTCAAAGTTTATAGCCGGTATAGTGATAGTTAATCGAGTTTTATCGAATATCTTTTCGGTCTTTACATTTGGTGTAATAACGTCTCTGCTACAATGTATGATAACTTGATACTTATATTGGCTAATTGGTTTTTCTGTAACTGGAAAATCAACTATCGGGTTTTCTAATGCTGTGTGGACTGTTTCACTATCAGAATTATCAGGTATTTTAATTTGAATGTTGGAAATTATTTTGATTTTTTCGTTTTCTGTTCTTTCATTCAAACGCCGTATGTTGGCATTATCAGGAACGTTGATATCTGAGTTTGAGAGATAATTGTTAATGGTTTCTGCGACATCGCCATCGTTAACAATAAGAGAACAGTTGTCGCTATTTTCGATGGGATTAATTTCGATGCGGGACAAAGCGTCAGCGTTTGTATTTTGCTTACCTTTCTTATAAACGATATTATAATCAAACTCTTCCAATTTTAGTCTCCATCTTACCAATCTAGAGTTTGGTTCTTTAAGATTGAACAACCACTGTAGTGGCTTATGGTCTGTTACAATGGTAAATTTATTACCAAAAAGATACGGTCGAAAATATTTTGTGCTCCACACTACAGCGAGTAACTCTTTTTCTATCGTACTGTAATTACACTCTGCTGCGTTTAGCGTTCTAGATGCATAAGCAATAGGTCGATCTTTGCCTATTTCTCTCTGGCTTAAAACGGCACCAATTGCTACATTTGAAGCATCAGTGGTTAGAATAAATGGTTTAGAAAAATCGGGATACTGAAGCACGGGTTCGTTGATTAAAATGTTTTGACAGTATTCAAAAGTATTACAGAATTCTGGTGTATGCTCGATCTTTTCACCTTTCTTTAAACACTTTGTGAACGGTTTTGTAATTTTCGCAAAGTTTTTAATAAATCTGCGGTAATAACCCAAAAGGCCTAGAAAAGATTTTATTTCTTTAACTGTTTTTGGTATGGGAAATTTTTTTATAGCTTCAATTTTCTTAGGGTTAGGTTTGATTCCTTCAGGAGTAACCACGTGTCCTAAGAATTCGACTTCTTTTCTTAGAAATTCGGATTTATCAAGTTCTATTTTAAAATTACACTCGCGCAATCGATTGAATATTAGTTTTAGATTCGCGATATGTTCCTGCAAAGATGTGGAAAATACGATTATATCATCCATATAAACGAAACAAACTTTATTCTGAAGATCTTTTAGAACATTGTCCATTACTCTTTGAAACGTTGCCGGTGCGTTTTTTAAACCGAAAGGCATACGTACAAATTCATAATGTCCGTTTTCAACATTAAAAGCTGTTTTTTGTATAGATTGTGGTTCCATTTCAATTTGGTGGAAACCTGACGCTAAGTCCAACGTTGTAAAATATTGGCATTTGCCTAACTTATCGAATATATAGGTAATATTGGGTAATGGATACCTGTCATCAATTGTTTTTTCATTGATTTTCCTGTAGTCAATCACAATCCTCCATTTTTCCTTCCCACTTGCGTCCAACTTTTTCGGAACTATCCAAATTGGGGAGCTCCAAGGGCTTACTGAAGGTCTTATAATGCCGTTGTTTAACATTTCGCTAATTTGTTTCTCTACTTCTGGTTTATGCATAAAAGGGTATCGGTAAGATCTTGAATGAATAGGTACTTCATCCGATGTTTTAATCTCGTGCTTTATTTGATTAGTAAATGTCAATATTTCTCCTTTTTTATGAAATATATCAGAATATTCTTGACACAAAGTTATAATTGCGGTTTTTTCTTCCCAATTTAAGTGACTAGTTCTGATTAGGCTTTCAATCGTCTGGTTAGATTTAACTGTGGAGTTTGTTTGAGTTAAAAAGTCTTCCATGTGAAATAAATCAAAATGTTCTTTTATAGAATCCGAAAATGGATAAACTTTTATAGGTGAATTAAGGGTTATTGTGATTCTAGAATTTGTATTATTACGTATTTCGCCTAATGCGTAACCTGCTTCAGCTGTTGTTAATACTTCCGATATATACAAATTGTCAATATTATGTTCTGGAATTATAACTTCACCAAAAAGTATGTTTACAGGAAATCTAACTCTAGCTGTTTCATGACTATCAATACTAAATGTTGACGATATTTCTCCGCGTTTTTTGTACATCAGTTGGACAATTGTGTTTTTGTCATTAATTAATCTTTTGTTAACTAAATCAATGCTGAATTTTAATCGTGTAAGATCTTGTACTCCAAGAATTCCATCAAAGAAGTCGTGAAAATCATATAGAATGAAATTTATTGTTTCGTTTGAATTCAAATTTTCAAATGCAGGGATTTCAGCTTTGTATTTTAATTTTCTTTGTCGTGTTGCAGTTTTAATAAGAGATGTTTCTTGATAAATAGACGAGGGAAAAAATTTTTCAGCGATAGAGGAACGAATTATTGAAGAATCGCAACCAGTGTCAATTAACAATTTTAAAGGTGGATTCTGAATTTGGATATACGGAAGACCATTACAGATAGCAAAGTTATTTATTTCGCAAACTATGTCGCCGATTGTTGAGGGCTCAGATCGTAAAAATTTTGGACATTATGCGATTGGGGAAGTTGGGTCAATGAGTCAACAGATTGTTGATAATAATTTTGATTTTGATAGGTGTCAGGAATGTTTGTTTCTGACCCATAATCTACATTATTTTCAGTGTATTCAGTGTTCGAATAACACTCATTGTTGTCCGGTTCTGCTTGTTCGTATTGATAATCAAAATTTTCGCCACAATTAATTTCTTCAGAAACAAAATTTTTTGATCCAGTTGGTCTAAAGTAATTATTTGATGGATTATACCGTTGTCTAATAGTTGGATTTCGAGATGTAGTTGACATAGGTTCAGGGGCATTAAATAAATGTGGATTTTGTCTGGACGTTGTAGACATGTATTCGGGGTTAGTATTAGCTCTGTGAGAGTTATTCGGATGAAAAACATTTCTGTGTTTAGATTGCCCAAAAACTTGCGAATTCGTGAAAAATCTTTGTTTAGGAGGTCTATTGGAAGGTATAAGTTTTATTGGTTGACTTGGAAATTGTGATGTAGCTGGTCTGAAACGATTAATTTTTTGGGGCTCTTGCACATCTGTAAACCCTGGTGCAATTTGTGGGTAAGAATAATTTTCATATGGGTTTTTAAACTTTTGTATTACAGGTCTTTGCTGATTATTATGTAATATTGAAGCAAAGTTCTGGGTGTACTTAAAATTTTCTTCTTCGGTGACGTATCCCATTGCACATTCCAAAGAATTGGGATTTCTTAATCTGATAATACTTTGCAATTGACCAGGAAGGCCACGAATAAAAGTTTTTAATGCAACATTGTCGTACTGGTTGCTGTATACCCTTTTGGTAGCTTCAGGTATTTCTAATGTGAAAATACTACTTAATTTAGATCCAAGTTTACTCCGGACAATTTGAATTCGTTTACCGAATTCGAGTGGAGGCTCGTTTCTGATTGGGTACAAGGTAATTAAGTCTTGCTCCAAGCAATCCAAATTTCTCTGGTCACCAAAACTTAACCTTAACGCTTGTTTTACTAAAGGCCAAGTATTAAGTTCACTTTTAGCTCCGATTAAAATCAAAGCTCTTCCTGTTAATTTACCTATTATAACTCTTAATGAATAATTTTTTATGCCATCGTCTGTGCCAAATGTATTAAACAAATATTCACAAGAATTAATAAAGATTTCCAGTGTATTCATGTCGCCATCATAATACGAAATAGTGTCGACTGTTAGTTTCATTAGTGAAATATTTATTTGTTGATCGGAATTTTCGCTAGTTGGAGACATTTTTCTGAATTGAATAAAACTAATGTTATTAAATAATTAAAAATTGATGTTGATTCGCTTAAATCTAAAAATTAATTGCCTTTTTAATTCCGATACAGGGAATAAAAAAGGGAAAGGAAAAAGAAACTGGAAGCTCGGACTCACCGTAAACCAGGTCGTGTCTTGATTCCAGGAATTGTTCTCCCTTGTGGATAGCTGCTTCCTTTTCGGGTCAACTTCTGTCTTGTCAGATGCAAAACTGCTCGATGTTGATGCCCAGGTTCTTTTTAATAGTGCTGAAGGAATTAAAATTCCAAATCGCGAACGAAAATTTGCTCGATGCAGATTTTAAAATTCACGATCGCACTATACTGCCGACTGCGCCAATTATGTTTGTTGATTAAATTAATACACGACGATTGTGTAAACTTATTATATTTAGCGGAAATATGTACAGTGGTGTGTTGCAAACTAAATCTAACAACAGAATGAATCAAGTTTCAGAGATAAAAGTCTGGAGTTTGTTAAAAAGTGGTTTGACATTTCCCACATGGTATTTTGCGAAGCAGATTCTTTACTCAGAAACCCTTAGACCCTTTCTTATCTTATAATTTACGAGGTGTATAGGCACTACTTAACCTCGCCCGGACACCCATTATCATGATCGAAAACATGCAAAAATCGGTGGGAACACAGATAAAAATGGTATGAAATTCTGCAGATGTAACTTGCGCGCCGCTATAAGAGGCCTGTCCGGATCGACTCCTCGAAGACCGGCCCCTTCTCGGCGCGACAATTACTCTGTTTACTTCAGTTAATTGTCTGATTTAGTCCGAATTTTTGAGTAAGTTGTTTATTACCACATCACTTATCGCTTCGTAGAGCGTATCGCAATGCTTCACCTCGCGTTTATTCGTATTGAAATCAGAGCGCAATCACACACGTGTTTACCTTCCGAGAGTCAACTACTTTCGGGATTTAACGAACTATTTTTAAACAACAGCAAGCTCAACGGTGGAAAATAACTAGGTTTTTCACAATGGCTAATTTGCAGAACAAAACAACATGGTGTAACCCCAGCGGAAACTGAACACCCATTTTAAAAACAGGAGAACTCTTAGTGGAATAAAATCAGATAAAAACAAAAAATGAAGCGTTAGTTGCAACTTGATGCTTCTGATGTTAGAGTCTGAATGAATATAAAATGGCCACCGGTCCTCCTTATACCCTCTAGAAGGGACGCCAACCGGTTTTTTAGCTGGATGTTGCAACTTCAGAGTCGTTGCCCAACGTGCGCCTGCAGGTAGGCAAGTCGGAGTTCTCCTGTGCATAGCATGGTCTATTTTGGGGATATCTCAACACTTTTCATAGCAGTCGTAGAAAAAGAAATTTTGAGTGTTTATCTTGCACACATTATTCGTAATAATTCGTAAAAAATGTTAGTGTCAAAAATTACAACGAAAAAACTGGGTCACGTTGATTTGTTTTGGATATTTTATTCGATTATTCCGTTTAAAATTTATAAATATAAATATATAATATAATATAATATAAAATATAATATATAATATAAAATTGAGGCACCATATTCTCGATGAAGCAGATCGCGTGAAGAACAATTTGATGTCACAGAAATCTCGGGAACAATATAAGAAATGATTGACGTTTAAGTACTAGGACTGTTGTTTTCTGATAACCGTATCATTGTTTTTCAATTGTGTTTTTTTTTTAATTTGATTGTTATTGTCCAGCATTATTTTCTTAAAGCTCATCAGGTGGGGAAATGTTTTGCGTAGTATCAAAAGTAAGTCAACTTTTTGTAAAGTTGTCCCATTTTTTAAGACTAGGTAGGTCATTACATTGACTATTCGATTGATTCGACCAATAGCCTTACAATTGAAAAATTTTTGGCCAATCAAAATCAATTGCGGTGATAATTTTACTAGTACAAGCTGCCGCCGACAATTGGACTAGTACTTTTAAGAAAAATATTCTCACAGAATAGTGCTCCGAATACGCTTCGTAGTCAAAGTTGAGTCGACAATTTCTAAGATGGTTCCAGTCATGTTCATTGCAATTGCCAATGCGACTAGTAGAAGCACTTGTCACATTTTATTCAATTGCAATGACATTCGTGACATACTTATCGTTTTATAAGTGATTATTTCCTTCACGTGTCAAAAATGAGTTTTCAACCAATGGCAGTCGTTTATTTCAGCCATTTATGTGTGCATAAATCGATTAATTGCTTCTTCCTGTTGATAAAATCCGTCTTTCGCTTGTCAAAATTTATACCACAGACCAGTGAAATTATACGTTCTTACGGAATAAATGCGGTATAACGTGTAATTATTATTTATAGCATAACTTACTACACAAAATCAGAAATTTCAGAGGTCGTCGAATCATTAAATATTACTAATAAATTAATTACTAGCAGACGTTGTCCTGCTCAAATTTCAATAAACTTGAAACAACACAAAAGTAAAAACAAATGTATTTTTTTTTATTTAGGCTGGAACAAAACAAAAAACGAATCAACTAAATATGTCGTTCCTATCGTCAGTTATGATCGAGAGTGCCTACAAATATGTATTGTCTTTTGCAATTTTCCCGAATTTTCCGACTTTTCTCTATAATTGTCTCGAATTTTATTTTCCTGAAAACTTGCAAGACCATAACGAACAAAACAAAAAAGAATTACGCATTTCCATCGTTCAAATTATTCGTTCATCGTTCATACAAAAATCCCACAGCAAAAACCACTTTCAGTTTTTTCTGAATTTTCCGATCCTCCGGGCAACTTTTCCAATTTTTCCTTCCGTAGAAACCTTATTTAGACTATTGGAAATATGAAGGAAATAGAATTAGCCAGATCGGTAAAGCCGTTCTCAAGTGATGCGCTTACTCAGGAATAGCATTTCAGTTTTGCCAGAATTTTCGAATTTTCCGGAAAACTTATAATCTTGCTTTCCGTAAAAAAACCTGACCTGGACGACTACTTACGAATATGCTAAAAAAAAATGGCCGAATCGGTCCAGCCGTTCTAAAGTGTTGCGCTTACCAAGATACAGTATTTCATTTTTATTATAAAGATTGAAGCAATCAAAAACAATTAACCTGTCAACAGTTTTATGATTTTTAGTTATTAGTGCTATGCTACCAACATAATTTATCGCTTGGTACTAGTTAAAGTAAACGCGTTAGCAAATTTACTAAAATTAGTGGACAGTAACAAAGTTTAGTTCTGGAAATAATCTAATCAAATATCACTCGACCTTCGTTTTTCGTATCCAATAAACTTTTTAAAAAAATATTTTGTTATTGACAGTTTATCTCGTTAAAATTGTGCATGTTTGTTCGAAAGATTAATTAGAACAAACATGCTCAATTCGAACTCTATAAACTATAAAAAATATCTAGGCGTAAAAGGGGTTTGCAGAAAGTGTAAATCGTACTTTCAACAGTTGATTAATCGTGACATTCCTAATCGTTAAAAAAAAAGATGAATGTGAAGGTCGTGTACTCCGATATCCTAAAAGGATATTCCAATAAGTCAAAATTGTTTGATGATGTTTTATTTCATTTTATGTGGTAGGGCATAGCCTTCCAAGGTGGGCTATATTATAGGTAAGAAAAGTGAAGGAGATGTTGTGTTAACTAAAGTTGTAATTTCAAATATAACTATGTACAATAAATTATTTTTCCGGCTCACGATAATGTAGGTCATAGTTCTAACAACGATACGTGTGGGTTGACGATTATATTATTGTTTTTTTTTATTCTTGACAACGGAACTTAATAATGAACTTTTGTAAATTATTACTTTCCTAATAACTTAAATTTGAATCGGAGCCGGGAAAATGTAATAATATAACACGGAATGTGTCGACTATTAACAATTTCGGCAGAAAACAAGTCGCGGCTTCGCCTGGGCTTCTACATATCTGCCTCAATGTTAATACGTCGTTACATTCCTTGTTACTTAAATAGCTATTATTTATTTAGCCAGCTGGAACTTCGTAAAGGTACGTGGCTAATAAGTAAAAGTGGATGTCAAGTGTCTATTTTTTTTGTACAAAATTTATTATACGTAATTGTTTATACATACATAAATAAGATTGATTTTTTAGATGGTTAACTTAAGAACTTTGTTTTTTAGAGTTTGCTATTGTCTAACTTTTTATCTTTTCGAACACTTGATCAAAGACCTTCGTGAATTTATTTTCATTTGTATAGCGCGCATATCTAGTTCAACGCTCTTTTTTTATATTATAAAAAATAAATTCATTATGGGTTTAGTAAGGTTGTTAAGTTGTTGTTTCTCAGTTTTAATTGCACGAGGTAAAGATAATACAGTTTCAGATCATATGACACTGATCATGTGAGCGAAAAGATAAAAACTCAGACAATTTCCCTTATCCACCTAATCTTAATACATTAGTTTAAAGAATATTTCAATGTTATGAAGACTTAGTTAATTATTTGTTTTTACTTGATCACCCAGTAGTATTGAGGTGTGGACAACGCTTATTTACCAATCACATTGTAATTATTTTAATTTTATCTACAAAATTACTTATGTAGAAACCTACCTAATTATGTAATTATTGTATGTATGTAATTATGAGTTTTTTTTACTGGTTTTACATAATTATCTAATATTAAATTCCTACAAATTTTGTTTTACATTTAATTATTTGATCTAATAACTTGTTTAATAATAATTCCTAAAGATTTTGTAGAAACCTTTTTGATTTCTTAGCTCCGCCTTTAGTAAAAATATAATACAAAAAATTGTGACTTTTTAGGTATCGATAATCCAATAATTACAACAAATAAATGTATCATGTATCAAGTGTGTACACACACCCTTCTTAAATCTGTATATTTAATGGCTTTGATCATCTACAATTAACCGTTAAGACAATAAAGCTCGTATTTTATGCTTCTGTTATTCCATTTTAAATGTTTTTAACACCAGCCACCAGTGATCATTGTAATTAACCATTCTCAGAACGGATTATAAAAATGACTAATTTCTTATCAGGGGATCCAAGAAAACACAACGTACGTCAAAGCACTTCCAACAAGTACATTGTATTAAGATAATGAGGTATTTTTTCCGGACGTAATAATTTTTAGGACAATAATTTTCACTTACACTTAATTTTTATTGTGAGATTACATTTGAAATACTAACCTTACAAGTGAGTATATTAAAAGCAAATCCATAATTATTGTAGTGGTTGTCCTGATATACATACATGTTACACGACTAATACCTAATACCTAATATAGGTAGCAATAACCTTGTCAGTGTATACAGAACACATTTAGAAAGAAGATGTTTTTTACTTATCTTCAGGTGTAATTATTACATTGTGATATAATTCAAAACTTGAGGACCAAAATGTCCGGTATCTCGGCCTTCATTTTGAGATTCCCTTCTTCTGATATTTTGTACCGGTAATAATTATTTATGTAAATTACAATTTCCAAGTAAAACACTAAAAATATATCATTATTAATAACAATATAGCCACAGTGAATTTTAATATACCTTCCAGGACTAAGGTGTAAATTAGAACGACTAAACCATCACCAACATCCAAAGACTGGGTAACATAGACTTGGATCACTAAATTAAGTAGAAATATATAAGCTGCTTGAAGAACTTTTGCTCTGACCCATATGTTGATCCATCGAAACTTGTCCTATAATAGCAAAATTGCGAGGGTGTCAAATTAGCTACCAAATATTTACTTTTTTCACACCAATTGTTAGAGCAATGGCAAATGGGTAGAAAAGGAAGTTGAAAGTAATTTCAACCCATACCAATCGGCTCACACCTATAAATGTTTTATGATAATATGTGATATTTTCAAACAATATACTTACTGTGTGCTGTTTCTTCATCATATGCGTGGAAAAGAAAGGCGATGAAGCTTCCTAATAGTACTGTGAGAAAAAAGGTTAAAATCTAAGAAAAATAAAATTACTTTTTTCCAATTTTCGAATGAGGACATACCAAATTAAATACCGCCACTCTGAAAGCGGTTGTTTTTGACGTTTCATCAACTCCGAAAATTTTGAACAACATGTTGCTGAAGTGTTACATTACAAAATGACGATGATTGGAAGATATTATTCCAAAATGTAATCTCTTTGACGCAAATTGAAATGTTTTAGTGGCGTCTATCTTATCTAAAATCAAAAACCGAACGTCTTAGAATTCTCATTGAGGTAGTATGACATACATCATGGGAATGGACAGTGACAAGTCGAAGATTTATGTCTGATCATTGCATTTTGTAATTTATACAGTGGCATTTAATGTGAAGTTTTCTTTCCGCTTATTTCTGTTAGAGAAGTGAGAACAATGTTCGTTACATCACAATGATGACAAGAAATTACGCATGTAGTTATACAGTTTCATATAAAATAAAATTTTCGACACTACTGACAAATTTACACATAAAAGACAAATTGTAATGTATGGTGGAAAATTCATAACAGAACATTTACATCATACAAATACAGGTAACGTCATTGGTTTGTTAACATCTTGTTTTTACATGAACTAGTTTCTATAGATTAAATTCTACAGGGTCTTCACATGATTCAAACATCCAGTTCCGTAAAACTTTGACTTTAAGGGTAACTTTTTAACAGTTTTTGGGGCCACTTTAACAGAGCGCCAAAATACGGAGTTGAGTGCGAGAAGTGCGTCGGAGTCACCTGACTTACCGACTAGTGCGACCGAGTGTGTTCGTCGTTGGTTAAAAGGAGCATCCCACGGCAAATCGGACAACATTTGGCTTTTGCATCTCCGATTTTTTCATATTTTTTTATGTTGTATTATCGGTTGAGAGAGACCTCCCTGATTTAAAAAAAAAAAAAAAATTGTCTAGCCGCTTCCGAGATACCGATTCTTAAAAAAAAGTTTTTAATTTTAAATACCCATAACTTTGTGAGAAATGGGGCGATTGGGACGTTCTTTTTTTAATTTTTCTTTTTAAACACACTTGGAAAAAAAATTCAAAACCGTATTTCTATAAGATTTTCAAGTTTTTAATATAAAATGTTGATTTCATCACTGTCCGCAACTTTTAGGCCTGGGCCGGTAATGGGATGACCATGTAATAATTTTTTTTTTTCAAATTTTTAATTTTCCAAGTACATCAGTACCTACTGAAAGTAAATAATAACCTTTTTTCAAGCCCACCAGTAATAGTTATTGTCATCTATGAAACTAAATAGATTTATCTTAATAATTTAATGGATAATTTTTTTTTAATTAAATATATTACAACATAATTATTTGAAATCATCCAACGCAATGTTTATTACCGACCCTAGTCAAGGGTTGAAATTGAAAAGTGCCAACTTTTGAACAGATACATTTACCAAATTTTTTCAAAATTAGTTTTTTCCGTTAGATATCCATTAAAAAAAATTAAATAAGAATTAATACAGTAATCATACTGTCCGTTTTTTTTATGCAAATAATTCACTCTATTCTCGTTTCCATAACAACACGTAATCTATATATTTAATCGTTGAACATGAATCAATTTGAACCAAATAAAACAGTCTGTACTGCACCGATTTTGATAATTGTTTTGTTTTTTAATGAAAGACATTGACAAGTTCTATAATTATGAAGATTACTTTCCATTTTCAAAAATTTCACAGGTTCATTAATTATTTGCAAATCATTTTAGGGGAAAAGCGGTCCATTACAGTCATCGATTTAAATGAGCGTGAATCGTTTTAAGTGAGAAGTTGGACAACTGTAGCTAAATATAGGAATCTTAGCCCCTCCCTTGAGGTTTGGTGAGCAAGTTGTGTAGGAAACTTAAGACATGCTTATTAAGACATTTTTACCTCTGGATGGATGTCTGGATCTTCACCGCACAATGAACAAGTGTTTACGCAAAACATTGTATATAAAGAAATTATTCCGTCTTAATTTTTTTAAATTATTTAGGCAGGGCAAATTAAAAATTGTAATATGTAATATGGTAACCAGTCTTTATTCAACACTGTTTACGTAAATATTCACTTTTTTTTAATTTTTACATTGATTTTATTAGCAGTTCAATACATACCACTCGAATTTCGAGTGACGGACTATCACTAGTGCTTTTAATATATCAAGTTAAATTTAGGGTGTTACTATTTGCACCACAATAGTTTAAACAAACACGTGGAAATAAAAAATTAAGTAAGTAAAAAACACGTTTAAGTTAAATAATTCTATATTGTAAAGAAGCATAATAATAATGCGGATAATGTACTAAAAGCTAAAAAATAATTAGGTAGGTACCAGGCACCAGTCATCACACCACTTTCCTCATCAATCTAGAGTATAGATCAGACTAAAATAAAATCGTGGGGCGAGTCTAATTTTTATTATCTATAGTCAACCACTCATACATACCATTATAGGTATGCTTTGGATGCATCTTCTCCATAGACAACATATATTATTTACTCAGGTTACGCTACGCCCCACAATTATTATTTTAGTCTGATTGATGAGGGCAGTGTTTAGTTTTTCTAAAGTGTACTGTGTTCCACTTACCAAGCCCTTTCATTTGATACCCATATTGAGAGGATTGAAAACTAAAAGAATATGTAATCCGCCTTTTTGTAGCGGCGGCCAAAAAAATGTAATCCGCAATTTTGTGGCGGCAGCAATCTAGAATTTCTAAATTTTTCATAGTGTACTGTATTCTACTAATTAAGCCCTTTCATTTGATACCCATATTAAAGGGATTGAAGAAATATATATTTATGTAATCCTACATTTTGTAGTCGCGGCCATCCTGGATTTTGAATTTTTTCATGGTGTACTGTGTTCTACTAGCAAAGTCCTTTGATTTAATACCCATATTGAGGGGATTGAAAAAGCATAATATGTAATCCGCCATTTTGAGGCCGTGGCCATATTGAATTTAGAATGATACTGAATATTGATAATTGTATTGTCATGAAAACTAAAGACGACCAAATTTTAGGTCAATCGGTCAACAGGAAGGGGGTAAAATTTCAATTACTAGATTTGAACCACACAAGACACAAGACATAAGACAAGACACAAACAAGGTAAGCTAAATAAAACTGTTTAAAAATAGATCCCATCGTTATCCTATTATCGGTTCAGGCCTAAAAGTTGCGGACTGAGTGACAGTTTTTTAGAAAAACATTCAAGAAAATTGATGAGTATACTTGTTTTTTGGAAATCAACATTTTATATTAAAAATATTTTTTCCATATATTTTTTCAAGCGTTTAAAAAGAAAAAGCGGCTTGACAAAAAAAATTGAAAAAAAAAACAGGGAGGCCTAGTCTCTCAACCGATACTACAACAAAAAGAATTATGAAAAAAATCGGAGATTCAAAAGTCGATTTCTTCTAGGTATCGGCTGAAAGGAAGTAAGTACTACATCGTCCATAACAAAGAAATAGGTTATTGCGTTAGTTCTACATTACAAATATACACTGTGATCATTTGATTTTTTTTTTACGCAGGGAACTGAGAAGTTTACCTCTTTGATACATATATGTTAACGCGGTTGATATATCGCGCATGCCTGAGGTGGTCAAGAGTGGGGAAGTACTGAGCGGTATTCTCCCGGGCAGACAGAGACGGGCTGCCTTGATAGCTAGTCAGGTTATATTGTTGTCTATTCATAGTTTGTTAATGGTGTTTAACATAAATTAGTATTATGAAGTCTTAAAAGCTGTTATCAGAAGTGCGATTGTGAACCCAAAGAGGCTCAGGTGTAGATGCGTCAGTGGCGAAATCCGTGGCGTACCTATGGTACTTGAAATCTAAATAAAATTGTGCAAGCGATAAGTAGAGTCTTATTCCAGTACCTACAGTAATTTGATCGGTGATAAATCCTGGAAATTGAAGGTGGTACGTGACAGAATGATGTTTTTATAGTTTCGACTCGGAAAGTTCAATAAACAATGTGAGAAAGAAAGATGTTAGTCTTTTCGAAGCATCGTAAAATGCTTTGAAATATTTATCGGAAGGTTTGACGCTTACAGTTAAAGTGTCTATTGAATTTTCAAACGGTTGTAGTCAGCAGTTCGGTAACAGATCTAATGTAGGGGAGCCTGGAAGCAAATGGTACCTAATCTGAAATACCAGGACAAAAAAAATGCTGTCAGTTTGTGTTGGCTGCTTGAATGTAGTCTGATAGTTGTTGTTAGTGCTGGAAAGAGTATTGTCAGCTTGTTTGTGTTTATTGTTAGAAGCAGAGTTCTGTTAGTTCATTTGAATTTATTGTAAAGTGATGTTGAACGAATTGTAAAGTGATGTTCAAACAATTGTAAAGTAATGTTGAAAGACTGCCCGAGATCCACTTGGTGTTAAGTTCTGTAACTACGCGATGGCAGGTGGTGAGCTTAACACGACAGGTGTGTTGATGAGTTTGCTATGATTTTGTTTACTGCCCGAGATCCACTTGGTGTTAAGTTCTGTAACCACGAGATGGCAGGTGGTGAGCTTACCACGACAGGTGTGTTGATGAGTTTGCTATGATTTTGTTTACTGCCCGAGATCCACTTGGTGTTAAGTTCTGTAACCACGAGATGGCAGGTGGTGAGCTTAACACGACACGTGTGTTGATGAGTTTGCTATCATTTTGTTTACTGACCGAGATCCACTTGGTGTTAAGTTCTGTAACCACGAGATGGCAGGTGGTGAGCTTAACACGACAGGTGTGTTGATGAGTTTGCTATGATTTTGTTTACTGCCCGAGATCCACTTGGTGTTAAGTTCTGTAACCACGAGATGGCAGGTGGTGAGCTTACCACGACAGGTGTGTTGATGAGTTTGCTATGATTTTGTTTACTGCCCGAGATCCACTTGGTGTTAAGTTCTGTAACCACGAGATGGCAGGTGGTGAGCTTAACACGACACGTGTGTTGATGAGTTTGCTATGATTTTGTTTACTGACCGAGATCCACTTGGTGTTAAGTTCTGTAACCACGAGATGGCAGGTGGTGAGCTTAACACGACAGGTGTGTTGATGAGTTTGCTATGATTTTGTTTACTGCCCGAGATCCACTTGGTGTTAAGTTCTGTAACCACGAGATGGCAGGTGGTGAGCTTTACACGACAGGTGTGTTGATGAGTTTGCTATGATTTTGTTTACTGCCCGAGATCCACTTGGTGTTAAGTTTTGTAACTACGAGTTGGCAGGTGGTGAGCTTAACACGACAGGTGTGTTGATCAGTTTGCTATGATTTTGTTTACTGCCCGAGATCCACTTGGTGTTAAGTTCTGTAATTACGAGATGGCAGGTGGTGAGCTTAACACGACAGGTGTGTTGATGAGTTTGTTATGATTTTGTTTACTGCCCGAGATCCACTTGGTGTTAAGTTTTGTAACCACGAGATGGCAGGTGGTGAGCTTAACACGACAGGTGTGTTGATGAGTTTTCAATGATGTTGTTTACTGCCCGAGATTCCTTCTGGTAATTTGCTCTGGAACCACGTGATGACAAGTGGTGAGCTTATTGCGACAGTTGGTTTGGTATTGAGAATGTAAAAGATTCCTTCTGGTAATTTGCTCTGGAACCACGTGATGACAAGTGGTGAGCTTATTGCGACAGTTGGTTTGGTATTGAGAATGTAGGAGATTCCTTCTGGTAATTTGCTCTGGAACCACGTGATGACAAGTGGTGACCTTATTACGACAGTTGGTTTGAAAATGCTGATTATTATGACAATTGTTTTGAAAATATTGCACGGATATTGTGGAGATCCGAATTTTGAACAAATAATGTTGAGTAGTTTGTTAGGGTTGAGCCCTGGTTGTTGAAAATAGGGTTAGATTGTTTTATTGATATGAAAGTTGAGAATGAAAAAGTTTTGCGTTGAGAATGTGATGAGTGGATCGCTATCTCGAGAGCGAGATACTTGTCAGTCTGGCCGTGTTAGCGCGGTTGATATATCGCGCATGCCTGAGGTGGTCAAGAGTGGGGAAGTACTGAGCGGTATTCTCCCGGGCAGACAGAGACGGGCTGCCTTGATAGCTAGTCAGGTTATATTGTTGTCTATTCATAGCTTGTTAATGGTGTTTAACATAAATTAGTATTATGAAGTCTTAGAAGCTGTTATATATGTTAATTTTGTGAACCCAGTCTGTGAACAAATAAACTGATCCACACTGTATTATTTCACTCTTTGTAATTGTTCACGTTGGTACTTGCAGCCCCCACCCTAATGTGTACCGAGGGATGGGTCAGGTACCAGCACCCCAAATTATAATCAGTATCGTTTTAGCTCTCACACTGAGGCAACCTAACTATAAGAATTACATAGTTTTAGACTGAGAAGATTTAACTTAAATCTTCTTCGTTTTTTCAATATACAGTTCGACATAGATATATTTAAATTTTAATACAGTGTGTTAAGTTCAGAGTAGTTCTTATTTTCAATCGAACCAGTCTTGATACCATAACAGTAATGCAACGAGAAACTCAAATTTCAAGAATGTTGGTGATACTATATTTATAATCGCATTTATAATGAATGTTGTATACCATTCATTCTTCCATCAGATAAACAGAATCGTACCCTGGCTATTCCTCCTTTTATATTATTTATTTCATTATATTTATAACTATTGTTTTTTTTTTCGTTTTACGATCTCTGGATTAAATTTCCCTTTACCAAAGAAGAATCACAGTTCACAGTTTAATTAGCTTCTTCGTTTCGTTATACAATACAATAATTATGCAAATGATTTCTATTACAATAAACATTCTTACGAATTAGGAATATATTTATAACTTGTACATGTTTTTAGGATATTAGTTCCTTACGTCAAATATGAGTTTACATAATATATGAAACTTTACTAACATGTAGTTGCTTATTGTCTGATAACATCATTATTCGCTGGTAAATATACAGGATGTTCCACAATGTTTCAAGTCAAGATAACTAATAACATGTGTTTAGGAGCGAAGCAATGAAGCATTAAAACAGTAGTAGTAGTTTTCCGAAATTTTGGCTTTATAAAACTTTTTCGAATACCCTGTGCACATACGAGTATATTAATATCTACTTTTAAAGCGACTGATATTCAACACCCTCAATTAATTCTTCGGCTTGTAAGCTCCTGCTAAAACGATGTACTCTACAGATGCTGTATATCTTCATTACTAAAAAATACAAATTTATATTTAAGTGTACAAAAGTATATTTAGCTGTGTTCGCGGAACCAGTTCAGAACCATTACGCATGCGCATTGGAAGAAACAGCGTTCGCGGTTCGCCAAATTCTGAATTTGAAATAAGATTTGGGCGTTCGCGGATAATATCGAACGGTTCATTATTACATATTGATTCAGAAGCGATCCTGGCAGTTCTAGGACTGTGGTAGGGACTAATAATTCGGTTCGGCTGTTCATGCACAATTTCGGTAAAAGTTGTTTTCGATAAACGTCGGTTTATCAGTTGTAGGTGCAACGATCTCTAGTAAAGAGTGCTCCCTTTTCCACTTGGGCTCCCTGAGGCCCTCCTGTCTTAGGGGTGTACCAAGGGGGGGCACCTGTCCCATGTGGGTCCCAAGGGTGTCCAAAGCTCGCTTATTGTCACAAGGGCCCCCCTGTCCCAAAGGTGTCCCAAGAGAGCTCCTCTGTCCCCAGGTGACCCATCTATTACGACGATCCCTAAGTGGACTACGGTATACTGGGTTGCCTACCTACA
This sequence comes from Diaperis boleti, assembly GCA_963583935.1. NCBI lineage: Eukaryota > Metazoa > Arthropoda > Insecta > Coleoptera > Tenebrionidae > Diaperis > Diaperis boleti. The sequence continues at coordinate 20,007,271 of OY757246.1, read as the reverse complement.
CGGTTTATATGGTAGCTCCTCGTCCCAAGGGGTCCCCTTGTTTTAGTTACCGTAACATATTTTTTTTTTAGTGAACCCACCTACCCCCGATATTTTTGCGCTTGTTTGTTGGTTCATCTAGACTAGCATTTTAGAATTTTTCATGTAACAGTTCAAAATTTTCGTTCGCGGTAAAATAAAATCCCGAACCGGCTCATAATCGGGCATGCGCTTTATGACAATCCGGAATAGTTCTGAACTAGTTCGGAATCGATTCAAATTGTGAACAGCGAACAAAGCTATTATGTTATCATAATATATACGTACTGCAATATGACGGAAAGAAAATCATGTAATGATTAGTCAATTCGACATATATCAAATTTGCTGAAACCACCGTTATTTCAATCACAGTGAACAGGATCCAACATGTAAAGGCAATACTGGATGGCTAAAACAATAGCAAACATGTTCTAAAATTAATTGATAACAGCAGACAATTACAAAAATAGTATGAAGCTCCAACAACTCTGTGTCACAGACGTTAAATATTGTAATAAATTTTAGATAAGATTACTTGGGAAATAACAAGTTACAATCGAACATAAAACTTACATTACAGACTTACCCTTCTTAGAATGATCATGAGGCCAATTTGAAATACCACACTGGTTAGAAAGATAGATGCGATAGGTAAATATCTTCCAAAACCTAAAAATTAAGGGTACTTTATTTTGTATTTGTATTATATTGTTTACAGCTACTTGAAAAGTTAAGTAAAATGCATAGTGCAACAAATAAATAATAACATGTTTTTAAAATAGTTAGAAATATATACCACCGCATTGTTAGTTAATAAAACAGTTTTGAGAAACCTTTATGCTTGGAATGTACACAATATTATAACTGTCTATCAGTATATTGATAACGATAAACAACTAATCAATATCTGTAATGTTTGTTCAGAATTATTTTTTGGGGTCATAAAAAATGTAAAATAGTTAAAAGTCATTTGAATTGTTTGCAGGATGAGCTAAATTATTCTGTCTGAATCCGATCCCATTCATGTTCGATGTGTCTAGTTACCCTTGTCGTGTGAGGACGCGCGTTATCTTGCTGGAAGATAGGGTTTTGCAGTTTCTGTGGATGAGGCAAAAGAATTGCCAAATTGCCAGAGGAAAAAAAACAGATTTTTGTTCCAATTTTAATGATTCTTTGTTTACATTACGGTCGCACAAAATTGAACCTACAATCAATAATAGTATTTAGTTTTATAAATTTTTATAAATAACTCAAAAATTTAGATTGATTGGTGCTTGATTCACCGTTTTGCTCTCCCAGTACCTATCGGGCGCGGTCGCCAGCGGTACGCGCAATGGATACGTGTAGCCACAAATTTCGAATTACCAAACATTATAGAATCGATCGAGTCAAGTAAACTGCTATGATAAGGTCACTTAAGAAAGAAAGAAATCATTTGCTGGAAGAAGTATTTAATTACATGTTCACGGATTTTTGTGTTCCCGACTGATGCAACAAGTTGTGCAGATAAAAGTGAAGTAAGTATAGAGAAAAGGGCAGAGAAGGAAACAGCAACAAGGAGAAGAGAGATACCAACGAAAGGTAGGAAGAGGAGAAAGAAATGATTCTGGGGAAGAAGACGGGTCAATGTTTTTATCAATATTAGAATAGCAGCAACATCTATGAGGCATTAGAGCAAGTGTATGAACAAAGAAAGTAGAAACCATAAACAGAGGAGGGCAGAATAGGAAGACGAGAAGAGGAAGAAGAGAAGATACATATCTAATATAAGTAAAATAACAGCAAGATCGCCAGAAGCAGATAAGAAAATAAACAGTAAAAGGGAGAGAAGCATGGAAAAGTTGGAAGAAATAAAAAAGAATCTAATGCAAGAAATGAAGGAGATAAGTACGAGTATGAAGGAGAGAGAGAAAAAGAGAGACACAGTTGGAAGGGAAAGTAGAGTCTGACGAAGTATGAAGAAAATAGAAGTAACATGATAACAGGATAGGACGGGATGGGGGGAGGATTTTCTGCGAAAAAATGTAGGAGAGATCAAAGTCAAGGATTGTCACAGTATGAATAGAGATTAGAAACTAGCAACGAGTAAGGAGAATGGGTCTATAGAGTCATCAGAATAGAAACGGTGAATAGTAAACGAAAAAGCATCAGAAAAATTAGAAAAAATCTGAGTAGGATACAGGCTTGTAAGTTACAGAAGGGGTAAAGAGAGATATTGTTTACAGCCGTGTAAAATTTCATAACAACATCGTTGATGGTTTTGGAGATGTATCTCGGTTTAACCGAATACATAGTTTTCATCTTTTGTAAACAAGACTATTCCAATTTAAAATTTGTAAAAAATAGTCTGTGTAAGCTACAGGCTTGTAAGTTACAGAATGGGTAAAGAGAGATATTGTTTACAGCCGTGTAAAATTTCATAACAACATCGTTGATGGTTTTGGAGATATATCTCGGTTTGGCCGAATACATAGTTTTCATCCTTTGTTAACAAGGCTATTCCAATTTCAATTTGTAAAAAATAGTCTGTGTAAGCTACAGGTCTGTAAGTTACAGAAGGGGTAAAGAGAGATATTGTTTACAGCCGTGTAAAATTTCATAACAACATCGTTGATGGTTTTGGAGATATATCTCGGTTTGGCCGAATACACAGTTTTCATCTTTTGTAAACAAGACCCAATTTAAAATTTGTAAAAAATAGTCTGTGTAAGCTACAAGCTTGTAAGTTACACAAGGGGCAAAGAGAGATATTGTTTATAGCCGTTTAAAATTTCATAAGCATATCGTTGATGGTTTTGTAGATATATCTCGGTTTGGCCGAATACACAGTTTTCATCTTTTGTAAACAAGACTATTCCAATTTAAAATTTGTAAAAAATAGTCTGTGTAAGCTACAGGCTTGTAAGTTACAGAAAGGGTAAAGAGAGATATTGTTTACAGCCGTGTAAAATTTCATAACAACATCGTTGATGATTTTGGAGATATATCTCGGTTTGGCCGAATACACAGTTTTCATCTTTTGTAAACAAGACCCAATTTAAAATTTGTAAAAAATAGTCTGTGTAAGCTACAGGCTTGTAAGTTACACAAGGGGCAAAGAGAGATATTGTTTACAGCCGTGTAAAATTTCATAACCATATCGTTGATGGTTTCGGAGATATATCTCGGTTTGGCCGAATACACAGTTTTCATCTTTTGTAAACAAGACTATTCCAATTTAAAATTTGTAAAAATAGTCTGTGTAAGCTACAGGCTTGTAAGTTACAGAAGGGGTAAAGAGAGATATTGTTTACAGCCGTGTAAAATTTCATAACAACATCGTTGATGGTTTTGGAGATATATCTCGGTTTGGCCGAATACACAGTTTTCATCTTTTGTAAACAAGACCCAATTTAAAATTTGTAAAAAATAGTCTGTGTAAGCTACAAGCTTGTAAGTTACACAAGGGGCAAAGAGAGATATTGTTTACAGCCGTTTAAAATTTCATAAGCATATCGTTGATGGTTTTGTAGATATATCTCGGTTTGGCCGAATACACAGTTTTCATCTTTTGTAAACAAGACTATTCCAATTTAAAATTTGTAAAAAATAGTCTGTGTAAGCTACAGGCTTGTAAGTTACAGAAAGGGTAAAGAGAGATATTGTTTACAGCCGTGTAAAATTTCATAACAACATCGTTGATGATTTTGGAGATATATCTCGGTTTGGCCGAATACACAGTTTTCATCTTTTGTAAACAAGACCCAATTTAAAATTTGTAAAAAATAGTCTGTGTAAGCTACAGGCTTGTAAGTTACACAAGGGGCAAAGAGAGATATTGTTTACAGCCGTGTAAAATTTCATAACCATATCGTTGATGGTTTCGGAGATATATCTCGGTTTGGCCGAATACACAGTTTTCATCTTTTGTAAACAAGACTATTCCAATTTAAAATTTGTAAAAATAGTCTGTGTAAGCTACAGGCTTGTAAGTTACAGAAGGGGTAAAGAGAGATATTGTTTACAGCCGTGTAAAATTTCATAACAACATCGTTGATGGTTTTGGAGATATATCTCGGTTTGGCCGAATACACAGTTTTCATCTTTTGTAAACAAGACCCAATTTAAAATTTGTAAAAAATAGTCTGTGTAAGCTACAAGCTTGTAAGTTACACAAGGGGCAAAGAGAGATATTGTTTACAGCCGTTTAAAATTTCATAAGCATATCGTTGATGGTTTTGTAGATATATCTCGGTTTGGCCGAATACACAGTTTTCATCTTTTGTAAACAAGACTATTCCAATTTAAAATTTGTAAAAAATAGTCTGTGTAAGCTACAGGCTTGTAAGTTACAGAAAGGGTAAAGAGAGATATTGTTTACAGCCGTGTAAAATTTCATAACAACATCGTTGATGATTTTGGAGATATATCTCGGTTTGGCCGAATACACAGTTTTCATCTTTTGTAAACAAGACCCAAATTAAAATTTGTAAAAAATAGTCTGTGTAAGCTACAAGCTTGTAAGTTACACAAGGGGCAAAGAGAGATAGATATTGTTTACAGCCGTTTAAAATTTCATAAGCATATCGTTGATGGTTTTGTAGATATATCTCGGTTTGGCCGAATACACAGTTTTCATCTTTTGTAAACAAGACTATTCCAATTTAAAATTTGTAAAAAATAGTATGTGTAAGCTACAGGCTTGTAAGTTAAGGAAAGGGTAAAGAGAGATATTGTTTACAGCCGTGTAAAACTTCATAAGCATATCGTTGATGGTTTTGTAGATATATTTCGGTTTGGCCAAATACACAGTTTTCATCTTTTGTAAACAAGACTATTCCAATTTAAAATTTGTAGAATATAGTTTGTGTAAGATACAAGCTTGTAGGTTACACAAGGGGCAAAGAGAGATATTGTTTACAGCCGCTTAAAATTTCATAAGCATATCGTTGATGGTTTTGGAGATATATCTCGGTTTGGCCGAATACACAGTTTTCATCTTTTGTAAACAAACTATTCCAATTTAAAATTTGTAAAAAATAGTCTGTGTAAGCTACAGGCTTGTAAGTTAAGGAAGGGGTAAAGAGAGATATTGTTTACAGCCGTGTAATATTTCATAAGCATAACGTTGATGGTTTTGTAGATATATCTCGGTTTGGCCGAATACACAGTTTTCATCTTTTGTAAACAAGACTATTCCAATTTAAAATTTGTAAAAAATAGTCTGTGTAAGCTACAGGCTTGTAAGTTACAGAAAGGGTAAAGAGAGATATTTTTTACAGCCGTGTAAAATTTCATAACAACATCGTTGATGGTTTTGGAGATATATCTCGGTTTGGCCGAATACTTAGTTTTCATCTTTTGTAAACAAGACTATTCCAATTTAAAATTTGTAAAAAATAGTCTGTGTAAGCTACAGGCTTGAAAGTTACAGAAGGGGTAAAGAGAGATATTGTTTACAGCCGTGTAAAATTTCATAACCACATCGTTGATGGTTTTGGAGATATATCTAGGTTTGACCGAATACATAGTTTTTATCTTTTGTAAACAAGGCTATTCCAATTTAAAATTTGTAAAAAATAGTCTGTGTAAGCTACAGGCTTGTAAGTTACAGAAGGGGTAAAGAGAGATATTGTTTACAGCCGTGTAAAATTTCATAAGCATATCGTTGAAGGTTTTGGAGATATATCTTGGTTTGGCCGAATACACAGTTTTCATCTTTTGTAAACAAGACTATTGAAATTTAAAATCAATAAAATCGGAGTAATAAAGTAATAAATGGAAAACAAAGAAATCGGCTAACTGAATATAGTGATATGATTTCCAAAAATCACATAAAAAATGACAATCTGCTGTAGTGGTTTGTAGCGATCCAGTGGCTTAATAAAAATTTTGAAAACGGTTGAATAGGTCGGAATGGAGTAATTGCATGAACCCCCACGTTTATCAACGTTGTCAAAATAGTTTGCGAAAGCATAATATTATGTCGATGCCGTTGTAATCATTATTGTATACTTACTTGTAATCGGTAAGTTCTAGGTATACTTTATTAAAATTTTACCGTTTTTAACAAAGGCCACATACACACAGTTTATTTGACTTGGTATTTATGTGCATTCTGCCTGCTTGCGTTCGTCCGTGCCGTTCAGTAGCGGCGGATATCGTGTGGTACTTGGGGAATTTGCCCTAAGCAAATAAAAAAAAAATAGGATCATTTTTATAATTTTTATATTTGCTTAGTTTTTATTAAAGTTATTGTCGGTATTTTTGTGACATTGTATATCTATCTATTTTTTTGAAGTACTATAATAATTAATAAATATACGATGTCAATCGAAAATGTAAAAAATTAAACTATCTACACATTCAGCTAACAAGTAGTTTGTATTTAATTTTCTACTAGAAAAGAATCTGTATCTGTATCTCTAAACTTCTCACTATCTTTCTGTGTAACCTCATACCTTCATACTCTTCCTTTTAGATCGCCAATTATTATTAATAAATGTGTTTACAATTTTTTATTCATACTACCGTTACTTACAATATTATTTCTGATGTAATATTGTTGTAATCTGGAGGTTTCGTATCATCTGAAGATCAAAAATTAAAAAAAAAAGAAAAACAAAGAGGAAGGTGCAATAGAATAATGATGACGATTACGAGCTTCTTCACAAATTATTCTTGCACTTTGATGATTTGGCTCTTACATTAATACTAGTTTAAATAAATTAAAATCTTTTAAATATTGGCCTGTCGAATAATTATTATTATTCGACTATTATTAATTGTTGTAAAAGAAATAAAAAAATAAAAACAAATATGTGTAAAAAATAAAATGTATAATATGAGTATTTACACTAGATATTACAAATGCGACTTAGATCATTACATTCACAGACACTTATTACCAACCCTTTGAGAGGGCGACTCCATGGCCTCCACTTAAAACAGCGCCAGAGCCCAACCCAACTCCATGTCCCAATCCGGAACCCAAGCTAAGTCCGTAGCCGGAGCCGAGTCCGTAGCCGGAGCCAAGTCCGTAGCCGGAGCTAAGGCCGAGACCGGAGCTAAGGCCGAGACCGGAGCTAAGGCCGAGACCGGAGCCAAGGCCGAGACCGGACGAAACTCCATAAGCTGCACTACCAAGACCGATTCCGGAGCTGACAGCGACGGGTTGGGCAACTGGGACGGCAACTGGCGTTGGTACTCTGACTGGGACAGGTTGTGGAATAGTCACGGGGTAGGGTTGCGCCACAGGTACTGGAACAGCATGTGGGACCGGAACGGAGACTGGCACAGGTTGAGGTACTGGTACTGGACGAGGTACTTCCACTGGAACAGTACGGGTGACGGTCACCGGGTATGGTCTAGGCACGGCGACAGGAACTGGACGAGGCACCGAAACAGGCACAGGTTGGGCTACTGGCACAGGGACGGGGCGGTTGACGGTCACAGGATAAGGTTGAGGCACAGGGACGGGGATGGCACGGTTGACTGTTGAGACAGTGTTGAGGCCTCCGCTCACGAGACCTGCACCTCCTAATCCGCTGAGACCGATGGCACCACCGCCGAGACCAATGCCTCCACTGCTGAGACCAATGGCCCCACTGCTGAGACCAATGCCTCCACTGCTGAGACCAATGCCTCCACTGCTGAGACCAAGAGATCCGCCGCTAAGGCCAATGGCACCACTGCTAAGTCCAAGGGTTGAGCCACCAAGTCCGTACCCTCCGGATATCAACCCTCCTCCACCGAGATGTCCGATTCCTGCTCCATATCCAAGTCCCAGAAGTCCCCGTTTGTCCTTCTTGACATCTCCGCAGGAGATGCAGCTGACTACGGTGAGTACCAAAGCAATCTGAAAATAAATTAAATTCATTTTATACCGTTCAGGTTTTTTAACTGTAACGCGAGTTCTTACTTGGAATGCCCTCATTGTTATCTTGTGTGTCTCAAGTGAATGTGACGAAGGCACAACGTTTTTGACTTTTATACGAGTCTGGGCGTTTGCCCCTCTTTGTGCACGGCAGGGACTTCTGATTATGAGATGTATCTTAGGATTTTAACTTTCACTGATACATATGCGCAACCGGAAGGTTATCCATAACTTACAGTATCATAATTTGGGGTCAGTTTTGCTCATTTTCAGCTTCTTCACCTTTCCCTGTCACGTGTGAAATTAATATTATTAACCGGTTACAAGAGGCGTAATTTATGTTGTCGCTATCGCATTGTCTAAATTTAAGGGTTCCGCCGAAAATAAAACCAGTTCTGGTGTGCGACATCAAAAGTCGTAAATTAATAGGCATAAGTGGATGGAGCTACACGCTTTCTACCAATAAAGATACACGACTTTTTGATAAATTTACATTAACACTTAATTGCAGATCGTCTCAGTTATGCGGTCATTCAAAATTTTAAGAAAGAGGCCATTTAGATAGCAGACCACTTTTCAAATTCCCAATGCCATAAATTTGGCTACTTTCCCTATTATCGCCTAACTTAATTATGCTAATGTTGCCAAAATGTGGATGATTCAATTTTTAACAGGATTTCAGTTTGGGACGGTCACGTTATATAATTGCTTGCAAGATGTACTAGCTGTGTAACCATAAAATATAAAACTGGAGTTTCCGGTTGCTTATAGTTTTTCTTAGGTAAAACAACCTGAAACCATAATAACGATTATTTGTCAATTTTTACATTATGAAGGATTTTCATGTTGTAGGTGCGTTCCCATGTTAGTCAACGGGGGATAATTATTTCAACACCTACTGGACAGGCGATTCTTTGTTTCATGTAAATGCAAACTAACGCACAAACTAAACATTTTACTGGACTTTCCATGAAATTTGACACAAACTTGCGACACATTTATTTGCAATTCAAAAACAATTCAGTTTGAACTTACATAAGTCCCGAAATCAACTTAATCAGACAGAAAAATGTCAAAGGTGATGCATATAGATATCAAAAATCTGAAGCAGTCACAATGGTAGCATTAGATCGAAGGTCTGATTTCGATGTGAAATTTTTGTTCGCGAGGTGTAACAATCGAAAATCTTTCCTAACAGAGATAACTGATCTATTGGTCAGCCATTAACCAGTGCACTGCTTTGAATTTATTACCTGCAGTGGCTATCACCTATTTACGGTTCTACATTCCTTTTATGTAAATGTAATATAGTAGAAGATGTGGAGCATGTGATGTAATCTGAATCAATTACAAGTGTAAAGTTTGTCCTCAAAGATGAAAAACAAGCGCTGAATTCTGGGTTGCATAGCTCGGAGATCGCGGACCAGTAATTGTGTTACTGGAATGTCCGAAAGTAATAAATCGTCCAAGTTTGCCGAAATTAATGCGAATTGTTAGCCTACTTAAAGTGGTTGGTTGTAGTTATTTATTTTTTGTATGATTTTTTGATGACAATTTATTTAATTTCGTTCATAATATTATACTGGATTTTATTGATAAAAGTAGTTGCTAATTCGTGAAATCAGCAAAAACTTTAAATACCAAAATTCAATACAATTTAGATATTTTTGCGCCGTGATAACTATTGTTACCAGAGGAAAACGGAAATTCAAAAATAAAAAAAAGTATTTCGACTTATACGCTATAAGCTATAAGTAATATTACACGTCAAACACGTCAAGACTTTTTAATTCACTAATTTCCCATAAGTGAGGGAGCCAAAAGTACTAGCACATAAAAAAATTATCTGGTTAATTTGATATATTGATAATATTTAGGTTTTGACACCTATTGTTAACAAATAGCTCGAGACTTTGATGATGAGTCATAATAGTCCGACAGTTCCAAACAAGTATGATTTACACTTGCGAAAATTGTGAAGACATTGTCCTTATACTTAAACATATTTTAATTTTGAAAGCACGTATATAATTTTAAAAGGTATATAAGAAAAGATTCTGTTCAAATGATGGGTTACACAAACGCTCATTTCGCAAATTGTCTCGCAACTTGTTTCTGAATAGAATATAAATTTTAATTTTATTTTTGAAATTCATAGTTGACAAATTTTAAACCGAGTAAGAGGTTTAAGTGCGGTAATATCGCTCACTCAGATACACCCCAAAGAATAATCGCGTGTGTCTACGATGCTAGAAACCTTTGCATCATCCTATTACAGAATCGTTCGAACAAGACCAACATTTATTGCCAAGTTTATGCTCTATTTCTTGTTGATAGAAAGGATTATAAATAGAAAATTCTCCCGGTTTTGATTTTGGAAAAAATAATTATCCCAATAAACCAGTTCACACCATTTTAGGCGACAACACAGAATGGCTTAATAAATCGTAAATATTAGCAAAAATAATTTTAATATAGTTAGTGCGCACAAGTTGTTATTGTACTTGTTACAGTTACGCAAATTGACGCTAAGTGGGTAAATATGCCAAAGTACGATTAAAATAACAGCAATTAGCAAGATATCGGTACACTTTATTTTTATATAAAACTGAATTACAGAACCACGCATTCTTAAATAATTACTGTTCAATTAAAGAAAATATGACTTATTCATGGCTAACTGATTGGTAAACATTCAAACATTCACGTTCACTGTCACTATGTGTAACAGATTTTATATAAATACATCTTGATTTATTATGCATTCAGAGATTCATAAGAGACAACACTGAGAGTAGTCAGATCTTGATCTCGGAGAAAGCATTTAGACGTAAGCTAGAAATATCTCTGACATAGATTTGACTTTGCAACAATACCTGTGGGCTCGTTTTGAAAATTTTATTCCAGCCTATTTTGTATGTTTTAAGAATAATTGCGGTGGTGTGGAGTTATGTCATGCCGCACTCCAATAGTCAAGTTCAGACATTTGCAGCTGTAGTATTCACTTAATGTAAAAAACATTATAAAAAGTGGTAATAATAAAAATATTACAATTAATATAAGTGAAAGGAAAACATGTGTTACGTGGTTAAAAGAATAAAAAAAAAAGAAAAACAATTTCAAAATTTTGAATTAATAGATCACCATTATAGAGAATTTTAAACCAAAATGATTATAAACCTCTTTTGTTGTTATCTCGAATATTTTACTAATGTCTGATGTCTTACTTATACCTTTATAGAGCTAAATAATAGATATTACAGTTTGCTTCACAGCTTTTATAACCAACAAATCATGACTAAAAGGTATTTCCGTTTCTTGTCTTTGTCTGTAAAACAACCTTCTCGAAAGGTCATTAGGTAGTGGCGGTTTCTCGCCATTAGTAATAACCAAAACTGACGCCCCTCTAATTCTGGAATTTAGCTAGTTCTGATCGATTCAAACATAACTCAAAAGCTTTTGAAAGCAGGTAGTCCTAAAATTAATATACATACTTCATAGGCGAATAAACTTTTCAGATATTTTTTTTATGTCTGATAGATCCGTAAATTGATTTCTTGTAATTTTTTAATCGAAGCCTGTATGTGTCATATATCTAATTATTAGAAGCGAAAACAAAATTGTCTGTAATTTTTACCAGTAAATTATTATTGTTATCGCGAGTTTCCTAATTGTCTTAGACAATTGTGGGGGATTAAAAGTTACATTTCCAAAATTATTGGAGATACTACAGCAATTACATCTAAACGGATAGCGTGACCACTGCAGCTTCAGTGTCGTCACTTATTAATAATTTATAAAGACAGTTTCATCGATCGCCATTTCCGGGTGAATGAAAACGGGTTTAAAGTTCAGGAGGAATTTTAAATGCACAATTACATATTCGTACGACAATGCAAATGTTCAGGATCTGTTCAGCTAGTCTCAGGACACGCCCTTTTCGCGCGCAATTTAATTGGATCATTTTCTGGAAAATATAGTAAAAACGTAACCTTGATAATAAAAGAAAATCCAATCACCGACAACCAGGAACTACAATTTCCATTTATGCAGCTACAAAGTCGGCGGGTAATTAACAGCCAAAATGTTGCAACCATGCCCGATGTTTCAGATAAACGAGTCATGGGTCTTAAACGCGACCAATTACAAGGTGGGTGGCGGCCGGCCACTTCTTCAAAAATCCCATGAAAGTAGTCGCTGCACTCATGTACTCATGATATTGTTACGTTTGGCCGCAAATCAAGTTGTGTTACGTAAAGCAACGCCAAAACGAGAATTACTTGCACCGAGATGTCTTCCTGTAACTGGAAGAATTCTTGTTTACGATTTTGGTTCATTACGCTTCGGTAAAATGACCACTGGCAAGACACTCAATAAATTTTAGAACAATGCTAACTTTCACACTGCCTACTTAACTTGAAATGAAATGGTAAATTTTTACGTAAGGTGCAGGCAGTACACGAAAATTATGATGGGGAAGTTTGGGAAGACCAGAAAGTGTTTTTGGGTCAAGGAAAACATATTCAGTCGTCATTCCGTCAGTAAAGCAAAAAAACTCTAAAAACTCTTCTTGGTTATGCGCAATAATAAGTTGTTTAGTTATCATTTGCAAGCTTTTCCCAAATGCAAAATAAAGTCGTTCAGTTGGTGAAATAATAATAAATAGTAAAAGTAGAAGGTCATTTGGTACGGCACCGTGTCCGTCAACATACAAACATGTAATATTTTCACGAAAAATTACACTACAAACTTTAACTTTTTGTCTGTTGCATTAGGTGTTTCTAGTGATTTATTCATGTTTGGATTACATAAAGAGTAATTTACATTCGTCATACATCAAGTATACTTATCTGGCGAACTTAAAATAATAGAATACCTTCAAGATTCGAACAGTGCGGTAACGAAGGTGCGTAGTGAAGACTACGATTTTTTCGTCGCGGTTGGAAAGGGAGTGAATTTCCCGTATTTCTAGTGTTATAATTTGTTATCACGCTGGTTACTATCAGCCTGTAAATATCAAAACTTTAACAGAATGCTCAATGCGTGTATAATTTTTGAACCTCCCAAAGGCCGTTTCAATCCAGCCGGCGCCACAGATTTCCCGTTTTAACCATCGCGCTCTTTGAAACTAGAGGACACCTCTGTTTTGCTGGACCTAGCGCCGATGGTGTAGTTTGGGTTGGATTCTGAACTGACCTCAGTTTGGTACTAAGATGCAGGTTTGCAGATTTACCATTGGCTGTTTAGTATTTCTCCAATGCAGAATTTCTAGCCAACAAAATCATTTTTGAGATTTCACAGAACAGTAAGGCCCATAAACTCCTTTGTTTATTTAATGTAGTATTTTTTTTCTTTTGTTTTGTAGCCGTTTTCCAGTATTTTTTCCAATATGTTTTTCTTGTGGGTCAATAAAATTCTTTCTAATCTTTTGTTCATTCATTAATTAATTTTCCCACGATTTCATTATCTTTCTTCGACAGCAAGAACGTTTCAGAGAAAAACGATTTATAATATAAACAAAATTCTCTGGCCACTGTCTGTTTTGCGACCAAAAGTGGCCCAGCTGAAATTTGCGCTACGGTCTGGGCATACACTTGACCCATTACTACACTGACTGCATGAAATTGCAAAAGTTTAGATACATTTGGACCAAATATATTTTTTAAATATTATAAGTGGTGTTAGGTTATTTATTACAAACTACCTAGCTGACTAGACAGACGTTGTCCTGTCTAAAGTTCAATAAATTTGTTTTTGGACAGATGGACACAAGAACAAAAAAAAAAGAATTTAATTTTAACTTAGGGTGGAATGCGTTTTTCCCGTTTTTTTTTTAGATTGAAAACATTCAAATGAGTTATTTTCCATCCCGGGAACATAATGAACAAAACAAAAAAAACATTGTGTCCGAATTTTCCAACTTTCCTTTGTAATTTTCTCGAATTTTATTTTCCTGAAAACCCTTCTAAAACCATAACGAACAAAACAGAAAAAGAATTACGCATATTCATCTTTCGAATCGTGAGTTAAGGTCTCAAAAATCTCAGAAAAAGCACTTTAATTTTTTCCCGACTTTTTATATTTTCCGGGCCACATTTCTTATTTTCTTTTCGTAAGAATATTATTTGGACTACGAATATTAAAAAAAATTTGCTAAATGAGTCCAGCCGCTCTCAGGTAATGTGCTTACCAACGAACACCATTTCATTTTTATTATATAGATGTAACACAATAACACAAAAATAATCGAAGTACTCCAGATTACAACATAAATTGCGAGAATTGAAATAAAATAACAAAAATATTGAACAACTTCAAGTTTCCATCAATGAACGTCCGAACATTAGCACACATACAATTTAGGACGCAAAAAAGACCAAATAGGAAAGAAATTTTGCGCTCATATTATATTATACATCTCCGGCGGCTTATATTTTTTTATTTTTTTTAAAAAGCTGGGTGTAATTCTACCATCCCCTTCTACAATTGGACGTTGGCTATGCAGGCATAAATTTCTTCCCGGTTTTGATAATATTCTCTTTCAACAAATAAAACATAATTTCAATGGAAAAAGTGCAATGGAGAAAAAAATTGTTCACAAAACTTACAGCAACATATATACAGGTTTAACAGCACCTTCTCCCAATTTTGTAAATAATATGTATTGTAGATATTTGTCTAAAGATTTTTGAAAAAGAAATTGATTTTTCTTACCATACAGCGAATATAAACAGTATATAATAGACGTGATGAAAAAATCACGAAGTAAACACTGGTTTTTAGATAACGAATCTTGTTTGGAAAATAAAATGTATATAATCGAATTGCTGATTATTTGTAAATTGTTGTAAAACAAATGTCAAAAATACAGCAAAACATTCAAAAGCTAGTGCCAAATTAAAAGTGTTAAATAACAAATGACCTGTAATTTTTTTAATTACATTGTTAATTGTATTTCATTAAACTAGAAATTAAGATAAAACTTTAACTAACAAAAAATCAGATATATTTTATTATTTAAGAAAAATATTGTACCAAATTCGTATAGCAAATCTAGTCCAATTTATTTTATGCTATAAAATGTTAATTTGATGTTAATAAAATGTTCATTTTCTGTTAGAGTTGGTATTAAATTTTGTAACTACACGTCCCTATTAAATTATTATTTATTGCTTAAAAATACACCACACCGATCTTGAAATTTGTGCACTCAAAACATATGTCAATGGCGTTCTATAGCCGAGACGAAAACCGATTTCATTTTCGTTCCAGGGGTGCCGCGCCATCTATTACCAAAATAGCTTAGAGAATTTCGATGAGAAATTATTTTATTTCATTTTTTGTTTGACACCCCATCTTACGGACATCCACAAACTGCCGAAAAGTCACGTGACAGGGATCGCAAAATCCCGTGAAGTTGAGCATTCTGTTAGAGTATTGATATTCAATGTATGAGCCGAGTACTTTAAGAATTCTCCTTCGAGAAAACCAAACCATGAAAAATATACGAGGAGGGAAAATTAATATTCCACGCCGAACGAAAAAATCTGTAGTTTCGACTCAATGACTCAGATTCGCCTCTTCTTTTGCAAACCATGTCTGCATGTCCCCACAAAAAACTACCGTAGGTGAGAATAGACTGTATAAGAGAATGGTGAGTAGGATATAATACTATAATATATATAAGTAGGATATTGTGTTCTACATATTAGAGGCAACCCTTCCCGCTATGTAATCAATACCAGACTCAAACTTCATCTTAAGATCGAATTTTATTTTTAGAACTTCTCAGGATGTGTTGTGATTGTGATGGTTGTGTTGTAATTCATTTTGAACAGGAAGGCCGTTGATGTATATCAGAAAAAAGCGGAAGCCCCAGTTTAAAGCCCTGAGGTACTCCATGCTTGACAAGCTCTCTCAGACAGGACACCCCCATTGAAAATCTAGAAACGATTTTTGAAGTAACTATTCTGCAATAAGAGACTTCTCCCATTGACTTCATAGGCAGAAAGTTTGTCGCACAATATTTGATTATTCACACAGTTAGAGACCTTGTTGAGATCACATGAGAAGATAGAGACAATATAGTGACTTTCCACAGAGTCACCATTCTGTCCCACAAATCAAACCCTCATTCCCGTGTGTGGTTCGGGACATCACGGTCGAGGATGTTGTTGAGGCCTACCGCGAGGCGGGCCACTCCGTGGAGCAAACATACCAACCAACCCGACTCTTTCGGTTGGTAGCCCGAGACCCTCAAACGGATATACTCCTCCTTTTTCCATAAGATCCGACGGTGCAAACAGTCAAAAATTCCTTCTCCTAATCCAACGGCATGTGCAGGTGCCAAACAGTCGTACATACCAAGAACTGCCCCAATTATTGTTACGGCCATTTCTCGTTAAAATTCCCGCACGGGCAGTTCCAGTTTCGGCGGGCCAACAAACACAAAGGCAATACCAAACCCATGTGGACTATTTGACCCGCATGATGGGGCGCTTCTCCTCAATCTATGGTCGGAGAAGAGGACCGGCATCAGGGACCAGATGAAAATATGTACCCGAAAATTTTTCCACAGAAAAGTTGACTTCAACTTCTCTGGAAGCAGCCTGCACATTTTCGTGCATTTTTGTGGTCAATGATCGGTTTCATCACAAAAACCCTTTCCAAGAACGACGTCAAGAAAGCCGAGTCAATCTAAAAACAACTGACTAAACCACAAGATGCAGTAACAGGTGAGAACATTTTCAATCTTCGGTATCAATTCTTTTTTCTTCTCACTCTCTCTCAATCGCTTCTATCTCATGCGATAACGTTTGTCTCTATCAATTCTATCAACTCTATCAACTATCAACTCTGTGTGTCTATCAACTTTCTTTCCTTCTTCCCCTCTCTCTCTGTTGTTTCTCATTTTTCGGAACAGTTCCGAAAAACCCCAACTTCTCCCCAATGAAAAGATACCGCTCGCCTCATCTTTGCAGGATGGACAAACCCCTCGAGCACCAGAACGCGGCAGCAGCAAACCAACCATCTTTTAACAAAGTCAATGTACCCACGACGACGATCCTGGTACTGGTTTTCTAACGTTTCCCAGTGCGAATGTGGGCATTGTTTCGAGACTGCAGCCGTATGTGGATATACAAACACACCAACCAGTCCCAACAAGAACCTGGACTCCCTTCACTGAAGTGGCATGAGCCTAAAGCAGCGGATACCACACCAATAAAGCACCATCTGTGATTATAATAACCTTCATAAAAGGAACATTCTGGTAAAACTCTTTAAATTAAAAACATGGTATATTAATTAGAATTTAAATTGTTACGCATATGTTTTACTATTAAACAAAGAAATTTTATTAACGGGTGCTCACCCTTTTTTGAACTACTGGGAAAAAAGAATGTACGTATTCTAACAGCTTTGATGTTACTAAGTGGTAAGTTCAATTTTACATCACGAAGTTTTAATAAAACTAAACTTTCCACTCGACGCCCCAAGTTTACAAAAATTATCGTTGCACCGAAGTTACATTCACATTATTGGCATAAAGATAGGTGCAGGATAGTGTGACGGGCGCGGATTTTGCCCAAAAGGATGCGGGAGTTGTAGAAATGTATAATAGCACATAGGGCGCAATTCCTAAAAATATGAGGGAGATTATGTTTTTGGAGTATTTTGTTGACTTACCTTAACTCTTTCATTATCTTATTATTGACGTGTTTTACTTTTAGTTCAGTGACTTCTCCTATTTTGCCATATTATTGTATTTTATTAGAGTAATAATCGCAGTAAATTAACATTTTTAGATTCACACTGACATTGTAAATAAGGTAAATAAGCAACTGAGATGCTTACTATTTATACCACGAGAGTGTCTTTAAATTGGTCATTATTATATCTTAGAAACTGATTCAAAGACAGTTAAGTGCGGTATCTTTATTAACATTTAACGGCACAATGATCAGACAAATAATAGACTTGTTGTCATGTACTTTAAAAGTTTTTGTTGAAGTAATTTCCACCGTTACAATACGCCTCGACCGGCAGCACATACAGATGACCCTGACCTTCCGCCGGCGGCGCGCCCGCTGCTGTGGACCGATAACCAGAGACAACACAAACAAATTCGCAATTCACCGAATTTCAAGTTTATAGTATCAGAGCTAACAGAGTTTTGGAAAAAGAATTTTGGTCGGCTGTTTTTTTTTCATATTTCCTTTTTTATCGAAGTTAGGTAGGGATGTGGTATGTCTGGCACCTGGGAGCGGTTGCGTTTACCTGTACGCATTCCCTTTGTACAGGTAAAAATACATAAAACTAATCTGTCCCCCATTATTGCTTGCTTGTTTTATTGTAATATTATCCAGGGTGCAGTTTATTTTGATTTGTATGCATTTTTTTATTATCGTCTTTTAAATTTTTCACAACTGTAGTAATATGTAGCGATTATGTCTTCTTGATGCCCCTAAAATTCAAATTTGATACCATTTTCATGGAATTCTTCTTGATCTGTGGTTCAGTCTTTGGAAGCTGTTTGGTCAGTTTTTGTCGGTGTTTGTTTTTGATAATATGCGTCTTCTGTCAGAGGCGTTTGACGCCGTCGCCGTGTTCTCTGGGGTTGCTGTTTCTTCACTGTAGTACCTCTTGGCAAAATGGTATCTGTTTGGTACCTAGAGGTGTTAATAGATTTTTCGTTTTTGTTCTAGTTTTTTCATTCGTAATATCTTCAAGTATGTGTTTTTTTTTCCTTTAGGAATTGATTTTTTTTCTTAGGGAGCATATTGTTTTCAACAAGGATTTGATTTTTGTTCCTCTTCCGCCATATCAATATTAAGTTTCTTCTTATTTTTGTTTTGTATCTTTATAATGCTACATGAAGTTGATAATTCTACGCAATATCGAAATGCAAAAGTGGCGATTGTGTGAACATAACATTCGTTATCTTGTGACTAGATTAACATAACAAGGAAACAATGACACAATCAACAGATATGTAAAAAACAAGAAAAGAAGGGAGAAGTCTATAGTAGCGTTCCACCGAAATAAAAATACCCAGCCAGGTTCTGCTTTGAAACGGTATAATTTTTGCCATGAGATCATAAAAAATGAGCCCAGATAGCATCTTAAATACTGACAAAAAAAATCTAAATAGTGGATGGGCTGTTGAAAAAAAAAAACATACGTATAATAAATAGTATAAAATATTTTTTTTATATTTGGGGTAAATAGATGTCTATAGAATACTGCTTTAAAATGTCAAAATGCCGACTAATAAATAAGAAAGAAAAATCTTTTTAGTTCTCGCACGTATTAACCGAGCCTCCGTAATTATATTATCCGTAATTAGAACACCATTTTGCACATGAGTTTCCATGACACCAATAGTTAGTCCATTATGCACCAGTTTTAAGAAATGTGGAAGTCAATGGAATGGCTATCAAAGTAGGTATAATGTATTCAGTTGGGCGGCTGAAGTTTTTGCAGTAGGGAAAAATATTTATTTTATTTTATATAGACACAAATATCTCTAGGAGTAAGATACTATTAGTTTAATACATATTTCTGTACCGTGCGATCATTTAAATTATAAATTAGAGTAGGCTGTCAAATTTAAATTGGGTTGGCACTACTAACTTTTGACAATCTGATCGTTCCCTCTGATCTGATTTACTTGTCACTTTGACATTCAAATTTCAACTCAGATTGTAAAAAGTTAGTATTGCCAACTTAAATTTCACAGCCTACTCCAATTTATAATTCAAATGATCGCAGGGTATTTCCGAAGATTTAAATTGATATTGTAAAATATTATTACTTCAGGGGCGACGAAATTTTTTAAGCATGAGACGCAGGTCGAGCGTTCCAAATGAGTCCGAGCTCCCGAAAAGTGACAGCGCCCAATGTTTTTTGTATTTGTTCAGGCAAAATGAGAAAAAAACACGAATTAACATCAAATTTTGAGTTTAGGTTTGACAGCTGTCAAATTAAATATATTTAGTAATACATATACCACTTTCTCCATTATGTATTGTATTTCACAAAACGAATACAAAAATAAACAGAGCTTACTATCTTATAAATTTGCAGCGAAGGTTTAATATGTTTGTGGGACCAATACTATGACTCTTACCTGTACTACTTTTGGCACCAATGTTTCCTAAAAATAATTCTTCAAATCTCTATCTGAACCACTGTAAAACAAATAAATCTTTGACGCATATAAGAACGTAATTACATAATTATTTCTGAAACATTTTTCACATTCCACCAAGATTTCCTACAGGAATGTCTTCGTTAATTTGAGAGCGCCAATTTTCTGTAGTGCCCCTTTCTCCCCTACGCACTGACTTCTTTTGGTTGACATCCAAAGTCGTTAACTAATCGCGATGAAGAAATAAATTTTCTATTCGATGTACGCAATTGTGCCACGCACAGACTGGTCCGACGTCTTTTGTGCAATAACGCACATTAAAAAATCATCTCTGGAATTACATTCGCGTAAAATATGAACATTTTAGGGAAGGTGTGAACAAAGTGTAACATATATGCTGACTTAAATGGGTATAATGTACATTTTTCCAAGTGTAAAAACCTACCGCATTAGTATGACATTTAGATCAATCCATGACGACCAAGAATTTTTACAACGGCTGCTGCCACGAGATGTAAATTTCCGGAGTGCGGAAAGTTTTCAATAATTATTCGCTGTTGGCAATTTATAACATTACCATTAATGTTTAATAATAATAAATTAAATATTTCTTCTGGGTCAAAAAATCGTTGATTTCTCTGATCATGCTATTAACATAAGAGATGCTAATCTTATCTTTATTTTATCACCCTTTTACAAGCGGCGGTCAGGAAAACACTACATCGTGCTAGCTACTGCGGTATATATTGTAATCCACGCTCTTTCAAACATTTTATTGACCAGATGCTGAAAACAAATTGTGATGTTTAGCATAGATTTAATTAAAATAAAAAATCTATTAGCTGTTTTCTAAAAAAATATTTATGCACTTTTGTGAAACTTGTTTGAAACTTTTGCCATAGCCTCGAGTGTAGAAAAGTTCAGGTGCTTCTCTTTTGAACCGTTTAAAATTATTGACTCAGATTGGAACAAGTAAAACAAGTTACGAATGTGTTAAGAAATTCGGAGGTTCTGTTGAAGCATCTGAACTACCTGTTGCTGGCTATGTTTCATAATTATATTAGTTGAAAAATATGTATGTAATGCACTTCCTCCAAGGTGGGGTTAACATCCTGACTTTCGTCGCACTCATGTGACTGATGTAACATGATGTGTTAGAAATATTACACTAGATTTAATTTATATTTCAGGTTTCACTAAATTGTTCAAACGTTAATGTGCTACGTGGGTTGTTAGCTGAATAGTAGAAAAAATTGTTCTGTATTATTAAATGTATTTAACTATTTACATATTTATTTCATAAATTTTGATGTACAGTCTGAGCAAAAAACGACATAAATTATGCTGTGCAATACCATGACTATGTATTAAATGTAATGTCAGGCAATGTCACTTCAAAAATATCTGTTCAAGAAAAAAATCAACTGTTGTCCAAAACGTCGTATATCACACGTGACCGAATTGCAATTGTAAGCTCGTGAAATGTGTATCACTCGCAGACAATGAAGCATTTCTGTCACGATAAGGTGAACTTGATAGGTGTAGGACTCAAATCGGAGTATTCATTTTGTATAATAAAATCGCACAAAAAATTCTAAAACAATCAAAAGTCTTTCAATATTTCAAAGAATTTATTACCAAAAAATTCAAGTCTAGTCTTAAAAATCAGCGATACAGTAATTATTATTAATTATTATTGATTTATTATGTATTTCTAAATAATTATCTTCATCATCCTCATTTTCGTGCGCTTCTACGCGTTATCAGTTCGACTTAGATATATTTAAATTTTAATTTAAATTTACTCCACTTGGGTTTAAGAACACTCTTCTTCTTCGTTATTATATTTTGTGGTATGAGTGCAATCATTAAATACAATGTATGTCAAATAATAAAAGTCATTTAATTAAAGGAAGATACGGAACTCATCCGAGTCATGGTAAGCCTGACCAGGAGGTCTACCACCGTATCGATCGAGTGAGTGTGATGGTATTGTTGGTTGTCTACATTACCGTACTTCGCACATTATTGTAAATAAACGTATAACTTAGTCTAAAGGGCCTAAACCCAGGCCTAAACCGTAGATGGTCTAAATTTGAACGTCTTTCAAGTAACAACGAAGTCTCCCACACTCTTTTCAACGTTATCAAGCCGTAATAGCACTCACAAAAGATTACATTTTACATTTACATTTCTCATCGTAAACAAACACAAACGCAAATTTCCATGACTTTTCTCGAATGGCAAGTCGTATGCGAGTCTTTTGACATTTCTCGTGAAATTTGACATTTCGCGTGAGTTGAAAAATTCAATATCTCTTTAGTGTTTATTCCCCGCCTTGAGGTCGTTAAGAAAGAGTGAGGTTATGTCTGTTTATTGCTTATGTAGTAGTGTGCATTGGATTAATTGCATTTTAACTTATTTTAACCGCATTTTAACATTCGTTCGTTGTATAGGTTGTTTCCCCCAGGCCCGGAAAACACGGCTACAAAGGATTCTTCGTCGAATTGTTCATTTTCATAACGTGGCATTTTTTATTTTACATGGAAAAAGCACAGGCGACTAGATGAACATTGTTACACCTTGTACTTTTTTAAGCTCGGTGTGAAAAATTGATGAGGGTGAATTTTTACGATGAGCGCGCGTAGTGTAACACAAAGTCTACACATATGCCAAATTTAGCCGGCAATTCTCCTGTCGTCTGTCAAACCAACCAGCAAGTTGCTTCACATACGTAAAGAGTTGGTGAGTATTGTTTCATTATTTCATCGTTGTTGGACGTTTATATAACTTCTAACGCGCGTACATAACACACATCCACTCTTTTTTGGGTGTAATCTTAGATCTTCGTTCTATCTTTATTATTGTCCGTATTTTTTAATTATGTATGTATTTTTATGCAATGGCCCAGCCTGCAAATTGACTGACAGTAAAATTTAAGGTTATATTCTAAACATTGTGCCGTTTATGTTTCTCATGTTAAATGGTTTTAATTTAAAGAAAATAAAACACTTACAAAGAATGTGGGTTTATTGAGAATTACAGCAAATGTTCAAAGTGTTCTCCCCCAGTTTCAATGCAGCTGTTAACTCTCCGTTTTATCTTTTCAAATGCATTTTCCAACATTTGAAAGGTTATAGCGTTGCAAGCATTAAAAATTTTAACATTCCTTCTATATTACATGAAATTTATATTGAGTACAAATAGGTCCTATCGAAACTGACTTTCAAATCAGTCAAAACAAAACCGATAGAAAATCTAATATATAAAAATCTCGTGTCATGGTGAGAATATGTGGTAAACTATTTTTCACATAGATACGGGGGTCAGGGGCCCCCTTGGGATGGACCGATTTTTCGGCTCGACGGATTTTTATGATTTTTTTTTTGCATATGTTGTAGATATGAGAATATGTGGCAAACTAATTTTTACATGGACATGGGGGCCGGGAGGGTCCCCTTGAGCTGGACCGATATTTCGGCTCTACCGATTTTGATGATTTTTTTTTGTATATTTGGAAGGTATGAGAATAGGGTGTACACTATTTTTCACATGGATATGGGGGCCCAGAGGGTCCCCTTGGGATGGACCGATTTTTCGGCTCGACCAATTTTTATGATTTTTTTTTTTGTATATTTGGCAGGTATGAGAATAGGTGGTAAACTATTTTTCACATGGATATGGGGGCCCAGGAGGCCCAATTGGGCTGGACCGATTGTTATGATCTTCGATTTGTTGGATTTGTCTCTGCACCGAATAGCAGAAGAACTATTAAAACATGGACATGGGAGTTTATAACTCAAGAACGGCTTTTATGATCTCCGATTTGTTGGATTTGTCTCCGCCTCGAATAGCAAAACATCTGCTAAGACATGGACATGGGGTTTGACCGATTTTTATCATCTTTGATTTTTTGCATTTGTCTCCGCCCGGAATTGCGGAATAATTATTAAGACGTGGACATGGGGGCCCAGGAGGCCCCCTTGGGTTTTTAACTCAAAAAGGGGTTTCATGATATTTGATTTGTTGGATTTTTCTCCGCCCCGAATAGCAGGGGGCTTCCTTGGGTTTCATGGGGGCCAGGGAGCTCCCTTGGGTTTTATGGGGGCCAGGGGAGCCTCTGAGCCCTTGTGTTAGTGATTCTGAGGCGGTACAAAGTTCGCCTGGTCAGCTAGTATAATATAATATAATAACTGATCGGTGATTTAACAACCGAGCTATATTATTTCCGACAACGCCACAAATTTTCCGGGCGCTCGCTTTACGCGAACTTTGAAGGTTTTAAAAGAAGAATTTTCCGGACACACTTAAGACGAAACGCTCAGTCGCCTCAACTTTGGAACCGAATTACGGCTTTCATTGTTAGGCTATCTTAACGTATTGGGCATCAAAATTAGTAAAAAAAAAACTTCATCACGGCAAAACGTTGTTTGTTCAGAAAAAAAAAATATTCCCAAAATGAGAAGCCAAAAAAATTTTTTTTTAACAAACGTGTTGATGCTTGATTTTTACTGATGTCTGTATTCGGTAAATGCATGGTGTTTTTATAAATATTGAAAAATAAATTTGTAAATTGCCCCAAAGTTCGCTAGTTTCAAGCAATGTTGGCGTGGTTCAAGGTAACACAGGCCCCGCCCCTCAGCGGCAGGCAGACGTGTCGACGGCTGACCGTTTTATATTTCGTGTGTGCCGCAGCTCGTTCTTAAAAAGATAACAAAAAAGTAAAGTAAACAAAAACGGGCCAGTCGCCTTAACAATAGCGGGAATATCTGGAAGTTCATTTCTGCTCGCGCTCCCACATTTAGGAGTATCAGATTTAACAGCCTTAACGCTTGAGCATTTTTTGATCGGCCATTACACCTGTGTAAGTTCAAGTTCATATTTCGTTATGTTAGGAAGGGCACTGGAAAGGTCCACCAATTTTTGTGTCTTGGTCACCCCTCTTCTTAGTGGTAGAACTGGGAGAGATCTCAACGAGAGAATTTATGTAACGTTCCAGAATAGCATCACTAATTTTTTGTTGCCGCATAACCGATTTGAGCCAAGTTTTTCATCTCTTTGTTTATTAGTAACTACAAAATTATTATAAATTATTACCTTTCAGTCGACATTAATAATAATGGAATTTCAGTGGTCAATTTTATTGACTTTATTGCTCGTAAACTATTACCGTGCTGAAAGTTTTATGACCACTTGGCTATTGGTATGAATGTATTTAATTTGAGTATAAGTTGGTTATATTATTGTATATTTTATGATACTCTGTTTGGAATTAAATAATAATTGTTGAGAACAGGGTTGATAGAAAGAGTCAGTTTTATAATGGGTTTTTACATCAAGAATAATTTATTTTGAATAATTCCGGTACATATTAAACATAGACTTTCACACTGGATCAACACCTAGTGTGAAACACAATAGCGAAAACCGTAATTGTAGCTTACATCATAATGGTTGACTGCACACAGAATGACGTTTAATAAAATCTATACACTGTTTTTTATCCATCTGCATGGAAGAATGGTTCTACTAGAGCTACGGACTCATGACATGCATCACATCACATGACATGCATCACATGACCTCATTTGGTCCAATGAAATTGAACAATGTCCATAGTTGCATGCCTATCACAGCGGATACTTTAATGTGGCGACTGCCAAATTAAAGAAGTGTGAAGTGTTCATTATTCTTATTTGTAAAAAACCGGCGCCGATGCGGGCACGTATAGCACGCGAATATTAATCAAATTATTTCAAAATTAGTAAGTATAGTCACAGGAGAAGTCAGAGTCGTGGGTTTTTCGACAATTGTGAATTCTTTCCTTAATTATATTATAAAGTTGTGATATGATTAACAATCCAAGATAATGCTCGTGAAACCGAAGGAGAATAATATTCAACTCGTGTTATGGCACTTGTTGAATATTATGCAGCTCGATTTCACTCAAATATTATCGATAATAATCATTATCATTATTATCAGTTGTGATATTATCGATGAGGACATTATTAATACATACTATCTTCCGTTTCGATCCAATTATAAATACTACATGATTTTGTTAATATGGTAAATAAAATGCTTAATTCCTGAAAAGTTCAACAACTACTTTTAGTCTTCCCAGAGATCTTGTTTTTTCATATTGTTACGTTCTGGAGTAATTCTACGAGTGAACGTTCCTGCAAATACGACGCGAAACCATCGTTTTTGACATTTTAATTTCCCGATGTACAGCAGAGGAAAATTTGTCAAAAAACGACACGAGAATTACGTTTTAATCAACTTCGGTATTACACCGGATTATTTCAGAAGCACTAAAGTAATTCGGTAAGATTATTTAATGAATAAAGTTATCTAAACATCAAAGAATGTTCCCCAAAACGATTCATGTTGAAATTTAACATAATAAAAGTAAAAAATGTGACACTATAAATAGTATTCCGCGCTGCTTTGAAAATTAAAAATTAAAAGATTTTAAAAAGGTACGTAAAGGATTATCGAATTATCACTATAATCCAAAAAATAAACTCTTACGATTGGTCGAAAAAGATGATGAATGAAATAATGTATAATATAATTCAATAAATTTCGCTAAAAATTCCCAGGACATATTCCTCAAATCAGACATAATTGTAAATTATAAATTATTAATTATTACTTGTTAATCTGCAACGACTTGTCTTCACCCATAGAGAATCATCCCGCGCGGTTTTAATTGCACACGCCAAAAATCAAGACAGTTTTGATTCCAACGGCTTAGATTGCGCATTCCACAATCTTGACCACAGACGAGAAGTTTTATTAACTGTAGCCCGTTCTCCGTGCATTCAAGTTTTAAATTTTTCCTCTGTGTGAGTGGGCCCATTTATTACAGGTACTTTACTACGGCGAGAGTTCCTGTTGTAAAGAGTTATGGTCACCCATTCCAATATTCAGTTTGAACGTTCCGAATTACACAGAAAACAAAATTCGTTTGTCCCCAAAGGCAAAGGGACACAAACCGAATCCGACCCACACATTTTAGTAGTTTTATTCTACACGAGGTTAGACCAGCTAACCTACAAGATTGTATCTCACTTCAACATTGGAAGAAATTTGTCTCTCAATGAATGACAACCCTTTATGTCGACGTGAGAGACACCGGACTCGACACGCCTCTAAATGATTTTCACACACATCATGCTGTGTCCGTATCATTCTCACTCATGGGATTTTGTCTAACTTTCTGTGTTAAATTCTCTTTTTATGATACACGTATTTATCAGATGTATTGGCTCTGGAGCATAAATATTTCGATTTTATTGACCATTATCTTTTTCGGTACTATTCTTTGTAGTTATCCGTACCTCTACTGGCATTCAAATATTAACTGATTTTTAAACTTACTGTGCACCATTATCGCCACTTCTTCCTATACTCTTTATTCTTTTTCCATAATAATAATACTATCGATTAGTATACTTGTAATATTTTTTCTTGCTTTTTTGTTTTTTGTAACACACCTAATACGTCGACTTGATGTTCTCCTATTGTCAGTTACATTTAGCGAATGTGAATGAATGTGGAGCCACACTGGTTGAGTTGTGAACAAAAAAAAAAAACTCAAAGCTGATGATAATAGACTTAACCTTAAAATTTTTCCAAATATTATATCATGCGATTCTGTTTACGTTGGTACTTGCAACCCCCACCCTTATGTGTACCGAGGGATGGGTCAGGTATCAGCACCCCAAATTGTAATCAGTCAAGTTTTAGCTCTCAATTCGAGACAACCTATCAGTCAAGTTTTAGCTCTCAATATGAGACGATTATTCTAACTAAGTAACGTTTAGCACTCAAACTGAGACAACTATATATAAGAATACAGTAGCTCTCGGTGGAGACGACTTAACTTAAATCAATTTCGTTTCGTTCAATATACAGTGTTAAGTTAAGTTAAGAGTATTTCAACCAGCCTTCATAACAGATTCTTTAAACTTCCATTAGTAGTAGTATGTATATTTATTACCTTTACAGGTTTATAAAGATACATTTCCCATAACTCAAATAAACTAAAATATAATATAATAAATCAATAATTCAACACAATAACTAACAGCTTTTATCCCTTCCCACTTATTGTCCCTCTTCTTCACTCAACCTTCCTCATCCATACTCTACTCTCATCTCTCCCTCTCAATTCTACGCATTCCTTCAACAAATGCTCTATCGTCTCCTTTTTTTCTCCACACATCTTGCATACTCTATTATTATCCTCACTCCAATATTTATTCTCTCTCTCCTCATTTCCACATCTAAATCTTGCTATTATCACTCTTTCTTTTCTACTCTCTCTTCCTAGGTACTTTGGCATTTCTTCTGTTATTATTTTTTCATACTTCCCATTGTACCTAGACTCCCTAATTCTCGTTCTTCTTTCCTGCACTTGCACATCTTTATCTCTCTGCACTAATTCATCTGTCATTACTCTCTCTCGCATTCTCTCTGTCTCTGCGCCTGCATACCCGTTTCTTTCGAAATTTGCCTCCCTCTCTTTCCATATCCCCTTTCCTATTTCTTTCCTTTTTTCTTTCAAAACATATATTTTCCTTGCACCCCTTCCAATTCTTCTTGCTCTCTCCATCCCCATATTTCCGCTCCATACATCATCACGCTTTTCACCAAACTATCAAACATCATTACTCTCCTTCTAAAATCATGTCCAAATTTTCTCTCTCTTATTCCACATACAGCTCCTATTATCTTATTTGCTTTTTTCACTAACTCTCTCATATGTGCTGTTGCTGTGTTTCTTTCATTCATCACATAACCTAAATACTTAAATTCTTTCACTTTTTCAATTTTCTCTTTCTCCCATCTCCACTCATTTACTTTTCTCCTACCACCTTGTTTTCTGAACACCATCATTTTGGATTTCTCTACATTCACCGTCAACTTTTTCCTCCTCATATATTTCTCCATGTTTCCTATCATTTCTTTCATACCTTTCTCTCTCTCGCTAGCACCACCAAATCATCCTCATATGCTAAAGACCACACTCTTTCTTTGACCACCACAACATGCCCCCCCCCCCGCCTGCTCCTTCCTGAACATCTCCTCTATATCTCCAATAAAAGCTGCAAGCAGGCTGGGGATTAGTGGGCAACCTTGTCTTACTCCCTTATAAGTTTTGAAACATTCACTCACTCTTCCATCCACTCTCACTCTACTTATCGTCTCTTCATATATCTCTTCTATTTTTGTTACCAGATGCTCATTTATCCCTCTCTTTCTCAAGCATTCCCACAGTAAATCTCTTTCCACATTATCAAAAGCCGCCTTCAGGTCCACAAAGAATTCATATATCTTGCCACCGCTCCTTTTTATCTCATTTCCTGCAATGTGATTCAAGATATATACATTATCCATGGTCCCTCTACCTTTCCTAAATTCCGCCTGTCCGTCTGGTAACACCCTCCTCTCATTCATTTCCTTCATCATCCTCTCTTCCACAATCATCGCGTATACCATATAAAATATGCTGTATTTAGGAGAGTGATCCCCTATAATTACTGACTGAATCCTTTTCTCCTTTCTTATATATGGGGCATAATATCCCCTCTTTCCACTCTTGGGGGAATCCCTCTCCCTTCCACACTCCATTCATTATTTCTAACAACCTGTCAACTTCCCTTTCCGTTCCATATATCCACGCTTCATTCTGTATACCTCCCTCCCCGGTGTCTTTTTCCTTTTCAGTTTTCTTAGTTGTTGTTCTAGTTCTTGTTCTTGTTATTCTCTTGTTATCTCTTCTATTTTTTCCACTCTTTGTTGTTTCTTTTCCTTATCTTGGCTGTTTTCATCACCCCCCAGCAGCTCACTAAAGTACTCTCTCCATTCCGTCTTTATACCCTTCATCTTTAGCTCTTCTTCCATCCGTTTCTTTTGCTTCTTCTTTTTGCATACTAAATTGTACCTCTTGCGTGCTCTCTTGTACTCTTCCTTGGTTGCTTTTTCTTTTTTCCAATTTCTTAGTTTCCTTCTTGCTTCCTGCTTCCTTTCCCCGCATTCTTTATCCCACCACTCGTTCTTCCATAGCCCCATCTTCTCTCTTATATCTATCTCTTTTTTTTTTGTTGCGTTTCTTATGTTATCGCTAAGTTCCTTCACCTTTTCGTTTATTTCTGTTTCTTCGTATTTTGCCTCCCTAAGTCTTGCTCTATAAATTTTCTTTTCCTTCTTCCGTCCAAATATTCCTCACAATTTTTCTTCTAAACTCATTTACACTTTCTCTATCTTTCTCTCTTCCTTTAGTCTTCACTTCTAAAGGCATATGGTCCGACTTCATTCTTTCTCCCACCTTGAAGTTCTCTATTTCATCCCATGCTTCTTCATTTACCATAACATAGTCAATAACTGTCTCCCCTCTTGATCCAATATACGTGTACTCCCCTTTCTCATCTCCTGTGCAGTTCCCATTAAGTATGTCCCACCCCCTTTCTTCTACGAAACTAATCAGTACTCTAACTTCCGCGTTTTCTGTTCCATCTTTTGTTGCTCTTCCTTCTATTGTTTCTTGTTCCTCTTCTATCCGTCTTCCTTTTCCCTCCAATTCTTGCATTAAAATCCCCCCCAATCACCAAAGTTCCTTCTTCTTGCTCTTTTACTCGCTCTTCTATTATTATCTTCGTTTCCTTCATACTTCTGCTGGACACTGTTACAATTCTCCATTTTCTCTGTTTACTTTTCACCGTTTTTTTTTCCATAATCCCTGTTTTTTCTTTTGCTTCAGTTCTATTTTCTCCTTCCAATCCCTTTTTCACCGCCATTATTATCCCACCTTTAGCTCTCCCTTTCTTGCTTTCCCTCTCTGCATATTGACATTTCCACTTAAACTCTTTCGGCATTCTCTTTTCCAATTTTTTCCACCAAAATTCATTCTCTTTGTTTTTTATTCCCGCTACGTCCCAGAATACTATTCTTATTTGCTCCTTTTCTCCTTTATTCCTCCCCGTATTCGTTGTCCCTTTTCTGTCCTGTCGTCTTTTTCTTCTGCTCTTATTCAAACATTTTCTGTATCTAACTCCCCCTTTTCTTCGTCCCACCAACGCCCTTTTCCCTCTATTCATATCTTTTTATAACCCACTTTCACCCGCTATCATTTTTGTCGCTCTTCTTTGGCTATCGCTCTTTTTTTTCCATAACTTTCCTCTTTGCCCCCCAGTTCCCAGGTTCTGCCACAATCATTTTTCCTCCATTTATTTTATACATCTCTCTCACAGTCACTTCTACCTCTAATTCCACCTTCATCCATTTTTCCAGTTTCTTCTCGCTCTCGCATTCCTCTTCGTCCAATCCCGTTACTACAATACTCTTTTTTCTCACTCTTTTTTCCTGCTCTTCCATTTTCTCCTCCAATTTTTTAATTTTTTTTTTAGTTCCATCTTTTCTCTTTCCCATTTTTCTTCCTTTTCACGCATTATAATTTTCAACTGTTCCAGTTCCTGGCTCATATTCCGATTCTCTTCCTTTATCTCCCCTACATCCTCCATAATTTTTTTCCTCATCCATTGCCTTTTAGCCGGTGATCTTTCTAACTTCTTACTTTTCCTAAAGGGGTTAATCCTCTCTTCTGATTCTCGTCCTTCTTCTCTTTTTATTTTGTAATCTTCTTCTCTTTCGCTCTCACTACCACTTTTTTTTCATTCAATTTAAAATTCCATTATAGGGAAGCCTTGGAATTGGAACGTAGGTCTTCGGCGAATTGTTTTGTCTGCTTATAGCTGTCAGTTTGATACATCAACCAGAAAACCTAACCTAACCATGACTTTTTTTTCACCGCCTTCTCAGAATGGAAATTCACGTTATCTAATATATAAAATTCTCGTGTCACAATGTTCGTTCCCATACTCCTCCGAAACGGCTTGACCGATTCTTATGAAATTTTGTATGCATATTCAGTAAGTCTGAGAATCGGCTACTATCTATTTTTCAAACCTCTAAGTGATAAGGGGTGTCCACCCCAAAAACAATTATTTTATTTTTTTGATATTTTTTTTTATTATGTGGCATTAAAAAATACATACAACCCTAAATTTTCACTTTTCTATTACCAACCCCTGCTTTTTAATAGTCATTTTCATAATTTTATCATTTTTTATCCCGCTCGATAACATCAATTATTATCACTTGGTAAGTTATCCCCTCCATGTGTCTACCGGTGTCACTTCTCACCCAGTAAACAGCACGGAGTAGGGATGACAACGAAGATGGTCTTCTATTTCTATCAAACAAGAAGCCTTCTCTCACTCCCTCTACAGTTTTCGGCTATTATTAGTGTTTATGCGTCAAGCGTAGTAGTTAAACATTTTTACTATCTCAGTGTAACTCTCATCAAATATATATATTCTCAAGTAACTTTATTATTTATTTTTTAATAACTAATATTATTGAATATAATTAATTATTATTAACTAATAAAAATATTAGTTTTGAGTGTAATTCGCACGATCAGTTAATTAAGTGATTTACATAACCTCTAAAATACTCAACACGTGTCACGAGTTCCCGTAAACAACGGCTATTAAGTTGTAAGTATAAATTATTTTTATACGTTTATTATAAAATCAAAAATTATTCTTTCTTATTTATAACGAAAATATTGTTGGGAATGGTGAAAAACGAATTCGGTGAAAGTTAGATTTTTATTACAATTGGGATTTTTTTTGTGTTTACTTATTTATAAGAGCTCTAACTTCGACAGAATTTTTTGCAATGCCAGGAGATGGCGTTGTGTGCATTCTCTTTTAATAAAAAAGTGAATTCAGCTAATAAGTTAACACAACATTTATTGTTTCTGAGGCGATACAAAGTTCGCCGGGTCAGCTAGTATGTATATAATATTCCGGTGTGCGTGTGTTCGCAGTACTTCTCCTCCTAAACGGCTTGACCGATTTTGATGAAATTTTTTGTGTGCGTTTGAGTGGATCCTTGGATGGTTCTTAGCTACAGTTGGTCCCGGTAGGTGGCCCTGTTGTCGAGATCCAGATTTGTTTTTTAATTCTCTGACAGAATCTTGTTTTTCTTTTTATATTTATTGGGTCACCTGGATGGTTTTTAGCTACAGCTTGACACGGTAGGTGGCGCTGTTGTAGATATCTAGATATGTATTTTTTAATTTTCTAACCGATTTTGATGATTTTTTTTGTACTTATGAAGCCATGGTTCTTGCCTAAAAAAAATTTGGTTGTCATCTTTATAATTATAAATTTATAATTATTTAGAAAATTCCGATGTGCGTGTGTTCATAATTTTTTTCGTCTTATTTTTTACATATTCATAATTCTCCAAGTAGGGTTCTGACAGAAAGAAAAATGGAAAAAGTCATCCGGAAGATTGGAAAATCCAATTTGGGCAACTTGAATATAACAAGAATATTCTAAAAAAAAAATTGCCAAATCTGACCAGCCGTTCTCAGGTGATGCGGATATCAACGAATCTATACATATTATAATAAATTGGCTATTTTTTTATATTCGTAACAGTCCAGATAAGGTTTTTACTGCAATAAAAATTGGAAAAGCTGCCCGGAAAATTGGAAAATTCGGGAAAAACTGAAAGTGCTTTTTTCACGATTCGAACGATGGATATGCGTATTTCTGTTTTGTTTTGTTTGTTATGGTCCTGGAAAAGTTTACAGGAAAATTATCGAGACAATTATTACGTACAAAGGAAAGTCGGAAAATGGTTAGAAAGTGCTAAAATCATAATATTTGTATGCACTCTCGATCATAAGTGATGATAGGAACGACATAATTATCTGGTTGATAATTTTTTTTTATTTGTTATGCTCCCGGGATAGAAATAACTCAATTGAATGTTTTCACTTTAAAATAATATGGAAGATACTTTTGTGTTGTTTCGCATTCTGGCTAAAAACATATTTATTTATTGAAATTTGGACAGGACAACGTTTATCGGGTCACCTAGTAAAATATATAAATATTCCCGTATGATATGTATTTAATTTGACAACTGTCTAACCTTACCCCAAATTTGTCGCTATTCAGGGGTTCGAGCTCGTCTTAATACAAACTGGTGTAAATAGCTGTAAGTTAAGATTTTGATGACACCACTTCGTAAATATAAAAAACAAAAATTAAAAAAAAATATTAATTCTAACTTGTGTTACATCAGATAAAACCTGTTTAGAAATAATTCGTCTCTACTTAATGACATTTAATTTTTAACAGATGACAGTAAACTTTTTTTTTTCAAATTGCACTGAATATATTTTTGATTGATTCTTAAAGAGAATGTGTTGTTTTAATTCTGAACTCTTTAGTTTTTTTTTTATTTGGATAAAACACCTATATTAATACAAAGATATATTATTGATCCTAATAATACCGTGTGATTCAGAATAACTTGAATGAAGTTTGTCTGCAGCAAAATGAGGAGCTCCATCCTGTTGAAAAAACTTGGTTTTCTTGAAGATTTTCACTTTCATTAATTCTCATATTTATTTGGAGTAGAAACAAATTGATAAAAGTAGGTCTGGATAGAGAATTGAGAAAGCTTTAAAATGATGTATAACACAACCCCCGCGCCATTTGAATTTTTTAATTTGGTGGCTCCCCACATATTTTCCAGTCAATTATTCAATAAACTCTATAAATAAATGATATGAATTGATTTACCTCACTCCAATTTCGAAATTGTCTCGGTTGATGATGGTTGTAACTATGATGTTATCGTCATAATATCTCATGGTAAAATTCATAAAATAAATATGTTTTAAAAAATGGACGTATTTACCTTGACAAAAAAGAAAAAAACGAACGTTAGGTATCCAAGTTTAAATTACATACTCATTTCTGTAAATGTCGAGTCGCTAGTTTTTCTAGAATTTCATCCATAAAATACTCTTGCTGAATTAGGGTTCGTGCTCCCGAAATGATCATTTATGACTATAACACTTCCCCCTACGTGACAATCGTGGTCACTAAGTTGGCTTTCGTGCTACAAACCGATAATTTTGGAGCTGTCGTGTAATTATCTTCATGTTATTAGTAATGTGACCAGACTATATGGCTGCATTTATCCCATAATTAAATACGAGTTAAATTACGAAACCTAAGGAAAACACTCAGCAACGTCGCAACGTCCTTGTTCTTTTAATATCAACATAATAAAGTTTATAATAATTAATCTATAAAATGATCAATATCAAGAAATGATTAATTGGGGAAGTATTCTCGGTTGAACTGCACAACTTATATATTTTACTTACTGATTTATAAAGAAGACTTAAACAAATTGGTTCGCTACAATGCACAAGGAATTGGTCTGCCATAATATATTTATTCAATGAAAGAGAATAAGTATTGATAATAATCTACTCGTCACTCTTGTCGACTTTTAATAATAAATTAGTCAATAAGCGTTGCAGCACGTGCTATTATTATTAATAGCAATTCCTTTTAAACCGTACTGCACTGTTTCTAAAATAATATTGATTTGTTCAATTCAAAGAACGACGTTCATTTGGCAATGATATTTCTGCTAATTAAATGCACAATGCAGCTAAATTTTTGTAAAACTAAAAGATCCTTGTCACCGACATTCACACATTACAAACACGTTCGTTAATATTAATTATTAATTTTTACCAGAAATAACGATTAATTGCATAGATATTGTTCTGTCGATCGTATGTAGTTAAGGACAATAAATAATAATTCAATAACATTTTGCGGTTACACAGACACGAAGTCAAGACGGGGTTGGATGGCTATTATGTTAGGTTTTCATGCTACAAAATACAAGTAATACATCGACCATGTATACCTACTAAATAAATTAAATTATTCCCACAACCACTTCCCATTAATTAAATGTATGTCATACCTACTCACATTTTTCTCAGCTGGAACCTACCGCTGTAAATCATAATTAAGTAATTACCTATTTTAAATTATAGAGTAGCTTTATCGATGCCATCTGTGCAATTTCACTGTGATATATTATTAAATGTCTGCACGTGGACCTTTGCATTGCTTACCCACAACTCATCGATCCAATATTTGCTACCCTAGGCAGAATTGCATGAGATATTATTCCAAATATAATTATGTGATTTATAGTAATAGTATTCGGTTTATGTGTCTTTCTGAAATAGATCCTGATAAAGTTATTTCAGTACTATTAAATACATTTTTTGGTACAACGGCATTTATCTCTAGGTTAGTATTACAAAATTGGGTTACACATGTAATTTTCATTTATCATTATTAAGTTCATTTAAAATTTATATACAAATTCTTGGGCTATAAATTATGTCTTTACACTTTTTGAATAAAATATAGATTTTTGGGAAGGAATATTATATCTCAATGGTAAATAATATTTTTGTATCGTTTAAATGCAAATCTAAAATGTACATTTATACTACGAATTTTCGCTTCATTTAAATATTATTACCAATTACTGACTATTTAATCTGATAAATTACGGCCTTCACGGTTACTGGCAGTAATTTTTGTGAATTATAAACTTTTGCAATATCTGTCCGCCTGGTTTTGTTTTAAATGATTCAATAAATGAAGTTCAGCCAAATTTTGTATTCTTTCACCATTTTTGATATTTTGATCATTCCGTTAGTGGGAAGTGAAACTTCTCAAGGATTGAACTCCTTGGATTCTCCTATGGATTGACAAGATGATCATGAATCATGAAGCATTCTAGTTTTTTGTTGACGCTCTAATAAGGAAAACTCATTGATGGTTGCATAGCGGAAGCGATATTGACATAGAATACCTAGAAACGTTGCGAAACAATGATAAACTTGTCACTAAGATAATACAGAGAAAGTATATTATCAGATATCCCTGAACAGGACAGTCCGTTTGTTGCAAGACTTCTAGTGGGGGTTTGTTATGGATTACTATAAAGATATCGACAAACCGTAACATTCCAGTCGATAATCACACCCTGTAGTTTCAGTGGCAACACCATGAGAGCTTTGGTACGTACTACGACAATTTCGTCAATATCTAACCTAGTAATTATCGCTTTTTAACGATTGCTGCTAATTATGGTTAATTACAGATTGCATTATTCGTCTCCACTAATTTAGAGCAAATTAATATTTACTGTACATGTTAGAAAACACGAATATCCTTTTATAGCACACAAGGAAATTCTTACATTTCATCCCGACCACACTTTTATGTATTTGTCCCGCATACTTGCCACAGTATCACTACCAAGCAGATCTTAAAGCCTTATATGACATTCATTTGATTAGATTGCGTAAGTTCTAGTGCAAGGTGTCTTACTATGTGTGCATCATGAGAGCTTTCACTCATTCAGATCTACGAGACGCGACATCGTGAAATAGACCACTCTCGGCAAAATGCTAACCAGTGACATCTTACCAAGTCGTGTTTTTCATTTGACCAACGCCTTGCAGAAAATTTCTTGCCATTCCTAGTAAACGGATGTAAAATTTTAAATCGGAGCGGTCGCGGCCTTGCGTGTACTGACACTTGAAAGGAGTGTTGCCCGTGTTACAAATCATGCATTTTTGCATCTGCACTAGGCATGCGTTGCAATTTCTGTAGGTGGCTGTTCAATGTCTTGCATTTTCTGTTTTTGCCCACTGTAATTTCAACTAAGAGGAAAGAAGAGAAATTTAGAACTTGATCCTGAAAATTTTTCACTAATTTAATGGTCTTTGGATGCAGTATAATATAAGGTTCCCCAATTTTACAATGATTTGATCTAACAGACTTCCAGAACCCATGTACCCTCAGAATATGTCGGTGGACCAAATTTAACTTTATTTAACAATAGTTATCTTAAAACTTTTTTTCTCGTGTAGGTAATTATAATTATTATTATATTATTTCCTTAATAATTACTAGGATGTAATATGATAGATATTGATATAACTGATTGTATAAGTAGTCAGATCTTATTACTTTGAGGTATTGCGGTTACATTACATTCGCTATTTATTGAAATAAATTGGATATTATACAGAAGAGTGAAGTGAATATGTGCTTTTGACAAACTGGGTTCTCCTTTTCACAAATTAATGTAAACTGTGTCTGATGCATCACTTCATTGATTGCACATCGAATTTGAACATGCTTGAGATATTCAATTTTGGATCATCACCTTAAAGCTTTGTAGATAAATATTGAACACTATGTATAATTTATAATCAACAATGAAACTGAAAATGGAATAATAAAATTGGCGCGCAAAATAAGAGAAGTGCTATTTAAATTGTCGATATAAGCAAAGACACTAAAAAAGGACTAGTACCAGGTGAAGTAAATCAATGTTTCTAAGTAATATCTGTAAAAACTGGTTTTTATTGGGGTGATCCAAACCTCCCAACTTTTATTTCACGTGAATTTTCCGCCTAGAAAATGATTCGACCAGTTTCAAAGAACAAATGCGGCAGAATGTTCTATTTTACTTCGAAAACAGTTCCGTTTGGAGACAAGAACAAATATTGGATTCTATAAGAACTACGTTACAACACCCAAATTTAATTTAGTTTTGAGATCGTTAATTTTCATTTCAGTTTCGTTACAAGACCCAAATCAATAGGCAACTAAAAATTATTGAATTACATTGTCGGTATCATCTCTTAGAACTACAGTAATTTCTTTCATTTCCAGATCTGCGTCTGCCTTATCTTGGCCACCACATGGGCCGACAAAGCCGAGAAGCCCGAAAAACCCGAAGTTGCCAAACAAAAGGCGGTTGGTAAACGAGGAGTCCTCGGTTTGGGAATCGCCGATGGTGGTCTCGGTCTGGCTCTGGGAGGTGCCGGCCTTGGCCTAGGAGCCGGAACCGTGGGTCTCACTGGAGGCGCCCTGGGTCTCGGAGGTGCAGGTGTGGCCGTTGGCCCAGCTGCCATTGATCTTGGTGCGACCAGCCACACGCACACCACCATCACCAGAAACTTGGGAATTCCCGTGCCTGTGCCCCATCCCGTTCCCGTCGACAGACCCGTTCCTTATCCCGTCAGTGTTCCTGTAAGAGTTCCCGTTGACCGTCCGGTTGCCGTTCCTGTGGACCGCCCTGTTCCTTACCCAGTTGAAAGAACCATCACCGTTCCCGTCGATCGTCCCGTTCCTGTCGCTGTACCTCATCCCGTGGGCGTGCCTGTTATCAGACCTGTTGGAGTTCCGGTACCTTCACCTGTTGCTGTACCGGTAGCCAGACCAGTTCCGGTTCCTGTTGCTCATGCTGTACCCGTTGGAGTATCTAAGCAGCTCTTGGTGTCAGGTGGACACTGGTAAATGGGTAGTCGATAATTAGATTAAGTACAAAATGTAGATAAATGATTTATTTTTGTAAATATCTACGACTTTCCCAATAAAAGATGAAAGTTAATTTGGCGTTTAATATGACTTCACGATATATTATGTATCGTCCCAAATCGCAATATAAGAATGTAAATAGTCCTGAAATTAAAAAAAAAACATTTGAAGAGGAGAATGGAAAATTCTCTAACAAGGCATGAAATTAGACTCTTGTATAATCCCTACATTTCTGCTCTAAGAAGTAAATCCTTTAGTTGTTGCCATACGAAATCTTTAATTTCGCATAATCGGACAGACAATATTGCTATAATCTATAATCTACGTTTAGGCCGGAAATCGTGTTATAAACAAAAGGAGCGGAAAACAGAGCTTCAAGGTCATAAACTACGCATTATAGCTCTCCACTGTAGTACAGTTTGGTGATTCATCCATTTAGAAAAACCATTTAACTATTTAGCTATACTTGTACTGGGTAAGTTACAGAAATGCAAACAAAAATAGGATCAACCGTTAATTGTGGCTCTTATGAATATACACTAGAATATGGTGGGTCTGGTGCATCAAAACTGCAATAGAAGCAAAAATTAATAAACGTATCCCACCAGAAATTAAGAAAGCAATTTAGCTAATTACGTATAATTATGTATACAGAAAAATGCAACATTTTCTTCGGTCGAACCCAAAACCCTACGTTTATTTTCTCCACCGTTCTCATCCAACTGCCCATCTAATAAAATTGAACTGGTTCAATTTGCCCCGCCGGGTTTTCATTGGTTCTCTTGAAGATGCTGGACGAAGACGATAAGATTTTGAAGACTGTACGCCGCGAGAGTTAACAGAGGCAGCAAAATCAGCTTCTCGGAAGTTGCTGCCAAAAAAATATCAGCGGAAATATAAATTAGCTTACGATGTTTTTATCATACTTTTCCGAGCAAGCTACATTTGCTCACCGTATGATGCAAAAGTTTTCAGATAATAGGAGGCTTTGAAAAACAAAAGACTAAAAAACGCAAAAAAATGTACAGAATTTTTGTTTTTTCAAGCCTCCCTTTATCTGGAAACTTTTCGATCATACATACATAATTGAAAAGTGTCAAAAAGTTTAAGGTTTTTAGTCTGAAAATTACCAGGCAAATCCAAAATATTTACATATAGAAAAATGAAACTGACTTTTTAAATAAGGCTTTGAATGAATCACAGGTTCAAACAAAAGTTTGAATTAATCAATGAATGCAGCATGGTAACCCATGTGGACGATTTACACCAAACATTTTTGGTAACTGTGACAATTACAAAAATAAGCACTGTTAAGAAATTTACTGTAACTGACGAGTTCTAGGAACTGACGAGGAACATGCACGCATCAAAGAATACGAATAAACAAAATTGCTGGAATCACAATTTTTTTTTAATTACCAGAGGCAAAAAGATACATCGGTCACAGCTTTCGTAGATAATATTGTTGGTCGATACTGGCGCAGATATTACCGCCCTGGAAAGGCATGAGGGTTGGAAGTCAATCTCTGTAGCTGAAGGACATATAGACACGGAATAAAATAAATTCTGCCCAAAAGATCACTGAGTGTAATGATTTTGCCACAGTGAACAGTAGTTCTTTATTATTTTGAACAATGGGAATTAATATTATTGTAAATAAAAAGTAGTTCTTTTTCTATAGTTTATATGAGTAGGAAAAGTATAGTGTTTAACTCGTGAGAATTGGTGATTTTCATTCGGATGAACATAATGTTTCTCTCTCGTATAACAATATACTACGGGATCCTCCAAGTGGTGTTCGAATTGGTAAAGCTTTCGTCAAACAAACAAAAAGATTTTTTGAAGTAAAATTTTCTTTAGCGAGGTAGTGAATCCGAAAAACTGAAACGGAAATCAAAGTGAAACACTTTGGTGGTGGGGATAAATGAGAGTGGGGACGCGTGTGAATAAAACGACTGGAGTAGTAGGAGGTTCAAATGGTAGCTACGCCCAACTGTCCCAAAATGGCCCCTTGGTCCCTCTGTCTCAAGGGGGCAACTTTGTTTTAGTTACCGTAACATTTGTATCAGAAAGTAATAAAATAAACTCGATTCCTACCATCGTCTTGACAATTTTCACTTTCAATCGTGTGCTTATAAAGGTGAAGCACACAACAATTTTTCTGTTCGTAATTTTTGAAAAAACATGTAAACTCATTGTGTCAAAAGAAGGACCGTCGCTAATTTTACGACGTCGTAGTGTTCCAGGACTAAAGAATTTCTTGTCAAGCTAACGATTTTCACGTTATTGCGTTGACAATTCATCTAATACACACACAAGTGTCAAAACTTTTGGACCGCTTAAATCTGATGGAATAAAAAAATAATGTCAATTACAACAATTGTACATTTCCAAAATATTCTCTTCGAAGAAACACAAAGCAACTTTATGACTTCCTCCGTTTTGGCTCGAGGGCGAAAAAGAATGTTATTACGCCCTTAAAACTGTGCTATTTGTTCAACTTTTACACTCGGTTGCGCAAATAACTATTTTTTTTTCTCTATCAGACTGTTACTTCGTGAAACCATTCTCGGTTAGCCGAATTTGCGTTGAGAAAATTAAATAGGTTAACTTGTGATTTTAACATAATATTCAGATGATAGATTACCAACATTGCACACAAGAGTTTATGAGTATAATGATAGATCTAATGCATAGAAAATAACCTTACAATATAATTATAATATAATATAACAATATAACCTTAATATTTTGATACTTTATGTCATCCAACTTGCCGGAACTGATTTATATCATAAACACGATATCATTATACCAAAATCAATATGTTCTTGAATTATGTATAAAGCTGGAACAATAAATTTAATTTCTATTATTTCAATTGTTACGAGATATTGGCAATTAACAGTAAATTTCACTCTGTTGTTTTTGACCAATTTCTATCAGCCGTCATATTTTAACAGACAGAGGGCAGAACTATTTTTTTTCCATAATGTGTTACCAATGTGTTTCGAATACAAAGTAATAATAAATTAATGTAATTGAATAATTTCTCTCATCACAGCAATATCAATGTGATCCATTTTTACGCTTATAAACAGTTTACCCATGAAATACGTATTTTTCCAGATTTAAAAAAAAATTAAAATAATAATAATATTCAAACGATAAATTGGTTGCCTAGCTCAAAACTCTAGTAGTGCAAATATTTATTCTAATCAGTTGCATATACAGAAGAATTTGTTTGTGGTGTTTGAACTAGATGGCGTAAACTAGTACAAAATGGACCAGAAATTATTTGCACACTGAAAAAGCCTCATACTGTATGTGTTGAACCCATCGAGCGAATTTGACCCGTGGCGAAATATTTTACCCCCCAACGCGTTGTAAAATGACGGTTTACCTACAACGTTTTGTCGGCATATAACTTTTTTACGCTGCACTTTTAGATACACAAAACAAGAAGAAAGATTTGTTTGTTATATTCTTCGTCTTGTGGACTTTTCCAACGCGGTTCTGGCTAATAGCCAGTTGTCAGTATCTTGTCAAAGCCCTGAGTTACTTTTAATAATTCATCTAAATAGTTGTTACGTACCAAAATTTATTTTTGGTACCGCCCCAAATCTTTTTCAAACTTTAATGAGTGCCAACAGTTTTTACAGCAGGTGATGGCTACGAATGACTAGAAATGTAGTTGAAAAACAGGAAAACTTTAATAAATAATTTAATTTAAATAAAGGTATTTCTAAGTTGACAATTAAAATAAATGAAATTAAACAATCTATATAAATCTTTATTTGCCTTACGGGCTTCCTGATTCCTATACATATACAAGTAAACTTAACAATCATAATAATAAAAAAAAACTAAATAAAATTCTCTATTCTTTCTCTTCTCTTCTCCCTCTTCTTCCATACCTCTTTCATCCATTTAATTTCCCTTGCATCTACATTCAGTATTTCCTCTCTTTCTTTCCTCTCTTTTCGTTTCATCTCACTACACTCGTTCCACATATGCTCAATCGTCTCTCTTTCCTCATAGCACATTCTACACATTCTTCCTCCATCTTCTGCCCAATACCTATTTTCCCTCTCTTCATTTCCGCACCTAAACCTCGCCATCATCTTTCTTTCTTTCTCGCTCTCCCTCCCCAAATACTCTGTTGTATCTGGATTCTCTAATTCTTTCTCTCCTCTCTTGTCTATCCGTATCCTTATCTCTTTCATTTAGTTCTACATTCATCCACACGCCTCTTTCTCTCAGTCTCTCTATTTCTTTGCTTGCATACCCATTCCTCCTGTAGTAATTCTCCCTATAATTCTCCTCTGAATTCTTCTTCTTTCCTCCCTTCCATACTGTCTTCGAACTTGACCGCTCTTTTTCCCGCTTTCACTCTCAACCTATTCCTCTTGCATTCTTCTCTCACTATGTACCCTGGCGTTTCTCTCTCCACCCCGAGAACCCACCTCAGATATTTCTCTTGCACCCTCTCTATCACCTCTTGTTCTTTCCATCCCCAGACCTCTGCTCCGTACAACAACACGCTTTCAATAAGACTTTCAAACATCATAATTCTCCTCTTAAGATCGCCTCCCCACCTTCTCTTTCCTATTCCCCATACACATCCTATCACCTTGTTCGCTTTTCTTGCCAGTTCTCTAATATGTGCCTTATCTGTGGCTCTTTCATTGAACACATACCCCAAGTATTTGAATTCTTTTACTTGTTTTATTACTTCTCCCTCCCACCTCCAATAACTCTCTTCGTTCTTCCTCTTTCTCTTATTGAACACCAGCATTTTTGTTTTCTCTACATTCACTTCTAGTCTTTTCTTCTTCACATATTTTCCTAAACTCTTTATCATTTCCTTCATTTCTCTTTTACTCTTTGCCACCATTACCACATCATCCGCAAACGCCAGGCTCCACACTTTTTTTCTACCTACCCCCCTACCTTCACTTTACTTTTTGTCTTCTCATATATCTCCTCCACCCTTCTTACCAGCCATTCATTTACCCCTTTCTGCCTCAGGCACTCAAACATCCTCTCTCTGCCCACCTTGTCAAAAGCCGCCTTGAAGTCTACGAATAATGCATACACCTTCCCCCCTTTCTTCTTTAACTCACTCTTCGTCAAATGGTCCAGAATGTATACATTATCCATAGTTCCCCTCCCCTCTCTAAATCCTGCTTGGCTGTCTGGTAATGCTCCCTTTTCCTCTATCTCTCTGCTCATCCTTTCATTCAGAATTGATGCATACAACTTGTACCCTGTGTTTAGGAGAGTTATCACTCGGTAATTTTCCACTTTATTTTTCTCCCCTTTTTTGTAAATGGGGTAAATTACCCCCTCTCTCCACCCCACCGGGAATCCTTCTCCTCTCCACACCCCATTCATTACCTCCACCAGCCTCTCTAGCACTCTTCTCGTCTCATACATCCACGACTCATTTTGTATTCTATCCCTCCCTGGTGCCTTCCCTTTCCTCAGTTTCTTCACATGCCTCTCCACCTTTTCCATTGTAATTTCTTCTCCTTCAGGTTCTACTCGGTTTCTCTTCGTCTCTATTTCCGTTTTCTTTTTTTCCTTTTCTCCCTCCAGCAGCCTCATGAAGTACTCCTCCCACTCATTCATCGTTAT
Organism: Diaperis boleti; assembly: GCA_963583935.1. Lineage (NCBI taxonomy): Eukaryota > Metazoa > Arthropoda > Insecta > Coleoptera > Tenebrionidae > Diaperis > Diaperis boleti. The sequence continues at coordinate 19,962,279 of OY757246.1, read as the reverse complement.
CTCGTGGCTCCTATTTTCTTTTTTTTTCTCTCTTTATTAATATAGTTCCATACCTCATTCTCTGTTCTTATTGCTTTTATCTTTTCCTCCTCTCTCTCCTTCTTCTGCCTCTTCTTGTCCCTGCATGTCTCTCTGTATCTTCTTTTACGTTGCTCACATTCTTTGTCCCACCATTTATTCTTTCTTTTTGTTCCTCCACCTCCTACTGTTATTATTTCTCTTTTTGTCGCTGCTTTTTCCAATATTTCTACCAATTCTTTCTCCATTTTCCCTTCTTCTTGTTCTTTAAATCTTGCTTTTTCCAGTCTTCTCTTATACTCTTCCACCCCTTGATCGTCCCATACTTTACTTATCACCTTCCGCATTTCCTCTATTTTTTCTTCTCCTCCTCTTTTCTCTCTCCTCCTTCCTATACTTATCTCTATAGGCAGATGGTCTGACTCTACTCTTTCCCCTATTCTGAATTCTTCGACTTCTTCCCATGCTTCTTCGTTTACTATTCCGTAGTCTATCACCGTCTCTCCTCTACTGCCTATGTAGGTCCATTCTCCTTCTTCGTCCCCTTGTTTGTTTCCATTCAGCACTTCCCATCCTTTTTCTTCTATCCATTCCATCAACTTCTTCCCTTCCGCGTTTTCTTTCTTGTCTTTGGATTTTCTTTTTCCCTCTCTTCTTTTTTCTTCCCAATCCCTGTCTCCTCTTTCCCCAATTCTCCCGTTAAAATCCCCTCCCAGAAATAGACATTCTTCCCTGTTGTCTTTTAATGTTTCTTCTATCTTGCTTATTGTTTCTTTCATCTCTTTACTGTACACTGTCACTATTTTCCACCATTTACTGTCTATTTTAACGTTTCTCACCATGTGACTTTCCTCTTCTCCCTTCTTTTTAGTATTCTCTTTTATTCTTTTTTTTACCCCTGTTATTATTCCCCCTGCTGCTCTTCCTTTTTTCTTTCCCCTTCTCGCCCCTTGCCATTCCCAATTGAACTCCTTTGGTAACAATCTTTCTATTTTTTCCCAGCTTTCTGACCATGTTTCTGTTAATCCAACAATATCGAACTCCTTCACATAGTCCCCAAAAATCTTCTTCTTTTTTCCCTAGTCCCGCTACATTCCAAAATAGTGCCCTCGCCCCTGTGTTTCTCGTTACCTTCTTTGATTTCCTCCTTCCTTCCTTAGTTTCCCTCCTACTTTCTTCTTTGTTTCTTTTTTCCCGTTTCATTGTCCTTTTTACTTTGCCGTTGTCCCCCTTTTTCCCTCCTCCCCTTCTTCTTCTTATTGGAAAGTCCCCGTTCACTATTAATTTCCTGTATCCCACTCTTACTTCTTTCCCTTCTTCCCTTTTTTCATTGGCCATACTTCTTAGATTCTTCTGTCTTTCTTTCTTTGTGAGGTCGTTGTCTATGTATATCCCCCTTGTTTCCCTCTTCTCCCTCAATTTTCCTTTGTGCTTCATTACTCTTTCCTTCACACCCCATCCCTCCATCTCCACCAATACTTGATCTTTGTTAATCCTGTAACAATCTTTTACTTTACTATCCTCTACATTTTCCTTCAAAACCTTCTCTACATCCTCTTTTTTTACATGACTTTTTCTTTCCCCGTCCCATCCTGTTATCACGATGTTGTTCTTCCTCTTTCTTCTCTCTTCGATTTCCATTCTCTCTTCCAGTTTCTCCACTCTCTCCTTCCCATCTCTTCTCCTTCTCTTTAAATTCTTCTCTCTGCCTCTCTATCTCTCTCTTGAGTTCCTTGTTTTCTCGTGTTATTTCTTTCATCTCCTCCTTCAACTCTTGCAACAGCTCCAATATTTTTTTCTCCATCTCTGTGTCCGTTTCCTTCTCTTTCTCTGCTGTCTTCTGTGTTTTCTTTACTCCAGGAGACCTCGCCGTCTTTTTACTTTTTTGAAAAAATTTCTCTTCCTCTTCTTCTTGTTTTTCTGTTCTACCCTCCCCTTTTCTCTTTCTTTTCCTTTCCTCCAGGTAAGAGTCCAGGCTTTCCTGACTGAGCGAGCGGTTTCTATCGTCTTTGTTCATCCGCTTCCTGTGGCGCCCCCTAGATGTCGTTATCTTCCGGCTTCGCCGAGTTATTTTTTTTCCTGACTATATCTCCTCTTCCCTGCCCAATTCTTTCTTCCTACCTTTCTCTAATATCCTTCTCGCTTTTCTCAATATCTTCTCTAATTTTTTCTTTATATCACCTTCTATTTCTCTATTTTTCGCTCTTAACCTCTCTACCATGTGTTTACCTTCAGCTCGGTAATACAGGAATCCTTAAACAATCTAAGTCAATTGGTGGTAAATTCATCAAAAGAACGAAATCAATCAGCTAAAATTTGCTTAGTACCAGTATCTTCTGGTCTCGGTGGTACATTGTTAATATAACCAATAATAATAATAATAGTTATCTAATATCAAGACCTGCTGTTCGAACTCCGCACGCTGCACACAACTCATACCGTGAAGCTGGTCGTTCTGGTAATTGAAAGCCGGCAGAAGCTCTTGCGGCCGGAATGCAGAAGGCAGTTATCTTGGGGTCGTTGCGTTTGCTCAGGGCACATGATTCCCGGTATACGTAGTTACTCACCCCATGGCTTTGGGGAGTGGCTACGATGTGCGATTAAAACATCTGACCAGCAAGAAACCTCGTGAAGGTAGGAATCACGAGGATTTCCTTCTGGTCTATATTAAAAAAAATAATAGTTATTTTACGTTGGCGCAGGGCAAACTGCTGATTTTCGGTATTCGTAGAGCAAGGAACCTCGTAAAAGAATCATGGAATCGCGAGGATCTTCTTCTGGTCAATTATTTAAAAATATATATTAACACACTCAGCGGCACAAAATTTGATCCATTAATATTTTTCATAAAAACTTTATTGTAACTGTTCCGTTCGATCGATCAATCATTTCAAGCGCAGCAATAAAAAAAAAATAGCCCGATATTCATGTCAAAGAATTTTGTCACTTCTTTCAACCTAATATCAGTTTTTACCTTCTTTGGTCACATTCTTCGCAATCTTCTTAAAAATCCGAAGGTTTTTGAAATCAAATATTGTGGTCTTAAGCCCAACGCACGTTGCTCAGATTATTGCTCTGATTCAAGAAGGTCAGTTGCAATACTACGTCGCACAAGTTCTTGGTGTTTCCAGATGTAGTGTCCAAAGGGCTCTTGAACGGTTTCGAGAAACTGGGGACTACACCAGAAGAGCTGGATCAGGCAGAAAGAGATGCACAAACGCCCGAGATGATCATTTTCTTACAAGTATTGCGAAATAGGGACACAACTGTTAGTGCTCGAAACGCGTTAGAAGAACGTGTAGCTGTTAGTGAACGAACAGTGAGAAGAAGTTTAGAGGAAGATGGTCTAACTGCAAGAAGACCTGCAAATGGACCACTCTTGACCAGGGAACAGCACAAAGAGCGGTTGCGTTTGGCTTATGAACATGAAAATTGGGAAATTCAAAAGTTGAGTCAAATTCTCTTCTGTGATGAATTCAGATTCTACCTCAGATTACCAGATGGTCAGCAGAGAGTGTTGCGTCGTACAGGAGAAAGATTGGCTCAGTGCAATATTGTACCAAGGCTCAGTTTGGGGTGGTATCAATTTGGAAGGTCGCACAGAATTAGTGACGGTATATTGATATATTCTCAAACCTCATGTTATGCCATATGCACCCTCTATTGGCGACAATTTTGTTTTAGTGCATGATAATGCCCGTACTTTGGAGCTCTTTGTTTTATGAAAATGTTAAAATTTTGCTTTTCAAATATTCTAGGTATTTTTAGAATTAGGTAGTACTGGTTGTGTTGGTGGTTATGGTTTTATCTGAAAAGTTGACACTTGGCTTGACTTCGAGAGGAGTTGATTAGAAATGCTCAATACCAACGTAATACGTATCAAATAAAAAACTAAAAGCAGTTGCATAGTAAGTTCCATTGTGCAACTACTTTTAGTGTCACAATGAACACTTTGTGACACCAAAGTAGAAAAAATTTGTTCTCTACTTTGCGTTCGTACTGAGGCTATTACGATACGCTTTTGCGTGTCATAATAGACAAAAGCGGTGTTATAATAATTACAGTATTTAATATAATTTATTTATTTTTTTAATATTGGAATCTTGGCAATCCTAACATGATCCTAACCTTACTCCGCTGTGTCAAGTCCAAGTCGATTTCAACGGCTGTCAATGTGAATTGAGATTTCAGCGGTTTGAGGCATTCAAACAAAAGCACTGATGGCGCTTGAAGAAGACTGTGGGTCAGGAAATGTTTTAGGGTGCCTCCGGTGATAACGCGGGGGTTTCACTTGTTTGTGCGGCGGGATTTAATTCTAGACATTTTAGTCCGTCCTTGTCAATGTCCATACCGCGGATCACAAAGAAAAAGAACGGGCCTGTGCGAGTTGTTTGTGGTATGGGAGTGTTTGTTACGGAGGTTATTGTGAGGTTACGTTTTTTACCACGTTTTTGATAGATGTGAAAAGGATAAAGAAAAATGCGAGTATTGACGTTTCAAATTAATTCTTTTTCATAGCCTCCTTAATGCACCTAGCAAACGTAGCCAACTGCCGCGGAATTCCCTAGATTGTAGAATTTGATTATTTTGTATAAAAAGTGGCAAAGTAGAAAAAATACTGTATCATAACTCGTTTATAAGGCATTTTGTCGCACTTACGCTCGTCGTGCCCTAAACCCGTGCGTTCGACAAAATGCTTCTTATAAAACTCGTACCATATTATATTATTTATACCTCTTTTAAATTAGAGTTTTAAGCACGTTTTAAAATCGTTTGATTTACGCAAATTCATGTTTTTTTGTCAAAGTTTGTTCTAAATTGGTACAACAGATATTGGAAAAATTTGTCGTGATGTCAAAATGAGGTTGTACAAGATTTATGGCCAAAACTGTACATTGCTGCCGGGCCTTGAAGATATTTTTTCTTGTTTTTGAAGATTACGAAAATGTTTTAATAAAAGATAGCAGGCAGAGAGCAATTTTTTGAAATTTGTAAATTTGAAAAAAAATGCGGGAAAATGTATTTTCGAAAAGATCGTTCTCTGGCTGCAAAGATCTATATTTTATCGAACACGCCCATAAAATTTGAAGGAAAAATATACAAAAATAAAAAACTTACATTCAACCCCCGGCAGCAATGGACACGCCGCTAGAGAATCCTCAAATCCTATTAAAAAGACCATTTTTTAAAAAATTGTCAAAACCCAGACTCGAAAAGAATCGAAAGAATTTTATGATTTGCGTTTACAAGGAACCATGGAGGTTCGTTCAATGAACATACATATTCCTTGGTTCCACATCTGAACCACGCTTAAAACTGCACAACAATACAGGGTGATTCACAAAGTTACACAAGTATTTAAACTGGAGGTAGTAGACGGATAATAGCTGACGGCACCAGATTTTTCTCCATCAACTCAAAAACAAAAAACCGGCCAAGTGCCAGTCGGGCTCGTACACGAAGGGTTCCGCGCCACCGTACAATATTTAACACTACATTTTTAGGGTGCCGTATCCCAAGGGTGCCAACGAAACCTTTTTACTAAGGCTACGCTGTCCGTCCGTCCGTCTGTCACAGGGCTGTATCTTTTAAACCGTAATAGGTAGACACTTGAAATTTTTACCGAACGTGTACTAATATGGCCGTTATAACAACAAATAATACTACTTAATACTAGTTAATTTTACTTATACCTTCCTGACTTTAAGTAATCTTTCCGCTGCAGTAGTTTTCGGGAATTTACCGGAACGGGGACAGCGACTTTAATGGCGTTTAGGTTTCACAGACCCAACCCGTGCATTCCCGTAATTACTTTTATTAGGGTGAGTACTAAAGGAGTGGTAAATTTGGCTGATCAAAAAACCACAGCCTATAATGTAAGCCGAAATACAAGAATATGGTCCTTAGTTATCTTTTATAAGATGATAAATATGGTCGGCATAAATTCTTTTGTAATTTATGTACCTAAGTAACAATAATCCCGAGGAGGAAAATTGTAGGAGGCTTTTCCTAAAGAAGTTGATTTGGAGCTGATTCAAGCAAATATGTCGCTTAGATCTCAAAATATGCACATCAGAACAGAAATTCGTATGAACGCACTAAAATTGTCAAATACTGTGGTGAAAATAAACTCAGTCGCTGCTACTTCTGCAAAGATCGAAAAAAAATACAGATGCCACAATTGCTCAAAATTCCTTTGTTTGCAACATATTCAACCAGTGTGTGAAGTTTGTTCAGACATTGGAATTAAAGATTGAATTTCTGAGGGCTGTATCTGTTCATGGTACACTTTTGCCATAAATGTTAAAATTATGTTTTTTATTTGTGTTTTAAGCTTTTTCTGCAAATCTAATTAAACAGTTTTGTTCAATATACTATATATACCGAATACCGAATGTGTTCATAGAGTGTGAATTGAGAATTACAGCGTGATCAATCATTTGATACTTGATATGTCTGTCTAAAATCTGGTCTCCAGAACGTACCCCAACTTTTCTAATTTCGCTTAATTCAAGGTTGGAGACGATAAAAACTATTCCAAGCTCTAGCCGCACGTACTAATGATGAAACTTTTAGTGTTTTTAAACTTCTCCGCTAATTTATGCTGATTAGATTCACAATTAACACGCTATTACACGTGCTGTTATGTGCTTTCGCTCGATTTTTAAATTATTTATTAGATAGAAATAAAATGTGCGGAACTTATATTGATCAGGCATTATAGAAAGCAAAAGAAATGTTAGGCATCCGTGTTGCGACATTTTTGCAATTTCTACAAATATTCAAGTTCTGTGTACTTAGTTTTTTTATTGGCTGATCGTGAACAGCACATGCTAGAGGTTAAATTCTAATGAGTAAACTTTTTTTTGTAAATCATTAAGTAATATGAGAACTGTTTTAAGTAGAGATTATAATTCTTTAAGCAGAGTTTACACTGTTTCATAGATGTGCATCCACAATGATCATCCAGTGTAAGTCAAGGTGAAATGTAATTTACACGTGTCACTTTGGAACGAACATCAAATGTAAAGGATCCTGTACCTGGCAAGTTGTACGTGACGAATGAATGAAACTGACTAAACCGAATTTCCAAGCACATGTCAAGTCACCATTAATTTGAGAAATAAAAATTCAGTTAGTCTAACTACACTCAGCGGCACAAAATTCGATCCAAAAGCTTTATTGGAGCTTACTTATTTAACTTTGGTCTTACCAAGTAACGATTTTAAAACGTTCTTAAAACTCTAATTTAAAAAAGGTATAAATAATATATTATGGTACGAGTTTTATAAGAAGCATTTTGTCGCACTTACGCTCGTCGTGCCCTAAGCCCGTGTGTGCGACAAAATGCTTCTTATAAAACTCGTACCATAATATATTATTTATACCTCTTTTAAATTGTTGTATTGTAAGGGGTTAAATGTAAGTTTTTTATTTTTGTATATTTTTCGTTCAAATTTTGTGGGCGTGTTCGATAAAATATAGATCTTTGCAGCCAGAGAACGATCTTTTCGAAAATACATTTTCCCGCATTTTTTTTTTTTCAAATTTACAAATTTCAAAAAATCGCTCTCTACCTGCTATCTTTTAATAAAACATTCTCGTAATCTTCAAAAACAAGAAAAAATATCTTCAAGGCCCGGCAGCAATGTACAGTTTTGGCCATAAATCTTGTACAACCTCATTTTGACATCACGACAAATTTTTCCAATATCTGTTGTACCTACTTAGAATAAACTTTGACAAAAAAACATGAATTTGCGTAAATCAAACTATCAAATTTTATTGAAATAAAATTTGTAATAATTAAAAAGTCTGTGTACAAGATTCATGTGGTCAAAGCTGTACATGCCGCTAGAGAACCCACTTAACATTACATTAAAACAATTTTATTTCATACTTGTATCTAAAGTGACATTTTTCGGATTATTTTTGATACCAAAAGTGGAACATTAACGTCCTAGTACTTTAAAGAAAAATTTTAAAGTCCTAGTACTTTAAAATTATACGTCAATCATTTCTTACATTGTTCCCGACATTTTTGTGGCATCAAATTGTTCTTCACGTGATCTGCTTCATCTACAATGTCTTGAGGCACCTCAATTTTCTCCATTTTAAACGGAATAATCGCATAAAATATCCAAAACCATTCACCGTGACCCAGTTTTTTCGTTGTCATTTTTGACAAACGTTTGTTACTATGGGAATGTTGGTTCCCGCATATTTAATTATTACGAATAATTTGTGCGAGATAAACACACAACATTTCATTTATTTTGACTTAGTTCATTAAACTTGCAGTATGAAATAAAACGTTGTATTTACCTCGAACGAAGAAGTGTTTTTAAAGGTACTCACAAGTAATTCCAGCCTCGGCTAGGCGCCTCGGCCGTAAACAACTTGCTCGTACTTTAAACTTCACTTCTCGTTCTAGATAAATAATATACTATTATTTCATACATGTATCTAAAGTGACATTTTTCGGATTATTTTTGATGCCAAAAGTGGAACATTAACGTCCTAGTACTTTAAAGAAAAATTTTAAAGTCCTAGTACTTTAAAATTATACGTCAATCATTTCTTACATTGTTCCCGAGATTTATGTGGCATCAAATTGTTCTTCACGTGATCTGCTTCATCTACAATGTCTTGAGGCACCTCAATTTTCTCCATTTTAAACGGAATAATCGGATAAAATATTCAAAACCATTCACTGTGACCCAGTTTTTTCGTTGTCATTTTTGACAAACGTTTGTTACTATGGGAATGTTAGTGCCCGCATATTTAATTATTACGAATAATTTGTGCGAGATAAACACACATTTCTTTTTATTTTGACTTAGTTCATTAAACTTGCAGTATGAAATAAAACGTTGTATTTACCTCGAACGAAGAAGTGTTTTTAAAGGTACTCACAAGTAATTCCGGCCTCGGCTAAGCGCCTCGGCCGTAAACAACTTGCTCGTACTTTAAACTTCACTTCTCGTTCTAGATAAATAATATACTATTACTCGAACATTCTTGCAGTCTTGTTAGGAATAACTATTATTATTTATAACTGATTCTTTTAAGATTCTGAAAAGGGCTGATTCTCAATTTCCACAAAGCTTTGTGGAGTCTAACTTGCAGAAGATCTGAAGATTCATTGTACCTACCTACTACTACGGTTTAATTATATAATGTCACTTTGAATGTTTTGCTGAAGAAAGAAAGACGGCATAAGCTACAGGAAACTATACAGGTATAGTGAAATTGGCGGAGATGGAATGACGAAACCGGGCGAATGGAATTTTTTTTAAGGAAAAAGGAAAAGCCCGAGAAAGAAAAAGAAGACATAACACAAAAAGAAAAAAAGGTATACGATTTAATGGGAAAGCAACAGAAGAAAACAAAAGGAAGAATAAGGTTGTTACATTGGAATGTAGCGGGGCTAAGAAATAAAGGAGAAAATTTTTGGAAGTATGTAAGTGAACTCGACATAAATGGAATGGTAGAAACGTAGGCAGATGAAATGGAATGGAAGAATATAGAAAAGAGAATGTCGAGAGACTAGGTATAGAGATGTCAAGCGGAAGAACCGAAAAGCAAGGAAGCAAGGGAGAAAATTGAAAAAGAAATAATGTCAAAACGAGAACTGCAGTGAATTGGAATAACAGAGAGAAAGCTGAAGCTAGGAATAAAAAAAGGTAAAAACACAAATAGAAGTGGGAGAAGGAAATTAAGTGGCTAGCTAGAATGCAAATGAAGAAATGACAAAATGGGAAAGGATCGAGAGGAGAATACCGGGCTCAACTAAAGAAATACAAAGACACTTGTCAAAAGAAGAAGGTAATAAAGAAGAGAGAAGAAAAAGAGAAAATTAGAAATATATAACAGGAAACGAAAGGAGAAAAGAGGGTAACGATTAAAGAATGGTTAGAATACTTCAAAGGGACGGAAAGGACGAAACGGGAAGAAGACAGAAGAGAGAAGAAACAAAAGGGAATGAAAGAAAGACAAAAAAACCGAAGAAATAATACAGTCAATGAGAAAAATATTAAACGACCGCTGGCAAGGCGAGGGATTCCCAGGTCAATGGAGGATACATAAAGAAAGGGAAAATATAAAAGGTGGCGAACTACTGAGGAGTAAGTTTGCTGAGAATGGCATACAAGATCTATGCATTCATACTAGAAGAAAAATTAAAGGAAATTAATTTTTTTCCCATGTTTCACTCATTTGCTTACCAAACAAATTAATTATATCAATCAAACGTATAAAGCATAAGGATGAATATCCAAAAGTTATATTGCCTACTTGTTTCTGTTCACTACTACTGGGTAAGCAGTTATACAGGTGTTCTCGAAATAACTATGTATTTTAATTTTAATGAGCAACATTTTTATCTACCACTTTTTCGAAATTTCAATTTATTTTAGAATCTGGAACCCTTCACGAACCCGCCTATGGATATTTATTTTAGCTTGACCTGCAGACAATCAATTGTTTTTGTCCGGAAAAGCCAACGTCCTTATCAAGTTTCTAAATTTTTTGCACTCTCGGGTGCTGCTTACCTGCTGTTGAGAATCAGTATCGGCGGGCGAACTCGCCCGGGCGTGTTATTGTATTTTACTTTCGCTTTTAAAGTTATTATCGTAAAAGATGCCTCCTTCTTTTTCTCGTGTTCCTAATTTCCATTAACGTTGTGTTTTGTGTTTTGCAAAAAACTGCCAGTACCCGAAGGCTAGCAAATCGAATTTGAAAGAGCAACAATTAAATCCCTATCACGTACAGAAAGTCTAATTTTTACAGCCGGATGATTCAATTCAATACATAATCATCGGAGGAGGTATTTTCAACTTAAATAATACGTAGGGTAGGGGCAGACAAAAATCCGCATGTTATTTATTAGGCCCCACAATTTTCAATAGCATTGGATGTTGAAGTAACCACGTTTAGTAAGTCAGTTTTCAGAATTTTTGTTTATTTACGCCTAGCGTTATAAATTTAACTTGATAACTACAAGGTTTAAGGCAAAAATTTATTAAAATTTTTCACACTGATGAGTTCCAGTACTACTGGTTAAAATTAATGTAGTTATTTCTGGGACACTCGGTATAAACAGGTAAGTTTATACAAGTGATTGCACTGATCTGCTTGCCTATTGAAATATACAAGTGTCCCAGAAATAACTACATTAATTTTAACCACTAACAGAACTCGCCGAAAGCAACAACATTTTTATCCACCACTTTTTCCAAATATCATTGTTTTAGCATTTATCAACCCCACAAATTCAGGAGCCGCATATGGATATTTATTTTAAGTTCCTAAATTTTTTGCACAATCAGGTGCAGTTACCTGTTGAGAAACACAATAATTATTCAGCTTCTCGGGGCAGTTCGACCGGGAGTGTTATTGTATTTCACTTTCGTTTTTAAAGTTATTATAGCAAATGATTTCTGAGCTAAAGGTAAACATGTGGTAGAGAGGTTAAGTAGCGAAAAATAGAGAAATAGAAGGTGATATAAAGAAAAAATTAGAGAAAATATTGAGAAAAGCGAGAAGAGGTATTAGAGAAAGGTAGGAAGAAAGAATTGGGCAGGGAAGAGGAGATATAGTCAGAAAAAAGAATAAATCGGCGAAGCCGGAAGATAACGACATCTAGGAGGCGCCACAGGAAGCGGATGAACAAAGACGATAGAAACCGCTCACTCAGTCAGGGAAGCCTGGACTCTTACCTGGAGGAAAGGAAAAGAAAGAGAAAAGGGGAGGGTTGAACAGAAAAACGAGAAGAGGAGGAAGAGAATTTTTTTCAAAAAAGTAAAAAGACGGCGAGGTCTCCTGGAGTAAAGAAAACACAGAAGACATCAGAGAAAGAGAAGAAAACGGACACAGAGATGGAAAAAAAAATATTGGAGCTGTTGAAAGAGTTGAAGGAGGAGATGAAAGAAATAAGACGAGAAAACAAGGAACTCAAGAGAGAGATAGAGAGGCTGAGAGAAGAATTTAAAGTGAAGGAGAAGAGATGGGAAGGAGAGAGTGGAAAAGCTGGAAGAGAGAATGGAAATCGAAGAGAGAAGAAAGAGGAAGAACAACATCGTGATAACAGGATGGGACGGGGAAAGAAAAAGTCATGTAAAAAAAGAGGATGTAGAGAAGTTTTTGAAGGAAAATGTAGAGGACAGTAAAGTAAAAGATTGTTACAGGATTAACAAGGATCAAGTATTGGTGGAGATGGAGGGATGGGGTGAGAAGGAAAGAATAATAAAGCACAAAGGAAAATTGAGGGAGAAGAGGGAAACAAGGGGGATATACATAGACAACGGCCTCACAAAGAAAGAAAGAGATTTACAGAAGAAACTAAGAAGTATGGCGAAGGAAAAAAGGGAAGAAGGGAAAGATGTAAGAGTGGGATACAGGAAATTAATAGTGATCGGGGAGCAATGGAGATGGAATGAAAAGAGAGAGGAGACTAGAGGTTTTCCAATAAGAAGAAGAAGGGGAGGAGGGAAAAAGGGGGACAACGGCAAAGTAAAAAGGACAATGAAACGGGAAAAAAGAAACAAAAAGAAGGAAGTAGGAGGGAAACTAAGGAAAGAAGGAGGAAATCAAAGAAGGTAACGAAAAACACAGGGGTGAGGGCACTATTTTGGAATGTAGCGGGACTAGGGAAAAAAGAAGAAGATTTTTGGGACTATGTGAAGGAGTTCGATATTGTTGGATTAACAGAAACATGGTCAGAAAGCTGGGAAAAAATAGAAAAACTGTTACCAAAGGAGTTCAAGTGGGAATGGCAAGGGGCGAGAAGGGGAAAGAAAAAAGGAAGAGCAGCAGGGGGAATAATAACAGGGGTAAAAAAAAGGAATAAAAGAGAATACGAAAAAGAAGGGAGAAGAGGAAGGTCACATGGTGAGAAACGTTAAAATAGACAGTAAATGGTGGAAAATAGTGACAGTGTACAGTAACTCATATAGCACACGATATCCTAGGGAAATCCAGTATATAGTCAGTCAATCGATGGATCGCCCGTCCATGCTACGGACGTCCGTGGGCTATCCAGCATAGTATATCCAGACGATATACCGTACAAGATGTCCCAAGGATATCCAATGTAGGGACTGATGGTCCATCCATGCAACGGATGTCCGTGAGATATCCAGCATAGTATATCCACACGATATACCGTACAAGATGTCTCGAGGATATCCAACGTAGAGATTGATGGTCCGTCCAAGCAGTGGACGTCCGTGGGATATCCAATGTAATATATCCAAACGATATACTAGATAAGATGTTTTGAGGATATCCAACATACAGATAGATGGTCCGTTCAAGCAATAGACATCCTTGGGATATCCAATATAGTACATATATCCAAACAATATACTATACAAGATATCCTGAGTTAATATAACAATAAAATATAACAAAAAAAAACATATTCTATTTTCTTTATATAATATATATATTATTAATTTACAATGTAAAACACTGTACATATTTTATCCACAAAAATGTAGCAAAATAAGCTCCAATTCATGCACACAATTCTAGTAAAATATGCACCATATTTTTAATGTTTGAAACAAGAAACAGGTACAGTAAATATTAATAACATTACCTCTTTCTCTAAATTAATACTGGCTTCACCATCGTATTATCGTTCAATAAATCGAATTGTACTTGCAGATGATGTACAGCTTTGGACACATAAATCTCGTACAAAACAAATTATAACATAACATTAATTTAATTAATACTATAATATTAATGCTTTTTAATTATTACAAATTTCATCTAAATAAAATTTGATCGTATGATTTACGCAAATTCATGTTTTTTTTGTCAAAGTTTGTTCTACAACAGACATTATTGGAAAGATTTGTTGTGATATCAAAATGAGGTTGTACGAGATTGACGTGGCCAAGACTGTACATACATAAGTGTAAAGTACATTATTTTGATTCCTTTATTAGATATTATGACATTTGTTGTACATTAAACAAAGTAAGTAGAAACCTTATTTGATTTTTAATTTATTAATTTCGATTCATACCGTCTTTATCAACCCCTATCAAGTTATTAATTGTTAACTCAAGAGATATATCGTACGAAGGTGGAGTTTCGAGGTACGTAAAAAAGTTGCTCAAAGGTAGCCGCACCGGTTTCGTCGCGTGTCAGAATTGGGTCGACAGAGACGAACTACAGAATTTAAGGTTTCGGTAAAAGAGATGCTCGATTCTACTAATAACACTTTCGATTTATGCAGTGCCATTGAACGTTGTTTTATTAAGTCTTAATTTGGGTGATACTTAACTTAAAGTGTAGGTGTAAAACTGCATATTCGATCAAAATTGTAATAAAACAAAAAATCGAAGACGGGCCTGTACAGCATCTTACACCTGCACACGTTCGACAAGTTTTTTATGTCCCTCGAAACTCCACCTCCGTACGATATATCTCTTGAGCCTACAATACCTACGTGAAATCATTCTAATCCCGCGCCAAATGAGTTCTCTTGATGCTAGAAAATTCGAGAGGTTCGACAGGTAGTGTCACGGTCTTTACGACCATCTGGCACTTATATGCTGCCCGGTCTGGAGACCCTCATATAAGATCGTTTCTACCCCTGAATTTGTTTTGGTTGTAAATACTTACTACATAAAAACAAAGCTTTATACTATACATCTCTAAATTCTCTCAGGAACAATAATTAATATTAGTATAATCATAATATGTATCTATATAAAGCAGTTATTCTTATAAATATGTAGTTTTATAATCAATAGTATTACTTTGTGTAATTATGTAGATAGACTGGTATAATTTCAGTTCCATAGATATAAGGCAAATTTGACTGATTTGATAAATCAGTCATTGAGCTTAACCATATGGGTTGATAGCGAGATTGATAGTTTTCACAAGATTCTTACAATTTTATTGTAGGTCCACCCCACATCTGGAAGCAATTTTCTTTGTTGACGCGACATAGCCTGCCACTAAAAACTTGTTCGAACTCAAAAACGTTTGAAATTTTGTCGGTCTTAACCATGGAAGAAAGAGATAGTGGAGAAAGCGCGTTATCTGTTATCTCTTTCGTCCATGGTCTCAACCAATGGCAAGTTACAAAATGCGACGGAAACATTTTTGGTTTTATTTTTCAATCACTTTGAAGCTGAGCTTCGATTTGAAGAACACGGATCTATTGCGCTCTCGAATTATTGATTATTTAGTCAGATTATTATCTTCAGTTTGCTGGTGATTGTTATTAAAGTGTTAAATTTTTATCTACCATCAACCTACATATTGAAAAAGTATTTGGTAAGTATTATTATACTTAAGTATAATTTATGGTTAAACTGTATTTTTGATACAGAAATCCTACCTTTATTAACTAATTTTAAATTTTAGATACATGAAGTGGCAAAATTTGGGGGAAACACTCCATACGAAGTGGTGAAAAGGGCTCTTCCTCGCTTTATCGGCGACGAAATTTTAAAGGAGTATAACTGGCTGGGAAAAAAAATTGCCGCAGTTTTATTAAGTAAATTAACTCAAATTAATTTTAATTTATAGTGAAAAAAAACTATATTTTTATATTGTTGTAGATGTTTTGGATAGGATTCTGAAACTAACAGAAAAAGATGCTGAGAAACCGATTCAGCAATATTTGAAGGGGGGCGAAAGAACGTTTCGACCGGAGACATCAATAATAATTATAGTATTTTAATTTAAAATTTATTTTTTTAATAGTAATTGTAATATGTATGTAATTATTTTAGGGTTTACTATGTATTATTAATTTTATTTTTATTAATTTGTATTTTTGTATTTTTGTATTATTTGTTATTATTGTATTTAATATTTATTTTATTATAATAATTTTTTGTATTTTTTTCTATTATTTTGTATTATTATTATTGTATTTAATATTTACATTATATATTATTTTATTATTTTTTTTTTTCATTTCATTTAATTTCATTCAGACCTAATTAATAAATCGGCTCTTAAATATTATAGATAAACTTAAATAAATAGATAAACTAAAATATTAAGATAAATTTAATTAATATATGCAAATATAAAGCATAGATTACCGATATACGTAATGGATATCTTACGGATATACGTGATGGATATCCTACGGATAACCTAGAATAGATGTCCCAAGGATATGTTGTGATAGATATTCCAAGGATATCAGTTATCAGATGTCCTAGGGATATCCTGAATTGGACATCGTGAGGATCTCCACTTTAGTTCCATTTTACCATCCCACGGATGTCCCTATGATATCAGTTTACTTTCCGTAGGACATCCACCGGATATTGTAAAGCTAAACTGGGATATCCTCAGGACATCCAGCGGATATTCTGGTGCTGTGTGGGTAAAGAGATGAAAAAAACAATAAGCAAGATAGAAGAAATATTAAAAGACAACAGGGAAGAATGTCTACTTCTGGGAGGGGATTTTAACGGGAGAATTGGGGAAAGAGGAGCCAGGGATTGGGAAGAAGAGAGAGGAGAGGGAAAAGAAAATCCAAAGACAAGAAAGAAAACGCGGAAGGGAAGATGTTGATGGAATGGATAGAAGAAAAAGGATGGGAAGTGCTGAATGGAAACAAACAAGGGGACGAACAAGGAGAATGGACCTAAATAGGCGGCAGAGGAGAGACGGTGATAGACTACGGAATAGTAAACGAAGAAGCATGGGAAGAAGTCAAAGAATTCAGAATAGAGGAAAGAGTGGAGTCAGACCATCTGCCTATAGAGATAAGTATAGGAAGGGGGAGAGAGAAGAGAGGAGGAGAAGAAAAAATAGGGGAAATGCGGAAGGTGATAATTAAAGTATGGGACGAGCAAGGGGTGGAAGAGTATAAGAGAAGACTGAAAAAAGCAAAATTTAAAAAACAAGAAGTAGGGAAAATGGAGAAAGAATTGGTAGAAATATTGGAAAAAGCAGCGACAAAAAGAGAAATAACAGTAAGAGGTGGAGGAACAAAAAGAAAGAATAAGTGGTTTGACAAAGAATGTGAGCAACGTAAAAAGGAAGCATTAAAAGAACTAAGAAAGTGGAGAAAGAATAAAGGGAACAGAAGTGGCTTTTTAGAAGCGAAAAGAAGATACAGAGAGACATGCAGGGAGAAGAAGAGGCAGAAGAAGGAGAGAGAGGAGGAAGAGATAAAAGCAATAAGAACAGAGAAGGAGGTATGGAACTATATTAATAGAGAGAGAAAGAAAAAAGAAAATGGGAGCGAGGATATAACGATGAATGAGTGGGAGGAGTACTTCATGAGGCTGCTGGAGGGAGAAAAGGAAAAAAAGAAAACGGAAATAGAGACGAAGAGAAACCGAGTAGAACCTGAAGAAGAAGAAATTACAATGGAAGAGGTGGAGAGGCATGTGAAGAAACTGAGGAAAGGGAAGGCACCAGGGAGGGATAGAATACAGAATGAGTCGTGGATGTATGGGACGAGAAGAGTGCTAGAGAGGCTGGTGGAGGTAATGAATGGGGTGTGGAGAGGTGAGAAGGATTCCCGGTAGGGTGGAGAGAGGGGGTAATTTACCCCATTTACAAAAAAGGGGAGAAAAATAAAGTAGAAAATTACCGAGGGATAACTCTCCTAAACACAGGGTACAAGTTGTATGCATCAATTCTGAATGAAAGGATGAGCAGAGAGATAGAGGAAAAGGGAGCATTACCAGACAGCCAAGCAGGATTTAGAGAGGGGAGGGGAACTATGGATAATGTATACATCCTGGACCATTGGACGAAGAGTGAGTTAAAGAAGAAAGGGGGGAGGGTGAATGCATTATTCGTAGACTTCAAGGCGGCTTTTGACAAGGTGGACAGAGAGAGGATGTTTGAGTGCCTGAGGTAGAAAGGGGTAAATAAATAGCTGGTAAGAAAGGTGGAGAAGATATATGAGAAGACAAAAAGTAAAGTGAAGGTAGGGGAAAGGGAAAGTGAATGGTTTGTGACAACAAAGGGAGTGAGGCAAGGTTGCCCGCTCAGACCCTTGTTGTTCACGATGTATGTGGCAGATATGGACGGAATGTTAGAGAGAGCACAAGCGGGGGGGTGTGTGGTAGGTAGAAAAAAAGTATGGAGCCTGGCGTTTGCGGATGATGTGGTAATGGTGGCAAAGAGTGAAAGAGAAATGAAGGAAATAATAAAGAGTTTAGGAAAATATGTGAAGAAGAAAAGACTAGAAGTGAATCTAGAGAAAACAAAAATGCTGGTGTTCAATAAGAGAAAGAGGAAGAACGAAGAGAGTGATTGGAGGTGGGAGGGAGAAGTAATAGAACAAGTAAAAGAATTCAAATACTTGGGGTATGTGTTCAATGAAAGAGCCACAGATAAGGCACATATTAGAGAACTGGCAAGAAAAGCGAACAAGATGATAGGATGTGTATGGGGAATAGGAGAGAGAAGGTGGGGAGGCGATTTTAAGAGGAGAATGATGATGTTTGAAAGTCTTATTGAAAGCGTGTTGTTGTACGGAGCAGAGGTCTGGGGATGGAAAAAACAAGAGGAGGTAGAAAGGGTGCAAGAGAAATATCTGAGGTGGGTGCTAGAGGTGGAGAGAGAAGCGCCAGGGTACATAGTGAGAGAAGAATGCAAGAGGAATAGGTTGAGAGTGAAAGCGGGAAAAAGAGCGGTCAAGTTCGAAGACAGGATGGAAGGGAGGAAAGAATGTAGGATACTAAAGGAGTGCTGGAGAGAAAAAAAGAAGAATTCAGAGGAGTATGATAGGGAGAATTACTACAGGAGTAATGGGTATGCAAGCAAAGAAATAGGGAGACTGAGAGAAAGAGGCGTGTGGATGAATGTAGAACTAAGTGAAAGAGATAAGGATACGGACAGACAAGAGAGGAGAGAAAGAATTAGAGAATCCAGATACAACGGGAAGTACGGAAGATGCATGATCGAGGAAGTACCGAAGTATTTGGGGAGGGAGAGCGAGAAAGAAAGAAAGATGATGGCGAGGTTTAGGTGCGGAAATGAAGAGAGGGAAAATAGGTATTGGGCAGAAGATGGAGGAAGAATGTGTAGAATGTGCTATGAGGACAGAGAGACGATTGAGCATATGTGGAACGAGTGCAGTGAGATGAAACAAAGAGAGAGGAAAGAAAGAGAGGAAATACTGAATGTAGATGGAAGGTAAATTAAATGGATAAAAGAGGTATGGAAGAGGAGGGAGAAGGGAGAAGAGGAAAGTGGAGGGGAAAAGAAATAGAGAATTTTATTTAGTTTTTTTTTATTATTATATTTGTTAAGTTTACTTGTATATGTATAGGAATCAGAAAGCCCGTAGGGCAAATAAAGATTTATATATAGTAAATTATTTCTTCTGTGCCTAATTTGCATTAATGTTGGGCATTTCGCCGGTTTCCGAAGGTTAGCAAATCGAATCTGGAAATTTTTGAGATAGCTACAATTTATTGGATTCCTATCACGTACAGGAAGTTCAATTTTTACAGCCTGAGGATTTAATAATAATCAACAGAGAAGGCAATCTCAACTTAAATAAAACGCACGTATGGTTAGACGAAAATCCACATTCTATTAGGATCCACAATTTTTATTTTTCATCAATTATAATAGCATTGGATGTTGAAGTGAAGACATTTACTAGCTCAGTTTTCAGTTTTCTAGTTTATTTACGTCGAGCGGTTTAGATTGATTCCGAGTTTTTGGTCGTGTCTTATTATTATTATCAAGGGGTTCATTGGCGGATAACTAGATTAACGTCAAAATTTTCACTAATTAATTTTAACTGGATAACTACGGGGTTTAGGACAAAATTTGATTAAGAAAAATTATTGACACTGAGTTCTACTACTGGTTAAAATTAATGTAGTCATTTCTGGGACACACTGTATATTAAAATAAAGATAACTTTATTGCGAAGGCGATGGTATAGTAGCAAAGAATCAGTTGAGAACCGTTTTGTAATTTTTTTGTATTTTTTTTTTATAACAATTTGTTATTAAATAATCGTAATAATATATACGTAGCACATGTTGTACGTCATTACTCCAAAATGATTCTCGACACAGACCACAGTGTTATGGAAGTCCTAGTCAGATGGACATCTTGAAA
Organism: Diaperis boleti; assembly: GCA_963583935.1. Lineage (NCBI taxonomy): Eukaryota > Metazoa > Arthropoda > Insecta > Coleoptera > Tenebrionidae > Diaperis > Diaperis boleti. Next base: position 19,942,170 of record OY757246.1, on the reverse strand, counting down.
TACCTAATAATAGATAAAGTACTTGATAAGAAAAGGGAGAAGATGTGCGCGTTGTTTTCGACGGTGTAAATTACAGAGAGATTATATGAGCATCTGAGAGAGAAAGGAGTAAACGGACACCTGGTGAGCAGAATAAAGGAAATCTACCTAGAAACAAAGAACAGAGTAAAAGTAAAGATAATGAACTAAAGATTCTTGATGACGAAAGGGGTAAGACAAGCTAGGATGCCCGCTCAGTCCTATTCTATTGGCGGCATACATAAGAGACGTGGAAGAAAAACTAAGAAAAAACTCAGAGGGAGTAGTGGTAGGAAACACGAAAGTGCACTTGCTGGCATATTATGCAGATGGTAAGGTGCTAATAGCTAAGAAGGCCAAGGAAATGAAGGGAGTGATAAGATGAAGAGAAAAAGACCTGAAAAGAAAGAAGCAGGAAGTAAACGTGGGGAAAACAAAAATTATAATTTTAGAGAAAAAAACACAGAAGATAGAAAGAGGAATGGAACGGGGAAGAAAACAAGATAGAAAAACTAAAGGATTTAAATACCTAGGCTACACCTTTAACAGGGGCAATAGCGAGAAAAAACATATTATAAAGGAGCTGGAAATAAAAGCGAACAAAGTCTCATGATGTACGGAGCAAATATATTATGAAGCAAATATGTAGCAGGAAAAGTTGGAAGCAATCAAAGCTGGAGATGGACACTAGAAGTAAAGAGAGATAAGATAAGAGAAAAGAGAGGAAGGAAGGAAAACGACTTTTGCAAAACGTAGGCGAATTCTAGGTTATTGCTGCTCGGGGCGGGCTGCTACACGCAGGCCGCAAAAGCCACTGTTCCCGGAAAGAAATACGACCGGGAGGACCGTACTTTCGGCTATGGGATGAAGTAAGATAAGATGTGATGGTCATGAGAGAAGCAACTAAATTATCGGCAGAACGAGAATGAAAAATCCAATTATAATAATTATAAATATTTTAAATTATGTGTTTTATGAAAGCCTTAAATTAAAATCATCAAAAACAGTTAAAAAAAAGACACCGAGGAGATTGCAGAAGCTTGCAATAATGACGGGTCAGACTTCACGTTATATTAAGAGAACAAGACAGTGATTGAGAAGTTAATTAAATATTAATTAACAACAGAATTGCTGAATATTTATTTCATCCTATTAGTTACATTATATTAATCAACATTGTATACAAAGAAAATAATAATAATTATTATTAAAGTTTATATAATGTTTTTGGTATGTTGGATACAACTTCGACGTTTATAGACAATTGTAACGTCATACCCATGTCGCAGACGGTACTACCATCCGTTAGTTGCACTGACAGGTACACACATACAGTTACTGTAACATAATATCCCTTACTTTTAGAAGAATCAAACCACTGTTACCTTAATGATTTAACGCTACTGTCGCATGTTTTTTACCTACCGGTGGCTGCCTCAAGTCGCTTTCTTGTTGCACTTTACGAAACGAAAGCATGCCAAAATTCAAGTTGATGGTCACTTTCGCCGCTTACGTATCATTTATTCGTCAACTGCAAAATAATTGCCAGGAACAATCAAGGTCTTAATTCCTGCACCATTTGTTTTATTACAAACTTGATTGAAGCAGTCGATGACTAAGAATCTTCGGGTGATGACTAGTAGCGGTTGCAATGGACTATAGTACTTTTTTCCAGTGAAACGTTCCGCGTAGTAGAGGTACGGGAAGAAAGAAAATAAATGCACCAGTACTTGGTAGAAAGGGTTATCCGCATTTATTCATAATAATAGTTCAGTGAACTAGTGAAAATAAAAGATATAATTATTAGTCCGACGTACCGAAGAAAGTGAATATCTTATGAGACATACAGAACTGTCTCACCGGCGTGGTTGAAGCTTTAGTCTCCTCGAAAAATGTTGTGCCATAAAGTGATTGTATTCACATTGTTGGTGTATGTGAGTTCATCTTTGTGTCAAGATAATAATGTGTGTCCGACCATACGAGATTATTTAACCATAAAAAACAACAACAACTGCTGGTACAACTTTGCGGCGGACGTTAAAGTGGTAAGTCAGTCACTTTTATATCTTCATTTTAGAATCAGTGACCTACTTGAAGAAACTGGTTTTTTAATTCTTACACAATCACTTCAGCCTGAAATAATACGAAGATCGGGATATCCTTTCATGGAATACAAAGTTCAAACCAAAGATGGGTATATTTTAACAGTCTTCAGGATACCGGGTCTTAACCAGGACAAAGGTCCCGTTTTCTTGTTACATGGAGTCCAAAGCAGTTCAGCAGTGTTCCTTAGTTTAGGTCCAGAGTCTCTGGGTAAATTAATCAGGAAGTTTGCATTAAATACCTTATTGCATTATTGTAGCCTTTCAACTTGCAAATGCTGGTTATGACGTTTGGTTGGGTAATTATCGTGGCACTGAGTATTCGGAAGGTCACGTACGTTTAAATGTAACACAAAGAGATTACTGGAATTATGGGTATGTTTATTTTCTACTGTGCTTATTAAAAAAATCCACTTACTTAAGTTAAACAAAAACAATACCTGTTAAGGTGTTTACTTACAAAAACTAATATAAGGCATGACAATAATTTATCTCAATTAAGTAAATCCTTGCGCAAGTTGGAGACGCAAAAATGTCCCATTACAAGTGTTTTGAATAATTTTGAAAGTATTACAGAATTAATTTCAATAACATTTACGCTTTCATGTTATTGAACTTGATTGCTGTTAATTAAGAGAGTTTTATTTTAAGCTAAAATCTAGTTTAGTATGCGTTGCATAAAACGATTTGTGTTGCATTTCCCTGAACCACAAAAGTGTGTAATGACATGTAAATGAAATAACGGAAGACCGACTTGTGAGATACTTCGCATGTTTGAACAGAAAAACGAAGTTTCCGGTAAAAATGGCTCTTACGTAAATTAACTCGACTTCGTACTACTTTGTTTACTTTCTTAATATTGTTATCAATATTTCATATCAAGATAATACAGCTTTCGTTTTTAGACTGCGTTTCGTTATTCTATTAATTATTACGTGAATTCAATTCAATGAAATCAGCACTTCCAGGGTATATTTGTCTTATCAGAGTTATTGATTTTAAATTTTAATTAACAGCGTGACCAACAGGGTTCATTGAAGTGTAAAAGCACGGATATTTTAAACTTTCTTACTTATAAAGAGTTTTATGGATAAACCCGGACCTATCCACTTTCGCTAATTTTTGGACAAAGTATTTGTTCCTCGTACATACTTGCTTCTCAGCACCCTACGTAATACGTGATGTGTGGAATGAAATATGTTCTGTGGGAGGTAGACTCTATGGTATAATAACTTTATTAGTATTACCACCAAAAATTAGCATAATGTCAAGGTAATGCGTATATCTAGGTCCGTATATCTCAAAACAAATATTAGAATGTAGCCGAATGTGTCAATAAAATTATAACTAAGAAACTTCATTTATACGATATTGTCTTTTTAACGTACAGATACAGGGTAATTCATAAAGTTACGTCAATATTTAAAAGCGGGGTAGTATACGGTTAGATGGACTTGGCACCAAAAATTTTGTTTTTCCATCAACTCAAAAAAAAAATGCACAGCCGAAAACTTTTGATGGTCACTGGAATGATGGCTCGAACAATAGACAAGTGTACGTTCTTAGTAGCCCCATAAAACCTTGATACTTACGCATTCAAATCTCTCCTTGAATTCACAAAAATTGCTCACGCACTGGCTCAAAAATATCTGGCATTTTGCAAATTGTTTTCGGCCCGCATTTGAAGTTTCTCTACAGTATCCACAGGCTCCGCGTACACAAGCGGTTTCATGTGGCCCAACACGAAAAAATTACATATATGGATTTAAATCTGGAGACGTGGGGGCCACAATGCCGGAGCATCTCTACAGATACACTTTTCTGTAAATTATAAAATTTTGTGCATCGTCAACAGTCAAAGTAAAACTGAAAGTAATTAATTATATTGTTGGCAGTCGCTCAGCCGCACTCAACTCAGCAAAAACTTCCTTTTTGGTTTAGGCCAAGAGATAAGGGTTTTCATTCATCAATTTTGTAATAAATTTGTAATTTTATTAGGTAAGTAGGTAGGTACTTCTAAGTAATTTATTACGATATTTTTAAATTTTTATAAACTTGAACCATCTTAAAACCGGTTTTTTACCTAAATAAAACAGAACAACTACAACTGTGTCACTTTCCATAGATTTCCCACACTTTAAAACTGTTATAGCTTTTATAAAAATTCCGGTCCTCGAGAAACATTTTTGTTATGTGTCTCAAGTACCAAACTTCAATCCATTTATGTTTGTGAAATAAGAAGTTAGTGATTATTAAATTATTCTCGGCAGAAATCGCAACGAACCAACATCGTTTCATTAAATTGGAGAAAATGCTTGCAATTCCTTGTATTCTCGTTGATTAAATAAATAACTGCCGCAATATCGCCACGCGACACCCCTTTTGCTTATTTTTTAAATTTTATTTTATCTGTGTAGAGAATGACCGAAATACTACAAGTTCTATCTCACCGTACCGTGCAGTAAATGAGTTACTGCCGGCTAGATAGTCCCCATGGGTGTATATCGCACGCGTCGCGTCGCCTTTCTAGCCGACTCGTGGATAATCCCCGGGGATCGCTTATTGTTCAGAAATATTCGCAGCGGTTGTTGGTCAGTTGGGAAATATTCAGAGTTTGAATTCAACCACCGCCAAGAGCACATTCTCAATCTTAAATCAACGAAAAAGTTCCTGTGTTTAATTCAAATAATTCAAAAACACTGACTCAACCCTAAACAATAAAATCGGAAGAAGAAAAGTTCCAAATCACGCATTCATTATACAATTTAAATAGTAGCAAGTGTTTCTTCATAAAATGACAATCCACGGTCCTTCGAGCAATTGTACAACTTGACCTTCAAGGCCGTCTCATGCAAGTGACCCATTTTTTGCAAGTGACCGTTTTGTGAGGGTGCTGAGATCCCCTTGAGAGAGAAAGAGTTTCTTCGGCTGAGGTGAGGGGGATCTCGGTTTCAGGGACTGCGTCGAGGAGTTCCACACGTTTTCTTCTACCCCTTCTAGGTGGTCTTCGTCGGCGTTCTGTCGAGCTCTTCTTCTCGCTCAGTTTTTCCCTCTATCCAGATTCACGATTCGATAAGGAATCGTGCGCCTTTGGTATGGCTTCTGTGAGAGATCTTCTGTGGCATGCGCGACTGCGCTGGTGATCTTCTCCATGAAGCCTTAGAGTGTGGTGTCGATCTGTTCGGCTTTCTCGATTCGTGGGAACTCCCCGAACTCGATTTCGTAGTGGGCGGCGAATTTTGTCAAATCTAGATCACTGGCCTAGGTCCTGATGACCGGGCTAGTCCGAGCTGTATGTCTGGGGCGGCTGTTGAGGGTGGTGTTCTTTTTGTGGCGGTTTTCTGTATTGAGAATCTTGTTTTTTCAGCGCTGTCTTTTCGGACCTTCGGGATGTGTGGACAACCTCTGCAGCTGCATGTGTGCGGTCCACTACAGGGAGTAAAGTACTACTAGTTTAGGGACTCTCTTTCTTATTCTGTTTCGCCGTCGCTCACAAGTTTAGGGACTGTCTTTCTTATTCTATTCGTCCGTCGTTGACCAAATTCATTCATCGCTGAAAAGTTTAAGAATTGTTTATCTTATTCTATTTCGTCTATACTTTAGTCCAGTAAATCTAGTTTTTTCTATATTCAGAACGCTCTAGCGGCCGTCCCGTTAAAGAGAGAAACAAATTTAATACCATATTCTGGTAGGAAATTTTATCTACTTTAATTTTCTATATAATGGTCTTTTAGCTAGAACGCCTCGTTTTCGAGTTATAAGCAAAGAACTGGAAACAGTCCGAAATTTTTGAAGTTTCTTGTATTTGCTAAAGTTAGCTCACCTCTGGCGAGGGGGCAAACCTCAAATTCGGATTCAGCGACCAAAGAAATTTATATAACCGTGGAGAAAAAAACTTCCGGAATTTTTTCCTGGAAGCGGGCTTATCGAACCTAGATTTACTGGACTACTTGATGAGTTTGGGGATTGTCTATCTTATTCCATTTCCATCGCTGACGAGTTTAGGGAGGAGTAACTTTTTTATTCTGTTTCGTCCATCGCTCACTAGTTTAGGGACCCTTTGATTTTCTGGCAACGTGTGCTCCACGTTGTGGGATTTTAGAATTCGGATCAGGCTTATAAATATTGCACACCCTAATGTCTCCATTTGGGATTTAACTGGAGTTTGAGTATCGGATGCGGCGGTTCCTCACTTCTGAATAAATTGACGTCGATCGGGTCCACCAAGTTAATTAAATTTCTTTGATTTCTCTCAGTTTTGCCGTCCACCAGAACAGCGAATCGGTTGTTGAAGTGTACTGAGTCGGCAACGTCTTTTTGTCGCTCTGTTGGGTTGGAAGCTCGCAAAGGCCTGGAGGGTTTGCAGTAACTCATTTGACGTGAGATCTCATTGAAGCTCTTGTCGGTGTTTTACCCTGATTTTGCAACCACTTCATCTGGAGAGCGTCCAGGTCGGTGGGTTCCATGTTATTTCTTTTCGTCCAGATTGAGATTCAATTACATTTATTCAGAAATTTTTTGTTACAGTTCGCTTTAGTAAGGTGATGTTTCAAGGTTACAGTATGTACTGCCGAAGCTAATGGCATCTTCAGTGTTTTGGTTTTACATGATGAATGACTAAAATAAAATAAAAAATTGTAGGTGGTTCTTTTTATTGTTTGTATCAACGGGTGGCTGCGGCCTCGAAACTGATCCAAACATTCGTAAGCTGGCACTGGGAAACCGCAGAAAACCAGTGCCGGGATCGTCCTGAGCGTCCAGGAAAAAAACGCTGGAATTTTGGTGGAGCGAAGTGCGGACAGAAAGCAACCTTCATTGCGTTCGGTCCGGAACGCAGACAAAACTGTTGTCGAAATTTTTCGTTTAGAAAGCCGGGAGAATTGCATAGAGATCTTCTCTGGGCTCAAGAGGGCACCAAGATCAAATAAACCGGATTTCCATAATTATATTCTGTTCATTATTAATCTGCATCAAAGTAGGCTGTGAAAGTCTAAACGCACCTTTAATTTAGTTACTAAAATGTTATGTTATGTAAATTTTAATAGGTTTATCTTCGCTAGTTCAGTAATTCTTTAGGTAGGGTAGGATTGATGTTATAGTGGATTTTGCGAGTTTGAAAAAACCGAAGTATTTGCGACGCAACCACAGCACCCCTTTTTTCGAGGATGCTAAAATATCACAAGTCACCTCGACCCCCGCCAACCCCTCGAGCGACAACAAACGGTCGATGAAATGACAAAACAGTTGAAAATCTTTTGGGAAAACTTTTACTTACAATAAAACTTGCTCTAGCTAAAGCAAATCCCTCTTTTATAAACTACCCACACTACTTCTGCCTCATTTTTACCATAATAGAAGTAAAGTGTTAACCAACTGATTTATTAACAAAATAACATTTACAAATTGCAAAAGTAGCATATTGGTTGTTTTCTTTTCAGCACATACAAAATCAGTTCATGAAGGACACCCAAAAATCAGCCACTTTTGGAGGTTCTAAAAAAATAATGATAAAAAAAACAAGCAATAATAATACCTTACCAATTTAGCAAACTGTAAGTGTATTTTATTGCACAGAATCATTATCCACAATCATCACAATAATCTCTTCACTGCTTGACTCCATTTCTATTCTTGACTTTACATTAGATGTTGAGGGTTCATCTGAATCACTGAATTCAAATTCTGAATCAGATGAATTATCCTTCACGTTTATGATGAACGGTGGTATACTGTCGATATCATTTGCGCCCATATACCAATCAGTCTTAACTTCTTCTTCTGCATGTCTTCTGAAATGTTGCCATTCTTCTTTGGTACACTGTTCAAGGGTTTCTTGCCATATTTCCTTAACTCTGTTTGCACAATCAAGTTGGGAAGGTATATGTTTATTGTAAAATTTTTGCAGTCTGCCCATGCCATTTCAATTGGATTGTACTGGCAATTGTATGGTAGAAGTCTCAACACATCATGGCCTGCACTTTTTATTATTTCATCAATTTCATACTTGGTTAAGTCAGTATTTATGTTGGGTTTTATCAGTTGCCAAAGTTGGTTCTTTGTAAATGATTCCTCAAAAGGTATGTCATGATTTAGAAGCCAATTTTGTAACAACTCTTTTTTTGATGATGCTGTTGGAGGTTTGTCGATTTTCACTAAGTGATATGGTGCATTATCAAGCACAATTACACATTTTGAATTGAAAACGCTCAAAGCAGGAATAAGTTGGTTCTTCACCCATTTTCTAAATAGTTCTCCATTCATTGTCTTATGGTAATCGCGATCATTAATTTTTGTATCAAATATTAAATCACATCCTGGTAAAAACCCCTCATCACATCCAGCATTTACAATTGTGTATCGTTTACCCTCACCTTTGAATTTCTTGGGAATACCGTAAGGACTACCTTCTAGTACCCACTGACGAACTTGGCTGTCATTTTGATACACCCATGTTTCATCCAAAAAACTAAACTTTACTTTGTCTTCTTTTAAGAGTTGTAAATATTTGTAGCAAAAACGAACTCTTAAGCTGACAATTCGTGGAGTTTCAATTGTGATCTTCCTCCTATACACTTTCTTGAAGGAATAACCAATAGATTTAATGATCTTATACAAAGTTGTTTTACAATGAGGAAAATCAAGACACTCTTTGGCATATTCATGAATGATTGACACAGTCAAATGTTCATTCTTCTTAATTTTGGCAAAAATAAAACTATTTAATTCCTCTTTAAAAGAATTATCTGAAAACCGTGGCACATATTTTCTTCCAGTCTTCTGGCCACATTCTAATGGAAGTCCTGTTTTCTTTTGTGATAGAACCGGTTGCACACTTCTAAAACTAACCTGAAAGAGATGTGCGTTAACAAATTGAGTTCCAAATAATAATGCAATATTACCTGGAAAATCAAAGCTACCCGATTAATGGATGCAGATCTTTAAAGAACTCATTGTAGCAACGAAATATTGCTTCAAATTCGCGAGGCGTTAAATTTGCCATTCTAGAGAGAAAACCGCAGAAATTCTGAAACTGGGAGATTTTTCTGAAAACATACGAGGTACTTTAGGACTGTAGGTAACACAACCAACACCACTTACCTCAAATATCTGTTGTGAGCTAAATAGTTCTGAGAAAAAATGTTTTCAGCAAAATTAGGTATATCAAGAAAACGTAAGGGAAACTGTACCAAAGGCAATGAAACACACCAAAGCAAATCCGTAAAAACAACAAACTGACGTGCGCAAGGTGCACGTAAAATGGCCGATTCCAAACCGACAACAAAATAAAATAAAACACAACATACCAACATGATTTCAAAATTCCAACGCCAACCGGGATGCAGATTAATAATAATAAACAGAATATATATTACTGGTTTTTTATTGTAGTAATATTACAATAATTTACATTTGAGGAAATATTAAATTTATTTTATTTTATAAGTAAATATTTTGAAGTAAGTATATTTATTTTGGTCTTCTAGTTACAAAAATAGCCTAGAAGGGGATACCATACGAAGCGTACTTGCAATGCGTCGGACCGACTCAGGACCGAATATGACTTTTGTAAACCCTTCTTGGTAGTCATACCGGGAAGGGACGAGAGCGTCTATATTCGGAAACTGAGGAGTAACAATGGAACCATCTGGTATACGGATGGGTCCAAGACAACAAAGAGCACTGGGGCAGGGGTGGCCGGAGAAGCACCAGGGAATGACAGCGGTGAAAGGAAGTCTCGGAGCGCTGGTAAAACAGTGACTCTGTGGTGGGTGCCGGGACATAAGAAATTTGAAGGAAACGAAAGAGCTGACCTCCTTGCCAAAAAGGGAGAGAAAATACCTGTTAATAATTATATTGTTGTTATAATCAAATTGGCTGGAAAGTATAAATAATTCCAAATAGTACAATGTTATTTCCATTGTTTTTGTAATTATGTTCTTTTCTGTCAATAACTTGAGGCGTGTGTAGAAAATTTCCCTTTGTACATGTATATTTTTAATTGCGAGTTAAATTTCTTTTTTCACTGTACTTGCGGAAGAATACAAATTCTCAATTATCTAACATGATTTTTTGATTTCCTTAATAGAGGCAATATCAAACATTTTAAATAAGTTGAGTTGGCCCATCAGACAATACTCTTTTAACTAAAGACACGTATTGCAAGCGATTTTTTTGACGTGATTTTTTTTTTAAGTTTCTTCTTAATTTATTGGTTGTAGAATTTTGCTTTAAGGCGCTTCTCTCACTCCATGTTTGCAGTGTACATTTATAAAAATCGCTGTATTGTTAATTACTGATCAATAATCTTCAAATTTTGAATAATGTAATAATGTTTTAAATAAAACCCTGTTCTGTTGATTTCCACGTCAAGAAAGTAGCTCCACCTATACAGCCATGCTACAAATTCGCCGTGTACAGTCCGAGTAAAATCTTAGACCTATACCACAGGATCAAAATTATGCGGGACGGAGAGGCTCTGTTATCTTAGAACTTCGCGGCCGTAAAAGTTAGCTTTTTTGGACGCATTTGCTGTTTGTGGCCGAGGCGTGAGTCGAGGTGCACACGACGTTTTTTAGGCGATGAGTGTATACTCAATATACGAATTTGGACAGTGTCCGAATAAAATGCTCAAAATTAGAAATGATCGGTTGGTATCTTACTTGATTCGTTGATTGATATTTTTATAAAATTTTGCAATGTGAGGAATCTATTCTTTTCGATTTAATTAACATAGATAATTACATCAAAAGAAGCAGCAGTGTGTTAAAAAAAACTTTGCATCGCGAAGCCTTACGACCATAAATTCCTTATAATAAAGATAGAGTGCGTAAACCATTTACTACCTAACTATTGTAGTAAATTGAGAGGCTATTTTGTCAAGGAAGCAAGGAAGGCGAAATCAACACAGTTCCAGACATGATCGAATCTGGCCTTTTTGACGACATTGAGTCGTGTGGAAAAAGACTTGTTCAAAATGTGCATAGTCTAATTTTGAATATGAAAAATAATGCAGCAGAAACTTATAATTCTATCGTCTGTAAATTTATAGGGGACAATTTCATATAATAAAAAGGAAGAATATTTTGTCCTATTGCACAGGAAAATTTTGTAGTCTAGGAAAATTCGCTAAAAACTATATCGCGGGACTGAAAAGAAAACGCGAGTATAATAAAACTCCCAGAGTTATTTCTACGAATTAAAAAAAGAAAGACTGCTGCTCCACCCGATGAAAATTACAGTCTGACAGAAATTCATCTAGATGAAAAGGAATTTATTAGGAATGCGTCAAAGCTAGCTCGAAATATTGTCTGTTCTGAATTTCGAAAGAGCGCAGCTATAATGATGTGGGGAAGAGAATATGAAGCAAAAGCACTTTGAAAAAGACTATGGGGTACTTGTGCGTGCGTGCGGACTGTTTATTGACAAGGAAAATTGTTTTCTCGGTACCAGTCCGGATGGAATTATTGATCAAGGTCATATTGTGGAAATAAAATGCCCTTGGTCCATTCGAGACTTAAATCCCCAACAAGCTGTCAATGAAGAAAAAATTTATTACTTAAAAATAGACCAAAATGGGGACGTTAAACTAAAGCAAAAAGATAATTATTACTTTCAGGTTCAAGGGCAATTGGCAATTACTGGAGCTAACAATTAATGTTACTTTGTTGTATGGATTGTATCTATTGGAATTGTTGTAGACAAGTACAAAAAATTTATTCCATAGCCATTTTGTTTTGTATGTTCTTTTGCAGATTGAAAAAGATAATTATGTCCTTTTGGGATAACATTTTGCCAAAATTTAAAAAATATATATTTAAATCTAATTCTAACTCCGGTCAATAGTACTTTTATAATCCCGAATGTCGTCTCGGGTGGTGGTTGAATTTAGAATATTGTATTTGTATCCTTTGGCTGTGCTTTGGGTTTCACAACTGGCCGCTGCAAATATTTCTGAACAGAAAGAATTGTTTCACAGAATGTACTTTTTCTGTGTCTCGCGTGGATTTTTGTTTACGTTCTACTACTTATGTCACACTTCGAACTTTTTGATCACTCTCACCCAGTAGTTGCTCGTCATTGCGAAATGCCCCTTAATGCAGTGCATGTTAAAGATAAGATTCAGAGAACTTATTTCGGATCGAAAATACGTATATGTCAAACTTTACAAAATTATGTGACTATTTTAACAGAAGTTATTGTACAACTGTAATCTGAAATCTAATCTATGCATTTTGGATGGTTATGTAAAATAGAAACAGAAGACATTGAAAATAATGATTCACTCCTCCTTGTTTATAATAATTCTGATTTAAAATTTCTTTAGTGACTAACTTAATAAGCGAAAACACAATTAAGATTTCTTCTTAATTTAAAGAATCCTGACGCTTAGTATTAATAATAATTGTCCTAACACTAATTGTAGCAATATCATTAATGTTAAGCCATGGTGATAGGTGATAGGTAAATGCAACGAGGATCGAACTTATGCTCTTAATAATATAATCTACTATTTTTTTTAATTGAGATGTAGATAATTTCATTTTTATCTGAATAACAGTTGCCCTACACAGATAAAATCAAGTTTCTCGAATATAGATACATATTTATCAACTTTACGATTGAGGGAATCGAAAACTATGATTCTTATTGCATTCTATTTGTTTTTATAAATTTATTTAAAAAAAGTTGAAAGATTTAAATCACACGTAGTATCACTGAAATTGGAAATTAGTTATCCGGGTTTATAAATTTAAAAAAATTATATGTTGTTGAATTTGTATTCATGTGAATTATAATAAACTAATAATAACTATAAGCTAATCATATTCAACGTAATCACCTTTTTACCTCTTGGGGGTATTTTTGACTTGATTTATGTGATCTTACACCGTTATGTGTACTAACAATGTTTTTCTCTATAAGAACTGAATGAGGTAGTATACTAAAAAATAAAGTTTTTGGAAAATACAATAATTATAAACTCGAGTTCGACATAGATATATTTAAATTTTAATTATAAACTTCGTTGAAAAGTGTATGGTTTAGCGCTATTATGGTGAAATTATACTTACTGAAAATGCAAAAGAAATTGAATTGAAATTTGTTTAATTTTTTATGAGAGAACTGTACTAGTTTAAAATACGTCATTAGTGGCCGGCATATGAATTAAGTGAGGACCTACGCCTTTCCATTTCTCACTCTCACTCATTTTATAAGTCTTACTCCGTCTGTGCTCGGAAACTAGTGACGTAGTTATTCGCCCGCGAAATAGTTTTTAATTTATTTCATGAAAACTGTTATGATTTAAGCAAAACGAAAAAATAGGAGTCTTCTATTTTAAGCAGTTTCATTTATAAAAAAAGTTTCAAAATTTTGTATACTACCTCATTAAGAACATTGATATCGATAAACATTAAAGAAAAGAACAAGGTATTGCTTGGTTAACTAAATAATATAATATGCGTAATTATTTTCAGCATCTGTGTAGAAAAACAACTAATACAAAATTACAATGGGGTCGTCCCCCTCAATTGAATTTGACGAATTCGATTGTAGCATCTCGTAGACTATATAACATGAAGCCCTAAAATGCGTTCTGTTGTTTAATAAAGTTGTTTTGTGAGATAACAGAGCGTCTCAAAAATAGCAATTTCGGCTAGGAGTTTCAAACGCTGTACATTTACCGCCTCTTGTGACGTCATTCGGAGAAGCATTCTCATTGGTTTGTACGTTTCTAATTAGTCCGCGGGACTAGGAACTTTGAATTTTGTCTGGTGAATTTTGTCCCGTGTTGACGTCACAGAAAGGCTCTCGTTTCAAATAAGTCAAATGTTTCCGATTTTTTTTTTACCTAGTAAACCCGTGATTTCCCGCAAAATGTTAAAATTTCTTCAATGCAGAAGAGCTTTTTTGACAGTCAACTGTTGCAACATTCTGCCAATCACAAGTTACACAAGCAGCCATAAGTGTACGCAATGTTATTTAATATGTATGTAAAACAAATTCACGACTTTGAAATTGAAATTTTTCTTATTGAAAATGGGTTGCAACATTACATGCTAAAATGGTGTTATTAAGTAGAGTGAGCTTTAGGGCATTAACTCTTAACAGCAACCACTTACATTTTTAGACTTAGAAATTTAATGCCGTTGATATGTATGCAGATATTATTTTGAACATCAACGTAGCGACCAAAAGCTTTACAAAAATTCTTCTTTTTATAACCAAGAGATTCGACCATTATTTTCTGATTTACCTGTAAAAGATCTTCAATGCAATAACAAAATATTCAGCGAATTTTAAAAAGTAGATTTTTTGTTACAAAAAATTGAAACATAAGCATTAACTTGCATAGTACAATATGGTATATACCGGGTGTGGAATGGATTTTGATGCATGAATTTCACCTGTAAAATAAAAATCGGAGAAAATTATTTTTCAGCAAAACTTTTCAAACAAAAGTTATACAGAATAAAAAGTAGTACCTAAATCCATAATTATTTATTTTGCATTAGCTTCAAATCTTAAAATAAAAAAGAAAAAAAACTTTGAAAACGTGATTAATTCAATGAATTATTTAAATTATTCTGTGCAGGCGGAATCGTCCGGAATTCTTTGTTTTCTTCTTGTTTTATTGCTCTAGGAAAAGTTGTTAAAAAGCAACTAAAAATAGATTTACACTCGGTATATATTACAGCATTTTGGCTGAGCTAAATCGGTATCAAGCATGATCTTTCAGTTATTTCAGAGAAATTACTTGAAACAGAAGCATTGCACGTTATAGTAGAGCAAAAATGTTGATAGCGGCTATCAGGTTATTATTATAATATTATGCTAATTATCACTCAGGGTCCTATAATGTGGAAACTTAACCGCCTCAATGCTGTTAAAACTATTTATATTATAATATGCAGCAAAATTACTTGTGTTAGATTTCCTGTCTCACTGTCCAATGGTTTAATTTGAAACAGTTAGGTACACCAATTTTTAATATTTTTCGTTGTATTTCTTGGTATTAAATAATTTGCTTTGAATATTCGCAACATCCGTGAAAAAATCTTAATAACTAGAAACATCTTCATTAAACATTATTTTAGATATTCATTTCATGTTCTTTTTTTATGTTTTACTCCTTTATTGTAACTTTGGTTCTACAACACACACGTTTTACAAGATGGTTTGGATGATTTTAGGTTGACTCATTAACTAGAATATTGTTTTTTTGTGGGCAAATATATGCATAACTTTATTATTAAGATTATTAATTTAGACGTTCGCCTTAAACGCCTTAAACGTTGCGTTCGAATATTGAACAATGCTATTGATTTAAAGCCGGGGGATCAAAGTATTAAAAGCAATACGCTCCAATTTCTAGAGCGGAAACACCCAATATAAATAATAATTAATTAGATTGCCCTCTCATTAGAAAGAAAGCTGAAAATTTAGTGCATTTGCTAAGTTTCAGTATACGTATATTTTTCTTATTGTTTACATAATGAGTTCCACCTTTTCTCCTTGAACTCCCTTGTAATTGCATTAAAAGCAGCTGTCAGGCTTGCGATAAATATCATGCTGCAATGAAAAGAATATGCCAATTCATTGACAAGTTATTGTATCATTTTAAAGGGGTCGTGCAGCAACACATTCTTCCGGCAAAGCCTTATAAATTGTAGCGTGTCCGCTTTCGACTCATTTTAAAAATCATTTTTAGATCTGTATTTTCCAACAATTTGATTTCCGCTGCGATCAACATACTGAATGCACTTTCTACCTTGCAAAGTATCGCTGTTATTTTTGAAATAACACACCTTTCTTCCGAATCCTTACCTCGTCTCACTGCAACAGATTGCAGTGTAATGCACTACTTACGTAACAGATCTATAAAGTGGTTTCTAAATTCTAATTGACATACAACGTCCTACCAGTGGTCCCTTTTCCGGTCACTCAAAAATCTGAAATTGCACAAAATGATATTTAGAAATCTAAACTAAGCCGCGTACGCAATTAGTCAGTTGCGAATTTAACATTTATTGATTTTTGTTGAATATGATCCAGTATCCACTTTCTTGGATTGCAAATGGCCTTGTTCAATATTAAATAATTGTATATGTATGATTTTGCAGAGCCGACGAAATCGCATTAATCGACGTCCCAACGATGTTAAATTTGGTTAAGTATCATACCCGCCAGAAAGGAAAAATTATCTACATTGGGCATTCACTGGGAACGACTGCAGCGATGATGTACTCTTGTGAATATCAGGAGCACGCCAAAGATACTGTGAAATTATTTATTTTTTTGGCGCCAGCTTACAAACTAAATAACATGAGGTCCCCGTATCGTCTTCTTTTTGGGTTGACGAGACCAGCTTTGGTAAGTAAATTAAGTTTATTTGTGAATTTATCAAGTGTAAACTATAGTTCGAAAGTTCTTTTACAAAGATTAACATTGCAGCTTAGACATCGGTTAATTGGCATTTAGCCTCACAGATGATCGATTATATTATGTATTCTACGATTATACTAGCTATAATAAAAGAAAAGTATTCCAAGGCTGCTTTCACTAATTGTAAGCTAAAACGAGGGAATTTTTTTTCCAAATAATGTTAATATTGGAAGTAATAAAGCTGAGTTAAACTCGATTGAAAATGACATCAGTTTGAGTGCACTTAAAAAGAAAAGAACTGTGAAAATTGATTCAAAGAACTTTCAGAACGACATCCTTACCTAATACTTTAAAAGAAAGAATCGTGTGGTTCACAATGCACTACTATAATAAAAAAAAACTGCAAAAGTTGTTATGACAAAATAAGGCAAACAGTGCTTTTAGTACACTTCCTTAACTTATTTGTCCAAAATGCACTTAATCTATTTGGATTCATATCGGCAGAAGGACCTCAAAGTGTTTTCATTTGCCTTTTTAATGAAGCTTCTGCCTGAATAATATTGAACGTGCACTTAGGGATAGAGCGAAGGAACTCTTCGCTGAGAACAAAACTTTACGTGTATTGTATGTATTAGGTTCTTATTGATTGATAAAATGTATTGTCTTGCCTTCCGGCTTTGAAAGGATTCAATTTTTTTTTCATGCGATAATAAATATATATAAATAAGTAAATAAACCTAAACATAAAACAACGACAATAGCTAAATAAATTTTAATCCCTTTCTGTTTTATCTGTATTTCTAGTTGTTTTGCCTTTCTTCATTCTCACATTTAAACCTTTAAACTCTCTATTGCGAGTATTTTCTCTGTATCATTATCTTCTCATCTGCCCTCTTTTTCACCTTCCGTTCTCTGTTTATGTACTTCCAGACTTCTTTTTGTGTGTTGATTGATTTATTTTCCTCTTCTTCTTCTCTATTGTTTTCTTCTTTCTTGTCACAAGTGTTTTTGTATTTTTTTAGTTACGCCCAGTATTCTTCTCTCGATGCCTTTCCATTTCTCCATTTCCTCATTTGATTTCTGGCTAATTTTTCTTTATTTTCTTTTCTTCTCGCTTCTTTGTACCCTTATTTTGAATTCATAATATTGTCCCAATTCTCACATTATTCTCCTCCAGTTATTACATTTCTTTTTTCTCTCTCACTTATAATCTCTTACTGCATTTGATTCTTCTTCCATTCCTTTTCCATGAGGTTCTTGTTTTGCAATAGATGGGTTAAAAAATTTGTATTGAACATGTTTGAAGTTACACAGTGTGATGAATCTTTCATTCCACTTTTTAGAGGTTATAGAATAAGTACTAGAAATAAATAACACTAGAATAAGTTAAGATTTCTGTAAAAATCGATTATTGAAATACAGGGTTTTTGTTAATCTTAGCCCTTTCAGTAATTCTTGTATTAAAGGATATATTCTTTTTCATTCCAAAAATGTAACAATATAAGTTTTTCGTCGAGAGAGCTAAAAACGGGAGATACAGCAGACTGACCAGCAGTTATGATAAATTTATAAAGATTTATTTATATTTTTGCTCTCGCCAATTTTTTCTTACACTTGTCAATATCTGCTTTTCCTAATATTTCTTCGTCTCTTCTTCTCATATATTTTAAATGTTTTCCCTTTTTTAATCAGAGCTGTTGCTTATTGTATGTCTCATAAAGAATAAGCATAGACCAGATACAGCTTTTGGGTATAATTTAATACCAGAAATTAAGCTAAGACAAAAATAGAAAACAAACATCTTGGAACCCAGACTAAAAGAACAAACCAACAGTGGAATATGAAACACCCCAATGATGGAGAACCAGCACTCTTATATTACTAATTAGGAGATATATAAAGGCAGTTTTAAACTAGTAAAAGCTGTTTTGCAAAGGCACTAAAAAGATAATTAGTGATGCGGTAATTGTTTATAGACAAATTATATCTTGAAACTTTAATATAATACTTATACTGACTTATAGAAATCCGACAGGAATTACTCAATTGTCAAAGAACCGTTGCCGAGGTTACTCATGTTGTGCGACGATAAGAGTTACAATTAACGGGGCCGAAAGAAAGCTGGATACTAAACACGATGGTCGCTGAGAAAGAGTAGAGATGTAAGATAAGAGAGGAATGATTGAATAAAATTCAAAATTATAGATGATTTTGAGTAATGGAGATGAATAAGTCGGTATTATCATTTTTTTTATAAACAAATTGTCAACGTTAAAATGCAATTAAAGACCAGGCTGTATCATCTAAAAATATCTCCTTTCGGACCGAGCTGTAAAGCAGACACTATTGAGGTTAAACTACTGTTGCTTATACCAACATGACCACATTTTGACAATTCTTTATAAAAAAAAAAGGATAATATATAGGTACATATGAAGATGGGGTGTTGTTAGAAATAGAACACTTATAGCTAATTATTAGGGAATACATAAAAAAATTAAAGGTAACAAAAGTAAAAGATTAGATTTTCCACAAGCGGAACAGAATAACCGAAAACATATTATAGAGTTGTTAATTAAAAAGGAAAAAATTGAGATCAATATCGGAAAATTTTTGCTACATGAAGAGAAGAAATGAAAATTAGATATCAATGTTAAATGTACATACATCAATTCAAGACAAGACAGGATTAAGTACAAAAGTACAAAAAAGCATCATAAAATAAATAAAAAATGTAAAGACATTATTTAGTAAGAATAATTGTTCTTAGAATATCAAAAGGAAGAACAAATTGTTCGAAAGAAAGTAATAAAAAAACTACCGAAAAGCGGAGAAAGATTGAGATATTAATGAAAAATGGGACCAAATAAAAAAGGTAATAAAAACTGTAGAGAAAGCTATGCCATACCAGGTAGCACAGAACAATGCAGCAGGGTGGCATTGTTCTATTTTTCTCTCATTTGTTTTCTCTTTTTGTGTCCGTTCTATCTATTGGAGATTTTTTCAACAGCCTGAGTTAAACAATTAGTTTAATGAAGTTTGTCTTTTTGTTTAAATTTATGTCTTCAATTGACTAAATTTGCCTTTTTTATATTATCACATTGTTAATTTGTAATGAATAATTATTTACCCACGCTTAAGTTATTAGGGTCTTTTAGTTATTCAAACGTTGCAGTCAATTCTGTCTATATACAGGGTGTTATAGAAGTATTAGCAAAAAATTTTACCACAAGTAGAACTCGTCAAAATAAAAAAAAAATTGTATTTACCACTTTGCTGAAATCCGCTATTTTTGTAAACATTTTTCTGATACTTTATTTCACCCTCCGCCTGTTAGTACATGAACTTGAACGAATAAGAAAGTTTTTATGCGATCGAAGTAAACACCAAACTTTTTTGGGACAAAAAATTTGTCGTTGATGGTAAATTTTAGTTGAGTGTCGTGTTGTGCTATGCTTCTGTACGATTCTTAAGCAATTAATATAATTTCTTCATTCAATTTTCACGAAAATGGGAACCGCTAAATTTCATCAACTTCGCGTGCTTTAGTGAGAACAGTACAACGTTTGTGAACATTAAATTTTATTTTACTGTCAATTTTAAAATGATACAGTAATATATAATAACGAGTGAGCAACAAAATTCGTGATCGTAGGAGGCTCTGAATCCAAAATTTTGAGTCAATTCTTGATCGATACGATTGTGTAAAAAGTCATCGAGCTGTCAAATCTGATTCAAATTTGTGACAGTCAGAGAAAATAGGTTAAAAGTAAAGTAAAAGAACCGATGTACGTTTAGCCAACTGCGATTACGAATTTTGTTGCTCACTCGTTACAACTTTATTCACTCTTTCGAGGTCGAATATAATAATCGATACATAGATAGAGAAATAAGAATAAAATGAAAATAAAATTAAAAATAAATCTATATTCGATGTTTAATTAAATCAACCTTTTTTCTCATATTCCCTCTCCGTTTCTCTACACTTGTTCTCTTCCCCTCTCGCTACTGCTGCTCTTTTTTCTTAATTCTTCGTATCACGCTCTTCATCCATTCTCTTCCTCGTCCATCCCCATTGAACAACTATCGTGCCTTTTTCTCCGTTCCTTCCATCTCGTTGTTCCTATCCCTCTCTCTTGTCTCTGCCCATATCCTTTCTCCTCTGTATCTCCTGTTTTCCACTTCCTTCCTTCCCAGCCCATTCTTCTCATAATACTTTCGTCTTTCTTCCTTCTCTTCTGCTATTCTTTATCTCAAGTATTCTTGCTACAGTTTTTTTCCTTTTTTTCCCACTGCTTTTCTTCGAATTTACTCGCTTTTTTGTCCGCTTCTACTCTCATTTTCTCCCTTTTGCATTCCTCTAGCACCATATACCCTGCCGTAGCTTTGTTTAGTCCCAACACCCATCTGTAGTATTTTTGTTGCATCCTCTCTATTTTCTCTTGTTCCTTAAAGCCCCAGATCTCCGCTCCATACAACACTGCGCTTTTCACTACACTTTCAAATAGCATCACCCTCTTTTCAAACCCCTTTTCGAACAACTTTTCTCCTATGCTCCATACTTGCGCTACTAACTTATTTCCTTTCTTGCTCAGCTCTTTAATGTGTGTGGATGCGTGTTTTCTTTGGTTAAAGTAGTATCATAGGTACTTGAACTTACTAACTTCCTCGATTTCTTTGTTCGCTCTTCCCCTGCTTTCTTGAATATCATCATTTTTGTCTTTTCTACGTTCACCTGTAAATTCTTTTTCTTCATGTACTTTTCATCTAATCATCCCTCTCATTTCCTAGCGACTACACCAAGTAAGTGGTTAGTTGTAGAGAGGTCTCCAATACCTTTCAAATGAAGTATCACTTGACCCATAGTGCCATTTAAGATTTTGAGGTTAAGAGCCTCCTTGCGAAGAGAGAGAAATGCCGAACTTGAAAGGTACCTGAGAAAATGTGCCTCTAGCAAACAAAATTGACCTGTTCGAGTATTTTTCAATCACTATAATCAATTCGGAGAAATCTGGACTGGGACAGCCTATATGGCGAATAGGGTCGGACTGAGAGGGCATCCTTGTCTTAGTTGCTTGTTCGTGTAGAAGCATTCACTCACTTCCTCTCCCACTTTCACCTTGTTTCTTATTTCTTCATATATTTCTTCGATTCTTCTTACTAACCTCTCGTCCACTCGTTCCTCACTCATAATCTTCCATATTTTCTCCCTTTCCACACTATCAAACGCTGATTTCAAATCCAGAAACATCGTGTACAATTTCCCCCCTTTTTTCTCCAGTTGTCTTGCTGCCAAGTGGTTCAGAACGTATACGCTGTCCATTGTGCCTCTGCCTTCTCTGAATCCTACCTGTGCCTCCGGCAGTATCTTTCTCTCTTCACATTCTCTCGATAATCTCTCCTGAAACGTCATGTGGCCGATCTTATATGCCGTGTCTAGTAGTGCAATCCCTCTGTAGTTCTCTGGTTTTGCTTTATCGCCTTTTTTGTAGATGGGGCATATAAACCCCTCCCTCCATTCACTCGGGAAACCTTTTTCCCTCCATATCACATTCAGTATCTCTGTAAGCCACTCCCATACTTCTTCTGTGCCATAAATCCATGCCTCGTTCTAATGATACAATGTTCTCTCCAATAGTTCCATGAAATGTTTCTTCCATGTGTATTTCTATACCTTTGTCCACTCCCTCCTTTTCTTTTCTTGCCTGGTTCTTGATTCTTGATCTTCAAATTTTGATTACAGCTATTTATTATCAGTAAATTACACCCAAAATGCTACTAAAGTATGCGAAACAAAATGTAGATCAATAATTATTTGACGCAATGGCTTTGGTCTTTAACATAAATTTATTTAAACGCATCTTAATTTATCGAGATTTATGCAAAAATCAATGCGGCAACATTTTAATATAACAATGGATATTTTTATGCAACAATGGGATTGTATGCATAGTAACTAATTTTTCAGCTTTATTTAAAAAAAAGTCACACTGACATTGTGACACTTCTATTAAGGGATATGTGAATTCAACTGGATGAAGCACCAGTTCATCATCATCCGGTCCTGTGATGGTCTGCCCATGCTAAGCGAACAATTGGGCGAGATGGTCCAACGCGTTAGCTCCCCGTTCGTCCGACCTTAATCGTTTAGATTTTTTCTTTGCGGTCATTTTAATTCGTTGGTTTACGTTACACCACCTAAGAGTCGTGAAGCCCTTCTCCCAAGAATTTTTGGAAATACTGACCCAAAAGTCGACAATTTGAACATTTGCTGTGAATTGTATTTTAATGTTCCGTTAAATAATAAATTGTTCCTTTAATTATTATTATAAAAAATTACAAACTTCAAAAATAATAATTGACAATTCTCAACAATAATTATTGTTACAGTTAATTCCAGTACCTGAGAGAAACATTGCCTTGGTTACTTAACATGCCAGTACTTTAATTGTTCATTGCAATTTCCTCAGTTGCCAGATTAACTATAAAAGAAACCTTCAGCCACATGCGAATCTAACACCATTTTTTTTTAATATTTTTCTATTGCGTACTCTTTGCTTCTGATCACTGTACCATTAGTTTGGTGCGGCAATTTTTAAACACCCTGTATGTAAAAAGGTATAATACCGTTAATAAACATTATTATTATATCTCCATCTTTCTTTCTGGCAGGTTAGTGCTTCAATTTTGTCCCTTTCCTTCTCGCTCCATATGTTCTTTTTTCATTCACATTCACATTTTGCTTGTGTTCTTTCTTTTTCTTTAGGTATTCTTCTCTTTCGGTTTTGTTTTCTTTCAGTTTCCAGAGTTCTCTCTTCACTTCTTTCTTCAAATCGCGGCATTTCTTATCCCCCCAGTGGTTTCTATTCCTATAGTTTCGTCGTGTGGTTATTTTCTCTTTTCTTATTATTGCGGCCTCTATCGTTGTTTTTAACTTTTCCCATTTTTTCCTGGCCTCTGTTTCCTGTAGCTGTTTCATTCTTAAGTTCTCTTTATATTTTTCAATGCTCTATTCTGGCCAGCACTCCCGTACTGTCTTTGTCCTGCCCTTTTCTCTTCTCTCTTTTCTCTTCCTTTCAATCTTATCTCTATTGGAATGTGATCTAATTCTGTTCTCTGCTGTACTGTCATCTGCTCTATCTTCTTTAACTTCTACCTTCTTCTCTATATTTTCTCTAGTAGTTTGTTTGCATCTTTGTGTTGTATACCGTTAGTACCTACTCTGTATTTTTCTTTGGTCTATCCCTATCTTTCTCTCAATCAAACTTTCCTTATCCTGCTCGTTCTCTCTTTGATGTTCTTCGTCTTCTAACCCCTTTCTAACTCCTCTACAACGTTTGTGTGATTTGATATTTGAGTATTGGAAGACTCGTTTTACGTGTCGGTGTGTCAAGTTTTATTGTTTACCGCACATTACACGAACAAGGACTGCGTTGGAGACCACGTTCGAAGGATTGTCTTTTGCCTATGGCTTATTCAGAAAATTGATGATTTTGAGGCGTTTATTGACAACTGACGAAGCGGGCTTCACACCAGATGGTGTTTTTAATGTTTATAATACATATTATGTGATGTATAGAAAATCCTCATGCAATCCAGGAACGCAATTTTCAGGAAAAAATTTCAAATTTTTATTTCGATTTGTTTATCGGGTAACGTTTTCGTGCATCCTCACAATCAATGAATGTGAAGTCCATAGGCGGGTATTGGTTTCAATGGTTCGTTACTAATTTATTTAAATACTATGTACAATTTATTTAGACTTCTTTATACAATATTTACATTATTTTCACTATTTACAATTTACTACTTCGCGCGGCACTCAGGATAGATAAAGGCAACTGTCTCGACCCACTAATGTTCAACTGTGACAAATTGCGATATGACTGGTTGATGCGACTGGACTGGAGTTCCGCTGGAACGTCCTCCAATAAATACATCGGCGCCTAAATCCTTCTAGGCGCCTCCAGATAGTTCCATTGATGACATCATCGCGCTCTCTATGTGTACCAGATACCCCAAGAAGATGATGTCATACTTACTATCTCGAGTACGTTGTAGTAGTAAATCCAGAACGTCATAATCTCAAGCCGCTGCAGCTATGAGTAATTTCGGGTCCACCTCCGTTACAATATTCTTAACTTTAGCTCCGACAAGGTGCGTTTGCAAAAAAAAAATGATAGAAAAGAAAAATTGAAAAGAATTTTTGTTAGGACTTCCATAACACCTGCATATCACATTTTTGAAATAATTATTTGTTTTATAGCTTTTCCTGCATCTTACAAGGTGTTACTTAGGTACAAATCTAAATTCTAAGTTTTTGTTTTCATTAATATAAAGGTGTCTTTGCACCTTGTATCCCACGTAGTGGCTCTTTGTTTATACCTCTTTATTGCCTGCTTTTAACATTCCGTGAACCTTCTTCTTGTTTTTAATAATTTGTAACTTTTCCCTTTTTCAGAATGTATGATTTTTATTTGTATTATCGTCATCACCATTTGTTCTTTATTTATTTTAATACACTTGTTACATCGTTAACCTATTAATACAGTGTTTGATTAATGTGTTAAACCATATCTCAGACACACCAGTTCTCATCAACCTTCCTCATACCATTAGTGTTACTATAAGTTTTGATTTATGGAATAAGACAAAAATATTTTATGACTAACATTAAACCTAAATCCGTCACTAATAAGCCTTTCAAATGTTCAACTTCTCATCTTGTAAACTTCTTAAAAGCCGTTAACATCCAATGAACCTCAGTAATGACATTTCCATGATTGATAAAGGTCAAATCAAACAACCACTTTCCTTCAGGGAAAAAGGGCGGCAACATATCGGCAGTTAGTGCAATGTCGTTAATGTAATATGAGCCCTTCAATAAATTGTGAGTTTTGCAACTAAACAATAATACCTACCTTGAGAAAAGGACAGCCACTAATGTTAGAATTCTTAATTAGACTGAGGGAGCCGAATTTGTTGAACCTGTAAATTGTGCAGATGCCTACGGTAAAGTCTACAACAGTTTTTTTGTACTCGCTTCCTTTAAACTCTAGAGCTGAAACTTTAACCTAAACAATAAAGACAAGTTGTTTAAGAAGTTACTTTTATATCTTCATCCGTTTTGATATCTTTCAGAAGATTGTAAGTGATGTTGAGGGCAGCGAGATTCCTACTTTTCTTGTAAAATTTAAAGGATGTCATCTTGATAAAAGTGTCATCATACTTTACCAATTTGGCAAAATCATTTTGTACAACTAGGGAGGCCTGAAATAAACAATTTTGGTAATTATTGCAGAAATGATGGGTTTTCTAACTCATACATTAATCCCTACAAACAGAATTGCAAAAAATACAAGACGGGACTTCATTACGCTGATCTGTATTAAAATTGAAACTAATGAAAAAAATTGAAAAAAAATGTGGATAATATTAAATTTAATGCTTTTTTAATGTTCGGCTATTGTCAATGGATCTAATCTAAGTTCCTACTGTGCGTAATTGTCAAAATAAATACTGATCGCTATCAGTACTATAAAATACAATTTTACATTGTGAAATCTGTAAATAAAAACGCCTTTGTTTTGTTTGTGATAATGCTTGGTCACTCTAAATGGAGGGAGTGGATTTTAACGTACGTTAATTTTTTCAACAGATTTTTCATAATAATTTCATTATCTACGTTGCGTAACTTTGCATCTAGCACGGGTATCGTTCTACATCACCTGAAATAAGGACAATTCCGTTCAGTTATAGTGACTAACTTATAACAAATATCCAACTACCGGAAACCCTCTCGCAATTACTTACGATCTCGATAACGTATTTTTGCCACGCGCCTGGGGAATTACACGTTTCAGAAAGAAGCAGTTATTACAAGAAGTAAATTACCACGGCTACACTATGATTACCAATTTATATTTTTTCAGTCTCTATCAAATAATCTCAACGTTGTACAAGTGTTTTCTCGCGGATACTCCAGAAGACTCACCAGACCCACTTGTCTGGCATCCGTGACTTTGATGTTGACCTGTCTCAACCTACTCAACCTTTTTGTAGGCCCGTTCACACAGATATCACCGGTAAATAATTGGTCCACGCCCGATGAAGCAATAATGTTTGCTTTGTAGGAGACGATTCCGGTGCTTTTCAATCAGTTTCC
Source organism: Diaperis boleti (assembly GCA_963583935.1). Lineage (NCBI taxonomy): Eukaryota > Metazoa > Arthropoda > Insecta > Coleoptera > Tenebrionidae > Diaperis > Diaperis boleti. Next base: position 19,915,500 of record OY757246.1, on the reverse strand, counting down.
AGCGGGAACATCTCTGAAGACCCTTACGTACATATCCGAAGCTGTTAGGGGTAATTTCAGGAAATTTGATTACGGTGGTAGAAACTTGTATATGTACGGAAACTCTACAGCTCCAGAGTATGATGTTTCCAGGATGCAAGTTCCAGTGTTCATCTTTTACGCCTCACATGACTGGGCTACCAGTAAACCTGTAAGTCTTTTGGAGGAGCAATGTTATAGAACTAAGTTTTTGTCTTTTATAGGATGCCATTAATTTGTACAGAGCGTTATCGCCTCAAGTAAGGTATGGAATCTACGAAGTTTCCAATCTGAGATTCAACCATTACGATTTTCTTTTTGGAAAAAATGCAAAGAAGATGATATACGATAAGATTATACAAATTATGGACAATTTTCCCAATGGAGTCCCTTTCCGGTGATCTGTTTCAACTTACTTGTTAGTGTAGTTTTTACCATGTAAATATGTACGAAGTAATTATACCTACATTTATTTTATTGCTACATGTTGGAGGAAAAAAAATCCTCCAATAATAATGTTTAATATACGACTTTTAATATACAAGGGCTTTGACTTGTAACTCATAAAGTTACATCATCCTGGTCGTTGCCACTTTTTTCGGTTTCGTTGTAACTCAAAACACCTGAGGTTAACAGGAACAATTTAATACATCAACATTGAAGGTATCGATTGTGTGTAGATTGCTGTCGCATCCCTGCTGAGCGTTCTAAAAGGCTAACAATTTTCAATTTTGGTCAGATTTGTAAACGGCAACAAAGTCAACAAAAAAAGACAAAGTGGGAGATACGAGGAGACATTTTTATACGAGTAGTTGTGACATTTTAATGCATACTGACCAAGTTTGGTGCAGATCCAATTGTCTTGTTGTTGAAGCTTTAGCTACTGGCACTGTCGAGAATAGCACTAAACAATGTCGTTGAGCTAAGGTGGGTTCGACGACATAACGGAAATGAGGGGAATGAGCGGGCCGACGAGCTGGCTCGACAGGGCGCGACGGGAACACCGGATACTACCGAACCGCCCATCCGACCGGCCAACCGCTACCTCTTAAACCTGATCAAAACTGACACCCATTCTAGACACTGTCTTAGATGGGAAACCACAACAAGCTGCAGACAAAGCAAGATTTCCTTGCTTTAAAAGAGCCAAGCCAAATAAACACCTCCACATGAGGGGGGTGGTAAACGACCCAACGTGCAGGGGGTGTTTAGAGGAGGACGAAACTGTTGAACATATCCTACGGGAATGTCCAGCCCTCGCCTCGACCAGGAAGTTCATACTAGGGGAGACATGGCCCAGATGGGCCACCTTGACGTGTACCTCGCCTGGAACCATCCTAGCTTTTTTGGACAATGTCTGATGGCTGGATCAGAGACAGGAATGAGGGACACGAGGGGGTGACACAATGGGCCCGCGGTGTCGTCTAAGTGTCGGTGAGGGGAGCTAATTCCCTCACACCCCTCAACACCTAGCTATCTAATCTAAGGTGTCAGCGCCTTGGATTCGCAAATAGAATATTGCCGAGTCCATTGCCAAGTGCGAGAAGTAATCAATGAGTACAACTCTGTAGAGATGGAACCTTACAGTCCGGACTTGGCACCGTGTGATTATCATATCTTTCCTAAATTAAAAAAAGTTGTTGCGCGGACGTCATTTTTCTTCGGATACATCAAGAAGCGGTGGAGAAAACGTTTCGATTTTTATTTTTTTTTTGGAAGGTATAGCCTTCTTGGAAACACGTTGGACTAGTGTTAGTGGATCTTATAGCGAAAAATAAAATATTACTTTTCTTCTAACTTTTTTCCTTCATGGGTATAATATAATCTCCTCTCGTAGAATCGTATTTTCCACATTTTTTTTTTTTTGCAACAGGGCCACACGATATTGCCAAGAAAATTAAGAAATCGTAAAAAAACGCTTTGCCATTGATTTTAATTTAATGCTTGCTACTTTAGAGTTTGAACACCAAAAGGCATGCTTGTAGAAAAAGTAGGTTCTACAGGAAGATAATTTTTTCAGTCTATTTTGTCTCTAAATTAAAGGAATTTTATTTTGAGGTACCAGCGATTCTAAAGAAAAGCCCTTGGTGAATTTCATAACATTGTAATATGTAATATTTAATTTTAACTTTATTATGTATTTAATTTTGGTCTTTTATTGTTTTTCAATGTTTATTAAGCCTACTGGGGATACCACAAAAAAACGCACGCCTATATTATATGGGGCGGAATCGAATAACCATATTCCGCTCCAAACTTAAGACCAATAAAAAAAAATGATACATCTCTGTGACCATCTGATTGTTTTGACAACAGGTAGGGAGGAAAAAACTCACTTGACTCCTCCCAACCCTCGTTCCTCGCCACTACCCCGTTCTTCACCACGTTCCCCTACATATTTAAAAAATGTGGTTATTGCATTGCTTAGTCAAAAAATATTGCTTCTACGAAAAATCTAAAAAAAAATATTTTTCTTTAAAGTTCCATGAGTTACAAAAAAAATGGGATATTCACGTAAAACTGGAGACACTAAAAAACAAAAGTTCAAATACGCATTGCGCATGGCCCATTGAAAATATATATTTAAGCATTGTTACAACCAAAATTGGCGTAACGTTCTCTGTCAAGGTTGGAGTGGGATCAAGGTTACCAAAAATATACACTTTTATCTCACGAGCCCTTCAGTGTAAATTTAACAATGGAAAAATTAAATTATACAACATTTAAATAAAAATGATGACAAAATTTAAGGTGATAAATTGAACAAAATTATTAAATGGGGAGGTATCAAACCAATTTTTGGTACGCAACAAAAAGATTGGTTTGATACCGCCCAAATCTAGCTCTATGGAGATGGGCGGGGTCTAGTGTGATTATATATCTTTATTACTTTTTTTTTCTACTTACCAGTTTTTACCGCAGAAGAGGATGGTTACGAAATTAAACTTTAGTTGAAAAACTGGAACACTTTAATAAAAACTTGAATTTAAATAAACATCATTCTTGATTAACCGTGGAAATAAATTAAATGGAATAGTTAGTCAATAAGATCATTCATCAGCAAAATTCACAAAAGTCACAAAAGAACATAGTTAAATATATAATCATAAATTAAATATAAATATCATAAATTAATAGACCGAATGGAATTTAAATACGTCGATTTATAGCTATAATTCGAGGCAAGTATAGTGTAAACAACTTAAAAGTCAACGACGATCCGACGATCTAATTAGTTTTATGTTACACGTCAGAGATGATAAAGTTGATGCTAAGTTATATTATTGCTTTAGATTATTAGGATTATTTTTACGCTAAATTATGACTTTAAATTATGGCTTTAAATTATTACTTTGAATTATACCACAAAAACGAAAAGGAGACAAGAAATACGAGATAAGAAACAAAAACACAAGGTGTCTTATCTGGCCTTGGTTTTGATGTCTTCCAGAAGGAGGCGACGACGATTCTCCAGCCCTCGTAATCGTCCACGCTGGAACTTCCAAGGAATACCACCCTCGATGGCGTAGTTCCAATCCAAATAAATTAAGTGGTGAAGATTTTAGGGTTCACCCCGAGCCAGCACCGTAATGAAGAAGATTCTCCTCTAAGTACCCCATTTAACAAACAGAAAGGCCCTTACCTCCAATGAAGGACGACTTATTCGGTGGTTTTAGGTCGAAAATGATTCCGTCGATTACGAATGTTTTCAACGAGACGAGAATCACCCACTTCGATGAAATGGATGAGTTAATCCCTTGCGGATAATTCAAATTTAATTGCAACTACCACCGAATAATGATGTCTCTTTTTGACAGAAAACAGCCTCTCAAAGACATGCGCACAAGCTACGGGGTGACGATTGACGTACCGCTACTTGACAGGTGTGAGGTTATGTAGATGTAAACAAAAGAAGTTTTTTATTATTTCCCGACGAGAAATTTTAAGTGTAGGTATTACCCAGTCGAGGCTCCATTAATTTAGCCCCTTGGAGTTTTAGGCAGTCGGAAAAGTGTTGCATACTCCCAAAACAAAAGACTGAACCAGATAACACCAGCACAGCGAAGAATGAAAAAGAAAGACGATATCATCGAGAGTAACATACCGTAATGTCGAGCACAATAATTATTACGGTTTACAGTAGAAATTAGTTCGAGCGAGAATAGAGTAAGAAGTACGAAGAAAACAGCGGCTTAAACTCAAGAGCGTGGTACGCCAAATACCATCTCCCTTTTTTTGGTAAAATGCTCTAGGATGCCCCAAACAGCAATCCCTTCACAGCGAGGTGATCTAAACCCAAAACAATTCGTGAAACAACCGAAAAAAAATATATAAGGTTAATAAAAAAATAAAATTATCTTCACAATGTAATACATAAGAACAAAAACTAGATAAGAACGCTGACAAACAATTGGAACTCTTTACTTATCTTATTTTTATGCTGTCGCTGTCTGGAGCTGAGTGTCTTTCAAACCATCAGACCACCCTGTACTCTACAAACAACGTAACACTTGAGCTATCCGCCGCGCCGCTTAAAAAACGACGAGAAGCAGTCTTATAAACATGTGGTCATGCTGCCTAAATTTATTGGGGAAGAGTTAAATCTAAACTGTATAAACATTCGTGACCTTATCCTCTTCCGAGTTTCAAGCACGGTACCCGGTACACAAATCCGTCCAAACTACCGATTACAATTGACCACAAATACGATTCCCTCTGCTAGTTAGAAACCTTAAATAGACGGCGATATCTGTACCGTTTCGCTCGCATGTTGGAATCGGAAAGAAAGGGTCGAATCATCGCAATCAGAACGAAAGCGTTTGCTCCTTTTTGCACCTGACGACCTTTTGCGTATATAACCAGGTGGCGCGCGGAATTGGAAACAAAAATTATCACTGAGATTCAGCGGCGTCATCTTTGTGATCAAGTGGAGGTGTTGGACATACGCATTTCTTGTTATTGCGTGAAGCTAAGCGAATTAGCTAGTAAGCGAATCCAATTGGCTGAAGGATTTTACATCTGAATCCTTTGACCGTCTGGGTCTACCTCTTTTTCTTCTACAGGATGGCTTCCATCTGTGCACTCTTTTGGGCCATCTTTCATTTGGCATTCTTAAAATATTTAACACTTGTTCTACATTGTTGTTTTTCCATCCCTTATGGTCCTCACTTCTATAAGACTTCTGCTCAACAACACAACACTCATTCTACCATTTTCTGGCTTTTGTCTAAATCTATCTATCCAAACACTCGATCTAATGTACAAATCACTCTTTCGGGCTTTTTTCGATTACATTTCTTGAATGTAGATACTATAAGTGCACGTTTTTCCATTCAGTGGGTATTCTATTATTTTTAAGCAGCTGTCAAACTTGTTTTTTATGTTTTGTAATGCTTTGTGAACGTTGTCTTCGTAGGTAGCTCCTCTTAGTTGATTTAGTGTTACGTTTCCCTCTTGTTCGAACTGTTTTTTATTACCTCCGAGTAACTTTTCATAATGGTTAGTCCATTCTTGAAGCGAATGTGTCGAAGGGGGCGCAAAGGGGGCCCCAGGCAGAAGGGGCAAAGTGTCCTAAATCCCTATCGTCATGTAGTTTTAGGCGGATGGTCCGGGGCCAGTGAAGCCGGTTGGTGGCCGGTGTTTGGCCAGCGTGGACCAGGGATATTTTCGCTTCGATGTCTTCGGGAACCTCACACGTCGGTGGCTGCAGGATTACTTGCGCCTGTCCTGGGACCGCTGTGGAAGCATCAGCGTCGGATTGTCTCGACTCTGGGATTTAGTCTGCCTCGTGGTGGACGTCTGCGATGACCACGAACGTGTGGGCCACATACTATCCTCTGGATGGCGGTGCGTGTTGTGGTGGCCAGCGTCGGGACGCTGACGGTCGGCGTACCTGGGGAAGAGCTACATTTTATTGGAACATTGACAATCGCGCTTGGCGTAGGTACCGGTCGGGAACCTCCTCGTGGGGCGACCCATCCTCGTTGTTCTTCGTCGTCGTACTACTCTGGACCCGGTCCATGGAAGCAGGAGTCGACGGACTAGTGAAGGCTGCGTAGTCTCTCCACGAGTCCATCAGGTCGCGCTCGCTAAATTCCATGTGGGGCTCAAGCGGCTTTTTGGGGAATCCTCGGGGTACTCCTGGTGTTCGTCGCTGTACCCAGCCATTGAATTTGACTACTCTAGCTGCTGGGAAAACTCGCCGAGGTACATCCTAGACCTCCTGGACGTAGGTGTAGTCCTCCATTTCCCCTCTCAACCTCTCCGGGATGTCATCTATAAATTGGAGGCCGAGGGCGACGTGGTTCTATAGAGGTAATAGAGGTAATCGTCGCAGTCGTCGATGAAGGCCTCGGGGTACTGCCTGAAGTACAAGCGTGATGGTGGGAGGATCTTAGAGTACATTGGGCGTGGCCGCTGCTGGTAATAGTGAGACGGCTTCAGTCACTTCAGGTGTTTGATTCTTGCGACTCTGGACGACAGAAGGGGGGATCTCCGCCTGTGAAGAAGTCTTACTGGACCTACGATTCCGCTTATTTTTTCTCCGCTTTCTGCGGATGCCGCGGCTGACTTCTGGCTCGGCCACCATGGCTTAGCAGAACCCTGATGTTGGTTGAAGCTGCCTTGGCGTAGGTACCGGTCGGGAACCTCTTCGTTGGGCGATCCATCCTCGTTGTGCTTCGTCGTCGTACTACTCTGGACACGGTCCATGGAAGCAGGAGTTTGTATAGTCTCTCCACGAGTCCATCAGGTCTAGGTCGCGCTTGCGAAATTCCATGTGGGGCTTCAGCGGCTTTCTGGGGAATTCTCGGGGTACTTCTGGTGTTCGTCGCTGTACCCAGCCTTCGAATTTGGCCACTCTAGCTGCTGGTAGAACTCTCCGTCATACATCCTAGACGTCCTGGACGTAGGTGTAGTCCTCCATTTCCCCTCTCAACCTCTCTGGGATGTCATCTATAAATTGGAGGGCGAGGTAATCGTCAAAGTCGGCGATGAAGGCCTCGGGGTACTGCCTGAAGTACAAGCGTGATGGTGGGAGGATCTTAGAGTACATTGTGGCTTCGGCGAGAACCTGATAGAGTCGTTGTAGTTTTCCTGCTTGATGTTAGGCCGCATGTGGCCCCCTATTGGCTGATGTGGATGGTGGGTGTTGTTTGAGGCACCAGGTCGGTGCTGGCTTCCATATCCCTCTTCTTTTCTTCGGTTTTTTTAAAAGGTCCCTCCAGCAGCCATGCTTGAGGAAAACAACACAAGTTGGGCGCCATGTGTCTAAGGCAGCGCAAAGAAAGGCCCCTGAGCCCCTATTGGCGAGTGTTTTAAGGTAGAGTGAGAGTAATAATCTGCATTAAAAGATGTTTTTTATTTTACACTCCAGGTTGTACTGCCCCCCGAAGGGATGAATTTCAACCCTAAATATAGTTTTACAAGTACCGCTACAAATACCATTACATGTACCGTTAGGCGGTCAGTTTTGCCCTTCGGTCAAATTTTCCGCTCAACTTACACAAAAAACTTATAACTAAGTTTATAACTATACAAAAAATATATATATTAATTTAGCTGTAAAAACCTCCTCAAAATGAGCTCCGGTAATAAATGAAAGCATGGAGGCTTTGTTATTCTTGAACCTCCTATTAATCTTTTGATTTTGGTAAAAATTGGCTCCCAGTATTCATTTTTTACATCTTTTTTTCCCGGATACGAAGATATTTCTTGAGGTCTTCCTCTCCCGAACTTTATAACATGAGAAGTTTCCATTTCTTCCAATAAATCGACCCCCAGTGTCAACAAAAGGAAATTCTTATATTACGATGTAATATTTTATGAAATGGTAAGTTCCAACACACCCCATGTAACGTAATGCCGCAGAAAATTTTATGTTCATAAAAAATGCGGTAACACATTAAACTTCCTTTCACCTCTAACATGTTAAAGGTCTTAAAGGTGTGCAGTAATAAATAAACTTGTCAATTCCATCAGGGTTAATACTCAGCTTTAAGAACTGTAGGTTGGAACTGAATACTGCTCTTTCCATTTGTTTTATTTATGTTTAGGAGAAAAATTTAGAACGATATCTCTTGCAAATCACGTTCCAGAGATCTGCTTCGACCTCATGTTAATTTTTTTATCGGTTTCAATGCAAATAAATGGTTTTATAAACAATTTTTGTGGAACGAATACAACCTTCAACGGCGGTTGGAAACATTGCGGGTTTTTACCCACTTTCACTGTAAATAAAAATAACATCGAGAAAATGCGAAGTGCTATCACTTACGCGTAACTTTAATTATAAGACAATCTGTTTTTGCGATCACTACTTCCGATGCAGGATTGATTGTCGCTTTCCATTCTTCTGATTTTAACGATGGTGAACCCATAAATTCTGGTTCTCAAACAAATTGGCTTATAACTAATGCATTTTTGAAGCATCGGTGCATTATTTTAGGTCGTTAATATAAAGCGATTGCTTTCTAAACCGCAGTGGTTTATTTTTTCCATTTCCATCAGCGCTTAACTGCAAAAATATAAACCAGTTTCTTTCACTGCAGTGCCCACCTATACGTAAAAGTGCACCTGAATTGTTTGTTTTAAGAAGCGTGGCGAATAGTATGAGAGACAACGATATAAATAATATTGTGATTCACTAAATTTCCAGGAATTTTTGACTCGGGACAGTCATGGGTAATCCGCTCTCACCACCGCTATCTTTTCTCTGCGTAAACCAGGAATTTCAGCAGGCTGTTTTACATGCACTATCCTCTCATTGCGGCTTGCAAATAATTAATTCAGCCTACATCAAGGATATATGGTTAACAAAACTCCAGAAAATTTTTCTGTCCTCGTTAGTTATTAATCGTGAACAACTGAATACAAATGAAATGTATTCGTCGGTAAAGTAAAGGGTGTGATACTCTCTCAGGTCTAAATTCGTTTTCTATCTGTCGTGGTTAAATAAATATTCATTATGTCAAGGTCCAATCCGAGCTTATAAATGCCTTAGAAAATAATTCGCCAGTAAAGTGCAATGATACTAAAGCAACATGTTACCGGTGTTGGTGTTTCTAAGTTGGTTCCTCCAAAATAGTGCTGCTCAGGTGAACAACGTTTGTCCAACTTTTGAAGATTACTACACGGTTAGAAATAACTCAAACTGTTGGTATGATTTTACGGCGGAATTTGATGCGGTAAGTTTATGAGTTTGTTGAAATGTTTGGACAAAATAAATTTTAGCCAACGGTAATCAAACTTAATGGCTATCCAGTCATTGAATACAGAGTTGCCACAGAAGATGGGTACGTACTGAGGATGTTTCGAATTCCTTCGGATAATCCGAAAGCTAGAAAGTTTCCAGTTTATCTTCAGCATGGGATAGCCTCAACATGTGACTATTTTATAGCACTCAAAAGAAATTCCCTAGGTAAGGTACCTCCGTCCCATACCTTAATTAACAAACTGTATTCTTCCAGCATTTGTACTAGCTGATGCCGGTTATGACGTCTGGTTGGGAAATTACAGGGGGACCATTTATTCGGAAGGGCATCTAAATTTGACAGTATTTGATCAAAGATATTGGGACCACAGGTACAATTAGATCTCATTATGTAATTTACAAATTAAAACTTTGCAGCATGGATGATATAATAGCCTACGATTATCCGGCGCTCTTCCACACAATTTTAAAACATTCGGATCGTGATGCCCAAATTGTATACATTGGGCACTCCTTGGGCACAAGTCTTGCCCTAATGTATTCCGCCGAATACCCTGAAATCGCAAGAAGAACCTTGAAAATGATGATTTTAATGTGTCCTGCTTACACTTTAGCAAACATGAAGGCTCCATACAGACTTGCTGCTCCATTTGGTACAGCTATTGTGGTAAGATATAACCTCAATGTTCATAATTAAGAATGTATTTTAATTTCACTGATTACAGAATATTGCTCGAGAATTGGAAATCTTTCGGCTCGTTTCCCATGCTGCAATCTTAAAAAACGCAGTTAGGACGATTTGTTTAGAGAGTCCACCTATGATGCAGTTGTGCATGCAGCTCTACAACTTATTCTATGGCCCAAACGCCCAACTCGGCACTGTAAGTAATACATATTTTGCCCAATTATTTTCTCAGTCAATTCGTTAGGACATATTACCCGTAAATTTCAACCATTTACCCGGAGGGACAGCTCTGAGAATTTTGAATCAGGCTGCTGACATGGTTTTGGGCAACTTTCGTAAATACAATTACGTGGATGACAATTACAAGTACTATGGGAGTCTGACACCTCCTATTTATGATATTAAGAAGATTCAAGTTCCTGTTTATTTAGCGTATAGTACTCAAGACTGGGCTACGACTGAAGCGGTAAGTGTTTAAAATCATGTAATGGCTTTTTGTTGATTTTCAACGACCTTCGAGAAAGGTTGTTTTTACAAACGGTGTAAAATATGTATCCTTGATAATGCCACACGCATGTATTCATGTGTGTTAGAAATATTCTACTAAGGAGTTGCTGGTGGCACAATCCCTACTTAACATCTTATAAGAACTTGATGAATGTGCAAACAAGTTGCAAAAATGTCGGTTTTTCAATTCTAGGAACGGTATTGGAAAAATGTACACCTGTCAGGGTGGCTTATAAGAGTGATTTACTGTATATCCGTGGCATTGTCAGTGGCTTAATGAAAAATACTTTCTCTTTCCAGTTAATATGTCTTGTATAAAATTTAATACCAGTAGTAGCTGTTCAAAGGACTTTTATAAATTAAGCCATATTATTAGGTATCACTTTAGCTAGCAAGAATAATCACTTAAACTGTAACTTTATGGAATATATGTGTCACTTTTAACCATACTTAATTTAACTGTCTAGATCAGTAATGAATGGATAAATCCAAGAATGTTAAGTGAATTACTTTAATTGGTAAACGTTGGAGCCTTGAACAGCCTCGGGAGCGACACGTTCACGCATTATTTACTTTTTTTTTATTGTAAGCTTACTTCCACAGGAAGTATTTCTGCCAGTTCCTGTAACACGTCGAAGATTGTTTAACAAAAACTTCGATCAAAGATGTAAAAAGTATTAGAACTATTTTATAAATACAAATTCAATAACTGCAGAGAGAAAACAATTTTTGATTTTTTCGTATATAAAATTATTCTGTAAAGGTGATGTGTAATCGCACTTATGTAACCGTTTAGATTGTCGCACGTGTGCTCTAATATTTTCAAATTGCGCACAGGTAGATATCAATTATTGCAAAAACGAAAGAAAGTTACAATTTCTTGGAAACATAAATAAAACGGTTTTTAGTATACAGGGTGATTTTTTGAAAAGTGAACACCTTCAATAACTTTGAACAGAAGCGAAATTTCAAAATTTTCAAAAACACGTCAAGTTTGTGTGGTGGGGCAGCCCTTTTGACATTTGCTTAAACCCATAAATTTTTGCCCTACTTTTGCGGAATTTATATATTAGACTGGTAGGTACCACACAAATTTACAAATAAAGTAGAATTTGCTAATGAGCTACTATACTATATTTCAAATGAATTGACATTGCAGCAGGCGGTGTTTGTGTAAAGTGACCTTTATCTTATGTCAAAAAAGTTACTAAAACATGAGAGACCAGCTTTAGAATATTTGGACGTTATGTTATCGGTTTTTTGGTCCCAAAAATATTTTCAAATTCGAGTTGGTTTCACAAATTAAATGAGAGAACCTTCTAAATTTATAACGGTTAGAAATAAAATTGCGAGAAAACACAAATAAATCACCACGCCCACAGTGGCACATTTTATTCATTGTGTCATCAACTACCATAAGAACAATTTCTTCCTCGACTGATTCTGCTTCATCCTCAAACAACTCAAAATCCTCTTCTGAATCAGACAGTATATGTTCAATTTCCTACAAAACACAAAAACATAACCTCAAAAAAGTAACAAATTTCATTGCTCGCTTCAAATAAAAAATTGCGACAAAGCAATCCTAACACAGATGTCGAAAACAACTTGACAGTTACAAGAATGTTAGAGCGTTGGATGTGGTGCTGCCAACATAAAATTTAATTTCCAGCACCTGACGCGATGCCAATTAATTTGAAATATAGTATATATATTAGCTGCACCAAGTTCTGTTATAACTTTATTAAATATCTAATTTGCTGTCGATTGACAGAAATTTGTCAATTGAGAATTTGTCATTCATTAGAAACGTCGAACAAGTAAGCATCTTTAACTGTCATGCATCGTAGGCAGCTGCCTGTTTAAATTTGTTGTTCAATAGAGAAGCAATCACCTTATTGTGATGACCTCCAAGATTTTCTTTTCTATTTCCATTTCTGTGTCTGCTACTGCTTCTGCTTTTACTCATGCTTCTGCTGTCACTTCTACTTCTATTTTTCCCGCATGTATTTAATTTGACAGCTGTCAATTCTAACCTCAAAATTTGATTTTAATTCGTTTTTTTTTTCTCATTTCGCGTGAACGAATATATAAAACGTTTTTCAATACTCGTGCGGTGTCACTTTTTAGGGGAAGGGAAACACGAGGCGTAGGCCGAGAGTTGCAAATGAGTCTTGACTGAGTGTCTTGACGGCGCTATATATATTACAATTTATGTCTCATTCACACGAAGGCTACAGGAAAGATTTTTATGAAATTTATAAAAATAAATATACCTGATTTGATCGCGATAAATATTACGATACTGGTACTGCCAACGCCATTTAATATCGAGACAGGTAAACCAGATAATCAACGTGGTAAAGCACGGATCCCGAGCTAGTATTAATTATTAAAATAGACAATTCTTTAGATCTATACCAAAAAACGTTGATGATTTTGTGGCTCATACCTCATGGATTTAATGAAACTCCAATCGGACCAAAGCCCATGTGTAAGAACTGAAAGAAATAGAGTGGTATACCCATATTGACCTGACCTGACCTAGCAAGAGTAAACCTATGAAATTTTCATCGACAATATGGCCCCTGCGCGAGAATGAACAGTTAAATTTTCATGTCCTTCTCTAACGGAATCAATTTTTGATCCCAACTTTTGTAAATCTTAATTAGACACTAACACTATATTTTTTTATAGATAACTAGTTTGTACCCGGCGCACGTTGCTACACTGCAAAAATAAAGTAAAACACAACTCATCCTATTTTACCGGGTCATTGTGACATTTTGATCTGACAGATGACTCAGTTTTGCCCGGTATGAACTTAAATATTTTTTTACGAAAAAGGGGTGACCCATTGACCGGTGTAGGAGCGCATAAAATACAAACAAACAAATATTGATTTTTACACAATGTTATGATAAAGTTCTGCCCAAAATTCATAATTTGGACAATTTTCATTTCATTTCAATGTGCTAAAAATATGACGTCATTCAAAAAGGTATAATTTTCTTCGCGCCATTTAATAGAGCTCATTCTTCTGCAAATGGCAACATACTTTAATGAACTTAATACAATAATTTTTGTGAGAAAAAAAAAGAATACATTCTGTTTTAATAATTGATTGTTTAAAGAACTTTTTATTTTTCAATTATTGTCGAATGGTTCCAGAAAACGGGAGTTGTGATGTAGCAGGCCAAAAACGAACGATGACACAAAATTAAACGTTTTAATAACATTAAAAGAAAGTCCTCACACAGCAACAACAGAAACAGCTCGATAAGAAAATGTTAGCCATAGTCTTATTATTTCAATTTTTTTAGAAAAAGAAAAATTTCATCCTTACAAGTTACACCTCATTCATGAAGATGATTCTGGTTGAAGATTAGAATTTTGTGAAATTTTTATACGGCATTGTGACGTGTTTTCCATGAGGGTACTTTTTATTTAAATAGTGCAGTAAATAGTCACAATTGTCGTTCCTGGTCTGAAGAAAATCCTCACAGGGTACAAACAGTACAAACTCAGAATCCACAAAAAAATAATGTTTGGACAGGCATAGTAAACAGGAAATTGATAGGACCTTATTTTATTGATATCAATTCGACAGCTAGACGATATTTGCACCTTCTGCGTACATCAATCCTACCTGAATTAGTTCAAGCGTTTCCGAAGATCAGATCAGATCAGTCTCTGTATACCACCTTGAATGGAAGATGAATTGGAAGACCAAGATCTCCAGATTTGACACTTCTGGATTTTTTTTGTGGGGACATTTAAAGAGCCCAGTTTATTTAAACAATTTGTAGGATTTGATGGAACGCCGTGACTCCAGAAATTATTGAAAACTCAGTTAATGCAGTTTATCATCGAGGGGGTATTTGTCAAGTGGCAAACAGTAAACAATTTTTTGTAAAAGATTTATTTATTTTTACTCATTTAAATGCCTAATTATTAAAATCATATGAATTGTCTGTGATTACTATTTTCTCACAAAAATTATTATAATAATCATAATCCCCTCATTAAAGTATATTCTCATTTGCAGACATGGCGCTTACCATTTGAAAAAATCATCAATGACGTCATAATTTTGGCACATTATATTTTTTTTTACAAATATGTCATCAGAAGTAGAAGAAAATAAATCGCTAGCAACTGGTTGAACTATAAGGAAAAGCCCTTAAAAGTTAGAATGTTTTTCTTCTTTAACCAATTGGTTTGCCTTAAAGCATCATTCTTTCAATTTCTGATTTTGATAATAAGCTATTATAAAAAATAAATTTTAAACGTTTGACCCGCTTCTATAAATGATAAGAAGTCAAGAACAAATACACTGAATTTGAGATTAAAATATCAAGATTGATACGAAAGCTTCGAAAACATATAAAAACATATAGGACAAAGAAAACTTAGCAAAAAAACTCCATATAAAAAATGCAACACAAAAGGAAACAATTAATTAAAAAACAATGGTAGCAAACAAATCATCATCAATCAATGTTTTTTTTATTCGCCAAAGATAGAAACAATGACGTTGCACAATGTCTAACACAAGCTCCTAAGAGCAGCTAAAGATGCCTTCCAACACCGCCACTCGTGAAGTTATCAAAACGTTAAAGAATGGTGAATTAATTAAATAGATTATGATGGTAGTAGACAAGTGATTTGGAACAGACAAAACCAATACGAGTTTTCGAAAAAAGAAAATGCTAAATTTTTCCTATTACTGTAACAACGTTACACATTATTGACTTAAATCAGATACCAATAGAAGTGGTAATTTGCAAAGATTTCTTAATGTTTTCATTTATACTACATTTTAATTACAGTAAAAGTTGAATTGAACTCTCTTTCTCTTAAAAATATTAGAAATCGTTTGTGGTAGTGCAGTAGTTACGCGGTTTTAGTTTTTCTTTTAATGCATTATGACTTAATTTAAATTGTGCGTCTATTACAATTACAAAAACATAGTTCGCTTTGTATGAAACTCCAATTCTAATACTGAGACAATTCTGTCTCCTCCGATATTGACAAGAAATTGTTGACGAACCTCTGATGTAAACTGATATCAGATGCAATTCAGACGAGCGAATAACTGTACAATACAGGTTACTAACTGTCATTGTTGCATGGTAATTTTTGTGTAAATTTTACCGCTTTTTAAACAGTTGCGATGGGAAGAATTATTTTCTTCGCACGTGTATAATAAATCCAGAAAACTTTGCAATATAATTGTACAAAAACATCTAAATATATTAATGTTATTTTAGGATGCCTTAAATCTTTGGCACCAACTACCTAAAGCTGTACGTCTTGGCATGAAGAGAGTAGATCTTCCCGATTTTAATCACCTGGACTTTGTCTACAGCAGAAACGCTCGAAGTATTGTTTACGATGATTTACTTGAAGTTGTAAATAAATTTGTTAACAGTTATCTCTGCCCATTATTTTCTTCGAAACTCAGTACCTTGTACCATAATTTAAATATGAAATTGTCCAGCTAATTGATCGTCCTCAATGTTGAGGAAGCACCACACCGCTTCTTGAGCGCCATGACTTAACAGTTACATGCAAGAGCAGGAAAGTAAGGAGGTCATCGACTACCTGGTCTCCACTACCAAGTTCACGGTCGTCGCAGAAACGTCTGGATAATTGTTCATCCTTGATAGTCATGAGCACATATCTGGTGATTTTGATCATTTCGATCGTTGCTCCTTGTGTTTTGTCAGCGCGGTATCAGCCCAAATGGAAGAAACAGGTACATATTTAGAATAATCATTCTTTTCCTCGGTGACTGACCTTTTTAAGGCATGTGAACTACCAACGTCGCACAACGAGCATTCCCATTACACCTGTGACGACGACGGAGAAGTGAAATGTTTACCGGGATGGACGGGAGACCTGTGTGATGTGCCGAAATGTCGCCCTGGGTGTGATCCGTTGCAAGGATACTGCAACAGACCGGGAGAATGTTTGTGCAAACTGGGTTACTATGGTGAAAAGTGCAATAAATGTATACCTTTGCCTGGGTGTCAACACGGATATTGTAATGTGAGCTTTGAATGCATTTGCCACGATGGGTGGGACGGAATATTTTGTTCTGAACGTAAGTAACTCAGCTTTTTTATAATATATATAGTGTGATGGAATAAATTCAGTAATTTCCAAACGAATGATATTTTTGTAAAACGCTAAAACAGATCAACTTTTATTTTGAGTTGCGCTGGTTACAAGTACTGCACCTATTTGTGACGTCATCTCCTTCGGAGTTGTGACATCACATGTATTTGTTTAAATGGACTACTTAACTCTATTTTCAACAGTTCTTGAGATTTTGAGATTCTCACATTCTACCGCAACTATTATAAAAAAAAACATCGAAGTTTACTGATTAGTTTTTGATCAAAGCAAAGTTAATTACTTTTTGTATTCTAATATCGGCAGATATATCTATTTCCTCTTTTTTTTAAATAATTAATCTATCACGATACACTAAACTAGCTATTAGTTAAGTCATTCGATGTCATCAGTGACAATGCTTGATTTCATAAAAGGCGATATTTTTACGATAGATTTATTGGGTACAAATGAAATTTCTTTGGACACCATTATGTTTTCTGACAAATCTACATTTACCTATTCTAAATGAACCGTTAGAATTGTAGATATTGGTCTGCCAAAAATCCTCAATGGATGCGCGAAAATTACGCCCAACGCCCAGAAAAAGTAAATGTTTGGGGAGGCATGATCAGGTATACTAGGTTCTATTTTTATTGATGGCAATCTTACTGGAAAAAAATACCTAAATTTTCTAAGTTAGGAACTTATCTCAGCCTTCGCAGCTTTATATCCAAATCCTGAAGATCTAGATATTCCGCGGGACACATTATGGCTTCAGCAAGATGGAGCACCAGCTCACTATGACCTTTGTGTTCGACAATAATTAAATGAAGTTTTCTCAAATAGGTGGAATGGGAGGCAAGGATTCATATTCCCTCGATTTCTTGCTTTGGGGTTATTTAATAAAGACTAAAGTTTACAATAATGGAAAAATAATCATAAACGATTTTTTTTCTGGCAATTCTGACTTTTTTCTGGCAATTTTGACTTTTTTCTGCCAATTCCGACTTTTTTCTGGCAATTTTGACTTTTTTCTGCCAATTCCGACTTTTTTCTGGCAATTTTGACTTTTTTCTGGCAATTCCCACTTTTTTCTGGCAATTCCCTGTACGTGAAACTCGAAATGTGAAGAGTATCTCATATTTTATGATTTTATGAATGATGAACGGAAAAACAAATTTTCACAGACGGCAGCTTCTGTGGATCACTGAAATTGGTCGCTATTGCCAGAAGAAAGTCAGAATTGCCAGAAAAAAGTCGGAATTGCCAGAATAAAGTCAGTATTCCCAGATAAAGTCTGAATTGCCAGAAAACAGTCTGAATTGCCAGTATAAAGTCAGCATTGCCAGAAAAATCTCGGAATTGTCAGAAAAAAGTCGAAATTGCCAGAAAAAAGTCGGAATTGCCAGAATAAAGTCAGAATTGCCAGAAAAAAGTCAGAATTGCTAGAAAAAAAATTGTTGTCAGTTCCATTCATGTCCGTTCAGCGTCTTCGTAGTACGATGTTAAAGAGGAGTTTTATTATAAACTAGGAGTTTGCCAACAAGTCAATGGTGAACATTTTGAGCATTTGCTACGTTAGTAATGAATTTTAAGTTTTTATGTTTACTCTTATTAAATATTTATTAAATTTTTTGCCGTTTTTGTGATGTTAACTACTGCAGATATATTTATCGTGTAGGCTTTATTACAAAGGTTGTTAAGAGTACCTACTACCCAAAAATAAAACAAAAATTTTGACATTCCATTAAAAAAAATCGAGTGTGATGTCATATCCCAAAAGTGGATGACGTCATATACACATGAGGCAACTTAAAACAAGCACTTTGAAAAATAAAAATTGACCTTTTATAATAGATTTAATGGAGACAAATGAAATTTCTTCGTACACCATTATGTTTTCTGACGAATCTACATTTATTAATGGAGAAGTGAACCGTCAGAATTGTAGATATTGGGCTGCCAAAAATCCTCAATGGATGCGTGAAAATTACACCCAACGCCCAGAAAAAGTAAATGTTTGGGCAGGCATAGGGATGATCTCGTATACTAGGTCCTATTTTTATTGATGGCAATGTTACTGGAAAAAGATACCTGAATTTTCTGAGGGAGTAACTATCCAAATCCTGAAGATCCACATATTCCGCGGGACACATTATGGCTTCAGCAAGATGGAGCACCAGCTCACTATGACCTTTGTGTTCGACAATAATTAAATGAAGTTTTCTCAAATAAGTGGAATGAGAGGCGAGGATTCATATTCCCTCGATTTCTTGCTTTGGGGTTATTTAATAAAGACTAAAGTTTTTAATAATGGAAAAATAACTGTAAACGATTTCTTTTCTGGTAATTCTGACTTTTTTTTGGCAATTCTGACTATTTTCTGACAATTCCGACTTTTTTCTGGCAATTCTCACTTTTTTCTGGCAATTCCCTGTACGTGAAACTCGAAATGTGGAGAGTATATCATATTTTATGATTTTATGAATGATGAACGGAGACACAAATTTTCACAGACGGCTGCTTCTGTGGATCACTGAAATTGGTCGCTATTGCCAGAAAAAAGTCAGAATTGCCAGAAAAAAGTCGGAATTGCCAGATTAAAGTCAGAATTGCCAGAAAAAAAGTCAGAATTGCTAGAAAACAGTCGGAATTGCCAGAATAAAGTCCGCATTGCCAGAAAAAAATCAGAATTGCCAGAAAAATATCGGAATTCTCAGAAAAAAGTCGGAATTGCCAGAAAAATGTCGGAATTGCCAGTATAAATAATTTGAATAATTGAGAATTATTAATAGTCAGAATTGCCAGAAAAAGTCAGAATTGCTAGATAAAAAAATTGTTGTCAGTTATTTTTCCATTCACGTCCGTTCAGCGCCTTCGTAGAACGATGTTAAAGAGGAGTTTTATCGTGTCGGCTTTATTACAAAGGTTGTTAAGAGTACCTACTACCCAAAAATAAAACAAAAATTTTAACATTCCATTAAAAAAAAACGCCCAGAAAAAGTAAATGTTTGGGCAGGCATAGGCATGATTTCGTATAATAGGTCCTATTTTTATTGATGGCAATCTCACTGGAAAAAGATACCAAAATTTTCTAAGGGAGGAACTTGTCCCAGCCTTCGCAGCTATATATCCAAATCCTGAAGATCCAGATATTCTCCGGGACACATTATGGCTTCAGCAAGGCGGAGCACCAGCTCACTATGACCTTTGTGTTCGACAATAATTAAATGAAGTTTTTTCAAATAGGTGGAATGGGAGGAGAGGATTCATATTCCCTCGATTTCTTGTTTTGGGGTTATTTATTAAAGACTAAAATTTGCAATAATTGAATAATAACTGTAAACGATATTTTTTCTGGCAATTCTAACTTTTTTTGGCAATTCTGACTATTTTCTGCCAATTCCGACTTTTTTGAATGAATTTAAAGTTTTGTGTAGGCTTTATTACAAAGGTTGTTAAGAGTACCTACTACCCAAAAATAAAACAAAAATTTTGACATTCCATTAAAAAAAAATCGAGTGTGATGTCATATCCCAAAAGTGGATGACGCCATATACACATGAGGCAACTTAAAACAAGCACTATGAAAAATAAAAATTGACCTTTTATAATAGATTTAATGGATACAAATGAAATGTCTTCGTACACCATTATGTTTTCTGACGAATCTACATTTACTAAATGGAGAAGTGAACCGTCAGAATTGTAGATATTGGGCTGCCAAAAATCCTCGCAGGATGCGCGAGAATCACACCCAACGCCCAGAAAAAGTAAATGTTTGGGCAGGCATAGGCATGATCTCGTATACTAGGTCCTATTTTTATTGATGGCAATCTCTCTGGAAAAAGATACCTAAATTTTCTAAGGGAGGAACTTGTCCCAGCCTTCGCAGCTTTATATCCAAATCCTGAAGATCCAGATATTCTGCAGGACACATTATGGCTTCAGCAAGGCGGAGCACCAGCTCACTATGACCTTTGTGTTCGACAATAATTAAATGAAGTTTTCTCAATTAGGTGGAATGGGAGGAGAGGATTTATATTCCCTCGATTTCTTGCTTTGGGGTTATTTAATACAGACTAACGTTTTCAATAATGGAAAAATAACTGTAAACGATTTTTTTTCTGGCAATTCTGACTTTTTTCTGGCAATTCCCTGTACGTGAAACTCGAAATGTGAAGAGTATCTCATATTTTATGATTTTATGAATGATGAACGGAGAAACAAATTTTCACAGACGGCAGCTTCTGTGGATCACTGAAATTGGTCGCTATTGCCAGAAAAAAGTCAGAATTGCCAGAATAAAGTCAGAATTGCCAGAAAAAAGTCTGAATTGCCAGAAAACAGTCGGAATTGCCAGAATAAAGTCAGCATTGCCAGAAAAAAAAAACAGAATTGCCAGAAAAATGTCGGAATTGTCAGAAAAAAGTCGGAATTGCCAGAAAAATGTCGGAATTGCCAGAATAAATAATTTGAATAATTGAGAATTATTAATAGTCAGAATTGCCAGAAAAAAGTCAGAATTGCTAGAAAAAAAATTGTTGTCAGTTATTTTTCCATTTACGTCCAAAAAGGTCATATTTCCCTGTAGGTGAAACTCAAAATGTAGACAGTATTTCATATTTTAAGTTTGGGCAACAAAACAGCACCATCGTTCTACCCCTGTTGCTATTGCCAGAAAAAAATCAGAATTGCCAGAAAAATGTCGGTTTTGTCAGAAAAAAAGTTTGAATTGCCAGAAAAGAGTCAGAATTGCCAGAAAAAAGTTGGAGTTGCCAGAATAAAGTCAGAATTGAGAGAAAAAAGTCAGAATTGCTAGAAAAAAAAATTGTTGACAGTTATTTTTCCATTTACGTCCAAAAAGGTCATATTTCCCTGTAGGTGAAACTCAAAATGTAGACAGTATTTCATATTTAAAGTTTGGGCAACAAAACAGCACCATCGTTCTACCCCTGTTGCTATTGCCAGAGAAAAATCAGAATTGCCAGAAAAATGTCGGTTTTGTCAGAAAAAAAGTTTGAATTGCCAGAAAAGAGTCAGAATTGCCAGAAAAAAGTCAGAATTGCTAGAAAAAAAATTGTTGTCAGTTCCGATCATGTCCGTTCAGCGCCTTCGTAGTACGATGTTAAAGAGGAGTTTTATTTTAAATTAGGAGTTTGCCAACAAGTCAATGGGGAACACTTTGAGCATTACCTACGTTAGTAATAAATTTTAAGTTTTTATGTATACTCTTATTAAGTATTTATTAAATTTATTGCCGTTTTTGTGATGTTGGACAAAATGTGATTGTCTCAAAAACTACTGCAGATAAATTTATCGTGTAGGGTTTATTACACAGGTTGTTAAGAGTACTACTCAAAAATAAAACAAAAATGTTGGCATTCCATAAAAAAAAACGCGTGTGACGTCATATCTCAAAAGTGGATGACGTCATATACACATGAGGCAACTTAAAACAAGCCAAAAATGACCTGTTTTCGACAAAGGTTATTAGTTTTGAAATTACTGAATTTATTCCATAAGTAGTTTCCACAGTGTATAGTATTACTTTCTGTCCACCAGGGGTATACTTCGTATTAGTGAGCAGAATATCGCACAATGTGAAATTTGGCTAGTACAAAAAAAAAACAGAAAAGCATTACAATTTTACAAAAACAATTCTTCTATCTAGCAGGAACCACGAATGCATGCCACTGACGGCTGCTACATTGGTAGATAAAAAATTAATTTGAAGCAGTCCAATCTGGTTTTCCAGATTAAATTTTAAAATTACTTTAAACAAAAATGAAATTGAACAGATTAACTGATATTAAAAAACAATTTGTTTGGGGCAAAGTGTTTTCAATAGTCTGATGGCTGTGTCTGATGTATAATTTCCACTTGCCCCCGAATTTATAAATTACTAACGTCGTTAGCAATGAAAACAGTGTATTTATTATGTTAGACCATTCATTAGCTGTATTTATAATACGAGAAATACCGCCGCCAACCGCCAATATTACAATACGTAATAAAATGTAATTTACAAACACTCTCATTATTTCGACCTCACAATGGTTTAAATTTTCAGGCAGTTCGATCAAATGCAAATTAGTATCTTTATAAACTTTATTATATAGTGAATATCTTATAATGAAAATTGTTCCGCGGGAGAACAAGTATTGATAAAGTCAGTCTATTGGTGGATTCTTATTGATTGTTGACTGACAGAGAGGCGAATCGTATGGTTTCCTATCTAAAAACTACTAATTTGGGCGGTTGCTGGTTTTGTAGGTAAAAATACGTACGTACGTAGTTCTAACCATAAACACTGTTATAGGAGAGTAGGTCTTTCGAACAATAATATTTATGTCAAGCAAGTAATATTATAGAAGCAACAATGTAAAGTTGAAGATTATTATTTGCGGAGTGAATATCGAACTACTGTATTGTGAAGAATTACCTGTTGCAATTTAGAAACGGTTTGAATCTGGTGCTTTGATATAAAGAGCACAAATCCACAGGGATACTTTGCATGTGTGTCCAATTTCCTGTTTTGTTTCCGAGCTTTCCGAGCTAGATTTGTTATAAAGTTGAAACTTCATGGTATCTAGACTTGTGTTAAATTTAGTTCTTTCATTACAAAAAAATGGTTGAATTAAAAACTCAAGGAAAAATTTACCTATAATCAATATTTTAAAAAACAGATCTACGAGTTACACGCCAGTGTCCCAATTATACACATAAACACATCCGTTCTAGATATAAATTATTTCTAATTCCACGCCTCCCCTTTACTTTATTTTTACTCACTATTTACTGTTTCATGTAGTTCATGAACCTGCAATCGACGTAATTATCTCGTTCCCTGAAAATTATAATGCCTTCTTTCATGACTGACAGCACTGACTTTAACTTGTCAGCTTGTTATTATTATGCTGTTCTCAAATCTGCTAACTATATCAACAAGTGTAATACAGCAAAAGTGAAATAATGAACATAAGGAAGTCCCAAGTTTTAAACAAAACTAATCTTCTTACTCGCATTACCTCTACTTTAATTCAATCGACCACTCCTCACAATTACCGGCTTAAAATCTTAATCGTGTACTTGAGAGTGGAAGTTCAAGCACACGCGATCATACTTAGCGAACAATAATTACCCGGAGAATAATAATTTAACAGCTAGTCGACACGTAACTGTGTCATCCATGCGGAAAAATGCTCGATAGTCTCCTTCATATTTGATGCCTGTTCTCGACTTTATTTCATTCTTCTCTGGAAGTTAATAAAAAACCGGTTCGAAATCCACGATTGTGAAGTCCGGGAAATCAGCGCAATAACGTATTGTTTAAAAAGTTTTGTTGGGGGTGGTAATCAATAAATTCACTTCGTTACTCATGCTTGGCGGCTATTGATCGATCACACCTGAATTAAAAATTCTTATCCAGATGTGTTTCTTCGCCTGTTTCGGTCAATTAAATATATATGTGCTTTGCATTGTTAATTTGCATAAAAAATTCATCTGTTAAATACATCGTGCGTTATATCGACTATAGAATAAATTATAATAATTTTTGTTACTAATGTTATTATAGTATAATATTATGATCAATATAATCTATTGATCAATTTTGATAGCAAAATGATTTTCATCTAGTTAACTTTGGAATTATTTTACATATAAATTTTCCTATCCCTCTCTATTCTTTTTGAATTTGCTGATTCTGTTAGTAACGCATAAACGTCATTTAATTAAAAATGAGTACACTTCATTGTCATGGTAAACCTGACAAAGCGGCATTTTCTATTTGACATGGAAAATGCACAGGCGACTAGATGAAAATCATTTTGTAACACCTTGTACATTCCATCAAAACCATGAAGCGGAATAAGTTGATATTTGGAATATCAATTCTACTAATTAATATCTATTATTCAAAATTTTTTCAAACTGTTTTAAATTTTTCGTTTACGAGATACACAACCAACTATATTTTTTTTAAATAGCAATAGGTGTCAAGTTCGAAAGCTTTTTTTTTAATTCAATACTATGTCACTTGTCTAAACATTGCCATCATAAGTGTTAAATAAATTAAAAATGAAAACATCTAGTTATATAAAAAAATTGAGATATTGGGAGCACTAAATTTGTCAAATGGTTAAATTAAGTGAAAAAAAGAGAATAGAGGTTCTGATGATGATTAGGCGTAGCCATGCAGAAGTAGGTATGTGCCCTTTTTTATAATACTCATCCTGAACGCGAGCCTGTTTGTAAACCAGCAGTAACTAAAACTTTGAAGAGGTTTAACGGGACGGGAAATATAAAGGAACGTAAAAAAGCAACAAATGTGATAAACAATCTTTAAATCTCATGTTGGATCTTGTGGAAAATCATTACACCAAATTGCTTTAAATCATAAGACATTGCACATTCAATTTTTAAACAACAAAAATTCCTTCTCCACAAAATTCATTTTTTACAGGAACTTTGATCACTAATGTTACAAATATGCTTAATGAGAATTATAATTTTGTCTTCAATTACATTTTGCTTAAATGCGCAGATCAATCGACATAACTGCAGGTTCTGGTCAGACACTAATCCACATTGGATGGAAGAGGTACATACACCACGTCCACAGAAATTTAGCGTTTGGAAAGGGATTATTGGCGAGAATATTGTGGGCACATTTTTGTCCACTGCTGACCTGTATCTTGAATTTCAACAACAAAATGTCCTTCCCAGACTAAGGGAACTATTTCCAAATCACCAAAATCCAAAATTAATACTCAACACTATTTGGGGACCCATTGAATGGCCTCTTAGGATCTAACACCCATGGATTTTTTTCTATGTGTGGAAATTAAGTAAGGAATAAATTCAGTTAGTATTTGCACTAGAATTAAAACTTAAAAGGCGTGTGGTAGGGTTAATCATAGCGCATCCGAGGAATGTATACTATTTTTTTATGTTTTATTTTTTGACAATTATGACGTCATCAGTATATTTTTCTAATGGCAACCTATGTTTTTTTATTTTAAATTCGCGTAAAGTTTTTTATTCTTCGGAATTTAAGAAAAAAACAGAAATACCAATACAATATTAACAAGTCCTGAATTGGTACAAAATAATTGTGTCTAAATTGTTTTTCTCTGATTAAATAATAAATAAACTTCTAAGTAATAACATCTGGTTGCAACAGGATGGTGCTTCACCACACTTCGCACGGTGCGGCGTTATTTGGACGAAGATGGCTAGGAACAATAGGTCCAAAAGAATGGCATGCTAGATCTCCAGATCTAACCCTTTTAGATTTTTTTTCTATGGGGGCACTTAAAAAGCAAGGTGTATCAAAACCGACCCAACAATTTTCGATGATCTTTTAAAGCCAGAACTCGACATGAGTGCAGTTTAATAAATCTCCAAATCATTCAAAACGTATAATTGGCTGCTTTTTATGATCGTCTTGGATTTTGTCAAATGATGCAGGGTCATCAGTTTGAACATTTGGTGTAATATCTTTAATTAATAACTCTCACATCAATAGTTTTTTAGCCCTATTTTGAAATTTAGAGTTGTTTTTGTATTTTTTCACATGGATTGCTTTTTTGAACTTTGTTTTGTTTGAATTTCCATTTTTTTTTTCTTAAATTTTGATAAAATTAGACAGCCCTGTTATTTTTTTCAAATTTTACTAATTTGAACTTTAGCACCGTTTTTTCTTGATTTTTTCCTTATGTAACCTATTAAGTATTTGAATTCGTTAAAACCAGAATAAAAAAAGCGAATATGAAATAAAAAATTTAGGTTGCCATTAAAAAAAAATTGATGATGTCATAACTGTCAAAAAAAAGTAATGAAAAAAAATTGGTATACGTTCCTCGGATGCGCTATAATTAACCCTACTACATGTTTTTTTAACTTTTATTTCTAGTGCAGATACTAACGGAGTGACTGAATTTATTCCTTACTCAATTTCCACACTGTATAAAACATAAAGTGTATGTTAACCGACCTGAGAATATAGACCTAAAAAACCGAATTAGAATGGAAATGAACAATATTATTTCTGAAATTTTACAAAAGGCAAGGTAACATTTTGGCCAACGGCTTTACTACCGCCAGGCCGTTAACGGAGGACACTTTGAACATTTAGTGTAGAAAAAAAAAACACCAAATGCTTCCAAATTTATTTTTTAAGTTTCTTTGTTTTTTTTTCAATTAATCATTTTTAGGAAATAAATGTTTTCTAAAAGTGTTAAAGTACAGCTGGTTTTGTCATTTTAACAATAAAACATGTTTGGTTTAAATAAATTTTCAAATGATGTCAAATTTCACCCCTATTATTGCTATTTTGAAAAATCTAGTTGTGTATCTCATAACGTAACAATGTAACAGTTGAAAAAATGTATCCCAAATTGAAAGTTATTCCCGGTAATAGATTTAAAGATATTAAGCCGGTTCCATACTTTTTGAAAATCTGTATTATGATGGTTGGTACTGCTAAATGCAGATGGTGCTACCTCCCTAATTTATTACTATATAGTCTGAATACTCGTAGGTAGTCGTAGATATGTAAAAAAATAAAATTAGAGTTGACTAGTAGGTACATGTATTTTACTGAATTCTCGTATCTATTCTTTAGTGATATTTCATTCGTAACCACATACATACATACAGAGGGATCGAAAACTAAAATAGTCAAAGATGGCCATGCACGAAAAGTCACTTATAAAAAATTGTAAAACTACGCCAAGCAACTTCATAGCATAGCCCCCTTTGACTAATTTAGTTTTCGATCTCTCTGTACTTTCAAAATTTCGTGTGTTTCTTTCCTCGAACCACCCTCAATAACTTTTTAGTAAAATATATTTAAGGTCAATTTTTATCTCTATCTATGTTTTGATGCAACAGTAAGCAGGCTTGGTGCAACCCCATACCCCTGACAGGAGCAACCTCGATTTTTTAAACAGGGAATAGGGGTTGAGTAACATGTCGTTTGAAAGGTCTTTTGATTATCTTTTCAGCCACATAAGTATTTTTTATTTACATAGTGTATAAGTTAGTAATTAAAATAAAACAATTTTTTAACGGATTTGTTTTGTATTTAGACATGCTTGCAATTATTAACAATAAAAAGCTGCAATCAACAATGTTAGACAATCTGTGTTTTTGTACAATCATTTGCCGATTTATCATCTTATCCGTTTTTGGCTAGAGCTAGAGAACGAATTGGTCTTTCAACAACATGGAGCACCACCTGATTCTACTGCGCCAGTACGGCAGTTCCTGGACAATAGCTTCTTCGACCACTGGATCGGTAGACAAGGTCCTGTAGAATGGCCAGCTAGATCCTCCGATTTGACTCACCTAGATTTTTATTTGTGGCGACAGTCCAAAATTTATGCGGCAGAACTAGCTTCTCTGAAAGATTTGCGACAAAAGATTATCCTGGAATCTCGACAAATAACACCGGAAACGTTGCGTAACCTAAAAAGCATAAGAAGCAGAGTCGATGGGAATCATTTTGAACATTTTATATGAAATCAAATTCATATGTTCAAAAGCTACAGTTGCTTTATCGCTTAGGAAATTAAACACGATTATTTTGTTTTCAGTTTATATATTTACTCATTGTTAAGGATTGGTATAAATGAGGACAAATTTGATTACAGCATTATTCAGATCAATAATAAATGGTCTAATAATCTTTATTGCAAGCATTCCTACATACAAAACAAATCCGTAAAAAAATGTTTTTTGAAGTAAAACTTCTTTACGGACACTTGACTTGGGGAGTAAGCTGGTGAATGCATGACGATAGCGTTACGAAAAGTGTGATTGGGCGAAGCGAACGATTTTACAATAATTAATTCATAGAAAAAATCTTGCCTTGCCTTGTCTTAACGGGATTCGAACCCGCATCATTTTGGTTGTGGATCCACACTTTTCTTAATACACCCATTTGGGTGTGTCAGTTTTGTATGCAATTACGCTACTTATCTTAATAGCTACACATGATTGCCGATTTTTCGCTGACGACAAACTGAAATAATTATGCATTACCCAATACTGCAGACGGTATTAATTTAGGATTCTCTAGCTCCATTTATAAACTTACATAACTTAAGAGCACTTTCACAATGGCGAACTGAAGTTTTACTTCTGTCGTGTGGTCTAAAGCACACTCGTATTTTTTTTTTAATTACTAACTTATAGACTATGCAGATGAAAAATAATTATGTGACCGAAAAGACATTTAAAAGACCTTTCAAACGACCCCTATTCCCTATTTAAAAAATCGAGGTTGCTCCTGTCAGGGGTATGGGGTTGCACCAAGCCTGCTTACTATTGCATCAAAACATGTCCCCCTCCCCCCGAGATAAAAATTGACCTGTGTTTAGATTTTTCTTAAATATTTTTTCCTAAAAAGTTATTGAGGGTGGCTCGTTTCGATTGAAACGGCCTGTATATGTTTTTTTTTTATGTATGTTCGGGCATAACTTCTTTGTTTATATTCTTTTTGCGTTGTATTCGGTATATCTTGAAGATGGTCCCATTTTAATTTCATTGATATTGGACGTAAGATTTCGAAGTTATAGAAGGCAATTCCTCAAAATCAAATGGAAATGTGTTCGAATCAGGGTACCTACTCGAGATGGAGAATAAATAAACTGTGGTCAAGAACGGACGTGATTTATTGTGTGTTACTGAAACCGACTTCAAACATAATTTCTTTGTTTATGAAACGATTTCTATTATTCTTTTTGCGTTTTGTTCAGAGCTCCAACATGGTCCCATTTTAATTTCATAATATTGGACATAGTATTCTGTAGAATCGGGAATGGAAAATCTGGAATTTGTGAATCTCAAATACTCGAATATCGAATCTTGAATCTCGAATATCCAATCTTGAATTTGATTGATGTTCTCGATCTTTTTGACATTAACTTTTTACTTTATTTAACACTTATTCTCTTATACTATACAATATATTTTCGCGCTCGTGTGGATTTGAAGCGTCCTTAGACTAGGTCTACCCATCACTTAAAATTGTAAAATAAAAAACGTTTTAATATCTATTAAATATATCTGAAAAATTAATTGGGGATAAAGTCAAACGTAATTCGAGTTGTAAAGTCCAATTTAGTGAAATAGTTCATATTCTAATATGGATGATTAATTTCTTTTGACAATTTTTATCATGGTAATACATATCTACCTAGTTGTGGTCATCATAATAATAATTATGTATTCTACGAATTTACGCCAGTAAGTGTTTAACATGATTAATTAAAGAAGAAGTAAATAAGTAAAAAGCCGAATACCGGTAAAAATGATGAAATTTATGTCTAGAAATAGCAAATCGAGCTCTTTGTATGGCTTTAGATTAATTTCTCCATTTTGTGTTGAAACCTTAACGTAAGAAGAGGTATTGCAATACGATTACATACGTGCCAAGCTTTCAAGGAAATTATTTATATTTCCTTATCAAAATTAGATTTTTTTTTTTGAGAAGGGATTACGTCGTAGCAAATTTATTTTTCTAGGGATAGATGCAAATTCTCTCAAAGAAATAACACTTACGTAAACCAAATTCTTATTTCCAACAAAGCATTTCATAAACAACTTAATTAAAAAAAAAATTGGGTCGGTTAGGTATAAATAATTTTTTGAACTCACCGCCTCGAAAGCGACATTTTACGTACTTTGTTGGTAACCGGAAACACTTGCTTCCCGGTCCAGTAAACCGGGAAGCACGATAAAAAGCACTGTAAATAAAAAGTGTTTAAAATAAATCAGTAGCTGTTAATTAACGCAATTAAACCCATTAGCAACATTTAAAACACGATTTGGTACACCCAAGAAATATTGAAAGGTAAATAATTTGACGAATATAAATGAAGAAAAATAACACATTTTTTAGGTTATGTCAACTCGAATGAAATCAGTAGCTATTAATTAATGGAATTAATATATTGGCAACGTTTAAAACAAAATTTGGTATACGTAAAATTTATTAATATAATGGAAAGGTTCATAATTGCACTATTATAACGAAGAAAAATAACATATTTTATACTACAATTCAATCAACCCTTTGAATATTCAACCACTGTTCCTAAACCCCCCACTGTAATGCGCTCAGTTATGGACTGTGATAACGGTGTTGAATGTGCACTTTCGAACTTACTTTGATGTGGATGAGCCGGCCAGGTCTTGGTTGCATTAATTTTTCTGCTACATTAGTTTTACTTTGTAGAGAATCGTCTACGTAACGTTTGGCGACGCTAATGACTTACAATTAATTGATCAATTGTTATAGAAGCTATGGCTTGTTTCATATTTTGAAGTCTAATTGCATATTAAATCAATTTTAATTTAAGAATCGTGGTAATCTTCGTTTAAAAAATATTGTACAATCCTCATGCGTTAACAATCTTCCCGCGTGAACGCAGTTTTGAAGCACGAGCAACGAAGGAGCGAGATTATGTTCCCGCATTTGGTTTGTAAATTACAAATTTATACTTTTTTTTCTGAAAAATGTTCTTATGGAATATCATACTTTAAATACATTGTTGAATTTAGAAAGAAATCCACTGTTAACATACATTACAAAATGTATATACATAATTATTATTCCATCATTGGCTTCTTACATCCTTCCTGTTTAGTCCCTCTTGTCAAATCAAATAAATTGGTATCTTTGTTGTCTCCTTTGTCATGTGTTTTAATTGTCTTTTGTCCCTTTTTTCTCCTTCATCTCTTTGGTACCGGTTGTCCCATTACTCAGTCAATTTGATCTTTTTGGTCCATTTAATTTCTTTAGTTTCTTTAGTATTTTTCTTCACTTTATTTGGTTTGTTCTAAAAACTCATTTTTAACTTACTTAGTAAATAAATTATTATTATTTATAACTAGCTGACCCGGTGAACCTTGTACCGCCTCAGAATCAATAACACGGCCCCCCCTGGACCCCCATGAAACCCAAGGGTGTCCCCTGGGCCCCCACATCCATGTTTTAATAGTTATTCTGCTATTCTGGGCGGAGATAAATCCAAAAACAAAACAATTGTCTGGATCAGTTTTGGTGAAAACACATTTTTTTTATTATTACAGCTGATCAGTTTACTCATCGCCCTGATGATGCCAACATTGTTGGCGAAACGTGCGTTGGCAGTTGTAATAAAAATTGTTTTGGTGTTTTAGGGAAAAAACTGATTAAAAGTAGTTGGAGACAAATCCAGCAAATCAAATATCATGAAACTCCTTCTTGAGTTATAAACCCAAGGGGGGCCCCTGGGCCCCCATGTCCATGATTTAATAGTTATTCTGCTATTCGGGGCGGAGACAAATCTAACAAATAAAAGATCATAAAAATCGGTCCAGCCCAAGGGCCTTCCCTGGGCCCACACATTCATGTCAAAAATAGTTTACCACCTATTCTCATACCTACCGAATATTAAAAAAAAATTCATAAAAATCTGTCGAGCCGAAAAATCGGTCCATCCCAAGGTGGGACCCTGGGCTAGAATATCTTGAGGCATTCGGAACTGTTCTAAAATTCTAAAAAGAAATATGATATGTAGATAGTGAAAGGCTATATCAAATATGAAAGGTGAAATGCCCTATACACAATATGAAATAATTAGGAGATACAAATCTTGAAATGTAAATAATTTATGTATGAAATGTGAAATATGAAAGAAATATAAAATGGAAAAATTTGGAATATGAAATGTGAAACGTGATCTCCTTGGATCTCTTTGGCTTTTTTGGTCCTTTTTGGCTTTTCTTGTCAAAAATGTCATCTTGCCTCTTTTTAGTGTCTTTCTCCTCTTTACACTTTTTAGTGTTTTCTATATCTGATATGTTTTTGTCTCTTTACTTTAGTTATTTTAGCCTCCTTAGTGTCCTTGATCATTTCTTGATCTCTCTAATCTTTTATATGGTCCCTTTAGTCTTTTTAGTCATTTTGGTCTCAAAGTTTCTTTAGTACCTTTCCCTGTTTGCTATCTCTCAGTCTCATTGATCTGTAGTATCTTGGGTCTCTTTGGTCACTTTAATCTTTTTAATCTTTTCAGTTTTAGATTTCTTTAGTCCCTTTAGCATCTTTTACCTTTGGTATTTTTTGTATTTTTTTGCATTTTATTTCTTTTTGTTATTAACCGGCGTCTGATTTTATTTATTACTCTCGTTCTCCTCAGTATTGGAGCAGGTACTAAACAATGCAACAATTAACGGAATTAAAAACATGAAGGAATTTTATGAATAACAGATCTTTCAGTGCATGTTTGCTACCCATAATTTTAAAACATTCCAGCACAATCCAAACGACGTTCCGTGACTTATTTGCAATACCGGTCTATTATTTCTACCATTTCATTTTTTAACTTTTAAAGTATGCAGTTTTATTTCTCTCGTTATGTAAATAATAGTAATTGCTATGATTTTCAGCAATATGCCGATTGGACTGTCATTCCACTCGAGGTTATTGTGATAGCCCAGGAGAATGCAAATGCCGCCTAGGTTGGGCAGGAAAAAACTGCAAGGATTGTCAAGTCCTTCCAGGATGTCACCACGGCCATTGCGACAAACCTCTAGAATGCAAATGTAATCCAGGATACACGGGAATCTTATGCCAAACACGTAAGTTTTACATTTACTTTTAAGTTAAGCTGTCTTTTTTTACAATGTCCCTCTTTTTATTTACTTATTCCACCACTCCCACTGTCTATTGTATAAATAAAAAATCGATTAATTGTTATTTGAATTCCGTACTTTAACAAAAGCTGTTGGGTGTTGAATGGTGGCACATTTATTATAGAGAGACTGAGTGTATTTATACCTAATTTTAATTTACAGCTATCTGCTCAAAAACATGCCACAAGGAAAGAGGGTACTGTAGAAAGCCGGGCGAATGTAGGTGAGGTCACACGAAACCAAATTGTTAAATATGAATCATTGATATCGACCGTTCACAGATGCAAGGTGGGCTGGTGGGGAACCAACTGCGAGAAGTGCTACCCTTACCCCGGTTGCGTAAACGGTAATTGCACCCGTCCTTGGGAATGCAACTGCAAGAAGGGCTGGGGTGGGATGCTCTGTGACGAAGGTAAACATTAAGTGTAATAACTTTAAATCAATAGTAATCCACTTTTCCTAGAACTGAATTACTGCGAGACTAATCCCGGTACTTGCATGAATGGATCTAAATGTGTTTCGCTCGTCCGGGAAGAAGGTAATTATAAGTGTCTGTGCCGAGAAGGAACGTCGGGAAGAAATTGCGAACAGTCTGAAATTGCCACAACTCTGAAAGCTCCGACAACCACCGAAGCGTTTAATTCCAGCACGCAAAAACCAGAACCGCTCCCGATAGACAATGAAACATAGAGTTCTGAAAGGTTATTCAGTAACTTTCCTTCAATAATTAATTTGTTCCATATTGCTACGAACTTTAGAAAAACAAGATAAGAATTGTTCATTGTTAATTAAATTCGCTTGTAATAGGTAATTAGCGATAAACAATTGTTTTTATAAAGATAAAAAATGGGGGACCTTCGCCTATTTTCACAAATATGGCAAGTAAGGTTTTTAAACTTTAAGTTTCTATATTCAAAAACTGGTGAATGTGTGCACTTAAAACTGGTGCAAGGTATTTGAAATAGCACTAGGACCATCATGTATTGTATGACGTACTTACTGTTATTGTAATTCTATTTATTTATTTATTTATTTTAATGCCATATTATTATAAATGTGAATATATCTTTATTAGTCACTTTGTGTTTTTGTCAGTGATGCCTTAGATCTAAAGAAATCATATTTAAAGCACGGTCTGGTTTTCTAGATGTACAATGTCGCTTAGCAATTTAGCAGGAATATTTCAACAAATTCCAGCAGCACTGGCTTTGATTTTCTAGACTCAGAGTTTTATGTACTATTGTGGACAAAGAATTTCATTTCAATATTCTGCCATTTTAAAAACCATCACACCTTATTGTCAATATTATTGTCAAGTCTGTTTTTTTTACACTTAATTTAAAGTCGTTTGAATTTTTTCGTCCGCAATAGTACATGTATATGCATGTACATTACTCTTTGATTATTGAAAAGAAAAATAACTTTAGTCTGAATTTCTCGTTTCTTCACTTAATGTTTTAATGGGTAATTAATGTTGTGTCGACATTGTTCGTCCAAGAAGAGTAATTTAATTGTAGCAACAGATCCGGCAATATAATTTTAAGCCCTAAAACTATTATTGAAATTTTGCTTTGTAAGTTGATTCAGAACAAAGAATAATAGGCATATATTGGGGAAATATAATAATATTTTAACATCCTCAAAATTTAAAATAAAAAACCTGAAATATGTAATTTATACAACTATTGTTTTTACGAATAATAATGGTTTTTCATGAAAGAATTTTTTGGCTGTTTTAGCCATAATATATATTAATTTCATTTGAATGATTGTTTTATTTTAATTTATATTTACGACTTTGTGACAACAATATTAACAGAACAACGTAAAGAGTGAGTAATTTTTATATTTGTAAATAATCGTTTTTGTTATGATATGGTAACAATTCCGTAAATATATCATAATATAAAATAGCATTTATTGTATCACTTCTGAAAATGTATATCTATAATAACGAGTGAGCAACAAAATTCGTGATCGCAGTTGGCTAAACGTATATCGGTTCTTTTACTTTACTGTTTACATTAATTGTCAATTCACATTACTCGATGACTTTTTACACAATCGTATCGATCAAGAATCGACTCAAAATCTTGGATTCAGAGGCTAGTACGATCACGAATTTTGTTGCTCACTCGTTGTTTGCAATACATTAACGAAGCCACGAAGCTCATGTTAAAAGCATGTAAACAACATAAGAAAATAATACATATAAAAAGACTGATGAAGTAAAAGAAGCCTTCAACATATTGATGAACCAATGATGCTATCAGTACAAAGTGGTGACATAATTTTGTTTTAAGAAGAAAAACCGGAGGAGTAAATAAATGTGAAATTAGTTATTACGCTTAGTAATGTTACTAATGTTACAACATTTACAGAACTGGGTATTGTTGGTTGCCTGATTCTGACGATAGTTCTTTAAACTATAAACTTTTTTATAAAACCGTCATAATAATTGAAAAACTACATAAATGTAATATCCTACAGATCGTTCTTCTTTCTTCTCTTATAGCCCTGTTACGGGGCTATAAGAAAAGTGTACTATTGAATAAAATAAAAAAAATCACAATTTTTTTTATTTAGTTGGTCGTCTTTGGCGTTTCGTACTATGTATTAGTCAAGTAGATGTCAAGAATATCGGTCATTTTTATATTTCGCTCAATGTTTATCTATATACAGGGTGCCCATTTTATTTGTTAAACATTGTACACATCACTTTGTGTAAACTATTTATTTTTTAAATGAAGAATCATAGTGGGCCTAAAATTAAACTCAGAACCTCAAAAAAATATATAGTTATTGATGAAACTGTTACTATTGTTCGGTTTAATATGTTGCCTACTTCTGGATCTTCAGGCGTGAACAGATAAAATGGGCACCCTGTAGTAACAGTATAAAATTTTTCTTCCACTCTTCTAGTACTACTTTTTGCATTTAAAGTTCATTTTTTCCCATCCATTTTTTGGCATTTTCAACCAGAGTTAATGTTCTCCTGAAGCTTTCCCATTTTTAATATTGTCTAGGGCTTCATCTGCTTTTTTCATTATGATGCCATCTCTTATCATTATGCTCATGGCACCATTATCTTAAGATTTGTATTTATTCTATTTAAGTCACGCTTTTTGGTTAGCGTTTTTCCCGACCTTTCGGTGTCACCGGCTCCTTAGTCAGAATAGATTATACAGGTAAAATAACAATTTTATTAAGACCTAAAATCTTAAGCCGACACATAAATCCGATAGAACAGACCGTTCCTAAC
This sequence comes from Diaperis boleti, assembly GCA_963583935.1. Classification (NCBI taxonomy): domain Eukaryota; kingdom Metazoa; phylum Arthropoda; class Insecta; order Coleoptera; family Tenebrionidae; genus Diaperis; species Diaperis boleti. The sequence goes on along the minus strand of OY757246.1, from coordinate 19,879,005 downwards.
GTGCCATCAAAACAAGAAGCCTTGAAAATGTTTGTTGCAGTATTCCACCGATTGGCTCCATCGGCATCACACTCCCGCTTCCGAATTCATTTCTGCAAAGTAGTCCTGATTCAAAAGTGTATCTCTCTTACATTGCCTGTTACCAAAAACTCAATATATTTTAACTTCTCACGTTCATAAATAGAATTGATGAGATTTTCAACAAAAACTGCATGCCCCACACATGTTCTATGGGCGATAGGTCTGGTGATCTAGCCGGCCATGGAAGCACATTAATATTGGTAATTCTAAGATGTAAGAAAAATAAAAGAAGATCAAAAGACAAACCAACAGGAATTGATGAAACTAAGGAAAAAAATAAAGCACTGAAAAAGGAAAATGCGAAAATGGAAGAAGACATGAGAAATATAAATTTAAGAATACGTAGTTTATAGAAAGATTGCATAAAGAACAATATTGTGCTATCAGGAGTAAGAATCGAAGCTGAAAACAGATTTCAAAATAAAAATGGGAACCTTTTAAATACCAACAAAGACACAGAAATTCAGATAAAATTTGCTGCAAAAATAAAAGAAATTTAATTGGATAATGCAAGAGATAAAGAAGCGGCGATGAAAGAAAAAGTAACCTGAAAATTTACAAGAGAGAGTTTAATCACGACAAACAAGTCAAAAAACTGAAAAGAACTCACAAGAAAGGAAAACCGACGACGACCCTTACAAAGAAAAAGGGTATAATAATAACATTTATTTCCAACAGGTTTACACCCAATTACAGGAAATTTATAATGCCGGAACTTGAGAGGAACCTGAAAAGATGTGCCCCTGGCAAACAAAATCTACCTGTCCGAGAATTTTTCAAACACAATAACCAATTCGGAGAAATCTGGACTGGGGAGTTTTAAATGGGACAGCCTATATTATTGCGAGGTGTTGGTAAGTAGGAAAAGACAGTCACGGGATCCCACCTTGGGCACTAAGAAAAAGAGTTTGCTAACCAGAACTGGGCAGTCTACTATTCAAATCCTCGAATTCAAAACGATCCAATAGTGCAACATGAGAAGATCCTCTCATTTGTTCTAAATGCCAGAAATTTTAAAAAGGGTTATGAAGGATGACACTACGAACGAGAAGGAAAGAGAAGACAAATATGAAATTGGATGTAAAAAATTACCAAATGGATATTGGATGTACGGATCTGGAATGAATATGAGGAAAACGCGAGAGCGAGGGTGGCACTACTGGTAAAAGAAGAAAAGGCGAAAAATATTAAAAAATTAAAAATTTATAAATGAAAGAACACTATCAATATCAATTATTATTATTATAGGAAATGAATAATACACAAACTTTGTTACGAACCAAACGTCAATGCAATAGTGGAGGAAAAAGATCGATTTTCTAGAGATTTGCAAGAAGAAATAGACAACACAAATAATAAGTTAATAATAATGGGATACTTAAACGGAAGAGTGGAAAGAGAAAATGAAGGGATGGAATGGTGCCTGGGAAAGCAAGGGAAGACAAAAAGAACTAATAATGCAGAACGGATAATAGAAATAAGTTTGAAAAATGATTGAAAACATTTTAAGAAAAAATAAATACACGAAGTAACTAGACAAGCGATATCAAGAAATGAAAAATCTATTATATATAAAAATTTGAAAAAAAAAAACAAAACAAACGCAAGATTTTAAACTCTAAAATAAAATGCTATACATTAAGACAGAAGGAAGAGAGGAGTACCAAAACAAATGTGAAGAAACAGTTACTACAAACGTAACGATGAATCAGGAATAGAAGGAAGGTGGAAGAAATTTAAACACATTAACAACAGCTGAAAGCACATGTGGCACATCAAAAGTAGTAAATAGAGAATATTTTATTTAAAAAAGACAAATTCGTGGACACAGAGTAAAAGTAGCGGTTAGTAGTAAAAAGAGCGAATAGAAAAGATAATTGCAAACAAGTGATAAAACAGACTGAGAAATACAAAAAATGAAGAAAGAATGTCAAAAGAGTGATAGATGAAGAAAAATAATGGCAGCAATTTAGAGAACCAATAAAAACCGCGTATAAAGTAGAAAGAACAATCATAAATATAAAGCACAAAGATGGAAATATATCGTAGAAGAAGTAAAATTTATGAACAGATGGAGATGAATAGATCTTTTAGGCGCGATTTAACCCCAGAAAACCAACACAGAAATCTAAGAATAGAACAAGGATTAAAAACAACACAAACAGAAGAAATAACTATAGAGGAAATAAAAGAAGCGATAGAAAAATAGAAAAATTAAAAATGCGAGAAGCACCTGGACATGACAAGATCACAGCAGAAATGATAGAAGCATTACCAGAGATGCCAAACAAAAACTGAAAAATATAATGAACAAGATAATGGTAGACAGTGCACAAAGGGATTGACACCAAAGACTGCAGCAAATATAGAGGGATAACACTAACCAGAACAATGTCAAAGTTATGTACTAGAATAATATTAGCAAATCGTATAAAAGATGAGATGAGGAAACACACTTTGGATTACAACCAAAAGGGGTAAATGATGTTGTGCATTATTTATGAGACACATAGGAGACAAAGCAATAAAAGAAAAAATAAAGAGGCCCACATGAGAGCTGTACTACGTGGATGATATGGTTACAATTTTATTGCAAAAAATGAAGAAAAAATTGATATCAACATACGGATTTAGAAAGATGTTAAAGTACAAGATACTGTAGTCTCTGCTGCCACATGAGGACGAGTATTATATTGTTGAAATATCTTCCGCAGTTACAGACTCACTCTGGGGCAACTACGAGGGTGTATTGATAAATAGTTGGCCTAGACAACTTCCAATTGTCAAAAACAAATACGGTTATTATGCATACTAGTTTGACATTTAGTAAAGACGTACACAAATTTTAGTGAGTAAGATTTGATTGTGCTATTAACAGTAAATTTTTTAAGAAGACCTGTCCGAACAAAGTTGTTAATTCAGTAAAATCGAATATCGATCAGTTATAAAGTACCTCTTTTTAAAAGGACCTTCCGCGAAAGAAATTTACGGCGACATGCTTGATACATTTTTACCTATTTCACGGTAAAAAAACCGAGTTGAGGATTTCAAAAGAGGAAGAACCCACATGAGTGATGAACACCGTGCTAGAAGACCTGTTTCTGTGACTACCCCAGAAAATATTAAAGGTGTACAAGATGGACGAATTGGGTTGAAACGCATATTAGAGATTTTGGACATCTCGTACGAACGGGTTTTCCACATTGTTAGCAAACTTTTTGGATCGAATTGTAACTGTGGTTGAATCGTGGGTCCATCATTATGATCCAGACGCTGAGGAGCAATCAAAAGAATGGAAACATGCTAGGTCACCTCGCAACAAAAAATTTCGTGTTCAAAAATCAGCAGGAAGAGTTCTTGCTTCTTTTTTGGGACAAAGAGGAGATACTTCTTACGTATTACTTGAAGAAAGCAAAACAGTGAATGGAGAATATTATCCTTCATCGTTAACTAAACTTCGCGAAAAAATTGCGGAAAAACGCCGAGGAAAAGTGTCTAAAGGAGTGCTGTTTTTGCAAGACAATGAGCCTGCTCACAAATGTCTGTTGGTTTTGCAAAAAATAAACGGATTGGGGTTTGAACTGCTTGATCATCCCCCATATTCCCCTGACTTAGCTCCTTCTTCTATTCCCAAAACTGAAAAAACAATTGAAAGGACATAAATTTAGTTCAAATGAAGAGGTAATAATAATAAGTGTCGTCGAGGACTGATTTGCAGACCAAGACAAAGATTTTTTTTTAAAGGTCTAGATTTACTTTATAAACGTTGTCCTAGATGTATAAGTTTGAAAGAAGATTACGTTGAATAAATAATTTTTGTATTTGAGATTTCACTGTTCTTTCTATGTTAGGCTAGAAACTTATCAATACGTCCTCGTATAAGAAGGATTTTTGCTTAAATACACCAGAACAAGCATTTTGTATTCGAGGTCTGTTTTCGGACTGACGATGGCGCTTTGAATGAAATGAAACAAGGTTTTACCTCTACCTGGTGCTTGAAAGAAAAGAGAATGGAAGGGTCCGTGATCACCCTTCCAGCAGCGCCATTCTGGGCTTGTCTGACCAGGGGATTTGGATGTTCTTCGGCCTTCTGGGCGATCTTGTGGAGAAACTCCTTCAGCAGCGGGAGTTTGGCCTCTCGGTGCAGTTGGTCGATTCTGACGAACAATGGAGCGTCGAAAGCATGGTGGAGGAATTTGTTCTGGAGGTCAATTTGTGGTCGGTATGATTTACAGTGTGACAACCTTCAAATTGTCAACAATACTAGTGAGATATTTGGGAACTGCGTTTGAGAGAAGGTGTATTTGCTATTATTATGTTATTGTATTGCTATTATGTGCATGCATTTTTACAGTGTATTTCTGTTGTAAATTTTCTGTAACTGGGTTTTCACGTGTTGGAAATAAAGTTTATTTATTTATTTATCTATAATACAAATTGGTACAAGCATTCGGCGCGTTAGCTAAAACATTTCCACTTGTGCAAAAACTTATTAAATTTCATCGTACTGAAATTACAATTTCAGATTAACTTCAGTAATAATAATAATTGCTGCAACCGTTTTTAAGCCATAAATTACATGTACCATTAGTAATTTTTCAGTTATTAAAGTTTGTGGAGTTCGACTTAGATATATTTAAATTTTAATATAAATTACTGCCATGGAACTTTGTTGCATTTACCTGTTTTTGAATGTAATTTCTACAAAAATATTACAAAAAGGTTACCCGTTTCTTTGTTAACTTTCTTATTGTTGTAAGGATGACATATGGTAAAACCGACGCATACTTAAAAATGTACATACTCGCTCATATAAAGAAAGTGCATTTTTGCACATAAATCAGTCAGAGCTTATTAAATAGCTGCAATTTCTCTGCTGCCAAGAATAAATCAGGGATATAAATGTAAAGCTGCTGCGGTATAAACTTACGATGGTAATCCATTTGAAGCCGATTCACATTAAAAACTTCCATTTGTTGGAAAGAAACTTTTATTTACATGAAATGGTTAATTCAACTGAAATGTATACATGTATACATGTGCTCCAATTTTCCATTTGAGAAACTATAAATAATATTAGTGAGTAATTCAGTAAATTGCCCAAACGTGTTGCAACAAAAGTGTGACCTCTATGAATTATTAAAACTGCAAGTGTAATAAATAAATTATTGTTATTAGTTTAATTGCTACAGGAAATGGTTTTTTAAATAGAAATAAGTGGGTGATCATAGTAATTTTTATTTAAGTATATTAATCACTTACATTGTAAAAAGAAATGCAGACAAAAAGCAGTAAAAAAAAATATGGAAATATAAATTTGAAATAAATGATTTTAATCCATATTTGGGCAGCATAGTTCTTTATAAATATTGTTCCAACAAGCGTCTCCTCAAATTTAGGTATTTGCTATAACTTAAAATAATATCGAGTGTCCCAACTAAAATTAGTACCCCTCAACAATTCTAATTTCGAAAGACTTTTGTTATTTTAGTTTTTTCCAAATCAGGAGTATTTTATGGAGATTTGGAAAAAAAACCGAATTCATGCTTTATGTTTGTAGAAACGCATCGATAAATTGAATAAGCTTTAAAATGATGTATCACACGACCCCCCATTCCATTTAAAGTTTTTAGGGGGGTGGCTCCCCTGGCTAAAGGGGGGAGATCTAAGACTTGAAAGTTTGGTACAATTTGGCCCGCCTTGATTATAAAATTGACCTGTTCGTGTGTTTTCTTCTAAGTGTTTCGAAATTAAAATGGTTGGGGTTCAAATTTTATGTGGATTTGGAAAAGATCGATTTGATGTTGTTTTTTTTGTAGACAGAAATCGATAAATGTAGGTCTGGATAGAGAATTGAATAAGCTTTAAAATAATGTATCACAGGACCCCCCATGCTGTTTAATTTTTTTAAGGGGGTAGCTTCCCTGGCTAAAGGGGTGAGATCCAAGACATGAATGTTTAGTACAATTTGGTCCCCCTTGATAACAAAATTGACCCGTTCGAGCGTTTTCTTCTGAGTCTTTTGAAATTGGAATTGTTGGGGGAGTACAAATTTTAGTTCGGACATCCTGTATAATAAACCGCTTGTTAAACTTTTTTCCTTTTTCTTTTTTAATATTTAAAACAGCTGTTAATACTCTTTCTAAATGTTGGTAAACAATCACCATCTGCCACTTATAATAATATTATATGTATAAAATGGTCAACAATATTCAAAGTATCACCATTTTTGAGATATAGGGTTTCTAAAATTTCATGTGAAATGAAACATTAAAGTGGCCCTTACTTCCGTCGCAACTCAACATGAAATAAGGCTGTAATAGTATTAATTTCGTTGAGATCTTTGATAAAAGAGCAGGTATACGAGCATTGCCACGCAAACAATTGAATAGCAGACAGATGTTACTCAAGGCAATACGGGCATATAAAATGAAAGGCTGAGTTTCTTTTCACTTGATATTCTCGGAATCATACAATTTTTACGTATTAGTCACAAAGACCAATATTTTTGAATACGACTTTTTCAAATTTTAATACGCTATATCTCAAAAATAGTGAAAAAAAGTGTAAGAACAATTTTTGTAGAGAATTGTATGATCATTTATTTCATACTGTGTCATATTTGTTAGTTTTACGTCAGAGTTTTGAGTCCGGAAAATGGGACTTTACAGTACAAGTCCTGTAAAAAAAATACATGGATGTTTAAATTCTGAGTTCCAATTTCATTTTTTTAAATGAAAACAATGATTTAGTATCTGTGGCATGAAATAAAACGCATTACGACATACGCCCGGAAACTTTTACAGTAACTTGTCTCAAAATTGTAAACATTTCGACTTGTTACTGTAAAAATGAGTTTTCCGGACTTATAACGTAAATTACTATTATTTCATACTGTGTCATATTTGTTAGTTTTACGTCAGAGTTTTGAGTCCGGAAAATGGAACTTTACAGTACAAGTCCTGTAAAAAAAGTACAACCAACAAATCAAACTGTTGTCATAGATATTCAGTTCATGGCTGTTTAAATTCTTAATTCCAATTTAATTTTTTAAAATGAAAACATTGATTTAGTATCTGTAGCATGAAATAAAACGCATTACGACATACGTCCGGAAACTTTTACAGTAACTTGTCTCAAAATTCCAGACTCGGCTCCGTCGTCGCCTCGTCTGTAAACATTTCGACTCGTTAATGTAAAAATGAGTTTTCCGGACTTATAACGTAAATTACTATTGTTAGAACTATATCGCGCTCAACAATAAACCTGGTCAAAGCAAGCTTTGAAATTGCGTTTTTGTTTTTTTTTTTACAGCGTAGAGCTTGTAAACAAATAACATAACCACAAAATTTCAAAGAAGCTTATGCATTTTTATTATGCATCTTAAAGAAGTGTTAACAAGTATTTTAGGGTTAGTTAGCCGTTTTATATAGAAGGACACGATTGGGGGTTTCGGCTGCAATAGAGCGCATTTTACAGCTTGTTAGTGAGTTTGACTTATATTGGTAATAAAAAACCATCATTGACGTTATTTATATAGTGGCAACTATAAATTTATATTGCTAAAAGGTCATAGCAAATTATGAACTCGCTCCCAGGTGCCAGACCTATCCCATAGCCACCTAACTTCGATAAGAAAGGAAATATCAAAAAACCAGCCGACCTAAAATAAACTTTTTAGCGACGTCGTAGTTCTTATACTATTATGTAGTTATGATGTTGGTTATAAAGTTACTAGTTTATGCACAGTGAGTTACAGTCCAGAATGTGATGTGGGCGACAATGTGTTACATAGTGCTATATTTTATTATTATGCTCTTAGAAAAAAAACTGTCGACTTCCCATCGCTTTTAAAGGAGTTTGACTACCAAAAGAGGATTTTATATTTCACTGAATCATTTGTTTTTTATACCTTTATAATGAGATATATTAAGCAGCCTATAATGCCCTGGGGCCTATAAATCATAATGCCCGCATATTATGCCCTCAATTTTATTTTTATTTTTTAATGTTATTATTGAGAAATCCCCAAAACAGACCATTCAATGCATAGGAGAACTTCGAGTTGCCTATCTGGAAAGTTGCTCTGAAGTTGGCAACATCCAGCAGTGGTTGGCAGCGCGCTGAAGTTGGCTTCCGCTTGTAGATGGTGGGGCGGGCGGCCATGACATTCATTCAAACTTTAACGTTAGAAACATCAAGTCGTCACTAACGCTAAATTCTTTGTACTTGATTTTATTCCACTATGAGTTCACCTGTTTTTAAAGTTGAGTGTGTTCTATGTTTAAATTGCATTGTCGGAATTTCACGTTACCAGGAGGATCGGTTGAATTTAAATTAACAATTGTGTGTGTGGTACCGCCCGACGTATTTACAGGTAACCGATTTATTCTATCTGTTTTTGTTTGTCATACTCAACATAATGAGGTGGCCCTGAAATTGACCGGCGTTTGTTCCATACTAGAAACTCCTAGATAACAAGCTTTTTGGTTTTTACCGTTGTCCGGCCACCCCTTTGTCAGCGTCACTAATAAGATGGCCTCCAGGGGGAAGAAAAACTATTAGTCACCCCTTTGTTGTTCGGTCTTGTTTAAATAATGTCCACTACTCTGTTGACTTGAATTAACCAACACTGAGTAAGAACTGAAGACTAAAGGGCACAAAACAGCAAAACGCCACGCCGAATGTTGGGATTGTGAAAAGTGTATTATCATTATGTTGTTTTGCGCCCCCTTGCCCATCTAGCTATTTTCGACACCGGGAAGCCAAATTTTGGTATTTAGTGCTTTTGTTTTGTGCATGTTGGTAGCTTCGTTGCGCCTCGTTGGGTTTGCGCCGCTAGATGTCCCATCGCGATCGTTTCAAAATGGCTTCCAAAGAAAACGTTGCGTTACTGTATATTTTATTGTTTGTCCATATATGTTTCGAATCAAGAGATAGACCAAATAGCATTCATATTTGTAGTTCTTGTTGCAATACTGTTTCGAGATTTTATACGGTCCCAATCGTGCGAACCTGCCCTCTGTGGAAGAGGTGTCCGAGAACTCATCGATGGAGCCCAATTCTCAGAGGCCTGTACGATCGATGAAGGTCAACTGGCAACAATTTGCAGAATCATTGACACACACGCCGATCGATATCGAAAACCTCCTACACCGCAGCCACACGGCGAAATCGGACGCCACCAGAATTGAATCGCTGAGAAGGCGACGTCGTGACGGGCTTCCGGTTGGCATCCGCGGAGGAACTACTGCCGGACCCTGGTACCTGAAAGCCGGGGAGGCCAACAAGTTGATAGCGAAAACACGTCTCCAACTCAGAGAGCTCGAAAGCAAACGATGTAATGCTCTTCTTGATAAGTTGTCGACGGAGGATGCGTCATTGTGGAGAATGGAAAAAATCCTCAAACGAAGCCGTGAGAAAATGCCCCAGATCCAGGGAGAAAGCGGCCACATCGCCTACACCGACCTGGAAAAGGCAGAAGTTTTCGCGGAAAACCTAGATCGGCAATGCTCCCCAAACGTGGCCCATCGATGGCATCGAAGAGGGCGTTCCAAGACAGACAACTGGATAACAGCGTTGAAGAAGAAGTTAGCACCCTAATCTCACCAGCGGAGATCAGGGCGACAATCAAAAAGTTGAATGTCAACAAGGCAAAGGATGATTAGACACCTGCCTGACCGAGCCGTCATGCATTTGGCCGCCATGCCGAGAATTCGTCATTGCTCCAACTCGCAGGCGTGGTCTTCATCCTAACATCGTGACACAACTTACCCATAAGTATCCCCGATCAGCTCGATTTCCTCCCTGGGAAAAATTTAGAATTTAAGGAGACGTAAGGAGGTTGAAAAGCAGTTAGCTTAACATCATCCCCGACCAGTAATTTGTAACTCAAATCAAGAAGAGAAGCACCGGAACGGTCTCATTCGACAAGGTGTGGCATGAGGGATTTCTTCACAAGCTTACCTCAAACAGCTCCAGGTGTACTGAATAAGTAAATCAGAATCGCCCTCGAGAGAAGCAAAACTCACGACCGTCTAGGAATTCATGTGGAGGAGCTCAGAAGACGCTTTCGCCAAAGCGAAAGCCCACCCGAATGAACTTTGAACACTAGCTGTCAAGCGTCTGACAACGGCACTTGTAAGACCAAACCAGTATTGTAACGAAATGCGTTTAATTTAAGCGGATCGCTTCTAGGAGTGGCCCACACACTAATACATATTTTATTATATTTATGTTTTTGCTTCAGAAAGGATTAAGGAGCCCATAGCACAGTTCCAGCAGCTTCACAGAAACCGATGGATCAATGACATGGTATCCATCACTTAGAAAGAAACTGTATCGCAGTAACCCGGCTTGTCAGTTTATGTCGAAATGAATTCAAGAACATTAGACATAATTCTGTCAGCATTAGCTGTATTTTTCGTAATAACTGACATTGTGTTAGCATTGTGTGTTGGAATGGTGCTACCTTACCACATAACTCGTTTCGATTGGTTTCCCGCCAGCGGCCAAAAAATTCATTACGAAAAAGCCATTCAATATTGTCCTTGCATTACTCAAGTTTACTTAGCTAGAGAGAAGCCAGAATATATAAGATTTGTTAAATCTGAGGCAAGGAAGCTTCCGACAGTGCAGAGAAAAGAAAAACCCGAACCAGAAACTGATGTCAGAAACCAATTTATGGACGAAATACCGGATGAAATAAACTCCACAACTTGTGAAAATATTGATCGGAACGATAACACGACCATTACGAATTGCACTGCAACCGATAACATTGACGAGACGTATAAAAACAATACTGATAAGAACGGTACAAATACCGACCTCAAGACTATCCACGACTACGGCAACATGACTACTAACAGTACTACTTCTGAACTCAATAAGTTTGACAACAAGACTACTAACAGTACTACTGATGAACTCAATAAGCTTGACAACAAGACTACTAACAGTACTACTTCTGAACTCAATAAGTTTGACAACAAGACTACTAACAGTACTACTGATAAACTCAATAAGCTTGACAACAAGACTACTAACATTACTACTTCTGAACTCAATAAGCTTGATAATAAGACTACAAATGTCGACCTTAAGAATAAGATTGATGAGAAACAAACCAATAGTAGTGCTAAGCAGTCTGACCTTGATAAAACTGATCTGAAAAGTAACCAGTCTGTACCAACTTCTGAGAAGAAAAATTATTTATAACATTTATATAATACAACAATATTAATACATGTGTTTGACATTTATGTATTAAATTTTACCTAATAAAGCATGCATCTCTGTTTATCGATTGTAAGTCTAAAGTAGCCCCTAGACGGTCAAATTATTTTGATCAAAAGCTTGAGTTTTGATGATTTTACCGAACCATCAAACGGGTTCCTAGACGGTCAATCGTGCTTGATTCAATCAGCTTTTGATCAAAATGACAGTCTCTGGTTCCTGAAACACAAACAGATGTTTGGTTTCTCTGATATTTTACTTGCAATTATTCACTTATTATTTATTACTTATTGTTTTGATAATATTCTTAGAAAGTATATTTTTCATGATGCTTCTTCTCGTAGAAAGAGTCTCACATTTTGAAAGCGAGATTTCTATACATTTATACTCACATTCTTATGACTTAGAAAATTGTAAAGAGAATGGGAAATTTTCTCCATAGGTAGCGTGAAAATTTACCCAACCAAATAATAAATACTAACAACTTACTACCATGAGATCATTTAAATTATAAATTAGAGTAGGCGGTTTTTTTATGCAAATTGACTGACAGAGTAAAATTTGAGGTTATGGTAAACACTGTGACGTTTATGTTTCTCATGTTCAAAGTGTTCTCATCCAGCTTCAATGCAGCTTTTAATTCTCCGTTTCATATAGCGTTGCATGTATTAAAAATTGCCTCTTGCAGTTCTTCAAGATTGTGCGGGTTATTTTTAAATACGGTGTTTTTGAGCTATCGATAAATATATTATATTCTATACTAGACGACCCGTCCCGGCTTCGCAAGGTGATTTTATTTTATGGTTTTGTTTAATATTTTGAAAAACCGGTAATTTACGCATTTTACGTGGTAAAACAAGTAAGTGTGCAAAATTTCATTGCAATCGGTTCAGTGGATCCAGAGTTACCACCCCCCTTAAGAATGGGATTTTGAAAAACCGCTGCTTAGTGACCGTCTGGTAAAATAAGTTCGTGTGCAAAATTTCAAGGTAATCGGTTCAGTGGATCCGGAGATTTCGTGATGAGTGAGTGGTATTTGAATTTTACATAATATAGATTACAAAAATATGTAGTGCATTATTAAAAAAGAACTATTTCCTTGGAAAATATAACAAAAGCTTGACCTTTATGAATGATTAAAGACTATGCAAAATAAATTATTGTTATTATCTTAATTGATACAGGAAAATGTATTTTGAAGTAAATGAAAAATGAATCAGCACTTAGTACTTCATTTTTAATAATTATGGAAATATAATTATATCTTTTATTCCTTTATCTAATACATAATTAAGAGAAAGAAGAAAATAATTAATGGTAACAAGCCTATAGGGTGATAGGTGAGTAGTCTTAACCTTTGAGTCCATTGAGCTCGATGCTGTTGCGTAGTCAGATAGACACAAGTAAATATAGCAGGATCGTATCTTTAGTAAAACTATTTTGAATTGAATTTTGCGTGTAGTTTTCGACGGGGATAGTGCATGTCACAGACGGGTATTTCATGTGAAAACTTAAGAAAAAGTAGAAAATAAAATTTAAATCTAGATAGAAAGAGAATTTTGATGTTCAAAGCCTGCAACATGTATGAATCATCAATGAAGACCCTAATCCAATATACATTTGAAAAGTTAGTAATCTTTATTAACTTGATGTTTTTTTTTTAATTTTTTATATTATGTTTAGCAGTTTAGTGTAGGTGCTGCAGATGCTTATGGTCTTTTCAATTAATTCATTACTAGTGATCGCCCGTCACTCGAACTTCGAGTGGCATATATTGGATTGGTAAAACACCGAAATCCATGCGTATGTTCAACAGCGCGTAACTCACACGCACAAACACATATCCGTGTAGTTTTTAGGTTTTTTTTTAAGACATTTACAGCTCCAACGGTGTATATATTGTTTAGGTGTGTTGACTGAAAATAGCTTCAAGGTGTACCAATGTGTTAAGTGTTAATTATAAATTATTATACCGGGTGTTATGGAAATAGATGCAAATATTTTAGGGGGTAGTAGAACTCGCAAATTTGAGCAAGTATTTCAAATAACAATTATTTGGTACAGCTTACTAGGAAAACTTTCTCGCCACTGTCTATGACCAACTTTATATTGGTACTAGGTGACCCGGCGAACTTTGTACCGCCTCAGAATCAATAAATGTTGTGTTAACTTTTTAGCTGAATTAAATTCAGTTTTTTTTATCAAAGGATAATGCATACAACGCCGTCTACTGGCATTACCGGAACCATCATACAACGCCATGTTCAATTTTTTTTCGTTAATTTTTGTTATTGTTATTGTCGTTGCCCTGTACCAAGCTCACCGCTCCCTGTAATTTTTCCGATGTTTTAATAGTTATTCTGCTATTTGGGGCGGAGGCAAATTCAACAAATTAAAGATAAAAAAAATCGGTCCAGCCGTTCTTGAGTTATAAACCCAAGGGAGTCCCCTGTGCCCACTGTCCATGTTTTCATAGTTATTCTGCTCCGGGCCCCCACGTCCATGTTTCAATTGTTATTCTACTATTCGGGGCGGAGACAAATCTAACAAATCAAAGATCATAAAAATCGGTCCAGCCCTTCTTGAGGGTTATAAACCCAATGGGTCCCCCTGTTTATGTTTTAATAGTCATTCTGCTGTTTGGTGCGGAGACAAATCCAACAAATCAAAGATCATAAAAATCGATTTAGCCGTACTTGAGTTATAAACCCAAGAGCCCCCCCCTAAGCCCCTCTGTCCATGTTTTAATAGTTATTCTGCTATTCGGGGCTGAGACAAATCCAACAAATCAAAGATTATAAAAATTGGTCCAGCCGTTCTTAATTTATAAACCATCAAAGCCCCCTGGGACTCCCTGTCCATGTTTAGGAATATTTAAAAAAAAAATAGCTAAATTGGTCCGGCCGTTCTCAAGTGATGGCGTGACCAAGGAAAATAGGGATTAATTTTTATATATATATATATATATATATATATATATATATATATATATATATATATATATATATATATATATATATATATATATATATATATATATATATATATATAGATTTATAAAAAAAATTTACAAAAATCTAGTGAAGTTAATACAATATTTAACCGTGTATTTAAATAAAGAGAAAAATAAATAGAGTGTAATTGCTTAATTATTATGACGCCTGTAAAAAATGCTCATAGTGTCATTCTTCGGCAGCAAATGAATCCGTCGTTTCAGGGAAATTTTGTATTCATTATGACGTTCTGATATTGGCGAGTTATTTGCATACTCTGGGTTAGTTATTCTACGTTGTTAACTGGTGTTGCATACATTAATTATTTTAGATCACCCACAAATAAAAATCACAAGGATTTAACACAGAAAATCGAACCATATAAACTTCACTTCACCCTAAATATAACCATACCAAACGTACAAAAATTATCCAAGTAGTTATGCCGACGGCGGGCAGATCAGAACTGATTGTTTACATCGGGAAGCTACTTTTTTACGACAAAAATGCTCCATAAGTTTTTATTACTAAGAATTTCTCGGTCAATGGTAATGTTTGTCAACGACTTGTGAGAATAAGGGGCGGAAAATGTTATTTGAAAAAGTTGTGCAAATTTCTAGTTTTACCACCTCCTAAAATATTTGTACCCGGTATTTGAAAGATTCATTGGGCTTGCCTTCTGGGTCTTTTGGGCATCCTGGGGGTAGAAATTTTAGTTCTTCGTTCATCATTGTTCTTACTTCTGGCATCTGAGGATCCTCAAAGACAAGGCTGCAAGAGATAGGGCTGGGGCTGTGGTAGATGGAGCTTCTTCGTGATGGACCGGCTACATCACCCCAAAATCGAATGCTGATGGTGGTATGTCCGGGTAGACGGTACCTAGAAGAAAATATGGGAGAAGTTTTCTTTTAATTTTTGTTTTTTTTTTTTTTTGGGGGGGGGGATGAGCCTGTTTCTATAGAGAACTTTATAAAATGTGTGTACGTTTATATGGGGAGGGCGTTGTTATTGTCTACCACGTTGTTGAAGTTTGGTGAATCTTAGGAGGGGGGTGATTGTTGGTGAAGGATACTCCAGGTCAAGTTTGTAAATTTTTTAAAGCTCGCATACAAGTTAGCCCTATTACGTTTTTTTTGGAGTTTTATTCGGTCGGGTATTAGGGAACCGGTCGACGTGAAAGTGACTCCCAGGTAGTTCACACTGTTAGTTTTGCGTATGGCTTGTTTATTGAGGGTGAATAGGTTTACTTGTTTTCTGCTGCTGTTGTGGGTAAATATTGGGGGATCACTGGCCATCTATTGGTCCACTTTTCCATCTTAGGGAGCTCCTTCTGGACGGATTGGGATGTGATTTCGGCTGTTTTGTGGCTTTAACAGATTATGGTGTCATCGTCGAACAACCTGGTCTTGGTCCTGCGGTGACCTGAAATGGAAAACATTCACGCATTATATTATGTAGAAAAGAGGTGAAGGTGCGGAGCCCTGGGGGACTCCAGCTTTCAGGTCTACATGTACGGTCGGAGAGTTAGGAGTTTAGAAGTTGTGTTGGGGTTTATGCCGAAATCAAGCAGTTTTTGGATTAGGTCTTGGTACCAAAAATCAACTTTTAATGTTCAGGAAGTCTGCTTGGAGTTACAGGGTTAGGTTGTATGTGGATCTATGGGACCCAAATCCGAATTGGATACTGACTAGGATACCCTCGAAGCTTTTACTTGTTTTTAAGATTTAGATGGGTTGGTAGTTTTCGGGGTCATTTTCCACGCCTGGGAAAATATTTTGAAATTATTAAAGATGCTGGTGAGTGCTTGGAATCCCGTGTCTGTAAGGTTTTTGAGAAGCATTGGTTTGATATTGTCTGGGCCTGTAGCTTTGTTGCTTTTTGTTCGACGGATTATGTAGCTGACTTCAGGAATTGTTATGGGATCCGTTAAGTGTTCGTCTTGGAGCGGATAAGGGAGAAGTGGGTTTGTGCATGCGGTTGAAAATGAAGTTGCTGACGTTGCGACTGACTTCTTTAAAGAAAGGTTTGTTGAAGTTTGTAACGTGGTGGGTTTCTCTTTGGAGGGTGGCAAAGCAGGGCCCAAAGAGAGAGTGTTATTAAATTGGGATTTTATACCATTAAAATGTGTAATTTGCTGGTTAATTGTGATGGGGTCTGGGATTGGTGTTATTGGTAGAGAAGGGACTCGAAGATATTTTTGAATTGTCGTTCAACTCAAATGTATTGTAAAGGTTGAGCAGATGAAGTTTATAGAG
This sequence comes from Diaperis boleti, assembly GCA_963583935.1. Classification (NCBI taxonomy): domain Eukaryota; kingdom Metazoa; phylum Arthropoda; class Insecta; order Coleoptera; family Tenebrionidae; genus Diaperis; species Diaperis boleti. The sequence continues at coordinate 19,862,438 of OY757246.1, read as the reverse complement.
ACCTTACGTTGGTGGTGGTTCTTGTGTCTCCGTAGTCAACGCGCCTGGAATTGAAGTTGCCTAGGATTATGAAGTGGTTTGGAGGGCATGCATATTGAAAGAGCTCAAGGGAGGTTATCTAGGTGTGCTGGTAGTTTATAGTGGTTGCAGTGGATGTGTGTTGCTGTGAGAGGGCTGTACCAGCGCGGGTAAGTTTTTAGTTTGATAGAAAAAGGGCCGAAGGTTTCCGTTAATGAAAGGATTTGGTTGTCAGACTGTATGAAGTTGGAGACGTTGACTGAAGCAGGAGGAGCGAGAGGTCCCCTTGGAATGACTGGAGGCGGTGCAACCTGGGAGGAAACGGTGTGGGAACGGGGGAGCGTGAGACAGGATACAATCACTTCAAAGTGAAATATATATTCTGTTCCCGGTGTGGTCTATTTTTATGTGGAGGCGGAAATTTTTTTGTCCCGTTCTTTCCACGGCACCGTGTATTTGGGTGACGTTGATGCGGGAATACATCATAGAGCATTTTGGTAGTAAATGCTATGGCTTGTGTGGTGTAAGTTTGGGACCCTAAGGTTGGTTGATCTGCATCGTCGTTTTTGGTTTCGTCATCCTCGCAAGGTGCGAGATCTGAAGTATACTTGTTTGGACTATGCGTTTTCGTGCATTTGGGGTAGGTATGGAATGCTCACACTAATGGTGTTTGCCAAAGGGAATGCAGTCGTGGGTCAGGAGGTGGTTCAAAGTGTTGGTGTCACCGGCGATGACGCGGATGAGGGGGGTCTATTTATTGGTTTTGTGGAACTTGATTCTCCACGTTTTGTGGATGGGGAGATTTAGGTTTTTGAGGGTTAAAGGTCTACGCCGCGGTTGACCAAGAAAAAGGATGGAGCAGTGTGACTTGTTTGTAGCTTGGGGACGTTGGTCAGGGAGGTAATGCTGACATCAGGAGCATCAATCGTGGCCAAGAGTCGTTTCTGGACATCGTTAGGGATTGATTGATTTAGTTACCAGGGGCGCAGTCCTGTTGAAGTTCACCACCAGGTTTTTAATGCTGGTTAATAGGTTAATATGTAGTTTCTTGGATTTGAATTCCATCGGAGAGATTTTTTACAGTATGAGGATATGTTCGGGCTGCAAGGGATGGTGAGCGGATGTGGGAGATGTTGTCTTCATTTGGCGCGGGGGTTTGTTTGGGGCATTTTGGTTTTACCAGATAAGATAAGATCTATACAATAAATATTGAGAAACAATACCCAAGACTTGTGTTGAGTGTGGAAAGAACTAAAATGCTATGAGCGGAAAAATTAAAAAATGTATCAAAAGAAAATCAAAAAGTAAACCAAAGAAGATCGTGAAAGAAGAAACCAGAATTGCGAATGCTTCTTTTTTGTACGTTTAAAATAGTTAGATAGTGATATCACACCATTCAAAATTGCAAATGATCAGAAATGTACATTTTTAAATAAAACAAAAATTTATCTAATGTCACATTACCATCATTCGAAGGCTATACCCACCTATCGCCTGACGTAAACAGTGCTGCAATTACTCTATAAATATGTAACTATAATCACCATGTATCCAGTATTATTAATAAAGATTTAACTCCATGCTTGTGTCCATAAATCACAACAACCTGCCACACGACATATTTCGTTAACTAAAAACATGACCTATTATAGCTATTACCAGACAAATCATGTTGTTGCCTCACTTGGTATGGATTGGCATAGGTCGTGGTTTGTTTAGACGTTGAACTTCAGTGCTGTAATTAGGACGATTTCCTTCCAAGTTAATTACAGCTTACAAGCGCTACCGCATTGTCTGGCGGCACGGATTGTTGAAAATGTCCGGAAATCAATATCATCATCTAGTCGAGGTTAATTATTAATTACGAACCATTAACTTTGATGTTCTCGTGGAGTGAAGTAAGAAAGTAAATAAGTTATGTGTCTGCCGGCAATCATTACAACGGAATAATTTATAGGTACCGTTCTTCTTGAAAGTAAAAGTTTTGGCGGTGGGCGTGTTGCTTTATTTTACGAGTGTTCACCCGACAACGCCCTGTCTTCTCAGAAACAAAAGGATTGGTATTAAGATGTTTCTAAAAATGCAAATTTATGCGCAAATAAAAGTATATAGAGCACCGTGGGCGCGAATAAGTAAGCGCAAGTTTTACCACAACAAATCTGTCGATTTGTGCAATTGGAGGTAAAACATGTAATTACAATCAGTTTTAATATCACAAGAGCATAAAAAATAATCGATTAAACTTCGGCGGAATACGTCAAATGAGGAGGTTAGTAGAATCGGATTATTTTCGTTTGCTCGAGTGGTATTCGTTACGATTAACTAACCAAAGCGATCCAATAAATGACGGAACTTTTTTCCTTAATTGCTATTGCCTCAATTTATTATGTGTCATATAATCATTGATAAATAAATATATCTTTCATTCACTTGTTTGTAGTTCATGATCAAGCAGATTCAGTTATGTATTAGATCTTAAGTATTCATCAAATATAAAGCTATAATTCTACCTATAACGAAATCAAAATGTAATTAAGAGGTAAACTTGTAAGTTATGTTTTTCTTTAATTTTAAATGAATTACAATACTTTTTTCAAAGAAGTGTGATCAGACTGGCAAATTCGTAAGATACATTTCCCTAACTAACCAAAATTATACGCCCGGTTTGCCAAATTTTACATTCAATATAATTTCAATAAATTTTCATTTCACATCAACAGCAAGTTGACACAATACTTCCATTGAAATAGTATATTGTACAACAAGTGCTGAAAAACGGATATTTCAAACGAGTTGTGACAGTTGAACCAAGAGCGTAGCGTGTTGTGCACTATGCTTTTCCTTCGACCACCACTCAAAAGAAGAAGAAAAACTACATGTAACTGTATTTTATTTTAATCAAGACACCTTCTAATGTTTAAAAAACCGTCCTGGTTGAATTATTTGATAAACACCCAGAATAATTGCAATGTTAAAGTGTAATAGCAAAGATTAGCGGGATTTTTGGTATGTTACATCATGTAAGTCATAGGAAAAATGTATTTACCCATAAGCAGGTATCTTTTGAAGTGCTTAGTGAGCGTAAAATGACAATCAGATAAAATTATTGCCCATGTAATAGTGCGTAAGCTCCCTATAATCAAATGGACATAAGTTTTACATACCTCGTTAACGACATTTTCTAGTTATTAATACTTTCCAGGAGAGGAAATTATGGTGCTTCTGCAAACATGTTCTTGATTATAAAAGGTGAGACCCGATCATTTCGATACGGCTCTCACCATTTCTGGCTCATGAACCAACTAAATAGTAAACATGGGATAATAATTTGTAACATTTTATTCTGAAGACGTACCAGACGTTTTAAATAAAATTACTTTCCCAGGTCTGTGTAAAATAATGTTTCTATTAAAAAACTGATTTAATTGTCGTTCACAAAACTTTTGTTCTCCCTATAAATTTGTTTTTTGAAGAATCTAAATTAAAATAGTTATGATTGACTACTATGTGTCCGGCGTGCCAATATTTATTTTATCGTGAATTTGTTCTTTGATGTGTACATGATGTAATTAAACACTATATTAATTAATTGGCGTGGCCCCAATTTACTGAACTGTACTGCAAGACAAAATTACACGGCCAGGTGAATCCCATCCACGTCACTTTGACTATCGTTTAAAGTGTAATATGTACAGTTCTGTTCAAATAAATCTGTCACAACTCTTGTAATGTAACTATCAATTCCACTTGATCAAATAAATTTGGGACAACTTTTTAGTTGTGTTGTATTTGTGGCTTTCAGCATGTTAGTAGTTATTAGATTAGCCCGAGGGGGCTCCCACCCACGGGGGCCCCAGTCCAAGGGGGCTCCTAACCACGGGGGTCCCAGACCGAGGGGGCTGCAATCAAGGGGGCTCCTACCCACGGAGGACCCAGCCCGAGGGCTCTTATGGAAAATGTAATTAGACTTTTGCATTTTAACAAGAAACTCATTTTTCCTGACACTATGAAAACCATGGGAACATTGTTCAATTTATCATCCACATTTACATTAGAAAAGTAAAATTGTCCCAGATTTATTCGAATAGAACTGTACATATAAATATATAAAAAAAAAACATATTTTTTTACTCATTTTGTTCTAAATTCTCGATTTCGCTTAAAAGAAATACGAGCTACACGTGTCCCAAGTCATGAGTAATTGCCAATTGTGTTAAGGTAGTGCCAATGAACATAACCAAGGTTGCAACTGCACCTAGAACGAGATTAGTCCAATTTGTTGAACCCTATTTAACATTGGTTAAATTGGTTCAAGAAGTCATAAGACTACGCTCGTACCATTAGGTTCTTCACGGAATCGCAAAAATAAAATTACCCAAATGTCTAATGACCCCAAAGTCGACTGAACCGCCAAAAAATGCAATAATTAATCTACGTCAATTAAATTGAAAATGTGTGATCTATATGTTAACACATAACAAATTGGTACACTTTTAAGCTATTTTCACTCAACACACCTAAACAATGTCGTGGGCATATGCTAAAACCAGGCTTTTTGTAAAACGCCTAGGCTTTTTCAAAATGACTAGGCAAATTGTAGATCAATAATAACGTTGGAATTAGACTAGATATTTCATGTTTTATAAAACACCGTCACAACTTTAGGGGTATTGTAAAAACACAACGATTTTACAACATGCCTAGCTTTATCCAGGCGTATTATAAAACGCCTATGTGTTGTTTAGGCATATTCTAAAATTCCGGGTTGAGAATAAATTACCTACCAATGGAATTATTGGAATTGCATAAATTTTACGCTGTTAGGTACAAAACCATAACCTACATTAGTTTTGAGGTTACGAAAGCCAAAATAAAACGTAGTTCGCAGTATCTATAGAGCCTTGGCAGATGGCATGAATAGTAAAGTAACATTATTTTACAATCTCTTCAAATACAATTATTAGGGTACTTAAAACAAAGGTTAATTATACATACCTACACTCTTTTATTAAAGATCATGCTGACAACAGGACAAAATGGCAGTTATCATGTAATAATGATAAATTTAATAATTCAGGTGCCAAAAGTCGACAGGGGACCTCTGGATTCAAAAGATGTTTTGGGATCTATTTTGGATGTCATACCAGCGAACCTCGCGGAAATGAGTAACTTTAGGTATTCTAATATTTTAGCAATATATATATTTTTTTTCATTTAGAGCCTTGTCTACGTTTTTTTTTTATATTATACTCTCATATTTCTGTTATATTTATTTTATTTGATTAATTTTAGATTTTTCTTTATAAAGAGGCTGGTTTCCGTCCTTTTATTTTGTTAATCCCCTAATAAGTAATTAAGTATAATTCGTCGTATATAAAACGTTGTTTCTGCCACACATTTTTTTTTACATATGATTTTTCTTATAAAAAAATAAATAAATAAAAAAATAAAGACAGATTAGACAAATTTTACTACACCACATTTTGCACAAATCACACATTTGCACAATCTTTGCTATCACACATTTTTAAATTATCAAATTATCTAAATTATTAGGAAGTATGTTTTCCAATGTGTTCTTTTCAAAATCGTATTCCATAGCTTTTTCAGAAAATATCAAAACATACATTTTTATTCCACTATTAGAAGTATGTATTGGATGATACTTATTAAATTCAGCAAATAGTGTGACATCTGGGTTTGTTGAAATACCTAAATCAAATTTATGGAATCTCATGTCAATATTATGAATAAAATTATATTTTAAGAATTGCTCTGGAGTATGATAAGGCAGAATGTTTCTACTGTAACCATATTTGGCTCGATCAAAATCCATTGATCTTAAATATGCTATTTTATATCTATATTTTTCAGGATTATAATTATCACTTTGTGGAGGATATTCTTGTCCACATCTTTGCACATATAAATTTTTAATTGATGCATGTATGAAATAACTGTCACCATTTTGGTCATTTAATTTGGATTTATCAATAAAAGCAACAGCCATCCAATATATGTATCCGTTTCCAATTAAATTTTGTGAAATAGGATATTGTTGTTGGTCTCCAAACACATCAAATTGTAAACACTGAATATCGTTGAATTTAAAAAGGTATTTATAATTTTTTGAAAGTATTGCTTCTTCCAAATCTTGATACTGAATTGTATGTAACAAACAGTATATTTCTCCAATTACAATTGCCGCATTTGGATTTGTTTTACCTTATTCATATACAAATAAAGCATCATTTTCACCATGTGGATTTTTTTCAAACACGATTTAATTTGCAATTTAAATAAATATTTAAATCATATATAGGAGAATTAATATCATCTAAGAATCCAGGTACTAAATCGCCTAGTGAGATTATGAATTCGTGAACGCCTCCTCCGATATTTTTTCCTTTTGAATCCATACCATTTACATGAGCAATATTTTCATCTGACCAATTTATATGTGTTTTCATAACTGATGCAAACGAAATATGATTGATTTTTTGAACATCTTTATCTTTAATTAATATTCTAGCTGATTTTAATAATTTTGCAATCCAACCGTTTACCAATTCTACGTGTGTATCTATTTTTGTTTTTCGATCTGGTTTTGTTATATTGATTCTTATGTAAAATAAACTGTTTGGAAATACTACGGATTTCTGTGGAATATTAATATTAAATATTATTTCATCGCGTGTATTTAATTCTTCTGTTGTTGATACAGTTGGGTAATATTTTAAAAGTTGGGCTGATTCAATATAATTGACTTGATCATTTAACACTTCTGCAAAATTCTTTTTGTTCTTCATTTATTTAATAAAAAGAGACGCTAATCTGAGAATATGAGTGTTTGTATTAATTTTTTTTTTCATATTATATAATGTCTTTTCAAAATCATTATTATTATTTTGCATTAATTTTAAAAATACCAAACAAAGATGAGTACACATGGCTGTTGAATCCGGTTGAATTTTTAAGGTATTATAACTAAGTGTTTTATTTAAAAAAAAAAAAAATCAATTGTATTGAATTTTTTTTTAATTCGTGGTCCACGTCCATTCATGAGGGTCGAAAACCGGATTTGCGGAAATCAAAATAGAATGCTACATTATCTTGAATTATGTAACAAGTTGCATGTCTCCATCTAAATAACATACCACATTCTTTTTTATGTTTCTTTGAACAAATCGATAACAAGATGGAAAGAATTAAAAAAAATATCTTTTTTATTTTTAATTTTTTTATCAACGACCAAACATCTTCATCTGACTGTGGACGGAGAATAAAATTGTCTAATTGTCGTTTTGTTAATTTTAATTCATAAGATTTGCCTTCATCTAAAGCTTTCAATAAATTGTTTTTCTCGTTTTGATTCACGGGTAATCTAAAAATTCGCAGATCAGGATTTTCTTCTATATTTGCAATTACAATAATTTTAGTATCCTTATTTTTTTTTCCAATCATCTATAATTTTTTTCTCGTTATATTCTGTTAACTTTATATCCATTTAATATAAGGTATAAAGAGTTGGTTCATCTGGTCTTGCATAGATTGATTTTGGTTTATGTTTTCGCTCTTCCTGTTCTTTCATTTTATCATTGATTTCTTTTTGATGTTTTAATTGTTTCTGTTGTAAATCTTTTAAAGCATCAAAATATTCTTTTTCTGTATGATATAGTTCTTCTTCCAGATTATATCGTTTGGTATTTATAGCAGAATCATAAATTTCCTTACCTAGGTCAACCAAATCTGAAACACCTAATGTTTTTATAGAACTCATTACGTCGCCGGAGGATTTAATTACACTGGTCTGCAAAAAAAAACCTTTTTTTTCTCCTTCGATTTATTATGCGTGATTTTTATAGATTTGATACTTCTGAAAACAGATATAGCATTAAAAGTTATGTACCACGTATACTTTTTTTGTTATGAATTTTTAAATTAAAACGTGTTTTTTGCTTTAAATTCAAATCATAAATTTATTAACTGCGACAATAGTAGACAAAATTGGTGCCAATATGTTAAAAATTATCAAAACAATCTAATAACTTGTTATTAGGAGCATTTCACTTCGTAGTTTTCTTCCTTTTCTTGCCTTCGAGCCAATCTCTCAAAGTTCTTGAACAACTGTTACAGCATATTTTCGTGAGCGAATTTTTATACCCCTTTCATCGACAGGAAATCCAAAATAACGCTGATAAGTACTTCTAACTAAAATAGTTATTGTATTTCATTGAAATTTTATGGTAAATACCCCGTAAATGCAGCAAAACACGTTTGCAGAGTTTTTACAAGATCATTGCATTTTTGTACCTACAACAAAATTAAATTTGCTATGAAATCATAATATAATCATGTGATTTTATTTCGCTCTATAGTTGCGAAAACACATAAATTACCAAAATATACCCTTTAAAATAGAAACAATCACTGGACAACTTTTTTACGTACTGAGCGCCACGGAGTCATAGGAAGAACTGCGCAGGCGCCTAGAATGGTGTAAAAGCAACGTCCGTCAATATCGTTCCTTCTATTTTTATCAATTCGAACCGTTTTTGTATATACAAATACGATCTAAATGGAAAAAGGTAGCGTTGTTGCGAGAACGAAACACAAAAAGACTGAATTTTGAATAATTATATAGAAAACATTAAAACAAAATATATACGTGATAGAAAAAAAAATATAAAAGCAGATGTATATTCAGCACGTTAAACTCTTCATATTTATCACATTTTTATTCGAAGGAGGATTTCATTGCAGACCAGTGTTTATTAAAGTCCACTTAGTTCCTTTGGTGTTTTTTTGGGATTTTACGAGTATTATAATCTCTGAATAATGAATTGGTTTTTAATACTGCATTGGAATATATTTCATAATCATTATCTGTATATTCTGATAAAGGTGTTGCTTCTCTATCAAATTTGTCTAATCGGTCTTTATTTTTTTATTTATTTATTTTTTTATAAGAAAAATCATATGTAAAAAAAATGTGTGGCAGAAACAACGTTTTATATACGACGATAATTCCATATTCAATAAACTTCCATATTTTATATGTTAAAACAAATCTATCCACTATTGACAAATCGAAGTACCAAGATAAAATTTAGGAAGACCAAAAATAAAATAATTCGACTCTTAAAGATAGATTGGGAATCCGACTATGACACCTGTTTAGCTTAATTTAATCAGTTATAGTTGCCGTATAAACTAATATATTTATTGTATTACCTCTTTGAAAGTACAAATGTATCGGGTGCTTATTTTATTACCCTAAGTGGTAGATGCACCAAAATTAAATAAAAAAAAAACTTCCATATTTCCTTTAAATAAAAACTTATTTAAGTTTCTGTAATTTTTTTTATAAAACAAGAAAACAAGTCTAATAATTTAACATTATCTAATATATAAAAATCTCGTGTCACGGTGTTTGTGGTTGAACTCCTCCGAAACGGCTCGACCGATTTTCATGATTTTTTTTTTGTGTATATTTGGCAGGTATGAGAATAGATGGTAAACTATTTTTCACATGGATATGGGTTCCCAGGGGGGGGCCCTTGGGCAGAAGCCTAAAGTTGTGACGGCGTTTTATAAAACGCCTGAAACAAACGATAACTTTTGTTTTAAAGCCATAACAGTTTAGCAGAGAAAATGCAATCAAACTCAAAAGTGTGAGGTGAGCCGATTTCTTTGCTCGCAGGTGTAGTTATAGGATTGTTTTGGAAACAGAATTATAAATTGCTTCTTGATCAAAATGTTTAAATAGATTTATAAATAATAAATGTAAAATATGACGAAAAGTTAAATTATTGTAACATAATGGTATTTCAGACCAGTCATTTCTAAACACTGGTCCAAACTAGGTTAATCTGTTTATTTAAATAAATTGCGAATTTTTGGCAGTGACAATTAAGTGAAAATAAAAGTGTTATTTGTACCGTTATTGCATGCATGATGAAATACTCAAATATTAAAATTGGATACAGTGCAATTTAAGAATATGACGACATTCTTAACTTATTATAAGCTTCTCATCTGAGGGAAAAATAATTGTGTAATGAATTGACGTAAGTCATACATTTTCATAAGAGAAAAAATAATGGCCCAAATTATTTCCCATTCGTTCGAGCAGAAAAATAAGAAACTTTAAAGGCGTCCTATACATTTTAGGAAATAATTTAGACAAAGAAAAGTTTGGGAACTAATTACTATTATTTCAAAAAGTTACACCTACATTTATCATTTCAGCTCACGATTGTCCGAAATTCCTTTACAGACATGAAATATGGCAATCTTATTAACCCATCAATAAAGAGACAATTTCGATTACACAATCGCGACAATATAGCCACTGAAACAATTTACCTCCAATAAAATAATATAATGGTTCATGTTCAAGCCTTTCACTGACAGAGGGAGTGTCTTCAAAACGTAATTACAATTCGCTGTTGTTGTGATGTGCAATTAATTTTATTTGAAGCATTTATCAATCAGCTTCGATCCATTTCGGTTTGCTCTTATTTGCAATGTAAATTGGATTTTCAATCTTCCATTCACACTTTCTAACATTTTGTTGTAAAAATCCAATCGTGCTCGAATTTTTGTACACAACTTTCCTTTAAATTATCGATCTTATTTTTTCTTGGGAACCAATTAATATAAGATTTAAAGCAAGATCGCAGTTATATAATTTTTTTAATTATGGTTATGAACTGAGTGGAGTGATAAATTCTGTTCCAGGTTAATTGCTACGCTTTTAGTCGGTCACAAAAAAGTAAAGTTAAAAATAGAATTTTTGTCTCAATGCAACAGTGCTAAAAACATCCGAGTGCATTGTTACTAAATTAATATTTCAGCAATTTAATGATTTTCAGCATGCAACAGTACACAACATCTGACATAGGAGTATTTTTCTCACGCTTGCCGGACAAAGGTTCGTCAATGAAATGAGTTTCTGGTAATGTATTGATCTCGTAATTGTATAAATGCATTCCAGAAACTAAAACTTTCAGTAGATAATTTCGTGTAAACTACGACCGTTTTTGCACAGTCACTCGGAGAAAATTAAGAACAACTTGCTACCCTGTCCATAGAAAGATTATGGCCAGATAATCCGTAATAAGCGCGGCTAAACGGTAACATAATTGAAAAAACATTCTAATGCCATGATAATATGGGTCAATAAAAGTTTGTGGATACAAAATTGCTCTTATTAATTTTGGAAGGTTGACAATATTATTAAAGTTTACATTTACACAAAACAACATGTTTGAATAATTGCTATCTTGTAAAAAAGAATGTTACTTAAATGCCGGCGGTAATTTCCATACAACAAATTATGAGTATTTAGGTACCAACAACTTTGTAATGTAGTTTCAAGGTGTGGATATATCGTGCATTCAACAAAATCTTCATGTCATAATAATTGTAAAAAGTGACATTATTAAATGTGGATACCATAAAAACCTCCTCAATATAATAATCTGACATGTCAAGTGTCAGATGTCAGGTGGCAAATTTGTCAAGATCTACGCCATACGTTAATCTATGACCTACTTGACGTCGTTTTTTGTTGAACGCACGATATAATCAGGTGCTATTTACAAGAACTAACACATTATAAACATGTAAAATAAAATCTCACATGACGTAGGTACCAGAAATAAAAATAACGATGGTTTGTGTACAATAAGTGAAAAAAATCATGTCTTCATAAATGATTCATAGATCATGTTACCTGTGCAAAACAAAATTGACATGTATGTAGTTATATGTATTGACGTTCAAAGCCTACTGGATGCATGAATCATTTATGAATAAAAACCCTGTTGCAGATATTACACATTTCTAATTTAAAAAAATATATATACAGCATCATCGATGAGTTGTCAGAAATTTTAAACACTTGTTCACAAAGTCAAAATTTAAAATAAATTTAAAGCTCACATGTTTTAGCAGTTGTTTGGGGACTGCTGGGTCCAAGAACGATTGAGCGATTTGAGCAAAACACAAACTTTGTACTTTGGCTTCAATGTGTCCACCTCCCTCAGCAATAGCATGTTGAGCCCTGTTTCACAAGGAGACTCGCATGCCCTTTTAAATAAAAATCCAAGGGGTTGATGTCAATGATTTTGAAACCTTTCTACTTGAGTAGTAATTCCAGCAGGGCTTGCAAGTTGTCACGGAGAAATGTCAAATAATGATTATTGTTTAATAATAAGTAATTAATAATTAGGTACAACGAACCGGAACTCATAAATGCAAACAAAGAACTGGCATATTCGGCTCAGTCAGTTTATCTTATTAGCATTACTTTTTTGTGAAATTTTCGGATCAATAGGAAATCTTGTAGTAAAAATAAAAGCCAGTGACACTCAAACTGTCGGGTCTTAAATTAATTTCCGATGATCTGTGAAGCCATTACAGATAGGTCCATGCTTCATTAAACATTTTTTATTTGTTTATCCATGGCCGACAAGTCATCGATGACGCCCGGTATATTGTAATAGTTCGGCAAATGTGTACTTTTTGCTCTAGTGCAATAATGGAACATCACGAGCAACAAAATTCGTGATGGCAGTTGGCTAAACGTACAATTCTTTTACTTTAGTTTTAACCTATTTTCTCTGACTGTCACAAAGTTAGATGAATTATGGTTTGAATTCCTTTCCTATTTTTTTATACGATTCAAAATTCGGAGGACTACTCTTCACATCACTTTAAAAATAAACTTTCTTTTAAACTAGCAAAAATAAGCCGCAAGCAAGGTGAAATAAAAGGAATATTAATGTAACGGCGCAGGTAGTAGGCTATGGCCTCCCGCGCTACTGAAGGCTTCTATATAACATACATATATCTATATTTTTCCACCCAATAAAATTTAATTTACTAGATAAAGTTTTCTTGAACCAGAAACGACAGAAAATTTTAAATGTCTATTATCTGTGTACTGTTGCGTTTACGGGTTCGCTTATTTATTTAAACACTATGTTCAATCTATTTACACTTCCTATATACAATATTTACATTATTTACACTATGTACAAAATTACTACTCCACCGGTACGTCTCGTATTATTTATTTACACATCGCGCGGCACTCCTTATAGATAATTATTTATTTATAATTGTTTTTGTTTTTGTTTTGTTGTCTCTTGTGGTGGTTAAGTGGAGTGGCAGCGATGCTAGACTTCGCCATCACATGATGAATCAATAAAGACGATTTATTATTATTATTATTATTATAAAAGCAACTATCCGACTCGACCCACTGATCTCCGATACGACTGGTTCGACTAACTAGACTCGATGATACGACTACAGTGACTCCAGCTGGAACGTCCTCCAAGAAATCTACCGGCGCCTAAATCTTTCCAGGCGCCTCCAGATAGTTACATCGCGCTCTCGATGTGTACCGGATATTCAAAAATATAATGTCATACTCGAGTACGTTGTAGTATAAATCCAGCACATTCTAGTAATTAATGACGTCATAATCTCATGCCGCTACAGCTATGAGTCATCTCGGGTCCACGTCCGTTACAGTATTAATCAATGTGTGTAGTTGTTTGTTTTGTTGCCCCATGCCCGGGCGGACCTTAAAAATGTGTGTCTTTGTTTGGTTTTGGGTTGATTTTCAAAATTTGATGAGCATGACGAGTTCCGCACTAACCTTCTCGTGCAACTCTCAATGCTTTGATTAACTTACTGTACTTTTACTGGTTGATTTTTTTTAAATGGGTATGGGAGGTTGTAACAACTTCACTTTTCTGCACTTGCACTTTTGGAACTCTCGTCGGATACAATAGTTCAAACTAATGTTTGTCATGAGTTACTTCAAATCTTGTATTCACGTATATTAATTGTTATTTTATGAGTTAACCAAATTATTGTTAGGAGTTATGAAATCAGCTACAAAATTATTAAAATTTAAATATATCGAACTCCACAAACTTTAATGAGCGTAAAATTACTTAGATGTATTTAAATTTTAATTTAAATTTACTCCACCTGTATTTAACAGCATTCTTCGGGTTTACAAAATTATTGTTCAAAAAGTCAATTTCAAAAGTGCGACCATAAAGCCTCTAAAGCAAATATATTAATACATCCCTAATTTGTGTTGTTACTCCACCCTCCGCCTCCAACGCTGCGCTCCTTGCATTCAAGAACCTGGTTCTGTGTCTGGATAGGTTTGGTTTGAATTTCCCGCGACTGTTGTCTTGTTAAAAATAGAAACACAACGTAGGTCCACTCTTCTGTCTTTGTTTCTAGATGATCACGATTCATTGGCCCAATTCAAATTTCGCGCGAGTCATGGTTACTAATTTTGACATTTCATTGACGTTTGGTGACGTCATTGACATTTCATTTGGCGTTTAATTTCTAATTGTTGGCGGAAAGAGCTTAGAGTGTGATGACTCTATTGAATAATTGCCTTACTTCGGCCCTGAATCTACCGAACTCCTTGTTTCACCAAGGCCCGTTTCTCGATGTTACCTTTCGTTTGAAATATGCTTATACTCCAGTTTCTTTATTGTATTGATGGGGTATATGTATAATTCCCTGGGTCTCAGATGTTAAGTATTCTTTATAGAATTTATTGATGATGTCTATGCTCTGACTAGCCAAAAATGCAAAAAGGGACTTATTTCGTTTGTTGTGTTCCGTTCTGTTCCATATGGGATGCTGAGCGTTGGCGTCGCAGCTCGGGACAGGGTGATGAGCATTGGGATAGGTGATTTTAAAGAATATTATTTGTTTCGGTTTTTCCCCTCCATTACCTTTTTTACTTCAATGTGCAATTTTTGTAAAAATAATTATAATATAATATAGAAAAAGGGGAATTATACCGGGTGATAAGGAACTGGATACGAATAATTTAGAAGGTAGTAGAACTCGTCAATTTGAGTAGTGTTCCGTTTAAGTTGGCTAATGGCTTTCTTCAAATAACGGGTGTCCTGTTCTGGGTCCTTGGAATATCCGCGGTGAAGGCCACGTACGGGATGAGAAACAGGACGGATCTCTGGGGGACGACGCTACGATGTCGTGAAGGAATCGGTCGGACCATCCGCGAACGACATGTGTGGAGCTTGTGAGCAAGTCTATCGTGCTAGACGGTGTCGAAGGCTTTGGCCACGTGGTCAAATTGTTGGTTTGAGAGGGCGTTGCTGCCCTTGGTTCAGTATAAGAATCATGTCTGAAAGACTCTTTACGCAATCTTTCCTACAGTTGAAAGAAGACTGATAGGATGATAGTTCTTGGCAAATTTTATGTCTTTAAAGGGTTTTGGAATGAAGGTGACCGTCGCACGCTTCCATCTATCTGAAAATAGATTACGTTTTATTTATTATTATGTCCGTATTCCTTCAGTGCCCGGTTAGGAATGTTGTCTGAGCTTTTCGGGGTTTCAGATTGCGGACTGGTTTAGGGATTTTGTTGACGAGTTGCCGGACGTTTTCTTCCCCCTCTGAATTCTAAAGTCAATTTGTTGGACGAGATTCTTGAACATGTGAGTGCGTGAGTGAGTGTGCTACGTCATGTCGAGTAGTCGAGTATTTAATTTAAAGTGAACGCACAATCATAATCACAATCACGCCACATAATTATACTCTGAAAGAAGCGCTCCACTGTCAGTCCCTTAAGGTTGGTCATCATCAGTTCCTCAGTTCCTGCAGGTCGGCTTCGAGAAGTCGAGAGTGTACTGAAGTCGGTTGTAACATGCAAACAGACAGTGAGGTCCGTTTGCAGTTGTCACCGTTATCCCAGTTTCTTATATAAAAAATAATTAAAAAAAAAGTAAAATAATTCTGTTGCAGCATCTGGAGCCATTTCAGATACTGGATATCCTTTTCACGTAATGTACAATTACAGTATATGGATTCGACATATAGATTACTGTGCCTCCTCCGTCTTATAAAGTGTGAAACCTGGGATTTTGGGATCTTTGGTTCTCATCCGTAGTTTTGTTCGCACAGAAGAAAGATGTCCACTTCGGGGGAGACAATGAATTCCGACCGGGGGTCGGTGCCTCCTGCCTCCTCGTAAGTTGTCGTTGTCTTGCAGGTGCTGTTGAAATCGCTCCAGGAAAAGGTCCACGTGGGTGGGTTTACTATGAGGGTCCGAAAAAAGCCGGTGGAAGTCAAACATCTCAGCTCAGTTCGACCTCAGACAAAACTCCTTAAATTTATGGCTTAGAAAGCCGGAACAAGTGCACAGGAATTATTGTAAGAATATTTGGACGGAAGATGGAAAAGAAAATTATAAAGTATTAGGATTTAAACAATTATTAATAAATAATTAACGTATGTAATCATTTTAACGAACAAATTAATATGTACGACGTATGACGAATCGCAAGGCCGATGTAGTTCTGTCAGGCACTGTAGTTCCCCCGACGAACGACACCATGGACATGCGCAGTCTAACAGTATTATTGGCTACCGCTAACACGGCCAGCCTAACAATAGGACGCTCTCGGCCTATTCTGACACTGAACTTGTCCCCAGAGCAAGAGTATTGTCGAAATTCTGAGAATACAAATAAACTGGTATGAGACATAAATTATTAACAACTCACATATTTGACGAAGGCGTAGGTCATAAACGGCCATAGCCCTATACTTTTAAGAACATCATATCAAATCACACAAAGGCGTAGGTCATAAACGGCCATAGCCCTATACATAATTCCAATAACATATCAAATCACACAAAGGCGTAGGTCATAAACGGCCATAGCCCTATACTTCTAAGGACATCATATCAAATCACACAAAGGCGTAGGTCATAAACGGCCATAGCCCTATACTTCTAAGGACATCATATCAAATCACACAAAGGCGTAGATCATAAACGGCATAGTGAAAGATAATTATCCAGAAGGTCTGCACAATCTTCTGGAAACCATTCCTTCTTCGGCCAGGGACGCATTTGAAAGGAGGCGGTGGAAGTAAGTCGGGTAGATTCGTATATATTATCATCAACTCGTCGGAGTTCGTAGCGGTCATGAAGAAGCACTGCCGTGACTTTATAAAGGCTAGACCATTCAGTTTCCAATTTCTTAGGGCGCAAGGCCCACGGGAAAGGAGAACAAACTCGCCTCGTAAAAAGCGTTTGCTTTTGTGGTTGGATGGTTGCGGCGCGTTTCTTTTGCAGCATTCTCCTGGGGCCGTTTATGTACAAAATGTCTCCATCGATCAGGTTGAACAACAGCAGAAGGTAGTTTATCGACCTGACAAATAATTGGGGCAATTTCTAGAATAAATTTTCGAAAGTAGCCGGCAAGACCCAAAAATTTTCGAACTACTCGAACATTAGATGGAACCTGCATTAATGTCAGAATTTTCGCCTTGGAAGGGCTTGGTTGAACCTGTCCGTGGAAAATTAACCGTCCCAGATATTCGTTGTTGTTGTTGTTTGCAAAAACGAACATTTATGAATATTAATGGGAAAACCTTTTAATTTGAGAGTTGTCAAAACAGTCCGTAAATTAGCCAAACCTTCCTCAATGCTAGAAGATGGAATTAACACATCGTCTAAGTCAAACCAGGGCGATGCCCTGCTGAAGTTTATGGCCCGTTGATAAATAGCTGGGTCATTTGCTAGCCCAAATGGCATTCGGAGAAATTTAGATTGCCCGTCGGGCGTAACAAATGCCAATTTTTCTATCGAATCGGGATGGACAGGGATCTGATGAAATCCGGCTGCCATGTCAAGAACGCTAAACTAGGTACTACCACTTAAGCGATCTATTTGATCATCGATTAAGGGTAGGGGATACCTGTCCTTGACGGTAATCTTGTTAAGGGCACGGAAATCTATTACTAGACGGGGTTCACCATTTTTCTTAGTAACCAACAAACAAGGACTAGCAAAAGGAGACCGTGAGGGTCGGATGATACAATTATTGAGTAAGGCTTGGACAATTGATTTAACTGCTTCACGCTCGCTGACAGACATTCTATATGGGAGGTATTTAAATTTCTTTGTCAACCATTAGGCGAATTTTAAATTCACCTGTTTTAATGGGTGTCGGAACATCATTTATTGTTGTTGGAATGCTCTGAAATTCATTTAAAAGCATCTCTAATTCTTTATTTTGGTGTCTTGCTGGTAAATAGTTTAGGGTAACATTAGATTTGTTGTGCGTTAAGGTCATCTCTGGTAAATTGAGAAAATCCATTCCCAATAAAGCGTTACAACAGATAATATCATCACTCATAACCTAGAATTTATGAACAATGCATTGCTTTTGAATCTAAAATTTTATTTTGACGGAGTGTGACGCATGTGTTAAACCGCCTATATCAGATAATTCAATACTTTCAGGCATAATATCTTGCTCTGCATTTAGTGTCGTGACTAACGACGACTTGATAAGCGAAACTTGAGCACCTGTATCCAGTAAAACATTTATTTCGTGGTTATTCAATTTTAGCTTAAAATAGGTCAGTGATGACGAATCATCACCACCCTCTCGTTTTGGTGAAAAACAAAAATTCATTGTTTTCTTTTCTCGATGGCACTGCTCTTCTTCTTTCAATTTTATGACCAGAACGCTTACAGTAAGCGCAAAACAAAACGGTATTAGATTTCTTAGTGCGTGAGTCACTGGCTGGGGACAAATCTCGCTCTCTTTTAATTCCACGAACTTTACATTCAGAACGACGATGGCCTATCTTATTACAAGAAAAACATTTTAATTGGGACGATACCTGAGGTACCTGAGGTACTACTAGGACCAGCAAAAGGTGACCTACTAACAGACTTAACAGTGCTAGGACCGTCTCGTTTTGCATAACGAGGTTTTTCGGTAATACGAGATAATTGTGTAAGCAAGGTTGGTGTTGAATGATTTAATTGTGTAAATTGTATCTGAATTATGTTATATTTGATACCAAAACAAATGCAGCTTACCAATTGCTCTTGAGTAAACATAATGTGTGGATAATGACCATAACTAGAACAACCCTCTGAATTGTAATTAACAGCATCAAATAGAATTTTGGCAAAATTTGCAACGCCCGAAAAACTAACAATCAGATCCCGTTTTAAGTTGGTCCACGTACGCCTGTCATGAGGGTTCCAACCCATAAACCACTGACTTGCCTCACCTTTAAAGGATGAAGGGATCCTTGTCATAAGGTACATATCGTTCCATCCCAATTCGTTTGCAATATTCGTAACTTCGTCAATCCAGATTTGTGGGGCATCTTTTGTGGGAATAAACTCTGGCACAACTTCGTGATCTGATACGGGAACCTGGTTTCTGGAGCCCATTCGATCAAAAATGCGTTGGAGAACCACTCCGAGGTTTGGTGGCACTGGTTCAGGAGGTGCGTCATCCATTCTTTTGTGGGTGATGCAATATTACACAAAAGGCAAAAACACTTGCACAATAGCACTAGTGGATTTCGATAATCCTCACTTCTGATATTAGGATTTAAACAATTATTAATAAATAATTAACGTATGTAATCATTTTAACGAACAAATTAATATGTACGACGTATGACGAATCGCAAGGCCGATGTAGTTCTGTCAGGCACTGTAGTTCCCCCGACGAACGACACCATGGACATGCGCAGTCTAACAGTATTATTGGCTACCGCTAACATAAAGCATGACTTAGGGAGGCAAAATACGAAGAAACAGAGATAAAAGAAAAGGTGAGGGAACTGAGCGATAACATAAGAAACGCAACAGAAAAAAAAAGAAATAGAGATAAGAGAGAAGAACGAGTGGTGGTATAAAGAATGCAGAGAAAGGAAGCAGGAAGCAAGAAGGAAACAAAGAAATTGGAAAAAAGAAAAAGCAACTAAGGAAGAGTACAAGAGAGCACGCAAGAGGTACAATTTAGTATGCAAAAAGAAGAAGCAAAAGAAACGGATGGAAGGAGAGCTAAAGATGAAGGGTATAAAGACGGAAGAAGAGGTATGGAAATACATAAATAAGGAAGGAAAGAAAAAGAGAGAGAGTGAGTGATGCAATTACTATGGAGGAAATAGAGAGAGTACTTCAGTGAGCTGCTGGGGGTGATGAAAACAGACAAGAAAAGGAAAAGGGACAACAAATAGTGAAGGAAATAGAAGAGATAACAAGAGAAGAATTAGAGCAACAACTAAGAACACTTTAAAGAAAAAAGACATGGAGGGATGGTATACAGAATGAAGCGTGGATATATGGAACAGAAAGAGAACTTGACAGGTTGTTATAGAGATAATGAATGGAGTGTGGATGGGAGAGGAATTCCCCCAGGAGTGGAAGGTGTTAGCGAGAGAGGAGAAAGGTATGAAAGAAATGATAGGAAACATGGAGAAATATATGAGGAGGAAAAAGTTGACGGTGAATGTAGAGAAATCCAAGATGATGGTGTTCAGAAAAGGGGTGGTTTTAGAAAAGTAAATGAGTGGAGATGGGAGAAAGAGAAAATTGAAGATGTGAAAAAATTTAAGTATTTAGGAAATGTGATAAATGAAAGAAACACAGCAACAGCACATGTGAGAGAGTTAGTGAAAAAAGCAAATAAGATAATAGGAGCTGTATGGGGAATAGGAGAGAGAAAATTTGGACATGATTTTAGAAAGAGAGTAATGATGTTTGATAGTTTGGTGAAAAGCGTGATGATGTATGGAGCGGAAATATGGGGATGGAGAGAGCAAGAAGGATTGGAAGGGGTGCAAGGAAAATATATGAAATGGGTGCTAGGGGTAGAGAGAGAAAGACACCGGGGCATATAGTGATGGAGAAAATAAAGAGAGATGGAATAAGAATAGAAGCAGGAAAAAGAGCAATAAGATTTGAAGAGAGAGGAGAGTGCAGAATTTTGCAAGAGTGTTTGAAAGAAAGTACCTAGGAAGAGAGAGTAGAAAAGAGAGAGTGATAATAGCAGGATTTAGATGTGGAAATGAGGAGAGAGAGAATAAATATTGGAGTGAGGATAATAATAGAGTATACAGGATGTGTGGAGAAAAAAAAAGGAGACGATAGAGCATTTGTTGAAGGAATGCGTAGAATTGAGAGGGAGAGATGAGAGTAGAGAAGAAATTTTGAATGAGGACGGAAGAGGGATCGAATGAATGAAGAAGGTTGAGTGGAGAAGAGGGTCAATAAGTGGGAAGGGATAAAAAGCTGCTAGTTATTGTGTTGAATTATTGATTTATTTAGTTTTATTTATTATATTATATATTTTATTTGAGTTATGGGAAATGTATTAATCCAATACTTGATAAACCTGTAAAGGTAATAAATATACATGTTACCGTAAAAACCCGATTTCAGTTAAAACCCGATTTTCCTAGGAAAAACTAGTTTTCACTATACCCTTTAGACAATACTAGTTTTACCTAGTCAAAACTATTTTTCATAAATTGTACAAACGCAAGACTTTTTGACGACTTTGTTGTGTTATTGTCTTGCATCCAGGCTGTCAACATTTTCTCGATGTTTTGGTTAGCTCGCTCGACTGAACCTTGGCTTTGTCTATGTCTAGGTTTTCCATGGAGCAATTTTACGTCAGGCCAGTATGACGGTACCTCGTTAACAATTAACAATTAACAAACTCTCGGCCATTATCTGAATGCAAAATGTATGCCACCGACTTTAACAATTGTAAACCTTTTCAGTCTTCTATTCTGTAACGGTGTTCACTGGGTAGCCAGTTGTGCATCCTGTACTTCGGCCATTATAATTATTAATTGATTATACAAAGTGAACATAAAGTTCCGCACAAAATTCATAATTTAGTTATGTAATGTTCTTGCAAAGAACAAAAATTTAATTTTTTGAAGTAAAATTTGTATTTTTTTTTTTTTAAAAAGTTAAGCAAGGTATCACTTTTTTACTCTTGTTGAATAGAGAATTGAAAAGTGCATCTAAAACCCAAAAAAAAGTTTTGGGTTGCCAATTAAAAAAATTGATGACGGTGTCATAGTTCAAAAACATATAACGTCATCATCAAAATCTTTATGTCAAAAAATGGCAATTTAAAAACAAAAATCGACCTGTTCGAGCATTTTTCGCAAGAACATTACATAACTAAATTATTAATTTTGTGCGGAACTTTATGTTCACTCTGTACATGCCTCCTGTCACAGCATTGTAGTGACTCTCTTTCTTCTCGGTCTCTTCTTTTTGTAAAATCTTCTGCAAAAAACGTTGTTTCCATGTTCTTTCATCTCTGCTTTCAAATTGATTTTCGTCTAGATCAGTCATAGTAACCGTTAAATAGTAGTGTGATACTCTAAAAAAGCAACGAATTTGCTATTGCTGTCCAAAATCGCAGTAAAAAAATCACTTTCCAAAAGAAATAATAAGAACAATGCGAAAAACCAACAGTTACGCACTAAGAAATTGAAATTAAGTCAGCTTCTTGTCTTCTTGCAGGGGTTGTAACTAATCAACTCCAGTAAAAACTAGTTTGAACTAGTAGAAACTGCTTTCAATGAAATTCGTCGTGCATTTTTAGTTTTAACTAAAATTATCAGACAATTCTAGTTTTGACTAGGTAAAACTAGTATTGTCTAAAGGGTATAGTGAAAACTAGTTTTTCATAGGAAAATCGGGTTTTAACTGAAATCGGGTTTTTTCGGTAACATACATACTACTATTGTGCGAATTCGTCCAGTTCCTCTGGCCACTGGAAGACACCATTCGGTACCTTGAAGAAGTTAACTGTCTTAAAGATCATTACAAAAACGCAAAGAGAAAACTTTACTAAACTTATCACAGCATCCGATACTGAGCACTCAAAGCAACTACCGAAAGCAATTTACAGTAACGACGGAATAGCGTCACCACTAGGTTCCACTGTGGTTCCACTATATTGTTGTTTGAATTGTCAATTGTCAGTTTCGATACGGCCAACTATATCTAAAATAATTTTCAATTTATTTAATACCAGACACAGTGGGAAATGAGTGGTAAAATTCTTAACCTAACGCGTGATTCTTGTAGTTGAACTTTTAGCATGAGGATCCTATTTTTTTTTAAGTGAAAACCTCTTCTGTTTTTGTCATCCATTCCATCGGTATGCTTATTCCAGCATTTTTCTTTCAGTCTTACTAATTTTGTGATTTTGTCATGGCTCTTAGATCTTCCATTAATCTAGAAAAAAAAACAAAGTACACTGAAAGAAATTGTTCAGTCCTTTTTTACAAATTTGTCGTAGTATTTATAAATTTATATTTAAAACCATTCAAATATTAAATTAAATGACTTTTTTTAATATGAAATACAACGTCTACATTTATATAAAAATACTCCTTGTGCTGTATTATGCTTTGATATCAAATACAACTACACGCAGTATTTTTTAAAATGGTGTAATTTATTATTTGTGATTTTACAAAAGTTGATTTTTTAGTAGTATGAAAGATTTTATGTAGTAGTAAATAATATTGCTATAGCTGTATTAGTAACAGTTTGTATTATAAGAGCAACTACACGCACGCGCATTAACATATTGCAAGAATTTTCTTGTAAAAACGTTATATTGCATCACCATCAGTGTTCAGCAGTTAGTTTGATCAATTTGCTTTGAAGGTTTTGTGGTTAATTTGAAGTACCTAATAATGGAAGAACACATAATTAAATGAGGTTTGGAATGCCTAATTCCTGTTTTTGAAGGTAAGTGTCTTGCTTTGCCACTAATTTGGTGGTACTAGTTGGATGTGGGTTTTCTTAATTATTTATTTGTGTAATCATCTTTTGAAAGAAAGGCATAAATAGTGGGCTTCATTCTGTAACTTTGAACAGCGTGTTCCTCTAACATTGTAAATCCGCTGACTTGATTGGCCATTGCAACAATGCCTCAAATTTTTAAGAGATGGTATACAGGATAGGGCTTTATTAGTATACTTATAATTATTTTGTAGACAAATTCTGCTACAAAAATAACGAAACCATCAATTTATCTTTGGAGGAAAATGGAGTTTGCACAACAATTACACTCGATGAAGCTCTTAAAACAAGACAAAGTACCTATGTAATCATAATTTCCCTTAGTATTAATTCAATTTCATATAATATTTTTTCTTCATGTCTTCAGAAAAATTCGGTTATGGAATTGCTAAATAATTGCAATGATGGACTTGAACTTTTACAGACCTACAAGCTAACAGGCACGTTAAAACGTCGAAAACTGGTAGACGTTGTTATAGGTCACGAACTAAAAAACAATTTAGACGCCATCAGGTATGTACATTTTTTTAGAGATTTTTGGTAATTGCACTGTGTACCTTTTGCAGAATTTCGAAGAATACATTTATAAAATTTTCATTTGACGATCACCCAAGCGTTTGAGGTTGTGGCTACAGAGGAATTAGGAGTAGTTTCAAGAATTATTTTCGTATGCTCCTTCTACATGTTAAATGTAAGTTATCTGACTACAGAATATGTCGTAACTCCATCTAAACTAGCGCATACTTCAAAATATCAAAAATAAGTGTGATTTAATTTACTAGAAAAGATAAAGATAAAATAAGACTTTTTGTTATAGTAAGTGTGCTTTAAATACCAATTATGTTTTTCAAAGTACATATTATTATATTGTTATTTTTGTGTCTAATAAACGTTTATATTATTATGATTCTTCTTTTATTGTCTTGTACCTTTCTCTCCGCCGCCTTAATACAAATACATAATTGGTGCGATTCTGTATTTGCACACGTTAAAATTTTTAACAGCACTATTCTGTAAAGCTGATTGGATGAATCGTTACCATCAAAACGAGGAAATCATCCAAACAACTTTACAGATTAGTCCTGTTAAATTTTTTAACTGGTACAAATACAGAATATATAATTACTAAAGCTATATACAATTAGTATATTCAACAGTTACTGTAATAATATAATATACCATTAATGTAGTAGTAAGTTATACGATTACTATAAAAGTATATTCTACAACTACCGTAGTAGTATGCTATATAATTACTGCAGAGTATTTCAAACACATCGCTGATTTTTGTACATTACTACTTTCAAGTGTATGTTATAAAGTAAGATGCATATAGTTTTTGTTGTAGTATTCAATACAAAAGTAGTTGCAGGTAAAATATATAACTAGAACAAATTGTATTTCATACTGTTTTTTGTATATTACCGACAACAATTTTCTTTCAGTGTACAAGTCATAAATATTCCTCGAACAAATACAACGCGTAAAGTGTACAACATGTCAACTTTTGTAACAAATGATAGCGCACCTTTTATTACACTGTTTCAAACGCGATAAGCATAAATAAGTCCTTTTATTGCAACTTGCATCCATCCTTTCTCCTTTTTCAGTTGTCCACTGTTTTGGATTCTTCTTTTAATAACTGCTTATAATTGTACATATTAAAAAGTAATTTTATGAATTAGAAGTCATAATTTAATTTAAACGATGTTAAGGAACATACACGTTCATGTAATGCTCAAGTTGCATTTCCTCATAGTTTACCTTCAGATCAGCGAAAGTTTGATGCAACTTAACGTTTACACTAATTCGTAAAACAATCGTTTGCAAGACTTTCAGTAATTTGTTAATTCAAATTCAAATTAATACGATTCTAGAAATGTGTACTGCATAAAAATATACTCAACAATGTTCCGCATTGCTGCCCCTTTAATTTTATTTTAAAATTGAATTTTAAATTATACGTATTATGCGATAATATTCATTTAACCTGTTCCATGGATTATGTATTCATTACAGTTTTCCTTTATTAAAGCGGTAGTCTTCATTTATATTCAAATACTTAGGCGGTAATTTAATGTCAAATAAAATTTATATTTTACTGGAGTTCCTCTTCTCTCAGATCATATTGAAATTACATACACATACTAAATTTTAGATGTCGGAGCAAACCGTAACACTTTAATTATGTTTGTTGCCCAATTGTGCAGCTGTTGAACCAGATTGCGCTTGATTGAAGTGATAAAATCTTAACTAATAAAAAATTAAAGTACGCTTCAAAATCGTAGTTTCTTTATTGATCAATATGGGAAATTGTAACTAGTTTCTTCAATAATAAGTAGGTAAGCATATTATTTTGTTCTATGCATTGTATTATGTTTAGTTCGCGTAGTTTCAATATTGTCGTGAGCTTTGGTTGACGTTTTCAGACGATACGTGTATTAAGTTAACTACTGAATCAATATTATGACATAATGACCTGAATTATAAAGAAGATCGCCCCTGTGACATGCACATGCAAAATCAATAAGATGGGGAATTATTCAGTTTCTTTCAGTGCAATACAATACTTCCAATACTATGAGGAAGTGTATGTAAAGGCGCTGGTCTATATCATATAAAAATGCTTTGACCTTAGTCGATGAAACAATTTAAAACCATTATGCTGTGTGAGTTTATGCAGAGAAATATGATCGTATGCAGTTCCATGACAGATTAGAAAACAATATCGTGACCTTCGTGATCGGCAAATCTGTGTCACTGTAATATCAAGATTGTTCAAAATCGTGTGTGGAATCAATAGTTTGCACTTAAGAATTATTTCGCAGTTTTCTGGTACATATTAAAAAAAAGTAACCTTACGCAACGGTGTTAAAAATTTGAATTTTAATCGGTAAAGTGGCCACAGTCACCAAATGTGATCTAAATTGTATTAAACTGGCCCTGATTGCAGGTGCTAAGTTTTATGCAACGCCTACAATGCATTTTAATGAGAATGTATTACATCAATACGAAAAAAAAGTGTCTGGTACTTGTAACTTTACAGAGCTGTTTACTTTGCTTTATGATTATATGGTAGTTAAAACAATTTCCGATGGATGGAAAAAAACTCTGTAACTAGGTAAAGGTGAACTATGCAAATTATTATGGTTTTATTAATTTCGCCGTTCAAAACAAAGAGCTGGAGGATAACCTACAAGGTTGGGGGGAACCACAGATGAACGATTTTAGCTTTTTTTGGGCAACGATGATAATTACAGAGAAAAGGAGAATTCAGTTTTGAATAATAGTGTTGCACTTTCAATTAATTAGTTTTAGTTTTCGTTGTCAGTGAGTTTCTTTTAAATTTTTCCATGATCGGACGTGGCGCAATTATTACTATCGTCGAAAACTTATTATTAGAAGAAAAAGGACACTTCCTTTTCTTTGAACTTGTCATTGGATTGAGGTAGAAATAGTCATACGTTGTTGTTAAGAAAGGGTTCTGAAGGTAAAGACGTGAGTGGATTAGCAGTTCTAGAATGGAGACTGTTAGAATAAACAACTTTTGCTATGTCGATTTTTATTTAATTGAATGGAAACGATGTATCTTTATTACTTAATTATACAGGGTGTTATGTATTGGTGACAGTATTTATTATCAAGGCTTTCGATGAAGCCCATCCACACAAAGTAAAAATAGCCTAGTATATTGTCTGTCAAAGATATTATTTGATGAAAACGTAAAGCGGAAAATTAAAATGCAACTGAAACAATCTAATCTAGCACTCACAACGCTCAATGCAGCTGATGGAAGGTTATATCGGAATTTAGATCAGTGTCCCCTATTCTAGGTAACAACTTCTTTCTAAAAATACAGCTTTGTTAATGGTTAATTAATTATTGTTGCGCAATTATTACATTTTGTTCCTAGTTGCATTATCAACAACTAGTTTAAGATCTGTAAATTTAATTAGTTGAAACTGATCAAAAAGGTAATGTGGGTTGTAATGCTAAGCCTTGTGGCGTCCCGTCGCAACACTTACCACGCATCAATGCGATCATTAAATGCGTTTAATTACGTACATGCTCCAAACAGTTTTTAGTACATTGCATAGTACCTTTGATAGCAGATGCATTTTTAGGCATTTACCATTGCCAATAACCGGGACTTAAAAAGAAAATGGCACTCACTTCCTGGTCTAGTTCGTTTGGAACGTTTTCTCGATTAAAAATTGGTCCAGTATTGTTTCCTAGAAATAGATAAAGATTTATAAATATAACATTTATGTTATGTCATCTTGGGACCACGGAATTGAACCTCTTTATTATACCGGGTGTTATGGAAATGGATGTGAATATTTTAGGAGGTCAATTTGAGTTACTGTTCATAACAATCTTTTTCAAAATCTTTTTATTTCGTATTTTACCCTCTGCGTTTCATTGATCAAGTGCGAATTCTAAAAATACTAATGAAAGGAACCGTTTCTGTTGCATTCAGTTTTAACCTACCTTTCGCGCCGGTTATGATTTTTTGCAAACGGTTTTTCCGGGCGAAAGTTTTTTCCAGTGAAAGTGTTTTATAAATCAGTATCGGGTACGCGTTAGAGTGCAAAAATTTTGTTGAAATTTATATCAAGAAAAGTTACTCAAATTGACGAGTTCTATGTATTTGTATCCAGTTTCTTATCACCCGGTATAATTCCCCTTTCTCTATATTATATATAATTATTTTTACAAAAATTGCACATTGAAGTAAAAAAGGTAATGGAGAGGAAAAACCGAGACAAATAATATTCTTTAAAATTATCTATCCGAATGCTCATCACTGGGTACAACAAAAGGAATAAACACCCCGTCCTGAGCTGCGACGCCAACTCTCACCATCCCATGTGGGGCAGCACGGAACCCAACAAACGAAGTAACTCCCTTTTTTGCATATTTGGCAAGTCATATCACAGACATCAATAAGGGAAAAAGATCTTTACGGATGAAAGTGTTTTATAAATCAGTATCGGGTACGCGTTAGAGTGCGAAAATTTTCTTGAAATTTATATCAAGAAAAGTTGGTGTAAGCATCCATCCAGAAGGTGAAGTCGAGATGTTCCACCGGGTCATTCCCTGGGTCGACCAAGCAGAATACGTAGGTCATCCACAAGAAGCTTGACTTCCGCCTGTACATTGAACTCCTTGGGGCAAGAGAAAATAGCATTTGCAGTGCTAAAAATGTCGGTAAAAAGCAAATTGTTAAATTATCGTACAATTTTTGATACAGGTCCTCTAAAAAAAATCCTCCGTGAAACCTTCGATGCTCCTTGGTTCGTCCGGAACGAACAACTTCACCGGAAGAATATGTTCCCGTTGCTGAAAGAGTTCCTCCACGTGTTCCGAAGTAGATCCAAGTCCACTGGTTAGACAATCAGTAGACTACGAAGAGAGTGGACCATCAATATGTAAACGACCCAGAGTGATGCTGGTTGAAGGGTATCATAAATTATTCCCATTCACTGATCCTTCTCGTCGCGACGCCCTTTTGCCCTCAACCAGAGTCAAAAAACCAAATGCCCTTCAGGTAAATGGCAAGCAACTCAGGCAACAAAAAACTCCATAAATTGACTGCCCTCCAGATATGACCCCAAAATGTCAATCGCCCAGTCGATCATCAGGCAAAACAAAGGTCAGATGCCCGTCAAGCAAATCTCTTTTAGAGATAAATGACTTCAGGTCCCCTGGGAATTCAAAAAATCCCTCAGAAAATTTTGACAGAGCCCACGCGCCAAAAACCAGAAACCGTCAAGTTGAAAAAGCATTTTTTTTCTTTTGGTGAGAATGAGAGTATGAAAACCCCCCTTTTACATTACCGCTACTTTTTGAATTCCAGCATGAAATGAAATGTCAATGACGTCACTAAACGTAAAATTTGAAAATTTTAAACCAACCGCGAACTTTAAAGGTAATCGTCAGACAATAAAAGAAAAAGCAGAACCCTACGTTGTGTTATTTTTTTTACAAGACAAACAATGGCGGGACATTCAACCTTACCCAAACGAAACAAACCCTAGATTCTTTGGATACATGGCGAGAGCTAATCAGGAGTGGATCGTAAATTGATAACACAAAAATTATGGTTTTAAATGTTTATTAAGTTTTAGTTGTTTTGTGCTTTTGAGTTTTGTGATCTCGTACTGTGGTTAACAATTTCTAGTAACTTCGTATTAAGTTGGTGACAATGCAAATTTGATCATTCTAACAATAATGATTCGAGTAATAAATTACCACTGACAATTTACAATGATTTCAACATATTAACAATTTAGTTCTTCAGAAAATAACAGTTCTGATGTACATGATGAGTGAGGTTAAGTCAGCTAATTTTATTCCACCATGACCTTTTGCAGTTTACAGAATTTTACAACAGACAGATACCACCCAAAGCGGGCCTCTTCGCTCCTGAGAGGGAAGAACAAGAATATTGAAACACGGAGTTATCGAAGTTAAGTACATCTGAGTCAGGGAGTGATAGACAACATGTAGATCAGATGTGAAGACTAAAGCGAAGTGAACAAGATAACTTGTATATCCAACAGACCAGGAGAAATGAGTTTGTTACTGAATTGTCCTAGACATACTTAGTTTCCTGTTTTTCTTTAAGGTTGTCATTTACCAGCGATAGAGCCTATACCAAATGCACAAGAAACATGTCACCATTTCATTGAATTTGACGGGTTTATTTTTGATTATTTGACTATGCGATTATGAAAAATCGATAAAGGACATCTTAATTTAGGGTAAGACGGTATTACAAAGCAAAGATATTAGCATTTGTTTATTCATAAAAAAATGACAAAGTTGCTTAATTTTCAGGAGTATAAATGAATGTCTTTGGAATTTTATTCCTGAAAAACAACTCCACAATTCGTAAATTTCAAATAGACGTTACCCTGTAGCAAGAATTAAACTTTCATTAGAAAAAAACTCACGGGCCTTAGCATTGTTGTTCATCTATAAAATTCAATAATGTTTGTCGGGAAAATTATTTCTGAAGTAAGCTTGAAAAATACAGAAAGCTGTATAATTGGGTAGGAACTTGGGTAGAAAATTTAAAATTTGGTGTGGCCTTGGAGCGGAAGATGTCGCATTTTACAGCAGTCAGGGGAACGGTCAGGTATAAGATAGAACCCATTCATGCCATTCAGCCATAAAATCATAAAATTGTGCGGCGAAGACAAAGCCCACAAACACAGCAGGTTCTTTTATGATGCTTTCCAACTTCCGGAATACCGATATTCGGAAACTCTCAAAATACAGACCGAAACAAGACCAGTATACTTTGCAGTATTTATCAAAAAAAGTTGCTTGTGTCTGTATAAACGATGAGACCAAGCAAATACAAATAAACAAAGGACATGATTATTGTACATGTATATACAAGTAAATTAAAATAAATATCTTAATTGTATTGTAAACTGGTTATGTAAATTTTTAGATTCAAAGACAATTAGCAATTTGTCGAAAAAATGTTTGTTTTTTCGTTGTATATTCCGGCGATCAAAATGATTTATTAATTGAAATAATTCATAGAAATGAAATTCTTTGGCAAGAAATTAAAAATGTTTTTTTTAATTGCATAGCAGGTGGCATAAAAAAAATGACCTGTCCGAGCGATTTGCTTAAAAACATTATAATTTTACTCGTAGTAACTAATTTGTTATTGTAGGGAGGTATATAATTTGTAAATAATATGTTTTTATGTCACCGACTTCAAAATTATAAAACAATTAATAATTAGATAATAAACAATATTTTCTGAATTTCATTAAACGGAACTATAAATAATTACATTAAGCCGAACAACAAATAACTCTGAAATTGAACATTTTTATTTTTTACTTTTTAGTTAACTTTGGGTTTTTTGAAGTCGTTTCTTTTTTTAAAGTTAATTATTTATTAAATGGCCGTAGCGAACGTGTTAAAAACATTACATAACGCAATTAATTAATAATTAATTGTTTTAAACTCTAGCATTACACAGTCACTGTAATATCACAAAGCAGATCTCACCGAGACACTTTAGTTCCACTATTCTACACCAGGTTACAGCATCTCATGACGAATGTACAAAATTTTATCTCACTTCAACATCGGAAGAAATTTGTCTCTCACTAAATGACAACCTTAACGCTTGTCCAAACCAAGTCCAAGTTAGCGGCACTTCCCTCGGAGACTATTCTTTTGGTAATTTAGTATTTTAAATATTTGTGAAGC
Source organism: Diaperis boleti (assembly GCA_963583935.1). NCBI lineage: Eukaryota > Metazoa > Arthropoda > Insecta > Coleoptera > Tenebrionidae > Diaperis > Diaperis boleti. The sequence goes on along the minus strand of OY757246.1, from coordinate 19,830,492 downwards.
AAGCAATTTATTAGTAGCCCGAATCCACGCCGCAAACTCCAACCTAAATTTGACTCAGAAGTTAATAGTAACTCCTTTTCGTTTTACCCTGCAGTCCCCCAGAGTAAGTTCAAGCGAGTTCCTTTGGGTACATTCTTATGAACGAGGCGCCTAAGTCCTGAGTTATCCTAAAGCCTTCTGAAAAACAGTAAAGGATCCTGAAAACATCGTGGAAAGCTATGTAAGTTTCTGAAAAAAAAAAATAAAATAGAAGAGATGTGAAAAAAAATCATAAAAAATCCTGATAGTTTATAGATTTCTGTGAAATTTAGTGATATCCTGAAAAAACCTTAAAGCTCAAGGACCTACCCAATGAATTCTGAAAAGTGTTATTGATTGGCTCAACAAATCCTCAAAATATTCTTGAAAAATTAAGGATTATTGCAATTCTAGGGTTCTGAAGTGACCTGAAGAGTGCTGAAAAAGTCTAGCAAATCCTGAATATTGCTCAAAAGATTTGAAAGTTTCTGAAGAATCGTCAGGAATACTAAAGAATAAAGCTGAAAACCTGTAAACCAACCCGCTTAGTCTTTTTTTTGAAAAATTTTGAACGATACTAAAGTCATTAGGTATCTTAAAAAGCATTGAATCCAGCAGAGTCCTGAAAAATTTTGTATAGGTAATACAAAAATTGTCGCATAGCCTAAAGGACCTTGAAGACTTTTGCAGTCATAAAGTTCAAATTTTCATTATTTTTGAGGAAACTTCAGAAATTCAAATTGAAGCAGAATTGTGGACATTGTAAAGTTTTATGAAATTTTATTTTTAATCTCGATGAGTGCTTTTTTCTCAGGTGTACAGTTTCTAGTGTTTCGATGCCTCCATCTTGTTTACCTCTCTAGCTCTCCGTTTGTCGATTTCTCAATTCCTCAGTTTCTAAATGTCTTAGTTTCTCCAGTTCTCAGTTTTATTTTTGATTTGGGGGTTCTCAGTCCCTCATATTTCCAGTTTGTCGGTTTCGCCTTTTTTTCAGGTATTCTAAATTTCTCGATTGGCTAGTTGACTAAGTTTCCAGATTGTCATGCCTTCTGTTTCTTACATTCTCAGGTCTTCAATTTTCAAGTTTCCCATTTTCTCAAATACTTTGGACATTACTCAAACTCATTATTTAATATTAAATCGCACACTTTGGGTCAGTATAAAACGTAGTTATGTGCTTACCACATCATTCCGTGTAAGGTCCAATAAAATATAGTCAGTATGTCTACTGTAATACATCGTGTCACGTTAATGAAATCACTTGTGACAAACCTTGGGTACAAAGTTTATAGCTTCAACAACTAAATAGGAGGTCTAAGAAAGAGAAAGGGAGCACTCTAGTTTTGCAATATTCATTTTTTGATGTATCCATAAAAAGAAAAGATTTAATGTAAGCAGTCGTCTTAATTATTGAGATAAGCTGAGATATTTTGACTAATTAGTGACTACCAGCAACCCCTTCACATAATTACATATATTTCAAACCGTTATAATCATCATCTCAAAATATATGTGTTATCTTAAAGAACATCTGCGAATTTAGGTGATTATAAATATCTGTCATACAATATGTAAAGAGATCATTCAAGACACACTGTTAGGTGTGTGGTTTTCAGTTCTGCTTTGTGGTTTGCTCCTCTATCCCACAGTGCGTTATGCACATTGAAGGCAATGCCAATGCAGCATTGACACTTTCAAACCTTTAAAACTTTACAACCTTGTCTCTTTTTGGAAATTTTGATTGTTGATTTTTTCATCATTTCCTAAGAATTCTACCAGCTCAACTTCAGATTAAAAAGGACAAATTCAATTAGTGCAATATTTTAATGCTTACAACGACCATCAAATTCGACCACATACGTGGTTCAAACGCCGGAAATTATCCATTATCCATATCCATGGTTTACTTTTAAATTCACTTTTACGGCATAAAAAAGTAAAAGCACCGCATTACGGCTAAGACAAATCAGTCGTTATAGTAACTGTCATAATTAAAACTGAAAACCAGGAGAGAGGAGTGTTTAGTTTTTGTCATCATCAGAAGAAAGCTGCATAATTCGCGAATCACGATTTCGTTTAAATTGCTATTATGACCGTGACCGCACGTGACCAAGTTCCTCCAGATACATGCAACTCGATTAAATAAGAGTTGGTTGTAGTTTGGATGCAATTCAATTTTAAATTCGATTTTAAAAGTGCAGCGAAATATCAGCGCAGTGTTATTAACGTGGTTGACATTTTAAAATGTCTGTTATTGTTAAGCCGAGCCTTTGAATTTTAGAAATAGCTGTGGAGTGGCGATGAATATAAACGTTATACTAGCGGCGATTTGATGTTTTTGCGTTTTTTTTAGAAGAAAAGAACATGAAAGCATTAAAGCGTTTTGGTAAAGTTGAGTAGAAAGAAATACCTCCCAACACGTCTAAAGTTTTGTTTTCATCTCCTTATTATATACAAGAAAGTAAAACGTTATGGTCCGTTTAAAAATGAATACCGGACTCACGTTTCCTTCCATAAAATACTTCCATATTGTTAATTGACCGTTACTATTATTTACTGATTATTGTAACAATGTAAAAGAAAACTTGACTATTAAACAGTCCACATTAATGAGAGGCGATGTAACAATTACCAACATTGCATTTGAAAAACAAAAGTCAATGATATCTTTGAACCTTGAAACTAATTAAGACAAAAATTTAAAACAAACCATTATGTTTGGATATATTGTTTATATTCTTTTGTTTCTTAAAATTCCAACATGAATTGCAAAAACACATGTTTACATTTAGAGTACCTCTTTTTTGTAGTAGGTATATGGTTCAATTCAAAATTCAACCAAGCGTTAGCTATATTTCTGTAACATGAACTTTATTGGCTTTCACAGATGTTGCTAAAAACACGACGAGAAAAATGTCGATAGACATTCCAAGGACAGGAGTTATCAAATCCAAAGACCATTAAAATAAACAAACAAAAATTGAAACAACAAAATAGAAAAAAAAAATTATGCACAGTACTCATTCAGTTTACCTAGCTGATTTAAAACTGAGCAACTACATATTTTTTACCACTATTTATTAGCATATTTCAAAATGAATTGTGTTTTGATTTAGAAGATGGTCTGGCTCCCAACGCAGTGTTAGAACCATGGAGCAATAATATAAAGAAAGAAATCATGGCCGTTCCAGAAACACTGCTTGTTCTGAAGTCAAATAAGAGCGGATAGTGAGAATAGCAGCCCTGCATTTGTTGATGTTTTGGCTCAAAGGTACTGCAAGTGGCGCAACGTAATAACCTCTACTTTAGGTTTTTTTGGCACATAAAATTAAAAATAATACCACAAGCCAGATCTTTGTTCTATCGCAATCATTTACAAGTCTGGAAAACGTAATTTATTTATTACGTGTTACAACTCCATTAATCACGTATCAAAATTAAAACAGACCCAAATACTAAAGACTGGATTCCACCGCACCTGTTTGGATTTTAATCAATCAACAAAAGCAAAGTTTAATAATTTTCCTACAGAATCCATAGTTCCTAAGGGTGGTGTCTTAGGACCCCCCTTTAATCTGTTCTACACAGCGGATATTTCAATGGAGGAAAACATTGCAGACGATACTGTGATCGTCGCCCAATATGGTAGAATATACAACTTTCGAAATTTGCGTCTCTGACCTATTAATGTTAAAGACTAATGTCTCCACGTTGATTATTACATTTTTTATTTAAAAAAAAAACACCTCAAATGCAATGTAAGTGGATGCGGATCTTTTAAAGAGCACATGTACTTTTAAATTACAAATGTAATTTTATTTTATTCTACGCCGGAATGCAATTTTATTTTATTCTATGACGGAATGCGTTTTTCCATATCTTAAAATCTTCCCTATTATTTTAGAGTAAAAACATTTAATAGAATTGTTTCTACCCTGGAGCATAACGAATAAAAGAAAGAAAATCCAACAAATAATCATATTGCTCCTATCATCAGTTATAATCGAGAGTGCATAAAAATATTATGATTTTCGCACTTTCTAAGAATTTTCCGACTTTCCTTTGTACACAATTATTGTATCGAATTTTATTTTCCTGAAAAAAAAACTTTTCCAAGGCCATAACGAACAAAACAAAAAAAGAATTACACATATCCATCGTTCGAATCGTGAAAAAAGCACTTTTAGTTTTTTCCGAAATTCCCAATTTTCCGGACAGATTTTCCAATTTTTATTACCGTAAAAACCTTATTTGAACTGTTACTAATAGTAAAAAAATATCCAAATCGGTCTAGCCGTTCTCAAGTGATGGATACGCTTACCAACAAACCGCATTTCACTTTTATTATATGTATGTAACAGATTCTAAGACTTCATAATACTAATTTATCTTAAACACCATTAACAAACTATGAATAAGCAATCAACATACGCTGACTAGTGCTCAAGGCATCCTGTTTTGGTCTGCCTGGGGAATTTCGCTCCTAAGGTCTCCTACTTTAGATTTGTTACCGAACTGCTGACTATAACAGATTCAAAATATCAATCAACACATTTCTTTAACTGTATAAGCGTTTGTCAACCTTCCGAAAAATATCTCGAAACATTTACGATTCTTCGAAGAGACCAACATCTTTCTTTCCCACATTGTTTATTGAACTTTTCGAGCCAAAACTATAAAAATCAACTTCACATGACATCATTCTGTCACATACGATCTTTAAAATCTGTCCGTCCCCGGGATTTATCCCCGCTCAAGTTATAATACTGGAATAAGACACTCACCAATTCGCCAATCTGTTTTACCACAAGCCCTTGAATTCAACCTTTTCCTTTCTCACACCTCAATTCAACCTGCGTCATTACGTCCGTCCTTCAAACCTCGTCTCAGCTTTCCTGATAGGCAACACTCTACTCTACGACGCACCTACACCTGAGAATTTTTGGGTTCACAATCTCACTTCTGATAACAGATTCTAAAACTCCATAATACTAATTTATCTTAAACACCATTAACAAACTATGAATAAGCAACCGACATAACCTGTCTAGTGCTCAAGGCATCCCGTCTTGGTCTGCCTGGGGGGCTTTCCTTGCACTCTGCCCTAATCCCAACTCGTGACCACCGAAATCCGAATTATTTGAGAACGGCTGGACCCATTTGGCAATTGTTTTAGAATATTCGTAGTGGTCCAGGTAAGTTTTTACGGAAAGAAGGATTGGAAAAATCGCCCCGAAAACAGTTTTTTCGGAATTTTTCAAACTTTCATTTTTAAATTTTTCTTTACCTTGGAACTCCACTTTGAGTAATTATGAATATGTAAAAAAAAGGAGAAGAAGAATTATGAACACACGCCCACCGGAATTTTTTAAAAATTATAGATTTAAAATTATATAGATGACTGGATCTCGACAACCGCGGCACATACCTGTTCCAACTATAGCCAAGAACCATGGCTCCATAAGTACAAAAAAAATCATCAAGAGTCTGTCAGAAAATTTAAAAAAAATCCTGGATCTCGACAACAGCGCCGGGTCCAGCTGTAGCTAATAACCATCCAGGGATCCACTCAAACACACACAAAAATTCATCAAAATCGGTCAAGCTGTTTAGGAGGAGAAGAATTACGAACACACGCACACCGGAATTTCATAAAGATATATTATTTTTAAAATCTATTTCAGTGTACTCCGAGCTAAATACCTCAACCTCAAGCTAACAGTTGAAAAATTATTGCACTCTTACTATTTCATTATGATAGGACCTTGAAGGTTTACTATGTAATCCAAAAGCGATAATAACAATAGAACTTCAGTTTCCATTTTCTCATTACAGATGTATTGATTGTTTTATCAGCACAATCCTTCTTAATATTGACTAGAGCTCCAACATTGTAAACTTGCCAACTTGTCTGTGTTGTCTTGGTCTTCTTTTCTGATACCTTCGGCTTGTGGGCTTTGGTGCAGGATACCTCAAACTTTCCAGACCTCTTTGGAAATTCTGCAGGATCTGCAACTTTGTGCCAGCAAATTTGAAGTATTGCTAATTTTCGCAATCAGTTTGTAGCTGATTGAGACATAGTTTTACAAATCAACTCTCACTTACTTAATGATCTTCACAGCAGAAAACATTTGTTGGGTTAGGAATTTCAGTTGTGTTCCTGGCGGATTGGTACCACAATTTTTGTACCTCCTTGTTCTTGGGAACAATAAAAAATATTTTTCGGGAACAACTCAAGAATGTGGTCGAACATCCTCGAAAAAAACCACGAGTTTACACTAGCCCTATAATATCTTATAACTTGTTCTAGTTGAACCGCTGATAAACTAGGTTATGTTTTTGTTGAAAACAACTGTTGATATAAAAGGGGGGCTGTTGTCATATGCCGCGCCTACGTCACGTCAGCTGTCGTCCGATTCAAACTTGAAGGTTTCCCGCCTTACCACTTGAAGTGCATTTTACAGCCTTATTGGGGAAGATACACCGAAAACAAAAATTTTACCAAAAAATATTTTAAAATTTTAAAAATGTATTTTACCCTATTCCCGCCTCCACTCTTCTACAAGATTACATCAGATAGAATTATGGCTCCAGAAGTGGAGAATAAAGATTAATTAAAGTAAATCTGCTTAGGTGAACAGAAAAGGACTAGTGATCGCCCGTCACTCGAAATTCGTGGTATGTATTGAATTGGTAATCAAATCAATGTAAAAATAAAAAAAGTAAATACTTAAGTAAATAGTGTTGAATAAAGAGTGATCACCATATTACATATTACAATTTTTAATTTGCCTTGTCTAAATAAAAAAAAATTAATTACCCGTTTCATTAATTAAACAATAAATCTTCCGCTTATCGATTGATTTGTTGAGAAAGTCGCAGGTCAGTTAAACGAAAATATTGTGGAATTGGTAAACCAATTTTTCGGCAAGAAAAATAATGCGATAAAAGAATTGTATTTTGCACAGCTTCATTCGTCCTCTATTTCACACTCTTCACATCCCGCACCCAACCATCCATCCAGAGGTATAAATGTCTTAATAAGCATGTCTTAAGTTCCCTACACAACTTGCTCATCGAACGTCAAGGGAGGGGCTAAGATACCTATATTTAGCTAGAGTTTGCAAATAATTAATGAACCAGTAAAATTTTTGAAAGTGGAAAGTAATCTTCACATAGAACTTGTCAATGTCTTTCATTTAAAAAAAACAATTATCAAAATCGGTGCAGTACAGACTGTTTTATTTGGTTGAAATTGATTAATGTTCAACGATTAAATATATATAGATATTGATTGCCCTTCAGTACGGTTCAATAATGTCGTAATACCAGAATCAACAAGCACGAGATACTTAGACGTCCATCTGGATTGCAAACTTTCTTGGAAAGACGATGTACTCCAGAAACGCTAACAGATGGATTAAAAACCAATTACATATTACGATGGTGATGGTTAATTGGAGGAAAGTCCCACCTCTCTCTCGAAGATAAGACCTTAATCTATAACACCTTAATCAGTTATCCAGCGAAGCGAATCAACATTACTGAGCTTAATAACCAACGCTGTCCGATGACTTAAAAATAACCTACGTTAAAGAAAGAAGTGTTAAGGACACAACTCTATACTCATCATCCCAAGATACTAGTAGAATCTCATCCTGATCGGAGACAAACCACTTTTTATCACATATCTCAGAGAACCAAGCCAGCAGATTAACCCATAGAATTCCTCTTTTGTAATTTGAAAACTCCTTATTACTTCATGTTTATATTTCTTAAAATCTTATGAAAACTTCAATAATAACATAATTAACGTAATTGTTTTTGATGTTCACCGAAATCGTTCGTGTCCACGATCTGCAAATTCAACGATCATAGAATCTCAATTAGGTACAAATTGTTGCGATTTTACAAATCTGCATCCAAGTCATGGAACTACGTTACCTAATTACTTTTTGATGCTTGAAGGCCCGTCAGACTTTTTCGCTCATTGGTGGGAAAAGATGTTTCAAAATATAGCGCAGATCGTAAAGTATTAATAATGGCTCACCACTAATAAGCAGACTTGTCGTTTTTTCGTCGTTGGTGGGATAGGACATTCCAAAGTATAACACAGGTCGTAAATTATTCGAAAATGAGTATTACGATATATAATGGCATAATAAAACATTTTGGAACTCTCACTAGCGTCATGAAATGTTGAGAAGCACTCACCTTTCGTCTTGAATCCAGGTACTTTTTTTTTTTAAATTATTAATAAGGTTATATTCAGTGAAAAAAATTAGAAAAGTTGTTTGCATGAGATTACATCAGCTATTTTATCTTGGGGGCGATATTTTTCTCTTAGTATGGTCACGCAAAGCATGTTAATTTTGGGATCCGCTAATGTACTGAACTGTATAAACGAAATGTTTTGATTCGAAATTACTAGGTCACTTATTTTAGGTCACCTCATTCAATCAGTTGGTATCATTTAGGCCGGATGGACACGTTGAGCCGTTGTGACGTAGATGTCACCAATATACCGTGATTCGCAAAAACGCTGCATCTAAAAAGAAATTATTTCAATTTGGTTGCAGCAGAATATTTTTTTTTAAATGAGTCAACTAAATCAATTTCGGTATCTATACTAGTAACAATATAAACATGTAGACAGACTCAGAAGCGTTTAGTTATCAACGGCTAGAATAAAATGTAAAAGCTTTCGAGCAGATACGCCATTCTTCCTAAACACGGCAGTGGCTCTTCTTTGTGGTAATACACCGAATTTATAGTTACACTGGAACTCGCTAAAAAAGTAATATTGAAATATAAAGAGGAGTTCGGTGCAGTAAATGAAAAAATACATCGTTATTATGCGTATAATCTTTATCCTTCTTTATACTTTCCGCACGAATTTGGAATTATTTTTGCAAATCAGCAGCGAGAAAAAAAAACGCAAGTCATGTTATATTTTTATTCGACATTTATTTAGCAATTTTCCGCATTATTCACTACTAATTAACAACTAAGAGGTAAAGAAAGTACGCATTCGCATAAATGCAGTGTTCTGATAAATTCATAACATGTGGTGGGCATACTGAGCCAATTATTAACGTTATACGTATGTCATTGTTTAGATTTAAAGTTGTAAAAAACTATGTATTAACAAACATTGAAAACTAGGAGGAATTAATAGTACTTGACGATCAATTGTGCGAAGAGAAAAAAAAGAAGAATACAAAAAATCGTCTATTCCGAGAAGATTGTCAACACCAATGAACAAAATGTGACTAACTATTAACAACAGCTACTTCAAGTACAGGATCTTCATAAATAATTCACATATCCAGTCTTTCTTTAGCAAAATACAAATGAATGCGTCGTCTCATGGAATTTTGTGTACCTACTCATTATGACGTCCAAAATAAGGTCCAAAATGTAGGCTCAACGCCATGCACGGAGAAGCTATTGGATAACAGATAACAGTAACCACTAACAACTAACTAGAACTGCTGTCAATTTTGCTCTAGAAGTTTCCAAAATGCATGCGCGGACTTTGGTAATTTATTTTTCCCCCAACGTCAAAAGTCTGGTGACTGGAGATACGTGCTCATGTTGTTGTTGAAACGGCTAGTAGCATTGACGCTTGATGGTTTTTGACGTGGGGAAAAAACAAAGTAACTAAAGTTCACAAATGCCTACATGCAAACTCAACTACGCACTAACATCCACTAATTCCGTTAGTTGAAAATTCCCAACTTGGATCCTTAGTGGTTAATAGTTACTGCTTAATTGTTACTTCTTAAAAGAAGTATGAACGGTTTTATGGAAACAATGTTATTTATCCTCTTAATCGTTAGTGCTTAATGCTTAATGGTTAGTGGTTAAAGTTGATGATTGAGCATAAACCAGGCTTAAGTCTTCCGTCTAACTCTACAATCTGGGCTACGACATACAACTAAGATTAAATGTCCTTTTATTTCCAATACGCGATTTCCACGGGTCTGTATTCTCAGGGGTATTCTGTAGGTCTCGACTCCCGATAGCTCTCGAAACAGGTTGGGGTCTGATTTGCAAAGAAGAGGACTCGGCGAGCAGAAATTGTATGGCAGTACCGCTTCCAGGTCTGGTTCCAGGGCGGGTCGGCTCACATTTTATCTTTTCATGGGAGCGGAGCTTCTTCTATAGAGAAGTTGGAGGAAAGACGATGACGTTGGCTGATGCGTGCGGTCTGGCACAATGCGGCAAGGCAGGGTCTTATCACTGCGTCCTCTTCCCACTCCAAGGTTTACAAAAAAGAGAAAACAACTACTGGAAAGAGGGAAATAACACAGTGTGCAGATTGTGCAGCAGGGAAGTAGCAGCAACCATAGAGCACATGCTGAAAGAATGTTAGAAGCTGACAGAGGAGACAGAAGACTGGAAAATGCTATTTGGAGAAGAAAGTAAAGGACAAGGTGGATGAAAGAAGTATGAAACAGAAGCGAGAACACAGTGAAAAAAGTCAGAAGAAAGATACAGAAATTAAAATTAATTTAGCTATCGCTATTGTTTTATGTTTTGTTCACTTAATATTTATTATGGGAAAAATTATGGCTACATGACTCCGGCCAATGTAGCGAGCCGGGGGTGACGTTATCCAGAGCTCATTTTTTCAAGGGTGAAAATGATGCAAGAACCATCCCGCTGCGACATTCAACATCGACTTGTTACTGGTTCGATGCGAGGGGCGTAATCTGCTGTGACAAAGGGCGGTAGCTGAGGGTGGTCGTAGCGACTCCGGAATAGTTTCATTCGGGGCGGTCTATTTTTCAGATTACCAGTTATTTCTACCCTAAAATACGTATGATATATAAACGAGGCGTTCCACCCTTTGAAGGAGTGAGTACACAACAGTTCCAACAATTCTATCCTGATTATGTAACCAACAAGTAAAATCAACGGGATCAAATCCTACGAGACTCCAAAGGCAGGAAACAACTTAATAAAAGGAAGGGGTACTCAGTGTTCGGAGAGAATCCTGGACAACGGTGAAATCAGACTGATAGGACCCTAGCTCACACCTCAGCTACTGCACCGGGCCACGTGGAGCGGGACAAGTAATTCCCCAAGATCAATGCCTCGACTTCCTGGCGTACACCAACGAGACCAGAGGGTTCTTAAAATAGTTGAAAACCTCCAGTCGAAAACGAACGATCAAATTGCTGGAGCAAATGACTCCAATAAGTTTCGACTTCCCAGTCAAATTCTTAAATTCAAAAACTAATTCTCCCCCCAAAATGTTTCCACAACAAAACTTTAGCTACTCCCCTTTCTTTTGTTTTTTTTTATAGTAACTGCGGTCTACTTAAAAAAATGGGTGAACAACAACATTACGCTAAATAATTAATCTAATAACTAATAATAATTAAAAAGTGTAAAACGGGACCGTTACAAAGAAAGAAAACAATAACATCTCCACAGCAAAGAAAAAGTCATAAAGAAATTGTGCTGAAAATGATGATGGATGGCAGCTCAGGGTAAATATGGAAAAACTGTAAAGATAAATAAATAAACTGAAGATAGCGATTGAAGAAAAAGAGAAAAGATAGAAAAAATCTTCCTATAAAAAAACAGACGGAGACGAAAATGGAAGAAAAAGAAAGAGTAGAAAGAAGAAATAATAGCAATAACAGAGCTAAGACCCAAAGAGATGAGACAAAACATGAGCAAAAAAAATTGAGAAATGGGTTGAAGGGAAGTTGAAAACAGAAGTGAAGATAACAAAGGCCTATGCTATAAAGCGAGAAGACATGATAGCAGCGAAAATAGAGACAGATGGCACCATCCACAACGTGTACATCTTGAAACACCTAATGCATGATATTGTGCTGATAGCCAAGGAGGCCAAACAAAATAAAGGGAATGGTAACATGCTTAGGAAGATACCTGAAAAGAAAGAAGCTAGAATTAAACGTGGAGAAAACAAAAATGATGATTTTTCAGAAAGGATGCAGAAGAAAAAAGTGGAATGGAAGTGGGAAGAAAAGAAGAAAGAATTTAAATACCCCGGGCTACATGTTTAACGAGAACAACCACGAGAAAGAAGCAGGAAAAGCTGGAAGCAATCCAAGCTAAGTACTGAAGATGGACACTAGGACTGGATAGGGAAACGCCAGTGTATATCGTGCTGGAAAAAGTAATGAAAGATAAGATAGGAGTGAAATCAGAAGCAGTAAGATCTGAAAAGAAATTAAAAGAAGATATCGGAATTTCTAAACCTTTTATTTTTTGTTCACGTTCTATTTCTTAGATCCGATGAATAATTTGATCCACCAGATACTCTAGATTTTCTAGAATCTTTTTGAGATTACAGTTCGGTAAGTTTTTTTAGATTATCTGTGCTTATTATTAACTGCTATGTGTACTTGGCCCTCCGTGTGATATTTGTAAAGTTGCTTCATTTTTTGTATGTTCTAAAGCTTTAGTTACTGCTTTTGTCCTAGACTTTTAGATATTTTAGTTTTCCCAGCTCTTATGGGCATTATTGTCCTGATCCTAAATTTTTAGTGTTGTTAATGAATTTTTAATTATATTCAATATCACATTCTTTGGAGCATCTAAATCTGCTAAATGTAATGTAAATCTGTAATGTTTTGGAAAAGGATCTTGGAAAAGCCCTTTCTCATTAAGATAACCGTCAAGATAATGCTAATTACTAGATAAATTAAGCATCAAGATTGTGTTAAATAAAGCTCACCAAGGATTGGAACAACAGGGAAATAAAATGAAAATTGTTTCAAATAAGAAGTTTCCACCTACAACATTGGGGTAAACCGTAAAATCAAAATTCCTGCAGTGGATCGATGTAAAACAGATCAAAGAACTCTGGCTGTTATAATGGATATTGAAGATTTTATTTTATCGCCTTGAAACGACTGCAGGAATTCTTACACAGTTGTTTAGCAGGAACCGATTTACCATATGCAAGAAAATTTTTATCACTCACGTGGATGTTCCTGCAAATGAAATAAGTTTAAGGGGTGCAGTGCATAATATTTCTCTACCTGGCGGACAAGGGTTTCGAAGATGTAATTGTACTCGAAAAGGTTCCACCAAGAGATGCTTATGTAGATCATCGGGCAAACTATGCAATTCAAAATGTCATGGAAGTTTACCCTGCAGAAAAATATGTAGAATGTAAACATATTTTGCTATTATTGAAATAAACTTGCTTTTACCAATTCGAACTAGTAAGTCCTAAGATTGACCGCTTTGGTTTGGTCAAAGCCCAAAAAACGATCATTGATACTAGTTTTTTGTACATTTACCACATCAAATTGGTAAATCCTATGATTCGCCAATTTTCGAGCTTTTATAGTAACATATTATTATATACTTATTTGTTCTTGTTGATTACCTGGTGCTTTTAGTTATCCGAAATGTTTCCAGTTTTAGGGATTTTCTCAAACTTAGTGTAATCCATTCTGCTTTTTCTTCTTTGTTTTCAATATTATAGATTTTGGATCTTTTGAATTTGGATCATCCGGTTCATCGTCATAATTTTAAACATTCTTTAAGGTAAGAACCCCTCTGTAATTAATCAATAATTGTATCGTTAATCTCTTGTAAAATTAAGGCTGATGATGGGAGTAGTTTTCTCCCGAAACATGTTCCAATTGTAATTTTACGTTTATTAAAGTTTGTGGAGTTCGGCTTGAATATATTTAAATTTTAATTTTCACAATAGAGGCACAAAAGAAATAGTCAAAAAGTCAAAATGGTAGTCGTCTAAAGAATGATTAAGTGCAAAAAAATATCTGTAAAGAAGATGCACAGAAAACGTGGAAAATATAGAATATTAAAAATTAATACATTAAATTTTAGGAAGAAAGTGAAGGAATTGGATGGATTCTGAGACATAGGAATGTTACATGTAAAAAATAAAATCTCAGAAAATTGGTTTCCCTAATTATTATTTTAGAGCAAAATTTTTTAGAGATAAGTTAGTAGTACAGAATAAAAAAATCATAATTATTTCTTTTACATGGATTTTAAGTGTTAAAATACATATAACAAAAAAAGAAGTGAAGAAATAGAATTTCAGTTTAAACCATTATAAAAAAAACAGGCCAATTCATATTAATCTCTTCAATAAATGAAACAAAATGTTAATGTTAAAAGCTGTCAGAGGCACATATTTCAAAACTTTAGTCGCGTTTAAATATACCCTGAGGCATCACATATCCGAATATCCTTCTAATTACTACATGATTGATAGCCGCTAATGATTCTGGCAATCCGGAAGCCGTCCACCGTCGCACAAGCCGTGATTATCAACCAACAAGGGTGGAGCTCTTGCAGCGAAAGCGCTCGAGTTTAGACTCCGAGCAATGCCCTACCATTGTAAACTACGAATGACTATATTATCCAAACACCGCCGTCTCAAACTCCATATTACAATTATTGTAGTTAAAAGTGAAGGGGTATATAAACCTTCTTCCAATTTGTAGTTCGACTATTAGTGTTAGCAAGTGCAATGAAAACGGTAATTTTTCACATTTTTGTTTGGTTTGTGTGCTTCTAACCCATTGTCTAACATAGTTGTCAAGTGCAGCGGCAGTGATCTTAACATCAAAATTAACATGTCACCAGTGAATTTACATTTAGTGCGTATGCCAGTTTCCATGCTTCATTTCACTTAAAAATAGTGTCCACTGCAATTAGGATAATTGCATCAAATTGCTGACGTTTTTAACACTGCCGTGGCCTCGATTGGGGCCTTTTATTTTATTTACAACAGAGAGGTGACGTGTGTAAGGGAGCGTACAACCCCTCGAGTTTCAGAGAAAAACTTTGTGATTTTACAGATAAATTCGTGGAAATTATAATGAGAACTTGTTGATCTGAAGAAAACACTTCACAATTGAGGTTTAGATTTGTTTTACAAGAATTATTTTAAATTTAAATTAGTGCTCAGCAGCAGATGAAAGCAACAATAAATTAATTACTAAAAAATTATGATAGAATCAGTTCTTCGTATTTGTCAACAATGAGCACGTAATTATAACGTTTGAACGTCAAAAATGTAAACTTGCATAAATAATATGGAAACATAATAATTAAATATATTGTGACCTTATATTTGCTTGTGACTATATTGTGATATAGTTATTAATGATTTAATTTCTTTATATTTTTTAAATATAAAAAGATTTATGCTACAGTATTATAGACAGAATAAAATCTAGAATTTTTTAAATAGTTTCTTCTGCACTGAAAAGAAAATTCAAGATTTTTTAAACGAATCTTATATAAATTGATACGATGTTCTCATATCAATACATAAGATAACAGTATTATAAAAAATACTGAGTCTTGATGTGTTTCGCACTAATTACGTACATCGTTAGTTACAGCTGATCTCAAGAGTTAATTTTTTTCCTGGTGTTATTAGCATATTTACAACAGAATTATCATTATGTTTATAAACCAGAAGAATTTCGATAAATCCAAGTTGAGAAAATTTAAGTTAAAATTTAAATATATCTAAGTCGAACTATTAAAGTTTGTGGAGTTCGACTTAGATATATTTAAATTTTAATTTAAATTATGTTTATAGTTGCGTAGACGCAAATATTTTTTATTAACAGCTTTTGTTTTGGTTAAAATGAATTTTTCACCACCTCTATGAAGTTGATTACCCTCATTGTTAATTAAAAACATTTAAAATAAAGCAGTTACGTTTTGCAGCGTGTGATCTAAATTCACATAGCTCAGGATCAATAAAGCTGTTCCACTAAAAACAAAATAAATCTTGGGTACGCAGTCCAGATCGCAGATCTACGACTATTTATTACGAATAAATGTTTCAGGTTTCCTATCAGTAATTGCAATGTAAATTAATTAGTATCAATAGAAAACCGCTACGATTATGGATATTAAACAGAAAGTTCTGCAACGAAATCATGATGTTATTCCCCATGAACGTAATTCCCCGTCACAATTGGCACCACTCTATTTGATTTAACTATCATTAGAATCTGGATCGAATCTGTGGTAGAACAGCAGTTTTATTATGTCGTTTGCCATGTGGTCTGCAATTTTCTTTCCGCTACAATAGTAATTGTAACCGCGTTTATTGCTTTGACCATTTAAGATACTTGTCCACTTGTGTTATCTAACAAGAAAAAATTAAATTGAGATCACATTTTTTCTTTTAATTGATCGATATTTCCTTATTTGCGCTAACGGCACGCGCATTTTTGGTGCAAAGTTCTAATAAAAAGTTGTATGAGTGACTTAGCTAATGATATTACAACATAATTTTCATCAGTTCCAGTTCAATCTTACGCAATGAAAAACAAATGTTTATGTGGTTTAGGAATAGAAATTTGTTTTTATTGTCGCTTGTATGCTTCAACAGTAACCTTCACATTAAGACCTTGATTTTGATCAACTAGAATTGACATGCAATAAATCGTTAATTACATGGACCTATATGGGAAGAATTAATTATTTAGTTTAAAATAAAAATGCTTGCAATCCATGATTAAGTTTGACGTTTGACGACAAGTTTGATTTTTTTTAATTCCAGATATATTAAAAGTGAACTTTATTAATGGATTGCATAACGGAAATTTGCAATTAACATCAAATATGAAATTCTAATGCATATCCTGTTAATTTTTCGTCCCGATTAAATAAATGGGTTAACGGCCAATGTCAGGCGGTAAGAAGTGGCTGATAAAATTATAATAGCAAATAGCAAATACGTAAATCAAGTTCTTCTTTGTTAAAGAATTTTTTACTTTTCCAATTTTTGCTAAAGTGTAGATGTTATATTTAACAATTTTATTATATAAATTTGGTAAAACAATAAAATTATTTTATTATCAGAACATCATCCCCCTTTTCAACTTGGTCCCAACATAATATAATCTGACTGTTTTTAATTCTAAATAAAATACTGTTTAATTCTTCTATTGTAACACTCAATTACTATTTATTAATTGATAATTTTTTAAACAGAAACTTTTCTAGATTAAAGGTGTTGAATTGTTGTGATAAAGACATAAAGTAAGATTAATGAAATTCATATCCAAGCTCTAGCTGTAATAAATAACAGTATAATATACATAGCAAAATGTCAGTTGCGTTGAGTAAGGTCGAACGACAACGTGGAATTCTTAAATATCATCAAATATCATGAAAATGGATTATGACTGTATTTTCAACATTTAGGACTCAATGTTCGAGCCAGTAAGAAAGCTTGGCTAATTCACCTCCAGCTATTGCAGTTCCGAACGCTCATTCAACTCTCAACTGCATACAAACATGCCCATTTAAAATGTCACATGATTTTATGGAAATAGAGCAAAAATGTCTTTTTTATTGTCTGCTGTAACCGTTATAAATAAGTTTATTGCTGTCACGTTAAGCGACCGTTTTTCCTTTTCTCTTTTATTTATTACTCTGGGGAATAGCGTTTGTCCTTATTCTTTTCGTCTGCTGCTTAGTAATTGTAATCGAGCTTAATAACAGCCTTGCTTCCAGTGTTTACTGTTTATTTGTGAGTCGTATTCTTTTTTATTTTCTGCTATGGATAAATTACCTTTTACTCTACTTAGTCTGTCGTCATTGCGACTGTCTCTTACGAGAATATTAGTAATTATCTAAGAAATATAAAAATTATGATTAATACATTCAAACGTTGTATTGGTTGTCAGGTTTCTAATGATTTTGATATCTACTTACCAGATGAAAATTATTTTTTATCAAATCTTATAAATATAAATTAATATTTCGAGATTGTATTGTCCGTTAAAATATGTTCAAGGCTATCATTAATCAATTAATTAATTAATTAAAAAAACTATAATTACATACAATGTTTCACTCATTTGCTTACCAAACAAATTCAATGTAAATCGAAAGTATGAAGCATAAGGAACATAAAAATTAATATTGCCTACTTGTTTGTGTTCACTACTACCGGGCAAGCAGCTATAAACAGGTATAGAATGCGCCGACTATATAGTGACTTAAAGAAAATAAAGTTTTCATAAAAAAGCTGCATCCCAATATGCAAATCTGCAATACAAAGCGAGAGTGTCAACTGCAAGTCAGAGCCGAATTAAAATTTTTTTCACAGGCAATCGCGTTCGCAATAAAATTATCTTTATTTTATTATATATTTCAATAGGCAAGCAGATCAGTGCAATCACCTGTACAAACCTGCTTATACCTGCTTGTCCGGTAGTTGGGAACAGAAATAAGTAGGCAATATAAATTTTGTATATTATTGAGTATACTTTAGATTTCTATTTAATTCGTTTGGTAAGCCAACGAATGCAACATGTAATTCCAGTTTTTTAAATTAACTAAATAATTCATTAAGGATATAAGATTCGTTAAATAATAATTTTCATCTGGTACGGCGATGGGTGAAGGACCTCCCTTCGGATCTTAGACTATTTTAGGTTCTCGAATTACCAGGTTTTCAGGTGTTCGAGTTCTTATATTTTTATGTTTTTTGGTTTTCCTAAGGCTTAGGTTTACATGTTTTCAGGTTTTCTTGTGTATGTTTTCAGACTCTCGAATTGTAACGTTTCCAAGTTTTTAGATTTTTAAATTTTCGGGTTTTAAGTTCTGTCTTTCACATTTTCAGGCTGTGATGTTTCTACATTCTCGAAATCTCAGGTTTGTCACGATTTTTTTTAGGTTAGCTGTCTTTCGGGTTTTCTGATTCTTTTTTTAGATGGACTTTTGTAGTTTACAGATCTTCAGGTCGTCAAATTTATTTTCAGGTTTACAAATTCTCTGACAAAATATCTACTGCAAAAAGCAGCACTAAAAAAAACATATCTCATCCGATTTGACCGGTGCAACGAACAGGTAAACAACAAACTGATCCCGGTGGTATTACGTAATAATAGAACTTTATTCACTCTTTCGAGGTGGAATATAATAGTTGATACATAGAGAAAAATAAAAATACATTAAAAATAAAAATAAATCTATATTCCATGGTCAATTAAATCGACCATTTCCCTCTCCTTTTCTCGACACTTGTCCTCTTCCCCTTTCTCTACTGCTGCCTTTTCTCTTCCTTCTTCGTATCCTCGTTCAACAACTCTCGTGCCTTTTTCTTCGTTTCTTCCATCTCGATGCACTTTCTCAGATGTTCCATTGTTTCCCTTTTCTCCCAACACATTCTTTTTAACTTTTCCCATTTTTTCCTGGCCTCTGTTTCCTTCTTAAGTTCTCTCTATATTCTCCAATGCTTTCTTCTGTCCAGCTCTCCCGTACTGTCTTTACCCTGCCCTTCTTCTACTCCCTCTTTTCTCTTCTTTCCAATCTTATCTCTATTGGCATGTGATCTAATTCTGTTGTCTGCTGTACTGTCTCAACTGTATTGAACGCCTTCGCATTGCTTATCACATCATCGATTACTGTTGCTCCCGTATATCCCACGTACGTCTGATTTCCTTCCTCATCCCCTTCTTTATTTCCATTTGCGATGCTCCAGCCGTTTTCCTCTATCATTTTTAGCAATTCTTTCCCTTCTTTGTGACAATTCTATCTTTGGTTGTCTTCATTTTTGGTACCCTCCCTTCTTTTTTTTCCTGTCACGATTGCCTGCCCCCCCCTTCTCCCACTCTTGCGTTGAAGTCACCTCCCATTATCACATATTTATTTTCTTTACCTTCTACCTTCTCTTCTATATTTTCTCTCGTAGTGTGCATCTTTGTGCTGTATATCGTTAGTACTATGTATTTTTCTTTGTCTACTATCTTTCTTTCTATCAAACTTTCATCTTCTATCCCTCGTTTATCCTGCTCGTTCTCTCTTTGATCTCCTTCGTCTTCTAACCCCTTAGGATTCCTCCTCTTGGTCTTCCTTCCTTGTGTTCTTTTTTTGCAAAACTGTTCTTCCATACGCATTTTCCGTTTAACGTCTTTTCCCATTTTGCCCAATCTTTTTCTTGCAGCCATGTTTCTGTTAGACCTATTACATCGAATGTTTCTCAATCAAGAATTCTTCGTCCTTGTTTTTTAAACCTGCCACATTCCAGAATACCATTCTTATCTCTTCTTTCTTTTTCCCGTTTGTTGTTTTTGTTTTTCCCGTTTGTCGTTTTTCTTTTCTCCTTTTCTCGATTTTCCTGGCTTGTGTTTTTCCGTTTTCAAGGTTTTTTTTTTCTTCTCTTTCTCTCTGCTTAGTCTGTATTTTCCCAGCCTTTTTTGCACTCTATCCTCCAGTTTTTCTTTTCCCCTTTCTTTTCTGTTCATTTCTTCCATCTCTTTCTTTTCCTATTTTATTCTTTTTCCTTCCTGTCTGGTCTTGTTTTCTGTTTCCTCTGCTATGTTTTTTCTGTTTTTCCTTTTTTTCCTGTTTTATGGCTCCCATTGTCTCTCTTTCTTTTCCCCTTCTTAGTGTTCTCCTTTCTCCGTTCTTTTCCCTTCATTTCATCATCTTCTTTGCTTCCTCTTATTTCCCCTGTCTCTGTTCCATTTATTCGCCTTTTCCCATTATCCTTGTCTGTGTATTTTGGTCTCTCTTCTGCCTTAGCGAAACATTTTCTTTTCCAGTCTCATACTGTTGTCGTTCCACTCCCAATCTTCATTTTCTATTTTTGCCTTTCTGTAGCCTACTTGTATTCGTTCCCCTTCTTTTTTTTCTACTGCTTCTATCCAAATCTTTCCTTGTACCTCTCGCTCTGTTCTTGTTAAGTCATTCTCTATAAAAATTTTATTCTTATCTTCTGTTTCCCTTAGTACTTTCTTATTCTTCATTATTTTAATTTTGTCCTCCCAGTTCTTTAATTCTACCAGTGTAATAGTTTTCATTAGTTTTATCACATTTCTCACATCTACTTCTTTGATTATTTCTTTAATAAATGATTTTCTCTCGCTCGTAATTTCCTCTCCTTCTGTCTTTTCACTTTGCCATCCCTTGATTATTATATTATTCCTCTTTCTCCTTCTCTTTTCTCTTTCTTGTGTTCCCTCCAAAACCTCTATTCTCCCTTTTAGCTGTTTCTTCTTTCCTTCCTTTTGGACTTTTCTCTTAATCGTTGCATCTCTTCCTTAAATCCCTTGTTTTTCTTTCTTATTGTTTTTATTTCGTCTTGTATCTCTTGTAATTTTTTTATTACTGTATCCATCTCTTCTTCTCGCTGCTCTTCCGATGTCTCTTCTCTCTTCTTTTCTGGTGTTGTTTTTTACTTTTCTTGAACGCTCTTTCCATCTCTTTTTCTTCTGGTTCTTTTCTGTTCTTTCTCTTCTCTCTTCCTCTTTTTTCTTGTAGATATTCCTTTAGATTACCCTGACTTGGTGCGTGGCATTACGTTCATGTTACACACTTCAGCCTATCCAGAACATAGAACCAGACAAACATACTAACATATTGTGCAACTAGTGCGGCAAGTTGTAGATTGACCACGAAAGCGAAGTTGCTTGAGGGGGCAATCCACAACTTACCGCACGAGTTGGACATACTATTTTTTATTGCGAATGCGGAATAAATCCCAATATAAAATCCAGGGGCAAATTCAGTTTTCAGTAGTTTGTTTATCTGATTTTGCGTGTGCAAAGAATAATTTGCGTGCGAGAAGTAAACTTTGGGCACCCAAATTATCAAATGGGCAGTTACTTTTCAACCGTAACCAAGGTTACAAAGATATTATTTGTCTACATGAGCAATAAATAGTATATTGTGCAACTAGTGCGGCAAGTTGTCGATTGCCCACGAAAGCGAAGTTGAGCGCACGAACGAAGTGAGTGCGCTCATTCGCTTGAGGGGGCAATCGACAACGCCGCACGAGTTGGACATACTATTTTTTATTGCGAATGCGGAATAAATCCCAATATAAAATTGGACTCCAGGGGCAAATTCAGTTTTCAGTAGATTGTTTATCTGAATCGATTGCCCACGAAAGCGAAGTTGAGCGCACGAACAAAGTGAGTGCGCTCATTCGCTTGAGGGGGCAATCGACAACGCCGCACGAGTTGGACATACTATTTTTTATTGCGAATGCGGAATAAATCCCAATATAAAATTGGACTCCAGGGGCAAATTCAGTTTTCAGTAGATTGTTTATCTGAATGTGCGTGTGCAAAGAATAATTTGCGTGCGACAAGTAAACTCTGCGCACCCAAATTAATAAATGGGCAAACCGTTACTTTGCAACCGTAACCGAGGTTGCAAAGATACTGTTTGTCTACATGATCAAAAAAAAAAAAAAACATATTCTTTTTAATATTCTAGTATCTTGAAATATGGAGTTTTTTTTCTTTATTCTAGAGCAGTCGTGTAAACAATATTTTTGTTTTTCCCATTTGACGCACACATAAATAAGTTTTTCGGTGTTGGGAAACATGGACTTCCCAAAATGATCCCAGCAACACTGAGTGACTGTCCTTGGCCTTTGTTGATGGTAATTGCGAAAGCAAGACGCACTGTAAATTGAAGCCGTTTTCGTCCAGACGACTTTCACGTTGGTCGGGTGTCTCAGCTGCCCTTTTGGTTTTCATCTGCCTCAATTTTTTGGTTGATTTTCCAGCAGATGATTTTCCTTTTTTTGGCATTTTTAAGTGGTTTCTGAAATAGTAAACAAACCTAAGGCATTCAAAATACCCGAATATTCTTTAAGGGCTGATGATAGCAGTAGTGTTCTGCCGAAACAGGTTCCAATTGTAATTTTGCGCTTATTAAAGTTTGTGGAGTTCGACTTAAATAAAATATATTTAAATTTTAAGTTTTACTCAGCCAGGCGGATTCGAAACACTGATTGTGAGTCATAATAGATATTCCACCAGATAGGCCCTAGGACTTACTCTTGTAAAACTCCCATAGAGATCTGAAACCGATCACGGATGGGTTTTTAGCAATTTTTTTTTAGCCTCCTCCTGCAATTAAGTAGGCACAAGGGCCTGTACGAACACCTTGCATATACCCGGTGGCGTCCAGCACCACCTCCACTACCATCTGGATGCTCCACCCCATTCTTTTATGACTAGGGAAGAGTTGTTCTACCTGCGCCATAAGTTGGTCTCCTCTCAACTAACTGGTCAGTTTACCGAACCTCTTGGTGACTATCCGATAGCTATTTCCCCAGATGTCCAGATCCACCCCCGCCATAGTCTCTTTGACAAGCGTATGGCCTTCTTTAGTTCCCGCCGGTCCAGGAGGTATTGCATTCTGTTTTCTTCCTTCTAGTCATCCACTCTTCTGTTTTCTCTCATTACTCTCCTTTTCCTCGGACATTCTTTTCTCTTTTGAGGACCTTCTCACACGTTTCTCGCGTCCATCGAGCACTCTCCATCCTACGACTCTGCCAACCAACAGTCTCCGTGCTAAACTTGCCCCCAACAAGAATCCCCTTATTCCATTATTTTAGTAAACTTGATATCTTCTGAAAAACCCAGATTACATTAAAAGTAGGTTAAAACTCACATTTCAAGACAGTTCAGTCTAATTTTTTAAATTAAAACATGGGCATGTTTTACACTTTTGAACGACTAATTAACTCTCAAATTGCATAATAAAATTGAGTGTTGCCTATAAATGGAGATTTATGTAACGCAAATTTACTAGATTGAATAGCACTAATTTAAAGTGACAAAGCAAATTTACAACAATGGGACATTTTTTCGTACGCACGTTTGTGCATCGACAAGGTTAATCCAAAGCGTAAACCATCAAATTATAGCAAAAAGAGGAGAACGAATCTAATTAAAGATGCCTGTTTTCCAATTTCTGATCTAGAATTTCGCTTTTAGGGGAAATTGGCATGAGCAAGTACACCGTTCATTGCAAATTAGAGCCGGTCTTGAACTGAATTTCTTTTGAGAAAAAACCGAAGCAGTTAACTGACGACAAACTTGTGAACTATTTACTCAATAGATGAAGCGTGGAGTTCCCGAGCAATCAATAAGAAAGTATTAAGTTTTAATGATTGGTTAAAAATTTATATTGAATTCTAACAGAACACTTTTATAGTATATTATTATGGTTGTGTACATTCTTAGTAAACGGTTACAAGGAGCATGAAATTAGGGCGAAATTGGTAAACTAAGAAGGAAAAATTAAATGATCGTAAGATAATTGTGTTATTTTGGCAATCATGAGACAAGAAATTTATTTATCTACAACTGATTAATAATTGAGGTATTATATTTGCAGCTATGAATACTTACCTAGTAGTACGGCGGCGGAGAGAGCTAAATCGTTCATATTAAAGTGTAACCCACTACTTTGGTATAACTCAATAAGACATATATAGATTCGTTTGTTAAAAAATTTTGCATTTTGAATGGAAATTGACGACAGTGTGGGTTAGTCACGAGAAAAGTTATTCCAAGAAAACCGTGAAAATTGGCAAAAATTATTCCAATAAAATGAATGCTCATATCTTTGGCTCAATAAAAGGTAAAAATATGCGGTTTGTTTCATTGTAAAGCCCAGAATATTTACTTTAAAATGGCTAATTGGAAAATGGCGCGAACTTATGCTTTTCGGCCAAATTCTATTATTTAATGCAACGGCGCATGTTTTATTCATAAATTTTCTATATTCAAGTTGCTATAACTCGTATAGTGTAGTCTTTGTAGTAAAAATTTTCACATCAAAAACTGCAGAATTTTGTTGTCTCTAATTCACCTCAACTAATAATGTATCTATCTACAATAATAAATTTGCTACAATCGTGTTTCTGGGAAAATGTAACTTGCTTAGGCTACACTCTCGATCACCCGCCCGCACCCGGCTCCCGCCGCAAACGCCTATATGCTATACGCTATACTACCACCGAGCGCAATGAATTAAACTGAAATTAATTTTTATTTTTAACCAAATAAATAAAGTTTTTAAAATTAAGAATAATTCTTCATCGTCACTTATGTCTCTAACTATATCCTTATTTATACACTTCATTTGATATTTACACTATAGAACAAAACATAACCCTCACGTTTATTGCAAAATAATTCTATTGCTTGTCTAATCGCATGCGGTATAAGTGTTTCATTAATTAATTTCGGGGTTAAATTGGAACCATCTTTGATCCAGCCAAATTCCAAAGGATTCAACGGTTTAATGTGTTGAATCTTACTGTTTATCCATATCTGGACTTGATAATAGAATCTGAAAACAACATTTTAAGCTATAAGTATAGACCTAGTGAAGACGCTTCTCCAATAATGAGGTCCACAATAAAATTGACGAAGAAATCGGTAAACATATACATAAAAGGAAGGAAAAATTTGAGAATTTCCCTCGATTTCCATGGGATTCCCTGATCAGACCCTGACTTTTTGACAATGGAAGCACCTCAGGAGTATACCCTTTCAAATGAAGGAAGAATTTTGTAAATCGGTCCACAATTGACGAAGAAATCGGTGAACATACATGAAGTCGGTTAATGAAAGGGACCAAAATTTGAGGATTTTTCTCGATTTCCATCGGATTTCTTGATCCGATCTTAACTTTTTGGCAATGGAACCACCTCAAGAGTATACCCTTTCAAATGAAAGAAGAATTTTGTAAATCGGTCCACAATTGACGAAGAAATCGGTGAACATACATGAAGTCGGTTAATGAAATGGAGCAAAAGTTTGAGGATTTTTCTCGATTTCCATCGGATTCCCTGATCAGATCCTAACTTTTTGGCAATGGAACCACCTCAAGAGTATACCCTTTCAAATGAAAGAAGAATTTTGTAAATCGGTCCACAATTGACGAAGAAATCGGTGAACATACATGAAGTCGGTTAATGAAATGGAGCAAAAGTTTGAGGATTTTTCTCGATTTCCATCGGATTCCCTGATCAGATCCTAACTTTTTGGCAATGGAACCACCTCAAGAGTATACCCTTTCAAATGAAAGAAGAATTTTGTAAATCGATTCACAATTGAAGAAGAAATCGGTGAAGATACATGAAGTCGGTTAATAAAAGGGAGCAAAAATTTGAGGATTTTTCTCGATTTCCATGAGATGCCTCATCATATCCTAATATAGAAAATTTATGAATAAATCATGCGCCGTCGCAATAAATAATAGAATTTGGTCGAAAAGCATAAGTTCGCGCAATTTTCCAATTAGCCATTTTAAAGTAAATATTCTGGGCTTCATAATGAAACAAACCGCATATTTTTACCTTTTATTTAGCCAAAGATATGAGCATTTATTTTATTGGAATCATTTTTGCCAATTTTCACGGTTTTCTTGGAATAACTTTTCTCGTGACTAACCCACACTGTCGTCAATTTCCATTCTAAATGCAGAATTTCTTAACGAACAAATCTATATATGTCTCATTGAGTTATACCAAAGTAGTGGGTGGTTGAACGAATTTGACCCACCGGCCGCCGTACTATAGGTCTATTAAACACAGGCAGTCAGGCTGGGTTTTTAAGAATTCTTATTAACTGGCCACGAAATAATGAATAATGACAACTGTTGAAATTTTTTCTCAGTGTTTGGAAAGACAAATATTGTAGGAATGCATAATAGGACATAGGGCGCAATTCCTAAAAGTATGAGAGAGGTTAGGTTTTTGGAGTTTTTTGTTAACTTACCTTAAATCTTTCATTATCATATTGTTGACGTGTTTTACTTTTAGTTCAATGACTTCACCCATTTTTCTATATTATTGTATTTTATGAGAGTAATAAATAATTTTTAGATTGACATTGACATTGTAAATAAGTTAAATAGGTAACTCTAGATTCTTACTGTTTATACCACGAGTCTTCGAGAGTCTTTAAATTGATCATTATTATATCAAAGACAGTTAAGTGTGGTATCTTCTTTCAAAATATACGAGCAATATTGATCATAAAAGATCTTTTTTTTCGGGTTTTTAAAAAAAGAAAATTTTGGACTATTTCAATGCTTAAATGCGTTAGCTTCAGTGTATAAAAAATGGGTTACCATGGCTGTCTAAATTGTGGTAGAACGTAATTTACAGCTGTAAAGGCTAAAAATAATTATTACATAGTAAGTAAAATTTTTCTTACACGTATTAAAATTTAGCTCATGGTGGACACATCATTGGATTATATCTTTAGATTTTGGATCGTTGTCTTTTTGATATTGATAGTTCTGCCAATTGTTTATAATGGCATATTACACATACATATACTTACAAGATAAGATTACACCAAAACTACAGTCCACCCAACAATTAACAAAAATTGTAAAATTAATTTCATAAGAAATGAACTTACAACTAAGATATATCGGGTTGTAATGATCATCATTAGCATTAAGAAAAAATATAATTCAGGCTTATAGTGGAAAATGAAAATTTATTTCTACACAAAACTACTTCTTCAAATACAACCTCCCGGTGCCTGCCTTACGGCCTGCCAACGTCAAAGCATACTTTTGATTCAATTGTAAGTTAATGGCTATCTCAATGGCATCTCAACGTCAGATAATAGAACCTTGATCGATTTTTACGCCGTTGATCCGAATGGGTTCTAGTAAATTCTATCTATCAACTATATGTTCCCTGGTGAGAAGTGAGGCACGAATAGGAACTTCAGGAGTTCATGCTGAAGCATTTTTCAGTGCAATGTCCTGTCCGGAGTGCAGTCAAACGAAGAAATTGATTGTTCATTGATTCAGAAATTACTTTCTACGACCTTCGTCAGGTCTGCTATCATATTCACGAGTGTTGCAGAACTATTTCTATTGAAGATTAATTCTATTGAATTTAAGACATCTTGTTGGGGATGACCTTTTTGGAGTATTGTTATCGCTCTGACGGCTTCGTCGTGACATACATTCTCAAAAAAACAAAACAATTGTCTGGATCACTTTTGGTGGTAGAAAACTACTTTTAATCAGTTTTTTTCCCTAAAACACCAAAAACAATTTCATTACAACTGCCAACGCACGTTTTGCCAACATTGTTGGCATCATCAGGGCGATGAGTAAACTCTTCAGTTTCGCCCTGATGATGCCAACATTGTTGGCGAAACGTGCGTTGGCAGTTGTAATAAAATTGTTTTTGGTGTTTTAGGGAAAAACTGATTAAAAGTAATGACATACATTGCCAGAAAAATTTATAGCTTCCATTTTGTTAATTAAAGTATCCACCTTTAAACACACTAATGTGGTTCCACGAACATTCAGCTCTGAATAGAAGTTTTTCTGAATTATATAAAAAGCAACAAACATGTAACTTTTTTCATCAGTAAAACCAGAATTATGTCTACAGTTTTAGAAGAAGGGATTTTTTAAATCAAAATTAATTCACTGTTGGGTGGTGTGTACTTATAAATATATTTTTTATTATGCCTATTTATTTGCAATCTGTAAGTTATCAGACAAGCAAATGTGTTGACATTGGTTTTAACAAGAAAGAGAGAGAGAGCGAAGTGGCTTTTCTATGCTGTCAACCCGGACGAAAATAAATTTAGACGTTTTTAGGTCCTTCAGATGTTTGCCGTCGTTGCTCGTTTTAAGGTATTGAACCGTTTGCATTTTGTTCTTCAGTTTGGTCGCAAAGGCGTAAACGGTGCTGGATGTTGGTGGTGGTTGAATTTCCATATCCACGAAGCGTAAAGTGTGAGGCACGATAATCTAACACCTATAAAACCGGGGCCCATTGCCTCAAATTGATGCACAATGAGAAAGGTTCAGGGTTGTAAATCAACAGGAAGCGGCAACGTCTTTGAATTGCTTGTTTATTGGTGGATGAAACGGACCGGACTCGAAATTTCTGGGCCACAATTTATTTTTATAGCAGTACACATTTAACTGAAATTTGACCTGTGCGTGTGATTATTATTTTCTCATTTTATAAATTATGCTTTCGATGAAGAAAGTATTTCAAGTTATTTTTCAGTCTACTTCCGCTGTTTATTGTTTATTGAAAACTATAGGGACATGTTTCGGGCCTATATAGGTCCATCTTCAGCCTTACTAACACGTGGACAAAATTAAAAATTGTATAAGAAAATGATGTAAGAACTTTTCACATTAATAAAAATAGGTACACGAAGAAACGACAGGAAGTTGGGGGTGTTTGAAAGACCAAACTTCAAGATCAGACTCTTTCTTCTTTCTTTTCGCCTATCCTACTCCTTGCTTCAGTATCATCCTCCAGTCTCTTGATTGTCTAATTGTTAGTATCTCTTGGAAGCTTTAATTTAAGAATTTAACCAGTAATCGTTCTGTTTAGTTTGCTTAACAGTCTTTTCTTTTCTCTTTCAACAACCGGCCCGTCGTTTGACTGTTTTGGCAAAGTTGTAGAACTAAAAAGATACTGAGGTTGTTGATTGTATAAAGAAGGGAGTTTCATTACTTTTTTTAGTCCTATGTTTAATACTGCTCTAAATAATACTTTAGAATGAATAAAGAAAAAATATGGATTCTACGAATACATGCATACAATAATAAGAAAAAGTATACAAGGTGAACATACCTGCCATTCGCACCCACTTATTACCAATAAATAAATAATAAAGCGTGCACATAAATTGCATTTCCGCGATATGGTGTTATTACTTCTCCCTACATAAATCATTTTTGCCTCCAATTTACTTCGTTCTCCCATAAATTAATGTTACTCATCTTTCTCTCAATAACGATCGCAAAATCTGTGAGTGAAGACTAAAAACCGAACCAATAATCCACAATCATTGCAGCCGTGTTACGTTCAAATGACACCTTTACTTTTACTTGTGGTTTCTTAACAATCAATGTTGGTCAATTGTTCCCAAATTTATCTCACTTTTGTACTTATAGCAAATTGTTACTTTCGTTCCATATAGAATGAGCGGCTTGTCCGTGCTCCATTACGCCACTTTTAAAATTTAATGCAATCTTTGAACATTCATGCAATCGATGCATGGGTAAAGATTAGAACAGAACGTGCTGAGAATACAGAAAGACCTTTTTAATTTACACCTGTACTTGAACTTATTCCGATGTGTGCTAGAATCACCGGTTCAGTGTTTGAGAGAAAAAGGAGAACAAGAATTTGATTGAATGAAGTGAGAGTGATACTAACAGTAGTTTTTTTATTCGGCCTTCCAGCTTTCTAGAATGTCATTTTTGTCATTTTACCGGTAAAAGGCGATCGTTTCAAGATTAGTGCAATTTTGTTCGTCGTTCCTTTTGTTTCACTTAAATGTAGATAGCAACTGTCATTCCTATTAATTAGCGATTTTCTTTTATTTTTCGACGTTCATTTCACAAAATCCCAATATAGCTAATTACACATCTTGTTTGCAATAGCTATCATATCAAACAGCTTATAATTAAATTCCCAAACTACGATTAACTTCCATGTGCCATCCGGAATTGAACAAATCGTCGAACTACAATACCATCAAGAGATACATTCAAAAGCTCTAAAAGCTGGAACTTGATCTCATTGTGAAATATATAAATGTCACAGTTGATAACGAAAAACAATAGTGAGTGATATTTCCTTTCAGCTAAAGGATTACCCAATTCTGACCCGATTCGATCAATGACTACATGAAGTTACATACATGTAGCGTAAAATATTACTCGGTTTACAACAAATTACAGCTGGAGCTTGCATACAATTACAAAATTGATTATCATTATTCTCTAGAATGCGACTCTCACGATGAGGTAATTGAACCTGGATAGAATCAATTAAATACTTTAACTTCTACGTTAAAATCTGTCACGACGTTAATGACAAAATAAAGTACATACCTCCAAACAATATTTATAACGAGCTCATTCAAAATAAAAACATTTTGCGAGACTAAATTACGTGTTGTTGGATATGTGCTTAAAAAAATGGTTATGTAATAGTTTTCTTGCAAACCACATAATAGGCCTTCGTTTGATAAAAAATTAGATGGTTTATTTTAATTTTCGACGATGACTAGCTGCTTTTTTGTGTCTTGTCGTATTTTATAAAAAACTATACAGCTGCTCTTAAGATGTTGTTTAATAACCTAACGATTTATTTATTTTTAATAATAGTAAGATTTAAGAGTTTATACTGTCACTTTGGATCATCCAGAAGAATAAATGCAATTATAGCCTCATGTTCACTTTGGATGTTTTTGCACTTTCAACTATATTATGTCATGTAGAGGTTGTCACAAGTCTTCGATTCTTCGCGAAAAAACTATTGATATACCACAAACCCTGTACGTATTTTAGTACAAGGATTTTCCCAAAAACGTAGTATTAGATTAAAAATTGTGTCAGTGTTACTCATGCAAAGAGAAATAGACAAAATTTACTTTTTAAATTACATAATTGAATATGCAATAATTTTGACGCCATATTATAATAAAAAATAATTATGTATAGCTATGCTTTACTACTTATTAGATAATTTATATTTTTCTTATATTTTGATATGTTAGGTAATACAGTATATGTAGCCAAATAAGCCCATAAGAAACTAAATTATAAAAAAATACACTTGGAATAGAACTGTCAATACCTACCTGCAGAAGTTAGAAATGACTTACTCTGCTCCACAACAGTGAGTCCAAAAAAAACATCAAAGTAGAAACCTCTTATGTCAGCATACCTTAGGTTTACTGGTCTTTGACGAGGTAATAGTACTGATAAATTTGTGTCCGTTGACACGTCATTAATCCCTATAAACAACACAATAAGCGCTTGTCGGATACCGTGACACAATGAATAATTTCGTGCATTATTAGACCAAACAATATCGAAATCGGTCTGTTTGTCTTACACCTGTTGCACACTTAAGTGTTTATTCAGATAGACGTTAATATAATTTATAAATTCGATCGTGCATCGATTTCTTCAGTCCTGATTTATTACTCCTGAAGCACGATTCACTAGAGATTAGTAGCGAAAAGTGCCTGAAGGTGTACATTGTTCCCCACAAAGATATTATCTCATTTTAATAAATTAAAAATTAATAAAATCATTTTTTTAAATATAGAATCTGCAAAATAAATAAGACAATTAAGTGGAAAATATCAATTAATTAAATAAGGGTGTGACACGAAAAAGAAATCATCTTTTTAATTAAAAATCCGTGTCACATTCTACGCAGGATCCTTATTTTCAATTGACATTTTCTACTACTAGTACTATTTTACATAGTTTAAATATTTTGATGTTAACGATGATATTTTTAACACTTTTAGCTCTCTGGCTAAAAAAATATTGACAGTAATAAGATAACATAATGATCCGGAAACAGATCGCCACTTTTGAAAATCGTTCAAGCGCTGTTTGCGCTCAATATTTGTACAAATCTTATGATATTGTGTTAAGGGGCATTTCGCAAGGACGAGCAACTAGTGGGTGAGAGTGATCAAAAAGTTCGAAGTGTGACTTAAACAAAAATCCAAATTAAAAAAAAACGTCTATATCTCGAAAACGGATATATTTAGGGGGAAACTGATGGTACAGGCAGCATTTTCGTGTCAATTTACATCAGATACTGTTAGTTTAAAAGCCTTTTGAGACAAAAAATTTTTTTCGGTATTTTCAAAATTTACCCCTTTGAGGTTAAAAGATTTTCAATTTTTCGTTATTCCTCTCTTACTTCTAAACTATTAGACGTATTGCCACGTAACCCCGAACATAAACAGATTTTGTCGTCCTCTTTCGATTGGTGCCCTCAAAAACGTCCTATCTTGCACGGTTCGCTTGTAAAAAAAATCCAGAAAATACCAAAAAGTTGCCCAAAATTTTCGGTCTTTGGGTGACAGCTTCGTCAAATGACGCATTAAAACCCTTTTGACATACTCATATTAAAGAGAATTTTAAGACAAATACGCTGATACCAATAAATCATTTCATTGAGCTTTAGTTTACAAAATATGAGCGAAAATATTTTCGGAACTTCCCGAACTTCACGAATTTTTTGCAAGTGCCAAAACTTTAGAACGCGTTGCACCGTTGGATTCAGGAGGTCGACTTCTATCAGAAATAAAACTATTTTTAAAGCGCTTGGAAAAAATTTCAAAAAACGTCTACATCTCCAAAAGGGCTATATTTAGGGGGAAACTGATGGTACAGGCGGCTTTCTCGTGTCAAATTACATCAGATAGTGTTAATTTAATTAAATCGAAAAGAATAGACTCCTCACATTGCAAAATTTTATAAAATTATCAGTCAACGAATCAAGTAAGATACCAACCGATCTATTAAAAAAATTGGTGTAATTGAAAGCGTAATACTAGGTAGGAATGAATATTTCGGGTTTGGGACATTTTCAATGCTCATTTCCAGTTTTGAGCATTTTATTCGGACACTGTCCAAATTCGTATTTTGTGATCATCACCTTAAAACGTCGTGTGCATAGTTGTATTTGCGCTTCCATCTTCAATAATGTAGCAAACAATAAGAAAAGACTATAGACAAGGCGATACGCATGTCTCTTGGTAGGTTTTAAATTCGTAAGTGTCAATAAAATGGTGACAAAATTTGAAGATTATTGATCAGTAATTAAGAATACAGCGATTTTTATAAATCTACACTGTAAACATGGGGTGAGAGAAGCGCCTTAAACTTGACACGAAAAGTTTAATAATACAGGGTCTTCATAGATGATTGACACATCCAGTAGGCTGTGGACGTCAAAATTCCATCTAAATATAATGTAAATTTTGTTTTCCACAGGCAACATGATGTAGACCAGATTTTATATTTAGTAGTGAATATTATTGAGCGAGATTGAACTTATTCTTGCAGTCTTGATTTTGGTGTTACAAAAAAGCAAGACCACTAATCAAGACCGAGATCAAAACCATTTTGCATTTTGCTCGCAAGTGTTGAAGCTACATATATCAATTCGAGCGTGTAAGAACGTTTTCGCACGTGTTGCACACGATACTTTTTCTACGTGTATGTTCATCCTTTTTCTGTAATAAATAATTAAAATATTAGTTGAACAATAATTATTAAAAATTAGAGGATTAATTTCTTCATCCGTTTCACTAAATTTTTATCACATATATCAGATATAGCGTTATCAGGATAAACGATCACGTGGGTAATTTGATGCTTTACACGCACCTGCTGTTGACATAAGCACTTTCGTGCACTTTACATGCATACTTTCAAACATTTAATTTGACACTTTCGGACAGGGAAATCAATGGCGAAAATGTCAGTTATAGGCGTCGAAACAAATATTTGCAAGCTTAGTTCAATTACAATTTCTTCTTCGCTTATTGAAATTAATTGTGTAACCTTTATTAAAGTTTCTCTGACACCATCAAGTTCGAGGTGATGGTTTCTATTTTATTAAGTGACCACCGCGCAGGACATCTGTTCAAAAGTAGTCAAAATTTAATGTGTTCAACAACGGTGACATAACTATAAAGATGCAAATAATTTAATTCATTCGCCATATGTTTCTTATTTTACTAGTTTATTACAATATTATGGTCTTACTTTCAGATTTACACTGCATAAAATTTACTGCTTAATGATCAGTATGTACTTTACAGTTGAACTGAACGAATAAATTTAGGGATATGAAATTTTTGTACATGGATTAAAAATTATACAATGAAATATTTTTACACCTTAACGAATACTACTTAAGGACGCGCTGGCAAAGTGGTGGGGATACGCAGTTGAAAACAAATCTAAACAAGCGTTGGGCGTTTGTACAAATCTTAAAAGATAGATATGATATGTACTCCTTTTTGTTTTTATTTGAAACAAAAAGGATGGCTCAAGGCAAAAACCAATCTTGGTGGCTTAATTCGCTTGTTTAATATGCAAAGAAATATTGAAATAAATGAAAATTTAAAATTTTTAGTTATGAAATGGATTGAAAATATCAAATTGCCGTCTCCATACTTTTTTATAATTACCAACAAAATTTGAAACCAATCGGCACTAGGTAAAAAAGGATATTTAAAAAAATGGGTAATTTTAACATGCGTTAGTGAAGACTCAGACCCCTCCATCGCCATGTGATTGCTTGAAACTTCAAGACTTTTCACATAGGTGGTGCACCCGACGATTGTCAAGTTACTAGATTCTGGTAACTTTAATTGTCATATTGTCATTTGTGTATGTTTAAAATTTGTAGGTCTGGAACAAAATACCCGAAAAGTGTGTTTACTTACGAATAACAAATCAACGTATTGGTTGCAATACTTAGATCATAAAAATTGGTTCAGCCCAAAGGGGCCCCGTGAGCCCCCATGAAACCCAAGAGGGTCCCCATGTTCATGTTTTAATAGTTATTTTGCTATTCGGGGCGGAGACAAATCAAACAAATCAAAGATCATAAAAAGCCGTTCTTGAGTTATAAACCCAAGGGGGGCCCCTGGGCCCCACGTCTATGTTTTAATATGTAGTTATTCTGCTGTTCGGGGCGGAGACAAATTCAACAAATCAAAGATCATAAAAATTGGTTCATCCCAAGGGGACCCCCTGAGCCCCCATGAAACCCAAGAGGGCCCCCATGTCCATGTTTTAATAGTTATTTTGCTATTCGGGGCGGAGACAAATCCAACAGATCAAAAATCATAAAAAGCCATTCTTGAGTTATAAACCCAAGGGGGCCCCTGGGCCCCTTGTCTATGTTTTAATATGTAGTTATTCTGCTGTTCGGGGCAGAGACAAATCTAACAAATCAAAGATCATAAAAATCGGTTCAGCCAAGGGGGCTCCCTGAGCCCCCATGAAACCCAAGAGAACAAACTTTCTTTACTTTTTTAATTTCTAAAATATTTGCCAATAACACCGAAACTAGCCGACTCTCTCTGAAGGTGGTCACCGTAAATGGCCGACACTGCGACACTCAAAAATCTGCTCAACAAACAAATTGCAACAAATACCTAAACGATACCACGGCTTTAATTTATGCACGGCCATGCACGGGCTTTATGGTGGAGTTCCATGGTTTTCTTATTTATTTTCATACCATTACCACCCTCTATGCCTTTTTATGCAAACCTTCAAATGAACGTTGTCCATGCTAAACCAATATGCACCCCCCACCACTTTGTCGGCGCGTCCTTAAATTACACAGTAATAAGTTTTGTATTTCAACAACATGTGAAAGAATTAATCCGTTAATAGCACCACCAAAAGTTTTTCTTTATATTTCGGTATACTTTTTGGCTTTTTCTCACTACTACATACTAGCAGTTACACTACTAATCTTGGCTTGTATTAAGTTTATCTAACCGGTGGTGGCAGACCCTGAAAGTTCTTCACGGTCTTGGTATGTCGTTAATAAAATTGTTTTTTGATGTCGAAACATCTTCAACGAAGTTTAGTTTTTTATATATTTTTAGAACATTGATATCAACATACAAAGGGTGCGGTCGGACATTGACATCCAAGCCCTCTTTAAGTATATTTAATTAGTAATTTCCCTTAAAACACCAAAAACAAATTTAAAATTTATTACACCAACGCCCGTTTCGCCAACAATGATGGCATCATCAGGGCGATGGTAATAGTATATTGAAACAATAGTTTTGTAAAACTTATATTAAGAAACGAGTTCAGGTTTGCAGCACGACTGCCGTAGGCAGGAGTGCCTGTAAAGAACGAGTGCTCTTAAGTTTTACAAAACGAGTTTTTCATGTTATTTTTCCTAATTTTTATATTAATTTCATTTGTTTTTTAATAAAATCAATTTTGGTAATCTAGAATTTTTTTTTAAATTTTGATTTTTCTGTACCTGACGTATACTTGAGATGACTTACATGGAACCTTAACCACAAAATCACACTGACATTTCGTTCAGTGCAAGGTTCAGTGTGTCTAACCAATGGAAACAAAAATTGTAGATTTTGGGTGCGTTAAAATGAGTGCGTTAATAGCTTTGTTACAACAGCAAATTAAGGAAACTAATATTACCGTTCTATATATACGCATCCCGTACCGTTCAAAAGTGGGAATAGTACGGAAGTGGGGATAGGTCCTCTGTCGCTATTAAAAACACAATTCCAATTCTTATGTATTTCTAGACTTTCGTAAATGTCTAGAAAATTATAATTATTTACAGGTTTAACTAATTTAATGAAAGTTTTGTCTATGTGGTGGTCATGTTCAAAAATATGTTGAGCAACCCTTGACTTTTCGAATCTACCAAATCTCTGATCAGCAATGTGCTTGAAGTTGAAATCGATCGTCGTGTTTGTCTAATACATTTTTGATTACAATCTTTATAATTTTGTCTTTTGGGTTGCCCAAAAGACATTGTAGACTAGTCCCAAAAGTGTGAATCACTTTTAATTTTACTCCACTGAAGATTTTTGCCAAGCCCTTGGTGATCAAGGAGGCATAAAGAGTTGTCACAATTTGTGACTTCTTCTTTTGATCCGTTTGCAAAGTCGAAGACAATTTCCTTAAAATTAGTCCTATTTATAAGTTTATGGATAACATTACTGTGAATCCCATTACACCTGGCTATCTGCCTTAACAATCCCGGTCATTCTATTGAACATCTTCTTCCTAGCCATCTTCTTCGGAATACTTCGTCCAAATAACGCCGCACATAAAGGGTGGTGGAGTCCTATCCTGTTGCAACAAGTTCATTTATTAGTTCATCAGAGAAATACACAATCATTTTGTACCAATTCAGAAGTTGTCAACTTTGTATTGTCATCTCCATAATTTTTTCTTAACTTCCGATAACATAAGACAGCTCTGTCAATTTTTTGAAATTTTACAATTTTGAACTTTAGCGCCGTTTTAAATATTTTTTTCCTTATGTAACCTTAAAATTATGTTCCCATTAAAAAAATATTGATGACGTCATAACCGTCAAAAAAAAACTATTGAAAATAAATTAGTATACGTTTCTGGGGTTCTCTATAATTAATCCTACCATATTATTATGCTTTTTAAGATTTATTTCTAGTGCAAATACTAACTGAATTTATTCCTTACTTAATTTTCACACTCTATATGAACGGTATGTAGCATGTAATGTTAGTTACTCATCGCTCTGATAATGCCAACATTGTTGGCGAAACGGGCGTCCGTCGGTCTAATAAATTTTAAATTTGTTTTCGGTGTTTTAGGGGAAATTACTAATTAAAAGTAGTTATCTACCACCCAAAGTGATCTAGACAATGGTTTTGAAGCCCTCTTTAAAGGAACCAACTTTTTGAATTGCAGCCAACATTTTTGGTAGTACTGCATTAGTAGGTACAGACACGGAGATACCGATTTCTTATATGGATATCGATATGTAAAAAAAATCTTAACTTCAGTATTTACTATTTTTAAATTGATATTGATTGATAAAAAATACTTTACTAAAATGGTTATAGCCCAAGTATCTGAATTGACCATGTCCCTAACTTTTTTCGAACAGTTTATTTATACATTATTCATTTTGGTTTGACTGACCAACATTTATAAAATAGAATTACCATCATTGTAACAAAAACTTCTTAGGGCATGATCTTAATTCATCAATCAATTTCATTCATCCACCACTATTTTTCTATAATTTGTAATGCAAATAAAAGGTATGGAATGCTAAAGGATTTTTCAGAATTTTGAACAGAATTTTGGAAGAGTCCTCAAAACTCTTGAAGAACCCTTAAGAGGCCGTGAAGAGTTTTAAAAATTATGAATAAGGAGTAATGAAGAATTTTGAAGCGTCTTGGGAAATCCTATGTAATCGTGAGGGATCCTGAATAATCTCAAAGAACAGCGCTAAATAAACCAGAAGGAATTAAAATTTAAATATTATATCTAAGTCGAACTCCACAAACTTTAATAAGCGTAAAATTACAAATGGAACATGTTTCGGCAGAACACTACTGCCATCATCAGCCCTTAAAGAATATTAAAAATTATAATCTCCGCCAAAAAACAGCGTTTCATGAAATAACGCAGAAAAAAATAGCGCTTACAAAACAACGCTGGACAACATAGCGCATATTGTATGGTATTGGAATGGCAACCATTTTTAAATTTGGATTGAACACGAGAGTGAGTTCTAGGTGTTTTTAATGAAAAAAAAAAAAAAACAAATGGTTGTTATTTCTCGTCCATTTAGTCAGTCGATGAGTATAGTGGACAGGGCGGCCCACCCGCCCACCGCACTCATAAACGATGCCAAAACCATACGCTTTTTAGTCACTAACAAACCTTATATCAATAATTAGAATTAGTCCAATTTTAGATTTACACCAAAATATATACTCAAATTTACTTTTTTGACTGAATGGTTGACAAACTGGTTCTGAATGACAACCATTTTCATATTGTATCCACCAAAAGAGATTCATATCGAAATATATATACATATACTCAAATTTACATTTTTGACTGAAGGGTTGACAAACTGGTTCTGAATGACAACTATTTTCCTTTTGCATCCACATTTCGTTTCTTGTATTTCACAATTGTTCTTTGTGACTAAAAACCGTTGCGTTCATGGCTTTTTATATTGTTTAAAAGCTGATGATGGTAGTAGTGTTCTGCCGAAACATGTTCCATTTGTAATTTTACGCTTATTAAAGTTTGTGGAGTTCGACTTAGATATATTTCAATTTTAATTTAAATTTACTCCACTTGGATTTATCAACATTCTTCTGGTTTTAAACCAGAAGGACTTTGAATACACTTGAAAGTATTGAAAGCTTCGGAAATATTTTGAGGGATTATTTATTAAGCATCTTACAGAATCCGGAAAATCGTTAATAATCATGAATAATCTGGAACAGCCCTAAAAAAATCTAAAAAATCCTAAAGGGTCGAAAATAACCTTGAAGTGGAGCTGAAGAAGTCTTAAAAATTCTGAAAAATTAGGGAATACTGAAATTGTAACAAATCCTGAAGGCTGTAAAGTAGTTCTGATAGATCCTGAGGAATCTCACAGAATAATCCTTTAGAGTCTTTAAATTCCAAAGACCTTCTGAGTCCTAAACCTTCCTGCTGAGCCCTGAAAAGTAATAAGGGCTCATTTTGCTTGCACTAGAAAATTATCGATCTTGAGAACTCTTGAAGAAACCTGAAGAGTATTAAAGTACTAAACTATCCTGAAGAAGAAAACATTGAAGCATCCAGAGGTAGTATGTAGAGTCCTGAAAAATTCCAGATGAGTCCCAATAATTAAAACTAAAAATCCTTAAATTCTCTGTTTGCTACTGAAACAGCTCTTTTTGTTATAAGTACCTAAAATACAGTTCTTGCGGACGAATCGTTTCTGTTCCGGTTTCCGATGAATCCGCAAAAACTTTTTATGTACTAGACGTAAAAACAAACAATGTTTTTTTTGTTATAGCTCCCCAAATTATTTTCATATATTTCATTGTGATTCTTGAAGTCGACATTTTCTTTCGACTTTTCGCGTATCCCCCAAATCGGCACAGTTTTTTCAAGCCCCCTTGCTGGCCTTCCGTTATACCTAATATACTCTAATATATCATGGTAAACCCATTTCTGGTTCCGAAAACTTTTCGAAAACAAATTTGGCACCCTCAGAAAACGGTCTTTTTTTTAAGAAAATTCTTTTTGCTCAAATCGATCGGTAAATAGCTATTTAATATATTTAATAAAAAATAATCCGCAAGAGGTTACTATCACAACTTTGAAACAAATGGGCCCCTAAAATTGTAATTTCGAGGAGCGTGTACAAAAAAATTCTAAATAGTCCTAAAAATGAGGAGATCTCGAACAATCTAAAAGAGTCCTTAAGTGTGCTGAACAGTCCTGTAAAATTACAAAATTCAAAAGTTTAAATTTTCAATATTGTTGAGGAAACGATTTCTGATGATAATTTTTTTGGAATCCCTCCTTGTGAGTGACGTAAGTTTCTTAAGATATTATTTTCTAAGGTTTCCAGTTTGTCAGTTTTCAGTGTCTCAGGGCGTTTTTTTCTCCAGGTTTTAATTTCTCACTTTGTCAGATTGTGAGTTTATCAGGTTTTCAGTTTTCAAGTTTTAAATTTCAATCAGCAGATAGTAAAATTTCAAGGTTCATAGTATCTTACGACTAAAAACGAGTCAAGTTTCAATGAGCACAGAATAAAATATCTAGAGCATAATTTTAGTTACATGATAATTTTTTCCCGTTGTGGTTCCAAACAAAGTACCGGAATTGCCTTTAACAGTTGTACACAATAATCTTGGGAAATATAATTTGAAGCTGTTTGAGCAATGGAACAAATATTACCGTTATTGAATTCATTAAATTAATATTCGCACTGAAACAACTATGCAGTACTAATTTATTGTTTTTTTAATTTTCAGCAAATCATAACGCTTCTCGCTGTAATCGGCCTACAGGTCTCCGAAGGGGCCACACTACCAAAGTCAAAACGAGGTTCCCTTTATGGAGACTACGCTTTTGCGGATTCAACACTTGGCTATGCAACCGACCTATCTTATCAACCTTCAGGATGGAAAGGTACCCCTCATACTTGGAAAAAGGGAAAACTTAAATAATTATTTTCAGTGTCCACAAATGACTTCAACCTCAACGTTGATTTACCACCACCACCGCCACCACAAAGACATTCACCTCACCAATCTCACCATATTGCCCCAATAGGGATCATCTCGAACTCGATAGACACCAAACCGGTGCTAGAAAACCAAGAATACATCCCTTCACAATCCACCGGCACAGCAGTGCTTCCCCCAATGCCACCACCCGCAGTTCCGGTGAACGCAGTGGCGTCCAACATTCCATCATCCAGAGGTGCCGTGTTTCTTGGGTCTGGATCGCTTGGAGTTGTACACCTAGGAAATGGCGCTTACGCTCTCGGATCCGGTTCTATAGGATACTCAGAAAATCGTTCACGACCTAGACCGGCAACAAACCTGCCAGTGTTGCCCCCGATTCAAGCCGCCCCTCATCTTCTTCCAGCAGCTGTTCCCACAGCTGTCCCTCCACAGCCTGTACCCGCCCAAGCTTCATTTATTCCCACAAACGTTGATTTTAATCATCCTTTGTTTAAC
Organism: Diaperis boleti; assembly: GCA_963583935.1. Classification (NCBI taxonomy): domain Eukaryota; kingdom Metazoa; phylum Arthropoda; class Insecta; order Coleoptera; family Tenebrionidae; genus Diaperis; species Diaperis boleti. Next base: position 19,788,610 of record OY757246.1, on the reverse strand, counting down.
GTCCGTCCGGTTCCTCAGATTGATCAAAATGGGTACGAGTATTTGTCGCCTGACAGGGTCGGGTTCGGATCGCCTAATCCTCCAAGGCCTCTGAGAACGAGGCAACAGTTCGCTACACCTACCACACTGCAGGTGCAACCCCAAGTTCCACAAATTCCTGCCAATTTCCAATTTTCTGTGCCTTTGCGGTCGCATCACGGTCTAAGTGGCGTCCCTGCTTTCACATAAGTTAGATATTTTAATTTATTTGGAACATACAGAGTGTTATGGTAACGATTAATTGGTAATTACGAGTAACACGTGCAAGTTCTTTTCTCCATTATTAATACGTTTTCTGTAAAATAATGTAAACGTAAATGAAAATTATATTCAGATCCATAACACTCTGTGGGTATAATTTTTATTTAGCTTAATTCGAAGCCTAAGACTATAAATTGGGAGAAGCAAAGTGATAAATGAATAGGTTATGACTCCCACTAATGTAGTTACCTGTCATACCTACTAAGTATTGTTGTAAAGTATAGTATTTATTTTAATGACAAAACCTCTAGCACAAACTGTAGAGGAGAGCTATATTTTATTAATGTATAATTTCGTTTTTATAATAAATATTTTCACATTGCTGGTGCAACTATTTTTAATTCCCGGAGACATTAACCTTTCAGCTACTCGTTATCCATTACGAAAGGGTCATGAGTCATGACAATGAATTTATATTCCAGTAAAATCGAACGAAAGCGGCAAATTGCTAAAAAGAAAGTAACCACGTCAGTACTGATACCTTTGACACACATTTCTTTTATAATAATGATTTGTGCTCTGCATGCTGTGACACACGAAATGTTGCCGCCCGAGTTCCTGTTCTGCCATATGGGGTCTTGTTTCTCCATTTCATAATTTGTAAGGGAGCTTGTGCATACGCAGTGTCGAAAGTCACGGATAAACGGATTAGATAGGTAATGCATGTTTCCAGACTGTAGCCGAGGTAATTAATGTTTAAACATATTAATATTTCTCGTCAATGATGCATCTACCTACTTTGCATGTCATGAATATGGATATTTACAAAATAAAATCTAACACCAAGTAACATAAATATAAGGTAATTTCCATTGAATATTTTCACAATTAATTACCTTTACGAAAAGAGAGTTAAGAAATCTGCCATCTGAAATCAGGCCAATTTTTGCTTAAAATTTGTTAACTATTCCATAAATAAAGTAATAAATATTTGCTGTAATAACTATGTATTTACCAAATTTTTTTCGACCCAATTTGACCTGAGGAGTTTATTTCATAATGTCTAAATCGAATGTACCCACAACAAGGATGATGAATGCAAATGACTACAATTAACACGTCGTTCATATTTAAATATTCGTAATTAAAATCTCACTTAATAAGTGGTAATTAAAACGTGGCGATTGACCAACAAGCAGCGTGAGGTATTGATTATTACGCTTTAATCGAACAATAACAAAAAATAGAACACACGAAAGTAAACCTCTGAAATCGATGGCCACGTAAAACCAATATTTATAGGAGCGACGGATAATTTATTAATTAAGCTTGCATTATTGACTAACTATGTAGGTGTAACTGTAACTAGTCCTTCACGTTGTAAATTAAAAATTAGTTCAACGAAAATAAGTATTTTGCATGATGTTGGGACGAATCAACTTTTAGGAGAAAACAGAAACACCCCAGCCATATAATATTTATTAATAAAGTTTCCACAAAGTTAGAATATTCATGAAGAAAAAAGTACGGAGTTTACAGCAGGAATTGCAACTATGTAATCAAGAAGAACTAGTTGAACGTAATGTTGGTTTACATAAAAGCAATCTAGATGCAAATAAAATATTTCCGGCGGAGATTTATGTAATTTTATGGAGTCTGCAGAATTGTGTAAGTAGCTAAATCTCTACAGTTATTTTTTCATGTACATACATCATGAAGTTTTTTATATGTTTTTATTCTGAAGCAGGTACTAAATTCTTAATCAATTCTAATGTAATAATTTAGGTGTTAATTTTCTGTTGCCTTTACCAAAGCATTATTGACCAAAAGTCATGATGTCACAACATCACTGCACCATAGTGGCGGTAATCTATGCGTGGACGCCATAAATACTTAGACAAATTAGTGTTTATTTTTAACCTGGTTTATTTACAACTTTCGGCCATATTTTTGCTCAATGATAAGTGATCAATATACGCTAATATATCGCCCGACAAAATTTTGGCAAATAGATTAATTATTATAAATATTACAAAAAAAGGACTTTCCAGTGGCTGCTTGAAAAACGTTCTTGAATCCTGGTGCATATTTGAGCTTCTGTGTAAATCAATCAAACAGTTTAAGTCAGATTCACATAGGTGCAACTAAGAGCAATACGTAAGATCAAAAAGTGGTTACAGTTACCAATAAGCTGGTGTTAAACAGTTAAGCAATTTAAAAATTATGTATTATTGATATAAACATTTTATAACAAAGAATTTATATAACGACCCTGGTCACCAAGAGGGTGTTAACATGACTTTCAAGAAGCAAAAATGCATATAGACACAGAATTATCTTTAGGTACTACAGAGAACTCAGGTAGGAAAATCATGAAGGATTGATGATGTAACACCAGAAAGAATTTATTAAACTGCAAAATCAAAGAAAATCCATAATATAATATAAGCCATTATTTTGCCACTGTTCAGAAGGGGCGATAAAAGATACTGCACAGAATATATTGGGGCATCATAAGCTAAGAGAAAAGATAAGTACAGGTAGTGGGTACAGGTGGGTAAGCTAAGAGTGAAGGCACTAGAACAGCTTTCATTTTATTCGATAAAAGTGATTGGACTTAAAAAAAAACAACATGATGGTGTCATTTTGTATCAGATAATTATCAATTATTCAATTATGTATTAGATTATTTACACTATTTACAATTTACTACTTCACCGGCACGTCTCGGATTATTTATTTACACATCACGCGGCACATCACACATAAAGGCGATTGTCTGACTCGACCCACTGATCTTCAACTGTGACCAACTGCGATGCGACTGGTTGACTGACTAGACTCGATGATACGACTGACTCCCTAGACTGGTTTCCGCTGGAACGTCCTCTAATAAATATACCGGCGCCTAAATATTTCGAGGTGCCTCCAGATAGTTCCATCGCTTTCGACCTGTACCGGGTATTCCAAAAGATGATGTCATACTCGAGTACGTTGGAGTATAAATAAATCCAGCACATTCTAGTAATTGATGACGCCGCTACAGCGATGAGTCATCTCGGGCCATGTTGAGATCTCAGTTATGTAACTATCATAAAAAAATTACTTGAACTTATAGTCGTTTTCAATGACATCCGTGCTGTCAGTGTCATTTTTAATATTTGCTGCAGATTATACGAATAGGATACGCACAAATTCATAAGTAGTGTTCAGAATATAAGCAACTCCTAGTTAAAAAAGTGTCAAACAAGAAATTGAGGTTATGGTAAATGAAAACTTATATTTCGCAAAACACCAACAATAAACAAGAACTGAGTCTTCAACGTAGTTTACAACACGATTAAAAATCATCCTCGTGTTACGGGGGCGGCCGTTACTCTAGGAGGTACCGGGACCGATGCACACCACCGACGTCGAAGACGGTTTGGTGAGAGTAGAACTCGCACCTGGTGATGCCTTCTCGATGATGTTGTCCACAGGCCAGTAGGGGCATTGGGTCGTTCGTTTTTTCTAGTCTCTCATTGTTTTCAGGATTCGGTCAACAGAATTAGTGGAGGAACCTTATTAAATGCAATGTTTCCCATGTTATTGCGACAATCTTCCTTAATATTTGTTTGGTAATGCTCAATTCTCTTTCGTCAAAGCTTCTCGCCAAACAGCTTTGTTTTCTCGATACTGCTTCCTGCCATATCCCTCTTAATCTGCTTATTGTAAAAAATGTTTGTAACACCCCAACCCAATTTTGGCTTGGATCATTCACCAGGGGTTTGATAATTTCCCAAAACTGCTTTTTGGTCCATTGTTCCGCAAATGCTAACCACTTTTTGTAGACGTCTTTGTTGGAGTTAGATGCTGGATTTTTCAATGCTTTTACAGTAACTCCTCTTTTCCAACTCCAGGAGTTTACAATTAACTAATGCTAATAGTGAATAATTTGAATTTGTCAATTTGAAGCATTATGGTAAATGGCCAAATTAGGAAATTCAAAATTACTAAACTGAAACAGCAAGTGATACCAACACACAGTCAAACTGACAGCACGGATGTCGTTGAAAACGACTTTATACTAACTAACAATGTCGAACTCATTCAATCAGTCTTTGTTATGTTTTGTACTTCGGGAGGGAAATAACAAACTTGCTTTCCTCCAAAGTGTATTGTAATAAAACCATATACTAACAAAACATAATACTTCTTATAAAATGAAATTGAAAAATGTAAATGTGCCGGATGATGTGCACTTTCCAAAGGAACGGAACCGTAGAACGGAACGGAGTCATCAGTGGCGTGGATGCCGGTCTCTCTCGACTGCGCATCCCTTCTTAGCAGGGCTGCAAATAAATAGAAAAGTCAATCATGTTTTATACATTTTTTTCTTCGATTCCACTTTCTTTTTAGTTTTGCCTATTCTGCTTGTAGGAGGAAAATCTTATAAATTTCTTGTTTTACCATCTTTGATGCCAGAACGCTTCTTGTTTTCTTCTTTCTCTTTTTATTGCTCGGTATTTGGTGTAGTGGTTAATATACTTCAGCTCATAGAATTTGGGCTGTCGGTCTGATATCTATAGGCTTTATTATATGAGTTATAGTCAATCGATTGTCTGTCTATATCAGTCGGAATTTCTTTATCATAAGAAGGTGGTCCTTCTATTGGGGCAAGATAGTTATTGGGGCAAGATTTTTGTGCTTTACGAAACTGCAAAATGCTTACAGATCCAAATCAAAGAATCTAAATTGAACCCCCGCCAAGAGCACATTCTAAATCTTAAATCAGAGAGGAAGTTCCTGTGTTCAATTCTCAATCATCCATAAACACCTAAATCTCGGGAGAAGAAACGTTCTAAATCGCTTTATTATACAATTCATTAGGTTATCGAGTGTTTTATTCTCTAATCGCAATCCACGGTCCTTCGAGCTATTCTTCAAGGACTGGACCTTAGGCCCTCTCAAGCAACGACTAGAGCCCTGTCTGTGAGACTGGATGGCAAAAAGTCTGCATAATAATACAAACTGTAATAAAACACACTTCATGAAAAAAAATCTGTATGAAAGCGGTAGTGATAAAAATGTTTACAAAAGAACAGAAACGACCACAAAATTTGAGGATCTTTACAAACGGGAGGCACACATTTATCTGGGAATCTTAATAACCGGAGAACTATAGAATAAAAAGAAAAAACATACATCAGTATGTATACATACAGAGCGGCTTTTTAGAGTGATGACAAAATTAACAGCGTTATCACCAAACCTCGCGAAAGAAACCGTCGAGTTGCAGAAACTTAGTACATGATTATCGCTTAAGTGCAACGTAAATTAGGATGTCAATGTACGCCAAACAAAGAATCCAGTCTGAAGGGCAAGTCTGCGGGTGTTAACTATGGTATTTTTTTCAACAGCATCCAAAATCTGCTCCTCGCCCTGAAGAATTCAGAATCAGTCCTTGCAGCACCTACGTCATGATTGTGTGCGTCGCTTGAAACTGTTGCACTATATTTAAAAAGGTTGTAAGGTGTGGAGTTTGCCTGTTGGTACTCCTGATAAAAACCAGCGGCTCTGGCTGAACCTAAAGCTTCACCGTAGGCAAACACCATGTCTGTCATTTCCACGCTCGAACAAGGTTCCGCCATTATTGACAATTAAATTACACCACAAAGAATAATAAGAATTAAAAACCAAAATGAAAAAACCGTAGTAAAATAACGTAGCGTGATACAGCGTGTCACACTCCTGTACTCGAAGAGCTACAGATCACTAAAATGCTACAATAATAATTTCAGGTTCTCAAGGTGCAATCTAAATCGTTCTTTACTACATTCAAGACAAGTACCTTTACCCATCAATGCCAGCGGTCTCACATTTTTTGGAAAAATGAAAATGCAGTCGAGGCCTAATAGCTCTAATCTATCACCAGTAAAATTTTGTCACCCCTTTCCAAAGCCACCCTGTATATTAGTTTACTCATCGCCCTGATGAGTACGTGCGTCGGTAATTATAATCAAAATTATTTTTGGTGTTTTAGGGAAAAACTGATTAAAAGTAATGAGTGAGCAACAAAATTCGTGATCGTAGGAGGCTCTGAATCCAAAATTTTGAGTCGATTTTTGATCGATACAATTGTGTAAAAAGTCATCGAGCTGTCAAATCTGATTCAAATTTGTGACTGTCAGAGAAAATAGGTTAAAAGTAAAGTAAAAGAACCGATGTACGTTTAGCCTACTGCGATCACGAATTTTGTTGCTCACTCGTTAGTTATCTACCACCAAAAGTGATCCAGTGTGTTGTTTTTGATAGAAACAGAAGAAAATAAAACAAACTAATCCCAAATGTAAATAAGCACAAAATAGTTGTTTATTCAAAATTGACGATAAGAAAACGGAACCTTAAAATAAAATCTAATACATAAAAATCTCGTGTCACGGTGTTTGTGGTCGAACTCCTCCAGAACAGCTCGACCGATTTTTATGAATTCTTTTGTATATTTGGCAGGTATGAGAATAAGTGGTAAACTATTTTTCACATGGGTATGGGGGCCCAAGGGGCCCTCTTAGGCTGGACCGTATTTCGACTCGACCGATTTTTTTTTATATTTGGAAGGTAGGACAATAGGTCGTAAAGTATTTTTCACATGGACATGGGGATCGCCTTGGGCTGGACCGATTTTTATGAATTTTTTTTTTTTGTATATTTTGTAGGTATGAGAATAGGTAGTAAACTATTTTTGACATGGACATGGGGGCCCAAGAGGCCCTCTTGGGCTGGACCAATTTTTATGTTTTTTTTTTGTATATTTGGTAGGTATGAGAATAGGTCGTAAAGTATTTTTCGCTTTTTAAAGGGATGACAAAATTTTACTGGTGATAGGTCTCCCCAAAATAATACTTTACTGTAATATCAGATTTTAGAATCCTTTTTTGTATATTTGGCAAATATGAGAATAGGTGATAAACTATTTTTGACATGGATATGGGGGCCCAAGAGGCCTGCATGGGCTGGACCAATTTTTCGGCTCGACCGATTTTTATAATTTTTTTTTTTGGATAAATATTTGGTAGGTATGAGAATAGGTGGTAAACTATTTTTGACGTGGACATGGCGGCCCAGGGGGGGCCCTTAGGCGGGACCCTATTTGGGCTCAACCGATTTTTATGATTCTTTTTTATATTTGGAAGGTATGAGAATAGGTCGTAAAGTATTTTTCACATGGACATGGGGATCCCCTTGGACTGGACTAATTTTTCGGCTGGACCGATTTTTATGATTTTTTTTTTTGTATATTTTGTAGGTATGAGAATAGGTAGTAAATTATTTTTGACATGGACATGGGGGCCCAAGAGGTTTTTAAAAGTAATTTTCGCTTTTTAAAGGGATGACAAAATTTTACTGGTGATAGGTCTCAGCAAAATAATACTTAACTGTAACATCAAATTTTAGAATCCTTTTTTGTATATTTAGCAGGTATGAAAATAGGTGTTAAACTATTTTTGACATGGATATGGGGACCCAAGGAGCCTCCATGGGCTGGACCAATTTTTTGGCTCGACCAAATTTTATGACTTTTTTGTATAAATATTTAGTAGGTATGAGAATAGGTGGTAAACTATTTTTGACGTGGACATGGCGGCCCAGGGGCCCCCCTTGGGCTGGACCGTATTTTGGCTCTACCGATTTTTATGATTTTTTTTTTTATATTCGGAAGGTATGAGAATAGGTCGTAAAGTATTTTTCACATGGACAAGGGGGTCCCCTTGGGCTGGACTAAATTTTCGGCTGAACCGACTTTTATGATTTTTTTTTAATATTTTGTATTTATGAGAATAGGTAGTAAACTATTTTTGACATGGACATGGGGGCCCAGGAGGCCCCCTTGGGCTGGACCGATTTTTTGGCTAGACCGATTTTTATGATTTTTTTTTTGTATATTTGGTTGGTATGAGAATAGGTGGTAAAATATTTTTCACATGGACATGGGGGCTCAGCGAGACCCCTTGGGCTGGACCAATTTTTATGATCTTTGATTTGTTTCCGCCCCGAATAGCAGAATAACTATTAAAACATAGACATGGGAACACAGGGGACCCCATTAGTTTTATAAGTCAAGAACGGTTTATCTATTAAAACATGGACATAGGGGCCCCCTTGGGCATCTGTGTTATTGATTCTGAGGCGGTACAAAGTTCACCGGGTCAGCTAGTAATAATATAAAAAGAGATTAATTAGAGAAAAAATGCTAAAAAATAATAACAGTATATAACAAAAAAGAATTCTGCCTAGAAACTACACTATGTACACTACGACAGCGAGAAATATCGCGGAAAAACATTATGGTCCAAGCAAATTAAACTTTTTAAATAAAGTTTTGAAATTTTGATTATGAACTCCCAGAAGGGACCAAAATAAAAATCGGAAGAGTTCCCATCCCCCGGGGAAAACTTCATCCGTTTTTGCCCCCGAGCGTGACCACATAAAGCTTTTCTGCATTTTTCTCGTAAACAGTAGCTCGTAAGTTTCTAAAACTAATAGAATCAAGACTTAGAAAAAAGTAGAACACAAAAACAAAAACCTTAGTGAAAAACCTGCCTTCAAATTCAGCAAAAAAAACTTAATGCAATAAAGATAAATAATAAATAGTATAACTAAGTATAAAATGAAACCATACCTTCCAAGAAAAAAATTCAAAAACACTGGTCTACAAACAATATGGTATTGAATCACAAAGAACTGAGGGGTCGCATTTTTCAGTTTTTTCAGATCGATCAGCTTCTGCAGATTTTCAATATTCTTCAAGTTTTCGATAATCTTGACGTTCTTTGGGTTTTTCAAGTTCCTTAATTTTTTCTGGATTTTCCATGATGATCAAAATATGCAAAAACGCACAGAACCAAGCTGTAGAGTATCCAAAATAATAAATGGGAACAACGTAGTGGTGGTCAGAAACAGAAAAGATACGTAAAGGCGTAGTTCAACCCCCGCTGTAGATTTTCACGTGAAAACGTCGTCGGGATAAAAAATCACTTTGGGTCCTAGTAAAGCTTAGCAAGCTCTTCACAATGTCATCTTAATCAACGTCCTAGATAAACGAGTGATCACATTACATTAATTTATAACTTTATACAACGCTAATTTCCATCAATAAAACATGCATCTACACTATTACGATGACGTCACAGGCAAAACAAATGCAGCACAACAAACACGTACAGACATGACCTACCCGTAGTGGGCTCAACCGTTGTTAACACATTATTAGTCTCGTAGTTATTAGCGATTCAAATCTGACTATATTTGTAACGCAAGAAGGACCGGATATCACTGTACTTAAAAGAAAAGATAAAAGGAAGTAAAATAGGTAGAAAAAGAAAGAAAGAAAAAATGGTGGAAGCATAATAATGAAATTCGAGCACAATAGGAGATAATAACTTTCAGCTTATGCAATTTTAAGTCGAATTGAATGCAAGTTACGTTAAGATTACAACAACTAAATGATTCATTGTAAGATGCTTATAATGAGCAAATAATATTTGCTTATTATGGGAAATTTAATTTTAATTTTTATCGAACCTAGACCTGTCATCTACCGGGTATTATTTAATCTATTATAAACATACTTTTATACTAGAACAAAAATGTTAAGCAGACAGTGACATCTAACGGGAGTATTGCAAACCGCGTCTTTCTCAAGAATCGGAAAGGTGGAAGCACCATTCACGTAGCGATATCGTTAAAGCAGCGTTCTGTAATCATCAACGTTGTTCTTTTCATAAACACAAAATTACACAACATTGTTTATTATAACCAACAATAATTTTTAGCCTGAAACGCTTGATCTTGCAAAACGTAAAATTTATTCGAATACACTGGATTCTTTGTTTCAAAAGTGCTAATTTAATACATTAACATTTCTAAAACATTTTGTTTAGCAACAAAAATGCGAATTATGTAAATTCGTCGGACGAAACTGTTTCTAAAAATTGTTTGCTATTAATGCTAAATTGTGCAAATTACCCAAAGGACATTAGGCAGAGAAACTAAACCGACCCAGAATTTGCATACTGGTGCGGTCATCTTATAAATATTTTTGTACTAGAAAGTTATTGTGGGTATTGGATATCGAAAAGAAAAATTTCATCAGGAACTGCACACCCGCATTTATCACGATTAATCGTAAATTAGAACATGTGCAGTTGCATTCACCAGCTGAAGGTTTCGTGAAAATGTTGGGAAATACGGACAATTAGGTCCTGGCCTGTTACTTGAGAAATTCCGCGTGTGCTATCGCAAAGTATTTAATGACATTTAAGGTTGTTATGTATACGTGCGGTGATGCTTGTGACCAATCCATTCTTAGTACACGCCCTCTTAACAAATGTGTCGTCTGTATATCTTCCGGTCCCACGTGCTAAACTGGTGTTGCGTAAATCTGAAAGTAGTCCATCTTTCGGGAGTATCTGCTCCGCCGTAGAAAGGCGACTTGTTTCGTGCACATGAGACATCAGCCCCTCTTAATATTGTGGTAGTAGAACTTTATGATTTCTATCTCGTATAAAAGCTTTGGACGGCTGTCCACTCAACACCAGTCTTCTGCTGTCTTCTCTTTAATAACAAAGCATGATGAAGACTACCGTAAGTCGATCATGATGTTTTTAAATCAAATTTTATTTTATTGGTGTTATTTCAGGTGTTCATTGTTCTGCTCATCTCCGCCGCCTATGCCGAGGAGAAGAAGACCACAAAACGTGGTGTCTTCGGGGAATCCTTGGGATTGGGTGTTGGGAGTGTCAGCCTTGGACACGGCGGCATCTCTTTAGGTAGTGGTCTATCATCCGCATCGCTTGGTCACGGATTGTCCAGCTCATCTCTCATCTCTTCCGGACATGGACTATCCAGTGGTGCTCTTCTCTCTTCCGGCTCTCTTCTTGGACACGGTCTGTCCAGTGGATCTCTCCTCTCTTCTGGATCTTCCGGCGCTCTTCTCGGACACGGACTGTCAAGTGGAGCTCTTCTCTCCTCTGGGTCTAGCGGCGCCCTTTTGGGTCACGGTCTGTCTAGTGGAGGACTCATCTCTTCTGGAGGTTACGGAATTGGTGGCGGATTGTCGACACCACTTGTTTCGGGAGTTGGCCTAGGAGCTGGTATATCACAAGGCCCCATCAACTTAGGATCTTCAGTATCCCGTCACATTACCGTCACCAACAGGGTCGGAATTCCTGTTCCACAGCCCTACCCAGTTACCGTCCACAAGGATGTGCCAGTACCAGTACCACACCCCGTAGCAGTTCCCGTAGATCGTCCCTACCCCGTTCACGTACCCAAACCTTACCCCGTACCAGTAGTGAAGAACATTCCAGTTAAAGTTGACAGACCTTACCCAGTTCCTGTAAAAGTCCCAGTCAAAGTACCCGTTGCCGTCCCAGTTAAAGTACCCGTCCCTAGACCTGTAGCAGTTCCCATTCACAAACCATACCCAGTCCCAGTATCTGAACCCGTCTATGTCAAGAAACCTGTACCTGTGCTCGTCCATGGTCATGATTCCGCCATTGGAGGAATCGAACTCAGCAGCGGATTGGGACACGGTATCGGTTTGGGACACGGCATCGGTTTGGGACACGGCATCGGTTTGGGACATGGCGTCAGTTTGGGTTCCAGTTCTGGATGGTCATCTTCAGGAATCGCTTTGGGTGGCAGTTCTGGATGGTCATCTTCAGGAATCGGTTTGAGCTCCGGTTTAAAATCGTGGTAGACCTCTGTGATGTACATTTCATTCGCTTATAAATATGCCATAAAGATACATGATAGAAACTAGTCCCCATGTGGTTTCACGTATTTTGCATTTTTGCATAATAAAGTTATTTTTATAAAATATTTTTACTGCTTTATTTCCCGATGTTTCCTACAAAAAATATTACGCATTAAATCCTTATTAAGTCGAAGATATTTTTGTTTAAACTGGTTCATAATTTATTACAACTACTTTCACCAGGCGGCGTCGGCAGTGCTCTGAAGTTCGCAAAAATCTGTGTGGAAAGTAAAACTATTTAATTGTGTTCAATACTGAAGATATTGTTTATATAATCATTTACCGATTATAACGATCTTAGCACAAAGTTAACCCGTCTTTGATGCATAAATTCCAAATGGTGACAAAAAACCGTTATAGTTTCCAGTCGTTCTCGTTTTTTTTAATCCAGTCTAGACTTCTTTAATGTGAAGCTTTTAATAAACAACTTGAGCCAATTTCGCACAATCTCTTAGATCAAGATGTTTATGCAAATTTGGTCACATTTTGCAGACAGCTCTACTCCACATATTTATGACTTTCTTTCATCGAAATTTATAAGGCTGATTTATGAATCACTATCCAGGTATTGAGTTTTGTCCGAACAAGAAAGTGGTCTTTTAATGATGTACAAGAACATCGTACGTGTGTGTAGCCACTACCAAAGTGAGAATAAGTTGTGACAATGTGTTTCGCAACACCACAATGAGGTTTTTCCAGAATATTTTTTATATAATGGATTATTACAAAATCGAGATGATCTAAAATTTTAGATGGTATTATGTAAAATATTGACCAAGAGAATTAAATATAAAAATCTAATGTATATCATATCTAAATATGTAGCAAATTGTGTAAAGAAAACATCCGGGAACTGAGGTGAAAACTTAAAACCAAACTAATTTGCATTAATGCGAATTCTAGTTTCAATTTATTTATTGAGATATTGACTAAAACACTAAAACTTTCATCTCCATTATCTCAATAATTAAAGCTAGAAATTTTCGGCTATTAAAGATACAAACAATATTTTTTGCTTAATTAATCATTTTTAAATTTACTGTTTTAGAAAGTAAGGCAGAGTGTTTCCTTTATACACGAAATTTGCATTACTAATATTAACACAGATTCCCAAAATTAAGGGACTTCCAGCGTTTTACAAATTAACAAATAAAATGTAAATTATAAGTTAATAGTGTGCAATTTGTAATGTAATGATAATAAATAGAAGCTATATTTAAAGTGTTAATTTATCACATTTTTGATTACTTTATTATTGTAGATACTTATTAACATTAATTTGTTAAGTATTTATGTACGTTTACCATAATAATTTTCGACCGCTTCCACCGCTTTTAATTAAAGTTGACGGGTTTCACCGTAGGTCATAATCATATCGGTCACTATTTTTGAAAATAAAGGCATTTTAAGAAAATTTGGTGCACCGTCAAGCAGTTAAGATACTGAAAGGAGCTAATTAATTGCCAGTCGTTCTACCGCACTCAATGGAGCAAAAGTTCTTTTTTGCTTAAGCCAAGAGATAAGGGTTTATTTACTAATAGTACCAATCGTATCGGCTTTTGCGGAACTTTTAAAGCGATATATCTTAATTTTTTACGCTTGGGTTTAAATACCACCACAGGTTTAAATATTTAATAATATTTAAATATTAATACAAATTATATCCAAATTTTTATACAGATTATGTAATGAATACAAATAAAAAATTTGTTTATTTTTTCAATGAATTACTTAACCACATACATATCTTAGATCTAATATCACGCATGTTGAATGAGAAATTTGCGGATGTGCAATCACCTTCTGATTATATATTTTTTAGACGTTGCCTGCCACATTTAAGATTTATTTAAATTTCTTTGCATTAATTAATTGTCTGAACTGTCACGTAATAGAGAAAAGTTGAAGATTTTATATTAGCCGGCTATACACAGACGTTCTTCCGCGCGGTTTATTGTGTCATCTCTAAAAAATATGGAAAATCACGTGCGAGAGTGAGCATCGCTGAACGCAATGATAGAACGGGAAGGAATTTCAGACGTGCTTTTCGCTGGAGTGTGGCATACCGCGAACATACACACACACAGTTTACACCCGTCCACGCGCCATGCCACCGTTTCTGCTAAAAATTTGTTGAAGGCGAACTACGAAAAATCACGTTGAAAATTTCGTTGTTTGAAACCCCAAATGAAATGTCCGAGCGAGAAATTCTTAAAATCCCTTCGTTTCGGAGTATCTTAAATCGAACAGCATCGTTTCTTTGCTTTCGAAAGAGACGATGGATTGAACAGCTAAACAATACATAGTGTAGAGAAAATGCAAATGACTTACTTATCGATTCGAGAAGCATAGCTAAACAATTTAAACAATGTGTATGTGTCATAATTGCACGATTTCAGAAAAGGGTTGACTTTTTTTTTTTTTTTTCATCAATTGAAAAAGCAAATACTCATATTGTTTTAAGATTTTAGGTGAAATATGCAGAAAAAGTCCATAGTAAACAATGTTGTGAGCGAGAAAAAAATGGCGAAATCTCTCCTTTAACAATTTATAACATGATGTATTAATACCAAGTGCATACCTGTGATCGAAAACTCTTCTGTAAAAAAGAGGCATCTCAAGCGGAAGTAGCAAGCAAGAAGATTTCTGCAAAACATTCTAATTAAACTACCAAAAATGGAAAGCAATTACTGCCAGAGTGAATCTTTGAGCTATATTTGGTACTTTCATGGCGAAATTTTATTTGATTATATAAGTGTTACATAGATCAATATAGACGAAGGTGTAATGTTACTATTATTCATAAAATTTAACAAGGCTTCAAAATTAGTATAAGGTGTTCATTTAAAAAATTCATCAAGTTGCTTGTGATTTTTTGAGTGACGAAGACGAATTGAAAAACGCATGTGATTTATTGCTTCGTCTACAAGTTGAAAGTCTGCAACCAGCAATACTTACTACATTATTAATTTGGCAACAGACGTACGTTAAAATGTTATGTCAAATTCATAGACGACTTGATGACTTTTTTAAATGAACACATGATACAAGTGCATTGCTGTCTGTAGAAATTAAAAGTTAATGGATTAACATCTAAGCAGCACCTTCTTCCAAAACATGTCATTCGTTATTTACATAATTTATTAGTTATACAGGGTTAATCAAAAGTATGGAATGGGCGGTTTATCTCCGTAAATATGACTTTTATGACAAAATGTCTTTTATAAAAGTTTTTTTTTACTAATTATTCTCTATTTCTTAATCTGCTCGTTGTTTTTATATGTCAACGCATTTCCATGGAAACGTAACTGATTTTTGTTTTTTGAATGGCAACCTGGTAATTTTTTTGCAGATTCTTGTTTCTCTTTTTTTATTGAAATGACCTGGTATATTTTTTGTGTGGTTTGATAACAAAATTTTAGAGAAAATGGCCATAATACTTTATTCAATCAAATAATCTTTAACTTAAATTAAATGTTCAAACTGAAGACTCCCTGCAGCTTGACAGTAACCTAATCTGTCATAAAAATTGCGTAACGAATTTTGTAGCCAGTTAGGTGGTATTTCTGGGATTCCATGTGTGATTTTGACTTCTAAATCTTCCAAATTTTGGGGTTTTTCTTTGTAAACTTTAGTTTTTAAATGACCCCAGAGGAAAAAATCTAAGGGGTTTAAATCGGGGGACCTAGCAGGCCATTCAATAGGCCCCCGACGTTCTATCCAACGACCTGAAAAAATGTTATCCAGAAATAGGCAAACATGAACCCCATAATGGGGTGGAGCGCCGTCTTGCTGAAACCAAATATCTCGGTTTGGCATTCCTTGTCGATCTGCATCCGGAAATAATTGTACAATATCGAGTACAGGATGAACGTTGTTAAATAACAAACATCTTGATGTGAACGTTGTCGATCTCCATAACTAACCATCATGAGGATTTCAATTCTTTCAGTTTAACTAAGTTTCACCATGTTTACAAATTAAAATAAAACTATCCTTATTAAATTGATTTGTTAACTTATTGAAAAGTACTTCACAATGACATGAAAAATACCATTAAAAGAACAGAGGCCACTATAATTCTTTGTAGAATTATCATCACATGAATAAAAAGCATTACTAAAAATTGGAGAATCTGATTTGATATCAATTTTGTCGTTTATTAGAAATTAAAGTTTTACACAGAAATTTTGTTATGAAATGATATTAAAAAAATACCAGGTCATTTCAAATAAAAAAAGAAAAATCAGCAAAAAAATTACTAGGTTGCCATTCAAAAAACAAAAATTATTTACGTTTCCATGGAAATGCGTTGACATATAAAAACAACGAACAGATTAAGAAATAGAGAATAATTAGTAAAACAACTTTTATTAAAGACATTTTGTAATAAAATTCATATTTACGGAGATAAACCGCCTATTCCATACTTTTGACTAATCCTGTATATATACTTACAAATTAGAAAAAATAACATGAAAAACTTGTTTTGTAAAACTTAAGGTTGTCATTTACCAGCGATAGAGCCTATACCAAATGCACGGGAAACATGTCACCATTTCATTGAATTTTACGGGTTTATTTTTGATTATTTGACTATGCGGTTATGAAAAATCGATAAAGGACATCTTAATTTAGGGTAAGACGGTATTACAAAGCCGATATTAGCATTTGTTTATTCATAAAAAATTGACAAAGTTGCTTCATTTTCAGGAGTATAAATGAATGTCTTTGGAATTTTATTCCTGAAAAACAACGCACAATTCCTAAATTTCAAATAGACGTTACCTTGTAGCAAGAATTAAACTTTCGTTAGAAAAAAACTGACGTGCCTTAGCATTGTTGTTCGTCTATAAAATTCAATAATGTTTGTCGGGAAAATTATTTCTGAAGTAAGCTTGAAAAATACAGAAAGCTGTACAATTGGGTAGGAACTTAGGTAGAAAATTTAATATTTGGTATGGCCTTGGAACGGAAGATGTCGCATTTTACAGCAGTCAGGGGAACGGTCAGGTATAAGATAGAATCATTCATACCATTCAGCCATAAAATCATAAAATTGTGCGGCGAAGACAAAGCCCACAAACACAGCAGGTTTTTTTTTATTATGCTTTCCAGCTTCCGGAATACCGATATTCGTAAACTCTCAAAATACGGACCGACCCAAGACCAGTTGTAAAAGTAAAAATACTTTGCAGTATTTATCAAAAGAAGTTGCTTGTATCTGTATAAACGATGATACCAAGCAAATACAAATAAACAAAGGACATGATTATTGTACATGTATATACAAGTAAATTAAAATAAATATCTTAATTATATTGTAAACTGGTTATGTAAATTTTCAGATTCAAAGACAATTAGCAATTAGCATTCTTTACGCCACCATAAATATTATTATTTTATAGTTATCATAATTTCTTTATTCAGTAAATACTACTTATTACTTATTACTTAGTTTTATTGGGGGTAGGTACAAGCAGCTGGGTCCCGTCCCATTGTTGTAAAGAGATATGGTCACCCAGGTCAATATTCAGTTTGAACGTACGGAATAACACAGAAAATAATCTTTGGTTAACTGGGTATTTTCTTGGTCCTTAAAAGCAACAGGTCACTGTAATATCACAAAGCAGATCTCACCGAGACACTTCAGTTTCACTATTGTACACCAGATTACAGCATCTCACGACGAATGTACAAAATTTTATCTCACTTCAACATCGGAAGAAATTTGTCTCTCAGTAAATGACAACTTTAAGAGCACTCGTTCTTTACAGGCACTCCTGCCTACGGCAGTCGTGCTACAAACCTGAACTCGTGTCTTAATATAAGTTTTACAAAACTAGTGTTTCAATATTCTATTAAAGAATTTGCAAGTCGCAAGCCATTTCTAAAAACTTGAGATATCCAGATTCAAAATTAATACCATCCAAGATAGCTGCAACCCGTTCACCGCCAAAGTATGGCAAATGCCCCGGAAGCCTAGCCTTTAGCGACCGTTACTGACCGATATGGATACGCTAGAGGGAGCTGGCGGAAGTTTCGGTGGGAACCAGGAACCACGCTTCAAAGGGCGGCAGTGGGTGTTCTGCTTCCGTTGAAGTTACACCACGTTATTTTGTTCGCTAAATTCGCCATTTTGTTAAAGCATAGTTATATCTCCACCGTTGAGCTTCCTTTTGTTTAAAAAGTTGTACGCGTTCGTTCGACTCCGAAAGGGAGATCCATCTCGCGCAGGTTCCAGCTTTTATTTAGTTCGAGTCAGTTAAATTTCCACCGTCGCGTCCCCAAGCCGAGTGAGGTGATTGTATTCCTGGAAATAAGGTAACCATTTGCTCTATATTTTTCTTCCGACTCGCCGTCCGGAGAGGCCAGGAAATTGACCGACGTTTATTCCATGTGCATATCGGAAATTTTTAGGTAAAACCATCTCAAATTTCACCGTTAGCCCGCCATTTTGGACGCTAGGACGTCATAAAACTCGCCATCTTAAAAATGGAGTCGTTCTTACTTTGCACCTACATGTCTTGTAAAGAATGCTAGCCTTTGTTTAAAATAATGTTCACTATTGCTACTGGAAGTATTCCGTGGACCCAGGAACTTCGTATCAGTGTCCTTCCGCCCTTCTTTTCTCCGCAGTGGCATAAATTACCAAGCTGCTAAAACTTGCTAAAGTCGTTGTTGTAATTTGTTTTTAGTTATTATTGTCAATTTCAGAAAGTTCAAATGTATTGTCGACTTCTAGTTACCGAGTCCGAGCCCCAGTCGCGTTCCATTCAAAACAAAAGGTTTCTCTAATTTAAATTAACTAGATTGCCACTCAGATAAATTCTTTAATAACTACCTGTCTTTCGTTATGAGGCCGACAGCAGCTTGCGGTTGTTACAAAGCTATTTTGGTCTCTGTTGACTTGAATTAACCAACGCTCAGTAAGACCTAAAGACAAAAGGTAAAAGCTGGCAAAGTTGTCACACCTGAATGTCGGGGGTCTGAAAGGTGCGTGATCGTTGTTTTGCGCCCACTTGTAAGGTCTCGTCATTCGCTTGTAGCGGACATCCAGCTATTTTCGACACCGGCCAAAATTCGGTACTTAGTGTAGTTTATTGATGCATGTTCGTAGCTTTGTTGCGCCCCGTTACGTGTTGCGCCGCTGGGTGTCATCGCGTTGCGTCTTGTTTTCAAATGACTTTCAAAGAAATCGTTGCGTCCTGTATATTTTATTATTATGTTGTGTGTTCGTACATGTTTCGAGACAACAGACCGACCAAATAGTGTTCAGTTCGTGGTACGCGTTGCAGGCTGCTGTTAGGAGGAGTTAGATGGCCCTACTCTCGGCGATACCTATGCCCATTGTCTCTTTGGGTATAGAGACCCAGAAAAATGGAGTTGCTACTAATTCCTTGAACCTACGAAGTCACAGTTGCAGCACTATTCTCGGGCTACTGACAAATTGCTTGATCCACAAATATTTAAAATACTTAACAGCTAAAAGAATAGTCCCCGAGGGAAGTGCCACTAACTTGGACTTGGTTTGGACAAGCCTTAAAGAAAGATCGAAATAACTATGTCTAGGAAAATTCCGTAATAAACTCATTTCTCCTGGTCCGTTGGATGTGCAAGTTTTGCCCCCATGATAGTAAACTCTCTCTACAATCTGGCCTCACTGACAGACAATTGTCTTGTTCGTTTCGCTTTAGTCTTTCCATTGGATCTACCTGTGGTCCATCACTCTCCGACTTACATGCACTCCACTTAGATAACTCCACGCGTTTCAATATTCTTGTGTTTCCCTCTCAGATGTTTCATTGTATCAGTCAGTTGTAAATTCCTGTAAACTACAAAAGCTCAAGGGTGGAATGTATTTGGCTGATCTAACCTCACTCCTCATGTACCGCAGGATGGTTAAATTGTATTTTCCTTAAATTGTTACTCTGTTTGAAGTCATGTAAAATTGTCCGTTGTTATTTATTATTTGGAATAATTATTGTTAACATTATGAAATCGCATGTGTACCAACTTAATTCGAAGACACCAGAAACTGTTAAGCACAGTACGCAATCACTAAACTCAAGACACTTCAAGTTGTTCAAACTGAATAAACATTTAAAACCATAATTTTTGTGTTATTAATTTAAGCTCCACTCCTGATTAGCTCTCGCCATGTATCCAAAGAATTTGGGGTTTGTTTTGTTTTGTTGGTAAGATTGAATGTCCCGCCATTGCTTGTCTTGTAAAAAATAACACAACGTAGGTTCTGCTTTTTCTTTCAATAATCTGACGATCATTGGCCAACCTTTGAATTTCGCGGTTTGTTTCAAATTTTCAAATTTGACGTTTGGTGACGTCATTGACATTTCATTTCATGTTCAAATTCAAAATGTGGCGGGAATGTAAAGGGGTAAATAAATTAAATGCAATTATTATTTATACGTGTTTCGCCCAAACGCCTCGGCGGCTGCGAACCCAAAACCCTACTCCACACCTAGAACACCTTCATTAGAACCATTCTTCAACGCCGTGTCCTCATTTACGCCCAACTCTCGAAACGTCCACCCTCTGCATTTGAAAATCTTAAGGCAAATCTTCAGGCTCACCCCCTTATTCCCTAGTAGCCAAATCGATTCACCAAACTTCGACAAAATTACATTCGTAGAACATTAATTTATTAACATTATTTTAATTAGAACACAATTTCCATACAAAACAACACACAACTTCCTGTAAAAACACTCCTAGAAAAATTTGCAAAAATCTTTTATTATTGATTAATTAATTAATTTAAAAATAACATGTGAAATATTGTGTTACGGTCCTTGACGGGCCCACCTACCTGAGTGCCATGGTTTGCGTTTACCTTTTTTTATTTATTTTAGTTTCTTGTTAAATAATCAAAGTTGTAAATTTACTATTTTCCTGACAATAGTTTATGTACCTAGCCCTTGCGTTTTATGACAACATACTTTGTGGCGGCACCCTTTCGCTGCGAAACTAAAATCCTCTCCTACACCTGACGAACGTTTCCACTCGTTAGCTGCGAAAATTCTTTGATCTTTTTCAATTTACCGACACTGGATGGAAAACTGTCGTTCACATTCGTACCCTTTTCTACACCTGACGAAAGCACTGGCAGCGCGAAGGAGCGGAAACGTTTGTCAAGTACAGGAGAGGCTTTACAGCAAGATGTCCACCTCCCTTCCCATAGGAGCAAGAAAAAGAAGAAGACAAGATGACCTGAAGGAAGAAAATCCCCAGAAGGGCATCCAAGGACAAACGCCACCGAGGTTACAAGGATACAGGCGGACACTCGACCACACACCAGGATGAAGATCAACACCCCACCCCAAAGATCAAAACCTCTCCCTGAAGAAATTTGTATTTTTTTTTTATTTCGAGCAAAGACAAACCTTGTCATAGCCTTTTTTTATTAACATTAAATTACAATCTGTTATTAACAACAATAAGTAATTTTTTTGAAAGAGATACCTGAGTGCCAGTGGACAGTACTTTTACGTCCACAGTGTTACGAATATATTATATTAAGTTTTCTACATTTGACTTGTATAATCTTGTGCTGAAAATGCCTTAAGCCTGAGCTTATACACACATTATAAAATGTTACAATTAAGGATAAACTGTTAAAACGGTAAAAAAGAGTATTCCATTTCTAACGGGTGTTCATTTAAATTAATCATCAAATCGCCTATGATTTGACATAACATTTTAACGTATATCTGTTGCCATTTTTTTTAACTTGATACTTGGACTTTCAATCATTAAATTTAAATTAATTGAAATAAAAAAATATATATCTTTTACTCAGTTACCCCAGTTAGTTACCCGATTGTAGATGTGCAAGTTTTTTTATCTGTCGTCTTCATCAATTCATCAATTTTTTGCGTTTCTACACGCGTTTTCAAATGATTCACAATCGGATGAATGGAAGAAAATTAAGGAGTTGAGACTGAAGCCCCAACGAGTTCATCCCAAACAGCTGATATTCTGTTGATATTCTTACGGAACATCTTTATTTATGTGAATATAATAATTCTAATCGAAGGGGATATTGTGTTGTGTATGTACGTAGATTGTGTTGTAAAGCACTGCACTGGTAACAACCAAGAACGCATTTGTTTAAAACTGACGTCCTCACCGAGAGGAATTGGGGGTTATGTTTCGCATATTGGTTTATAAGATTTAGCTAAATTGATTTCGTTGCAGGTACATGATTTGTCCGGTTGCAGTAACAGAAGTAATAGGGAAGTCAATAATATTATTTTGAAAATAGCGCTCACTCTAGTAAAAAATTATTCTGTTGGGTACCGGTTTCGGCCGTTACGGCCTTCTTCAGGGCTTTATTAGAAGTAAAAGTGGGACTTTTCATAGCAAGTCAGTAGGTTTGACGGCCGAGCGCGCGAGGCCAGCTACTACAGACGAGCCACGAAAAGTCACTTTTATCCGAATAGAACATGCTATTTTTTCTTCAAACGCCGAAAATCGCCCACGAAAGATACATCTGACAGTTTACTAAAATCAATGCACACATGATTTTCTGTCTAAAAGTGAACATCTCACTAACTTCCCGATTATAGATGTCATACACAAGTTTTATGAAATTCCATCGAATTTTTCAAAGCACACGATTGGTAAATTGAGCGGTGGACAAAATGCTTTGTTTGCCTGGGCAGAGAAATGAATATTTGTCATTTCCAATGACGTATACAATGTCACGTTTTTCTGACGTTTGAAAATAAATATTATTGTGTAGGATTTAGCCACATTTTATGGAGAAACATGTTTTACTTAATTTAACCCAGTTTCCTCGCAATTTTCCAGTTTCTTGCGGAAAAAAAAATTACGTAATTCTGCTCGACCACGTTTTCGTAAAATACTTCCAGTTTCATTAAACTGATTCAATATTATGTAAGGTTTTTTTAAGCTGCATAATATAGTGCACGACAGAATTTGGAAATTCTTCTTGCAATTCTTGGAGACAGTCCTCTTTGGAATGTATCCCTCCACTTTAGTATCATTTCGGAAATAGCGTCTTATTGTTAGTAAGAACACTTTTTGTTGTCTACGCCATCGTTTCGCCGTAAGCAGTACCACGAACTGTTGTTAAAGTGTTGAATTTTCTATCGCTATGACGACAACTGTTATTGTTTAAACAATTCGTCAAAAGTAAAACGTTTTAAAAAACCGCCAGCAGTAGTTGAAGTGTCACTTCGATTTTAAGTTATGTTAGTATGAATTGTATGAAGCAATAAATCACATGTGTTTTTCAATTCGTCTTCATCACTCAGAAAATCATAAGCAACTTAATGACTAATTTAAATGAACACCTGTTATAATGTGTGGAAAACAAGCTAAGATAAAATCTCTTGAGCTCAGATGTTTATTAACAATAAATTTAGGGTTGAGAAATTATATTATTGCATACTAAAAATTTTATAAAATTATTAGGTGTTGGTATTAGGACATTACTTTCTACATGTAAAAAAAAACAAACAGGCGATCTTGGAATGTAATTTTGAAAAGTTAAATGATGTTGATTTTATACTCTGCTGATTTGAACCAGTCAAAGAAGTTCAATAATTTTATTATTCCTCTGGTACCAGTTATACAGCTATAAGTGTACTTTCGTTGTTTCCAATTAAATTAACAATTAATTTAAGTGTAAATGAATACATAATTACGTAAAATAATGTTAAATTAATATAGAAATAAAATAAAGTTAATCAATAATAATTCACAGCACAATGACCATACACGAAAGTTGTAGAATATAAAAATAGTATATTACTTTATAAGTGTGGTATGTTCAATTTTACATCACGTAGTTTTAGTTTAGTTTTTTTAATAAAACTGAGTGATGTAAAATACCTACCACACACATAACGTATACAACTTTTTATCCGATGACGAAGATTTCCATTCGGGGCCCCCATTTTACAAAAATTATATTATCGTTGCACCGAAGTTATATTCACATTATTGACATAAAGATAGGTGCAGGATAGTGTGACGGACGCGGATTTTGCCCAAAAGGATGCGGGAGTTGTAGAAATGCATAATAGCACACAGAGCGCAATTCCTAAAAATATGAGAGAGGTTATGTTTTTGGAGTATTTTGTTGGCTTACCTTAACTCTTTCATTATCTTATTGTGGACGTGTTTCACTTTTAGTAAAATGACTTCACCAATTTTACCATATTATTGTATTTTATGAGAGTAATAATCGCAGTAAATGAACATTTTTAGATTGACATTGACATTGTAAATAAGGTAAATAGGCAACTGAGTTGCCTACTATTTATACCACGAGATGGTGCTCCTTCGAGAGTGTCTTTAAATTGGTCACTATTATATCTTAGAAACTTATTCAAAGACAGTTAAGTGCGGTATTTTCTTTCAAAATATACGACCAATATTTATCATAAAGGATTTTTGTTCGCGTTTCTTAAAGAAGAAAATTTTGGACTATTTTAACCGCTTAAAGGCGGTAGGTGACAGCTGCATTTTTAGTTCCTTTATAACAGTAGACCAGTAATACAATAACAAAACAAAGAATTTTAATGAAATCGCACTATGGAAAGTTGGAAATTCTGAATATCACACTGTCACTGTCCCATGCTTGCTAAATAGTACAAGAAGTTTGTATGTACTAGTACTCATTAATTTTGTGAAGACACAATTCCGGACGACAAATTCCGCCTGTTGAAACCTTCTGCCGAATAATTTAAATCACTCATTAAATTAATCACATTTTCAAATCTGAAGCTTTGTCTGAATTTCTTCACTTCTTTTCCTCTTTTATTTCAAAAGTTAAAAAGTTTTGCTTAATTCATAGGGAGCCAATATTCTCTGATCTTTATGTTTACATGTAAAATATACATTATACTACTTAGTGCTGATCTAGTATGTCACCGCAAAACTGCATTTCATTTAGGAAAATAAAAATAGAATTTTCCATATAAAAATGTAACGAAAGTTGCTACCAATAACCCAATAAATGTTTCAAAAATACTTGATAACCTGAAATTGTTTCAGCATACTGCAATTAACTGTAATAAACTCTAATATCATAAAGGACCGAACATGTGAAAAAATGTAAAAAATGTACTATCAACAGGGAGCAGTTCCACATATCTCATAAAATCATAAGCTACATGATCATTGCAAAAGAAAATTCAGAAGCATACTCAGTAGGTAGGTATAATATTGGGTACAAAATCGTCATAAATTCATCTATTTAGAATGGGCACTGGACGACAAGAGTTATGGGTATGCATGAAAGTAGGACGGGGTTATGGCATTGAACCCGGAGGCGTAGAAGGTGATGAGATGATTTTATAGGAACCTGCGTAAAATTCATTATTTTAGAAATAAAGCAAACTATAAATTACAATTAAGTTTATTAGAATTTAGTGCATGTGTTTATTTGTCAAAACACTGCCAGTTACAATATTTTGTAGCTGTAATATATGGTCTCAACAATAATAATAAAGCATAATAGGAAAAACTAAATCTTTTTATTAATTAAATGCACGGGAAATTGAAAATTGCTCAATGGTTGTGAAACACATATCCTTTCAAAGTCACTGAAATGTAGAGATGTATTTCTTTTATATTTAGAACATGTGCTTTTTGGCCATTGTCCTATGTACAATATACAGAGAATTTACAATTTGAAACGAATATAATTATTATAATATTTTGGCATTCTCTACCTTCAAAACACAAAATTTGGAAAATTGCACATAAATCCTCGTTCTGCAAACTGTATTTCACCAAGCGAGTTGTGTTGGTCACCGATAAAAGCAAGAAGAAATCGAACTGAATTCGAACTATGTATCCCCAGGATATATTACCCCTTTGGTGGCGCACTATTTTTGGCCTTTATTACTGTATATTTTGGGCGCACAGCAAAATTCCACCCAATCTACTTTTTACTTACGGTGCTCTTAAAATAAATTGAATTCTCCTTTAAATATTGTTTTATTTTTCACCCCTTTCTCACATCCCTAATAGCTGGTAATCTCTTAAAAAATATTGCAATCCTGTTCATTTAAAATGTTGACTTGAGGTGTTCGCAGTATACACACGATATAAATTTTGAAAGTATTGGACAAGATGCTAATTGTAGGCAACTTTTCCTCGCAGCTGTACTGCCAGTTCAGTATAGTGAGATTCAAGAGTACCACCCAGAATGCTGTAAATAAGTTATCGAGTGGGCAAGGTGTATAACATAATTTTATTTCTCGTCAGTTTTGATACTTTACATTTTTTAAAATTGTTTAATATTAATATGTTTCACCAAGAACTTTTTAAAATTTTATTATTAGATAGATACCTATAAGGCATTAGCGTTGGTTTGGTTTTGACATTTGAATTCGTCATTTTGTGGTGTTTTACATTTTAGAATAAATTTATCAGCCACGCAATTTTTCATTAAAACGTTTTCTTTGTATTTAAGTATAAACTAATACATAAATACTTAAATAAAATCGAGTAGAAAGTTTGGCAACTTGTGAATTTTGCATCGAATATAAGTTGACATGAAGTTTAACATGAATAGCCCTGCATCTACAGACATCTGCAGAATGGGTTCGCGATATATCCGAGGATGAGCAGAGAAAGTAAATTCCTTCATGTTACTGCGGAAAGACGCATTAAACTCAGTCCGTCGCTGGAAAATTCACCACTGAGAGATGGCGCTATTTCCCGCCTCTGGCTATGTCCATTGAACTAAAATTTGGGGATCCACACCAGTTGCCCACCCAACGACAAAACAATTATTGTTACGTCACTTCAATCATGATTTGAATAATTATGTCAAATACAAAATTAATTTTGAAATATTGTTGTTAACCGGTCACGCTCTTTTGTGAACATTCCAGGTATAATTAATCTTCAGTCTAGTTACAGAAATGACGCAGAAATATTCATTTCAACAACCGACATGAAAATTTCACAACATCAATATAAGTGTATTATACAGTAGTTGCAAAATAGAGTCATACAATAATAAATAAAGCAAACAAAAATGTAAATCGTTTTGCTAAAAATATTAATTTATAAATTCCAGTCTCTTTACGAATAGACTGTTATTCAACATAATTAGGTACCTGAAGTTTATAATACACACTAAGTTGTAGTTAGACTTAAAGAAAAGAAGTAGTAATAAATATCTGCTAACAAAATATACGGTAGTTCCAAATACACAGTTTGCTTCAATATTGCAAAATATTCAGAATATTATTATTAAAAAAGGCCGAAACAGAAATGGAACTTATGGATGATACATATTGATTGAGCACTTGATATTTGTTTTCACTAAATAATAAGTTATTAAGTCTTACTTGGATTAGGAAGTCATGAGGGCGAAAATATTTCTAACTTTATAACAATACCACTGACTTGCTATTCTGTATGTAACAACCTCCCATTTCCATATTATTTCGCTGCCACCTAAGTAGTTTGCAGCAATACAAAATTGCTAGCAACTCAGGGTAATCGTTAACACATTTATTGCTTTATTTTACAGATTTGATTTTCCTTTCATTTACCGCCAGTCATTTTGCAAACCAAGGTTGTAAAATTAAGGCATTACATACATGTATATTTCAATAATGGAACTTCTTTTACGGGTCTCATTCCCCATCGTGGTTATACTTACTTTCATGTTAAAAGAAAATATTTAATTGAAATGAAATTATTATTGTACCATAAGCTACCAACGATGTATCATTATATGACTGCGAGAAACATAATAAAACGAAACGTTCCACTTAATGCTTGAATTCATACTGTAACAGACTATTCGAGAGTTTCAACATAATGTATTATATTCATGTCTATAATTATTACGTTAAGGTAAAACATCGCTAATAACAATTAAGGATCGTATCGAGATCGGATAGCGTCAATATTAAGCAGTGTCGCTACTAATAAGTAGGAAACAATTTATTTTATTTTTATAATAAATTTTGTGCTTATAACAGTGGCGATTGCATGTTTGGCAATAATGGCACTAATTTACGACATTCACCTAAAGTTGAGAATTCTACGAGGAAGTGATATATCCTAGATTAGATCGTTCATCCGGTAGATTTTACACAAGTTGTTACGCCTTTCCAATTTATTCGTCTTGGCGTGCTTCTGTAGCACATCATGCGTTTAGACAGATAAGCGAGCGATGTGCAATTATTAATAGAAAAAGTTTCTCAAGCAGTTCATGTTCAATTTGCCTGAAATTACAAGATTTAGACAAAGAGTATTGCAACTTTACCCGAACACGAATTTATAACGAAACAGACAAAATTGGCTCACGCTTCTACTTAATTATTCTAGAATTCGTCAAATTGTGGCAAGGACCAGCATCTGCTACAGTATGTAACTTTCCGTAACAAAAAATGACGATGAACTCTGCTGGCTCTAATTAAGCCTTACTATTCTTAATTTCCGCTACTGTGCTTTCAAGTTTGACGGCTCAGACTGACTAAGTGAACCATGTCGTGCCAATTTTTTTTATAATATTTTTAAGTACCTTAATTTTGCCAAATTGATATAAATTAATCGTAAAGGAAAAAGTGTGTGACTTATTTTGTGCCGGTGTCACCCAAATATGACGAAAATGAAGCATTGTTATGTGTGGTGGCTCATCGACGTTGTGTGTGAACCTTTACCGTGTAATTTATTTTTACATTTGAATAAAACTTAATGCACTTGCTGTTATGAGATGTTAGGGGGAAATGGGAAAGTACTATCACTGTAGGGGAGGATGGACTAGTATATAAAGCGTCGGGTACCAAATTGGAGCAGACACAGTTGCATCGTCAGTTCCACACAAGCAACATGAAGTTTCTGGTAAGCCATTCACTGCCAGAATTTGCACATGATAACTGTGATTTTTTTAACAGGTTTGCACTTTGCTCTTAACATCGGCAGTCTTTGCCGAAGAAGCCGCCAAGAAAAAACGCGGCTTGCTGCTAGGAGGCGGTGATTTTGGAGGTCACGGAGGTTTCGATAGTGGCTTGTCTCTTGGTGGTCACGGGGGCGGTTTGTCCCTAGGAGGTGGTCACGGCGGCGGCTTGTCTCTTGGAGGTGGTCACGGCGGCTTTGGCGGAGGTCTTGGCGGAGGTCTTGGAGGCGGCATCGGCGGCGGCGGCGGTGAAGGACATATCACCCACATCACCCTCCACAAACAAGTCTCAGTGCCAATCCCACATCCCGTGCCAGTGCCCGTTGAGAAGAAAGTACCATATCCAGTTAAAGTGCCCTACCCTGTTAAGATCGACAAGCCCTACGCAGTCCATGTACCCAAACCTTACCCAGTTCACATTGACAAACCTTACCCAGTCAAAGTAGAAAAGACCATCCCTTACCCAGTTAAGGTACCAGTCAAAGTTCCAGTCCCAGTCAAAGTGCCCGTGCATATCCCCAAACCATACCCAGTCCCAGTACACAAGCCTGTACCAGTTCACATTCCTGAATACAACATCGTCAAGAAACCAGTACCAGTCTACATCAAGGGTCACGAAGGTGGTCTAGGTGGCGGATATGGTGGTGGATATGGTGGTGACCTGGGCGGCCATGGAGGTTTCGGTGGAGACTTGGGAGGTCACGGATTCGGAGGTGGACTCGGAGGTGGGCATGAAGTGTCCTTCGATCTTGGACACCACTAAATTTTCAATGTGATATTAGTTACCTCCATTTAATTTGATTATTTTTGGCCAAGTCTTGAACAAGAATAATCCAATTAATTTTTTGTAAATAGTACTGATCACATCTCATCCATGTATACTTCCAAAATTATCGTGGAACTCTAGTAGTAACAAATGTTGGTATGGTTAGCTTTATTCTGTAAAGAGTTTCCATATTAGCAGGTGCAACCAGAAATTATGTGTTCTAAATATTTGTCAAACTGTTAGATTTGTTAAAGTATAGTTGTTCTTTGCGTCCTTTACTTTAATGCTCATTTTAGCAGGTCACTAGCTTAACAATTGAACAGTTTTGACAAAAGTGAACTTGCAAATTGTGTCATCTTCCATTTCATCTTTATCACCTAGTTTTAATTTACGATCTTTGTTTTGCAACGATAATAAATCTTTTTTTCTATTTTATATATTGTTTTTATTACTCCAACAATTGATTTTATATTTAGTCATAATTATAAAATCTGCATCAATAAATGAACTACTTTTATCGATTCGTTTCTACAAAAAAGAGCATAAGAATTTGTCATTTTCCAAATCTACAGAAAATACTCTTGATTTGGAAAATAACAAATTCATGCTTTTTTTGTAGAAACAAATCGATAAAGATATATTTGGATAGAGAATTGAATAAGCTTTAAGATGATGTATCACACGACCCCGCATGCCATTTAAATTTTTTAAGGAGTTGGCTCCCTTGACTCAAGGGGTGAAATCTAAGACTTAAAAGTTTGGTTCAATTAGGTCCCCCTTGATAACAAAATTGACCTGTTCAAGCGTTTTCTTCTGAGTCTTTCGAAATTGGAATTGTTGGGGGATACAAATTTTAGTTGGGACACCCGATATTTTTTTTTATACATAGAAATATACCAATATCTTCTAAATTTTGACACCAGCTGCCATAATAAAACATTATACAGGGTGTAAAATTTGTACCCCCCAACAATTCCAATTTCAAGGGGGACCACATAGTTCCAAACTTTCAAGTCTTAGATCTCACGCGTTTAGCGAGGGGAGCCACCCTTAAAAAATGGCACGGGGGTCGTGTGATACATCATTTTAAAGCTTATTTGTTTCTCAAAAAAAAAGGATGAATTTGTTAGTTTCAAAATCTACATAAAATACAGACATTTCAGCGAATGTATTGCCCAAAAAAGGACCACCCCATACCTCCATACAATTATACAAGCGCTGTTCAAATGCTTCCCGCACCTTGCGCAACAACTCTGGCGTGATCAAACGGCACTCTGCAATGATTCTTGCATGCAGCTCTTCTAATGATTTCGTTTCATACGCCTTGGATTTCAAGGTGCCCCACAAAAAGATCCATTGGCGTCAAATTCGATGACCTAGCTGGCCAATCGGCGACCTATCCAGCGGTATGGAAAACATTCATTAAGGAAACCTCGGATATCTGCAGCAAAATGAGGAGGAGCTCCTGTTAAAAAAAAAAAAAATTCAGGATTTTTTTACAGATACATATTTCTTTTCAAAAGTGTAATTCAACAATATCACCAAGCTACCCAACAAATGTCCCGAAGCTCAAAAGAAGTGAAAAATACGCCAAGAATTTTTTTATTTCTTGAATGCATCGATATTGACAATTTAACAGCAGCTATTACTGCAATCGAAAAGTTCAGGGGTTGGTAGTTCTGAATCAGAAGCTGTGTCTTGATACACTGACCGAGGGGTAAAACCAAAACAAATGTCAATGTCAAACAGAACGTCAACTGGCAAGGAAGTACTATAACTGTAGAAAGAAATGGTCACTACAAAGACCAATGTCGTGAATCAAAAGCAAAACGAGTATATGCTTTTGGTGCAGCGTTTTTAAACGCTAGATTCAACAGCGACGATTTTATTGCAAATTTGAAAAGTGCACGAAAAGAAAGAAATTGTTAACGCAAGCCAAATGTCAATGCCAGTTTTTTGTCCGGGTGATTCACTCATCACTACAAAAGTGACGAATTCTCAGTTCGAAATCATAGTGAATTACAGTGAGGAACACTTTCTGCATTCCTAACCTCACAACAAATTTGTTATCAGTTATCTAGTAAGTGGAATCAAAAAATATAGACCAGGTACGCTGGAAGCTTCTGGGCGAATATTTTGAAGCCAACATCATATGCGAGAGGGGCGAGTTATCTTAATGCTTCCTAAGTTTGATACCCCACTGACTCTAAACCAACAACTAGAATGAACCAATCAGCGCAGAGGGATTTTAAGGTCGAAATTCCAACTTCTCGTGGTTTCTCTTTTTCCCTCAGTTGGATATTGGCCTCAAACATAGAATCTCTTTATGGTCGAAGATTCCATTGGCAAACCACTTTCTAGGTGTAATACACTCAGACTAATGCGGGCCAATGGAAAACTGGTCTATTGGTAAAACAAACTTTTTTGTTCTGTTTGTAGATGTTGCCAGCAGGATGATCAGGAAGTTTTTGAGTTGAGGCACTGAATACGGCAGTATAATAATTATGTAAGAATAGGACGCAGGCATCTACTGAGTGATCAAGATTCAAATTTTGAGTTGGTAACAATACAATCAAAATTGGTAATTTTGTGATTTGCTTGTCAACCGACGACGCTTGGTTGACAGGTACATTTAAATTTGAAGGAAACAAACATAACGTTGCATTTGGAAATGCCATTCTGCCAAATTAAAGGTAAAAAGAAATCTAGACTTTTATCTGAATCTACGAATAACTGAAACATTAATTAAAATTTAAATATATTTAAGTCGAACTCTAACACAAACTTTAATAAATGCAAAATTACAATTGGAACATGTTTCGGGAGAACACTACTCCCATCATCAGCCCTTAGAGAATATTTAAAATTATGACGTTATTTTGAATTAAATTTGCCGTTTTGAAAGGGTTACATGTAACATTCTTCTAATTGTTGATCAATCCGAAGTTTAGGCAAGGTGACGCCATTTGAGAAATGCACAGGCAGGAAACCTGATCTGAGTCACATTAGAAGTCATTTGGCAGTCCACTGATGATGCATGTACCCAACCATAAAAAAACAAAAATGGAATAAGAAAGTTGCTAAACTGATTTTTGTAGGTTATCTAGATAATGTCAAAGGTTATAGAGTACTCGTATTTCAACCAAACTTCTTTTCGCACAGTGTAAGATTTTTTTGCACAGGGTAAACCTAATACGCGTTCGACACGAAAATGCGTTGCGACACGACACGAAAATGGACGCCGGATCCTTCGCTTCAAAGCGACGAACGGTGTAAGACTAATTCGTGTCTGATGTGACACGAGAATTCCCACTACTAACTGCTAATACAAGTTTCACTTCTGCCGCGCGTGGACTCCACGCACAATTTAATTTTTTGACTTTTAGTTAATCAAATCTGGAAATAAACATATTATGAAAATTTAATGAAATGTTGACATAAACAATGTCCTTAGCAATCCATCAAACATAAAATGAGAATTTTATTCTTTACAGTTTTTTTTTTTTTAATTTTGTTGCACTGTTTGTCTGACAGATACGTCATGAGCCCAGTCAGAATTAAGTTTAAGACCAAAAATCCTGTATATCGGTTCTTCATAAATGATTCATCATGTTGCCTGTGGAAAGAGAAGTTGCTAGATGGAGAATTTTGACGTCCATATTCTACTGGATGAATGAATAATAATTTACCAATTCATTGATACCCACAGAAATGCCTGCGCTACTGTGAATTTGCAAAAACAATTTGTTCCTCATCCAGTATTTTATGCAAACTACAGTGCATAAAGAGTTGCCTGGCAGTCGGCGAATTATTATTGGAAAGAGAGTGTTATCAAAGTGTGCTACCATTTTATCTCCACACGAGTTGTTCTATAAAAGAACAAAACCATCCAGATCAACGAAAATAAGCTTTTACTTTCGTTCCATCAATTTTAATTGTTTATAATTCGACAATCACAAAATGAAAGGTGCCTCGTAATAAAATGGAAGACCGGAGGAGTAGGTATTTCGTAAGTCGCAAAATATCACTTGAATCAAAAACTAGTTTAAATAGTATAATTATTTCGATGCATCAAGTGCGCTGTCAAGACACTTTTCAGGGGCGAGGTTGAATTTTTGAAGCGTCGTTTTTTGTTTTCGTTTATGCAAAATGGGAAACGAATACATAAAACATTATTAATTATAATTACATTACACTAGCAGAATTATTAGGTAGCTGACCCGACAGACGCTGTCCTTGGGCGGCCCCTAGGAGCAGGGGGGCGTAGCTACCATCGGGGTTCCCGTTGGAAACCTCCTTGGGAGCGGGGGGCGTAGCTACCATCGAGGGTCCCCTTGGGGCAGGGGGCGTAGCAACCGGGCTGATTGAGCAACAAACATCCATCGATCCATCCATCCATCCACACTTTCGCATTTATAATATTAGTAAGAAGTAAGATGAATTAATTGAAAAGAAGTGTTATAATTATTATGAAGATTTGAGTTGAGAAGGTGACTAATTATTTTGTAAAATATTGTATAAAGGGCCTAGAAGTTACGGAAACAGTTGTAAAAATCCGAAAACAAACGTACAAAACCTCAGAGATCTATGAGATAAAATACTTATTTAAAGGTATGACTTGCACATTATTATGTAGCTGTTTTCCGACAGGCTTTTAAAAGAATAAGCTGTCAATTTGTATAACACCAATAATTTTAGCGACTTGATTAAATTAAGCTTTTAACGATTTACAAAAACGAACACCTGTAGCTGCATATTGTTTATAATTGTAAATTATTTGATAGATCCCTAACAGGTTTTAGGCACTCAACAATTGTTATAATTTTTATTCTTTAGAAGAATTTGTTGACTAAAATAGAACTTATTGTTAGATATATTTAAATTTTAATTCTTCTTTCTTAATGAATAGTATCTAATACATCAGAATCGATATTGAATTAACATTGTACACTGGAATCCATAATGTAATAAAATATTATTATACGAGTTCCTGTGTAAATCCCGTACTAGGGGAAAACTAGCCCCGAGTGTCGGAAAGCCCCCAATTTACACAGGAAGAAGTGTAATACAACGTTTTATAGTTCGACACAACCCCGGCAAATCTTTAAATTGTTTAATATCCATAAAAATAGTGTGACATTTATCTGACATTTTATTATTGCATGACAGTGAGTGTTTACACAAGCAAAAATTTGAAAATTCTGTGTCGAACTATAAAGAATGTATTTTGTATTTTAATAGTCGTTTTATTAGGTGTTCTTATTAGTAAGTTACTACTACCTTCAAAGCCATAAATCGAATATTTTATAAGTGACCATTTAACGTTTTTTTTTTTTGTTTTAATTTAACAAACCTTGAGTATTCTTTACATAGACAAAAATAACAAAAATATTATCAAGAGCATATGAATTCTCAAACTCGTTTAATTTAATTTAATTATGTTCCGATGGTTGCACTACAATGGCTCCTGATTCATTATTCAAGCAATATGAGAATCCGGGGAAAAGAATGAGTATAAAAGAGCAAATTCGCCAAGTTGAGGTACCACAGTTGCATTGCCAGTCCATAAAGCAACATCATGAAATTTCTGGTAAGTCATTCAACTAAAGTTTAATTTTGGTAATATCAGTATATTGACATTTCTTTAGGTTTGCGCTTTACTGTTAACATCGGCAGTTCTCGCGGAGGAATCCGCCAAGCCGAAACGTGGCATCGAATTCTTCGGCAATCATGGGTCTTTATCTTTGGGTCATGACAGTTTTTCGCTGGGAGGTTTAGACTCTGGTGTTGGCGGTTTTGGAGATGAGCACCATGGCCACATCTCACACATCACTCTGCACAAGAAGATTCCGGTACCAGTGCCACACCCATATCCAGTACCTGTGGAGAAGAAGATCCCGGTACCAGTGAAGGTGCCAGTACCCGTGAAAGTAGACAAACCTTACCCTGTGCATGTTCCACAACCATACCCAGTGCACATCGACAAGCCATACCCAGTAAAAGTAGACAAGCCCTATCCCGTTCCAGTGAAGGTCCCTGTTAAGATTCCAGTACCAGTGAAAGTTCCTGTGCATATCCCCAAACCATACCCAGTGCCAGTACACAAGCCAGTTCCTGTACATATTCCTGAATACAACATCGTTAAGAAGCCAGTGCCAGTTTTCGTCAAGGGACATGGCGGATACTCTTCCGGAGGTTTCGAACACAGTGGCTCATCTTTTGGAGAACACGATCTGTCCTTGGGCGGAGGACATGGTCTGTCTTTTGGAGATGAACACAGTTTCTCAGATTTTGGACATCATTAAACAACACCATTCTTATGTAATAGTGCGGTTAGCTTCACATGAGTGGAGAGTTTCCGTACAATTGCAACCAGAAATGGATTGGCAAGCAACTGTTAAATTTTGTTAGAAATAGGGGACTGTTTTCAAATTCATTAAGCAGTTTCTTATTTGAACAAAATTTTTGGACTTTGCAAATTTTTCAATAAACATTTAAAAACAGTGGTTCCTGGTTTGTATAAATATTAACACCTTCCTCCTTACTCTTATTCATCTTATCAATAAAAGATATAAGTGAACTAAGATTAATTAAAACAATGCAGAAAAATGAGAAATATGAATTAGAGTACAGCTTTTAAAATATCAAAATATCTGAGAAAAAAATTAGTACCTACTCGAAATGGGAAAAATGTACATAACAAATCAGACAATGAACACCTTTGTAAGTAGACAACAATGAAGAACAAATAATTATATGAATTGGCGAGAAAGTACCTCATTATTATCTATGTCAGTTTAGGATCAAATAACGTCAAACTCGAGCTCCAACAACTGATAATCGGTTAAGAATTTTAGGTTTCTTCATGACAATGAGGAAAAAGATTATTGCTAAAAAAATTATAATTTCTTGCAAATACACTCACCTTCAAAAAATTGTTAAATATTTTCAAAAATAATGGAGTAATTATTGATAAATCAGTGGTCCCTTATAGGAAATGACTTTGAGCTAATGCAAGATAATAATGCTTACAGTACAGATTAAATTCATTTTTACCGACATTTATTAAATTGGAGCTGATAAATTAAACTGGAATAAAGATATTAATATGTATCATTAAAGATATTATGGTGCCAGAATGTACAAAAATTAGGATTATAAAGTTTTATCTCAAATTTTTGAGCTGTCCCAATTTTTTTGTTTATCTAGTCAAATATACATATTTAATGACACTAAAGAGACCAATTAGGCTAAAGGGACTGAAGACACCAAAGAGACTTAAGAAACTAAAGAGACTAAAGAGATCAAAGAAACTAAAGAGACAAATAAGACCAAACATAACAAAGAGCCTAACGAGACCAAAGAGACCAAAACAGATTAATGAGACTTAAGAGACCAAAGCAACTATCAATACCAAGCAAGCCAAAGGAACCAAAGAGACCAATGAGGCTAATGAGACTAAAGGGTCTAAAGAGACCAAATTCACTAAAGAGAAACCAAGAAATCCACAGCGACTAAAGACACTAAAGAAAGTAAATTGACTAAAACTAAAGATACTGAAGAGACCAAAAGAGACAAAGAAGAATAAGAGACCAAAGAGCCCAATCCAAATTGATCAAAGAGACTAAAGATACCAATGAGACTAAAAAGACCAAAGACACTAAATAGACTAAAGACACCAAAGAAAAGAAACCAAAAAAGACAAAATACACATAGATACTAACAGATATCACATAGCAAATAGTTCAAGAAGACAAAAGAAACGAAAACACCAATGAGACCAGTGAAAAAAAAAGGCAGAGTGATTTAGAAAACTAAAGGAACAATATAAAAGACAAGAGAGATCAAATAAACCAAAACAAAACAAGAAAAGTAAAGAGGCTAAAGAGAATAAAGAGACTAAAAAGACCGAGAGAGCGAAGAGGCCGAGGTGACCAAACAAACCAAAGAGACTAATGAGACTGAAGAAACTAAAGAGGTTAACTCCTTAACAGTCTCAACTTAAGGAGCTAAATAGACTAAAAATACTTAAGAGATCAAAGAGACCAAATATACTAAAGAGATTAAAGGGACAATATAATGAACTATGAAATCAAAGAAACCAAAATGACCAAGGAAACTAAGAAGGCTAAAGTGTTTAAAGAGACAAAACAGACAAAAATAAGTATATAAAAAATAGGAAATACCAAAAAGAGTAAAGAAGACAAGGAGACTAAAAAACAGAAAATCTCTGTTTGATTGTTTTTATGACAATTTGTGAAATGAATAGCCGGGCATAGACAGACGTTACTTCGCGCGGATTTGAGACGTGCTCTCCGCTGGAGTGTGATGTACTGCGAACACACACACGTTGTCAAACGATTGTCAAAGAAAGACCCTTTCGGAGGGTATATGGCCAAACCAAACGTTAAAGAAAAACACTTTTGAAGAAGATTTTGTCAAACCAAACCTCAAAGAAAGACACCTTCTAAGGGGATCTTGTCGAGACGAACGTCAAAAAAGACACTTTCGAAGGGGATGTTGTCAAACCAAACGTCAAAGAAATACAGTCTCTAAAGGAACGTTGTCAAAAGAAACATCAAGGTAAACACTGTCGACAAGAACGTTGTTAAAACGAACGTCAATGAAAGACACTTTTCAAGAGGATGTGGTCAAAAAGAACGACAAGGAAAGACACTTTTGAAGGCGATGTTGTCAAACCACACGTAAAAGAAAGATACTAGCTAAGGGGACAAAAACAAACGTCAATGAAAGGTACTTCCGACGGGAATGTTGTCAAAACAAACCTCAAAGAAAGACACTTTCCAAGGAACACGTTGTCAAACGAATGTCAAAGAAAGACCGTTTCGGAGGGTATATTGTCCAACCAAACGTTAAAGAAAAACACTTTTGAAGAAAATGTTGTCAAAGCAAACCTCAAAGAAGGTCACTTTCCAAGAAACACGTTCTCAAAACGAATGTCAAAGAAAGACACTTTCGAAGAAGTTGCTGTGAAACCAAATCTCAACGAAAGACGCCTTCCAAAGAACACGTTGTGAAAACAAATGTCAAAGAAAGACACTTTCGGAGGGGATATTGTCAAAGCAACCCTCAAAGATAGACATTTCCAAGAAACACGTTGTCAAAACGAACGTCAAAAAAGACACTTTCGAAGGGGACGTTGTCAAACCAAACGTTAAAGAAGGACACTTTCTAAGGGGATGTTGTCAAACCAAACCTCAAAGAAAGACACTTTCCAATTAACACGTTGTCAAAACAAATGTCAAGGAAAAACACTTTGTCAGGGGATTTTGTTAAAACAAACCTCAAATAAAGACACTTTCAAAGGGGATGTTGTCAAACCAAAGGTTAAAGAAGGACACTTTCTAACGGAACGTCAAAGAAATACACTTTTGAAAGGGATGTTTGTTGTCCAACCAAACGTTAAAGAAACACTTTTTCTAAGGGGATGTTGTCAAAACGAACGTCAAAGAAAACACTTTCTAAGGAACACGTTGTCAAAACAAATGTCGATTAAAAACACTTTGTAAGGGGATTTTGTCAAAACGAACCTCAAATAAAGACACTTTCGAAGGGGATGTTGTCAAACCAAAGGTTAGAGAAAGACACTTTCTAACGGGACGTCAAAGAAAGACACTTTTGAAAGGGATTTTGTCAAACCAAACGTTAAAGAAAGACACTTTTGAAGGGGATGTTGTCAAAACAAACGTTCATGAAAGATAGTTTCGACGAGAATGTTGTCAAAACAAACCTCAAAGAAAGACACCTTCTAAGGGGATCTTGTCGAGACGAACGTCAAAAAAGACAGTTTCGAAGGGGATGTTGTCAAACCAAACGTTAAAGAAATACGGTCTCTAAGGGAACGTTGTCAAAAGAAACGTCAAGGTAAACACTGTCGACACGGACGTTGTTAAAACGAACGTCAGTGAAAGACACTTTCGAAGACGATGTTGCCAAAACGAACGACAAGGAAAGACACTTTTGAAGGCGGTGTTGTCAAACCACACGTTAAAGAAAGATACTATCTAAGGGGACGTTGTCAAAACGAACGTCAAAAAAAACACTTTCGAAAGTGATGTTGTCAAGCCAAACCTCAAAGAAAGACACTTTCCAAGGAACACGTTGTCAAAACAAATGTCGATTAAAGACACTTTGTAAGGGGATTTTGTCAAAACGAACCTCAAATAAAGACACTTTCGAAGGGGATGTTGTCAAACCAATGGTTAAAGAAAGACACTTTCTAACGGAACGTCAAAAAAAGACACTTTTGGAGGGGATGTTGTCAAACCAAACGTTAAAGAAAGACACTTTCTAAGGGGATGTTGTCAAAACAAACGTTCATGAAAGATAGTTTCGACGAGAATGTTGTCAAAACAAACCTCAAAGAAAGACACCTTCTAAGGGGATCTTGTCGAGACGAATGTCAAAAAAGACACTTTCGAAGGGGATGTTGTCAAACCAAACGTTAAAGAAATACAGTCTCTAAAGGAACGTTGTCAAAGGAAACGTCAAGGTAAACACTGTCGACACGGACGTTGTTAAAACGAACGTCAGTGAAAGACACTTTCGAAGAGGATGTTGCCAAAACGAACGACAAGGAAAGACACTTTTGAAGGCGGTGTTGTCAAACCACATGTTAAAGAAAGATACTATCTAAGGGGACGTTGTCAAAACAAACGTCAAAGAAAGACACTTTAGACGGGAATGTTGTTATAATATTATTTGGCTCGTTTTTTTTTTTATAATTATGAAATCATAATAAATTGCCGAGCAAAATAAGTTGTTGTTAATTTCTCGAGATACTGAAAAATCAGATCTACGGCAACGCACGGAACGTCAAAGAAATACACTTTTGAAAGGGATGTTGTCAAACCAAACCTCAAAGAAAGACACTTTCCAAGGAACACGTTGTCAAAACAAATGTCGATTAAAGACACTTTGTAAGGGGGTTTTGTTAAAACGAACCTCAAATAAAGACACTTTCGAAGGGGATGTTGTCAAACCAAACCTCAAAGAAAGACACTTTCCAAGAAACACGTTGTCAAAACAAATGTCAAGGAAAAACTTTTTGTAAGGGGATTTTGTCAAAACGAACCTCAAATAAAGACACTTTCAAAGGGGATGTTGTCAAACCAAAGGTTAAAGAAGGACACTTTCTAACGGAACGTCAAAGAAATACACTTTTGAAGGGGATGTTGTCAAACCAAACGTTAAAGAAAGACACTTTCTAAGGGGATGTTGTCAAAACGAGCGTCAAAGAAAACACTTTCGAAAAGGATATTGTCAAACCAAATCTCAAAGAAAGACACTTTCTAAGGAACACGTTGTCAAAACAAATGTCGTAGTCTTCTATTGCCGAAGCGACGCCAAACTGTTTGTTCT
Organism: Diaperis boleti; assembly: GCA_963583935.1. Classification (NCBI taxonomy): domain Eukaryota; kingdom Metazoa; phylum Arthropoda; class Insecta; order Coleoptera; family Tenebrionidae; genus Diaperis; species Diaperis boleti. Next base: position 19,747,504 of record OY757246.1, on the reverse strand, counting down.
CACAGAATGGTATGTCCAGCAGAGGATATTTTCCTGTTCTAAGGCTAGTTTTGTTAGTCTCCGTATTTTTTATCTTTAGACCTGTTTCTAGCCTGACTATATTCGACAGTTTTATCATTGAACAAATTTGGGCTCTATCAGAGAGATTATCAGAGGATGTGATCCCCGTTTAATTTTTCACTGGACGTACCTCTCGGGTAACGTCGGAACCAGTGCTGTTGCTATGTCTCGAAAAAGGAGACCGAGCGCGACTTGGGTGTGATACGAGGCTTCCTCGAGCCTTTTAAGCCTCTTAATTAGCTCACCCCGAGAGAGTCGGTCACTATCTGATGATGTGTAATTTCTCCTCCTCTTTATCTTCTTGTTTTTATCCATTTCTCTATAAAAAATTGATTAAACAGTGAAAATAATTTTTCAATTAATAAATTCTTGTGTGAGCGCACGAAACGTAATGAAGCTAGCGCTGCCTGAGGCCAGGGAAGCCAACCCACCAAGGTGAGATTAACTAGAGGACAAAATCACTTCAAAATTGGTACGTAGAGCAGCATCGCAAGCGCTACTACTTTGTTATAATATTTATTCGAGGACGAAGAGCCGAAATACAATTCAATAATTAAAAATACTATTCATGCTGAAGTAAGTGTTAGAAGTTCAGGTATTATTTTAAAATGCAAAATTCAAGAGATCTACTTCTAAGAATGTCAGAAGTATAATTAGCTGTTGCTACTACATATTTATTAATCAGTACTATTATTACTAAAGGAAATATATACTTATATAATTACCTATTTAACAATTAGTTCAATCTTGAACTAAATTTCAGGGTCAATAACAGTTAAAGGCTAAATATTACAGACTACTGTGCGAATAAAAAAAAAGGTTTCAGATAATAATAGTTATGACTAAAATTTTCAGATTACTAATGAAAATAATATCTTTTTACACAGTTCTGTCCTATATGCACTAAAGTCGTTTTATTACACTTTAAATTTGAATGCAAAGCGATTAATTGCAGAATATCTCCACCTCATTTTCAGCATTTTTCTGACAATTCAGATCCTAAGTTTATTTCTAAACGGAAAACATTTTCACTTTTTCTGATTTAAAAGCACTTTTAGCTTTGAAATAACAAATATTGCAATACTTTATAATATAAACCAGCTTTCATATTACCTCTTGAGTCATTAATGAAGATAAGAATAAAATGTCGGTATCTTGATATTTACATTGTTATTTTTATACTTCAATGCCCTAAAACAAAACCTGTCAAAAGTATCGTAACACCAGTAGCAAATTGCATGTGCGTTTACAAAATTATAACCTATAATTAATCGACATGCAATATGCATAAATTTACTTTGTTTACATAATTCATGTAATGCTCGACCAGAAATCTACACAGTCTGTTTATTCTACAAGAATGTTTCTAAATTTTAATTGCTCGAAAAAAGATATGTGATGCAATAATTGTCGAGCACCAGCTGATGATCATTTGTCCGTCTTAACGGCTTTCATAACGCATGCTACCTTTACATTAAGATTTTAACGTTCTAGTGTTAGTTAACATACATCATTGGAAAACTAGTAAACGGATATATACTTAATTAGGAACATTTTTCAAATCGTTACGGTTATATCACTTTGTAGGAAGTCCTAACAAATAACTGTCTTAAGTACCATTTTCTTTACTAGCACGTTGTATCACATTATTTCTCTGCTTATGTAAAAAGTTAAAAAGTAAAGGTATTATTAATTTTAATGCATGACCCAAATGGCACATTTTCCACAACACCGGAACAAGGGGTCTCTCAGGGAAAGTAAATTTGTATAAATAGAAACGGCCCGATTGATTTGATATCAGTTTGTGTTTGCCTATTGGATTGCTACCACGGAATGAAGTTCATTGTAAGTGAAGAGTGATTGGTGTTAATTTAAATAAAGTGCGTCTATCTTCCAGGTAATCTTAACAGTCATCGGCCTAGTGCTGGCCGATGAGGTTCAAGAAAAGAAACATGCCAAACGTGGATTAGAACTAGGCGGATTCGAACTGGAAGGTCATGGATTGGAACTCGGTGGTCACGGGTTGGAACTTGGAGGATTCGAATTAGGCGGTCACGGCTTGGAACTTGAAAATCATCACGAACACGTTAAAACAATCACAGTGACCAAAAAAGTGCCATATCCGGTACCACATCCAGTGCCATACCCCGTCGTTAAACACGTTCCCTATCCTGTAAAAGTACCCGTCAAAGTACCCGTTGACAGACCTTTTCCAGTGCCTGTACCAAAACCATATCCGGTGTATGTTAAGAAGCCTTACCCTGTCCCTGTGCCCAAACCATACCCTGTCCATGTCAAAGTGCCAGTCAAGGTACCCTACCCTGTACCAGTTAAAGTGCCTGTACCTAAACCCTACCCAGTTCATGTTGCCAAACCGTATCCAGTTAAGGTCCCATATCCTGTAGTAGTAGAGAAGAAGGTTCCCATTTATATTAAGGAAAGCCATCATCATCATGAAGAATTTGGAGGTCACTTCGACACCATTGGAGAAGGAATTGAATTATCTCATGACCTCAAATGGTAGATATTGTTTGGTAAGGATCCTAATTCGGAAATTGGCGTAAATTTGATTATTACTTTTGTTGCAGATATCTTCATATCGATGGTAGTGACATGTGATATTTATTTTTTCAGTGTTTATATTGTTGACCTTTTTCTATCGTCTTAATAAATTGTTTGAAAATATTAATGTTGTGTTTTAAAAATCTTCCGAGTATGTACTAATTTATCTACACTTCCTTCTTTTCCTGTTTTCTCAAATTTTCTAATGATACACTTGGGATGCATTGTATTTTTGGAAAGATAATTTTGAAAATTGCAAAAATATCCAATTAACACGTAACTTTACAGAACATTAATTTATTAAAAGCTGAAAATTCAATTTTGAAAGCTCATCAGCGAATGCAACTGAAGATTTTTCATTGAACTTTTAAAAAAATTTTGGAACGGCGTTCAATGTGTTTATGACGAATGACAAAGGAAATCCAAATAACAAGAGACTACGAAAAAAATCAAGATTATCAACTAAAGGGGTAGGATATCACTAAATAAAAATAAAAGTAAACACAAAAATAAAAATAATAAAAGAATGAAGAAACCCATCAGACGGTATTACGTAAATGATTTGACTGCTGATTTTCCTGACGAGCTTTTCGGCGTCGAAAGCAATTCTGAGATACTTGTTCTGCACCACATGGAGGTTGGTGATGTACGCCTTCGCCGCGTGTTCCCAAGCCGGAGATGCGTACGTACATCATTGCTGGACTCAACACTTTGCTTTCTGGGAGGCACTAGGTGGCGTCCCATTCTTCGTTTATCCATGAGTTCCAAACATGGTGACCTGATTGCGGCCGTCCCGTTTCCTTTGCAGCATTCACCTTTTTTCTCCAAATGCTGAGCCATTCCTTCAGGTCGTCGATGGCCATTTGCGTGGAGAGGGGGAGAGGAGCAACCTTTGGGGAACTCCAGAGGCAATTTCTTTCCATCCCGATGTCTCTTCTCCCCTCTTTCAGGAATGATCGGATAATTTTCACAGTTCTGATTGCGTGGGGTGCAGGGAGCAGTACTGCTCAACATCTAAACAAGACGATGTGTACACTATGAAAAATGGTTCCACAACGGATGTTCAATATTTTTGAGCCTCTATGATCCTTGTGGAAGAGCTAGCTTTAGCGTTTTTGTCAAATTATGAATTTTTCAACCTAGCCACAATACCCAAAGGCATGGATCATTTCACCTGGACAAGCCTAGATAGACGACCATATGCATGGTATTTTTTTTCGTGAAACAACTTATTACTTACTAATTATTACTAAATACTAGTTGATACTTGGCGTGCGTTGCTACGCCCCAAAAATAAAGTAAAACACATCTCATCCGATTTGACCGGGGCAACGAACAGGTACACATGGATGGGTAAACAATGAACCGATCCAGGTGGCATTACGCTCATGTTACACATTTCTCTTGCCGACTATTATTTGGTTTGTGGTCAAAATGTAGTGTAGGAGCCTATTTGGAACGTAGAAACAGACAAACATACAAATAATAAAAAAAATTTTTAGTGAACACTATTGTGAAATATGTATTTTATTTAAATTTTCCCCCTTATTCTACAATAGTCGGGTAAACAATATTTTCCCAATTGACGCATACATGAATAAGTTTTTCGGTGTTCTCTCTCTGTTTTCAATCAACATATAAAATTGGCCATATGAGAAACATGGACTTTCTGAATTGACCCAATGGAAATCGAAGTCGTTTGAAATCGAGAGGCATATCTGTAGAACCATTAGTATGCGTGGGCTGAGCACATTTTCCCCTTACATTTTCCATTTAGGATGGTCGTTTCAATAGACGCTATGTTGTTCAGGTATTTTAGCAGATCTTGAAGTTGAAGCCCTGATTCGATCGTTTTCTAATCGTGCGCAATTGGAGCCGGTAGGTGACGCTGCAATCGGGTTCTAGAATTTTTTTAAATTTTTCTTCTTTCACCACCCCCACACCTCTCAATATTTTTTAAAATAAAAAAAATTGCGGGCAAGCCACCGTTCGGGCAGGGTCCTGTAGTTATTGATAAATTTTACAATAGTAAATACAGTTTAGACAAGGTGTTCTATACTCTCAGTATCAAGACCAGTAATGTTATTAAACCTCCTACTTCTGGTTCCAGGTTCATAGGTCAGCGCTCGCATAAATCAGTCTTTGTATTTTTAGACATTTCGATAGTACTGATTTTCATCATAATAAACTTGACATTATTACGTACGCATTAATTTTTTTACTACTCCAAAAATGACACAATGGAAGACTCAAACAATGTCTGTACTAGTTTCAAGTCTTTCCTGCTTTACGACCCGCTACTCTTGTTTTCACCTTGACATTGACACAGCTATTGCATAATCCACGGTTAACTTTTTCGTGCATCAGGAGTCAGTTGCACTGATATTCCGAACACAGAGTTTCTATTTAAGAAGGTTGTAAGACAATTAATAAAAATTTCTATTAATGAGCGTTTCCAAACGTAAATATTTCACCATTTCCGTCAGTTTCAACACCAGAAACTAAGATAATTAGCCATGACAACATATCATTTTATACCAAATTGTCTTTGACTATGAGCCTTGCACTAATTGCATCGTGTTTGGTGTCGATTTTAAACAGCTTTACCCGGTTATTAAAGTGGATTGCATAACAGGAAGTCATGTATTACGCTCTATTTAGACGGGATTCTTGCATATATTTATTTCACCTCTTAGCGAACAGCAGATTGATTTCCATCTGTTCCAAGTGAAATTTTACGCGCAAATGGCTCCTGGTATAGAAAACAAATTATATTTTCGTTCTCCCGGGAAATACTTTCAGATAGAAACTCACTACAACTTTGATTAATTAATTATGTAAGATTATGCAGGCGACGCTGCATTCTCTTGTCTGCAGTAAAATTTAATATGCATATATCGTAACATAATAATGGAGAAAAGTAGCACCTGGAATCAAGATATAATCCTACCAATTTACAATTTTTAGTGCTTTACTTGATTGAAATGGTTATTATATAAAAGCTTCATTTATGCAAAATGCTCTAATTTCAACAATAGAATTCGTATTTAGAAACCAAAGCTTGTGTTGAATAGTTTTGCACCGTTTGAACAAAGCACAGCGTAACCAGTATTTACCACGGAAGATCTCCATCATTACTTAACGATTTCAAGGTCAACTTTTACTCTCATCAGCCTAATGTGACTCAAGAAAGTAATGAATTGCGTGCCACACACTAATCAATAGCAAACTGAATTGTATGACTGCAAATCATGCAATATGCTACAATTTTTATGTAACTTTGGGAACTGGCGTGTGTCTATTTAACACGGCATTGTATTTTCTTACAGCCACACTGACGCAAAAAGAAAAGTGGGGTGTAGAAAGCCAAATGGCAGCTTTTGTTATGTCTAAAGCTATAAATACCGAGAACTCAACTCTTTTGGCATCAGTCGTTATTTAGTATACTTAACCATGAAGCTCCAAGTAAGTGACAGTGTCTTCAGTATCAGTGTTAATTTTCTTTCTGTTTATAGATTTGTGCATTTGTTTTGGTGTTGGGTTTGGTTTCGGCATTCCCTGGTGAAAAAACAGAAAAATCAGCATCTCCTGAAAAGAAACAAGATAAACGTGGTCTCTTCGATCTGGGATACGGAGGTCACGATTTTGGAGGTCTGGAATTAGGTCACGGAATTGGTTTGGGATCATTTGGAGGCGGTCTTGAGGAGCACGGTCACGTCAAACACATCACTATTACCAAAGAAGTCCCAGTTCCAGTACCACACCCAGTACCTTTCCCAGTAGTAAAAAAAGTACCTGTCCCATACCCCGTCAAGGTAGCAGTCCCTGTAGATCGCCCCTATCCAGTTCATGTACCCAAACCATACCCAGTTCACGTAGAAAAACCAGTACCCTATCCAGTAGAAAAACCCGTACCATATCCAGTCAAAGTTCCAGTTAAAGTCCCAGTGCCAGTGCCACATCCGGTGCCTGTACCAAAGCCTGTACCATACCCAGTGCACAAACCTGTACCTTACCCAGTAAAAGTACCTGTAATTGTAGAGAAGAAAGTGCCAGTTTACATCAAGTCACATGAAGGATTTGAACATCACGGACTTGAATTGGGAGGATTTGGTGGTCATGGTTTGGAATTTGGAGGGTTCCATTAAATAACGACTGTATCGCGTTGAACATTTTTTATCAGTATTGTTGCACTTTATTTGCTCATCTCCGTTTCTTAGTTAAATATATTTATACTTTATTTTCTTTTAAATAAATGTTCTTTTTTATGTTACGATTTTTAATTTGATCTCTGGAAATCTGAAATTCCGATATTGCAGATTTTCAAAATTAATATTTTTGATACAAAATAAAGTCAAATTACTAGAAAAACCTTGACGAGCTACACTTCTCTATGTTTACACTTTGTTCAATGAAAAAGCGTACAGCTAACATTTTACTGCTGTAAACTGGACTTATTTGACAAGTTTGATTAACTGTCACAATTTAACTGTAGGTTTAAAAATTGTAACTTGAAATTCGGAATCCAAATTTTAAGTAAATTTTGGGACTTCTTCCATATTAATTAATTAATAAATTAATAAATAATCATGTCAAGTAACAAGTAAATTAATATAGAAGAACCAGAATTTACATGTATATTTAATTTATTTAACCAAAAAAAAAAATTAAAATTCAAGGTAAATACAAAAAATTTCAAAAATCGAGTTGTACGCTTTTTGTGAAGACATGTGAAGGTATATGAAATAGCATTCCACCCTCTAAACGAAGAAAAATAAACTGAATATTCTCCAGAAAAAATTTCTAAGGAGTGCAGCAAATTAATGACATGACTTTCACCTAGACCACTATCAGAACAGAATAATTTTTATTATTAAACTCATGTGTATGATATTGTCTTCAAATCTAGATGCCTTGTAGCAAATTATTTGTACAAAATTGACAGCTGTCAACCATTTATGACAAAATTGTTACGGCTTTTTAATATATCTTCAAAATTTGGTGTATTGGCACTTTTGAAGTAACTAGGTTTTTTATTTCGTGGGTGCCATCAAAGACCAGTTCTTTTGATTTGATAAAGTTGATAAAAACAGATGTTGCTATGGCTGCTTAGTTGATTGAAAACAGTGGCGGCTCGTGGTTTATTTTAGAGGAGGGTCATCAGGAATTTTAGCTGTATGTTTATAAGAATACGTGAAAAAATTTGTTCAAAAATAAAAATTTAACAATATTATTTTACTTAAAACGATTTTTTCTGTTATGGATTCTCTATAATTTATGGAACTCTTCATGTGCTCTGCCGATAATGAGTGCTTTTTAATTTTTTCTTTTAAATGTTTCAAGTCTGACACCGTTCTTACACCACAGCAAATCATTTCCATTTGAAAAAATCAAACACACGAAACAATAAAAGGCACTTGTCACTTCACATTCACAAATGCAACACCTACTACAAATCATACATGCTCTTGGCACAATTACGGAGAACTTCTTTATTTTTGTCCTTGCTTGTCTGTCTAATTTGAATTTCTGGGAGTGAACGACCATTTGTTTTAAGCTCCAACCGTTTCTCAAAACTTAAATTAGGCTTACTATTATTTTGGAGTTCTATTATTGTTTGAATTATCGACATGATGAAATTTGAAACACTAGTAGCTGGTCGCTGACTGCAGTGAACTAAAAAGGAACACCATCTTATATCGTACCTCCTACCAGTAACAATCTGTTAGCCGGACGTCCGACTTTCTATCTTTATCTCAAGCATGCATTACGTCGCTTAAAATGAGACACTCTTGGTCTGTTGTCCGTAAGAGCGGAGATGGGGTGTCTTGTTTTCTTGTTTAGTACAATATAGAAATTCAATAGCTTTGTTTTTGTCGCACTCGTTACAATTGGCTACCAGCATTCGCTTAACGAGGGCATGAGTCGGATTTGACCCATGCGAACTCGACAGTATCCGCACTCGTACGTGGATAAAATTCTTCGCAACAATCACAGAACTAAACTCAATAGATAACTTATACGAAAATTCAAACATCATAATTTAATTGAATTAATTTTATTATATTATGATATTCCACAAAACAAATAGTCTTGATACTGCCTTTCTCACTTTTTTATTTTGAGAGGTCATTGACCAAATAATGACGTCATGAACGAGCCGCCACTGATTGTAAGTGGTCAATATCGGTCTTCATCGACATGTTTTACAATATAGACAAGCTGATTCATATGTCAGAAAACGAGGGCAAGGCAGAAAACTATCTACCACAAACAGGGATGATCGTTTCATAGTGTTGCAAACTCTAAGGAATAGACGCCAAACAGCTGTACACACCAGAAATGCTTTACAAAAGGTACGAGGGGTATAGATTAGTGAAAGAACAGTTAGAAGAAGACTCATGATCATATTACCAGCAAACGCTCCAAAAATCTTGAATATAACTTAACTCCCAGAGTTCCTTTTGGTGGAGGTTCAGTTACGATCTAGGACGGAATATGTTTGGGAGCGCGCACTGAGTTGGTAATAGTTGATTGACTTTGACTGCTGAGAGATACATAACCGACGTTTGACAAAATTATGTAATACCTTTTGCACCATTTTAAGCAGGACAACACTCATCCGCATATCGCTCGCTGTGTGACAAACTTTTTAAAAGAGACGTGGATAGCCATAATGAATTGCCTGCTAGGTCCCCAGACATGAATCCCATTGAACATGTCTGGGACATCAATTAAGGCCAGAGATCTTGCACCTCAAACCACACAGCAACTGAAAATCCTGCTATCGGAAGAATGATACAATTTGCTTCAACAGTTAATTGACAAGCTTGCACAGGCGAATGATTAAATTAATTCGAGTTCGTGGAGGAAACACACGTTATTATAACGATTGTAAATTTAAAAATTTAATTTAAAAAAAATCATCAATAAATAATCGAACGAACAATGTGTAAGAATTTTGTTACAGAGTTGTTATCCAAATTAGTAATGTTTCCGTGCTTTTTCCAATAATAATAATAATCTATATATATAAAAATGAATCGCCGTTCGTATGTCACGCTAAAACCCAAAAACGGCTTTACCGATTTGAATAATTTTGTTTTGTTTTGATCGACATAATCCAGGGATGGTTTAAAACTATTTTTCACATGGACATGGGGGCCCAGGGGTGCCCCTTGGGCTAGACCGATTTTTTGGCTCGACCGATTCTTATGATTTCTTTTTTTGTATATTTGATAGGTATGAGAATAAGTGGTAAGCTATTTTTCACATAGACATGGGGGCCCAGGGGGGCCCTTGGGCTGGACCGATTTTTCGGGTCGACCGATTCTTATGAATTTTTTTTTTTGTATATTTGGTAGGTATGAGAATAGGTGGTAAGCTATTTATCACATAGACATGGGGGCGCAGGGGGCCCCCTTGGGCTCGACCGATATTTCGGGTCGACCGATTCTTATGATTTTTTTTGTGTATATTTGATAGGTATGGGAATAGATTGTAAAGTATTTTTCAAATAGACGCGGGGGCCCAGGAGACCCCCTTGGGCTGGACCAATTTTTCGGGCCGACTGATTTTTATGATTTTTTTTTTGTATATTTGGTAGGTGTGAGAATAGGTGGTAAACTATTTTTCACATATACATGGGGGCCCAAGGGCCCCCCCTTGGGCTGGACCTATTCTTCGGGTCGACCGATTGTTATGAAGTATTTTTTTTATATTTGGCAGGTATGGGAATAAGTCGTAAAGTATTTTTCACATTGGACAAGGGGCCCAGGGGGGCCCCTTGGACTGAACCGATTATTATGATCTTTCATTTGTTGGATTTTGCCTCCGCCCCGAATGGCAGATTAACTATTAAAACATGGACATGGAGGCCCAGGGAGGCCCTCGGGTTTATAACTCAAGAAGGGCTTTTATGATATTTGATTTGTTGGATTTGTCTCCGCCCCGAATAGCAGAATAACTATTGAAACATGGACAGGGGGCTCCCTTGGGTTTATAACTCAAGAGCGGCTTGACCGATTTTTGTGATATTTAACTTGTTGGATTTGGGGGGGAGCTAAGTACAGGGCAATGACAATAACAAAGCCCCCCTGGTACAGGGCAACAATAACAAATAACGCCGGCCACCAAAATTTGTCTTACCGGGGTTTAAAAATGAAAATGGTTTTTTAAGGAGTAAACTCTTAAGTTTCACATCTGTTGCGCGTGGTCTCCACACACATTTTTTTATGATATCTCGAGAATCGATTGACTGACTTTTTCGAGGGCGAATAACTATTAAAACATCAGAAAAATGAAAGAAAAAAATTTTTCAAACATTTTGTATGGAATCCGTATATAATGCTGTCTTTGATACATGACAGAAACAAAAATGAACATGTTGTTGTATGCTGGTTCCGGTACTGCCAGTAGATGGCGTTGTGTGCATTATCTTTTTATAAAAAGAAATGAATTTAATTCAGCTAATAAATTGCCACAACATTTATTGATTCCGAGGCGGTACAAAGTTGGCCGGGTCAGCTAGTATTAATATAAATCAGTACACTATTTTAAATAATATAAATTATTATACTAATTACTCATGTGCTTCTTTTCTTACCCGTTTAAATTAAGTGCATCAATCATCTCCTCCGAACAGAAGATTAAAATATTAACAGTGAGCTCTTAGAGATATCATTAAACTACTATGTAATTATATAGGGCAGTTCAAGATATTGCTAAAGCCTCGGTGGTGGTGTTCAATCTTGTTGTACTAACTCTATACTTCGAATGAATAATAATTGATAATAATAGTAGGCTGTTTTGAGTGCAGCTAATATCTGCCAGTTTTAAAACGTCTCCAGAACCACGCCAAAATTCCTGGCTCTTTTTATGAACTTTACCAACATCGAAACTAAAATTCTTATTTATTTCTGGATAGTTATATCTGAAAGCTTAAACTATGGATTAACTAACTTGTGAGTAATATCAAACTCTGCAAAATTTTAATCATTAATCAATTATTTCAAGGTGAACTTTCACTCTCATCACTTCAGTGTGAACCAAGAAAGCAGTGAATTACGTACTAATCAATAGCTAACTGACTTGAACGACAGCAAATCATGTAACCTATTGCAATATTTATGTAAATTTAGGAAACGGCGTCTGGTCAACATGTAATTGCGTTTTGTACAAAAAAGTGGGGTATAGAAAGCCCAATAACAAGCTTTTGTTATAGCTAATAGTAAGGATATAAATACAGAGAATCAAATTAATTCTGCATCAGTCGTTATTTAGCATAGTTAACCATGAAGCTCCAAGTAATTGATAAAGAAGTTTCTACAGTACCAGTGTTAATTTTTTTCTGTTTGTAGATTTGTGCATTTCTTTTGGTTTTGGGTTTGGTGTCGGCATTCCCTGGTGAGAAATTAGAAAAATCAACATCCCCCGAAAAGAAACAAGACAAACGTGGTCTTTTCGATCTAGGATACGGAGGTCACGACTTCGGAGGTCTGGAATTAGGCCATGGAAGTGGTTTAGAATCCTTTGGAGGAGGCCTTGAGGAGCACGGTCACGTCAAACACATCACTATTACCAAAGAAGTCCCAGTTCCAGTACCACACCCAGTACCTTTCCCAGTAGTAAAAAAAGTACCTGTCCCGTATCCCGTCAAAGTAGCCGTACCTGTAGATCGCCCATATCCAGTTCATGTACCCAAACCATACCCAGTTCACGTAGAAAAACCAGTACCCTATCCAGTAGAAAAGCCCGTACCATATCCAGTCAAAGTTCCAGTTAAAGTCCCAGTGCCAGTGCCACATCCAGTGCCTGTACCAAAGCCTGTACCATACCCAGTGCACAAACCTGTACCTTACCCAGTTAAAGTACCTGTAATTGTAGAGAAGAAAGTGCCAGTTTACATCAAGTCACATGAAGGATTTGAACATCACGGCCTTGAATTGGGAGGATTTGGTGGTCATGGTTTGGAATTTGGAGGGTTCCATTAAATAACGACTGTATCGCGTTGAACCATTTTTATCAGTATTGTTGCACTTTGTTTTTTATTTTCTTTTTAATAAAATGTTGTTTTTTATGTTTCGATTATGTTCTGTTCACCCGTTGTCCACGCCGATGAAATTGACAGTAATACAAAGTCGTACCAATAGAGGTAAAATGGTCACGAGGGGGACTTGGATCGCGACTTAAGGGAAACTGTAATAACGAGGCGTGAAACTCAAACGTTGTCAAAATTGTGAAAATAAAGTGAATAAAATAAGAACTTCAATAAAATTATCGGCTCTTTGATAAAATTTAATAAAACCAGTTCATCAGATGACAGCAAAAATAAATAAATAAAACTAGCACCAAAAAATTTTTAATAAAGATGAGGTAAGATTTGCATTATTATTCTAAATAACAGCTGGTTTTGAAGAAAATAAATCACACTTTTAATTTTCAGATTGGAATTAGTTTGCTCCACGCCCTCCTAATTTTTCATTCCGTAACACTACTACAGTTTCCTCTAATGCGCGAGGTAGTGACATCTAGCGATATTTTGTCTGTTTTCCAAACGCAAGGTTTTGAGCGATTGGCACGACTTGAAATTACTGTCATCGGCGCGGACAACGTGTTCACAAATTGATCTAATTTAATGCAGGATGTACCTGCACCTTTCAAATCATGCGAATAATATTATATTTCCACTTTCCAACGAGTTGTGAATACCATTTTTTAGACAACTGCGAACATAAGTATCGTCGCATTATTAATTAACGTCAATAAACGTCAAAAGATCTTTTTAATTATTTTTGCAAAATTTTGTAATTTACTATGAAATTGTCTTTTATTGCTGAAATCATAATTAGACACAGCTTTTGTTTGATGTCCAACTTACATTATCTTCAAAAGATTTAGCTTAACATGTCCCACTGATATATTAGTTTAACCCCATATAGCGCCCTTCTTAAATTTTCATTTTTCTCTAAAATTTAGGGGTCATTCACATAAAAATTAAAGAACTCAATATCAGTAATTGCAATGTTAAAGTGTTCGGTACAATTAATTCCAATTCTTCTACTCTGTAAGTGAGTAAAATATCTTCGGCATGATTGCTTTCTCGGAAAATCAACCGATGTAAAGTACCAAATAAACTTAAATAAAAGAATTAGAAGGCAATGGCCTAAGCTTATCGAGAGATATCAATAGCTTCCTCTTTCTGTGGTTATGTACATGTTATTTTTAGACGACTGCATATGAAAGTAATCAGATCGACCAACCAACCTACTTGTCGAAAGTTTACATTATCGCCACAGTTACAATGTGAAGGATATTGTAACGCTTTCGGTTCTATACCACAACCATTTCGATTTTATATCACAACAGTTCCGGTTTCAGTCATCTAATAACACCCATAAAAATCTTCATCTTACAGGTGTAGTTTTTTAGGTACCTTATACCATTGTTTTCGGTGACAGAAATCAAATCTTAATCACAAGAGAGATAAAGCTGTCAGTTCTACTCACAAGTGAGTAAATCTGACAGATGTCACTTGTAATTATTAATTGTAATGTAATTACATGTAATGTAACGCAATTCTCTGCCTTCCACTTCACGAACAGATCATACTCTTTCTCGTACATGTGTCTCGACCTTACCGGAAGCAAACTGGAAACAGTGACTTCGACGTCTAGTTGAATATCTTTCGGTAGAAAGTCAATTTTTATTACTTTAGTGAAAATTGTGAAAAACAACGAGACGGTTTATTTCATAACTATAACAATCACTACGGAAACTGATATTACAACCATGCTAATGTTACAGACGCATATTTATTTGAATAAATATTTCTTGAATTTTTATACAATGCACCTGTAGGATAAAACGTCGTATACCACACGTGATCGAAATGTCATTATAAAGCTCGTGAGAAGTGCCAAAATTCTCACTCGCTAATAATGATCCATTTCTATCACTTATAATATAATGTACTATTATAAAGTAAATATAATGAATTAACATAACAACTTGCATTGCGCATTAAATCAGGGTTTGTTAACGTTACAATAAATTAATTAATTTAAGAGAGAAAAAAAAAAGAAGAATTACGAAAAATGGCGACTATATGGGGTCTCAAGCTAATATGTCAGTGGGGCATGTTAAGCTAAATGTTTTGAACGAAACATAATTAAAATTTTGCAAAAATTGTGATAAAAATATTTTGACGTTTGTTGGAGGTGCGAGTTAATTATTGTAGAATTATTGCTTTTAATTAATGTTAATTAATAATGTGACTGTAACTATGTATCCGCATAATGTTCGCAGTAGTGTAAAAAAAGTGTTCATAACTCGTTCGAAAGTGGAATGCTCGTGTGATTTTCCTCACTTATATAGCTAGTTAAATAGATAGCCAAATGAGCTAGTTAAAATAATTATAATTTTCATATTGTCTCTATAGATTTCTTTATTTTCTTATTAAATTGGGGTTTAGAGTAGGTATACATTTTATTTATTTTTTTTTACTTTTTGATCCTTGTTCGGTATTGATAGTACTATCTATAATATTAATCGTATTTGCTAAAACTATTGATATATCCGACATTAAAAAATATAAACGGTATCTCACTAACAACAACAATAAAAAAAATGCGTTTTTCGCCGGCACACTGATGTGGCAGAACTTGCAGCAAGACGTCAAAAAAATACTTGTATTATTAAAATAAAGAATAATGTATTATGATATGAGAGTCAAAAGTTAGAATCCTTCGAACAAAATAAAATCACTTTTACTAAAATATTCATACTTTTTTTACTACTGCATCTGCAGAGCAGAAAGAAGCGGTAAAAGTGAATGTAACACTGGCAGTTCTGACTGACTGATTAATTTGATCAGGACGTATGGAAAGCAGAAAATGGGGACCGTCTCCCAAATTTACGTCTACCCTTCGACCTGACCTGGTAGAGAAGAGCAAGTGCCCATATAACTAGGTTTTGTTATCTCATAATCCTAGACCTAATAGCTATTTAAGTAACAAGGAATGTAAGGACCTATTAACATTGAGGCAGACATGTGCAAGCCAAGGCTTGTTGTCTGCCGAAAATGTTAATAGTCGATACATCCCGTGTTATCTTATGACATTTTTCCGAAACATAATTACAATTTGGATAAAAATATTTTGACGTTTGTTGGAGGTGCGAGTTAATTATTGTAGAATTATTGGTTTCAATTAATGTTAATTAATAATGTGACTGTAACTATGTATCCGCATAATGTTCGCAGTAGTGTAAAAAAAAGTGTTCATAACTCGTTCGAAAGTGGAATGCTCGTGTGATTTTCCTCACTCGGCTTCGGCTCGTTCGTCAAATTTCACACCCGTATGATATATCTCACTCAATGAGTCTTCTCCAAGGCAGGGACTATAATGTCCGACTGAAACCCACTGAAGGCGAAAAATTTTGATAACCAAATGAGCTAGTTAAAATAATTATAATTTTCATATTGTCTCTATAGATTTCTTTATTTTCTTATTAAATTGGGGTTTAGAGTAGGTATACATTTTATTTATTTTTTTTACTTTTTGATCCTTGTTCGGTATTGATAGTACTATCTATAATATTAATCGTATTTGCTAAAACTATTGATATATCCGACATTAAAAAATATAAACGGTATCTCACTAACAACAACAATAAAAAAAATGCGTTTTTCGCCGGCACACTGATGTGACAGAACTTGCAGCAAGACGTCAGAAAAATACTTGTATTATTAAAATAAAGAATAATGTATTATGATATGAGAGTCAAAAGTTAGAATCCTTCGAACAAAATAAAATCACTTTTACTAAAATATTCATCCTTTTTTTACTACTGCATCTGCAGAGCAGAAAGAAGCGGTAAAAGTGAATGTAACACTGGCAGTTCTGACTGCCTGATTAATTTGATCAGGACGTATGGAAAGCAGAAAATGGGACCGTCTACCAAATTTACGTCTACCCTTCGACCTGACCTGGTAGAGAAGAGCAAGTGCCCATATAACTAGGTTTTGTTATCTCATAACCCTAGACCTAATAGCTATTTAAGTAACAAGAAATGTAAGGACCTATTCACATTGAGGCAGACATGTACAAGTCAAGGCTTGTTGTCTGCCGAAAATGTTAATAGTCGATACATCCCGTGTTATCTTATGACATTTTTCCGGCTCCAGATTCAAATTTATTTTACCGTATCCCGATAATATAAGTCAGTGACCTAATTGTTTATGTTTTACACTTGACAACGGAACTACAATACATAATTTGTTATTTTAGTTGCTCGGACTGACGCTAAAATGTCGTTTAGCAAAGGTTGTAGAAAAAATAAATTATAACGATTGTAAATTTAATAATAAAAATAAAATTGCAAAATTTTGAAATGATGTGCAAAATTAGTGTCTAGGTATATCGAGTAAAGTTCCGTACCACCGTACAATATTTAACACTACCTACCTTTTGATGGGTAAAATTTTTGACATTCACGGCTAACACTGACATGTTTAAGGAAATGAATATGGTTACTATTTACTAGTTTTCAAATTAATTAACAAATTCGCAAAAGTTTGTGGTATGAATTATGTGTTGCCTATTTAAAATATGGTAAGCGTCAGCGAATAAAATAAAAGCCCTGTATTTAATTTTTAACTTGATTTCATTTTTATTATTTGTTGTTATAGCGGCCATAGCAGTACACAGTCTGTGAAAATTTAAAGTGTCTACCTATTACGGTTCAAAAGGTACAGCCCTGTGACAGACGGACGGACATCGGAGCCTTAGTAATAGGGTCCCGTTGGCTAAGAACGCAGTGTGTATCTTTTCTTCAGTTTCATTTAGTAAATTTAGTAAAAAACATAAATGCAAAGAGATATTTGATCATGACGGTGTAACGTTATGAAATAAAATGAAATATGTTTATTATAATGATGGAAACGAGGAAAACAAATTAAAACGATTGTATGTTTACCAATAAAAATAATTAAAGAAGTTTAATCAAACTTTCTCTCTTAATAAATACTTGATTGTAGAAAAAGTATGTAAGCAATTTGTTGTTATTGATTTATATATACATCTTAGAACGAAAACACTTTTAGTTACTTAGGAAACTGATGTTGTCAATACTTATTTACAATAATAACAACGAAAAGAACAGGCGATAATTAGAGAGTTAAAAAAAATAAAAATAATGTTTTAATTGTAAATACTTTACAATCCAGACAAACGACTAGAAAAAGTACATTTATTATAAAAAAATCAACAATATAAAGTACAACTAAATAACAAAATGGTATATTTTGTTTCACATTATGAAACCCTAGTGTTGGTGTTCTTCTGCCTGCTGTGCTGAATCGATACTTTGAAGGGACGATGGAAGCCAACCACTTGGTTGTTCTGAGTGACTTTGCGCCCCGTAAGAAGAAGATTGATCAGCTTGGGCGAAACCGCCATGATCTGATCCTTCAAAACCGCCTCCGTAACCGCCTCCATATCCACCGTCGTAACCACCCCCTTCTTGACTTTCTTCATGAACACCTTTGGTATCTTGAGCTCCAAATTGCTCATGGCCAGTGAAGGACCCACCGTAGCTTGCCACCGGTGCAGATACGTCAGGAACCTTATATTCTTCTGAACTTAAATGCGCATGACTACTAAAAGATCCTCCAGAGCCAGAGTTGAATTCATCTTTTGGTACGGGGTAGGGTTTAGGTACTTCGAAAGGCACCGGGACTTTTTTAATAACTTCATATGGCACTGGATGCGGGACCTTGACGATTTTCGTTTGGATAACAGGGTATGGTTTCGGTACTTCAACTGGATGGGGTACTGGTACTGGTACTTTTACTGGGTAAGGTTGTGGTTGTTTAATGATGACCTTTTTGTTGATTTGGACCACCGCGGGAGGTAAGCTACCTTTTATAGCAACGCCAAGAGGGATAATGTCAAATTTGGGGTAGCTTAATTTGGAAAAATGTGATTCATTTGGTACACCCTCCAGTTGTTCCTTTCCATGAGGGTAACTAGGTCGTGCGAGTGCACTTGCCAAACAGCAGATTGCAAGAATAGCAGCCTGAAACAATAACAATTCACACAATAGACACATTTGCACAACCACTTACGTAGAAAATTGACTACTTACAAAAGGGTTCATAATAACACCTGTTGTCAATGAACGTTTTTAACTGAATAAAATCTCGAAGTGTTACCTTTTATACGCGGAACAGAACTGTATCCGGAGACTCCTCAACTACTCTAAATTGCTCTCCATTTCACTTTCATCGAAGTTCATTATCAATTTATTGGTAAAAACGTTGATTTTGCTGTCTCATTTCAATTACCACTGTTGCGGTTTGTAGAGTGAATGCGAAATTCAGTTACACGTCGAAAATTATACATTCGACCTTTCTTTTTGCACAAAGATCTACATTCTCTGCAAAGGCGCATTTCGCTATCCTTGTTAGATGAACTTGAACCCTGGATTACAGATAGCGATGAAAAGAGAAACGTGAAAGTAATTATCAGTGGACAGTTTTAGACGTACAATCTCCCAGTCTCTTGAACTTGCTTTTAGTCATGGAATTAAAGCACCAGATAATTTGATACAACCACAAAACGTATTCTCCGTCTTTTCCATAGAAAATGGAAGCAAAATTGCGTGAAGGAAGACTAAACGCAGATTTTGATTTTGGCTTTTTTAACGTTATTGTTACTTTCCCGTAATTTTACGACATAGTTCAAACTGACGGTTTTAATATATTTGCCTCGGGCTAGTAAATACAAACACTAAATACTTCTACAAAGTATTGGTTTATACTCATAGTAATAAAGAATATCAGCATAGCAGTCACAATTTGCGTACCAATTTTCAAGTCATTGCACTGGTGTAGGTCGGAATTTGAAAGGAGTGCAACTTCCATACCAATTATTTGGATAATTATTGTGCTAAGAGATTGGCGAAATGTTTATTAAGAAGTCAGATGCACAATTTAACATTTTTATGTAATTAATGTGAAAATACTTTTTGATGTTTTTTTTTAAGTAGGATTAGAATGGTTTCACAATTAAATCGAAACACTTTTTCTTGTACTCTCATTGTTTTAAAGAAAAATGCAAAGAATGCGTACTCGTATTTCATATTTTTAAACAGACCTTAGCTGGGAACACCACTGGCAATCTCACAAGTCAGTCTCCACAAACTTTAATCAAAGTAAATTACAAAAGAGAGATATTTCGGGAGAGTACTACTACTTTACAAGAGATAAATTTCACCACTAGTATTTTTTATAAAATGAATTACTCACCACCGTTAAAATACGCAATATTTTCTCCATATAACATAATGATTATCTCGTCTCAGTTCTTGTTAAAGCTACCAGTGAAAAGTGAATAAAGTGGGTACGGCTACGGTGCAACTGCTAAAAAACAAGTGTCACAAGAAAGATTTGCTAAGGTTTTAAAATACGGACAAGCAGATTCATGAAAATAAGGAAGTATTTAACTGATAACAAGAAGAGAAAACAATACGAAACGCGAGAAGATAAAATATCGTTTTATGAGGTATTAAAGACATGGAAATTGAAAATGAAGCGCTGTTAAAACTGATAAAATGATGTAAGCAATCGGAGCAAACAACCGACATACCATAAATGAGAGGGTTAATCCACCCAAATCTATCATAACTCTTCAAAACATATTTCAAGATCCTCAGAAGAGTTCTCAGAAGTTTCCAATGCCATGAATTCTGCATCATCACGACTTTAAGGATCTAAAGTCCTCGCTCAGAATTTTCGATTTCGTTGGAAACTCTTCAGATATTTTGAAGGTTTTATGTTTCAGAGTTCTTAAGGACTGATTAGGATTGTTTAAAACTTTTAAGTACTGTTCGAGCTTCTACAGAATCTATTAAGGTGTTTTATTAACCCTTGACGCCCCAAGAACTTCTCAATATTTTCTCAATATCAAAATTTCTCAAAAGCATTTGGCGCTTTTAAGATAACTTGAATACCCTTCACCTCTTCAGCATGTTTCAGGATTCCTAAGCTCTAGTCAGAATGGCTTAAGTGCTTTCAATACTCTCCGAGAGACTTTAGGCTTCTTCAAGACGTTTAGCGATCCTTTTCAAGGACTTTTCAAGATTCTGTAGAATCCTTGTAGTAGAATCAAAAGTTTTAAGTCAAACTCCACAAACCTTAATAAGCGCAAAATTATAAATGGAACATGTTTCGGCAGAACACTACTGCCATCATCAGCCCTAATTTAACAAGAGATTAATGATGCAATTGATGAATTACAAAGGGGTTCTTACCTTAAAGAATATTTAAAATTATGACGTTAATTTGAATTAAATTTGACGTTTTGAAAAGGTTACATAATTTTTAAAAGCTTTCGTAAAAACAACATTTTATAAAATGTAAAAATTAAAAATGAATCAAGGAGAATCTGGTAAATTTGTTTGAGTGGTAAAAAATTAAAATAGTGAATTAATAATGGGATTATTGAAGTTATTCTGTTCGTTTAAACAAGATCTGTTTTCCAGTTCAAGGCTTTCCTTATTTCCAAAGTCTCAAGAAAATCTAATTTCCGGCCTTTATTGCATTTATGAATCAATTTGGAATTTGATGGTGAAAAACTGTTTCGTTATTAATATATGATTGGCGAAAGAAAAAGGTGTTGATGGAGGAGGATCAAGATTTGTGTTGTTATATCGCATTTATTATCGTATGCGATTGTATTTCTGTGAGCATGTTCTAATTTCCTTACGGATTTATTTCTATTTCTAGTAACTTGTAGGAACTTTTTATGTCTCTGCTCTGGAAAGTGGTGCTAACACATTTTACAAATAATAAAATTTTGTTTTGCTTAATTTTACAGTTTTGGAGCAATCCATCGACCATAAAGATTTTGAATATTATGATTGAATGATTATGATTATGATGGAAATACATAACTCGCAACGTCTAATACGACCTTTAGATGTAAATCAGCCAAACGATTTTTAATTTGGCACTCATCGCATCAAGTTTCTAAATATAAACCAACAGAACGAAATTACCGTTCAAAGTAGAGCCATTCAACTGACACTAAAATTTAAAAAAAATAAAAATTCGATAAGAAAAAAATCTTGGAAACAGCATAATAAAATGAGACTTAATTGTTCTGAAAGAACGGAAGTTGTCGTCTGTGAAAATTTGTTTTTCCGTTTATCATTCATAAAATCATAAAATATGAGATACTCTTGGAGTATGTTTCTTTAAGTGGGGTCAATCATTGAAATTGGTGCCTCGCGCATACTCCAAAAAGGTCATATTTGACTGTACGTGAAACTCGAAATGTGGACAGTATTTTATATTTTAAGTTTGGGCAACAAAATAAGGCCATCGTTCTACAGCTGTCGCAATAGCCAGAAAAGTCGGAATTGCCAGATAAAAGTCGGAATTGCCAGAAAAAAAGTCAGAATTGCCAAAAAAAGTCAAAATTGCCAGAAAAAAGGCTTGCTAGAAAAAAATCGTTGTCAGTTATTTTTCCATTCATGTCCGTTCAGCACCTTCGTACTTACCTGTGTGCAAAGAACATTTTATATTTACATGCTTTCACTGGTTGTGACACAACCTTTGCTATCTTTTCTAACCCTCGGTGAATCGCGCATATTTTAGTGACGTGATTACTCGCGGAGTGTCTACAGCGCCCCATTTTATTTTTCGTAAAAATAGTAATTATACATCAAGGTTGACAAGACATTTTTCTTAGCCAAGCAACTTTATTGCCCAAGATACAAAAAGTCGTTCACACTTCGTTCTTGTTTTTTTTTACATGAATTGCAGTTAATTAATGGCAAATATTTACAACTAGTGCAATCTCGAAAAATCGAAGGGCTAAGTTGTTAACTTGGTTGGCCCTTCATTATTAACTATTAGGACAGTTAAACAATTTCACACATCCCCTACAAACTATGTATATAATCGTACACTCTACAGCTATAGTAATGAAAAAAATATATTAGAGAGTTATTGCAAGCTCCGTTTTAGAGACCCTTTATTAAGGCTAAACAGGAGATCAAGTGTGCGACAAAGACAACCCTATCGGAAAAGTATTTACGCATTTATATGGAAATGATTGAATAAATTGTTTAAACAAAAACGTATTTAAAATCCATTTCTAAGTAGAATTTGCGCCACCATTTCATTTTTCTACAAAAAAAATTGTTTAAAATTTAAAAAAAATAAAAATATGTAAACGAAGAAAATCAAAAATCTGCCAGCCAGCGACGCTTCTACATGATCCACAGATTACAAAACCGTTTGAATTTTTAAAATTGGTCTGATAGATTCGTCCGAAACAGGATTTTTGACTTTCCTTTGACAATTTTTGCAGCCGCGGGACACGTGCGAGTGGAATGACTCATCGATCCGTTCCGTGTAACGACAGAGCTATAAAACTGGAGAATATAATTTCGATTTTGTAGAATTTACGAAATGGGTCGGGCTATTATATTATATGCAAGTATCTAAGTATTCTGGGCGGTTGTGCGCACCACAAAGCAGGAATCTTGTACGGCCAAAGTTAATAATTAATGCATCGTAGGAAAATGGTAATTTTTAAAATGAACCTAAACCATTTTTGGAAAATATTTTAATGCTGTTGAAATGCGCCAGAATCCACATGATTATAATATACAACCTAAGGTAGCACAGTCCATCATGTTCAAAAATAGAGACACCTAATTTATTTGTTAAAATTATTAATAGATGTAACTCCATATTCAATGCGAAATGTAACAAATAGCAAACTTCAGGAAAAAGATTGTCCTAAATAGGATTAACCACAACAGGCTTACAATAGCATTTCGGTCACGTGTGATATACAACAATTGTATTTTTTCAACAACAAAGAATCTTGAAACGATATTTGTCCAACATTTACAATTTAGGTGTTTTTTTACGTTGGTTTTGACTGACTATAATATGCAACTTTTGCACAAAAAAACAACGGGAAAGCCTAAAAAATTCATTGTAGTAAATTACACGTAAAAGGTACAAAATAGTATTACCAAAATATTTTTCTTCCGACAACACACGAAAATACACCAGATAATATAAAATATAAATATTATAAAAAACGGGGAATCCTAAAAATACGAGTTCATTTTAGTAAATTATACGTAAAAGGTACAAAATAGTGTTACCAAAACATTTTTTTTTCCAACAACAGGAAAAATAGAATGCACCAGATAATATAAAAAACAACGGGGAAGCCTAAATAATACAGGCTAATTGTTCAATAGCTCGATTCTTGTCAACGGACGATCGTACCCAACTCTTCTCTTTCGACGCAATTTTAGATACAAAGTACGGCGTAACAGAACCAAAACATGTACTCTTTATTTATTATAATTTAATTTTTTGTGACAGCAGCCAACCACGTTGAACAAAAATAAAGAGATATTCAAAAAAACAAAGAAAATAGATCCGGAGTTAAGTCAAATGCCTTAACACTAATTGTAATAAATTTGGTAGAAAAGTTGACAACTGATGTTACCAAAAATGGATCTCAATGTCTGTCAAAAGTTTTGATATGGATATATGCAATCTATTTTCATGTCTTTAAGAGTCCACACACTAAAATCGCACAATGAAACTCCTTGCCTGTGACGTGGAGTGTCCTTGGATCTGGTAGTAGTAGTCATGGCCTCGTTTTAAATGACCATTTTTGTCTAGATATATTTTTTTTAAAAGCATTTATGGCCTCTGAAATGGTTTTATCCCCAGCCCAAGACGGGCATTTAATTTCCGCGATGCCATTTTCCCCAATAAGACCGTCAGGTGTAGCTCCAATAATATAACCCATATTGTAGATACACAAAAACTCTGGTTCACAAGTTCATGTCATTCGATTCGTAATTGCAGCAAGAATTTTTTAGTTGAAAATCAATATCCGTATTATTAATAGTTAATAAGATATTTAAGTTCATAAGTCGTAAATAATTTTTGTTGTTGTTTCAGATTTAATAAATAATAAACAAAAAGTTTGTAAATACAAATAGAGTTAGAGCTTCAATTTAAAGCTCAATTTGTTCATTGATTCACAGAGAATAAAAAACATTTGAGTATTCTTGTTGTATCGTCAATAGTTTATAAGTTATTTTAAAAACGATGAAAAAGGTGCACAAAAATCAAAAAAATTAAATAAAAAATAGAAAACTTTTTTTTTTTTATAACAAACGATGTATGGTTGTTTTCAGTGTTTTTGAAAGAATTAAGAAAGATATATTCGAAAAATTCATTTGTTTATAACAATTTTTTTAAAACAAACAAATAAAAAGTAAAAAACAATTTCTTCCATAATATAAAAGAGCAAGATAAATAATGATTAAAAAAAAACGGTTTCTTAATATTAATATTTAGTAACAAAAAAAAAATTAACAAAGGAGTTTTTCACCAATATTTTTTTTTAAGAAACGATTTTTTTTAATCATTATCTCCATTACGGATTATATTTCAAAAAAAAAAAAATTTAAAATCATAAACTGCATTTGTTTATAAAAAAATTTAAATAATAGGTGTTAAAAATTAAAAAAAATTATATATGTATTGCTTTCAGCAATAACAAAACATAATTATCAGTAGAGATAATTGAAAAAAAAAATTTCACTGTTTTATTCATGTTTTTAAGTTTGTTAATAAAAAAGTAAAAAAACATTTTTTTTTAATTTTTCCAACGGATATCTTTAAGCCTTCAAGGAACAGCTCCAAGAAGGGAACAAAATTCAGGATTTTAGTTTAACAATCATCAGGGTTTGTATGTTAACTTTTAACAAGAACAATTGCCGTAATTAACAAATGCATTGTTAATAGAAAAACTGAAGTAAATTTTTTTACCGACGGATTATTGTTTATTGATATGTCCAGATAATACCTAAATTATTTTATTCCTTAATTTTAATATTTACTGAGTTAATAGTAGTTTATTATACGAGTTCCTGTGTAAATTAGACACTTTATGCCACAAGGGGTTTATAAAAGTACGAGTGAAACGAATGCTATTGTGAGCCCCGAGTGGCGTAAAGCGTTCAATCTACACAGGAACACATGTAATACAACATTTTGTCGTTCGACACAACCCCGGAAAGCCTTTAAATTGTTTAAAATTCATAAAAATAGTTTGACATTTATCTGTCATTTTCATTATTTTATGACAGCGAGTGTTTACACAAACGAAAATTTGAAAATTCTGACAGTGTCGAACGATAAAATATATTTTTTTTATTTGTCAGATTTGGTCGGCGCGGACGGGAGCTGAGCCGCTCGTTTTTGTCTTTTTTCGCCGCTAAATTAAAATGATAAATATTGACAATTCCGGGAGGTAGGACTTTTTTTTGAGAAATTTCCTTCTCTTTAAGGATCTATTTTCAAATTTCATAATCTCAAATAGTTTTTGAAATATTTGCAAAAAACGTAACCACTTTTTTTTTCTTTACTTAATTGTTTATAAATTTTGTAATTTTTATTTGCGGATATTGATTTTCAACTAAAAACTTCTTGGTGCCTCGAATTTCGTAAAAAGTGACTTGTGAACCAGACTACATGGTTTAATTTCCACGTCGGGTTGGTTCTTGTAGACTTCTTTGACTCTAGATTCATTGAGTTTACCGTATTTTGTGGCTGCATTCTCGAATAAATCTTTATAAAGAAGTGATCACAGGTCCCTATAAAGAATTTTTGCGACGTTTACAAGTGAATCCAAAATTCTACGCTGTCACTCGATATTGATTAATAATATTGATATCGATTAATGATCATTTTAATGTTCTTTAAACCAAGGTCATCAAAATAAAAGTACTTGCAAAAATTCAGTTTTCTCTAATTGGAAATCCTATATCGCCTTCAGGAAGCAGTCGAGACAAATACTAACTTATGCTTAGGCGCGGGGAAAGGGATCAGCGCGCGGCGGCTGGATCAAAGGCAAACTGAAAAATCCTGTTTCGATAGGGTTGCAATTGTTAGATTTAAAAACAAAAAACGTGTAAATTCATAAAAAAAATCGCTCTTTCGTCGCTGTGTGCCACTTTTTTGAATTTTTTATTGTAAGTATAAGTATTCAAGTTTTTTTTCTTAAATATACATTTGAGAAAAAAACTTACTCGGACGCGCAAATTGTACGAAAAATGTAAGTACAAATCAATCTTCAAATAAAAAAAATTGTGTACCGTTTTCTCAAAAAAGCGTTAGAACTTTTGGACTTTTTGCAGCGACATCTTACAGATCAGAAACACACTAAACCACCGTCCGGTTTAGCCTTAAAGTTTTCTTTTATTTGATAGCTACGCATGCGCAATGTATACGGTCTATTCAAGCCCGAACACGACGTAACCAGGATCTTTGCACTCAAGCGCAATTCCTGCGCCGTGCCAAGAGGAATAGCATAGACACATTGTTTCATATGGCCCCACACAGAGAAATTGCACGGCTTTAAATCTGGGCAAACAAGCGGCCACGGCACAAGTCCACTACGTCCTATACATTTATTTGGATAATTAGCATTTCCCCATTCCCGCACCATAGCATTCAAATTCTGAAATAAAAATTCTAAATAACTAATTCTATAAAGGAGAAAGGAAAAAGCCGGGGAAAAAAGGCAGACAGAAGGAAAAAAGAAAGAAGGTAAATGATTCAACGGGAAAGCTACAGAAACGTGGGTAGATGAAAAGGAGTGGAAGAAGATAGAAGCGAGAATGCCGAGAGACTATGTATGGAGATGTCAAGCAGCAGAAAGGAAAATTACGAAAGGACGAGCGAAAAGAGGCATCATCACAGGAAACAAATTGAGGACGAAATCAAAACAAAACAAGAACTACAGAGAACTAGAATAACTGCAAGAAATATAAAACTAGGAACATAAAAAGTTAAAATAATCACAGTAAAGAGATGAGTAAAACAAAACAAATGTTATAAGACCATAAGTGAGACAGAAAAAAGAATTGTAATAATTAGTGGCGACTTTAATGCGAGAATTGGAATAAGATTAGGAAGACGGAATAATGAGACAGAAGAGGCGAGAAGAATATCGAAGAACAAGACCGAAAATAAAGAAGGAAAAAAATGATCGAATTTATAGAAGAGAGATGATACGAGGTACCGAACGGGAGCTGGGGAGAAGATACAGGAGAATTTACGTACGTGAGAGAATCTGTGATTGATTACGCAATAGTCAATCAACATGCATGGGATGAAGTAAGAAGATTCGAAGTGGGAAACAGAGTGGAATCAGACCACTAACCGTTAGAAATAGAAATAGCCGGAGAAGAAATAAAAAGAAAAAAACTCGACAAAGAAACAATTATAAAAACAATCTGGGAAGAAGAAAGCATACAAAAGTACACAAGTGCGCTACAACATATTGAAAGAGAAAAAGAAAAACAAAAAGACACCGAAACAAGAATGAAAGAACTCGAAAGGAGAATGGGAGAAGCGATGACAACAAAGAAAATAGAAGTAGAAGTGGGAGAAAGAATGGGAAGAAATATATGGATAAAGAATGCAAAGAAATGAAAAGACTAGCCAGAAAGCAAATGAGAAAATGGAGAAATGGGAAGGGATCGAGAGAAGAATACCGGAAGCAATTATAGAAATACAAAGACACTTGTGAGAAGAAGAACGAAGAAAAGAAAAGAGAAGAAGAAGAGGAAATTAGATCAATCAACACGGAAGAAGAAGTTTGGAAATACATAAACAGAAAACGAAAAGTGAAAAAGAGGGCAGACGAGAAGATAAGGATAGAAGAATGGAGAGAATACTTTAGAGAATTACTAGACGGAAAGGACGAAACGAAAAGAATACAGAAGAGAACAAGAGAAAAGGGAAGAGATTAGGAAGGAAATGATTAAGAGGGAGATAGGAAGAATGAATATACGAAAAGCGGCGGGAGAAGATGAACTGCAAAATGAAGCGTGGATCTATGCAACAGAAGAAATAATAAAGATAATGAGGGAGATAGTGAACGACGTCCGGCAAGGAAAGGGGTTATCAAGCCGATGGAGGATGGGGCTAGTGTGTCCGACACACAAAAAAGTAAAAAGAGAAAAGATGGAGAACTACGGAGGAATAAGTCTGCTGAGCACGGCGTACAAGATCTACGCAATAATACTGGAAGAGAAATTGAAGGAAGAACTAGATGAAAAAGAGTTGTTACCAGATGGACAAGCGGGTTTTAGGAGAGGGAGAAGCACTATCGATGACGTGTACAACTTGAAAGGTAAAGAACTCAATAAGAAAGGAGGGAAGATGTACGCGCTGTTTGTAGACCTGAAGGCGGCTTTTGATAGTGTAAATAGAGAGAGATTAAGAGAGAAAGGAATCAACGAGCAGCTGGTGAGCAGAATAGAGAAAATTTACCTAGAAACGGGAAACAGAGTAAAAGTAAACGGGAAAACGAGTAAAAGATTCTGGACTACGGGTAGGACAAGGACGCCCACTCAGCCCCAGTATATTCGCGGCATATACAGACCGTTTCAATCGAAACGAGCCACCCTCAATAACTTTTTTGGAAAAGATATTTAAGAAAAATCTAAAAACAGGTCAGTTTTTATCTCGAGGGAGACATGTTTTGATGCAATAGTAAGCAGGCTTGGTGCAACCCCATACGCCTGACAGGAGCAACCTCGATTTTTTTAAATAGGGAATAGGGGTCGAGTAACATGTCGTTTGAAAGGTCTTTTAATTGTCTTTTTGGCCACATAATTATTTTTTTATTTGTATAGTCTATAAGTTAGTAATTAAAAATGAAATTTTTTTTTATGGATTTTTTTGTATTTAGGAATGCCTGCAATTAACGATAAAAAGCTTGCAATAAACATTGTTAGACAATTTATTATTGATCTGAATAATGCTGTAATCAAATTTGTCGTCATCTATACTCATTTATACCAATCCTTAACAATAAGTAAATGTTCCCATTGTAATTTATTAGAGTTTGTGGAGTTCGACTTAAATATATTTAAATTTTAATAAGTAAATAAATAAACCGAAAACAAAATAGTCGTGTTTAATTTCCTGAGCGATAAAGCAACTGTAGCATTGAACACTAAATTTGATTTCAAATAAAATGTTCAAAATGATTTCCATCGACTTCCATGCATTCATACAGTCGATTATGAAATACGCTTTTTAGGTTACGCAACGTTTCCGGTGTTATTTGTCGAGATTCCAGGATAATCTTTTGTCGCAAATCTTCCAGAGAAACTGGTTCTGTCGCAAAAATTTTGGACTTGAGGTGTCCCCACCAATAAAAATTCAGGGGAGTCAAATCGGACGATCTAACTGGCCATTCTACAGGACCTTGTCTACCAATCCAGTGGTCGGGGAAGTTATTGTCCAGCAACTGCCGTACTGACGCAGTATAATAAGGTGGTGCTCCATCCTGTTGAAAGACTAACGCGTTCTCTAGCTCTAGCCAAAAACCGATAAGATAATAAATACGCAAATAATTGTACAAAAACACAGATTATCTAACATTGTTGATTGCAAGCTTTTTATTGTTAATATTTGCAAGCATGTCTAAATACAAAACAAATCCGTTAAAAAATTGTTTTATTTTAATTACTAACTTATAGACTATGTAAATAAAAAATACTTATGTGGCTGAAAAGACAATTAAAAGACCTTTCAAACGACATGTTGCTCGACCCCTATTCCCTATTTAAAAAATCGAGGTTGCTCCTGTCAGGGGTATGGGGTTGCACCAAGCCTGCTTACTATTGCATCAAAACATGTCCCCTCGAGATAAAAATTGACGGGTTTTTAGATTTTTCTTAAATATCTTTTCCAAAAAAGTTATTGAGGGTGGCTCGTTTCGATTGAAACGGTCTGTATAAGCGACCTGGAAGAAAAACTAAGACTAGCACAGGCATACGCCGATGATATGGTGCTAACAGCGAGGGAGGCCAAAGAAATGAATAAGGGAATGATAAAATACCTACTTAGGAAGATACCTAAAAAGGAAGAAGCTAGAATTAAACATGAAGAAAACAAAAATGATGATTTTTCAGAAACGAGGCAGAAGAAAGAAAGAGGAATGGAAGTAGGAAGGAAAAGAACTAGAAAAAGTACAAGCCAGCATATATCGTACTGGAAGAAGTAAAGAGAGACAAGATAAGAGTGGAAGCAGGAAAAAGAGCAGTAAGATTTGAAGAGAGAATAAGAGAAAGAACGGAATGTAAGATCTTGCAAGAGTGTTGGAAAGACATAAAGAATGAGAAGATGAAAAGAGCAGGAAAAAAGAAGAGAGAAAAAAATACTACGAGAGAAACGGGTATGCAGTGGAGGAGGTAGAGAGGTGCAGAAACAATGGAGTAAATGTACTAAGAGAGATAGTTGAGGTGGACCGAGACGTACAGAAGCAGGAAAGGAGAACGAGGATAAATGACTGAAGGTATAATGGAAAGTAAAAGTCACTAATCACTCCCGGCATACCTGAGAAGGAAAAGCGAGAAGAACGATAAGAAAGTAATAGCAAGGTTTAGATATGGGAACGAGGAAAGTGAAAACAAATACTGGAAAGAGAGAGACGAGAGAGTGTGCAGACTGTGCAGAGAAGGAGCAGAAACGAAACAATAGAGCACATGATGAAAGAATGTGAAGAGCTGAGAGAGGAGAGAGAAGATTGGCAACTACTGATAGGAGCAAAAGGGAAAGGACTAGGCTGGATGGAAGGGGTTTTAGACAGAAGAAAGAATGTAGAGAAAAGGAGGGAAGAGATGGAAAGAAAATAAAATTAATTTAGCTATTGTTAATGTTTATGTTTTATAGTTTTATTTACTCAGTATTTATTTAGTATTGTATGGGAATAGGAATCGTTTTCAAAGCCGAAAGGCAAGGAAATAAATCTTATTATTATTATTAATAACTAATTCTAATAACATTTTTGTAGAACATATACTCTGTTTTTTTTTTAAGAATGAAGTAGGTGGCAGCAGTAGTACACGTCCCGTGTACATTAGCAAATACATAAATGGAACAGGGGTGTCGGCAACCCATAATTCATCGGCGTATTATGGGGGTGGCTTTAGCCGCCGTGCCGTCACACGTGTACTGACATGCGTGACACGCATGCAAAAGTAGGGTGTAATAAAAAACCAACGAAATGTGTTTGTAAAATATTTAGACCGTATTTTATTGACATAAACACGAGCTGTTTTGTTGCGAGTGCGCGAGTGTAAAGCCGATGCGTTACGTGGTAGAAAATGGTAACTTCTTATTGGTTCGTTGAAGTCCCTATGTTTCACAATGCTTCCATCTAAAGAAAAACGGACCATAGTTTTTGTAATAAACTAAAAAAAAAGTAGCTTCCTTATTTTCCATACGACAGCCACAAAACCCCCCACCATAAAAACTCGGATATCCAAAATGCACAGTTTTTCTAACTTTACTGAATTAATATAAAATAATTATGTAGCAGATTGTTTTATTATGAGTAAAAGTGGGATTTTTCGTGGCAAGTCTGTAGGTCTGTAGTTGCGGGCTCGGACGTCAAATACAGGCGAGCCACGGAAAGCCATTTTTCTCCGAATAAAACATGCTATTTTTTCTTTATATGCCGAAAATAGCCCACGAAATACAAAATTGACAGTTTACTAAGCTCAATGACATCTTAATTTTTCAAAGAACACGCTTTTTCAATTAAGCGGGAGACAAACTATTTTGTCTGCCATGCTATTTTTCTATCTCTGTACCTTTTCTTTGTTATGACAATTGACAAAAATACTATCTTATAATTATCATTACTTTGGAGCAAACTTTTTTAGATAAAAGTTGTACAGAATAAAATTGTTAATTTTACAGGCGCTCGAAGTGTTAAAATAAAAGTAATAAAATGGTTTTATCAATTAAGAGCGGTGAAAATAGCTTGAATATATCTCCCAGAGAAAATCCTACTTGTTTCCAAAACAGTAATTTTTTAGTCAGTTAAAAAAAATAATCACTGTCTCACTTACCATCTTAAATGTTTTACAGAAATGTTCAATGCATTGTTCAGATCGTGTAATTTAAGTATTCCGTTGTCACATGAGGTAGGTATGTATATTCTTCCTAGTTCGCTACAATTTACACAAAGAACGATCCAATCGCTCAGTGAAGGGAATCTAAAAGCACTTTCCCTACCTGATCTAAATAAAAGAGGCATAAAATGAAGAAAAAACCAAATCTGGTGTAATTTATATTTAGTTCGTTTACAGATTTTTCACGCGTTACACGGTTAATTGGTCCTGATAACATGATGCGTGAATTACAACATGGTTACAACATCAAAATAGTAATGATCTTTCACCTGAAGATAGAAACATGCCTGGCTGCATTCTAACAATAAATATTCTGGAGAAAGATATATAATTGCGCTAGTTTAATTTACTTGTTGATGATTATTACCATAAGGCACAAATGTGTCAAGTACTTTTCATAAACAAAGATAGATTAAAAAGCTCAAAATGTTGAGAATAAGTAAGAGATCTGCAACCAGTTATTCTTATTTCACACTAACGTATTTACCAGAACTAATAGTTATTTATGTATCTAGGGAATAAAAACCCATTTTAATCACGAGAATGTAAGAAATGCCAAAGGCAACCGTAGGGAGCCGAAGCCATTTTCATTTGAGGGATTAACGGTCCTTTTTTTTCAAGTAATAATTGTAAGTTTGTCTAACACTCAATTCACAGAATGAGGTAGTATACTAAAAAGTAAAGTTTTTGGAAAATACAATAACCATAAACCTCATTGAAAAGTATATTGTTTAGCGCTATTATGGTGAAATTATACTTACTAACAATGCAAAAAAAATTGAATTGAGATTCGTTTAATTCTTTATGAGAGAACTGTACTAATTTAAAATACGTCATTAGTGGCCGGCATATGAATTAAGTGAGGACCTACGCCTTTCCATTTCTCACTCTCACTCATTTTATAAGTAATTCTTTCCTTTTCGCTCTTACTCCCTTCATACTCGAAAACTAATGACGTAGTTATTCGCCCGCGAAACAGTTTTTTATTTATTTCATGCAAACGGTTATGATTTGAGCAAAACAAAAAAATAGGAGTACTCTATTTTAAGCAGTTTTATTTGTCAAAAACGTTTCAAAATTGTGTATACTACTCCATTGAAGTTAACAATTAATATCAGTAGGAATGGGAGAAAATAACAATCACGAAGACAGTTTAGAAATTTGGCCATTACTGCAAGAGCAAAAGATGTATTTTTTTATTTTATTCCTTAGGGAATAAAGTACCACATTATTAGTCGAAAAAGGCCCGGTTGGGTGGAAATAAATAAATTTGATCTTTTCAATATTCCCATAACCGAGACGCCAATGTTTTTTCTCATCTGTGGCAATGTGACACCTGTCATCTGTCAATCATCTGTTTATATATTTTCGTGATACCTGATGGTTATTACATAATATTATCGGTAATGTCTCCATGCTTGTTATTTGACTGATAAAATTTAACAGCAGTAAACGATATGTTTTAACAATGGGTAAAAATCAAAGTGAAACACTTTGATGGTGCGGATGGAGTAGGTAGTAGGTATTACGGCGGTTTAGATGGTACTTACGCCCCCCTGTCCCAAGGGGGGCCTGTACCAAGGGATTGGAAAACCTTATTGGTTTTCGAGTAATTTGCTGTATAAAAAAAGATTAGAAATCAGTCTTGTCATATTATGAACCCTGGATGATTGGAACAAATAAATACCCTATATTCATAAGCACATGTAAAATGTTTATTTTTTATCATATTCTGAATTTCTTCTTTTGAATACACGAACACAAATCACACAATTACATTAAATATATTATACTGAAATTAAGTTGGAATAAAATTAATTTTAATATAATGTAATATATTCACAACTAGAACCTGACATTATTTTTCGTAAATTTTGCAATATGTTTCGGTGTCGAAAGGATCAAATGACCTGTTACCTACGGAAAGATCATCATATTTTATCATCGAATGTTTGTCGCACATTTCTCGTTCACTCCATTCCATCGAAATAATTCTATTACATAAACTAACAAGAGGCATACGATATACTTCTTTGGAATAGTTCTTGCAAATTTCTCCAATGTTATCAGACCGAAATTTTTTCCATTTTTGACGTAGATCACCCGGTGGTCCATTTACAAAACCATATGACATAGCCATAAACCACTTATCTGCAGCGGTATACTTATAATGCCGCTTAGGAATGGATTCTGCTGGAAATGGCGATTCGACTACCAATTCTAAAAGTCCTGCTTTTTGGGCTTCTTGGCTTGTTTTAACTAGTTTTATATCATCGTAGCTATGATTCAAACCAACATGATGAATAATAAACAGTTTCTTTGCCGTCATTGGTGTAACACAATTCTTAGCTAAAACGGAAATATTTGGAATTTTAAAATATAAGCTCTACATCTATTTACCAACAACAGTCGTTATATTGTTGACGATTATACCAGTGCACATGACTGTGTCTCTATTGCATCTATAAATTACTGCAACTAAAAACGGGTGCTCCTTCAAAAATTTTGCATAACGATCCACTTCTGGTGTGTCTATGATATGATGCTTATCTACATCATATCTATTATCATTATCTACAAATAAAAAAATTGTAATTTTTTATACAAGTGAGTAAAGAAAGATATTGTCGACGATAGAAAAGTTAAACAACGAGACCGTTAAGGTGAATGAATGAAATTTTCACACAACAAAGAACAGGTCACACTTTTTTCTATGTGCTATTTTGAAAATATTAATGCTAGTTTTTTTTTCAAAAAACTATTAAAAGTTTTTAAAAATCCGTCGAGACGACGACGCTACTCGTCAATCTCAAGGAAAGGATCATAGAAACTTCTTTCCTAACGATTCCCGACACCGCCGAAACCCTTACCCCTGGGTATACTTTTTATGCAAGACCAGACTGGTAATTAACCACGCCTACCAGCGGTGGCACTTCAACGGTCAGCGCCATCAGACCTACGGATTCATTCCCAAAGGTGAGACACCCACCCTAAAGCCGGAACACTCCACTAACACCGGCCCTGGAATACAACGCCGACGGCGACGTCCCGATGCAGAGTCCTGAACGACCTGACCTGAGGGATGCTCCGAGGACCCCAGTCTTGGACGACAGCTTGGTCGAGTTCCGACTACCCCACCCCTAGCCTCTCCAGGTGCCGACGACGTGATGTGAGGAATCACCGACTGCTACGGCCCGGCGCCATTGCCGCTTCTCGCTCCCTCACCATGAGCCGCAGCGCATACGTTTTCCTGAACGCTGACATGCACATGGACTGGTATCGGGGAAATTGCCCCCTAACACGAGAGGAAGAACTCTTGTTTCCCTGTCTGGATATGGCCACCGTGGATGTCCGCCTCCGTCCTGACGACGAGGCCCGGTTTCTATCAACCCACGAAAAGTACCAGCTTAACACCCTCTTACGGAACATCGCGTCGACACCGGCGACGATGCCCCGATCTCTAGCCCGCCTTATCGCCTCAGCCAGGTCCGCCAACAGGAATTGAAAAACGAAATTGAGGCCCTCCTTCGGGAGAACATTATAGAAGTTAGTGGCGTTATGCAACATGTGTGCTACTGTCTAAACGTAGACCAGGCCTTCACCTCGGTGTACCACCCCGCAGCCAACATTGTGGAACAAAAAAAACTGAGACCATACTATCCATCCTGGTTGGATCCACCCACACCGATTGGCTATCTAAGCTCCCGTCAATCCGATTTGCCATCAACACTGCGTTAAATCAGAGCCTTGGATATTCTTCCGCCTATTTGACCTTCACCAGACATCTACGGACTCCAACCGACGTACAGCACAATATACGCTCATACCTGAGGTCACCCCCAAGCTTCTACAAATGGCGAACCTCCTCGAAGAAGCCCGAAAAGCCCACGAAAAAGAAAACAAACACCATTCTCCCAATTATTGGACCACCCTGAACAACGTCTTATTGACAAAAAGGTCAGACATTTTGACAATCCAATAATGGAACTCTTTCTATCCTTTCATTAGAAATGTCTGACCTTTTTGTCAATAATATACTCAATACTCATACTCATAACTGCATACAAACCGTTTTAAAAGTTATAAAGAATTTACAGGCCAAGTTTTAACTGCCGTAATTTTATTACTCACAGAGTGAAAAGATAAGTTCAGAAAGAATCTATTTACTTACTTGCGTTTTGTTCATCCATTTCTGCTTTGCTGTATTGCACATATTCTGGAGGATCATCGGCGTAGATTTCCCTAAGGCAAGGGCAAAAACCGACTGCGGTCTGGTACTTCATTTTTTGATTACTAGCAGGAAACCAACCCGGACGAGTTATGTGGTAGGGTAGAACAAGCCCAACACATAACGCTAGCACAATATCAGCTATAACAAAGAAGGCAGCAGTAATGATTAGAATTATATCTATTGTCTGTCTGTTCATTTTGACAACTTACAAACAACAAAACATACAAAAGAGGTTACTGCGACTGTATTCAGGCTATAGCTACTACAGATTGTGGTAGAAATCTCAATTGGAAAAATAGTTTTGATTATTCCTGATTCAGTTGCATTCCGTGCATTTGTGCTGATAGAATATGATCTTATTAATTTAAAAGAGTAGAAGTATGTAGAGAATTACTCACACATATTCTGAATGAGGCCATGACGACTGCAGAAAGAAATAGCAGTAAGAAGAAAAAATAAGTAGGGCTGAAATAATATATTTTGTTACCACCAGCCCTAAGACTTGTAGGAAAAGATGCGCTTCGAAGATGGAAAATGCGGTAAGACAAAAATTTTGGAAATTAAACTTTGGCGATTTTTTTACGCCTATGTAAAACAAACGAACGTCAAAGTGAGATGTCAAGAAGCCAATGCATCGTCCCGAAATCTTTCTCTTCAATACTCATTACCGATACGCATCATCCAAGTGTTATTTCCGAAATTTTGCCATTGTGCAAAACTATGTTTTCTCATACACTTGGTTTAAAAAGTGATGGTATGAATAATACGTTTAAAATCATTTTAGATCAAAAAGAAAGAAGTAGCAAAGATGGTATAGCTAAAACACTAGATGAAAGGCGTGTAGTTGCTAGAGGAGTGCTGCAGTATCAAAAAACAGGAAACTGAAGAAAGTGTCTTACTAACTCCTTCCAACCAGTTGTCTCTACTATTTGGCACATTCACCAAACAGACGGTACCTTTCTTCAAAAATAACAATCAAATTTCTGTGGAAAGATTTTTGTCAATATAAGAAGATTTCCTATGATTTATAAAGACAAATATTTGATAGTCAAAATATCGTCCTTGGCAGAATGTGCAAGTTGCCTGAAACGTAAAATGCACAACAAAGAAGGAAAAGAAACCATCTGCGAAAATTGTGCTAGTTGTCTTAGTAGCTCTATCAGGAGCACAAAACGAGATACACGGAAGCAAGACAAAGAAAGATATTTAAATAAAAATCAGAAAATATATAGAGTGAACATGCAAAAAGTTTTATTACTACCTAAAATGTCTACAAAAATTACGTTTTTTGTTTCAAGGTAAACGTTGATCAAAATATAAAAATATCTAGATTTGAATAAATTATAAGGAAAGGTCATCAGGAAAAGACGTTGCTTCAGCTTGTTACAATATAATAAAAAATTCTGAGACTTGATAAGTTTACGCTTTGGGTCGACAATTATTGTTCCGCTCAAAACAAAACCGGGATTTTGTATTCTTCTTTTAGGTGTTTTATGAATGCTGATTGAGGCCCTAATCAAATCACCTGTGATAACACCCCTTTACATCACCGCCACATTTTGAATGTAATCTGAAATGAAATGTCAATGACGTCACCAAACGTCAAATTCGAAAATTTGAAACAAACCGCGAATTTAAAAAAAAACAGCTTGGCCAGTGATCATCAGACAAAGACAGGAAAATCGGAACCCTACGTTGTGTTATTTTTTTGACAAGACAAAGTAACAAAGTAGTGGCGGGAAATTCGAACTTACCCAAACAAAAAACAAACCCTAGGTTCCTTTGGATACATGGCAAGAGCTAATCAGGAACATTGATAACACAAAAATATGGTTTAAAATGTTTATAAGTTTTAATCATTTTGTGGTTTTGAGTTTTGCGATTGGTTACTGTGATTACAAATTTTTGTGACTTCGTATTAGGTTGGTAACAATTGAATTTGACAAGTTAGCAACAATTTGGACAATAAATTACAAGGACAAATTACAACAATTTTGACAGGTCTAGTTCTTCAGGAAATAGCAAACAATAATACAACTTAACAATTTTGGGGTACCTACATGAATACTGAAGTTATTAAGTCAGCTAATCTTATTTCACCTTTGAGCTTTCGAAGTTTACAGGAATTTACAAAATAGAGAAACGGATACAGTGAAGTTAAGATTGTAAAGAGTTCCCTAACACGGAAAAAGGTGACACCTTTTCTTCAAGGCTTGTCCAAAACAAGTCCAAGTTAACAAAACTGATCTTGGGGCTCAGTACTTCTGAAGCAAGCAATATGTGCCCGAAAACAGCGCTGCAAACTCCACTTAGTTTTGGCTCAGAAGTTAGCAGTATCTCCAGGTCTGGGTACCGCTGCAGACCAGGAGAAAACCCAAAATTGAAACGACTTTGATCCTAACCCCCGGGTACACGTTGGCCAGATTAGAACCCCATAGCCCCCCACAGCAGCATGCAACAAGAACCAAGAAAATGAAGGCTATTTGGTTTATCTGTTGATTCGATACATGTATATGGACCGACATAATAAAATAAAATATACAAAAACGAAATTTAATGACGGAGACACAAACAAAAAATATAACATAAGTAACGGAGCGTTTCTTATTAAACTGGGTCAGGCGCTGTGCCTCTTTTTTCCCTTTTTAACCGACTTCAAAAAAGGAGGAGGTTCTCTATTCGACTGTATATATGTTTTTTTTTATGTATGTTCGGGCATAACATCTTTGTTTATGAACCGATTTCAATTATTCTTTTTGATGTTAAGATTAAGATGCTCCCATTTTAATTTAATTCATATTGGACGTAAGATTTCGAAGTTATAGAAGGAAATTCCCATTTTTGTGGATTTTAAGCAATTT
Source organism: Diaperis boleti (assembly GCA_963583935.1). NCBI lineage: Eukaryota > Metazoa > Arthropoda > Insecta > Coleoptera > Tenebrionidae > Diaperis > Diaperis boleti. Next base: position 19,707,736 of record OY757246.1, on the reverse strand, counting down.
AAAGGCTTTCCAGGGTTGTGTCGAACGATAAAACGTCGTATTACACTCGTACCTGTGTAGATTGAACGCTTTATGCCACTCGGGGTTCACAAAAGCACTCGTTTCACTCGTGCTCTTATAAACCCCTTGTGGCATAAAGCGTCCAATTTACAGAGGGACTCGTATAATAATATACTATTATCTAATGTATCAAATGAGTTCTGAAAAGTAATCATAATCGTGGATTAAGAAGTCTGAAATTATCAGGAAATTATAACTTTAAAATGTATAATTTTATGTTTTACTTGGCACCGACTTCAAAATGATAAAACAATTAATAATTTGATAATCAACAATAATTTCTGAATTTCATTAAACGGAAAAATAAATAATTACATTAAGCGGAACAACAAATAACTGGAATTGAAAATTTTTATTTTTTACTTTTTAGTTAACTTATGTTACTTTGGGTTATTTGAAATCGGTTTCTTTTTTTTTAAAAGCTAATTATGTTGTATTAAGTTCTTCGTGGTTAATTTAAGTTAACAGAGACAAAATAGGTTTTCAATGACCGCAAGCTGCTGTAGACCTCATATAGAAAAAGAGGTACTTATTTATCGATTTATTCGGGTTTGAATAGCCATAGTGGATAAGCAAAGGCTAGAATAAAAAGGTTACCTGTAAATACTTCCGGCGTCACGACACACGCGACTGTTAATTTAAATTCAACCGGACCTTCTGATAACGTGAATTTTCGACAATGCAATTTACACATAGAACACATTCAACTTTAAAAAACATGAAAACTCGTAGTGGAATAAAATCAAATAAAAACAAAAATTAAGCGCTAGTTACAAAACAACGACCTGTTGATTCTAACGTTCAAGTCGTAATGGCCGACGGTCTCCATTAATCGGAGGGGAAGGCACCCTCCGATGCTACCTTTGTCTCTAGTCTGGTGCTAACGCCATCTCTGAGTCATTTATGGCAGCGGATTCAGTATATTATGGTTAGGGGCTGTCCATTAGTTACGTGAGGTGTTTTTCTGTTAATTTTGACCCCTCCCTCCCCCTTGATGGGGTTTGGTGAGATTTGATCAAACCCCCCCTCCCCCTCACGTGAGATATAGCACTTAAAATTTTTAAATAATAAATTTTGATGTATGTTCATGTACAGAGTGATCATAAAGTTCCGCACGAAATTCATAATTTAGTTATGTATTGTTTTTGCGAAAAATGCTCGAACAGGTCGATTTTTGTTTTTAAATTGCCATCTTTTGACATAAAAATTTTGTTGATGACGTCATCTGTTTTCGAACTATGACACCGTCATCAATTTTTTTAAATGGCAACCCCCAACTTTTTTTTGGGTTTTAGATGCACTTTTCAATTCTCTATTCAACAAGAGTGAAAAAATTATAAATTTAATTTTTATTCCTTGAAAAAATACTATTTCATTACGAATCCGTTATGATGGCGTAGATTAGTCCCGAAGTGCTCAACGCGTTAAAACACGTCTGGGAATGTGTCAAATAGTTGACGGGTGGCAATTTGAGTACATTTTTCGTTGTTTGCTTTCCAAATTTATTGCTATTTTTAATTTTTTTTTTCAATTAATAATAAATTTTATTTTTGATGTCAAACGTAATTTAAAAAAAAAGTTATGCAAAATATCAATTTTTTTAATCTTGTTGAATAGAGATTGGAAAAGTCTATTTAAAACCCAAAAAAAAGTTAGGGGTTGCCATTTAAAAAAATTGATGACGCTGTCATAGATCAAAAGCAGATGACGTCATCAACAAAATTTTTATGTCAAAAGATGGCAATTTAAAAACAAAAATCGACTTTTTTCGGCGTTTTTCGCAAAAACATTACATAACTAAATTATGAATTCTGTGCGGAACTTTATGATCACTCTGTATTTTGCTAAATACCACTACATATTGTGACGGACGTGGACCCGAGATGACTCATCGCTGTAGTGGCGTCATCAATTACTGGACTGTACTGGAATTTACTACAACGTACTCGAGGTAGTATGACTCATCTTTTGGAATATCCGGTACAGATCGAGAGCGCCATGGAACGTCTGGAGCCTCTAGAAGCATTTGGTGGCCGGTATATTTATTAGAGGACGTTCCAGCGGGAGTCAGTCTAGTCAGTCTATTCGCATCAGTCATCGAGTCTAGTGAGTCAGTGGGTCGAGTCGGACAGTTGCTTTTATCTATCTGGAGTGCCACGAGATGTGTAAATATTAAATAATACGGGGGGGGGGGAGACGTGCCAGTGAAGTAGTAAATTGTAAATAGTGTAAATAATGTAAATATGTAGTGTAATATTAGAAGTATAAATAAATTGTACATAGTGTTCAAATAAATAAATAATGGAACCCAGAAATGCTACAATATTTAGAAAAATAATAGCGCGTTTAAGGCACACTATAACAATTACCTTCCCTAATTGTTCACTCACTTCATAAGCAAGGGCGTTCTGTATTGTTCGTTAAACGATTGTCGGCAAGGATTTCCACGAAAAAAGTCTGGTAAATAAATTGTGCGACAATTGTCTCCATTCGAGGAATGCCATACATATGAAATATTTAATACTGTTTATACTCGAGATTGTTATTGTAATAAAAAATAGTTTGCCGACAAAATAGAAAACCTAAAAAAGTAAAACAATAAGTTTAATTTTTTTTTTTATATTCTATGTAATATGTGTATTTTTTTAATTAAACAGATGACGTGAGATTTTCAATGACCAATCTCATCAAATCTCCCTTTAGATGAGATTTGATGAGATTTTACTAGACCCCTCCCTCCCCCATTTTGGGCTCACGTAATTAATGGACGACCCCTTACAGTACCTAAAACCTAAATGAAGACATGAAAATGTAAAGTGCGGTCGTTTAGTCTGGAAACAAAAAGTTGTTTGTTCATTTATGAAAAAAACCCTCGGACAGGTCGATTTATATTTTTTATTCCGCACTCTGACATCTCTGTCAAATTTTTTCCGCCATCTTTGAAAAAGTTATGACGTTATGGCGGCCCCCAATTTTTTTGGCAGATTTGAATATTTCATGCAATTCTAAAGACAAAAATGTCAAAAAAGTATGACCTTGAACTTGAAGATTTTGCGCTTACCAACGGGAAAACTGAAAGTGCACTGCACGTGCGTAAATGTTGAAATGCTGTTCCCTTGCTAAAGCATCACTTGAGAACGGCGGGACCGATTTGCCGATTTTTACTTCATATAGTCGTAATAGGCCAAATGAGGTTCTTACGGAAAGAAAAATTGGAAAACTCGGGGAAAACTGAAATCATACACTCTCTAGAAACGACATATTATGTAGTTGGTTGTTTTTTCTTTTTTTTTTTTGTTCGTTATGCTCCCGGGATGGAAATAACTCGATTGGATATTTTCAATTTAAAAAAAAAAAATGTCGAGAAAACGCATTCCAGTCTAAATCGATCTATAGACCTAAAAAAATTCTGTTCGTTGGTAAGTCCATCACTTGAGAACTGCTATACCCATTTGTTTTTGTTTTTTTATATATTTGTAATTGTCCAAATAAGGCTAAAAGGAAAAAAAACTAAAAAAAAAACTTAAAGTGCGTAATTCTTTTTTTGTTTTGTTCGTTATGGTCCTGTAAAGTCGGAAAATTCGAACAAACTATAACTTCATCAATACATATTTTTCAACCTGCCCCATCATAATTCTATACTCAATAGAGTGTATTTGCTTTTTGTATTCAATTGTTTAATGTTCTCATAAAAAAGAACATGTACGTATTGACACTACACTACACGAATTCAGCGCGCCGGCGATAATTAGACGAGTCTGGCAAGGCTTTGGAAGTGCTCCACATTAGCCAGATTGTATAAACTGTTATTATTATATAGGCCATCATCTGACAAATTTTCATGACTACGAAAATGAGGATTTTTTTTTTGATGCAAACTTTTCAGTTTTTCATCTTTATCCATACGCACAGATTAGCCAGACTATATTTTTTACTTAACTTCAGTATACTCATACTACTAGAACTCTGGAAAAAAAGGCAGTGTATTCGTATGTTCTGACACTTTTTCATGGACTAATATTTTTTGTATGCACTCTCGATTATAACTGATGATATAATATAAAAAAACGACATAATATTTGTTTGGTTTTGTTTTGTTTTGTTAAAAATCTGGAAAAACGCATTCCAGGCTAAATTAAAAAAGAATTATGCATTTGCAACTACTTAATTTTCTGATACCAAAAGACAACGTGCTTAGTAAAACGTATTTTGGGTTGCATTTTTACCTGGTCGGGCTCGTCATCTTACGCGAATAACCCTGTATTCATAGTTTTATACCTCCTCTTGACCAATTAATTTCAATTATTATAGAACTAATAAACATTAACACACCTTCAAGTGAAGGTTCAAATTATAAATTTTATGTTGCACTATTTGATTGCATTGCAGTTCCTTTCGAATTGAATTTATGGTAAGTTCCCACATGAAAATTTTTCGTGACGGTTCTTTTAAAACTTCCTCTTGTCTGGAACTAATTGTTTTGGTCTGGTACACAAAACATTTTGCAAATTATTATTAAAAGTGCAAATTTAACTCATCAACCCAACCGTACAATAATTATTTTTTGAAAGGACGTCATTTTGAAAATTAAACATTCAGTCGTACATTACATAACGTCGTAATTTAAAGAAGCCCGTAATTTAAGTGATTGTAATAAATAATGATCATGTTGATTGTATTATTATCTTGCCACACCTTTGCACTTACTTGATACAAGTTTTATTTTAAATTTGGCGTGATTGATTTGTGATTTATCATTTGCAGTTTATCAAAGGAAATAAGAATATGCGTACTTTCTCCTATAGAGATTCTTATCCGACTGTGAAGTGAATTACAGCTCCACCTTTCGGAACACACTGCTGCTATACGTACATGTGTTTTAAATTTTTAGGGAGAAAGTAAAATTTTTGAATAAAAATACCGTTTTACTCCGTCGGTTCTGGACGCGGATATTTTGTCATTCGCGTTCACACATTCTTAAAGAGGCTGAAAGAGATACTCAGTGACATGTGGGAAATTTATTTCTGGCCTTTGTTCCGAGTTTTATTGTGTTCTTTTCATTCCCATATTGTAATGGACATCTGGATATAACGAATTTGTTTCATTTTCGCAAGACATGTCAGAGACTATCTAATTGAATTAAGTATTTATGATTATAGCGCAATTTTCTGGTCTATAAACTATTCGGAATTAGTCCGCGTGTTTGCGTTGCAACTAACCAAAACAATATTATATTATTCATATTGAAACAATTTCAGCAGTGAAATTTTGTAATATTTTTTAAACGTTCCTTCCGGCAGCGCTTCCGATCGGACTAAAGTTACTAAATCAAATCAGTGCCACGAAGATAAAGATTAATCGAGGAAATTAATCCCACGGTGTCTCTACTACTTTCAGAACGCTTTTTAATATTATGCAATTGCGTTAAATACAAGATGTATATGGACAATACCTAAAATCAGTCGGACACACCCAACTTTCGCCGAGATCCAATAGTTCTTATACATCTGCAGTGAGAAAAAATATATCCTGAAGCCACAATTTTGCGTTCACTTTGTCTATAGTGTTAAGGAAGAACGGTTAGCAGACGTGAAACTTTCCTATAATTATAAATTTGCGCTTCAAAAAAAACTAAATTAGATCAACGAAGCTCGCGCAATTCGCATCCGTAAAAAGTAAATGTCAAATTTTAGGCGAGAGCACCTTCCTGGGGCGTTGTGTAATAAATTGGATGTTAACTGGTTTTTTATTTTGGTAGATAGCGATATAATGGACACTAATTTCGTAACATAACGGGCAAGTCTTCTCCCACATTAATAATGATGGTTTTATTGTATATTTGGCTGCCTATCTACTATTTAACAATCTAAACTCTGTACTACACAGTTTATTAATTTATTAGTATTAGTAGAACAAGAACGGTGATTCAATGGCCTTTTTTGGGAATGTAAAGTTTTACTTTTTTGTACACATTTGTCAAACTGTACTTGTTTGACTGATCTGTCAGAATTTGACAGATGTGTAAAAAAAGTAAAACTTTACGGCCTCGATACACAAATTACTATTTGTGAACATGTTTGTAATTAAAGTAACAGTACATATTTTTTATTTGGCGCTTTTCAAAGCAACCTGATCTTTCCAACCTTAAATTTTTGTTCTCAGTTATATTTAAGGATTCTCAGTAATTTTTCCTCCTCAGTTTTATGCGTCCATTTAATTGTCTCATATTAGGAAATAACTGGAAACAACTTAGTCTAGAAATGTTTTAAGCCAATTAATTAATTGCAACACCTATAAAAGAACATGACAGACTAGAGTTTCACCAGATTCTACCTCAATGTTCTCGCAAATAAAGAAAAGCATTATTTTTAATTTAGGAAAGCGAAGACATGAGGAAACATGTTACCCAGACGTTATAAATCCCAATTAAAACATTTCACCTCATGTGGAGCTTATTTCTGGTTGTGGGGGACTGGACAAGGTCATTATACTTATGCGGAAAGATGATATGTTAATTAGTGGAGACTCAATCTGACTATCGATTCTAATGGTACCGGTCAAAATTGATGTCAGCAGTTAAAAGTGTTAGCAAATAGTGTGTTTATCGCTGAAAGCACACGTTATTAAAAAATAGGACGATCTTGCAAAACTGTCCATTTAAAAAAAGAAACCAGTAATAATCGTTCTTTTCAGTCTCATTAATAATAATGATCTGCACAGGAATGCAATTCATTAGGTAGATTCATTGAATATTAATGGCATATAATTTAATGCTTGTTTATTTTTTCACACATGAAACACATTTGCAATAAAGCTTACAATAAAACACACTAGATATACCATGAGATCATTTAAATTGTAAATTAGAGTAGGCTGTGAAATTTAAATTAGGTTGGCACTACTAACTTTTGACAATTTGATTTAAAATTTGAATGTCAAAAAACGGCAACAGAATGGTAAATGGAAGTATTCTATAAGTAGAACGAGGTGTTAAAGGCTTTTCGAAATGCCGACCCCAATTTTCCTGCAGATTATCAAAAATTATTATGTTTAAATTAAAACAATTTGAGAAACATAAATGCGACAATGTTTAGCATAACCTCAAATTTTACTGTCGTTTCATAAAAAACCGCCTACTCTAATTTATAATTTAAATGATCTCATGGTAGCTATTTTTTAATAGACCAAATTGTCGGTCTTGAGAAATAAGTATATATTCTCATTTCATGTTGGACAATCTAGATCAAATCTCTTAAAGTCAGGAGGTTGGTATATCAAACAGGTAATTATTATTCACGTCTGTCACATTATGTAAATCCCGTGCAAACTCCCGCGTGCTATTATTTCATGCAAAAATTACTCGAACATTGGCGCAACAAATCCAAGAAAAACAGCAAAAAATGACACTGACCATGTCATTATTCCACAAAATGAACATGAAAATCGCCGCTCTTAAATAGCGCAAACTTACAACAAAGTGTCACGCATCGCGGACTTCGCAATTTGTTGCCTTAATCCAAAGGTTTATATAAAATTTTTACCAGCAGTCTAACATTACCGAATTGTGCAATTTTTCGCCGTTCTTGATGTTGATCTAAATAACTTACACAATCTACGTTTATTTCAAAATATGCTCCATATCTCTTTGTTTATGCAGAATCTAAAAGTTTATCGAACCGTACACCAGGTACTATTATCATTATTTCCTGCTTAGTAGGGCAGGCCGGGGTAAGCCGACCATCAAAAAACAAAACATGGGGCACACGTTTTGTTTGAGAGAAGTGTGATTATCACGCGGCGATTCAAAACTATTTCATTCTTTTGAAAAATAATAACGCTTAAATCCGGACCAAACTCGCCGCCCCTAGCAACAAAAAGAAGCTGAATTAAGCGCACTCGCAAAAGGCTTGACTTGAATTAAAATTGTTTGATATACAGTACGTTAGCACTTAATTGATTTAAAGTTGATATACATCAGTGAGCGGCAAAAGTATGGAATAAATTCATTAAAAATTAAACAACATTTTTTTCAAAAAAGTTTTTGGACGGGTCAGTTTTGGATTATAAATAGCTATTTATTATACTAGTGTCTTATAAGGCAAATAAGTCACGAAAGAAATGTTTAGCCACGAGAGCTTGCTCGACAGCTTATCCAACACCCCCTCCTGTAACAGTTCTTGAACCTTCATCAAAACCTAAAAAAATAATAAAATATAATAATAATAAAAATAAAATAAAATATAAAAATTTTGTTATCTTACATAATGAAGTTTTGAAAAAAAAATTGGATTTCTTTTATAACAAACAATAACAAGTCAAAAAATCAAGTAGGTAAATCAAACAGTCAAATGGTACTGTTAGTCTAAATTGTTTTTCCGGAAATCGTCTTGAAAACTAAATTTTCCTGCTTACTTACGTACAGGAAAATTAAATTTTTCAAAATGAATGCGTTAATAGCTTTGTTCCAACAGCAAATTAGTACCATTTGACTGTTTGATTTACCTACTTGATTTTTTGACTTGTTTTTGTTTGACATAAAAAAAACCAATTTTTTTTTTCTCAAAACTTTCATTATGTAAGATAACAAAATTTTTATACTGTTGTTTAGACAATTAAAAGGGCTGTCTGAATCAAGAAAAAAAATAGGGGATTTCTATTTAAAAAAAAAAAATTCGATGACGTCATCACTCGAAAACAAATGATTGCTTGAAATTTAATTTGGGATAAAAATATTAATTTTTATAAACCAAAATTGACACGTCCAAACATTTTTTTGAAAAAAAATTTGTTTAATTTTTAATTAATTTATTCCATACTTTTGCCGATCACTGTAGTTTTACTACATCAGGCATCATTATCCTAGCAAAAAAAAATAAAAAAATTAATATCAGCGTGAATGGCGTGAGCTGTGTTCCTTCCCAATATTCAAGAATTATTAATATCTCAAAAATTAAGAGACTGTTGTTAACCCTTAACTACTATCGTGTTTTCAAATCACTTAACTACTATTGGACTACATAATACCAAAACAGAAACCCACAAGTAGTAAATTAGCTGTAACTTTAGCAACAGCAACAGCAGTGCACAATTATATTTATATAAAAAATGCTAGTAGTTTGGGCTAATGCAGTTCGTCCCTAGCTTTCATTCATAGGGAGTGACACTTATTATTTAGCAGTTAGCTTATTATTGGTTTCAAAGCAAAAAAGAATAGATTTTTTCTTTTCAACATGAGTTAGAAAAAATAAAAATACAACTAGCAAATTACTGTAATCAGATGCACACGAAACGTGTTACCCTATACTCGGGTCGCCCAACGGATATAGTAATAAAACTTGAGGGTGGGAGAGTATACAAGTGATTTTTAACTACTGCATATTGATGTAGGCGATATACTGTACAATTTAGTGAAATCAGTGAGAATATGAAATACGAAAGAAATACGCTGAGAATATTTTTTTGAAATTTCGACTTAGCTCCAATCAACCCCCCTTTCTCGGAGAATGCTGTTGCGGTCCCTGGATTTTGTAACTATAAAATAAAGTTGTAAACATCGATTGAAAGTCAATTTCTTTTTACAGAGCCCAGAGAAAATTGAGCAAATCCTCATCCGCGTTAATAATACCTAAACCTTTCTGTACTTTTCTAAAGAAGAATATTTAAGAAGATATTTAGACAAACAAGAAGGTTTATTGCCGACAATTATTACAACAACAAGGTGGTATTTGGATTGACTCTGTATAATTCAAGATGTTGTTAGAATTACAATACATTTAGCTGCCGGTCCGCTGTTATAGGCTTTTGCTTTTTCAGCGGAGGAGTCCAGGATCTGGAACTGGTTGGGTGGTTGGTGTGTTTTTGTGTCCACACAGGGCTGCGGCCTTGAACATGATCCTCACATTCTTGTCACACCACTGGAAAACCGCAGAAAACCAGTACTAGGATCGTCGTCTTGGGCACGTTGACTAGAGAGTGAATAAAAAGGATGAAGTTCAAGATCACGATTGTTGCTGCTGTTCTCTGGTGCAGGTGCTTTTGGGTCCGGGAGGCGCTCTTTCCGGATACACGCCTGATCGTGGGTCCCTTGACTGGTCCCGGAGTCCTTGTTCATCCTGCAAAACTGAGCGGACCAGTAAAAGAAAAATTGTTGAAATTTGGTGTTAAGTTGAGAGATATTGAGAGGATTGAGAAAGCGAGAAGGGGAGCAGATTGAAGGGTGAGTGAGAGAACAGCGATGAGAAAATAAAAAGGAGAGGAGAGGAGAAATGCTTGGAAAGTCACTTTTTTGACGGGGACAAGACCATAGCGGGTAACAACATACCGTTTTTGAAACAAATTCTTTAAAAAGACTGGTTTGTGGAAATAATCGAAGAACAATGAAAAAAGTTTGTACCAGTCAAGAGCAAAAAAGTCAAAGAACTCACTCAGATCAGCTGTTAATGTAAGTTGGGTGCATAGGGCTTTCAGAAATGCCACGGTATTTAAACTCCACCAATGGAATATTACTATTTTAAACACCGAGCGCAAATGGGCGGTTTTATTACTATAACTATTGGGCGACACAAGTATAGTAATGTGTATTAACAAATTGTGGTTTTGAAAAAAATAATTTCAATGTTGTTCGTGCGCTCATCGATTTCATCAATAATGAAAGAAATTCAAGCTGCCGTGAATTGGAACCGAAAATGACCAGCGCGTGACACAAAAAGGAGTACTATGACTATTATGTTACATAAAGGGGCTAAATGAGGATTTTTGATGACACAATTTTTTGTTCGTGTTAATAGAATGGCCGTGACTGTTATGGGATATTTAACAATCGAGGAGACAGTACTGTTATAATGCAATAACAGAAAATGAAAATTCTAGTTACTGATTATTCAAAACTATTTTAATTAAGTAAACACCACTCAAAAAACTCACAAGTATTATTTTTCGGATGTGTTTCTTTGAAATTATCTTTGAAAATTAATTAAACTAAAGATAAAGTTGTAAGTGCAGAAATATAAAAATCCTAATGAGCTCATAAATAAAAGATACTACTCGATATTCCAAAAACATAAATTTAATTAACAAATAAAGTTAATAAGATTTTTTTTATTAATTAACTAGCTGACCCCGCAAACTTTAAACCTTTGAACTTATTAGCTCAATTAAATATATTTTTTTTATAAAAGGATAAAGCACACAATGCCATCTACTGGCATTACCGGAACCAGCATACACCGCCATGTTAATTTTTGTTTCTGTCATGTATCAAAGATGGCGTTATATACGGATTCCATACAAAATATATGAGAAAATTATTTTCGTTAATTTTTCTGATGGTTTAATAGTTATTCGCACTCGAAAAAAGTCCGTCAATCCATTCTCGACATATCATCAAATAATTTGTGTGTGGCGCCCACGCGCAACAGAAGTGAAACTTTGAAGTTTACTCCTTAAGAGGGTTCTCCAGTGGCATGTACATTTCTGCCGGTTGAAGTACATTTTGTCGTTGCCTTGTACTTAGCTCCCCGCCCCTGTAATTTTTCCTGATTTAATAGTAATTCTGCTATTTGGGGCGTAAGCAAATACAACAAATCGAAGATCATAAAAATCGGTCGAGCCGCTCTTGAGTTATAAACCCAAGGAAGCCCCCTGAGCCCCCATCTCCATGTCTTAATAGTTATTCTGCTATTGGGGACGGAGACAAATCCAACGATTCGAAAATCATACTTGGGTCCAGCCGTTACCCAAGGGTTCCCCCAGAGTCCCCTGTCCATGTTTCAATAGTTATTCTGCTATTCGGGGCGGAGAGAAATCCAACAGATCAAGTATCATAAAAGTCCTTCTTGAGTTATAAACTCAAGGAGCCCCCCTGGGCCTCCATGTCCATGTTTTAATAGTTATTTTGTTATTCGTGGCGGAGGCAAATCCACCAAATCAAAGATCATAAAAATCGGTCCAGACCAAGGAGGCCCCCTGGGCCCCATGTCCAATGTGAAAAATACTTTACGACCTATTATCATAACTACCAAATATAAAAAAAAATTCATAAGAATCGGTCGACCCGAAAAATTGGCACGGCCCAAGGGGCCCCCATGTCTATGTGAAAAATAACTTACCACCTATTCTCATACCTACAAAATATACAAAAAAAAAATTCATAAGAATCGGTCGACCCGAAAAATTGGTCCAGCCCACGGTCCCCCCTGGGCCCACATGTCCATGTGAAAAATAGCTTACCACTTATTCTCATACCTACCAAATACAGTATGGTATACAGTAACGTAAAGTATGGACCCAATTCGATAAAAAATTTCAGGCAATTTTCAGCAAAATTTCCTCGTACAGATCAACGTTGATTTTTAAATTGTCACTTTTTTCAATAATTTTCATTTTTAGATAGTGTTTTGTTTTTGAGCTATGACGTCATCGACGTTTTTCGTTTTTCTTAAATAGAAATCCATATATCATTCTGAACACAGGAATATAAGCATCTCTAACCTTAAAATCAATAGATCCCGAAATAATTGGTTCCAAACAAAAAAAAATACATTGAATTGAACCTGCATTTTAGCATTTTTGTAGGAAATTTTGAAAAGTAGGCGACGAACAAGTTCATGTTTTAAGTAAAATATCACGGAAGCGTTGGAAATAAAAGACGATCTTAACATAATGATCCATTTTGTCATAACTACCAGTATTGTTGTTAATTTTTTTTAAACCTAAACTAATAACAATGGTCCGTAAATTGTCAGAAAAAGAAAGAATAAAATTTTTAATTATGATTGGTTATGCAGATAGAGTTCGCACGCATGAAGAAGTTACTCATTTTTTTAATAACATATAAGATCAACTGTGAGTAAAATAGAGCGAAAATGTTTTGAAGTGGGCTACGCGAAAAATCTGCCTGAAAGTGGACACCCAAGACTCAAAGAAGAAACTCAGTTCAATGTTCTATTAGAAGTTTAAGAATATGTCAAAACATACAAATGGCATCCTTACAAAGAATTGAACGAAGATTGACTTGATTGATTGACATTGCTTTTTTTAAGAACATCTTTTTTTCTGACGAAGCTATCAACACGATGGAGCGCCAACCCATTATGCAGTTATAGTTAAAAATTATTTAAACGAAGTATTTGCTAACCAGTGGATAAAATCGAGAATAAAATCGAAAATTGCAGTTTTTTTTAATTATTTTTGTTGTTGTTTTGCACCAATTATCTCGGCAACTATTCATTTTAAGGTTAAAGATGCTTATATCCCAGTATATCCAGAATGATATACTGTATCTAATTCCATACAAAAAAATATGTATTTAAAAAAAGTGTGCATGACGTCATAGCTCAAAAACAAAACACCATCTAAAAAGGAAAATTATTTAAAAAAGTGGCAATTTAAAAACAAAAGTTTACCTGTTCAAGAAATTCTTGCTGAAAGTTGCCTCAATTTCTTTATCGAATTGGGTCCATACTTCACGTTCGAACTGTATACAAAAAACAAATCATAAGAATCGGTCGAACCGAAAAATCGGTCCAGTACAAGGGGCTCCCCTGGCCCCCATGTCCATGTGAAAAATAGTTTTAAACCATCCCGGGATTAAGTCGAACAAAACAAAACAAAAAAATTTAAATCGGTAAAGCCGTTTTTGAGTTTTAGCGTGACATACGAACGGCGAGTTATTTTTATATGCAGGGTGGAAAGTTTAACTGGAATAAATTCAGTATCTCCACTGCTATTGACTTTGCGAAAAATTCCTGAAACACGTCGATTTTTGTTTTTAAATTGCCTCCTTTTACCCTGATCAGCTTTCTTTTGTTTTTACTCAGGGGGCTGTAGCCACCCTTAAGTTTTTTGTTTCAAATAAACAAATAAAAAGAAATACAACGATGTGTTTTGTTTCATGTATTTCTATTTCATCTGAGAACAAGACCCTAAAAACTGTTTTTTGGATGCTTCAGTGTGTTTTTTTTTCTTCGTGCGGGTTTATTATCTTATCGTCTCTTTTTCTAATAAATTTAATTTTCTTTGCAAACTTTGTTAGTTTTCATCATTTTATTTGACGAATCAGTAGTCATAGTTAATAAGAATAATGCACCATTGCAACAGAAAAACTTAAAATTAAAATTTCTTAGAATGCATTTTTTCTTTTTCACCTTTACATTAAACGGCGAGGTCAACAGACAAAATTGGCGTTATTGGGGTAACCATAATCCTTGCTGGATGCGGGAAACTCACACCCAACGTCTACAGAAACTAAATGTGTGGGCTGGGATAGATGAGATAGAGATAGGATCATAGGACCAGTGTTCTTTCCTGATAATCTTAATGCAGAAAGATATCTACCGTTTCTTCAAGAAACGCTTCGCCCAGCTCTGGCGGACCAATTTAGAGATGAATTAGATCCAAAACTTCCACATGAGAGAATATGATATCAACACGATGGAGCTCCACCGCAATATGCTGCATCCGTTCGGAGTTATTTGAACGACATTCTTCATAATAGGTAAATCGGAAGAAAAGGTGCAATAGAGTGGCCAGCAAGACCACCAGACCTCACTCCTCCTGACTTTTTTTTTGTGGGGGTATCTTAAAAGTAAAGTCTACACCACAAAACCCGATAATCTTGAAGATTTGCAACAACGTATTACCTATGAAATTCAGCAAATCACTTCACAAATGTTGTAAAATGTAAGAAATGAGTTTTATTATCGTCTCGCATTTTGTCAAAAAAGACTAATTCAGGTCCTACAATTTTCAAACAGTAAACCTACTACCAAAAAAGAAATAGATTAAAGTTGTTTCTATTTATTTCTTCTTACATTATTTGCTGGAAAAGTAAAAAAAAAATATATCGTTATACTCCTTTTTTTATAAGCTTTCCAACGATGTGTCGGTTGACATATCTTCTCATTAAAAAAAAAAACTTATGGGTCGTTACAGCCCCCCGAGTAAAAACAAAAAAAAACTATCGGGCTAAAAATTGGCGATTTAAAAACAATCGACGTGTTTCAAGAATTTTTGTCAAAATCAATTGCAGTGAAGATACTGAATTTATTCCTGTTAAAGTTTCCACCCTGTATATAGATACTATTAAAGCAGTAATTGTGTTTATGACAATACTGAATTTGGCATTTAATAAATAATTCTATTAAACCACGACTAGCGGTTTTTCGTGCATGGCCACCTTTGACTATTGAGCAGCAAATATTTATGCGATTTTTTTTACAGAAATATCTGAAGTGACAGCTCTTGCTTATGAGTAAATAGAACAATGTAATGAGAGTCGGCAGTACCTAGATATGGCAATTCAGAACAACTCTGATTCATAGTCTGAAAGCTACAAATTTCGGAAGTGCTAGAAACAAGCTGTCACACGGTAGTACCCACCTACCTACTTCGTTTGCATAACGAATATAGACGATTTTAATCTAATTTATTTAGGTTGAAATCGCATGGTAAACGACCATCTAGACTTTAAATGTCTTTTTTGCTTATCGAACCAGTTAAATCGTTATTTAATGCGCCAAACTGCACCGGCTTCCTCTACCGCGGTCATTTCTAAAAAAATCAAGACTAGAGCGGAATTCTCATTACCTACCTACGTCAGGTGATGGAGCTGTACTCGGTGCAATACTTTGGATATTTTTCCTTACGCAACTGTTATAATTTCAGAACTGGGACGTTTACAATGAAAGCGGAAGTCAAAAATACGGCGCACATGTTAGAGTTTGTTATAATTAAGCACGGGACATGCTCGAGCGTCCACTAATTAGAAATACATAACATAATTAATTCATTATTGCACGGTTTTCCCCGAAAAAAATCTCCGAGATCGTACCAGCCTACCATAAGGAAATCCACACTTCTTCACTTTCTACTGAAAATGTGCATATAGCTAGATCAAGAAAAATGATCTACGGTAAGTGCAGTCCGCAGATGGCAACATTCTATCGAAATCATGGTACTGTGGGAACTATTTTCATTAATCTTATTTTCCGTGATTATCATAATTGCCCCGCTTAAGGATTGCATTGCTGAGTAACGTTTACGTAAAACTATGTCTATCACTGCACCACTTTCATTGCTTCGATTAACGGTTTAATTATTTGAAATTATTGCTGAGACAATATAACTAAGGAAGAGGCGTGTGTGAAACTTCGGAAATGATTACGGTACCGCTGCTGTCCTCTGTTAGCGTCGCACAGAACTCTTATTTTCCTGGTGGACGTAAATCGGTCACTTCAAAGCACTTTATCAATTATTTATGCTTATATTTTTCCAATTCTCTCATCAGATAACAATGCTATTAAGGTAACACATTTCCTCATTTTGGAATAGTACTTAATGACTTCTAAATGAAAGTGGAGCAAAATTGAAGCAAGCACAGATTTTTTAGATGAAATTGTTAAAACAGGATGAAAGGTTTGGCATATTCGGTTTCCATCTGCACCACTTGGTTGCTATTGTACCATGACTTTCAAATTTCCATTCTGATTGATTGTAACCGGCAGTGGGATCTTGAATATGTAAAAAAAAGCTTTGCGGTTTTAGCCGACATATTACGCAATCGCGCGCTAACATCACATAATTGAAATTTTCAGAGCAAGACTATTTTGTCGAATATTCAAGCAACAATTGTTTAGTATTTGTAGCATTTGTTCATTGTTACTAATGTTAGAGTGTTAATTAAAAGTTAGGACTACACCGGTGAAAACAAAGTATGGGGCTGGGACACTAGAGATCATGATATTGTTCTATTTACTAATAGTGGGTCAGGTTATATAACAATCGTTTGGCAAATTATAGCTAATTAAAAATTATAATAATGGCATGCAAACTCAATTACCAAATTCATTGTTGTTTCAAGAATGGTAGCGAATTTCTTAAAAATTACATAGGAAATGTGTTTTCATGAAATATCAACTTTTAAATTGTTGGGAATGGTGCATATAGGGTAAATCCACATGTGACCTTGTTAAGAATTTTGATTAATGATTTTCGTTTGGTTTATGAGCAAGGAGTGGAGCATGTATCTGTTATTAAATAGTTCGTTGCTTCGATGGTTCTCAACTAGGAGATTATGGTATTGCATGTTCAACGATGCGTCAGGCTTGTGAATGTATGAATACTATGGGTTTATCGTCGCAGATTCACCCGGTGAAAGTACCAACGCTTCGTTAGTGGGTACATTGGGGAGGATCCCTTTCCACTCGTATTCATATATAAAGCCACCTCTCCAAGGGTAAGACATCACTTGTCAGTTTCTTCTTCTACACACAACATGAAGCCTCTCGCGGTAAGTCCGTGGTTTTTCGCGGTTCAAAACCACCACTAACATCTTCTAAATATAGGTAGCTTCATTGGTATTAGCAGTCGCCACCATCGCTCAGTGTGGCGAGGCTAACAACAAGAAGACTGAGAAGCGTGGTATCCTCAGTAACAGTATTGGCGGTAGTTACGGGGGCGGCGACTTGGGTGGCCATGGAGGCGGACTCAGTCTAAGCCTTAGTGGCGGCCACGGAGGTGGATTTGGAGGCGGATACGGCGGAAGCATTGGTGGTGGTCATGGAGGTGGTCTTGGAGGCGGTCTCGGCGGAGGCTATGGAGGTGGACTTGGAGGCGGACTCGGCGGTGGATTCGGCGGTGGACTAGGAGGCGGTCTCGGCGGAGGAGGCGGAGGCGGAGCCACTGTTAGCACCGTTACTCAGACTGTTGGAGTACCAGTCCCTCAACCCTACCCGGTGACTGTTACCCGCCCAGTCCCAGTACCAGTGCCTCAAGCGGTACCTGTTGAAGTTCCACGTCCAGTGCAAGTGCCAGTACCAGTTCCACGACCAGTTGTTGTTCCCAGACCATATCCAGTTACCGTAAACCGTCCTGTACCTGTCCCTGTACAAGTTCCTGTTCAAGTACCAGTCGCACAACCCGTAGCTGTAGAAGTTCCCCAACCTTACCCCGTCACCGTAGCTCAACCAGTGGCCGTTAGAGTACCACAAACCATTGTAGTACCTGTTGCTCAACCCGTCTTCGTTGGAGGAGGCGGAGGTGGTGGTGCTGGTGGATTGGGAGGCGGACTTGGAGGTGGTCTTGGCGGAGGATTTGGAGGTGGTCTTGGAGGAGGATACGGAGGTGGTCTTGGAGGAGGATACGGAGGTGGTCTTGGAGGAGGATACGGAGGTGGTATCGGCGGAGGCCATGGTGGTCTTGGAGGTGGTATCAGTGGAGGCCACTCCAGTCTCGGAAGCGGATTAGGAGGTGGACATGGTTCCATCAGCATTGGCAGCAGCTACGGAGGCGGATATGGTGGTGGACATGGTTCCATCAGCACTGGCAGCAGCTACGGAGGCGGATATGGTGGTGGCCATTCTATTTCCTACGGATCTTCTGGTCTCGGAGGAGGTCACGGAAGTGCTACGAGCTATTCCAGTATTTCACTTGGAGGAGGCAAATACTAAAAGACTTAACACTCATCTCATGCTATCATCAGACAAACTTCATTCGAATCATCATATTGTGATACCATAAGTATTTTTTGTTAATTTGATGGTATTGCCATCTGTGTATATATTTTACACTAAACTTATAATAAAGAGGTCTATTTTACTAGAATATGTGTTCATTGAAAAACCTCATCAGATGCTTGTTAAATAATAATTAGTTAACTAACAGTAAACCCTTTTGCCCAAAAAACCGCCCCCGAGCGTGACGTCATGAAGCTTTTCTTAAAAATACTACTTCAATTAAACCAGAAGAATGTTCTTAAATCCAGGTGGAGTAAATTTAAATTAAAATTTAAATATATCTAAGTCGAACTCCACAAACTTTAATAACTGTAAAATTACTAATGGAACATGTTTCGGCAGAACACTTCTGCCATCATCAGCCCTTAAAGAATATAAAAAATTATTGACCTGTCGAACTGTGTCATTCGACCAATAACAGCCGTAGAATTTCAAAATTTTGGCCAATTAAAATCAATTGCGGTGACTATTCAGTTCACCTGTCAAACTGTGACATTCGACCAATAACAGCCGTAGAATTTCAAAATTTTGGCCAATCAAAATCAATTGCGGTGATAATTGTACTAGTACAAATTGCCGCTGACAATCGGACTAGTACTTTTAAGTGACAATTTTAAACAAATGAAAATCTTTATTGACACTATTTTTTTACAAAATTAAAAGTACAATTGGAAAACTTTATCTTCTTAGAATTAGACAAAAATCATAAATTCAGAATGTTCTTTATTAGTGATCTCGCTTGTGATGTTGGACCTCACTTGTTCAACGATTTTTCGGTGGTGCTCACCATCAAACTGTAGGTACGATTTAATCGAGTTAATGTTACTGTGACCTGTAATTTTAATAAGTTGTTGTTCGCCAACCCCAGATTTTGCTAGTGTCGATACAGCAGTAGATCTAAGAGAATGATTCGAAATTTTCCTTTTTTTAATATCTAAACCTGTTTGTTTAGCCGCAGATTTCACCCACTTTCCCATTTCGTGAATTCCAACAGGCGAATTTTTGTACCATTTGCTGGAGGGCGAGGAGTTCCAGTGTATGTTCGGAGTTAAAAACATTCTATCTGTTGTTATGTTGTTGCCCTCCTTGCAATAAGTTTCTGGTACAGTCTAAAACAGATGACATCAACATAGTAATAGAAATTGTAACATTCAGAAGGTCCTTACCTAACAGGACAAAGGTCAATATTCTTATTTAGTATAAGCCATTTGCTCTCTGCCAATTTCTTTGCACCTCCCTGTGCAGTTTTGGTAAAAACTGGATTATATTCTACACGAGCTGTTTTAATGCCTTCATTATTTTTTTCTTCCTGAAAAAAATACGTCATGCATTGAGTCCCTTCTCCTCCCCTCCAGGCCAATTCATAAGACGCAATCACAAAAAATTTCTTTTGAAGGCCTACAGGAGTATTTTCATCGAACAGATTCACTATTTTTAAATATTCCGTTTCTGTTAAAGCTGCAGCATTCACAGTTCTTTGTTCTGGGATTCTTTGTAATAGCTTTCTGGTAGCATCCCTTGCTTGGCGTGACGTTGCAAAAAGGGGGTCATTAAACGGGTTAATTTCAATATTCCAATTTTTGTACATTTCTTGAATCATTTTCGCTGTAACATTCCACATGTGTTTTACAACCTTTTCTTTGTAGTCGGTTCCATCTTGTTTTTTCATGTTGGAGGTCCAGCATTTTAAAATGTCGTTCAAATCTGTTGTTGAAGTAGATAGTTCTAATTCTAGCTGCTTTTCCTTCAGAAAACTCGAAAATTGACGCCAAACAGATTCACGGGATTTTCTGGTTTTTGCCGGAACATTATTTGAAATATCCCTGTCGATTTCTTCAGTTGACTTAAGACCAAATCTTCTCGACATCTCTTAGTCCACACTTTTGGGCTGCTTTTAATAAGTACCTTCAAGACAGACGACAAGCTTTTTCTTGAAATTTGACAAAACTCTCGTTTTATTTTGTTTTGATTTGTAGTTGCCATTGAAACGCAATCATGAGTAACTAAATTTTGAGTTCACTAAATTCAAAGTGATTAAAAGAAAAATGGTTTGGTTCACTGAATAGTCCTCCGAATACGATTCGTAGTCAAAGTTGAGTCGACAATTTCGTGCAAGCACTCGTCGCATTTTAAGCAATTGCAATGAACATTCGTGACATCTTAAAAATTGTCGACATAACTTTGACTACTTATCGTATTATAAGTGATAATTGGACTAGTACAAATTGCCGCCGACAATTGAAGTAGTTAAAATTTAAATACATCTAAGTCGAACTCCACAAACTTTAATAACTGTAAAATTACTAATGGAACATGTCTCGGCAGAATACTTCTGCCATCATCAGCCCTAATTAAAAATATATAATAAAATAATATATAATAAAAATAAAAAATTATTATAATTTTTATATTCTTTAAGGGCTGATGATGGCAGAAGTGTTCTGTGTTTGTGGAGTTCGACTTAGATATATTTAAATTTTAACTACTTCAATTGTCGGCGGCAATTTGTACTGGTCCAATTATCACCGCAATTGATTTTAATTGGCCAAAATTTTGAAATTCTACGACTGTTATTGGTCGAATGACACAGTTCGACAGGTGAATTGAATAGTCACTGGAACAAAACAAAAACCTTTTTAGGGGATAATTACGAAAAAGGTGATTCTATGGCCTTTTTTGGAGCCTTAAAGTTTTACTTTTTTGTACACATCTGTCAAACTCAACATTGTTTGGACTGATCTGTCAGAATTTTGACAGTGTGTACAAAATAGTAAAACTTTACGGCTCCAAAAGAGGCCAGAAGTGCTTTTTTGGCTTTATCTGAATTGTGTCCTCGGCTAACGCCTCAGCCACAAACAGCAAATTCGGCCAAATAAAGATCACTTTTACGGCCTCGATACACAAATTACTATTATCGTTTGAATAATTTATTCCGGACTCATATGAAAAAGCTTATTACAATGGGGTATAATACACTTTTTTGTAAAAGTGGCCAAATGTATACAGATTGCATGTGCAAAAGTGTTTTGAGTTAAGATGGATAGTTTTTGTTGAAAAAATGTTCAAAGTTCAACCTCCTCTTCATCGTCTGTGTCGGTGACGTCAGGGCATGATGACATTTTTGTATGTATTTCCAGAGGTTAATAAAGATCAATACTTAATATTTGAGTCAGAAATCCTTGGTGATCTTATTAACAAATTTACTGTTTTTTGTCATGAAAAAATTAAATTTAACAAAACTTTTGTTTATTACATTCTAATTAATATTATCCCTCGTTGATATTTTTATTGTCATTTATTTTTCAGAATTGTATAAGCAACTTGTGTGTTTGTATTTTAATTTTTTATGCCAAATTCCGCTTTGCCCCGCACTTTGGGACAAAGTATAGAAATTTGTCACCAAGAAAATAAAATAGGTACATACTGATTTTTTTCCTACATAGATACGGCTTTGCAAATATTCTAGATAATAATAATGGAAGTAGTGATTAATGTGATGAAATGTTCAATGCTTTTTTTCTTTTTTCAGTTAGTAATTTTAGTTAGCTATTCCGCTTTGCCCCACTCTCCCCCCGTCATTAGGGCTGTGTTCTCTTTAAATCGCATCTCTCAAATACACAATTTTCAAACGCCTAATTTGGCGGCATTTTAGGGAAATTTTTTCAACTGACATTGCATAACCTATTAAATGTAGATATGAATTATGACCCACTACTTGTTTTCCTGATTTTTGTATTTAGTAATATACCCCATTATTCTTTACACAATCAAATTTATAAGAAGTGTATTTTGGGTTGCACAGACACTCAGACACTCTCGGCATTATTATCCATTTTTTTATAAACAATTGTCAAAATGTGGTCATGTTGGTATAAACAACAGTAATTTTTGGTTGGTCACACTGAATGTCAAATTCTGACATTTATTCCGTTGTTTAACATGGTGAAAATAACCTTAATAATAGTGTCGGCTATACAGCTCGGTCCGAAAGGACATATTTTTAAATGATACAACCTGGTCTTTAATTGTATTTTGACATTGACAATTGTTTATAAAAAAAATGGATTACATTTGGGAGTTTCACTTCGATTATAATAAAATTTAAAACATTAACGTTAAAATGCTCATTCACACATTTCATTATTAGTCTCGTTTAGTAATAAAACGTTCATCACAGTTGGTAGGTTTGAAAGTAAAAAGCTAATAACACATCGTCGACACTGAATTCAAGTTACAAATTTAAATATAACTAAGTTTGTTATATGTATTACTATCGCTGTCTTCTGCCGAAACATATTCCTTTTGTAATATAATTTGATTAAAGTTTGTCGAGTTTGATTTGAATAATTTTAAATTTTAATTTAAATTTACTCACTTTGATTTATCGACATTCTTCTCGTTTATAAATACATAGAAATAAATATAATATAAAATTCAAAAAGAGCAACAAATTTAATGCTGAAGATGCTTCTAACAGAGTTAATATTTTATTACTGTTCTGAGCAATAAAATTTGGTGGGTAAGTCTTGTTCCATTGACCGTTAACTTTGAACACGATGTTGTGAGTTATATATCGTCGCAGATTCACCCGGTGAAAGTACGTGTACGCTTCGTTAGCGAATAGATTGGGGAGGAACCCATTCCACTCGTATTCATATATAAAGCCACCTCTCCAAGGGTAAGACATCACTTGTCAGTTTCTTCTTCTACACACAACATGAAGCTTCTCGTGGTAAGTTCGTGGTTTTTCGCGGTTCAAAACCACCAGTAACATCTTCTAAATGTAGGTAGCTTCATTGGTATTAGCAGTCGCCACCATCGCTCAGTGTGGCGAGGCTACCAACAAGAAGACTGAGAAGCGTGGTATCTTCAGTAGCAGTATTGGCGGTAGTTACGGGGGCGGCGACTTTGGTGGCCATGGAGGCGGACTCAGTTTAAGCCTTAGTGGCGGCCACGGAGTTGGACTTGGAGGCGGATACGGCGGAAGCCTTAGTGGTGGTCATGGAGGTGGTCTTGGAGGCGGATACGGCGGAAGCCTTGGTGGTGGTCATGGAGGTGGTCTTGGAGGCGGTCTCGGTGGCGGCTATGGAGGTGGACTTGGAGGCGGACTCGGCGGTGGATTCGGCGGTGGTATTGGAGGTGGATTAGGAGGCGGTCTCGGCGGAGGAGGCGGAGGCGGAGCCACTGTCAGCACCGTTACTCAGACTGTTGGAGTACCAGTCCCTCAACCCTACCCGGTGACTGTTACCCGCCCAGTCCCAGTACCAGTGCCTCAAGCGGTACCTGTTGAAGTTCCACGTCCAGTGCAAGTGCCAGTACCAGTTCCACGACCAGTTGTTGTTCCCAGACCATATCCAGTTACCGTAAACCGTCCTGTACCTGTCCCTGTACAAGTTCCTGTTCAAGTACCAGTCGCACAACCCGTAGCTGTAGAAGTTCCCCAACCTTACCCCGTCACCGTAGCTCAACCAGTGGCCGTTAGAGTACCACAAACCATTGTAGTACCTGTTGCTCAACCCGTCTTCGTTGGAGGAGGCGGAGGTGGTGGTGCTGGTGGATTGGGAGGCGGACTTGGAGGTGGTCTTGGCGGAGGATTTGGAGGTGGTCTTGGAGGAGGATACGGAGGTGGTATCGGTGGAGGCCATGGTGGTCTTGGAGGTGGTATCAGTGGAGGCCACTCCAGTCTCGGAAGCGGATTAGGAGGTGGACATGGTTCCATCAGCATTGGCAGCAGCTACGGAGGCGGATATGGTGGTGGACATGGTTCCATCAGCACTGGCAGCAGCTACGGAGGCGGATATGGTGGTGGCCATTCTATTTCCTACGGATCTTCTGGTCTCGGAGGAGGTCACGGAAGTGCTACGAGCTATTCCAGTATTTCACTTGGAGGAGGCAAATACTAAAAGACTTAACACTCATGTCATGCTATCATCAGACAAACTTCATTCGAATCATCATATTGTGATACCATAAGTATTTTTTGTTAATTTGATGGTACTGCCATCTGTGTATATATTTTACACTAAACTTATAATAAAGAGGTCTATTTTACTAGAATATGTGTTCATTGAAAAACCTCATCAGATGCTTGATAAATAATAATTAATTAAACAAATTAAAGCAATTTTGCTAACAGTAAACCCTTTTGCCCAAAAAACCGCCCCCGTCTTGAATATTTTCTGCATTTTTCTCGTAAACGGTAACTCCGAGGAGAAAATAATACAGCAGTTGTTGTCCATTAAATTCTGCAAATTGGTCTCATACAATTTTTGTCCCACTTCGTCATTGGTTAAACATAAATATTTTGTTGCCAAAATAATGTTCTTTAAACCTTTACGCTTTACATCTTTGACATAAGTTGCATTTTAATGCCTTGTCAAAGAAACCCCACAGTTTTTTAACTAACTTTGACATTTTAAAAAATATATACAGGGTGTATCAGAAATATGTGTGTTAATTTGAACCAGTAAAAGAACTTGCCAAGATGAACATTTTTGCTCTATGGCATTTTGCGAAAATTCAATAAAAAATTCATAATTTTTTTACCCCTAATTTTGACCAAGCGAGTCGTTAGTGTTTGATACTGGACTTTTTTTCGAAAAACCATGACAACTTTAATTATTTTTGTTTGACGCGTAAAAGTAACATTCTGTCAAGATTAGTTGTCATTTTTAAAAATGCCCAATTTTTCAAATCAAGAATTAACAGATATTGTCTTGGTGTACGGCGAAGCTCACGAGAATACTGCAGAAGCACGAAGACTGTACGCGGCTCGTTTCCCCAATCGTGTTTTACCCAATAGACATACATTTCAAGCAACTGTCCAACATCTCCGTGATCATGGCACATTTAAACCTCAAACCCAAGATCGTGGCAGAGCTCGTCCTCGTCGTCTGCTGAATGTTGAAGAGAATATTTTGGATGCTGTTGCAGCTCGACCAGGAAGCAGTACTCGTCGACTTGCACTTCAGTATGGAGTATCACATCAAACAGTTTGGCGAATTTTAAAAATTCAACAGTTATATCCTTACCATGTGCAACGCGTCCAATTTTTGCAGCCTGGTGATCATGCTCGTAGACACTCGTTTTGTCAATGGATGGTTGAAAAAATTAATAGACAACCGAATTTTTTAAATTATGTTCTGACAACTGACGAAGCAGGATTTAC
Organism: Diaperis boleti; assembly: GCA_963583935.1. Taxonomy (NCBI): domain Eukaryota; kingdom Metazoa; phylum Arthropoda; class Insecta; order Coleoptera; family Tenebrionidae; genus Diaperis; species Diaperis boleti. The sequence continues at coordinate 19,681,996 of OY757246.1, read as the reverse complement.
TAGAGAAGGGATATTTAATGCTCATAACACTCATGTATGGGCTGATGAAAATCCGCATGCCGTAAGAATAATTTAGAAATTTTCAACAAGAATTTTCCGTAAACGTGTGGGCTGGTATCTTAAATGGAGAACTGATTGGACCCTATGTTTTACCACCTCGTCTCAATGGTGAACAATATTTGCAGTTTTTAAGGGATGTTCTTTTCAATTTGCTACAAGACGTGCCTTTAGAAATTAGAGCAAATTTATGGTATTTGCATGATCGTGCTCCTTGCCACAATGCTCTGATAGTTAGAGATTGGCTAAACACTAACTTTCAAGAACGGTGGATTGGAACTTATGGTCCAACTTTGTGGCCCGCCAGATCGCCCGACCTTAATCCTTGTGATTTCTTTCTTTGGGGACATATGAAACAACTAGTTTAAGCTGTTCCAGTGGAAACTATCGAACAACTGAGGAATCGTATTGCAGATGCTGCTATAGTCATAAGAAATAATCGGCCAATGCTTGGACGAGTTAAAGAGTCTTTTAATAGACGTATTGCGTGTTGTTTAACTAGTAATGGTGACCATTTTGAACATTTATTGTGATAAACTTATTTTAAATATTGATAATCTTATGGTTCTATTTCAACTAAATAAATTATATTTTTTTAATTTTCTTTGAGATGCTTAACAACAGACCTAATTGTGAGATCTTGAAGGTTTCAAAATGCTTGTAGTGGTATTGGTAAATCCGCACCATGTTGATTGAATACAAGTTCCTGCGAAGTACCATTTCAAAACTAAATCCTCTTGACATTATTAATGACAACCATCATGACAGCATTGTGACAGTTTCAAAAGTTACCGTTGCTAATCAACCAAAATTACATATGCTTTTGTCCTGCTCTCAGTAGCGTACTGACAATTTTGATAAAAACTGTAACTATATTTATTTTGAAAACGAAAAAACTTTTGTACGATTTTTTTTTACCATTATCTTATATTCATCGTCACCAATTACCAGTTTTTTTTAAAACACGTATTTCCGTTACACCCTGTATATAAAATTGTGGGGTGCTAAGTGCCTTTATATTGATATGGATTTGATAGTCCAATGACATATTGTTCCGTTGGGGCCATAAAATAATTAATTTTGGATGTTAAAAAGAAGTAAGCACCAAAAAACTACCGAAACATGTACAAAGTTTACGGTACATAGTACCAAATATCACAAATTGAAGCTGCCAAAAATAATGAGTGAAGGTGGTAATAGTAATATTATCTGATAATAATTCATTTCATAATTCAACCGTATGTAACAAAATCTCGTCTAATGAAACATGTTCTTAGCACCCAAAATAAAAAACGACATAGGAAGTAGGTTATGTCAGAGTTGTTTGTTTGACGGAACTTTTTTTCTGAAGTTTATTAACAATGATCGAATAATTGTTACTATGACAGAGTTCATTGTTGGACCCAGCAGAAACACCGAAGTGATTATACCACGTCGTCAAGGGCCTAATCACTTATCTATACATCGGAACTAGGGAAAATCTGTAATTCCTATATATAGCTCAATTTATTATGTGTTATATAATGCAAGTTTAGGTATTAACCCTAGTACCAACTTACAATTTGTTTCATCATTATATTATATGCAACGGTTAGTAGTCCAGTAAATCTAGGTTCGATAAGCCCGTTTTCAGGAAAAAAATCCGGAAGTTTTTTGAAGTGAAAACTTCTTTAGCGGCCCTGAGCACTTTTTGGGATGGGGAAAAAATGTTAAAGTCGCGTCAGGACACGTGACACTGATCACTAAAGTAAGACAAATTGACTTTCTACCGAAAGATATGCAACTAGACGTCGAAGTCACTGTTTCCAGTTTGCTTCCGGTAAGGTCAAGACACATGTACGAGAAAGAGTATGATCTGGTCGTGGAGTGGAAGGCAGACAATTACGTTACATTGTAGATGTAATTACATTACAATTTTTAATTACAACTGACAGCTGTCAGATTCACTCACTTGTGAGTAGAACTGACAGCTTTATCTCTCTTGTGATTAAGATTTGATTTCTGTCACCGAAAACAATGGTATAAGGTACCTAAAAAACTACACCTGTAAGATAAATGTATTTTCCTTAAAATTTTTCGTATTGTTGGCAATAAAATCCTGTTTGACAATTTCCACCATTTTATCTTTCAATTGACACATTATTTGAAATTTATAAGTGCAGTTTAAGTGCACGACATACGTTTTCGGATTCATGGATGACTCGATTACAAATTATCTTGATCGCTCGATATAAATTGTCAAGAGTGTGTACAATAGCGCAATAAATGAGTATTGTATTTTACCACATAAATGATAGTAGTTTTATACTGATAAATAAAACAATTCGTGCGAAATTATTCCCTAACCATTCCAAAATATTCAAAAATGCACAATGTTAATGTTCAAGTTTTCACTTCTGCCGGCACTCCCGGAGTGCAACCCGTTGTTTTTCTTTTTTTCTCAACGGTTCTATATATTTTTTTGGTCGCTGAATCATCCGAATTTGAGGTTTGCCCCCTCGCCAAAGGTGAGCTAACTTCAGGAAATGCAAAAAACTTCAAAAATTTCGGACTATTTCCAGTTTTTTGCTTATAACTCGAAAACGAGGCGTTCTAGCTAAAAGACCATTGTATACAAAATTAAAGTAGATAAAATTTGCTACCAGAATATGGTATTAGATTTTTTCGTTTTGTCAGTTAGTCGACGAAAGGAAACTTTCCTTCAGTTGAATATTTATGTAAATGTTTGAGCTTTATGTGCGTAACATGACTCGAAAATGTTTCATTTGTGAAGGATCCTTGTTAGATGGATCAGAGAGGACTGTATTAAACAAAAGCCGTTGCAGTCTTTCATTGGTTAGTAAAAGAGGTAACGATGGAAACCAAGTTTTATTCAAATGGAGCACAGAACTTGAGGTCCACGAAAAATGTAGAAAGCAGTACACCAAACAAAAGTCGATTTCTGCTTATATTAAGAGGAGTAAAGTAAAGAGGATGTTAGTTTCTTTGTTGAATTGGAAAAGCAAGTTGAGAAAATACAATTCTATGGTAAAAAGTGTGTCAAAACTATGGCGGTGAAATATCGACCACGACGAACTAAAAAAGGAAAGGGAAAAGAAAGAATTCAAAATCTGAGCATCAGACAACTAATGGAAGTAGAGGAAACTGTCGTAGAAGAAATAGAAGAAAACAATTAAAGTGTAGGTATAGACATATGCAGAGAAGGAACAAAACGAGACTAAACAATTATTCGAATGGACACCACACGGACGAAGAAAAAAAAGAAAACCAAAAAAGAACGGGTCAAGGAATCAAAAATCAATAATTGGAAACTTAAAGAAGGGGAACGGAAAAAGCGAAGATAGTGAAAATTGGGAATCACAAGGCGTAAACGCTATAAAGCGACAAATTATATAATATATTACATTGCTCGATGTTAACGTAACCCCATGACGCAAATATCACATTTATTAGAGTTCATGTTTTGGTTACCGGTGCTCACCGTTAAGGTTGGTGTCACTCTCAGTCCTCAAGTGGGACAACTCGTATGTTATGTTACCGCAATTCTAACTGGAACAAAACAAAAACCTTTTTAGGGGATAATTACGAAAAAGGTGATTCTATGGCCTCTTGTGGAGCCGTAAAATTTTACTTTTTTCTACACCTCTGTCAAACTCAACATTGTTGGGACTGATCTGTCAGAATTTGATAGTGGGTACACAAAAGTAAAACTTTACGGTTCCAAAAAAGGCCATAGGATCGTCTTTTTTGTAATTATCGCCTAGAAAAAATTATGACCCAATTTTTTATCATCGCCTAAAAACGTGGTGTACACCCCGGCCAGAAGTGCTTTTTTGGCTTTATCTGAATTGTGTCCCCGGCCAATAACAGATTCGGTCAAAAAAGATCACTTTTATTTTTTACTATTATCGTTTGAATAATTTATTTCGGAGTCACATGTGAAGAAGCTTATTACAATTATTCATTTCACAATCAAATTTATAAGAAGTGTATTTTGGGTTGCACAGACACTCATTGTCAGACACTTCCGGCATTATTTTGGAGTTTCACTTCGATTATAATAAAATTTAAAACATTAACTTCATAACGTTCATCACAGTTAGTAGGTTTGAAAGTAAAAAAACTAATAACACATCGTCGGCACTGAATTCAGGTTAAAAATATAAATATAACTCAATTTGTTATATTACTATCGATGTCTTCTGAAAAAACATATTCCTTTTGTAATTTAATTTGATTAAAGTTTGTGTAGTTTGATTTGAATAATTTTAAATTTTAATACAAATTTACTCAACTTTGATTTATCGACATTCCTCCCGTTTATAAATACGTACAAATAAATATAATATAAAATTCAAAAAGAGCAACAAATTTAATGCTGAAGATGCATCTAACAGAGTTAATATTTTGTTAATGTTCTGAGCAATAAAATTTGGTGGGTAAGTCTTGTTCCATTGACCGTTAACTTTGAACACGATGTTGTTGTGAGTTATATCGTCGCAGATTCACCCGGTGAAAGTACGTGTACGCTTCGTTAGCGAATAGATTGGGGAGGAACCCATTCCACTCGTATTCATATATAAAGCCACCTCTCCAAGGGTAAGACATCACTTGTCAGTTTCTTCTTCTACACACAACATGAAGCTTCTCGTGGTAAGTTCGTGGTTTTTCGCGGTTCAAAACCACCACTAACATCTTCTAAATGTAGGTAGCTTCATTGGTATTAGCAGTCGCCACCATCGCTCAGTGTGGCGAGGCGAGCAACAAGAAGACTGAGAAGCGTGGTATCTTCAGTAGCAGTATTGGCGGTAGTTACGGGGGCGGCGACTTGGGTGGCCATGGAGGCGGACTCAGTCTAAGCCTTAGTGGCGGCCACGGAGGTGGACTTGGAGGCGGATACGGCGGAAGCCTTGGTGGTGGTCATGGAGGTGGTCTTGGAGGCGGATACGGCGGAAGCCTTGGTGGTGGTCATGGAGGTGGTCTTGGAGGCGGTCTCGGTGGCGGCTATGGAGGTGGACTTGGAGGCGGACTCGGCGGTGGATTCGGCGGTGGTATTGGAGGTGGACTAGGAGGCGGTCTCGGCGGAGGAGGCGGAGGCGGAGCCACTGTTAGCACCGTTACTCAGACTGTTGGAGTACCAGTCCCTCAACCCTACCCGGTGACTGTTACCCGCCCAGTCCCAGTACCAGTGCCTCAAGCGGTACCTGTTGAAGTTCCACGTCCAGTGCAAGTGCCAGTACCAGTTCCACGACCAGTCGTTGTTCCCAGACCATATCCAGTTACCGTAAACCGTCCTGTACCTGTCCCTGTACAAGTTCCTGTTCAAGTACCAGTCGCACAACCCGTACCTGTAGAAGTTCCCCAACCTTACCCCGTCACCGTAGCTCAACCAGTGGCCGTTAGAGTACCACAAACCATTGTAGTACCTGTTGCTCAACCCGTATTCGTTGGAGGAGGCGGAGGTGGTGGTGCTGGTGGATTGGGAGGCGGACTTGGAGGTGGTCTTGGCGGAGGATTTGGAGGTGGTCTTGGAGGAGGATACGGAGGTGGTCTTGGAGGAGGATACGGAGGTGGTATCGGCGGAGGCCATGGAGGACTTGGAGGTGGTATCAGTGGAGGCCACTCCAGTCTCGGAAGCGGCTTAGGAGGTGGACATGGTTCCATCAGCATTGGCAGCAGCTACGGAGGCGGATATGGTGGTGGACATGGTTCCATCAGCACTGGCAGCATCTACGGAGGCGGATATGGTGGTGGCCATTCTATTTCCTACGGATCTTCTGGTTCTGGTCTCGGAGGAGGTCACGGAAGTGCTACGAGCTATTCCAGTATTTCACTTGGAGGAGGCAAATACTAAAAGACTTAACAATCATCTCATGCTATCATCAGACAAACTTCATTCGAATCATCATATTGTGATACCATAAGTATTTTTTGTTAATTTGGTGGTATTGCCATCTGTGTATATATTTTACACTAAACTTATAATGAAGAGGTCTATTTTACTAGAATATTGTGTTCATTGAAAAACCTCATCAGATGCTTGTTAAATAATAATTAATTAGACAAATTAAGGTTATTTTGCTAACAGTAAACTCTTTTGCCCAAAAAACCGGCCCCGAGCATGACGTCATGAAGCTTTTCTGCATTTTTCTCGTAAACGGTAACTCCGACTAGAAAATATTACAGTTGTTGTCCTCCATTAAATTCTGCAAATTGGTCTCATACATTGCCCCACTCCCACCCAATGCTCATATAAATGACGTTGGAAAATGAGTATAGTTTTTAGCGCGAAGGCAGCCCCCGTTTTTTTTGGCGATTATCTGGAAAACTATTAGTGGGTACAGAAACAAAATTGTAGAGCACTTTTTTTCTGTACAAGGTTCATATTGAATAAAACTTTTGCAATAAAAGAGGATGAAGCTCCCCCCGGAGGGTGGGAACTTTTCGGATATTTATTTGGACCCCTACTGGGAGTTCATAACCAAAATCTAATTTGCTTGGAATATAAATGAAATAGTAGTTAAGAGCAAGAGAAAAAATATAACATATTGTTTAAAATCCAACTACTAATGTAAACTGCTGTAACACCTTTAAAGTAAAATGCTTTCAGATTCGTACTTATTATTGTTATTATTATTGATAATTTGTACGATTCTGATAGTATAAGCATTCTAGTAGGTACATCCGCTATATTAAGAGCACAAAGAAACTTTACAAACAGACTGTCGGTTAGCTAGACAAAACAAAAACAAATTTGATTTTGTTACAATCAAAAGGATATTTATCACACAAAGGATCAAATTAATGATATTTTTTAAAACCCTCCTAAAACCCTCCATTCATCTGGTGTGGTCTGTGAGTCCACGGTAAAAAGATGTGTGATAGGTATACAGGGTGTTTCACGAAGTATAGTAGATATTTAAACCTCAAATTACATAACCCCTAAACGTAGTTTTGACGGTATTAAAAAACGCTTAATCTTAAGTTGAAAAATTAATGGCAACCAGCAATGCACTCAAAACATTTTGATCGTAGCTGGATTTATTTTGGGCAAAAGCTTACTACTTGCGATACAAACTATTGTAAACTACTCTGAACCCTTTCCGACAGACAAAACCACTTTTGCTTTCAATTGAGAAACATAAACACACCTAGGTAGGCCAACCATTTATAAAAATTGATCAAAATGACGACAGCGCTGGGCATTTCGCAGATGCATACCCCACTATCTTTCGGTGTTGGCATAAACAGGCTGTTTCATGTGGCCTCACACGAAAAAATTACTTATTCCGATCCACCTTTCGTGTAAATTTCGTGCATTTGTTGTCTTATGTTCCAAACGTCCGCTAATAAATTACACACTCAGAAAGTTTCCGCCGGTTTCACATAATATAATAATAAACATAATCATACCGGCCACTATTTGAAAATAAAGGCATTTTAAAATATTTAGTGTGCACAATCAAAGTAAAACTGAAAGTATTTAATTGGCATCTGTTCACCGCACTCGTTCCAGCAAAAACGACCAAGAGATAAGAGTTTATTTACTAATGGTTCTTCAATCATGCTAGCGGTTCTAAATCGGTTTTGGCTTCAATTTTAAAACCATATATTATCTTGGTTTTTTTTTACAGTGAGAATTTTTTTTATATGTTTATAGATCGACACTGTCAAAATTTCCAAATTTTCGCTTGTGTGAACACTCTTGTCAGGAAATAAGAAAATGTCAGATGAACGTCACACAATTCTTATGGATTTTAAGCAATTTAAAGCCTTGCCGCGGTCGTGTCGAACTATAAAACGTTGTATTACACTCGTTCCTGTGTAAATTTGTGTGCTTTCCGGAAATCACCCAATTTACACAGGAACTCGTACAATAAATAACTATTATAGGTCTCCTCATATTAGGGACAGTCGCAGGTTTAAATAACTACTACAATTCGTGAATCATTCTGTATTTATTATATTTTTTATATTTATTTATGGTATAAGTATCTTATTAGGCCCATAAAAGACGAAAGAAAAATGTAGACACGGGAGCGTCAGTTCGAGTTGTTTATTTTTTAATAGTAGAGTCACAACGCACTAAAAAGTTGCTCAGAACTGATGTTCGTCCGTCATTGAGAGGTAAAAAGCAAACAATTGCATTATTCGATGTAGTTTGGTTTATATATCAACCCCTAGAATTTGTCTGGCGATATCTGTGTCCAAGCAGCCCCCAAGGGGGTAAAACTGCATCTTCCCAAAATAAAAACAGACACCTTCATACACCTTCTCACACTTCCACTTTTCAATTAACTGTCCTGAACGCAAAGTTATTCAAGTTTTTGGTCGAGCGCTTTACATTGTTTAAACGGGAAGAGCGCGAACAAAATTGGCCGTATCCCGCTTATAATGCGACTTTAATTTTTTTCCATATGTGGTAATTCGCTCACACCGCAATATCTCGGAGACGAATGAAGATATGTAAAAATGGATAAACAGAAAGTTTTAGCTGATGGTTTCAGGATTTGATTCATGTTTTTGTATTAATTATTGGATCACAATTAACGGAGTTATTATTTAATTTGTACCACCATGTCAAGACGCGAGAGCCGGTTCCTGAGATTCTACATGCAGTCCCCACTACTCCAAAAAAATTTCTCTTCCACTCCAACTCGTTTGAATTGTATCATGCTCTCGCTGTCGTGTAAGTTCTTGGAGGGGTGAATTGATTTGGCGGATTAATTTAATAATAATAAATAATTATTATACACATATCGTAAGTATTGTTTTTATTAATTTTTGTATTTATTACATACAATTGACTGAAACTTACTTAAGCACCGTGATGTCATACACCTTAAAAACAGAAATTTGATCCAATTGCTGACAGCAACTCTAACACAAGATACAGACCTGTTTTGCAAGAACAAAAACATATTTCGTCATATTGGTAGGTAATGTAGGAACTGTAGAAAATACGGGGGCAATAGATCCGTCAGATTCCTCTAATTTCCATTCAAAGCAGTCCTTAATATCGGGAAGGTTTAAAGTGGCATTCCACGCATTTTGCCATATAATTAGTTCGTCTTTAACTTCAAGCAAGTCATATTTCTTAGTCAAAACCTTCCAGGCAGTTGGTTTTACAATACCAGTAAACTGACTCGTAATATCGCAGCCAGTCAAAGCATGGAAAGAGAGAAGGTTTCTCTTCATGGGTTCTTCAAGTCTTATATTATTTATATGAACATATGTGCTTTTCTGGGTCCGCATGTACAAATTAACATTCAATTTGTCAGAGAAATGTAGTAAGAGTACCAGCACATCAGTGTATTTACAAGATATAACGCATTCTTCATATTCCTCCATTTTGGCTGACAAAATATGGAGCAAGATTTTGGTATCAGCCTCTTCGTGATTCGACATTAACAATTCTTCTGAGCCGGGTGGTAAATGAAGGGCAGAATCATATTGCAAAATATCATGAAAACCTCCTGCTGTAACTAAATTGACTTTTTCGATTGTAGCCTTTTTGATAATGGAGACTGATAACTAGTGGGTAAGATCAGACTTATTTTCCCATGAATGTATGAATGAGTCCCATTTAGCTGGTAAAGGCACGTTATCACTGTCAATAATGCGTCGAATAAAGACAAAAGTTGAAATGAAGAAACGTTTACTAAGTTGCAGAAGTTTTTATGTCGCTCTATTACTCCCATATCGATGACTGCACAACTATAAATGATTTGGGTGAGAAAATAGCCTCTAAAGTCGGCATTGATAAACTGCCTCCGTCAGTCGATGCTCTAAGACAACACTGTTTAAGAGCATTTTACCAACTTCTTATATGGCAAAATGCGTTGAATGCCACTTTAAACCTCTCCGATATTAAGGACTTTGAATGGAAATTAGAGGAATCTGACGGATCTATTGCCCCCGTCTTTTCTACAATTCCTGCATTACCTACCAATATGATCGAAATATGTTTTTGCTCTTGCAAAGCTTAGCGTTGCTGTCAGCAATTGGATCAAATTTCTGTTTTTAGGGTGTGGCTTTTGACGTGGTAAGTTTCAGTCGACTGTATGTAATAAATACAATAATTAATAAAAACAATAGTTACGTTATGTGTATAATATTTATTATTATTAATTTAATCTGCCAAATCAATTCACCCCTCCAAGAACGTACACGACAGCGAGAGCATGATACAATTCAAAGGAGTGGGAGTGGAAGAGAAACCATCAGCTAAAACTTTCTGTTTAACCATTTTTACATATTTTCATTTGTCTCCGAGATATTGCGGTGTGAGCGAATTACCCCATATAGAAAAAAATTAAAGTCGCATTATAAGCGGGATATGGCCAATTTTGTTCGCGCTCTTCCCGTTTAAACAATGTAAAGCGCTCGACCAAAAACTTGAATAACTTTGCGTTCAGGATAGTTAAGTGAAAAGTGGAACTGTGAGAAGGTGTATGAAGGTGTCTGTTTTTATTTTGGGAAAATGCAGTTTTACCCCCCTGGGGGCTGCTTGGACACAGATATCGCCAGACGAATTCTATGGGTTGATATATAAACCAAACTACATCGAATAATGCAATTGTTTGCTTTTTACCTCTCAATGACGGACGGACGAACGAATGGTCCCGTTCGTAATCCCTACTATAAGTGCAGTTAGCATAATATTTGAAGATAAAGGAAAATATTAAATTGTATGGTACAATCCCTGAAAGTTTCAGGCTGAAACAAAAACCTTTTCACGTACTTTTACCGTTATGAAAAGGCTTTTGACATATGTAGGAGATATATGTTTTTACGACCAACATCCAATATTTCTCAGGGCATATTCTTTTTCCATTATATGTATGGAAAATGTAGAAATCAGTCTGTGGGAATTAACAGAAGAATATGGTGCAGTGCCTTTTTCTTATAAATTACCAGATGCTAAGTCATATACTGGTCATAGCATGAGACGATCTTCCGCTACATTATTAGCTAAGACAAGTGGAGATCTTACGGTGGGTCATCTACCGTAGCAGAATGCTACGTTGAGAATTCTCGTATCAAATAAAATTGAAACAGCGAAAATGATTTAAAGAAAGGATGTTGAACAAGACATAATTATGCATGCTGATGAAGCTGCAATTCCATCTGCGTTTGATGTTAATCTCTTATCACCAACAAAGAAGACACCAATGTTTTATGAACCCCATAAGACGGCTCTAAATAATGGTGTGGTGGATAAATGTTTTTTTTTAGTTTGGTCTTTCACAGTAGGTAAAAACCTTTCAAGTATATGAAATAAAACTTTATACTATACACATGAACGATTTAAAAATGTTCATGAATGTGCTAATTAGAATTTTGTACTGACAGACCACACTCCACTGTATCTTAACATTATCCCCGTCCACTTTAGCGCTATGAGAATTTCAGAGATAAGTCCTGTAACATTTTCCCATCAGAGTTACCGTTTACGAGAAAAAGGCAGAAAGGCTTCATGACGTCACGTTCGGGAGCGGCTTTTTGGGCAGAAGTGGATAAAGTTCCCCCCGGGGGAGTGGGAACTCTTCGGATTTTTATTTGGGTGCCTGCTGGGAGTTCATAACCAAAATTTCTAAACTTTGTAAATTATTTCTTTTAAAAAGTCTAATTTGCTTAGACTAGATTTTCATCGGCACATATTTCGAGAATGATTCAATCTAGTACCTTCTTAGAGAGTGGTTTTTGTCGTAAATTTGATCAGCTTTAATTTTTGTTCTAATGATTATTTACGTAGGACACATAGTTTTCGAGTTATAAGCGATAAACGTAAGAATTTTTCAACTTTGAACCTATTTTGGAGTAGGGAGAGGCACACTTAAAAAAATCATATCTTTTGTAATATAAAACCCAATCCATCACATGGGACATCCACAAACTTGAAAAACGTTGCTCTTTCAGGAAAAAAATATTGCAGGATTATTTGAAGTCGATCTTTGTTGTAATCCGCGCTGAAAATTTGATTTTGTTGGAATTTGCAAATCAACCCCCAACTTTGGCGCCCCGTAGAGCGGAAAGTGTTGATCGCAAACAAAAAATCAAAAGAACCAAAATTATGCACAATTCTGTTCTCTACATATTTTATTTGAACTTTTTTTCGATAGCACTTACAACAACGGCGCTATTTTCCAAAAAGCGTCGCGGTGCAGAGTTTTCACCTCCCCCACACCCCGAGCGGCAAGCCGCGGAGGTCGCAGACTCAGATATACTATCAGGAGATCTATGTCTACCATCCCACCAAATTTCATTTCTGTCCGACCTTTTGCGATCAAAAACCCCCCATTGCCTGGACTACTGTTTGAGTTGGTATTACTTTTAAGAATTTTTTTTTGTTCAGCTATAACAACACTGCAGCCGGATACATACTTGAAGTAGCGTCAAATGAGAGACAATTGTAGGTTAGGTTATTAGAAATTCTATTAATTCAATAAACAATAAACGAAACAGAAATTGAAGTTGAAATACAGAACGATAATAATAATAATCAAACTAAAGGTAATGGTGAAAATGGTGTGGAGTAATGTTTGCCACTTCTTGAACAATTACTGGTTGCAGTTCTTCGCCAGTACGAGGAATGGGTTGCGTTACGATCATCTGACTTACCGACTAGTCCGACCGAGTGTGTTCGTCGTTGGTTAAACATAAATATTTTGTTACCAAAATGATGTCCTTTGACATATTAAGTTGCATTTCAATGCCTTGTCAAAGAAACCCCACACTTTTTAACTATCTTTGACACTTTTAAAAAAATATATATAAAATTGTGGGGGCTAGTGTGGCTTGATATTGATATGAGTTTCATAGTCAAAGGACATATTCTTCTGTTGGGGCCATAAAATAATTAATTTTGGATATTCAAAAGAAGTAAGAACCAAAAAACTACAGAAACATGTACAAAGTAGCCAGGTACATAATACCAAATATCAAAAATTGAAGCTGCCAAAAATAGTGAGTGAATGAGGTAATAGTAATCTTATCTGATAAAAATTAATTTCATAATTCAACCGCATCTAACAAAATCTCGTCTTATGAAACATGTTCTTAGCACCCAAAATAAAAAACTACATAGGAAATGGGTTGTCGGAGTTGTTAATAAACCAAATTCAAAAATTCAAAAGCACTACTTGATAACCAAACCGCAATATTCCATAAATGTTTTTTTTTCCACATCGATTCAAATATATTTTTTTCGATCGATATTAGGTGACACCATCAATACAAATAAAAATTGCAGCGTCTAAAACTACTGAAACTATAGTAACATACAATTTTCAATTTTAGTATAAAAAGAGTATAATCCATTAAACTTCCGAGTCATGAGTCGTATTCCGCCGGTATTTGACGAGGTTAGTGTAATCGGATTATTATCGTTTGCTCGAGTGGTATTCGTTACGATTATATAATCAAAGCGATGCACAAACTGCGAAAATTTGACGGAACTTTTTTTCTGACGTTTATTAACAATGATCGAATAATTGTTGCTATGACAGAGTTCATTGTTGGATCCAGCCGGAACACCGAAGTGATTATACCACGTCGTCAAGGGGCTAATCGCTTATCTATACATCGTAACTAGAGAAAATCTGTAATTCCTATTAGCTCAATTTATTATGTGTTATATAATTCAAGTTATAGGTATTAACCCTAGCACCAACTTACAATTTGTTTCATCATGATATTATATGCAACGGTTAGGTAATTATGAAACAAGAAAGTAATTTTCCTAAATAAATAAAAAATAGTTCATTGCCCCATTTGTTTTTACGTGGTTTCAGTCAATTTATAAGTATAGAAATGATTAAAACCCGCTGATTCAAACCTTGCCATAAAGTTACCTCTTATGGTTTTTGTCCGAGAGTTACAGGCAGTTGCGATAGCGTTTTTGAAGAGTTATAAAGGCTAGAGGAATGTATGTTACACTGGAACATTTTCGACGAAGATGGGTTCCTTTCGGTGAATATAATGATCAAGCCGGATCAGAGAACACGTCATCACAAGGGTGAATGCAATTCACCTCAAAAAGCACAAAACATACTCGTACTACTTATGTAGCAAACCTTTTGCATTCTCACCTCTGGTCATTTTATAATATTGAGTCACTGTTATTTTCTTTGTTGAGTTGGAAAAGCAAGTTCAGAAATTGCAATTCTATTGTAAAAAGTGTGTCAAACCTATGGCAGTGAAATATCGACGATGACGGATAACTAAAAAAGGAAAGGGAAAAGAAAGATTTCAAAATCTGAGCATCAGACAACTAATGGAAGTAGAGGAAACCGTCGTGGAAGAAATAGAAGAAAACAATAATTAAAGTGGTATAGACATGTCCAGAGAATGAATAAAAGAAGGCTGCCTAAACACACTTATTCGAATGGACACCACACGGACGAAGAAAAAAAGGAAGACCAAAAAAGAACGGGTCAAGGAATCAAAAATCGATGATTGGGAAACTTAAAGAAGGGGAATGGAAAGATCGAAGATAGTGAAAATTGGGAATCACAAGGCATAAACGCTATAAAGCGACAAATTTGTTTTATTATATTGTTGTTTTATTATATTACATCGCTCGATGTTAACGTAACCCCATGATGCAAATATCATATTTATTAGAGTTCATATTTTGGTGACTGGTGCTCACCGTTATGGTTGGTGTCACTCTCGGTCCTCAAGTGGGACAACTGGTATGTCATGTTACAGCAATTCTAACTGGAACAAAACAAAAACCTTTTTAGGGGATAATTACGAAAAATGTGATTCTATGGCCTCTTTTGGGGCCGTAAAGTTTTACTTTTTTCTACACATCTGTCAAACTCAACATTGTTGGGACTGATCAGTCAGAATTTGATAGTGTGTACAAAAAAGTAAAACTTTACGGTTTCAAAAGAGGCCATAAGATCGTCTTTTTTGTAATCATCGCCTAAAAAAAATATTACGAAATTTTTAATCATCGCCTAAAAACGTGGTGTAGAAGTGCTTTTTTGGCTTTATCTGAATTGTGTCCTCGGCTAACAACAGATTCGGTCAAAAAAGATCACTTTTACGGCCTCGATATACAAATTACTATTATCGTTTGAATAATTTATTCCGGAGTCACATATGAAAAAGCTTATTACAATTATTCATTTCACAATCAAATTTAGAAGAAGTGTATTTTGGGTTGCACAGACAGTCAGACACTCTCGGCATTATTTGGGAGTTTCACTTCGATTATAATAAAATTTAAAACATTAAGGTTAAAATGCTTATCATTCAAACACTTCATTATTAATCTCGTTTAGTAATATAACGTTCATCACAGTTAGTAGGTTTGAAAGTAAAAAAACTAATAACACATCCTCGGCACTGAATTCAGGTTACAAATTTAAATATAACTCAATTTGTTATATTACTATCGATGTCTTCTGCCGAAAAATATTCCTTTTGTAATTTAATTTGATTAAAGTTTGTGGAGTTTGATTTGAATAATTTTAAATTTTAATTTAAATTTACTCCACTTTGATTTATCGACATTCCTCCCGTTTATAAATACATACAAATAAATATAATATAAAATTCAAAAAGAGCAACAAATTTAATGCTGAAGATGCTTCTAACAGAGATACTATTTTATTACTGTTCTGAGCAATAAAATTTTGTGGGTAAGTCTTGTTCCATTGACCGTTAACTTTAAACACGATGTTGTGAGTTACATCGTCGCAGATTCACCCGGTGAAAGTACGTGTACGCTTCGTTAGCGAATAGATTGGGGAGGAACCCATTCCACTCGTATTCATATATAAAGCCACCTCTCCAAGGGTAAGACATCACTTGTCAGTTTCTTCTTCTACACACAACATGAAGCCTCTCGTGGTAAGTTCGTGGTTTTTCGCGGTTCAAAACCACCACTAACATCTTCTAAATGTAGGTAGCTTCATTGGTATTAGCAGTCGCCACCATCGCTCAGTGTGGCGAGGCTAACAACAAGAAAACTGAGAAGCGTGGTATCCTCAGTAGCGGTATTGGTGGTAGTTACGGGGGCGGCGACTTGGGTGGCCATGGAGGCGGACTCAGTCTAAGCCTTAGTGGCGGCCACGGAGGTGGACTTGGAGGCGGATACGGAGGAAGCATTGGTGGTGGTCATGGAGGTGGTCTTGGAGGCGGTCTCGGCGGAGGGTATGGAGGTGGACTCGGAGGCGGACTGGGCGGTGGATTCGGCGGTGGTATTGGAGGTGGACTAGGAGGCGGTCTCGGCGGAGGAGTCGGAGGCGGAGGCGGAGCCACTGTTAGCACCGTTACTCAGACTGTTGGAGTACCAGTCCCTCAACCCTACCCGGTGACTGTTACCCGCCCAGTCCCAGTACCAGTGCCTCAAGCGGTACCTGTTGAAGTTCCACGTCCAGTGCAAGTGCCAGTACCAGTTCCACGACCAGTTGTTGTTCCCAGACCCTACCCAGTTACCGTAAACCGTCCTGTACCTGTCCCTGTACGAGTTCCTGTTCAAGTACCAGTCGCACAACCCGTACCTGTAGAAGTTCCCCAGCCTTACCCTGTCACCGTAGCTCAACCAGTGCCCGTTAGAGTACCACAAACCATTGTAGTCCCTGTTGCTCAACCCGTCTTCGTTGGAGGAGGCGGAGGTGGTGCTGGTGGATTGGGAGGCGGACTTGGAGGTGGTCTTGGCGGAGGATTTGGAGGTGGTCTTGGAGGAGGATACGGAGGTGCTATCGGCGGAGGCCATGGAGGACTTGGAGGTGGTATCGGTGGAGGCCATGGTGGTCTTGGAGGTGGTATCAGTGGAGGCCACTCCAGTCTCGGAAGCGGATTAGGAGGTGGACATGGTTCCACCAGCATTGGCAGCAGCTACGGAGGCGGATACGGTGGTGGACATGGTTCCATCAGCATTGGCAGCAGCTATGGAGGCGGCTATGGTGGTGGCCATTCTATTTCCTACGGATCTTCTGGTCTCGGAGGAGGTCACGGAAGTGCTACGAGCTATTCCAGTATTTCACTTGGCGGAGGCAAATACTAAAAAGACTTAACACTCATCTCATCCTATCATCAGACAAACTCCATTCGAATCATCATATTATTGTGATACCATAAGTATTTTTTGTTAATTTTGATGGTTTTGCCATCTGTGTATATATTTTTCATGCACTTATAATAAAGAAGTTCTATTTTATTAGGATATGTTGTGTTCATTGAAAAACCTTAGCTAGACAAAACAAAAACAAATTTAGTTTTGTTACCATCAAAAGGATCAAATTAATGACATTTTTTTAAATCCTCGAAAATAATTCAAGGAAAAAACATTGAACAAATTGAAATTATGCATGCTGATAAAACTGCTCGTGAAACTTCAATTCCATCTGCATTTCATGTTAATCTCTTATCACCAATAAAGAAGACACTAGTGTTTTATTAATTCCATTGACTCCTTGAGACAGCGGGGCCCTCGGGGCCCCTTTGAGACAGGGACCTACTACGCAAGTCGCTTTTTTCTCGTAAACGGTCACTCCGACGGGAAAATGTTACAGGACTTAATTTGCTTGGAATATAAATGACCCTGAAATAGTAGTAGAACGTATTGTCTAAAATAAAACTACTAAATGTACGCTGCCATAACACCTTGAAAGTAAAAGGCTTTCAGATATTTACTTATTATTATTATTACTATTAATAATTTGTGCGATTTTAACAGTATGAGCTTTCTAGTACATCCGCTATATTAAGAGCAGAAACAGACTTTACAAACAGACTTTCGGTTAGCTAGACAAAACAAAAACAAATTTAGTTTTGTTACCATCAAAAGGATCAAATTAATGACATTTTTTCAAATCCTCGAAAATGATTCAAGGAAAAAACATTGAACAAATCGAAATTATGCATGCTGATAAAACTGCTCGTGAAACTTCAATTCCATCTGCATTTGATGTTAATCTCTTATCACCAATAAAGAAGACACTAGTGTTTTATTAATTCCATTGGCTCCTTAAGACAGCGGGGCCCTCGGAGCCCCTTTGAGACAGGGACCTACGGCGCTAGTCGTTTCATTCTCACGCGTTCCCACTCTCATTCATCCCCACCACCAATGTGCTTCACTTTGATTTTCGTTTTAGTTTTTCCGACTCACTACCTCACTATTAAAAGTTTCACTTTCAAAAATTTATAGGAGATATGGCTTTGCAGAATACGAAACTGATACAAATATCAAATTTAAAATTTTGCTTGGCAATTGTCAATTTTCAAAACACCAAAAATTGCCAAGCAAAATTTGAAATTTATTACCACCAATTGTCAACAAAAACGTAATTTGCCGCCAAAAGTTGTAAGCATCAACTGGAATTTTACACCAAAAATTGTGGGCAAAACTGGAATTTGCCACAAAAAATTGTCAGCAAAAACTGTAATTTGACACAAAAATGTCAGTAAAAAATGAAATCCACCAAAAATTGTCAGCAAAAAATTAAATTTGCCACCAAAAATTGTCACTTATAATACGATAAGTAGTCAAAGTTATGTCGACAATTTCTAAGATGTCACGAATGTCATTCCAGTTGCTTAAAATTGCAATGAACATGAATGGAATCATCTTAGAAATTGTCGACTCAACTTTGACTACGAATCGTATTCGGAGGACTATTCAGTGAACCAAACGATTTTTCTTAAAAGTACTAGTCTGATTGGCCAAAATTTTGACATCCTACGGCTGCTATTGATCGAATGTCACAGTTTGACAGGTGAACTCAATAGTCAATAAAAAATTAAATTAAATTAGACACAGAAACTTATATTTGACACCAAAAATTGGCAAGTAAACTTTGAAATGTGCCACCAGAAATTGTCAGCAAAAAAAGAAATTTGAGACGAAAAATGGTCAGCAAAACTTGAAATTTGACACCAAAGATTGTCAACAAAAATGTGATTTGACGGCAAAAATTGTCAGCAATAATGGAATTTGGCACCAAAAAATATCAGCAAAAAAATGAAATTTACCGCAAAAAAATGTCAGCAGAAAATAAAATTAGACACCAAAAATTGTCAGCAAAAACTGTAATTTGACACCAAAAATTTTCAGCAATAATGGAATTTGCCACTATAAATTTTCAGCAAAAAATGTAATTTGACACCAAAAATTTACAGCAAAATTCTAAATTTGTCACCAAAAAATGTAATTTGACACGAAAGATTGTGAGCAAAAACGGAATTTGCCACCAAAAATTGTCAACAAAAAAAAAAGAAATTTGACACCAACAATTGTCAGCAAAAACTGTAATTTGCCAATTTGTTATTTAACATGTAAATTATGTATTCCAGAGGCAACATGATGTAACAAGAATTTATAAGGACCGTGTATATTTTATTACGGGGTTATACAATAGCCATGCAACAAAAATACATTTAATATTTTGACTCTTGGCATCATTTGGGAATTACGGTATAGTTTCACATCGGTATGTCATAATATAATATAATGTAAAACATTAAACGTTGAAATGTTTATCATTGAAACACTTTATTTTTTGTATCGTTTCATAATAATGTTTCATAATCTCAAACTAAAAACGTTCATCACAGTAGATTTGGAAAGAAAAAACTCATAACGGATCTGGAGAAATCCACTAAAAGCTTCATAAAGCACACACGACTTCTTGACCAATAATACACTTATACACGATATTGTCAAGAAGCTTTTTCAGCGACACAGGCCAATAATACTAAACTATACTGGTTGTGGTGACAAAATTAGATTACATGCGCTACTCGACCCCATGTAATCTAATCTAGTCTATATTATTATGTATCAAAAGTATTTTAACAAATTTAATGGTATGTAACCCACTGGCGGATAATACCTACACTAGGCTGCATTAAAATTTAGACAAGCTGATTTATCATGTAAACCTGATTTCAAGAATTGAACATCGCTATTTAAAATTCTTAACAAACAATAAAAAATGCGAAAAACATGACATATGAGCGTCTGTTAATGTCTAGTTTTTTCTACAATTAACTGTAACTTACAGCGTAGAACCACCTGGCCGAACATTATTTTTCCATAATTTGATAGAAACATTAGAATAAAATGTAGATTAATGTTATTAGAAAGGAAATGTTTGTAATGGAGTTTTTTGGCGATTATTAGAAGGATTTTTGCTGATTTCATTAAATATTGTATTTTACAGTATATTAATAAATTAGTATTATTAAATATTTATCAAAATCTGCATTATTTATTGACAGATAGGTCTGCAGCAGACAAACAAAATTACCTGCTGTCGTACAATCCTTCTCAAACCAAATTTTAGGGAGAGGCTGAATTCTTAATGATCAATTTTGTACTCTTTCTCTCTAAATTCTAATAAAATAAAGTAATTGCATAAACATAATAATCTGTAAAAAATTACAATTACTGAAATAAATATAATAAAAATTAAAAAATACTGCAACAAAAACCGGGTCATGCTTCTAACAGTGTGAATATTTTATAACTGCTCGGTACCAAATTTTATAATGAGCAATTAAATTTGGTAGTTAAGTTTTGTTCCATGGACCGTTAACTTTGAACACGATGTTGTGTGAGTACTATGGTTATATCGTCGCAGATTCACCCGGTGAAAGTACGGGTACGCTTCGTTAGCGAACAGATTGGGGAGGAACCCTTTCCACTCGTATTCATATATAAAGCCACCTCTCCAAGGGTAAGACATCACTAGTCAGTGCTTCTTCCAGACACAACATGAAGCCTCTTGTGGTAAGCTCTTCAATATACGGGCCAAACTCACAATAACATTATTAAATATAGGTAGCTTCGTTGGTATTAGTAGTCGCCGCAATCGCTCAGTGCGGCGAGGCTAACAACAAGAAGACTGAGAAGCGTGGCATTTTCAGTAGCAGCATTGACGGTGGTTACGGAGGCGGCAGTCTTGGTGGCCATGGCGGCGGACTTAGTGGCGGTCATGGAGGTGGATTTGGAAGCGGATACGGAGGTGGCCTTAGTGGCGGCCATGGGGCTGGATTTGGGGGCGGACTCGGCGGTGGACTTGGCGGTGGATTCGGCGGTGGTATTGGAGGTGGACTAGGAGGCGGTCTCGGCGGAGGAGCCGGAGGCGGAGCCACTATTAGCACCGTAACTCAAACTGTTGGAGTGCCAGTCCCTCAACCATACCCGGTGACTGTTACCCGCCCAGTACCAGTACCAGTGGCTCAACCGGTTCCTGTTGAAGTTCCACGTCCAGTGCAAGTGTCAGTGCCAGTCCCAAGACCAGTCGTTGTTCCCAGACCATATCCAGTTACCGTAAACCGTCCCGTACCAGTCCCTGTACAAGTTCCTGTTCGAGTACCAGTTGCACAACCTGTGCCTGTAGAAGTTCCTCAACCTTATCCAGTCACCGTACCTCAGCCAGTGCCCGTTAGAGTACCACAAACCATCGTCGTACCTGTTGCCCAACCCGTTGTTGTTGGAGGAGGCGGAGGTGGAGCCGGTGGTTTGGGAGGCGGATTAGGAGGTGGTCTTGGAGGAGGATACGGAGGTGGTATCGGCGGAGGCCATGGAGGACTTGGAGGTGGTATCGGTGGAGGCCATGGTGGTCTTGGAGGTGGTATCGGTGGAGGCCACTCCAGTCTCGGAAGCGGATTAGAAGGTGGACATGGTTCCATCAGCATTGGCAGCAGCTACGGAGGCGGATATGGTAGTGGACATGGTTCCATTAGCATTGGCAGCAGCTATGGAGGACTTGCTGGCAACAATGGAGGCCACAGCAGTTTTGGAAGTGGATTAGGAGGTGGACACGGTTCCATTAGCATTGGAGGCGGATATGGGGGCCATGGAGGACTCGGTGGTATCGGTGGAGGCCACAGCAGTTTTGGAAGTGGATTAGGAGGTGGACACGGTTCCATCAGCATTGGAGGCGGATATGGTGGCCATTCCAGTTCTTTGGGATCTTCTAGTCTTGGAGGAGGTCACGGAGGTGCTACGAGCTATTCCAGTACTTCATTTGGAGGAGGCAAATACTGAAAAGACTTATCACTCATCTCATTCTACCATCATCATCATCAACTTCATTTGATTCATCATATTGTGATACCATAATTATTTTTTGTTAATTTTGATGGTCCTGCCATCGGTGTATATACTTTACAAGCACTTACAATAAAACCTTTTTTACAATTTTTTTTTCATCGAAAAGGCACAGGTACCACATGATTGAAAAATAATTTGATAAATTAATAGTTCCAAATTGCCAAACTTGTGAGATGCGAAAAAACTGAAAAAATTTGAGAAAATCAAATTAACGAACCAGAAGCCTATAACAAGCAAAATTCATTAAGGTACAAAAATATACTGAAATTAAGTTATACACATACTTATTGCACTTACTTTTTCAAAGGGTATCTGACAATATTATTGTATTATGTATTAAAACATTAAGTATTTTAACACAACATTATAATGTTGTGTCCCAGAAAGTTCCATACAATAATTATCCTGGAAAGTAACAAGTGAGCAATATTCAGTTTTAAGATCACAAGAACATCGATTATACTTCTTCCACGACAGCTGGAGTGGTGTTTCGCGGAGGTTAGTATAATCGAATTATTTTCGTTTGCTCGAGTGATATTCGTTACGATTATATAAAAAAAGCGATCCAAAAAAAGAAAGAACTTTTTTCTGAAGTTTATTAATAAACATCAAAAAATTGTTACCATGACAAAGTTCACTTTGTGGGGCCCAGCCGAAAAAGCTAAATATGTAAAATCTGTAATTTCAATTGGGCCAACTTATTATTTGTGTTATAGAGTTCTTAGTCTAGAAACCTGGAAACAAAAACTTGTTTGTACATTTATAGAAAAAAAACTCTCGGGCAGGTCAATTTCTATTTTTTATTGCTCACACTTTGACATATCTTTTTTTCATTCAAAATTTTTCAGCGTTATTTTTTTTTAAATTGCAACCTCCATTATTTGACAGATTTGAAAACTTCATGCAATTCTAAAAACAAAAGTGTCAAAAAAGTATGACCTTGAACCTGAAAATTTTCGTAATTTGCTTGTCCATTTTGTTACCAAAGTCTACCTAACTTTTTTGTGTTGCTTCTTTAAATTTATTTTTTACTTTTATTCGATTCACTTTGTATTGCTCGTAGTCGCTTCTTTTTAAAGTATAGAGATGTTTCTTTCAGCTGATCTTTTTTTTTTACTAGGTTTTATATTTCTTTCGTCCACTTTTCCATAACTTCTTTTGCTCTGTATTAACTGTATTTCCTTTTCCTACATACCTCTCGCATTCCACGTGCCCAATTTAATATTTTTTTCTTTATTTCGAATTCTATCGTCTGGCCTTACGTTATTAATATCATATACTTTTCTGTCCGTTGCCAATGTCGTATCATATTCCCGTCCAATCCAGTTTTTCGGAAACCGTCCCCCACTCTCATTTGCTTTCTTTAAAAAAAAACATTTTTAGCTTTATCCTATTTTTACTCTACTCCGTCCATGATTAGCTTTATGTAGTCTATATTCTTTCTTTTTTTTGTAATGTCGGAATCCTTGTTTTCCTTCATATCCCTCAGTTTCTTTTTTATTCTTCAATATGCTTATCTTGTCTTTTCTTAATTTGATCTTTACCTGCATGTTTCTTGTTATAAAATCTTCTAGTGACTTTTTTAAGACTTTGCTATTGTTATTCTCTATTAATCACAAAGTTATTTCTTTTGTTACCTTCTTCTATGTGTTTTATCTACTGTTTGCCTCTCTTAATTCCATTTCAAGTTTTTCATTTTTCTGTTTACTTTCTTTAATATTATTATTATATAGTACTAGTACTAATTTTATTTCGCTCATCAACTTATAATTTTTGCTCATTTCAAACATCATTTCTTCCCTGTCTGTGTCTTTCAAGGAAATCTTTTCGTGATTTTCTAAATTCCAAATTTGTCTTCGTACTTTCTGTTCCTCTTCTTCCAATCTTCGTCGCTGCTACTTTAGTATCCCACCATTATGTTTGTAAAAATTAGAGCTTGTAAAAAAATTATAAAATATTTTGTAGTGAAGTTGGGACACCGGTTGCTTATTGTGGAAACAATGTCTAAATTTGGTAAAACTACGAAATGTTAATTAAAACGAACACAGTTAATTTATATCTGAAAGTTTAATTTAGTAATGATCATTTTAATTTATCATTTTGAAATTTATTTATCCAACCAAGTATTACTAATTGTTGAAAAATAAATTCCACAAACAAAACCCCTCCACCAGTTTTGATATAAAAAGGAAGTTTACCGCAAACGCAGTATCATTTTGTGTTGGCTCCATTTACCATCATGAGATCCTTTTCGGTAAGTTTTGGATTTGTTCCATTAATGAAACTAACTGAATATTTTGATAATAGATAGCCGCCTTCTTGTTGGCAGTTGCATGTCTAACTCAAGGCAGCAAGGCCGACACAGCCAAGACCATTGAAAAACGTGGCCTAGTCAACTCCATAGGCAGTTATGGCTACGGCGGTGGTTATGGCTACGGAAGTGGCTATGGTTTAGGAAGTGGAATTGGATACAATTCGGTTGGATTTGGTGGCGCCGGATTCAACACAGGCCTTACTGGTCCTACTATTTCTACCGTCAACCAGGCGGTGCCAGTACCAGTACCGCAACCCTACCCTGTCACAGTCACCCGCCCAGTGGCTGTGCCAGTACCTCAACCCTTCCCGGTTGAGGTCCCACGTCCAGTTCAAGTACCAGTACCAGTTCCCAGGCCAGTGTACGTTCCTAGACCAGTACCAGTTACCGTACCTCGGGCTGTGCCAGTACCAGTCACTGTCCCTATTCAAGTACCAGTGCCACAACCAGTCGGTGTACCAGTTCCCCAACCAATCCCTGTAACTATCCCGCAACCCGTGCCAGTCCGTGTACCACAGACCCTTGTGGTTCCCGTACCAGAACCTGTAGTCGTCGGTGGTGCATTTGGCGGCATTGGAGGCAGTTATGGTGGATACGCTGGCATTAGCGGGTCATACGGAGGATTGGTTGGCACTTACGGAGCCAACATTTATGGTCACTCTAAATACTCTAAATATTAATTTTTTTCAACATTACTACCAGTCAAATTGTTCTGTACTTTTCAATAAACTAAAATGAAAAAGTCAGTTTTTTTAAATATTGTTAATGATTTTGTGTAACCTAATAGTGAACTACATTCTAATCATCTACATAATCCGTTCCGCTAAATCGCTTATAATTAACTTGTTGCTTCCAAAATAAGTTAAAAACCGTACATTGATAAAATACAATGGTTTAATCATAAAGTCGATTTAACACTCCCGGAATTACTTTAATTTGTTCACTGCGAAACTGAATCGCACTTTCTATCCCTAGGGATAAAAAGTGATCTAACAACAAAGAAATATCGCTCATATGAATCATATGTATTTCCGGATAGAATTTGACATTTGTAGTTTCTCAAACAAGATGAAAGTGTAAAAAATACTATAAATTCCTATCAGCGATTGCAAATACCACTGAACTGAAATGTTTGCAACTTCGTCACAGGCAGATAGCATTAACTTTCATTGATGATTAAAAAATTAGAATTATTTAAGGAGCCGTTATATTTTGATGAAATTAATTCACCGTTTCTTTTACTTTTTTTATTATTTTTGCCTTAGAGCAATAATAATTTCTCTTCTTATCGTCTTCTTCTCTTTAAAGTTGTCATTTACTGAGAGACAGATTTCTTCCGATGTCGAAGTGAGATAAAATTTTGTATGTTGGTTGTGAGATGCTGTAACTTGATTGATGTAAGAGAAAACCCAGTTAACCAAAGATTGTTTTCCATACGTTCAAACTGAATATTGGCCTCAGTGACCAATATGTCTTTACAATAGGGTCCAACGTCCCACATCTGTTCGTACCCGCAATAAAACTAAGTAATAGGTACCTCATTTATTTTAAACGTTGATGAGCGTATCCTTTTTCGCTTAGTGCGTAGAATTTATTGAATACAGAAATTATTATAAATATAAAATGCCAATATTTATGATGGAGTAAAGAATTGTATTATAAAAAAAATAACATTCTGA
This sequence comes from Diaperis boleti, assembly GCA_963583935.1. NCBI lineage: Eukaryota > Metazoa > Arthropoda > Insecta > Coleoptera > Tenebrionidae > Diaperis > Diaperis boleti. Next base: position 19,655,865 of record OY757246.1, on the reverse strand, counting down.
GAATATTATTTCGACAAAAATCAACATACAGTGTGATGAGTTTGAAAGAAAATTATTAATTGCGTTATGTAATGTTATTGTTAATTTTTGTTTATAGTGCAAAGGCTGGTATGTCAGACGACAATGGTCTATAGTAATAATTTTGACCAACAGACCATGTGTCCTATATGTGAGACATGAAAAGGAAAAGGAAAATGAATTGATGCCAATACAAATAGAGTTTATCCATACATATTTGTAACAAAAACAAAAATTAAATGCTACTAATATAAAATCTTCATTAAATCAAAAATTAAATGCCATAAAATCTATATAAAAAAAAATTAAATTCTATAAAATCTATATAAAAACCAAAATTAAATGCCATAAAATCTATATAAAAAAATGGTTGTTGGTTTTTACACTATGACGTCATCATCAATATTGTTTTAAATGACTTTTACTTTTTTTTGGTTTCCTCCTTAAAAGGTGAGCTAAATAATTTATACTAGTAGAAGATCCGAACCTAAATCGACCTTCACCGAGCTGATAATAGAATGAAACATGTTTCATAATAAATTTAGTACATCAGAAAATATATTAAAAATGGGTTGGCTAAAAAAATCCTGGACAGACTATTTTTAATTATATAAAAAAAAAAGATTTTTAATTAAATGTTGTAACGTCAAGATAATAAGAAGATTTTATTCTGACTTAAAGTATAACACGTATAGAATGTGCAGCCGTTGGGTTGTCTATTATTTACCTGGACGAACTACTGGGTTGCCAGGTATGTCGATGGCAGTTACTTTCACTGATTGGATAATAGAAAAAAATTATATCAACATAAGCGCTGTTTTATTGCGAACACGTTGATATAGGGTTGTCTGCAAAAAAATTGGTCCTAATAGGGGTTTGCGAATTTTAAAGGTTTAGATTTTGACGCGAGTGTAATAATAAAGGACCGCTCCAAAAAACCTGGCCGTTTGAGTTACAGGGTGGAATGTGTTTTAACTGTTAGTACTCACATCAAAATTAAGAAAAACCATGGTGTGCCTGGGCAGAGTCTGTTCACAAGTTTAAGGGGGCCAAGAACTCAAAGATTGTGACAGTTCAACAACTGACAAGGGAAAAGTTTTGAATATGGAAGTGCACCTTATATACCAGTGATGTTTCGATTATCTTCGTCGGCGTAATAGCCTACCTCATAGAGTTTTTGTTTCCAGCCGGATACTCGGGATTCGAAACATCATAGGTATATAAGCTGCACTTACATATCGTCGTTAAAACCTGAAAATTGTGTAACTCCATTCTGAGTTTTACAAACAGGAGAAGCAAAAAACTGTTTTTTTTTCGCGTTGAGTCAATATATTTCAAAACTTTCATTATCACTAAATTCAAAACTTTGATACGAATATTTTTTTTATACGTTCGTCGGATGCGCTATAATTAGCCCTACCACATGTTTTTTATGTTTTATTTCAAATACTAACGGAGTTACTGAATTTATTCCTTACTTAATTTCCACACTGTATGTAAATTCTATGTGGCTTAATGCAACTAATAGAAGATAAACCCTGAAAACTACGGTTGGCATCTACACGATTTTTTAAAACCAACAGGTTATATCGGAGATCAAACTCCTTTAAAAATCCAAGACATTGTAGAAATAGAAGAAAATTATGCACTTACATATTCAAAACTTTTCCCTTGTCAGTTGTTGAACTGTCACAATCTTTGAGTTCTTGGCCCCCTTAAACTTGTGAACAGACTCTGCCCAGGCACACCATTGTTTTTCTTAATTTTGATGTGAGTACTAACATTTAAAACATATTCCACCCTGTAACCCGATCGGCCAGGTTTTTTGCAGCGGTCTTTTATTATTACACTCGCGTCAAAATCTAAATCTTTAAAATTCGCAAACCCCTATTAGGACCAATTCTTTTGCAGACAACCCTATATCAACGTGTTCGCAATAAAACAGCGCTTATGTTGATATAATTTTTTTCTATTATCCAATCAGTGAAAGTAACTGCCATCGACATACCTGTTTATACCTGGCAACCCAGTAGTTTGTCCAGGTAAATAATAGACAACCCAACGGCTGCACATTCTATACGTGTTATACTATAAGTCAGAATAAAATCTTCTTATTATCTTGACGTTACAACATTTAATTAAAAATCATTTTTTAAAAAATAATTAAAAATAGTCTGTCCAGGATTTTTTTAGCCAACCCATTTTTAATATATTTTCTGATGTACTAAATTTATTATGAAATATGTTTCGTTCTATTATCAGCTCGGTGAAGATCGATTTAGGTTCGGATCTTAGACTATACGTTCATATAGTTACTATTATTATTTTAATTTGTTATTATTAACCCTTTTTTCCTCCTTTATTTTTCTCTGATTCCTTTCTTTATCGTCTCAATTTTTCTTTATTTTAAATTGCTTTCAAAATATAGGGAGGATCCCTGCACGGTAAGCCTCGATATTTTCTTAAAATTATTTTAGGTGCTATGCAATTTTCAAAAAACATTTTTAATTTCTTGACAAAGAATTTCATTTCTATAATTTTTTTTTCAATTAGTAAATCATTTTTATCGCCGGAAAATACAACGAAAAAACCAACATTTTTTCGACAAATTGCTAATTGTCCTTTAATGTGAAAAGTTACATGATCAGTTTACAATATATGTAATTAAGGTATTAATTTTAATTTACTTGATATATGATAATCATCTTTATTTGTATTTGCTTGGTCTCATCATTTATACAGAGACAAGCAACTTTTTTTGATAAATACTGCAAAGTATTTTTACTTATAACTGGTCTTGGTCGGTCCGTATTTTCGGAGTTTCCGAATTTCGGTATTCCGGAAGCTGAAAAGCACAATAAAAAAAAACCTTCTGGTTGTGTTCGCCCAATTTTATAATTTTATGTTGGGTTTTGTAGAAAGCATCTAGAAGATCCTACCTGACCTCTATCGCCGATGGTCGATGGCCCACTGTAAAATACGACATCTTCCAATTATAATCCAAGTTTCTACCCAATTATACAACTTTCTGTATATTTTAAGCTTACTTCAAGCTTAACTTACTTTAAGCTTAAAATTATTAATATTTTTTTGTTGAATCTAAAATTTAGTTATCTGTGAAATTTATAGAATACTTGTGTTTTCATTTACCTGTTAATGCAGATTGACAAATGGAACCATTACTCAAAACACATTCAAAAACAAACAGCTTTTAAAATAGATTCAAACAAACTACTTTCTACACCACTAAATTACTCGCGAGTACATGGAACACATAATTTTAAAATTTACTTTGCTGTAAAAGAAATGACACTAGGAAGCAATTCTGAAGAAATTACATACAGTTTAGGTGATTATCGCAACAAATGGTTCATATTTTCACACATAGAATTGCATGGCAATATTTAAACAAATTCTAGTAAATAAGCAAAGTTTCTGGTACGAATAAACAAACAACTTGTATAGAAACAGGCCAAAATATAAAGCGATAGTGGCTACGTTTATGACATGACGCTACCAAAACACATGGTTGGAACAAACGTTAAAATTTGAATGATTAACATGAGATTGTCATATAAAGAGGTTACCTGTATTTCCGGTGACGTAAACACGCAACACGTGGTTTTGGAATCTGCTCAACCCGTCAGTCTCGTAAAGTGAATTAATTTATTGACGATTCGATTTTCAAATTAAACACACGGAACTTTAAACAACAGGAACACTCGAGGTGCGAGTAAAAACAGATTTAACAAATTTTAAGAAAATGATAAGAGTTTGCTGCAAGGACGTTTACGTTACGAATTACAGGTTCACTGGCGAATAAAAACATGATCAAATTTGGGATTTCTCACTGTAAACTGTGTTATTACTAATGTTTCTAATTCACGAGCAATCCAATTGATTTGAAGTTATGATATCTTTTACACAATCGGATATTTTGTAACCACCTTTAAGTACCTACATCAAAAAGAGAGATTCGTTTTCTGTATTCTTCAAAAAACTACCGTTCAAATATACCCACGACGCGTTATCGTCATTTCCACAGCGCACTGCGGGTAAAAAATTGGGCTCGAGCCGAATTCGCTCGGTGGGTCCAACGTATACATTCATATATAAAATTTAGGGACAAGGGAACGGGAGGAAAGAAAGAATCTAAGTGTAAAAAGCGCGAATGCTAAAAAAAAGAGGAAGTAGTACAAGGAAAAGACAATAACACATAAATAATGTAGAGTTTTTAAATGTAGATTTTTAGATATAGTGAGGGGTGCAGCTAGAGAAGAATCTTGTTGTAATCCGAAAATAATATGCAAATCTAGAATCATTCTTAATTGTGGATGTGTGACCGTTTTTGTAAATAGTAGATTACATTACAAGTGTAAAAAATGTTTCATTGTCTGCGAGTGAGATTTCTGAATCACGAGTGATACACATCTCACCAGCTTACAATGACATTTTCGTCTTGAAAAGATATTTGCAATTTGCAATTCGAGTGACTAAAATTAAATTTTAATCGCTCAAAACCACTACTTACTTTTTGTTAATTCTTAAGTCTGTTAATTTAAATCTATCATTAAGTCAATTTATTGTCCACTCTGGTGTAAGAATGGTTCCAAATTAAAAGAATGGAAAGGCACCTACTCTTTAAATAATACATTAAAGTTCGGTAACAAGAACAAACCATTTAGAGCGTCACTTAAAAATACGTCGAACATCACAGCAAAATATACTTTCGCAAATAATAATGGGCAGTTCATCAACCACTTATCAATGCTTTTTCTGCTTGTGGTAATTAAAAACTGGGTTCCAGTACATAATTTCGGAAAAACCCTCAATTTAAAATCAAAATATTAGATTTATGCATTATGTATAATGCACAGCAGCGTAAATGGTTGATTGTATAATTAATTCGTCTGGATTTAATTTTGCATAAACCACAGCACAAATTTTTTAATAACTAATCTGCCAGTTAATCGATCCACAAGTGTATTTTTTATTATACACATGAAGTGAAAATCATCTCCTCATTGTTTCCCACTTATCTAAGACAAATAGGTCAATACTGTAAAGGTCATTAACAGGATTACAGTAATAATCACAGATGAATTCGCTTCGTTGTAATGGAATCTTGCAATTAACATCGGACGTCCGAGAATGTTATTGTGGATTATCCTAGTGAAAGTAATTTCGGCAAGTGGATGGCATCACCAAAGGCCCTCTCTACAATCAACGCTATAAAAAGACTGCGTAGAAAGGGTGAGGCGTCACTTCTCATTCTCTTCTCGAGCCAGTTTAAACACATCATGACGCACATTGTTGTAAGATCTATGAAACCATTAATAATTTTTTAATAAGATAGTTGTCTTCAGGTGGCATCATTGATATTAGCAGTCGCTTGTGTAGTACAAGGAGGAGAGGCTAATACAAGAAACAATGTGAAAAGGACCCTTAGCAGCGAAATTCAGTTAAGTTATCGTTTCCCTGGTAGTGAAGAACAGCATTCGGCGGACAGAATTTCCCTTGGAGGAGGTCCTCAATTCTTCATCCAAGATTCTGGGAGTGGTATTGATTCTAGTGCACTGAACCGTCACCATGGATTCGGAGGAAGCAGCAATTTACATCTTGGCATTGGGAAATTCTTAGAATCACATGGGTCGCAAAACAGTGGACAAAACATTGGCATTGGGAAATTCTTAGAACCACATGGGTCGCAAAACAGTGGACAAAACATTGGCATTGGGAAATTCTTAGAACCACATGGGTCGCAAAACAGTGGACAAAACATTGGCATTGGGAAATTCTTAGAACCACATGGGTCGCAAAACAGTGGTCAAAACGTTGACATTGGGAAATTCTTAGAATCACATGGGTCGCAAAACAGTGGTCAAAACGTTGGCATTGGGAAATTCTTAGAATCACATGGGTCGCAAAACAGTGGTCAAAACATTGGCATTGGGAAATTCTTAGAATCACATGGGTCGCAAAACAGTGGTCAAAACATTGGCATTGGTAAATTCTTAGAATCACATGGGTCGCAAAACAGTGGTCAAAACATTGGCATTGGGAAATTCTTAGAATCACATGGGTCGCAAAACAGTGGTCAAAACGTTGGCATTGGTAAATTCTTAGAATCACATGGGTCTCAAAGCAGTGGTCATCAGTTTAACAACGTTCATCTAGAAGGAGGCTTTCAACCCATTGCTAGTTCCGGTGGTAGCTACAGTGAAAATAATTCTGGGAACGACCAGTCTAATGAAGCTTTAATACAACAAACTGGCCACCATGGAGCCACTGTCAGTACCGTAACACAAACCGTTCCCGTTCCGGTACCACAACCATATCCAGTTACCATCACACGCAAAGTACCAGTACCCGTACCACAACCCATAGCTGTACCAGTACCACGCCCAGTAAAAGTCTTTGTACCAGTTCCTAAACCTGTATATGTTCCAAGGCCGGTACCCGTCACAGTTGCTCGCAAAGTACCATACCCAGTCCGAGTTCCAGTTAAAGTTGCAGTGCCAGAACCTGTAGAAGTTCCAGTACCACAACCATACGCAGTTACGGTACCACAACCATACCCAGTTCGAGTTCGTCAAAACATCGTTGTTCCTGTTCCACAGTATGTCTCTGTTGGAGGTGGTGCTGGCTTTGGAGGAAGGATTAGCGACACTTACTATGGTAAACCGGGACTCAGTGGTAGTTCCCTCGGTTTGAGTGACAATTCAAAACATGGTTCCTTTGTTTTACAACCTCTTACACATTCTGGAAGCGTGGATTTTGATACAAAATCATTGAGCCTGCAAAATTGGGGTGAAAAATCTGTGGATTACACAGGAATATCATCAGGAGAACATTTGAATTTAAAGTCTACTGACACGGGAAAGTCAATTTACTCGAACTTAGGTAATTTTGAAGGAGCCGATGAAAACAATAAGCAACAACCCTTATGGTAGTCTCTTCAGAAATCTAATCGTCGTTCAAACAAATTCGCTGTGATAACTTATTTAATTTTGTTAACACATTCTTGTACATTTAAATAAACGTTGTTATTTCTTAATTGATTCTTTTGTGAATTCATTAGTTTAAAAAAATAAGAGAGTGCTGATGATTGTCACTAAACAAATATTTTCTAGTCATTATGACAAATTGCTTTCACTGAAGTAATGATTTCTGTGAGATAAATTAAGCAAACAACAAAAAATTTGTGCAAAAACGTGGTAAAAAGGCATTGTTCTCGCATTTACTTTCTCTACGACCTGTGCAATTACTCTTCAGTGTATTCAACACGCATAGAAAATAAAAGTGTGTGCAGTAATTGGTTCAATCTTAGTGAATTGAAAGCTATTTATTACTATCTAAAGATGGTCAAGATGCGTGAAAGTCCGACGATATCGTGGCTGATGTTATCTCAGAAAAAGAACGGACAACGGTACATTTTATTTCATGTAAAATGTAAAGTAACTACAATGTTAAAGAATACGTACAATGAATAAATCAGAAAAAAATATAGGATAGATTTATGCGGTGTTAAATATACACCGGAGAATTAATTCTGAACAAAGTGGGAAGAAAAACTGAAAAATCGAAGTCGAACCAACAATTTGCCAAAGTGATGATCCCATCTTCACTGTCTAAACAATGAGCTGTTAGAAGAGATAACAAGGATATAAAAATTAAGATAAAGGTAACATAAATAAAAATTAAACACTAACTTGTCGAAAACATTTTTAGCTCTGAAAGTGCCCATCGCACCATTTTTTTTAATTCTAAGAATTTAAACACCGCCAGTCAACTCTTCTCAAAATTTGGTTTGTACAACAGTGCTTACGCCGTCAGCTTACATTTGTTTCCATCAAGACCCACACCTTTTTAAAAAGAAGAAGTAAAGGCTCTGTTGAGAAATATTTGCAGCGGCCGTCGCGTCGGCCAGTTGGGAAACTCAAAAGGTCATAAAACTTTTACCTGACTGGCGGCGCTCACGCCCGCAAGTCAGTCGAAAACAAACTCTCATTCAAACAACAAGTCGAAAAAAAACTCTCAACCAAACACGTCAAAATCCAAATCTCATTCAGACAACAACTCACTATTCAACAGCCGCAAGAGCATAACTCAATCTAAAACCAGGACACGGTTCCTTTATTCAAATTTAGTTCAAGAACCAGTCCGGGAGAAGAAATGTTCAACATCAATCTGCAACTATTCGTAATATACAAGTTTATTAAGTTCGCGAGTGTTTCAATACAAATCAAAAACATATGGTCCTTCGAGTAACACGAAACTCTACCCCTAACTTCGTTATAGGCTCACTATGAATATATTATAATATTATCAACATCAAACTCAAATCTTTATATTTTAGTCTAACATTTTTCTTACATCCTTACAATTTTACTGTCTAGATCACAACGTTAGGGACAATGTTTGTTCATGGAACTCCTCATGTGCTCTGCCGATAAGGAGTGTTTTTTTTTATTTTTCCTTTGAAATATTTCAAGTCTGAGAATCATTTGCATTTGAAAAAATCAAACAGACGAAACAGTAGAAGGCATTTGTCAACTTCTTTATTTTTGTCCTTGCTTGTATGGCTAATTTGCATTTCTGGGAGTGGACGGTCATTTGTTTTAAGCTCAAACAGTTTCTTAAAACTTAATGACTATTAGTTTCGAGTTATTTTTTTATTGTTCGAACTACCGACATGATGAAAGTTGAAACACTAGTAGCCTGTTAGTCGCACGTCCGACTTTCTGTCTTTATCTCAAGCATGCAATACGTCGTTTACAATAAGGTACATGATTCGATTCTACAATGAGACACTCTTGGGTTGCTGACCGTAAGAACGGAGTCTTGTTTCCTTGTTTGGAACAATATAGAAATTTCACAGCTTTGTTTTTGTCGCACTCGTTACAATTAGCTACCAGCATTCGCTTAACGAGGGCATGAGTCGGCTTTGACCCAGGCGAACTCGACAATCTCCACGCTCCTCCGTGTAAAAATTCTTCGCGACAACCACAGAGCTAAACTCAATAGATCATCATAATTTAATTGTAATGATTATATTATTACTAGCTGATCCGGCAAACTTTGTACCGCCTCAGAATCAATAACACACATATCCATGTTTTAATAGTTACTCTGCTATTCGGGGCGGAGACAAATCCAACAAATCAAACATTATAAAAGCCGTTCTTGAGTTATATACCCAAGGGGGGCCCCTGGGCTTCCATGTCCATGTTTTAATAGTTATTCTGCTATTCGGAACGGAAACAAATCCAACAAATCAAAGATCATAAAAATCGGTCGAGCCTAAGAGGGCCCCTGGGCCCCCATGTCCATGTGAAAAATAGTTTAAAGCCTATTCTCATACCTACCAAATATACAAAAAAAAATCATAAAAATCGGTTGAGCCGAGAAATCGATCCAGTCCAAGGGGGGCCCTGGGCCCCCATATACATGTGAAAAATAGTTTACCACGTATTCTCATACACCTGCCAAATATACAAAAAAAAAAAATAATTATAAAAATCTGTCCAGCCGTTTCGGAGAGTTCGACCACAAACACCGTGACACGAGATTTTTATATAAATATTGGATATTCCACAAATCAAAGCGTCTTGATCCTGAATTTTTAACTTTTTCTTTTGGAAGGTCATTGACCGAATGACCTCATGAACGAGCCGCCACTGTAAAAGATTTTGAAATAGCCACCCTACATTTGAAAAACTATGAAAAGAACCCTTCTAATCTGATCCCCTTATCTTTTCTTAAACCAGCTGCAAATCTTGGACCTTAAAATGAAAATTAAAAACAGAAATTTACTAGTTTCCGAAACAGACAAATTAAATTGCACAGTCATCTTCGATCAATAACAAAACGGGAGGCGGAAATATTATCGACTACAAAATATGGAACACAATTTGTCGAAAAAGTACCGAAATTATCGAAAGTACAAATAATCGAAACTACAAAATATTGAACAATAAAAATCGAAATACACAATTTCAATGATCAACGGAAAAACAAACTTTTACTCAATTTGCCCTGTCCACGTTTTGAGTTCCACGTACAGTGAAATATGACCTTATTTTAGTATGTTTCTTTAAGAGGTCGAGCGCGAAGCGCGAGGCACCAATTTCAATTATGCACGGAAAAACAAATTTTAACAGACGGCAACAATAAAATTTTAGTTTTCACAAACTCAACTCAACCTCAAAACGTCAAACTTTTGTGCAGATTTTAAAAATATTTAGAATAAACAAATCGTGTTCATCTCTACCCCAATCTCTTCTTAAGAAAGTCTATAAAATATTTTTTCTACTTTGGTGTCATAATTGAGTTTTTGTGAAACTAAAAGTAGTGTCACAAAGGAACTTTTTGTGAAACTGTTTTTGGTGTTTTTTTTTTATACGTATTAAGTTGGTATTGAGCATTTCTAGCCAACCCCTGTCGAGGACAAGCCAAGTGTCAACGTTTCAGATAAAAAATATAACCACAAACACAACCAGTTCTACCTAATCCTAAAAATCCCTAGAATATTTAAAAAGTATTATTTTAACATTTTCATAAAACGAAGAGCTCCAAAGTAGAAAAAATAGTATATTACACTCGTTTAACGAGGCATTGTGACATTCGTTCTATTGGGGCACTTCTCGCTGCGCTCGTCGTGCCCCAAACCCACTCATGTCACAATGAAGCCTCTTGTTAAACTCGTATAATAATGTACTATTGGTATCATCTTTATAGGAAATCTTGTAGTTTTTTGGGTGGTTTATTGTCACCTTTTTACCTGCGACATTTTGTTGTTTAGATTATTTGTTTTTCGATATTTCGTATTTTCGATATTGTGATGAGCCTAAGCTCTTTCCGCCAACAATTTGAAATTAAACGTCAAATGAAATATCCATGACGTCACCAAACGTCAAAATTGAAAATTTGAAACAAACCGCGAAATTGTAAAGGTTGACCAGTGAAGCGTGATCGCCTAGAAACCAAGACAGTAAAGCGGGCCTACGTTGTGTTCTTTTTTGACAAGACAACAGTGGCGGGAAATTCAAACCTAACCTACCAGACACAAAACCAGGTTCTTTGAATGCAGGTGCGCAGCGTTGGAGGCAGAGCGTAGAGTAACAACACAAATTAGGGATTTATCAATGTATTTACTTTGGTCGAACTTTTGATTAATAATTGACTTTTTGAACATTTCATCTAGTAACAATTTGGATAATTTAATTCATTTAACAATGGTGGCTCATTTAATGACGTTTAACAATAAGTTGGTTAATTCATAAAATAACAATTAATTTAAGTGAATACAATATTTGAATAAATTATGACAAACATTAATTTGAACAATTGTACCTGGCGAGAGTGTTTCCAAAATTACAAGTATTACTAGTATATTTTGCATTTGATATTATGTAATTGATAAGATTTCCGCCTCCCCAACAATAAATAGATAAAGTTACAAATTTTCTTTCCAGTGATGAGTTTGAGATAACGAAATCAAAATATATCCTAGATGACGTTGAACCCACACTTTCCTACGAAGGCGCTGAACGGACATGAATGGAAAAATAACTGACAACGATTTTTTTCTACCAATTCCGACTTTTTTCTGGCAATTCTGACTTTTTTCTGGCAATTCTGACTTTTTTCTGGCAATTCCGACTTTTTTCTGGCAATTCTGACTTTTTTCTGGCAATTCTGAGTTTTTTTCTGGCAATTCCGACTTTTTTCTGGCAATTCCGACTTCTTTCTGGCAATTCCGACTTTTTTCTGGCAATTCTGACTTAAAATATGAAATACTGTCCACATTTTTGTCCACATATAAATAAATAATGACTTTATTAAAGGGCGAAGTCTAGCATATTTGAAGTATGTTTCTTTAAAGGGTCAATCGCGTAGCGCGGGGCACCAATTTCAATGATCCACGGAAAAACAAATTTTCACAAACGATAATTTCCGTGGATCAATGAAATTGGTGCCTCGAAATTTGAGGAGTATCTCTTATTTTATGATTTTATGAATGATAAACGAAAAAACAAATTTTCACAGACGGCAACTTCAGTGGATCACTGAAATTGATGGCTCGCGCTACGCGCTCGACCCTTCAACAAACATACTCCAAAAAAGTCATATTTCCTTGTACGTGAAACTGGAAATGTGGACAGTATTTCATCTTTTAAGAGGCAATAAAACAGCTCACCATTGTACGAAGGCGCTGAACGGAATGAGTATAAAAATAACTGACAACGACGACGGCAACTTCCATGGATCACTGAAATTGGGGCCTCGAGTTTCACGTACAGGAAAATATGACTTTCTTGGAGTATGTTTCTTTAAGTGGTCGAGCGCGTAGCGCAAAGCACCAATTTCAATGATCCACAGAAAAACAAATTTTTACAGACGGTAACTTCCGTGGATCACTACAATTGGTGCTTCGTGCTATGCGCTCGACCACAATAGACATTCTGTCTGTTGGAAATAAACTTTTTTTTTTCGTATTGACCAGAAGGAGCTCCCCGTGATTCCGATCTTCACGAGGTTCCTTGCTGGTCAGGTCCTGTTCGTACATCATAGCCACTCCTTAAAACCATGAGGTCAGTAGCTATGAATCCCGTAAATCATGTGCCCTGAGCAGACGCAACGACCCCAAGATGACTGCTTTCTGCATTCCAGCCGCAAGGGTGTCTGCCCGTTTACAGCAGGCAGGAATGATTTTCAGATCGGACAAACTTCTATTATTACTATTCTATTAATATTATTATTAAAGAAACATACTCCAAGAAGGTCATATTTCAATGTACGTGATAGTCAAAATGTAGACAATCTTGTTTGGGCAACAAAAAAGCACCATTGTCCTACCCTTGTCGCAATTGCCAGAAAAAAGTCAGAATTGCCAGAAAAAAGTCGGAATTGCCAGAAAAAAGTCGGAATTGCCAGAAAAAAGTCGGAATTGCCAGAAAAAAATCAGAATTGCCAGAAAAAACTCAGAATTGCCAGAAAAAGTCGGAATTGCCAGAAAAAAGTCAGAATTGCCAGAAAAAAACTCAGAATTGCCAGAAAAAAGTCGGAATTGGTAGAAAAAAATCGTTGTCAGTTATTTTTCCATTCATGTCCTTTCAGCGCCTTCGTACTTTCCTTTCCAAGATTCATAACAAAACATAAGTTTCTTATGTAAACTCACCCTGCTATATTTTAGCCTTTTGGTTGAATAAAACTTTTAGAAGATCCATACAATTCACCAATCCTTTCTCTGTTAAGAATTTCAATATTAGCCAATAAACTCAATAACTTCTACACATCCCCAGATTTCTTTTTACTTTCTTTTGATGTGCAAGAGTGGCTCTATATCTTTCTTTCTTTCGTTTTAACTAATAATATCCTTTCCTCTATTCACTATTCAAATTTAATCAATCTCATTGAACTAGTTATTGAACCAAATTTTTTCTACTTTGCGTTCATCCTGAGGCTACTACGATACGCTTTTGCGTCTCATAATAGACAAAAACGGTGTTATAATAATTATACTCAAAATAGTATAATTTATTGTTTTAATATTGGCAATATTGGGCCCAGGGCAATCCTAACCTATACTTCGCTCTCAAGTCCAAGTAGCTGGTCAACAGCTCTCAATATGAATTGGCATTACTATTATTGGTATTCTATTACTATTCAGTTTGGGGTGGCTAGCTGGTATGACTTGGCGCATTGGAGTGTGACGGGGGCTGGCGGTTTGAGCCATTTAAACAAGTGTACTGATGGTGCCTGCCGAAGACTGTAATGCCGTGGGTCAGGAGATGGTTGAGGGTATTTGCGTATCCGGTGATGACGCGGATAAAGGGGGCCCACTTGTTTGTGCAGCGAGATTTGATTCTGAACATTTTGTGGATGGAAGTTTCCAGGGTCAGAAGGATATCGCGTTCGTAGATGGCAAGGTCCACACCGCGGATCACAAAGTAAAAGAACGGGCCTGTGCAAGTTTGTGGTTTTGGGGCGTTTGTTATGGAGGTTATTGTGAGGTTAGGGGTTTATTATTTATTTATTTATTTATTTATTTACTACCACGTTTTTAAAACATGTCAAAAGGATAAACAAAAATACGAGTATTAACGTTTCAAATAAATTCTTTTTCATAGCCGCCGTTAATGCACTTTGCAAACGTGCCCAACCGCCGTGAAATTTCCTAGATTGTAAAATTTTATTATTTTGTATAAAAGTGGCAAAGTAGAAAAAATACTGTATGATAATTCGTTTATAAGCCATTTTGCCGCACTTTCTCATTTAGGGCACCCGTGCGTACGACAAAATGCTTCTTATAAAACTCGTATCATAGTATACTTTTTTTCACTTTTAATAATGAAATGTTGCGTTTCTGGGGTTTGATTATTTATTTAAACATTATGTACAATTTATTTACACTTCTTGTATTATCCACACTCCGGTGTTTAATGACTGCAACGCCGTCTATGTGGGCCAAACGGGTGGAAGGTTTTCCATCAGAATTAAGAACTGATGTCTCTAATGTTTTTGCTAACCTCCTTCTTTCAATTTCTCTGTAGACTCTAATTTCAAAATTCTTCATATTTGCGATGAAGGTCATTTTCTCAATTTTTTGGAAATTTTCGAAATGCTCAAATCCACCCATGACTCCTCCCTGTTGTTCCTCAACGACCAAACCGTTCTCGAAGCCTCTTTTCTTCCGTTATTTAATTTTCCAATCGCAATTACCCACCCTTCTTTCTTCTTCCTCCCTTTTTAATTTAAACCCTTTTAGTCTGTGCAACTCGTCTTACTTTCCCGATAGAGGGAGGGATTTAAATTTTCTTTTTATGTCTAGTTTAAAAAAAATAACTTCTTGCTCACAACCTACAAATTCCCTCGTGTATTGTAGTTTTGTAATTATTGGGCTTCACCTATTTATATTTAAAAAAAGATTGGCGCTATGGCCACATCCTCCCCTGAGTCTGATGGAAAGAAATGTAGGAACAAGCTGATCGCGTAGGCACTGTTGTAGAAACCAAATCTTGAGAAGAGTTTTTCTCCTCAAATGGAAACGAATCCTTTTATTTTATGTGACTGAAGTACAAAACCGTTCCCCATCTTAATTTTTATATATTTGTTATCTTTCCTCACACTTCATTCTTCAGACACTGAAGATGGGATCCTAGATCCCGAAAGCGCTCTTCATCTTTTAATAAACTGCGCGCTCTTCATCTTTTAATAAACTGCTTTGGCTAATTGTGTGTTCGACTTTCATCCCCTTCATGTCGGTATTAATATTATTATTAAGAATATTATTACCCCAAAATTTAAACGAATATAAAATTTAAAAACACATTAGAAACCAAAGACAACAAAACAATATAAACTACAAATAAACTAATTTGTTCCAGTTATATTATCCAAAGTAAACAAATATATCATTACACCGAAAGACAAAAAACCCATTTATAATTTCGGATATAATTTACCATAAACCACACCGTTTCTCTCTGGGTACCATGGGATCGCCCACCTTGCAAGCGAAAGCTTCAGCGAAATCTTTATTATTTTGCATAGTTTTCATGAGACGTACACGTAAAGGCGTCGTTTTAAAAGCGCTGGCAGCTGGTGTACAATCCTCGCAAAAATACTGCAAATTTATAAAATACATACATTTGTAACATCGATGAATTCGAATTTACGGTAGCAAAAGCGATAAAAAATATCTGATCGTCTGTATATTTTAAACCCGGCAAATTCGAAAAACATCCCTGGTTCTTGACTATATTCTTATAGGCTCTATAGGCAAATCTGACTCCTGCGTTATCGATTATGTTTTCGTCCAGATCGCTTCCGGGCAACTAAAATTAACGAAGAATTCCACTGGAATCCATATTGACATGGGGTGTTTTGTGAACAAATTTAAAGAAAAATCGGTTTCCAAATTTTCTGTGTGTTTATGCTGCGGGCCACTATTAGTCCGGGAGCCAGTGACAGATTTTTGCAACCAATTTTATTTCGGAAGAGAATTCGTGGAACGCTTCATGCAGTTGTGCTAAAATGAATAAAAGAAGTCAGCTGACTGTAGTGGAATACACGTGAACATGAAAAACTTATATTTTGAGTCATTTCAATTATGTTGAAAATTGTTCAGATGAGAGTTTACATATTTCTTCGAAGAAAAAAGTCAGCTTATATACTTGTAGACACTCGAGGGATCCTTGAAAAATATACTCCTATTTTTTATGAGGTCTAAATATTTAGAAATTTTAAAACCTCCAAAAAGCTGAAAAAAAGAAAGTTAAGAAACTAGCATTGGCCTGCTGTTCAATAAAAACTTTACATCCACTCAACATAGCTGATAAAAGTCTGGTGACTGACTGAGTGCAGTTAAATAAATTTATTAAAAAAAAATTGATAATATTGTAACGGATGTGGACCCGAAATGACTCATAGCTGCAGCGGCATGAGATTATGATGTCATCAATTACTAGAATGTGCTGGATGCACTACTACAACGTACTCGAGTATGAAATCATCTTTTGGAATATCCGGTACAGATCAACAGTGTCAGGAGTGGAATTAAATAAAAAAAATAAGGGAACCCCTCAATCGTAACATTGGTGTCGTATGTGGGGTTAGGAACATTAGTAAGAAATAAATATTATGGAAATGAATATTAAGAAGAACTAGTGTAAGGTTACTTGAGAGAGAGAGAGAAAGCTGGAACAACGTGAGTTGGCAGACACCCTACAGGAACCAAGAAGTGGTTACGAAAAGACTCGTGTACAAGAAGGCGACCTACCAAAGTGCTTGGGATACTTTATGAGAGTCGAAGTAGACTGTTTTGTCCCAGGGTAGCAGGAACTTGGCAATCGTGAAGATCGTTTGTGAATTCGACTGTTGGTTTGGAGAACAGTCAGAAGCATATTGGAAGGAGTCTTCCGTTTCACTTGACTTAAGTGCTGGCGTGTATAATTCCACTACGTTACAGTCAGCCGACTTTTTTTATTCATTTTTATGTTGTGTCAACTGTTATTTGACAAAGTTTCAGTAGGAATGAAATCTCTGAAAACACTCTGACTGACAGAAATCTGTTACTGGCTCCCGGACTATATGATACTGTATGTTATTATCAACTACTTTCTCTTAAAACTTGAACTCTCTTAAAACACCCCAAACTTTTTTAAAAGAACACCGTACGTCTTTAACTCTGCCGTCACAAGTGACATAATCTTTGTAAATGTTCGCAAAACATTCTTTTGATTTCATAAACTTCTTGAACATGCTTGAAGACCAATACGATTCTGGGTCAACCATATTCCCATAAATGTCGTGGTGTATGCCTGCAAATATTCATAGAAAATTTGCTGAATACAATTTTGCTTAGTTGCACCTTCCCAATTAAAGGCAGCAGCCATCGCTCGAGCAATTAAAAATCCAATCATAGCATATGTCAAAACTCTGTAATAAGTACTCAAGATCTAAACATACAATAAATTTAGTAACTCACTTTTTACCTGGATGGTTCCCAAAATATATTGGATATTTACCCACGCCCATATGCATTCCTTATAAAGTCTGTATTAATCCGTGTACTACCTAATTGTATCTACTTACTTAACAGGTTAAATTGATGATAGAATACAAAATTAAAAGGAAGTGAAAAAAACAACATTAAGGACCCTTCAACCGGCACCTTAATGTAATTTAACATTAACATCACATGGGACTTTATTATTTTTTCCAAGTTTCTTATAAAAAGCGAATTGTCCGTTAAGTCCTAAAATAAAACATTTTTAAGACATTCTGACACAATAAAATGTTATATTACTAATTTTATAACACTACTACTAAAATATTTGTTCAATAAGGTTTTACTTTCATTATTGAAATTACCATCAACAGAAATCTGTCTGTTTTTAAATTTATCGAGAACACGTTGTAATGTGGTATTGTCAACCCAGGTTCTACTCTGGATTTTTTGAAGAATTGCTTTATCAATACCATCTACCATTTGTTTCAGCTAAAAAATGTATTGGTTCCATATTATAAAATTACATCAACTTACTTTTGACAGACTAATGTTAGAAGGATAAAACTCAGCTATAGGCATTTCGAAATAATACATAGTCATTTCGCTGCAAACGTCTTGTTCTAAAATAAATCTTTGCTGTAAAACACGTCTTTTATAGTTTAAAAATTACTTGATACAATCTGTTCAAAATCAACAGTATACTGTAGCAATTCAAAAGACACTGTGTACCACATAAACAATTCCAGTTCAAGTTTTGATATGCTAGAAATCCAAATGTACATTTCGACTAAATAATCCATCGTTTTAAAATGGTGACAAACTAGTTGTGTATCATAATTTATATCAAACTGAAACTCTTGAACGAGGGGTTCGTATAGTAGTTTAAAAAATTCGGACCAAATGTTTCTTGGCAGTCCGTTTGATTTAAGCATAGTTTTGTGGGTGAAATCCGAATTAAATTTTTCGATTGTCGTACAGAGCAAATTGGAATCTTCGGCATATTTGTCCAGCAGCTGCAATATATATTCAAATTTTCACAAATTTAGAATTGAAAACTAATTACGTTCTGTAATTGGTTTTTGATTCTTCTAATGACATTTACAGCTTTTTTAATCTTTTCTCTTTCCAGATTATAATTTAGCAATGCGCTGAATAACGAAGTTTTTATAAGGGGATCTTGTGTCTCAAAAGTGGCTACTGTTGGAAAACGCCTCCTAGGAAAAGATATAGGTATATATCGTATTATAACCTTATGGAAAAATACCTCACAAAACTGGGTTGGGGTTTTTGATTTATAGTCAGCACGTACTTTGCTTTTTCAATATGTGGAATAACAGACACTGAAAAGAAAATTTCCATATCTAGAAAATGCTTGATTTTTACCAAAGACTGCAGCCAATTAAAGTTTATTTTGTTGCCTGGAAGTCCAAAATACTCTGGATATTTGTTCATTTGAAAATTAGTCTCAAAGGTATCCACAACGTCTAAGGGCTTCTTATATTTGCCTACAAACCTTCATTTTATTAATGGCAAGTAATATTGAAATAACAAACCTGCAGGAATATTTTTACAAAATTCTATAAACTCAATAACGGGCTTTTCTAATTCTGTCGCATTAGTATTTTCACGAAGCGTCATTATGAACTGTTTCAAACTGGTTCGGGCCTTCTCTTTCGCGGTCAGAAATGCTGTTTGGTTATCGTGCCTACCACACACAAATCTGTAGAAATCTTGGCAAGGTTTTACTTGAAGGTTCATATTAGACGAAAGGTATCTTGTCTCTTGCCTGCATTGTTTACACACGTTGTGTTCATTAAAATGACAAGTTAGAAAGTTTTCTTCCTCCTCTTCCAAGGTTCCATCATCTTTGTCTTTTTCGTCTCTGGAAGCTAAAGAGATCTCTAAAATAATGTTCATAAATATAACGATTATGTGGCAATAGAAAGAAATACTGACGGGTTAATGTTATAATTAAAACGATGAGTAGTAAAAGGGTTGGAATCGCTGCTATGAGAACAGTTTTAGCTTTTTTGCTTCGGCAGATCCACATGTCAAAAAAAAAATGTCAAAAATGACTTGACCTAATTTCGAAATTAAAATATAGAACAAGGAAGTAAAAAAAGCAATGCTTACTAAAAAACTCTAAAGAGGCCACACTGAGAAAATAAAGAATACAATGTAAGAACTACGAAGAACCTCTGCAGACAACATAGTATAAAGAATATCTAGCAGTAGAAGGTATATCAAAACTTCCCATCTCAACGAGCAGTCCAAGCAATGAGGCTTTGGGTCAAATGGAAGCACACACGATCTGATGACCATCATTATAATATTTATCGGTTTCAGGATGTAAAAAGTTCCTTAACATTCACAAAAGTTGGTTTGTAATGTACCTTATAACCGTATCGGTAAGGTAATAATGACAGCATAGTATTGTAATATTCTTACAATACAGGAAAAAAAGTAATAATTTAACAAAACTTTATTATCAAAATTTGAAGTAACAAAATTGAACAAATTACTTGTAATTATTTATGTTCACCATACAATACGAACAACTCGCAATAGAAGCTTTAGTGATTTCTTTGGTTTCAGTATGGGTGCTAACACCAAGATTTTATTTTCTGACGTAGAGGAAGAGGTTTTGCAATCAACCATTTTTCTCCTTTTAAACATCGTTTAAACAGTCAAATTGTAGATTTGTATTGCATTGAGTGGCCCCAAATAGTCCGAAAATGTCCACTACCTAAAACAACGTTAAACGTCGGGCATGTACTTTTGACATTGATTTATTTCTACCTTGCACATTAAAAATTGATCATCCCTTGCGTCCTTAAGGAAGATTTTCAGGTTTTCTGTATCTTAATAACTCATCAGAATTTTTGCTTGTTTTGCCACGTGTCCAACATATTGTTTCTTTTTAAAAACGCAAATAGCTTGTCAAATGATTTTATGTCTATTTTCTTATTAACACTGATAGTGCTTCAAAGCATTGACTTATAGACCCACAAAAATGAAGGGCTGTGCTTTGTCGACTGAAACAGAAAAACCTAATATAATATAACTAGACATTACCAATATTAATGAGCCTACCAATTGTTGAAAAACGCCAGCAGAACATTTTCAGTAACTATTTCTGCACAATTATTAATCTGCTGCCAGTGTTTGAAGTCAGTGTAAGATTTTTCGTATCTTACTTTAAACTTGCTTGACAATTGGGGCTCGTATAGCTTCCTGAGCACTTTCTAGCACGTTTTTAGATAAATTAGCGGCAATCATTTTAGAAATCATCAAATTTTCTAAAAATTAAATTTTCGTTGACAAATAAACATCATCTTTGTAACTAGCCAGCAACCAACTTGCATAACGACTTTGATTTTTACCGAGAAAATTGCAAAAATCTTCACATCTTCCCAAAATTCACATAAATGAGAAGCCGGTCATCTGAAATCGATAAACTATTGAACAAACCACGAATGTTATGACCCACAACAGCCTTAGATGTCTTAAAATCCTCGCTCCTCGAGCTCGGATTTCAATCTGACATCTGCGGCTGTAATAAACGTCATAACATTTCTAGGTATGTTAATAGCTATTACCACTTAAAAATCGTACAATTATTAATAAATGCCTTTTAAATACAAAGTGAGTCCATTGTGGATTATTAGAACGCAAATAAATACCGGAATTAGTATTTTTGGTTACAGCGCTGTTAATTTTTACAATAGCGTTATTAGAAGTCAAGCATTTAATAAATGAAAGATTTTAAGAAAGTTTATACCTCAGACTTCGGTCAATGATAACAAAAACGGTTCTAAAAATGAAAAAAGGAATCCAGAATAATATAAAACACCTGTCGTACCAAAATAATTCAAAAATTCCGAGTGCGGTAACGTCCACCTTACTTTTCTCCCCTTTTTGTAAATAGGGCATAACTCTCCTACCGGGAATTCCTCTCCTTTCCACACCCTATTGATTACCTCAACCAGTCTCTCTAGCACTCTTCTCGTCCCATATATATCCACGATTCTATCCCTCCCCGGCGCTTTCCTCTTCCTCAGTTTCTACACTTGCCTCTGTACCTCTTCCAGCATGATTTCTTCTCCTTCTAATTCTGTTTGGTTTCTCTTCATCTCTGTTTTTCCTTTTTCTTTTCCCTACTCCAGCGGTCTGATAGTATGATATCTCGCACTCGGTCATCGTTATCTCCTCACTAACTGTTTCTTTTTTCTTTCTTTCTCAGACAGACAGACAGACAAGAAGGTTTATTGCCGACAGTTTACAATCACAAGGTGGTATTGGATTGACTCTATATAATTCAAGATGTTGTTAGAATTACATGCTTTAAAACTGCCGGCCCGCTGTTTTAGGCTTCTGCCTCTTCAGCGGAGGAGTCCAGAATCTGGGATTGGTAGATAAGATAAACTGCATAAAATTCAAGAAAAATTAAAAAATGTATCAAAGTAAATTTATTGTAAAATATAAACTATTCAGAAAAATCATTGTGGACACACTGTAAAGTTTTAAAACGCTTTATGCCAAGACATTTAAACTTTGCATTGTGTGCACAGTGATTTTTCTGAATAGCTTATATTTTACAATAAATTTACTTTGATACATTTTTTTTATTTTTCTTGAATTTTGTGCAACTTAAAACGCTTTATGCCCAGACATTTAAACTTTGCAAACTTTCCATATTCATCTGTAAGTCCATTGTATGCATTTTAAATAATAACAATAAGTGACGGCTTCTCGCGAAGAACTCAATTTTTACTAAAATTACATCTGGCGCGATGTTAGCACGGACAAAATTGTCTGTCAACTATAAATTTATATTGCAAAATGAAAAAATTGCTAAAAGGTCATAGCAAATTATGAAAAAACAAATTATTTTCGTCTTAAGCTGATATGCTCCACTTAGCAAGTTGTTACCAGATGGCTTATACATTTATCAAAAGTCGTCATCCGGTCAGCCTCTGATAAGAGTTGGCGGGTCCTTTCTAAAACTTGAGATTAAATAATAATATATCTTGAGAATTTATTGACATCCCTATCATGGGAAATGTTTATTTTTAAGAGTGTGATATTTTAATGCTCATGGGAGAACTCAGCGTTGTATAAAAGCCAGCCACTAGCCTGTACAGATATTCAGTTCCAAATACACTCTTGTTCGACCATTAGAAGCTATACGTAACACACAAGATGGCTGCAAAACAAAATAAAAGAAAAGTTAACTTCTACTACGATCCGGTGGAAGGTAAGTGACATATAAAGCTACATCTTTCTAGTTTAATCTATTAGTTTTTTGTTTCTTTTGTTTTTAGAGGACATTAGGGTGTGCCCCTACAACAATAACCACGTTATGCTAGCCCATAGGCTATCAAATCATATAATTCGTTGTCACCGTGCCGAACATAGACTAAGGCTAGATCAGATGTACCAGGCACAACGTGAACAATTAAAAGAACAGCAACAACAACAAGGTCCTAGACCACAGTGGGAGGACTTAAGCTACCTCAAGCAACTGGAGACTAACATTGAGGTGGAGGAGAGTTGGGACTAACCCCTTTATACGTTACATCTGTCTATCGTTTGTTACTATCGACTTCTTGATAATCATTTGAAATAAGCTGTGAATAAATATATATGTAAATAAATGTATATTTTTATATATCATTATTATTATTTTATTACAATTATCTACATTTGTTACACTTTCTAAATATTGGCTTCTTCTTTTTACGGCGATTTAATCTTTTAATTTTACTTCGCTGCTATATGGGAATGGGACCGACGAATAATAATAATTTCAAAATATTAATTTTATTTAATCCAAAAATTACCACATCAGAATAATAATAATTTTCAAAAAGTGAATATCTAACTATTTAGTTAAATATTAATTGCTCAATTAAAAAGTTTCAAATTTTCTGTATCTTTTTCTCTTTTTTTACCTATTGTCAAGACGTTTAAAACTTTGTATATTTATTACTGTTAACAATGTATTTAAATGAATTACGCAACCATCAAAACATTCTTATCTTATGAAATTCACAAAACCCTTAACATTTACCGTATTTACTCAATTAAAAAAGTTTCAAATTTTTCTGTATCTTTTTCTATTTTTTCACCTATTGTCAAGACGTTTAAAACTTTGCAATGTGTCCACGGTGATTTTCTGAATAGTTTATATTTTACAATAAATTTACTTTGATATTTTTAATTTTTCTTGAATTTTGTGTAGCTTAACATGAATTTACAGATGTTATAATTACGCATCCAATCGTACACTTCTAAAATAAGTGCCGAGCCAACTCTTAGCTTATCAGGGGCTGAACGGATGACGACTTTTGATAAATTTATAAGCCATCTGGTACCAACCTGCTAAGAGGATCATTTTTTCAAACCCTTGATAATAGCAGCCATGGAGATTCCCACGCTCTCTTTGAGAAATATCCGCATTTATGTAAATATGGGCTCAACTTAATGATTAGATTAATTAAAATGTCTATTATAATAATCATTATTAACTTTGTAATTTCTTTTTTTGGATATTTTTCTCAATTTGTAAGAAAACATGTGAAGTTCGTTTTTTTGTTCTTAAGTTGGCTACATTGAGTTATTATTTAAAATGCAACTAATGGACTACAGATGAATTATGCTCAATAGTTTTTAATTTCACAATAAATTTACTTTGATATTTTAATTTTTTTTTCTTGAATTTTGTGTAGCTTAAAACTCTTTATAAAAACCCCTCACATGTAATTGCTATTTAATATTTATTGTTGTTAACAATGTATTTAAAATGAATTATGCAACCATCAAAACATCCTTATCTTATGAAAGTCACAAAAAACCTTAACGTATTTGCTCAATTAAAAATTTCAAATTTTTCTGTGTCTTTTTCTATTTTTGACCTATTGTCAAGACGTTTAAAAACTTTGTAATGTGTCCACAGTGATTTTTCTAAATAGTTTATATTTATATTTATAAATTTACAGATAAATTATGCAACCAACCAAACATCCAAATTATCCGCCTTTATGTAAATAGGAGCTTAAATTAATGATTTCTCATAAGTATTTAAAATCAAGTTGTGCCGGGGTCTAAAAGTACCGGGATCGAAAGTACCGGGAGTTAAAAAGTACCGGGATCGAAAGTACCGGGGACAAAAAGTACCGGGATCTAAAGTGCCGGGGTCTAAAGTGCCGGGGCATAAAGTACCGGGATCAAAAGTGCCGGGGTCTAAAGTGCCGGGGCATAAAGTACCGGGATCAAAAGTACCGGGATCAAAAGTACCGGGGACAAAAAGTACCTTTATTACTACTGTCGAAGTATGTACCGTGGGCTCGGATTAGCGCACACGGAAGATGTCGGAAATCGTCTCCAGCGGGCTCGATTGGTTGGTGAAAATGGGGTGAGGTAGCTCTCCTTGAAAGTGTTTCTCGCCAATGAGCTGCCTTTGGAAAGTGTACGGCGCACATATGACGCTTGGAGTTTGGTCAGACGTTCCAAGATCGGAGGAGTTTTCGTCACCTGGGGCAAGAGTCGGCTAGGGTAACGGAAATCAAGTTGAAAGATTTTTCCCAGAATTTTTCTTTCGCATGACGCTACTTGTTGAAGGTGGTGTCGTGAAAGAGAGGCCAAGATTGGAGCTTTGAAGTCGAATAGGGGTCTTATGAACGTTTTGTAAGTGTGGACAAGTGTTGCGGTAGAGCAACCCCTTATACCTCCCCGAAACTTTGAAATTATAGACGCTCTCTTTCTCACCCTCGTGAAAGTATTTTTCAAGTCAGGTTGAAGTGTACCTGACTTGTGGAATTCCACCCCCAGATATTGAACAGAATCCTTGAAAGGGATTTGATTCCCGCAGAGTGTCACACGCGCGAAACGAGGCTCAAATGTTTTCGACGCGTGCTGTTTTCGTGCCTAAAAAGGACGACGGTAGATTTCTCCGGGTTCGGCTTGATTCGCCCCTTGGACGCCCACTCCTCGATGTAATCCAGGACCTTCTGGGCCGCCCTGGCTGCTTCTTCAACTCTTCGATGTCCCGTCCAGAGGGCCGTGTCATCGGCGAATTGGAAGGTTTTGGTCGTGTCGTTGACCACCGCCGGGATGTCGTGGCAGTAGATCAAGAAGAGCAACGGCGAAAGGACCGATCCTTGGGGGACTCCAGCTCTTATGTTAATGGGGTCGGAATGCTCCTTCCCGACCCTCACTCGGACGGTCCTATTCGTGTGGAACGAGTCTACAAGGGCGACGAACTTGTCGCGGAAACACAGCGTCTTCAGCTTCTGAATGAGCCCGGCGTGCCAAACCCTATCAAATGCCTTCTCGATTTCTAAAATGACACCGAGAATACACTGGCCAGAGTTTAGGAACCGAGAGATGTCGGTCTGGAGGGCCACCATGGGGTCGAGGATGGTTCGATTGGCTCGAAAGCCAAACTGAGTTTCAGGAAGAATATTTTCAGCCTTGCAAACGTATCTTAGCCTTTCGGTGATAATTCTTTTGAATAGTTTACCTAATGAGCTTAAGAGTGTTATGGGGCGATAGGAGTTGGGGTTTTCTGGAGGTTTGCCCGGTTTGGGCGACGCCTGTTTTCCACACAGTAGGGAAATACGAGGCAGCCAGGGAGCTGTTGAAAATTGTGCACATGGCCTCCATAGCGTCATCCGGCAAATTCTTCAGCGTTGTGTTGTTGATCTTGTCTAATCCGGGGGCCTTCTTGCTTTTCAGATGCAAGATCTTGGCTCTGACTTCCTCTACGGTGTTGGGTTCGAGAAGTTGGTTCCCTCCACCTGGATCTTGTTGCTGTTCGGCTTGATGTTGTGGAGTCAACAACCGGGTCTGACTTCTCTGCCGTCTTCTGAACTTATTCCGGAATTCTTCGACTTTGTTCCGGTGAGCATTGTCGAAGAGTGGATCTTCGGGAATTTTGAAGCTTTCCGAAAAGTGCTCTGCAAACGCGGTCGCTTTTTCTCTGTTCGTCACGTTTCGTCAAGGCGTTTCCGACCTTCAGCGGATGACGAGGAGCCGATTTTTGACCGGTCAAAATTTTGAATTGTTTCCAGAATTTTTGTGTGTCGCGGTGGTCGAGTTCCGAGCACGCCTCGAACCATTTTTTTTCGCGGAAAAGATTGATGTCTCTGATTTTTGCGTTGAGCCGGTTCCACTCTGTTTTCGTCTGTGGATCGTGGGTACGCACGTACTCACGATACATCATCCTCTTTAGTCTGATATCTGCCACGATTTCTGGGAGAAGGATTTTTCGATGAATGTCAATGACCCTCTCAATGAAAGAGGAATAAATGATGTTGGATAGGTCATTGACTTGTTCGTCGATACGCCAGGTGTTCGGCGTCTGTGCTGTTTGAGGCAGCCGCCGACTGATGCATTCTCGGAATCCCTTCCAGTCGGTTTTTTTGGTGTCACGTATTCGGATAACCGTGGGAGTTTCGGCGGCGGGATTGTTTGATGTTAATTCCGCCAAGATCGGTAGATGATCGGAAGTAATTGTTGTACCGATTTTCGAATTTTCGCCGAAACGGTTAGTCATCGAATCGTGAATTCGTGTGATCAATAATGGAAGAACCTTGGTGATTAATGAGAGTTGGACTGGAAGTGGGGATTCGGAAGAGTGGTAAGCACTGGAGTGCATTGTTGAGAATTTGGCCATTTGGATTGGACGCTGTGTCCAAAGTCAGTATGTCTCGAATTGAAGTCTCCTAGAATAATTGAATTTTGGAATTGGGCGACATAGTTCAGAAATTCCCAACTAAGACGTGACTTTGGTGGATTATAGAAGCTGAAAATCAAGAAAGTGCTTCTCTCGATATTTACTTTGGCCGCAATGCACTCAGTGCTACGAAATTCTGGGGGGACAGCTATTCCGTCTAATTGAAGGAAGTTGTCGACGGCTGACTTTTTGCGGCGGATGCCGCAGCAGTTTACAGTGGCCAATCTTACCACCATTAGCCACTGCCTTGCACTGAGATGTGCAAGCTGTTGCCAGACAAGCTGAATTCAACTTCCCTGTGCAAGAACCTGCGGGACCAGGTCATGATTTGGTCCCTGATGGTCGTCCTCCTCTCCGGCCAGGAGTTGAGAAGGACAGTTGAGAACATGCGGATAAAATTATCCGCATGCAGGGCATCGCTGGGTCGAGACGGGAAGGGAACGGGTGCGACAATCGAAAAGGCGGTGAGATCCGCCACATTTGGGGCATTTAATTGCCTTTGAAGGGCAATTCTCTTGAGTATGACCAACTGTTTGACAACCAGTACATACTTCAGGATTTGGGGACGGAATTTTGGACGCTTCACAGCGTCGGACTTTGTGAAAAAGAAGTAGACCACGTCGGAGGAGCGAATCCAACGTTTTTTGGTCCTTTGTGATCAGCCTAAAGAGGCGAGTAGGCTGATCGATGGCTCTGGAGGTGATCCTCCAGGCCCTATCGATGTGGAGTCCCGCCTCACGGCACGCCTCCTGGACATCCTCGCGCTTGATGGTGAGGGCTTGTGGATTTGCGGCTGACGCCGATTTTTGGGGGTTAGAGTTGTCACCCTGGACTCGGGCGAACCAAGTTGGTCCCTAAACATTTGAAGGGGGGGAGGGAGCCACGGTGGTGGAGAAGGTGGCGGAGTTATCCTTATAGATGTTCAGGGACGCCACCTTGATGGCCGAGGCTTTCAAGGCGTTGGCCAGCGCTTTCGTGGAACGAAAGTTGGCTGGCAACGAGGTTACCTTGAATTTTGGAAGTTGCTGCGGCTCTGTGGTGGACGCGGGACACCGCGAAGGGCCGGGTTGAGGTTAGCGTTGGGAAGCTGACGGTTGGCCACTTCTCACAGGTGCGATCGCTGAAACCTGATTGGCCGGACTTGGTTGGCGCGGTGCGGGGGAGTTCTTTTGTCTGCCGCTGCCGCAACTTTGAGATTCGCCGCCGCTCCTGGCACCTGCCGGCGAGTCGCGCCCCGATGAAGGGGATGCTGCTGTGGGCCTCGTGGGAAACGGACGGTCTCTGTTCCGCCTCTTGGGGTTTTTGAGTGAGGCCTTGATGCTCTTTCTTCCCTCCTTGACCAGGCGGGTGATAGCGTCGAGGATGATGTCGACGGTCTCTTCCTGGGTCTCTGCGGAGGAGATACTCTCCTGGAGTGACCTGACGCTCCTCGCAGGGCTGGTTTCCCTGGAGTTGTTGTCAGAAGCCCTGCTAGGGGCTGACCTGGTGGACCCCACGGCTCTCTTCATCGACCTGGTGGTGACGCCCAGGGCCGGAAATTCCCGCCGATCATGGAGGTCCTCGAGGGAAGGTGGGGATTTTGGGTTGTTCTTTCTTCTGGAGTCAGAGAGGGAACCTGGGGCGGAGTTTGGGGGCGACCCACGGTCAGGGGGTTTCTTCCCTCCTCTTCTTTCCCCGGAAGAGTTCGGGGACGGGCTAGGTCGTTTCGACCCTAACGCCATCACTGCACTGCACACACAAGCAAACAAACACTAGCTTCGCGCTGCCCGCGCGATCACGTCTTTACCCTTCGACAGTCGGGTAAAGAATGCTTTCTTTCTCTATTGATATAGTTCAGCTTTCTACATGTCTCTCTATATCTTCTTCTAATATTTCTACTTTCTGTTTGATCATTACCTTCTTTAGTGTTTCCTATTTTTGTCTCTCTTTGCTTCTGTAAGCAGATGGTATGAGTATTCTTTCCCCTAGTCCGAATTCTTCTACTTGTTCCCATATTTCTCTTTAACTATTCCATTTCTCCTCTACTCTCTGAAGGGCTATTCTCCTTCTTCGTCTTCTTGTTTATTTCCATTCAACACTTCCCACTCTTTTTCTATCCATACCATTAGTTTCTTGCTCTACACATTTTCTACCTTGTCTTTGTTTTTTTTTTTCATCCCATGTCTCTTCTTCCCAATTTCTGACTCCTATTGACCTTCCCCCTCCAGAACTATAAATTCTTCTTTGTTATTTTTAATGATTATTCTATCTTGTTTATTGTTGTCTTTACCTCTTTACTATATACTGTCACAATTTTTAATCATTTATAGCCTATATTTTATGTACGTTTCTTATCTCTCCCTTCTTTTGTTTATCCTCTTTTTTATCCCCGTTATTATTCCCCCTAACACTTTTGCTTTCCTCTTTCCTCTTCTCGCTTCTTAACGTTCCAACTTGAATTTTTTAGGTATCAGTTTTTCTGTTTTTTTTTGCCAGGTTTATTCTTTTTTATTGCTCATGTTGTAGACAAATAGTATCTTTGCAACCTTGGTTAGGGTTGCAAAGTAACGGTTTGCCCATTTGATAATTTGGATGCGCAAAGTTTACTTGTCGCACGCAAATTATTCTTTGCACACGCAAATTCAGATAAACAAACTACTGAAAACTGAATTTGCCCCTGGAGTCCAATTTTATATTGGGATTTATTCCGCATTCGCAATAAAAAATAGGATGTCCAACTCGTGCGGCATTGTCGATTGCCCCCTCAAGCAAATGAGGCCCAACTTCGCTTTCGTGGGCAATCGACAACTTGCCGCACTAGTTGCACAATATACTATTATTCATATTTCTTTCGACCTTGATTTTTCCGCTGCCTTTTTAATTTTCCCGCCTCTCTTCCTTTCTTTTACTTTCCCCTTGTTCTTCTTTTCTCGTTTCTTTATCCTTTGCGACGCCATTTTCTTCCTCTCCCTTCTTATTCTTATGGGAAAACCCCTAGTTTCTCTCTCTCGTTTCATTCATGTCCATTGCACCTCGCCTATTGTTAATTTTATGCATCCCTCTCGTACCCGTCTCCCTGCTGTTTACTTTTCCTTTCCTCACCCCATCCTGTTATCTCAATATTGTTATTTCTCTTTTTCTTTCCTTATACTCCACTTTCCTTTCTAGCTGAGTTACTCCTTCTCTCAACTTGTTTCTTTCTCTGTCCCATCTCTTCACTTTTTCCTTAAATTCTTCTCTTTGCCTTTCAATTCCTCTCTTTTCTTAGTTCTCTCTTCATTTCTTCTTTAGTTCCCTTTTTATTTCTTCCAACTTATCTATGATTTTCTTATCTGCTTCTGGCGATCTTGCTGTTAGAAAATTTTGGACAGTTGATATTATGAATTGCTACAGAAATATGTTGTAAAATAATTAAAAAAAACAGTAGTTATAGTCCAAGTTCTTACTCCTATTTTTTATCAAGTCTTATCTATAAATGAATATGTCGCGAATGTATTTCCTATCAGACATTATGTTCAAGGCTATCCTTAATTACTTAATTAATTTAAAAAACTGTTATTACTTTTTTTTCATGTTTCACTCATTTGCTTACCAAAAGAATTCAATACATAAATTTTAAATTTTTTAGTTATAATTATTAAAAAATATAGAACTCGGGAAATAGTTACAAACTGATAGTCCAATGGGGGCAAACTTTGTAAAGCAGAGAAATAATATTAATATAGATATTGTTGGTTATGTCCATATTTCTTAATTTAAAATTTATTTCTTTATTGGGTTAATTGGGCAGAAAAAATAACGCACCCTACTAATCATCGTTATTTTTTCTGCCCAATTAACCCATTAAAGAAATAAATTTTAAATATTAATATAGTTGCTGCAAACGGTATTGTGCACTGAAGTTATCTAGATGACCAGCGAAGTCGTAAGCTTTGTTTCTATGCTTTAAACCAGTTGGCCAAGGTATTCAATCACTGAGTGATTTTGCATTCGTGTCGGCAAGCCAGGGGCGGCTTTATTTTTTTTGTATTATTTTAACAAATATCATTTATTTAAACTGTTTATAGTTTATTTCTTGTTATTATTATCATTATTACTATTCATAATGTGTTATCACTAGTTGTAAGAATATAATAAATATGTAAAATAACACTATCACGTCAATAAATACTCAAATATGGACACACGTAAGAAAAACACTAAGACACAATGAAAAAAGAAATTCTAACACTAAGCGCATTGAAAAAAATTAAACTTAAAAAAAAAACAATGTTGTACCAAAAATTGATTTGATACCGCCCCAAATCCAGCTCGATGAAGTTGGGCTGTGTCTGTTGTTATTGTTTATCTTTATTACCTTTTTTTTTTTTACTTAAGTGGACGCCACCAGTTTTTACCGCAGAAGAATATGGTTGCGAATAATTAAACTTAGTTGAGACTAAAAAACTTTAATAAAAACTTGAATTTAAATAAAAATATTTCTAAATTCACAATTGGAATAAATTTAATGAAATAGTCAGTCAATTGGATAATTCATCAGCAAAGTTCAGTTACACACAACAAATAAGTATTTACCCATAAAACTAATATCTGAAATTAAACAGACCGAATTGAATTAAGTATGCCCGATTTATAGTTATAATTCGCCGTATAAATGGTCTGAACAATTTATTTATCAGTCAACGACAATTTGACGATATAATTAGTTTTACGTTACACTATGAAGTTGATACTAAGTTATATTATGAAATTACTACTACTTAATCTGGCCTTGGAACGTTAGTTTTGGAGTGATGTGATGTATGTATGTATCCAGAGGGAGACGACGACAATTGTCCAAGCCCTGGCACAAATAAATCCTCCTCAATTGTCCACGATGGATCTTAGGGATTTCCAACGAATACCACCCTCGATGACGTAGTCCCAATCCAGATCTTTAGTTAAGTTGGTGAAAATTATATGGTTCACCCCGAGCCAGCACCCTAATGAAGAAGGTTTCTCCTTTCAGTATCCCGTTTAACAAACAGAAAGGCCTTTACCTCCAAACTCCAAACTCCAAACGTGGCCCTAAACCACAGGAACGACTCTATTCGATGGGTTTTGATCCCCGCATGTCAAAAATGTCGATTTACGATTGCTTCGAATGAGATGAAAATGACTCAATTTTGCAAAATGGATGACTTAATCCCTTACGGATAAATTTAATTATATCTGCCACCACATTTCACCACCCACCGAACAAGAATGTCTTCTCGACGGAAGCGCCGGCCGGATGACGATAGACCTACCGCTAGCTTGACAGCACTGACAGCTGTGAGGTTATGTAGATGTAAACAAAAGAAATTCTTCAATATTTTCCGACAGAACACAAAGAAAGTATGAAATAGGTATCACCCAGTCGAGGTTCCATTAATTTAGCCCCTTTCGTTCTAGGCAGTAGGAAGTGTCAAGCGAAGTGTCAAATACTTCCAGAACGAACGATCCAACCAAGTAACACCAGCACGGCGAAGAATTAAGAAGAAAGACGAGTTGAGAGTAACATTCCGTAATGTCGAACACAATAATTACGGTTTACAGTAGAAATTAGTCCGAGCGAAAATAGATTGAAATGCATGCACGAAGAAAACAGCGGCTTAAACTGAAGAGCGTGGTACGCCGAATACCATCTCCCTTTTTGGTAAAATGCTCTAGGATGCCCCAACCCAGCAATTGCTTCACAGCGAGGTTATTCAAACCCAAAACAACTAATCAACAACCGAAAAAAAAAAGTAAAGAAATACGTAAGGTTAATGAAAAGATAAAATTATCTTCACAATGTATCCACTTGTTCGTCCCGCTTGTAAATTAATTCAATTCGTCCCTGTATCAGATTCAGATTGCACCTGCACCGATAAAGGCAGACAGGTTTTTTGCGACGCAAAACCAGTTTCGTATTCAGAACTTTTCCATTTCTGAGGCCATCACAAATTAACTGGTCTACTTTGCTGAAAGCGTGCCACAACTTTTTTGCGGTCTTTAAAAAAGAAAACAAAACATTATAGCCTCAGGCGCGCCTTAGAGATCTTACTCATACTATACATTCAGTAAAAACCAGTGAATTAATTTTTGATCTCCCCAAACTGTAAACCGACGGTTGTCCAGGGTGAAAGGTACAAAGGATGCGGTAGCAAAAATGCGGTAAATACGTTACAAAGCACTGGGCGGTTAGAAGTATAAGAAAATCTGCTCTACCCATAAATAAGTCTATATAAGAAAATGCTTATCACCTAAAATATTTTCAAAAATAGTTCAAATTTAAAATTTGGTTACAGGGCCATTTAATTGTGGTTTAAGTCCTGCAAACATCTATTTTATTTTCATGGTCATGCCAAATGTCAAAATAAAAAACGTTACCGTAATTATTTGCAGAAGAGCATAATTATGTGGCTTATCAAACAATGTATTTGAACGCCATAGAATATATTAGGAAGACAATTTTTAACTATTGATGCCATTGAATGTTTGTGCTATTTGATTTGAGATTAAGCCGTGAAGAAGACATACAGTGTGGTTCAGTTTTTTATATATAAAATTATTACCTAAAACTTTGTCGGACAAAAAATTTCATGGGTTAAATTATTTTACATCTAATAAGACACTCGCGCTACGGGCTCGTGCCTCAAACAAAGTTGTCGCACTGTAAATAGCTATTGCGTTAACTATAAATTAAAAACTCTTATTTATAAATATTGCAATTTTATTTATTGTATAAAAAATATAAATAGAATAGAATTTCTGTAATTTACCAAATCCCACACTGTGTCTCTCTGGGTCTCATGGGATCGCCAACCTTACAATTGAAAGCTTCAGCAAAATATTTACTGTTTTGTAAGATTCTAATAAGGCGTGTACGGTACGGAATGTCTTCAAAAGATTTGTAAGTTTGCCTACACTTCCTGCTTTCGCAAAAAAACTACAAATGTAAGAATTATTGTTTGTAAAGTTAGATTTTTCAAATTTACACTAGCAAAAGCAATAAAAAACATCTGATCATCCGTGTATACTAAATTATTCAGATTTTCAAAACATCCCTGGTTGTCTACTAAACTTTTGAAGGCTCTATACGCAAACCTGAGTCCTACATTGTCGTTCATGTGTTTGTCCAGCATTTCACTATCGTTTATCTAAAATACGATTTCACGTTAATGCATGCAGAAATGTTTCCAAGAGACAAATCTTTGGTGTGATACACGTACTTCTACTTCTCTACCGTTGCAATCTTCAAAATTCTTGTAAATTTTGCCAAAGCATTCGCTTGTTTTCACAAACCGTTTGTACACTTTTGAGGACCATTCTAATTTTGGCTGAACCGGATTTCCATATCCGTCGTGGTGTATGCCTGAAAAACATTTGTAGACAATAATTAAATGAATCGTTTTGTTCAATTTTACCTGCCCAGTCGAATGAGGCAGCAATTGCTCTTGCAATCAAAAATCCAACAAGAGCATATGTCAGTACTCTGTAATAAACGCTTATTGCATATAGACAATTAAAGCTCAACAACTCACTTTTTGCCAGAATTATGGTTCCCAAAATATACTGGAAATCTGGCCAAACCCAAATGCATTCCTGCCAAAATATACGTATTCATCTCTGCCATAAGGCGCGAGATACTTACTTAATAAATTAAATTTATGGCTCAATAAAAAATCGAAACCAAGAGGAGAGAACAACATCAAGGATTTTCTAAACGGCACGTTAACATAATGTAGCATAAACATGACATTGGCCTTTATTGTTTTTGCTAGAATTGGTGTTAGAAGTGAATCGTTTTTAATATCCTAAAAAAAATCTTTAAAAAAGTTCTCAGGCAGTTAAGTGATGTTACTAAATTCAAAGCATTGTTGCTAAAATAATGTTCCATAATCTTGGCGTCTTCATGCTCCAGTGCATATCCCGCAGAAATATGCCTATTTTTAAATTTATCAAGAACAAATTGTAACAAGTTAGTGTCAATCCATGGATTAGTTTTAATTTTTTCAAGAAATGCCCTGTCAATAATACTTACCATCTCTTTAATCTAAAAAAATATGTTGATGTAATCTCACAACGTTGCTTTATCTTACCTTTGTTATGGTAAGATTAGTCGAATACAACTGAGACATGGGCAAATTAAAATAATGCATAGCCATTTCCATGCAATTATTGTCTCCTAAAACAATACTTGACTATTAATCATTTCTTTTACATAAAAAATATCTGCAGAACCTGATTGAGACCAAATTCCAAAATCAGGAGTATATTGTAATAATTCAAAAGTTACAGTGTACCACATAAACAATTCCAGTTCCTTTTTCGATTTTTTAGAAATCCAAATGTACATTTCAGCTAAATAGTTTAGCGTTTTAGGTTTATAACAGATTAGGTGTCTCCTGTAACTGATTCTAAAATTAAATCTAACTAGCGGTTGGTACAGTAGATTCAAAAATTGCTTCCAAAATTTGTCTGGCTGTGTCACTTTACTTTTAGGCGTAAATTTCATCGTAAAGTCCACGTCAAATTGTTTGATCGTCGTACACTTCAATTTAGAATCACCCGCATATTTGTTCATGAGCTGCAGTATAAAGTACGGTTTTGAAATATGTACATATTTACACTATTACATATACCTCCTTTATTTGATTTTTAATTTTACGAATGACGTTTGAGATTTGTGTATGATTTTCTTGTCGGAGGTCAAGATTGATTAACAATTTGTTAAATACCCAAGGGTTCCGAAGTGGATCAAATAGGACATGGCTATGTGTAATATATGGACTCCTCCTAAAAATATAGACTGGTTATAATCACAGTTGCAATATCTCTCATGTAAAAATACCTTAGAAAACTAGGTTGCGGTTTTTCACTTATAGTCAACACGTACTTTTGCTTTTCAATGTGTGGAACAACAGTAACTGAAAAAAATATGTCCATATCTAGAAAATGTTTTACTTGTACCAAGGATTTCAGCAAATTAAAATTTATGCCGCTATTTGTGGGTCCAAAATACTCTGGAATTTTGTTGATTTGAAAATTGGTCTCCAAAGTATCTGTAATGTCGTCGTACTTAGATTTTCTGTTTCCTTCAAAATTTTACTTTATTAGACAGTGGCAAGTAATCAAGAATACGCAACTTATTGGATTTAACAATGACTCGCAAAATTGAATAAAACCAAAAAATGGTTTTTCTTTTATTGTTGAATTTCCCTTCATTTTTGACTGAATCGTCAATTTCAAATTGTCTCGGGCTTGATCTTTTGTGGTCAAAACCGTCCCCTCACACACAAATTTATAGAAATCTTTGCAAGGTTTTACTTTCTGGTTAATTTTACTTCCAAAATATTTTACCTCTCTTTTGCATTGTTTACAAATTTTGTGTTCATTATAATAACATGTTGGAAAGTTGTCATCGTCGTCTTCCAGGGTACCATCATCATCAAAAGTGTCTTCTTCGGTAGCTGAATAGATCTCTATAAATTTGGTAATAACACCAATTATAATGGGATAATATAAAAGAAGTCTTACCGGACAATGTTATAGCTGAAACGATGATTAACACAATTGTTGGGATTACTACTAAACAAAGAGTTTTAATCTTTCTTTTCCGGGTGATCCACATGTCAAAAATGACACATTTTTAATTTTGGAATGATACATACTTAATTATCATGTCTGTATTTTGCAGCTCAAATTACTTGATTTGCAGAAAAATTTGACATAAAAACTTGACCAGATTTTGCAGCTATGAACTTGTGTCCCTTTCCTTAAATCTGCTTATGTTGGCTTTACAAAACTCTTCAGACTTTTTCTACTATTCTTTCGTATATTTTATTTGATACGCATAAAAATCAAATGCCTCTATAATTTTTATATAGTCTCCCCACTTATCAAAAGTTATTTATGTACCAAGTCGGCAAAGTGATTCGTTAGCGAACGAGTTTAAGATAACCGCTATGGTTGGCGACAAAACAATTACGACAAATTCTTTGAACTTCCTTTTTGACCAACCGCCATTTTTTAAATACTTAATATAACGGGTGTTTTTTTAAATTTGGCGTCAAAGTTGCCCATGAGGGTTTAACTGTGAACCCACCATCGAAGTGACAATAATTATTAATTTGACATTTGAACCAATATTTAACCTCACTTTTAATTCAAATAACCGACAGTTCAACACGTTAATGCGATTAAAAACAGTTGTAGTGTTATAACAAAAAAAATAAACTTTAATGAGGAAATATGGGTTTTTTCAAATGTCAGGCCATTTCTCTGCAGTGGCAGCCAAAGTATAGAATGCGCCGGC
The DNA here is from genome assembly GCA_963583935.1 of Diaperis boleti. NCBI lineage: Eukaryota > Metazoa > Arthropoda > Insecta > Coleoptera > Tenebrionidae > Diaperis > Diaperis boleti. The sequence continues at coordinate 19,618,290 of OY757246.1, read as the reverse complement.
TATCTGGCGACTTACTAAAAAAGAGAGTGCCGACACATTATTCTCGATACGCAGGTTTTTAATGACTAATTGTTTATTTGCTTTGAATCACTATATCGATGGCTTTTTCTTTAACTCTGACTAGTGCGACTAACTGAAACTGGTTCCTGACTATAACGTGCTCCAATGAATATATCGGCTACATCCTTATGGGCGCCTATAGATGACATCATCAAGTCTCGCGATATGTATCGAATTTTCTCGACAATAATTTATTTCACGCTTCCATTTCCATTTTTCTCTCGATGTGTACAGGAAAAAAGAATATTAAAGAAAGAGAAAGATTAAGAAAAACTATTAAACGATAAGGGAAGGGAAAATGTACAATATGAAAATTGAAGGAAGAAGAAAACAGAGAAGTTGTCTCGTCAAAATAGTGAAAGACAATGCAAAAGTGAAGATGTAGGAGAGAATCCGAAAGAAAAAAAGTAAGAATTATGAATTATCTTACACTTGTAAGAACCATCTCATCAAAAAACCAAGAAACATCGCAGCAAAATAAATGTGTGTTGTAACGAAGTCACAAAAATCCGGACGTAAATACCAAATCATGAACCGCGCGAGCGCACCGTCGATTCGCTATTTAATAAACAAAACCGTGCTCCTAAAAATTAAGCTTATAACTCGCCGGGAAAAATAGTTTCCAGTGTCACAGCAGGATCATCACCACCGGAAAATTAGCGCGCTCCAGACGAGACAACTCCGGAGCCGCTACGACCACACCCAACCCCCGACCTTGTCACTCCCGACCACTCTCTTTCATCGATCCGGAAATCGCCCACAATAAATACTTCCGGTTATCGCACCGCAATGAATTTTACATCATCTTGACCAGCGAAGAAGCACGTACCGGACGCCGCCGCCCCGGAGTCAATACGATGCCCGGAACCGATTTTACTCCGGAGAGAAGATAACACGAAGATAAGACCCTCACTCTTCCGCATTGCGACAAGTAGTGCGCATCATGCTACATCATTATCACTACACCATCGGTTTATAAAAGAGTCTGGGCTTCCTTAGAATGACAATAATGAGTAGTGCCCGCTCCGAGGAAGATCTACCAGAAGGAAGCCGCTCAGGAGGAAGAAGCAGACTAAGGTGAGGGGCTCCAACCATCCTTCCCACCTCCCTCCTACTCCTCTCCGGTAACTCCCGGTTTTTACTGGTCTCTGGAAGGTTGGGTTCACGCGGGGGGATCCCAGGGTTTAACGCTGGCCAAGCTTCCAGACCAACCAGACCGAGCACTTTCTTTTTGCTAGACTCCTGCACCCTCCGACGACTAGCCAGCAGTGTTGTAGTAAGTTATCCCGGTTTTTACTGGTCTCTGGAAGGTTGGGTTCACGCTTGGGGATCCCAGGGTTCAACGCTGGCCAAGCTTCCAGACCAAACCAGACCGACCTGTTTTTCTGCTGACTAGCCCGGATCTAACCCCGCGAACCAGTCGAGTCCCGGGAGACGCCGATAAACGAATACTACAGGGTGTTCCATAACTTTTGTCATCAACCGCCCAGGTTCCGAAGCTTGTCATAATCGCGTCGTATACGGGGAGCGGGCGCGCCGAAGTCTACCGGGTGAATCTGAACTTTTGTCATCGATCGCTTGAGTTCCAAAATTTTCAATAACTGAAACGCCGTACTCAAGGGGTGGGTTCATCATCGTCTACAGGGGGGCATCATAGCTTTGATCTTCAACCGCTCGGGTTCCGAATCAATTGCATCAGCGTCTACAGGGGGCATCATAACTTTTGTCATCAACCGCTCGGGTTCCGAAACTCATACCAATCGAAACATCGTATTCAGGGGGCGGCTACATCGACGTCAATAGGGTGTATCCCAACTTTTGTCATCAACCGCTCGGATTCCGAAACTTATACTAAACGAACCACCGTATACGGGGGGCGGGTACGCCGACGTCTACAGAGTGACTCTCAACTTTTGTTATCAACGATCCACAAACCGAAACGCTCAGGTTCTGAACCGCCGTAAACAGGGTGCAATAAGATAGGAGTACACAAGGGGAATCTCAAGTTTCGTCATCAAGCTACTACCAACCAAGTCATTAAATTGTGCACATATTCTGTAAATACTTGTAAATAGGGGAACATTAAACGCTAACACCGAAACGGTTTTATTATACCCTCCCGCCAAACTAGACAGTTGACCTCTGGACGACTTTTTGCTACCCGTGGTCTCGTGGAGCATACCATGTTAAAAGACTGGCGCTCGAGGCAACCGCCGCCGCAATCAAGCGTTACAGTGTACTTAGAAAAATTGTGAAAAAATCTCAAAACCCGAGAACAACGAGGAAAAAAAAAGTGTTAAAGACACTCTCTAAACCCAAGAACCCCAAAGGAAACGAAATTGTAAAAGACATTGCCTGATCCCAGGAAATATGGAGAAAACGAAATTGTTAGACATTCAACAAAGCCCGGTAGCAACACCGGAAACGAAATTGTGAAAGACACGCTCTAAGCCCAAGAACAATAAAGGAAACGAAATTGTGAAAGACACTCCCTAAACCCCAGAACAATGAAGGATACGAAATTGTGAAAGACACTGAGAAACGCCCAAAATATACCAGTAATGCACAGGAGAACTTCGACTTGCCTACCCGGCAAGGCGCTCGTTTGGCAATGACCCTGAAGTTGGCAGTGCTCTGTAGTTGGGTGGGTAGCCCTCTGTAGTAGCTACTTGAAGCGCTACACAGAGATGGTGCTGGCACCAGGCTGTAGAGGGAGGAAGGAGGACCAGCGGCCATTACAGAGGTCGTCTCTTTGTAACTAACGCTTAATTTTTGGTTTTATCTAATTTTATTTTACTACGAGTTTTCCTGTTTTTAGTATTCTATGTTTAAATTGCATTGTCGAAAATCCACGTTACCAGAAGGATCGAATAAATTTAAAATTAAAAATCGCGTGTGTTATGCCGCCCGAAGTATTTACAGGTACCTTATCTGTTTATTTCTGTCCTGCTCACCATAATGAGATAAACTTGAAATTAACCGGCGTTTGTTCGACGTGCATACTAGAAATTCCTAGATAAAATATTTTCAATTTTACCTTTGTCCGGCCATCCTTTGTCAGCGTCACTAATAAAACGGCCGCCATTATGGAAAGCTATTGGTCACCCCTTTGTTTGTCAGATCTTTGTTTAAATAATATCCACTGTTGCTATTTAAACCTGGATAAATCGTTAAATAAATATCTGTTTTTCTGTCTAATGATGACAGTAGCTTGAAGTCATTGTTCACTTCAATCAACACCCCGAACAGAATACAACAGAAGGGCAAAAAGCGGCAAAGCGCCACCCCCAATGTTGTAGTTCTTGGTTGTGTGTTTTATTTTTTATGCTATGTTGCGCCCCCTTGTGATTTCCGTACCGTTGTTTGCATGCTACGATATTTAGCTAGTTTGGGCACCGGAAAGCCAAATTTCTGTATCTAGTGTTTTGCTTTGTGCATGTTGCAGTTCCGTTGCGCCTTGTTGGTTTTGCGCCCTAGACATCGTGCTCGTTTCGAAATGGCGTCCAAAAAAACGTTGCGTTACTGTATGTTGTATTATACTTGTATTGAACCAACAGATAGACCAAATAGCATCCATTCATATCATGGTTCCTACCACCTTCTACTGTTGGCAAGTTATACAGTCTTTATCCAACAGGGTCCCCAGGGTCCCAGGGTGGAATAAAACTAGCTGACTTAACCTCACTCATCATGTACACCAAAATTGTTAAATTGTATTATTGTTTGCTATTTGCTGAAGAACTAAATTGTTGACTTGTTGAAATCATTGTTAAATTGTCAGTTGAAATTTATTTCTCGAATTATTGTTAAAATTGTCAAATTGAATTGTTACCAGCCGATGACAAAGCTACTAAAACTTGACAAAATGGCTAAAACTTAATAAACATTTAAAACCATAATTTTTGTGTTATCAATTTACGCTCCACTCCTGACTAGCTTTTGCCATGTATCCAAAGAACCTAGGGTTTCTTTTTGTTGGGGAAGTTTGAATGTCCCGCCACTGCATTGTCTTGTCAAAAAAAAAAAAAAACAACGTAGGATTCCGCTTTTCTTTCATTGTCTGCCGATCACTGGCCAACCTTTTAAAGTTCGCGGTTTGTTTCAAATTTGACGTTTGTTGACGTCATTGACATTTCATTTCATGTTTAAATTCAAAAAGTGGCGGTATTGGCTTTTCCAATTGAGTGGCAGACAAAATGACCATCTGTCATTGCCTATTGGCGAATACAATGTCACATTTTTCTGACGTTTGAATAAAAATTAATTTGTTCATAACTTGACGGCGTTGACGTTGGCGTAGACGTATTATTTATGCATTACTTTCGCAACCAACTATGCTCATGTTAAAGAAATTTTGAAACTGGTTGAACTTTCCTCGTTTAGCTGTGTTTTTAGCATTTTTCTTATTGAAAAATAGATATTTAGTTGTTTTAAGAGCTCTGTCTATTAGCCAAGTAAGTATTTCTCTGCTTTTTGGCATATTTTTTGTTATAACCTCAAATCAGTTTAATCAGATTTGGTAAGTTTAAAAAGAAGCATTTTGACGAGCTTTCTGTTATCAGTTGATTTATTATTGATTACAGGGTTGACTTAAAGTAAAGTAAAGTAAAGAGAAAATGTAAGGAAAATTTTCATTGTCAAATCTCTCTTTTACAGGACAATGGCAATATTCCGTAGGTGATTGTTCACTGTGTGACGAAGTCACTGAAGAATTCCAATAAAAGAGTGTCAGAAGTGAGACTCGACGCTCTGAAGCCAAAATTCTCCGCAGTCTAGCAGACGGCTCTCCCACTGTTCGACAAGGTCAAGCTCCCTACGCCCAAATCAGCATCCTTAACCGTTTGTTAAAAATACTTCTTGACCTCCGATCGGGATGAAACTTTCACCGTTGTAACGGGAAAAATAGCGCGCAGCTCATGCAACTTTCCGGAAGCCGCCGCCCTTGTCACCGCGGGCCACACCTTCCGCACCGAATCATTAAACTGTCCAGGAAAAATGTTTACCATTATCGGATTGGAATTGGACTTACATCATTTTGAGCAGCGAGGAAGCGCGCTCCGGACCTCGCCGCTCCGGAATCGCTAACTTGTCCGGAGCCGCTGCCGTTCCGTCCGGAAGAGAATGCTGTGATAAGATGATAATATTTTCTCCCTAGTTATACTTACACTTATTTTTAAATCTTTGTACTAGTTAGACGCTGTTACATTTGAATTACAATTGAAATAAAGAACTAGGGATTTGTGCAGTAATGTTGGACATGATGTATTAAACTGAATTCAACATTTTATCCTCTCTTAAATTAAAAAAGAAAAACTTTCAACTCACTCGAAAACATCAAATAATTGTTATGCTGTATTATGTCTGCATATTTCACTAGTGGAAGAAACACAATTACTTCCCACTACTCTTTCTGTAGGTTCACTACATCCATCACTTAAATTACTCATTTGAAATATACCTGAACGCAATAAAAAAATAAGTTCGTTTTATAATTTGACATCACGATGTAATAGAGGTACTGCTCCGAAAATAATTTTATTGCAATATCTCTTATACTTTACCTTAGAAAACTAGGTTGCGGTTTTTCATTTATAGTCAGCACGCAATTTTCCTCTTCAATGTGTGGAAAGTAACTGAAAAAAATATCCATATTGAGAAAATGCTTTATTTGTATATTGGAATCTGTCCAAATATTATGTAAGTCCAAAATATTTTCGATTTTTGTTGATTTTAAAATTTATCTCTAAAGTATCTGCAGTGTCGAAGAATCCCGTTGTATCATTTATTACAAAATATTACTTTATTGAGACAGTACCAAGTAATCTTAAAATATGAATTTTGCTTTGAACAAAATCAATTACTGATTTTTCTTTAATTTGTGACTATAGTGTGAAAATCAATATGCTTCTTCATCTAATAAATTTCTAAACGGTTTTGTCTTCCTTAACATTGTAAACAATAAAAAATTTATCCACTTCCCCTTGTTCTGTAAGAGCACCAAATCTTTCTTATATACGATATAATCACTGTTTCCTTCACTCTAGTTTTTGTTGTCGAATATTTTCATTTTTCGGTATAATTTCGAGTTTAGATTTATTAATCTAGTCAGTCATTCTTTATAAATAAATCTCCAAAGAGTCCAACAAATAATTATACAACTTTATTTTCAATAATTGACTAAGCAATATCACACAAAAGGCACACATTTCAAACATTTTGATCAAACTTTTATGTACAATTTAAAGTTGACGAATGTCATATCACACGTTTTTAGTACTTCTAAACTACCACACTTTACATTGATTACTATTAGGATGCATATTACTCCCAACTGGGCATTTATATGCCTTTGCAAAATCTTCAGAATTCTGCAATGTTCCTATAACTCTTATTCGATTGGGCGAATGTACGTCCGTTATGAGGTCATTCGCTAAAACATCAAGAGTGATTGTTTGACACCAAATCTAAAAATGAGGATGCATTATCAAGTAACTAAAATAAAATTTATTTACACTTCCAAAAGCAAGAAAAAATAATTGGTCGTTGGTGAAGTTTTCGAAACCTGGAAGCTTCGCATCAGATCGGTGTCGTTTCAAATAGTTGTGATAGGCTCTATATGCGTGGTTTAGACCACCATTGTCGGCTATGTTTTCGCCTAAGGTTGTCTTTCCTTGCACCTAAAATTACTCCGTATTTACGCTTTAAATAAATACACCGTTCGTACATGATCCTGGAGTCCTTCAATTGTGAAATTATCGTACTGCTTAACAAAGCATTCAGTTTTTTCCTCAAAGGTTTCTATTGTGGCATTGGACCACCATTTTATATAGTTTCCAAATTTGTCGTATTTTCTACCTGACAATATTCACGATTATAATTAATAGTTACAAATTCGATAAAATTAAACTAAAATATTTACCGGTGTTGTCAAATCCGTGGGTCAATTCGTGGCCCAAAATAGATCCTAGAGCTCCATAATTTAATACTCTAAAAATTATGGAACCAAGAGTAAAATTATAAACAAATACATAACAACAAAATCTGACCAATTCTCTTTACGACAAAATTACATAAAAAGAATACTTATACGAGGGCAACACTGAAAATTTTTGGAAAATCAAACGATTAGTTTAAAAAAAAATTACGATTTATTTTATTGTTTTTTTGTATTCGTTTGTGACACACATAATGCATAATGAAATACATAACAACATACATAAATATTAGGCCATATGTATTTAATCTGAAAGCTGTCAACCTAACCTCAAAATCTGATGTAAATTTGTACTTTTTCTCATTTTGCGTGAACGAATACAAAAAACGCTGTTCAATACTCGTGCGCTGGCACTTTTCAGGGGCGAGGGCGAATTTTTGCAGCCCGATTGCAAAAACATTACCAAATTTCACTTGTTTTTAGAAACATGGCTAGATATTTTCAATGTCGCCCTTGTACGAACTTAATGATGTAAAATCTTACTCCAGGCCTAAGTTATATGCTGGAAATGCTAATATCCCCATGGGAACGTCTAAAATTCCACAGTATTAATTTACACACAAAAATAATTTAAAATAATTACTGATGCTGTTGTCCCCAAACGAGTTATAGGCATTGACATCCGTTGGATTAGCACTCCAATTTCTCTCACTGACTTTCTTCCATTCTTCTAACTGACTAGGAACTATAGTTTTAATAAATGTTACCATATTGTCTAAGTACGTATCATTGTTAAGTACAATCTGAAAAAACAAGTTAAGAATTTTAAAGTCTTGAAAGAACTTCACTAACGCCTTTATAATACACATCTAAAGCACCTTTGTAAAACAACCATTCGGGATAGCCTATAAAGCTGATCATCTCTTTACTCTTTTCAAAGGTTGCTTGTTTCGTTTCCTTGTCCATCCAAGTCAAGGTATTAACATGTTCAACGAAAGCTTCTTTTATGTCGTTCAGCATTTGCTCAACCTATCAAAATAAAAGTTACAATGAGATTTCTGCCTAAATATTCAGAAGTACTTTGGGTTTTGTATTGTTAGTAAACATTCTATCAGCCAGTCCATAACTAATAGCCATCCCCATAAATGAATTGACGAGAATGCTGCAATCTAAAGACCTAAAACTCACAACATCAACCACGTTAAGTAGGCGCAACCCTGTTAAGTCAACCTGGATCTGAGTACCGTTATGCCTGTATAAAATGGTGCTGTTTGCTTGTAAATGTATTCGCCAATGTCAGAAGTCGTGTTTATTATCATGGCAAAAACAGTCACCCACCACATGTACAATTCCAGATAAATGTCAGAAGTAGTCAAAACATAACTTATTATTTTTGGAAAGTACTCTTCTTCTAGTTCCACGTCATAATACACAGTGTTTTCAAAATCAATGGTAACATTTACAATCTCGAATAAGTGTGTCACGTATTTTTCGTAGATCCCAGGGTAGTTCTTATTTATCGTGTCGGTCAGAAAGGTGTTGAGTTTATCCTCTGCTTCTTTAAAATTCCTAGGAAATATATCATCTACTATGATAGTGTGATTATTAATTAATTCATTGATATGAGATGTCATGTTCAATAACACTTCTGCGGCTTTGTCAAGAAGATCTTCGTTCGGCTCCTCTGAAGTAACATTCTTGATGATAGTAGTCAAGACAAACTTCATTACGTTCAAATTAGCAGTCTTTGTGAGTTGAGTATAATCAGCTTCGTTGTTTTTTGTCTTTTTTAGAGGGCTAAAAAGTATGAGACATTATTTAAAGTAAAATATTAAATAGGTACCTTGGCAACGGAGTTGACTGCACTGGAACACCCATGTATATCACATTCTCTGATCGATTAAGCAGATTTGGTGAAACAGTTAAACCCAGTAAAATATCCATGGCAAAAATCTTTTTCACTGTCGCCACAGACTTCACCCAATCAAACTTAAAATCTTCAATTTCTTGTTCCGTCTTCGTAAACAAACTAGGAACTAGTGGAAGTTCAGCCTCTTTCAAATACTTGTACAAAACAGACAATCCCTGTTCTTCCAAAGTCTCTGTAAAATGTTTATTATTCCCTACCTTATTATTAGTTCAGACTAATCACCTGCATCCATACACGACTGATAAAAGTTTCGAGCTTGTTTGACTGAAAATGGTTCCTCATCCTGGTCATCCGAAATCAAAAAATTTTCTATATCTATTACAAGTTGTTCTGATATCAACGCAAATGTTGAAAAAGACGGGAACCAGCCGTGGTTTGGATGTTCTTTGGACCAACGTCCACATGTAAATTGGTAAAAATCATCGCAAGGGTCCACACTGAAATCTATTGATAAGCGTAGGTTTGCAGCAGAACGCAGACATTCTTCTGAAGTGCATATTCGATTGTGATAGGAATTTATTGAATCTGAAACAGACGGTTTAGTAACTAAATGGAAGAAATATTGTGTGACCTTGAAAGTGAATTTATTGCATCGACATAAAACTAAATTTTAGACTGTAATATTAACAGTATATTGAAACATTAGTTTTGTAGATAAATCTTTATTTGTCCTACGGGCTTTCTGATTCCTATACATATACAATTAAACTTAACCATTATAATAATAACAAAAACTAAATACAATTCTCTATTTCTTCTCCCCTCCCCTTTCCTTTTCTCCCTTCTCCCTCCTCTTCCATACCTCTTTCATCCGTTTAATTTCCCTTTCATCTACATTCCTCTCTTTCTTTCCTCTCTCTTTGTTTCATCTCACTGCACTCGTTCCACATATGCTCAATCGTCTCTCTTTCCTCATAGCACATTCTACACATTCTTCCTCCATCTTCTGCCCAATACCTATTTTCCCTCTCTTCATTTCCGCACCTAAACCTCGCCATCATCTTTCTTTCTTTCTCGCTCTCCTTCCCCAAATACTTCGGTACTTCCTCGATCATGCATCTTCCGTACTTCCCGTTGTATCTGGATTCTCTAATTCTTTCTCTCCTCTCTTGTCTATCCGTATCCTTATCTCTTTCACTTAATTCTACATTCATCCACACGCCTCTTTCTCTCAGTCTCTCTATTTCTTTGCTTGCATACCCATTCACTCTGAATTCTTCTTCTTTTCTCCAGCACTCCTTTAGTATCCTATATTCTTTCCTCCCTTCCATCCTGTCTTCGAACTTGACCGCTCTTTTTCCCGCTTTCACTCTCAACCTATTCCTCTTGCATTCTTCTCTCACTATGTACCCTGGCGTTTTTTTCTCCACCCCTAGCACCCACCTCAGATATTTCTCTTGCACCCTCTCTATTTCCTCTTGTTCTTTCCATCCCCAGACCTCTGCTCCGTACAACAACACGCTTTCAATAAGACTTTCAAACATCATCATTCTCCTCTTAAAATCGCCTCCCCACCTTCTCTCTCCTATTCCCCATACACATCCTATCACCTTGTTCGCTTTTCTTGCCAGTTTTCTAATATGTGCCTTATCTGTGGCTCTTTCATTGAACACATACCCCAAGTATTTGAATTCTTTTACTTGTTCTATTACTTCACCTCCAATCCTCCCACCTCCAATCCTCCCACCTCCAATCACTCTCTTCGTTCTTCCTCTTTCTCTTATTGAACACCAGCATTTTTGTTTTCTCTACATTCACTTCTAGTCTTTTCTTCTTCACATATTTTCCTAAACTCTTTATCATTTCTTTCATTTCTCTTTCACTCTTTGCCACCATTACCACATCATCCGCAAATGCCAGGCTCCACACTTTTTTTCTACCTACCACACACCCCCCCGCTTGTGCTCTCTCTAACATTCCGTCCATATCTGCCACATACATCGTGAACAACAAAGGGCTGAGCGGGCAACCTTGCCTCACTCCTTTTGTTGTCACAAACCATTCACTTTCCCTCTCCCCTACCTTCACTTTACTTTTTGTCTTCTCATATATCTCCTCCACCTTTCTTACCAGCCATTCATTTACCCCTTTCTCCCTCAGGCACTCAAACATCCTCTCTCTGTTCACCTTGTCAAAAGCCGCCTTGAAGTCTACGAATAATGCATACACCCTCCCCCCTTTCTTCTTTAACTCAGTCTTCGTCAAATGGTCCAGGATGTATACATTATCCATAGTTCCCATAGAAATATATTTCAAAAATAGTGGGTGCGCCTATTAAATTAAAATATATATGTATAACAGCTTCTAAGACTTCATAATACTAATTTATCTTAAACACCATTAACAAACTATGAATAGACAACAATATAACCTGAATAGCACTCAAGGCAGCTCGTCTCGGTCTGCCCGGGGGAATACCGGTACTTCCCCACTCTTGACCACCTCAGGCATGCGCGATATATCATATATGCGCGATATATATGTATGTATTTATAATTATAGTTCCCCTCCCCTCTCTAAATCCTGCTTGGCTGTCTGGTAATGCTCCCTTTTCCTCTATCTCTCTGCTCATCCTTTCATTCAGAATTGATGCATACAACTTTTACCCTGTGTTTAGGAGAGTTATCCCTCGGTAATTTTCTATTTTATTTTTCTCCCCCTTTTTTGTAAATGGGGTAAATTACCCCCTCTCTCCTGTAAAAATTGTAAAACTTATATTAAGACACAAGTTCAGGTTTTCAGCACGACTGCCGTAGGCAGGAGTGCCTGTAAAGAACGAGTCTTACAACACGAGTTTTTCATGTTATTTTTTCTAATTTGCATATTAATAATAATGTAATACATAGTGTAAAGTAAAATTTGTGATAAATACTAAATAGTGAAACGCCAAAACAACCAACAAAAAAGCTTTTAATATCCATACGTTATAATTCATTTAATTTATATCGATTGTTCACACCTGAAACTACCTTTTTGGAATATGACAATGGTTTTCACAGAATTCTAATATGTCAAGGTTAATAGTAAAATCCATCAAAATTAGGACTCACGTTATCACAGATAGCTAATTATATTATATTACTTACATAATACTGCCAAAACAATGACGACGATCAAAAGTAGCACCACCAAAACGATTAATACACCTGTGATTGTCTTGTAAAGTCTTGAGTTCTTAAAGCTGAAATATAAGAAAATTTAATTTTTATACTTGACTTATCGGATATATTGAAGTGTTATATTTGGCACAGCAAAGATGCATAATGGGCATCGCCACGAAAAATTTAATTTGGATAATTCTGAGGCAGATAGCTTTATAAAAAAAAATCATATTAAAAAATGCAATTTGAAATCTTGTAAGAGGTATGGAGACAAAGGTACAAGACATTTTTTAGTTACTTTGGGCATCTGGCACACGTCAATTAAGAGTCTCAAAACAAAAAACGAATCTTACAGAATACTGAGGATGTCTAAAATTATTTTTTCCACAGATATTTACACGAGAGTCCAAAAGGTAAAGCCATATTGATGACGTAGCTAATATGTTTTCGTCCTTGGGGTAATTTTTTTTATATCTTTAAAATCCCCCTTCAATTTTGCAAAATTTTTGGACCAGGCAGTTTTATTTAGGTCCTACTTTAACTTTTTTGCATTTAGAAAAAATCGTCGCAAGGCCTATTATACATCTACATTCTACAGTATTCACTATACATAATTATGAATACAAAACAATATTTTGATTAGGTATAGTGATCTTTTATTATATTAAACACCAATTGTCTATATATTATAAAAAACATTTCATTGCCTATTGGCCTATTGCTAATTTTTTTCTGTTTCCAAAGTCAATTCATGTACGACCTATATAGTACCCACGATAAAGAGTAATTTGTAGTGCAGTAACACTATTTACTTAACTTACAATTATTTATTTATTTATTTATTATATTTTATTTGTTTCATGCAGATTTTTAGTCGAGCTTCGCCCATACATAAGGTGTTTTCGTAGAAATGATAAATACTTTGTTGTAAAGTCTGCATTTTAATAAACTAATGATGCACAAATCGCATTTTATTTGAGACAATTAAATGATGGATTTACTAATAAATCAGATTGGTTCGTCACGAATGCATCACACTGATGACTACTACGGTAAAAGCATTATTAATAATACACATTAATAATATTAGACTTTTCAGGGCTACTACATTCATATCGGGTGTCTAAATAAAAATCTGGCAATTTAATTTGTTTCATGGCAATGTTGGCCAGCTTTTTATTTAGACACTGATTATAAAGATTATGTTTGAAATGTGGGTGTAAGTTTGGCTAACAACGACATGCATTCGTGACGTAAGAGTTTGTTCAGTAAATTCAATTGATCTCTGATATTCTTTATACATCATGCACACATTATATCGTGCGTTCAACAAAAACCGACGTCAAGTGCGTCATGAATTGCATTTCATCTCTGTCGGTCAATCAGCACCCCGCACCTGACCGACAGAGATGAGATGCAATCCGTGGCCCACTTGACGTCGTTTTTTGTTGAACGCACAATACATTATATTATAGAACATATACTGAAATTGGTAACGCAAAATGAGAAAAAATACGAATTTACATCAAATGTTGAGGTTAGGTTGACAGCTGTCAAATTAAATAAATAATGCTATAATATTTATGTATGTAGTTAAGTATTTCATTATGCATTGTGTTTCACGAAACGAATACAAAAAATGAATTAAGGATAACGGAATAAATAAACTAGAAGTAATGAAGACAAATATCCTTAAAAAGTATTTCAGTAAGTTATATGTTTTTTTAGGCTCTGTATGTAATATATCTCACAATATAATATTTATTATTTCACTTAATAAGAGGATGTACATTTCTGCCGGTCGAAGTATATTTTCACGCAATATATGCTTTTTAATTTACAAATTTCAATCTATATTTTATCAACACGCCCACAAAATTTCAACCAAAGATCTGCAACAATAAAAAAGTTACATTCAACGCCCGGCAGCAATGTACGAAAACCATTTCATTTCAAACAATCCTGTTATTTAATGTTGAAAATATAATTTAAACAGTATATTATAAACAGTTTCAGAAAGCAAGCCGGTGACAAGCGCGGAAATCCCCTGAGTATTTTACTAACGAATTACATACAAACCTTTTTTCACAAATCAAGTTTCAATATTTTTTTTCCCAATGTTTCTTAAGGTCTCGCCAGAGTATATTATCTAATTTAAAATAATTATAATTAAATGACATTTCTGTTTTTTTTTTTAAATTCCACTTTACTGAAAGTTTTTGTTTAATATGGTACATCATATAGTACAAATACACTTTCATAGTTTGGCAATCTGGAATTCAATTTATTCGCAGTTCAGTTGAAGGTTTTTCTCCAATCCAAGCCTCATAAACTACATGGTAAATTAGAGACTAATTACAAACGAATGTTTTTAATACCATTTATATTGTTTCCACGACTAATATTTTTTAGACGACTGCATATGATAGTAACCATATCTACGAAGCAAATTACTTGTCGAAAGTTGACACAGTTTCAATGTGAAATATTATATCGCAACGCTTCTGCTTCTATATCACAGTTCCGATTTCAGTCACCTGACAACCAGAAGGCAAATGTAATGAATTAACAAATACAGGTACATCGTATTTCGACAAAATTCTAATAAAGTGAAATATGCATTTAATGACTTTCAATGAAGTCAAATGTGAAAAAAATGGACTAAACGCCCCATAATAAAATTATGGTGGGGCATGTTAAGTTAAATATTTTGAAACAAAATTTAATGTAAATTGCACATCAAACAAAAATAGTGATCTCTTGAAGTTTGTTGGGTGTGTGAATAGGAATAATCTTGTTATTGCTTTTAGTTAATGTTAATTAATGATTATACATAATTATGTATGTGTATAATGTTCGCAGTCGTATAAAGAATAGTGTTCATAACTCGTTCTATAATGGAAATATCATGGCGCGTTTGAGTTTCCTCACTCGGCCGTGCCTCGTTTGTCAAACTTCACAATGGTGATATGTTTCACTTTCCACATTACTTACGAAGCTATTCTATCACAATTTAGGTGAATATTAGTTAGATATTAATTATTATTATTTATTTTTGTTTGTTGAAATGGTAATTACTTAAAATGGGGTCGTCCCCCTCAATTGAATTTGACCAATTCAACTATAGCACCTCATAGACTATGTAACATGAAGCCCTAAAACGTGTTCTGTTGTTTCATAAAGTTGTTTTGTAAGATAACAGAGAGTATCAAAAATCACAATTTCGGTAAGCAGTTTCAAACGCTGTACATTTACCGCCGCTTGTG
Source organism: Diaperis boleti (assembly GCA_963583935.1). NCBI lineage: Eukaryota > Metazoa > Arthropoda > Insecta > Coleoptera > Tenebrionidae > Diaperis > Diaperis boleti. The sequence continues at coordinate 19,602,999 of OY757246.1, read as the reverse complement.
ACGTCATTTCGGGGGAGCATTCTCATTGGTACATGCGCTTCTCACTAGTCGGCACGTCTAGGAACTTGATTTTTGTCTGGTGAATTTTTTCTCGTGTTGACGTCACAAAAAGGCGCGCGTTTCAAATAAGACAAATGTTTCGGATTTTTTTTACCTAGTAAACGCGTGATTTCGTAGAAAGAAAAAAATAGGGGTATAATATTTTTTCGTCTGGTTTCTAGAAAAGCTGTTTTTGAAAATTGTGGGACGACCCCATTGCTATGGGGATTGTTTATTATTCCACAAGTGGAATTCGTCATATGCAGCAGATAAAAAAACATATACAGTGTGGAAACTAAGTAAGGATTAATTCAGGAAGTAAGTCTGTTAGTTAGTATTTGCGCTAGAAATAAAACTTAAAAAGCATGTGGTAGGGTTAATTATAGCGCATCCGAGGAACGTATACAAATTTTTTTTTTCATTACTTTTTTTTTAACAGTTATGACGCCATCAATAATTTTTTTAGTCAACCTGTATTTTTTTTTTTATTTTAGATTCGCATAGAGTTTTTGTTCTGATGACAACGTTATCAAATACTTAATAGATTATATAAGAAAAAGTAAATAAAAACGGCGCTAAAGTTCAAATGAGTAAAATTTCAAAAAATGAACAGTTGTCTAATTTTATCGGAATTTAAGGAGACAAAACAAAGTTGACAAAAGCAATCAATGAGAAAAAATAAGAAAACGACCCTAAATTTCAAAGTAGGGCTAACAAATTAACAAAATTAACAAAAAGACTACTCTGTTCAAACTGATGATCCTACATCATCTGACAAAATGAAAGACGATCATAAAAAAATACAGTTTGAATGGTTTGGGGAGTTATTGAACTGTACTCATGTCGAATTCCTGCTTTAAGATGATCCAAATTGTTGGGTCCCTATAGAAAAAAAAATAATGGGGTTAGATCTGGGGATCTAGCCTGCCATTCTATTGGACCTCTTCTTCCTAGCCATTTTCTTCGGAACATTTCGTCCAAATAACGCCGCAACGGGCGTAGTGTGGTGGAGCACTATCCTGTTGCAACTAGATATTATTATTTAGAAGTTCATTTACTATTTAATCAGAGAAAAACAGTTTAGACACAATTATTCTCTACCAATTCAGGACTTGTCAACATTGTATTGGTATCTCTATGTTTTTTTTCTAAAATTCCGATAACAGTAGACAGCTCTGTTATTTTTTTTTTAATTTTACTAATTTGAAGTTTAGCGCCGTTTTAATTTATGCTTTCCTTATGTACCCTATTAAGTAATTGATAACGTTGAAAACAGAATAAAAAACTCTACACGAATTTAAAATAAAAAAACATAGATTGCCATTGATGAAGTCATAACTGTCAAAAAACTAATGAAAAAAAAAACATTTCTTCTCAACGTCAAGTTTTTCACAAGATTAGTTTTATTCTTTCTTCATTTCTTTATATACAACCGATTTAATTGACTTATTATACTTGTAACCTATGAATACTTAACTAGGCTAACTATGAATACTTAACACAGACAGTCAGGCTGGGTTTTTAAGAATTATTATTAACTGCCCATGAAATAATGAATATTGACAACTGTTGACATTTTTTCTCAACGTCAAGTTTTTAACAAGGTTTAATTTATAATTTTAATTCTAAAAGTACAGTACAGTAGATAAAACGTCGTATTTCACTCGCATATAATGGTGGCTATTGTATACTCGAATGGTTTAATTTCCATTCTCGTGTATAATAACCACCATTATATGCTCATTAAATAATCTACTATTATGTATTTGTTTACTTTTAATTAAGTACTTAATTTGCTGCCGCTTAATTTTTATAAATCCTGTTATTGAGGTGGATCCGTTTGATCATCTCGCTTTTATAATATATTTAACTATGGTGTCTTGTGGAGTTCCTCTACTTTTTCTTTGTTAGTTCTTAGTCTTCTTTCTTGCTACTAACATTGTTCCCATTATTATCTTTTCTTCATTTATTTGATGGCTTTGATTTATGTTTAGAATCCTTTCATTTATAATTATGTATTCTTTACTTCGTGTCTTTCCGATTGACACCTTGAGCTAGTTAAATTTCGAATTTTGTGTAATGAAAAATTTGCGTCCCAACTGATTTTGAATGCTCATCCTCGTGCATACATACAGGGTGTATATTAAAAATTGGCCAAAAAAGCAAGGGGCGGCTCCTTAGACTATTCCTTCTCTTGGTGATTTCCGAAAAACCGCCTTATTTCGAAGATACAGGGCGATAAATATTTTTTAACAAAAATAAATTGAAATTTTTAAAGTTATACATTATTTCGATTGCCTTAGCATACCCCCTTTCCCTCTGGTCTTAACCGGATATTTTTTGCATGCACAGCAGGCTAATGCCCACAACGTCAGATCGTCGTGGATTTTATTTAAATACGTTTTCCGATTTGTCGCTGTTCATTGTTTGTGTCGCCATATCCACAATAGACCTCAATGGTCGCGGTGGAGGCAGGCCCAGAAGACCGCCTCCTAAACCGAATCTAAAATCTTGTGTCGCCATACAAACGCCGAAATGACTGACATGTATTTTATGTATGGAATGGCTAATGGAAATGCGTCAGAGGCTAGACGGTTGCACATTGAACGATTTTCTAAATGTAATGTTCCTGGCAGAAAAATCTTCCAAAGAATTCATCAACGTCTTTATGAGACAGAAACATTTAATTCGGATGATGTACCATTAGACATAAGAAATGCTACGTGGTTTATGCACGACGGGGCACCACCTCACTTTACTTTGCATTCTAGCTAGTGGTAGTCATTTTCAGCAGTTTTTGTAGATTTAGAAAACTTTGCATGTAATATTTAGGTAATAAAATATTGTTATTGTAAGAAATGTAATCGCACTGTAAATCTAAGCTGCCTTCTAAAAATCACCAACGGACAAAATAGTATTTAAAAAACCCAAGGAGTCACCCCTGGGATTTTTGGCCAATGTTTAATATACACCCTGTATAATAATATTGAATAATAAATTACCATTTTACTGGCAAATTAGCAATTTTAAATAACGTTCCCCGTCGCGTCGCGTCGTCTAGATAAGTAAATAGTCTTAATATAATATATCAATAATATATCTGATAATATATCAAGGTAAACTCCGAGACTCTTTAAATTCAAAACTTTCATGGTTTTAGATTTTTTTGTTGCGGATATTAAAAATGAATAGAATAAATAATATTCTGACCCAAAAATTTTCTTTGTGCCCTCCTGACTATAAAAATCTTTTTATTACATTTTCGTATTCGATGTCATTTGCATCTCATGTTATTTTGACGTAACTATTATCAAATAATAAATGTTTTGGCATTGAAAATTTAAAACGAAAACCTTATAATGCCATCAAAGACTTTATACCTATTAACACACCGAGGATGTATATAGTCAACGTCATAATTGCCGCAGATTCAGTTTGAATTCCGAGCGAGCTTGCGAGCGAAAAAATCTCAATAATTTCAATGGTGATCAAGCCTTTCAAGTTCTCATTCCAACCCGAAAAGCAGATATTGGTCGTATAACGAAAAAAGAAAAAATCGTGACGAGATGAAAAAGGTCCGTAAGTATAAGGAAGCAGTTTTGAAAGTAGGTAGGTGGTGGCCATTTTTGGCTAATTTGAAATGGGATGAAATCGACAATTTGGCTACAAATGACAACAAAAATAAAGAAAAATTTCATCACAAATTGTGGACATCGTGAGAATTTACAATAAATTTGGGACCACAACATAAATGTAAGATTCTATACTGACTAAAGTCGACCTTCACCCATCTGTTTATTGAATAAAATGTATTTTTTATCAAACATATCAATCTATATAAAGAAAAGAAATCGCACAATATGGGTTGGCAAATGATATCCCGTCAAGACTATGCTTAATATTATTAACAATGTAATTAGTCCAGTAAAATATAAAAAAAAAATAAACGTCAACTGTGCATTTTGGGTGACAGCAAATTAATTTTTTTAACATGTAGAAGGAGTAAAGAGTATAAGAACAAGTTTTCGCAGAGTTGTCATTCGGCCGTCGTACGTAATTTTTTTATGGCAAATCCTCTGTGTCAGAAAATGGGCTCGTCCTACAATTTTCAAAAAAAGTTTTTCTAGAAACGAAAAAATATTATAACCCATTTTTTTGTTTATTCGAAATCACGCGTTTACTAGGTAAAAAAATCCGAAACACTTGTCTTATTTGAAATGCGCGGCTTTCTGTGACGTCAACACGAGACGCCCACAAAATTCAAAGTTACTAGACAAGGACCAGTAAGACTGCTCCCCCGAAATGACGTCAGAAAAGGCGGTAAATGTACCGCGTTTGAAAATGTTACGCTCTGTCATTTCACAAAAACAACAGAACATATTTTAGGGCTTCATGGTTATATAGTCTACGAGTTGCTATAGTTGAATTCGTCAAATTCAATTGTACGGTGGCAGTAAACATAAATAATTTATTATTGATACAGAAAGCAGTTTTACAGTAACTGTTTTATTATTTTAAAATTGTATTAATAAAGGTTTATTCTAAAAATATTACAATATTCTAACTACCTTACCAATGTGTCATCTTACAATATTCTAACTACCTTACCAATGTGTCATCTTATATTAACAATGCAATAAGGTGTAACAAACCAAATTTTGTGAATGTTTTAAAAGCCTCTTTACAATGTGAAACCGATAACTTTAATGATGTAAAAATGGCAAATAAAATTTCGGTTGTTAATCTTTTATTCCATTTTTATAAACTAATTTAAATTAGACATTCAACAATAACATAAAATAAAATAAATTTTGAAAAAAAAAATAGGTTTTCAAAATTATTAAATGAACAAATTATTACGGTTACGACGCTTTTTTTGCAAAAACTTGAGAAATTAATTTATCTAGTTTAATATTTTTTGCTTAATTGTATAATGTCATATAAGTAGCGGATGTTTTATTTAATAACATAATGTAAGTTCACTTCCTGCAAAAGCAAACTAAATTTGCACCATATATCATAAATAAGCCGGTTCTTAAAAACATAAAAATAAAAGTTACTGAATTTCATATAAACATAATATGGACGGTAACAGTGACACTATACATATTATATGGGTCATTACTCCAATGCGGCCTGTAAATGTAAAATTTGGAAGTCAACATGTTCTGAACGAGCTTGAAAAAAAAAACTATTTCGATAATACTAGTAGAAAATAAAAGTGAAAATGTTGCACAGGAATCACTAAATGAACATGTTTGGATCACATGTTCCAGAAGAAATAATAATAAATTAAATAGATAAATGTAAAGTTAATTACAGTATATCACGAATTTTAAAAGAACATTTTAATTAGTTTTCCAGAACGCGTTGTGGTCGTTTTTGCAAGTGCCACGACACCAATTTCGCGTTGTGGCAGAATCGGGGAATCCACAACGCGTTGTGGTCGGTTTTTTCGTGAGCTTTTTCGGTATTTGTCTTTGAGCCTAACAGAGAAATATAAATTTTACCTCGACTAGAGAGAGAACGAACCTGCATGATATCGGGTCTTCATCATACATCATTTTGACTGTGGAAAAAAATTTCTTCAGCCTTGTGAAATAATGATTTTAGCGTTAATCTAACCGGTAAGCAAACAAATGTATAAGCATGTCTTTAAATGCTCAAGTTCCATTAATTCTGAATTGAAATGTCGATATTTCATGGAATACCTATGGTATAAATACACCTGTGGACAAAATTGCTATAGCTTTTAAGAGTCCAAGCCTTAAATTTGCAAAAAAAAATACCTATGCTTTACTAGACGTTTCTTGTCGCGTTAAACCGTATAATTAATATGTAATTGAGAATTTCAAAGCCAACTCTAATTACACATTAGATTATGTCATTCGTTATAATTTTTATAGCCCGTTAACATAACTGATTTATCCACGAAGGTTAAAGATGACGCAAACCGTATTTAAGATTTTAGTTTTATTTAAAAGGACCAATATCTGAAGAAGTCGGAAAACTGACTTAAAACAGTTCACAGGAAGCGATATTTTACCGTGACCGGATAAACATCGCCTCATTTTGGAAAATTACCCCCTATGATGTGTGCCAAACATAACAAACCAATATCACGATAAGTTAAAACGTATTAAATGCATTGACTTAAAATGTACTTACAACTTAGACCGGGAGTTTACTTCGACTAAGTAATCATTGTTTTGTCTCGACACTGAAGGATATCCTAGAAAAAAAGGTCTAACCAAAGTGCAACGTGCATGAACAAACCAAGTTTGATGTATAAAAAAATAGAAAGACTTACTCGTAATAGCAAAAGCTTTTCCATTATCATCCGGCTGATAAGCATAGTTATCCATGTCTGTTGTCTACAAAACTACTAAGGGTAGTTTTGCTTGCCGCAAAGTATGTCATGTTGCGCGCGAGAACTTTACCGGTAAACTACCTAGTCGTCAGTTACTGTACCACTAATAGAGCAAATCGATGCTCTCTGCATATCGATTACGAAACTTTTTAAACAATATAAATTATTTATAATGTAATAGCTTCCGTTTAATTAGAAGCAGGCATATGACTGAATGACAATAACATATTAATTGCCTGCCTAACAATAATTATCCTGCCGCTGTAAACTCGTCGGTACAACGCCATGTAGAGGATAGGTGGCGGGAAATTAAAGGAACATTATACTCATCTGAGAAATTAAATAATCAATTCTCATTTCATTATGCACATCAGAATTGATAAGCCTGTAATTTGGTGACAGATACTTGACAACTGCATTTAAATCTATACCAAACAAACATAACCTTGCATTTACAAATGTCATTTGAATCAGTTACCAACTTAATTGTATTACCTGCTGAGTAGTCTGTATTTCAAATAGGATATTTGTGAGTAATCAATTTAATTTTTTGTTGACAGTGAATAAAAAAAAACACATTTTGTTCTTCTCTCCCCTACTTAAGAGACAGTACAGAATAAAAACATTCACACATGATGCAAATATTTATTATCAAAATTATCTACATATGAGACTACTTACAACGAAATATATACAGCAAAATAAATAAAGCAATTTCAGTGATAACCATGCCCAAACGCTATGGGTGCAGGATAATAACTTTTGATAATCGGTTGAGGTGCCAGAATAGTCTGAAAGCAAAGAAAATTACAATAATTATACATTCTCCTATAAATAGTATTCAATTATTACCAAATCAATATATATGGCTGTCTCTTTGAAAGGAAAAAAGCCACTCACGCTGTCGCAGAGAATACAAACAATTTATATCAATTTTATTGATCATTTTTTATAAAGCGTAATGCATGTCAACAGCTTAACCTCGTAAGAGGAACTTCTTCCTTTAATAATGAATTAACAGCTCAGATCGATATTTAAAAGAACATTGCCCGCAACTCCGGAAACGACATAAAAAATTGAATAAACTGGAAATTCGCTATGGAAATCTTATAGATAATAATATCATAAACGCGATGTGGCGTGACAACGTTTACACGATACACTCGCATTTGGTATTCTGAATCAGTGGCAAACTAGAAAGGACTATCATCCATAAGTAATTGCTGGCCGATCTAATGATGTGGACATGTCAATGATGAAGGTAAATTTTTATCAAACTGCACAAATGTCGACCTTGACCAAAATTGTATTTGGAGGCCCCCTTGAAATTAATAAATGAAATATGGTCGACAATAAATAACAAAACCGAATTGTGGCTATAGGAAAATTTTATTTCCAATAATGTTGAATAAACACCACAAGATTGATTTATGAATTTTGGGACAAACCTATCAAGTGGTTTCCTATGAAATAGGAATCATACAAAATATTAACAAAGTAATCAATAAAATAATACAGAGACTTTTTATCTAAGAGAATGGTGTCGATTATATAAAAGCTCGCATTGCTTACACTATATCCACGGTTTTGTTTTTTAAGTTAAATTATCTGTTATGTGGAAACAAGTTACAAGACAAATGACAACTCCAGGTATTTAAAATTTGTTTGTGGTTATTTAAAATTTATCTACAGTTTATGTTTGCAAATACGTATGAACAGAACTAACTTATTCGTTTGCACATATTTAAAAATGATAGGCTCCGAAAAAGTACTTGAAAACATATAGATATGTATCTGTTATTTTTTAACTAACAATAAAATTAAAATAATATCCTTGATGCTTGGATTTGGCGTAGAAAAAATGGGACTAATTAAAGCAACAAAATTAGGAGAGAAGTAGTGCAGAAATATTTTTAAAAATAGAAATTACCGAATAACTGTAATTCTATCAGAAAATTAATAAGCACTACTAGTTTCTGTGTTTTAGAAGAGAAGCGATTGAGTAAAAGAATAAAAAAATAAATTGTTACACTCAGCAAATAGACAAGGTAGATATGAATCAAAATGGTTATTTATATACCGATAAACCAAAATAAAATATATAAGATACAAGATACTAGCTGACCCGGCGAACTTTGTACCGCCTCAGAATTAATAACACAGGGGCGCAGAAGAGCCCTGGGCCTTCATAATACCCAAAGTGGCCCCCATGTCCATGTTTTAATAATCATTCTGCTATTCGGGGCGGCGACAAATTCAACAAATCAAAGATCATAAAAATCGGTCGAGACCAAGGGCCCCCCCTGGGCCCCCATGTCCATGTAAAAAATACTTTACTACCTATTCTTATTCTGAAACCTACCAAATATACAAAAAGAATTTCATAAAAATCAGTTAAGCCGAAAAATCGGTTCAGCCCAAAAGAGCCCCCTGGGCCTCCATATCCATGTGAACAATAGCTTACCATCTATTTACATACCTGCCAAATATTAAAAAAAAAATCATAAAAATCGGTAGAGCCGTTTCGGAGGAGTTCGCCCACAAACACCGTGTCACGAGATTTTTATATAAATTAAATTAGATGTTCAGGAAACTATAGGCTGCGAAAATTGACTGTTGCAATAAGAAAATTGTTAATGTACAGAAGAAAACCTGGAGGTACAAATAAATCACAGACATCTGTAATTCTTTAGAACAACGAAAAAGAAAATAAAGATTAATATTAAATCCAACACAATCTCAAACTGGTCCACAAAACTAGTCAAATTATATAATCCGAAAATTACCATACTAAATAAAGACAAAATCAGCAAAATATAAGAATAAGAATTGATATGGTATATAAGAAGCATGTAAATTGAATAAACTAATACTGGAAATAGAATTTTCTCATAATTTCTCAGAACACTTTACGACCCTTCAGAACGATTCAGGACTTTTCGCGATTTTTCATGCTCTAATTCTACTTCCTTAAGACGCTTTAAGACTTTTAGTATTCTTAAAGATTCTTTATGGTCCCCTAGCCCGCTTCAAAATCCCTCAGGATTTTTAGCACTCTAAATCGAAACCTGAAAATTGGGGCCTGAGAATCTAACAAGCACAAAATTATGAAACCAAAAAACACAACTGAGATTGTAAAAACCTGATAATTTGAGAACCTGATAACATGTAAATCTCAAATTTCGAAGGATCTCTGAGGACGAGCTAATTCACGAACTTCAAGGATTCTCTAGGACTCCCCACAGGTTTTTAGGTGTTCCAGCATTTGTCTCATTCTTCAACATACTATTTCAAGATTTCTTAGAACACTCTAGCCTTCAAGACTATTCAGGATCCTTCGGGGTTTCTCACAACGCTTTCTTCAAGAACTCTTCGTCACTCTTCACTTCTTCGGTCTTCTTCAGATTTATCATGGCTTCGGTAGTCTTCGGGGTTCATCAGAATTGTCCACAATCCCACAGGACGTTTTGTAAAAAAAAGAGATCTCAGAACTCTGCAGGATTCCTCAGGAAACTCCAGGTCTCTCCGCGACACTTTAGACCTATCAAGACCTTTCAGGATTAATTAGGATTGTCCAGAGCTTTTTACTATCCTTCAGAACTTTGCAATAGTTGCAGTACTCTCCAGGGCTTTTCACAATTCCTCAGAATTTTTTAGGACCTATTAGGACTGTTGGAGAATTTTTCTGACCATTCTAGGATTTTTTAAAGAGAGCTCTTCGACTTTTCAGGACTTTATAGGACCTTTCAGCTATTTATTAATTTTCAGAATCAGAACTCTTTATATAGCTATTTAAAAAACTTCAAGCCTCTATAGGATTCTTCAGTACATTTCTATATCTTTCAGGACTAGGATTTTTCATGATTTTTCAGATATATCAGAATACTTCAAGATTATCAAGTCCTTCCGAAGATCCTTTAGCACACTTCAGGACCCTTCAAAATTCTTCATTACTCTCCAGCTCTCTTCACGACTATTCGGTTTGTTTTCAGGATTCTTCACATTTTTTATTATTGTTCAGAGCATTTAACGGGTCCTGAGGACTCATGGGGATTCTTCCCAGTTCTTAATAATATTTCGAAACCCCCAGGAACCATTTAATTTTTCAGGGCTTTTGGAGAATTCTTCAGCACCTTTCAGGGCATTAACAATCCCTTATCATTTTTAGGGATTTCTTAGAAGGTTTCTTCTTCTTAGGAGCTCTTTAGGCTTTTCTTCAAAATTTCTTCCCCAGCACTGTTCAAGATATCACAGGATTTCTAGCTTTGATTAGGCCTCTGTTCAGAATTATATTTTTTCAGGATATCCCAGATTTTTTTTGAAAACTTAAATAATAAATAAAAAACGGAAAAAGGTAAACTAAAAAAATACAAATGCCAAAAAGAATCTTGGGAGAGAAGAAATTGTAGGATCAGGAGGAATCGACAAAATCAGCTAAGATCAGAAACAACCAAAAGGAATAAAAAGCGAACAATCGAGAAATCGAACAGAATCAAAATAAATTTAAAGAATTTAGGGATAAAAGTAAGACAAAATATCAAGAACAAAGAATGAAGATTCAGGAATCAACAATTCATTAAAAAGAATCATGAACCAAGAATCCCCGATGAAGACCCAAGGCCAGAAAGTTAGATTTTCTGACGTATATGATATATCACGCACGCCAGGTCGTCCAACTTTTGGCCTGAAAAGTCACTGTTGCCGGAGCGAAGTGCAGCCGGGAAGACCGTAGAAGACACATTATAGAAAAATTTACAATCACCCATTAACTTTGTACCCATATCGAAGAAGATGTGTAGAACACAAATAGAAAAAAAAATATATGTTTTATCCACTGATAAAATTGAAACAAAGGTCTAAGAAGATTTTTAAAATACATTAGATCAAAAAATTGACAAATTTCCAAAACACCACATGTAAATACATATGATATTACAATAATAATAGAACAACAGAATTAAGGCACGAAGGAGAAAATATTACATCATTATACAGACAAAAAGTTTTCTAAAAAGAGACGGGCAGAACACCACAAAAATAAGAACGTACAGATACAGACAACTTCAGCAGGATTCTACAACAAAGACAATTTACAGCAAGGCGAGACAAATAACAATTACAATTGATTTCGAGACTTGAACTAGAAAACTAGAAAATATACAAGGAAATGAGAAACTGAAGAACAAAATATCGCAAGTAAGGGAAGGTGCGTATAGGGCGGGAGAGACCAAATTAGAAAAAAAACAAAGGATAGTTCCACAAGGATATCCAAAAGAAAAATACAAAAAGCACAAAAAGAAAACTACAGATGTTGAAACACGAATCGAGAAGACAACGATATGTAAGAAAAGGCTATACAAAAAGAGAAATGAAAAGAACAAGAAGGGAGGTGAAAAATGTCACTGTCGCCGGAGCAAAGTGCGGCCCAGGATTAACCACTAGGCATAAAATGTACAGATTAAAAAATATATATTTTGGAAGGCACCAAATGGAAAATATTACATCATCATACAGACAAAAAGCCTTCTAAAAAGATGGTGGAAATAAATATACTTCAGCAGGATTCTACAACAAAGACAATTTACAGCAAGAAGAGGCAAATAACAATTACAATTGATTTCGAGATTTGAACTAGAAAACTAGAAAATATACAAGGAAATGAAGAAACTGAAGAACAAAATATCGCAAGTAAGGGAAGCTGCGAAAAGGGTGGGAGAGACCAAATTAGAAAAGAACAAAGAATAGTTCCACAAGGATATCCAAAAGGAAAATACAAATAGCACAAAAAGAAAACCACAAATGTTGAAACACGAATCGAGAAGAAGGCTATACAAAATGAGGAATGAAAAGAACAAGAAGGGAGGCGAAAAATGTCTACCAACGAGCAAAAAGAGTAGGATACAAATCAAGAAAAACATTATCTAGAAATGAGTATTTTATGGTGAAAGAGCAATAGAGGAAATGTGAATTAAGAGCTTCAAAGATCAACTAAGCCCTTCCTCTCGAAGAGCTAGAAGCAATAAATAGATATACAGTAGTATGATCTCTATAATCAGAACAACGGGAGTCCGAAGCCATAATCCTAACAGTGCCTCGTTAATGGGGTCGTCCCACAATTTTCAAAAACAGCTTTTCAAGAAACTAGACGAAATAATATTATACCCCTATATTTTTGTTTATTCGAAATTACGCGTTTACTAGGTAAAAAAAAAATCCGAAACATTTGTCTCATTTGAACGCGCGCCTTTCTGTGACGTCAACACGGGACAAAATTCACTAGACAAAATTGAAAGTTACTAGACGTGCGGACTAATGAGAAACTCACGACCCAATGAGAATGCTCCCCCGAACTGACGTCACAAGAGGCGGGAAATGTACTGCGTTTGAAAATGATAGCCAAAATTGCGATTTTGGATACGCTCTGTTATCTCACAAAACAACTTTATTAAACAACAGAACACGTTTTAGGGCTTCATGTCCTATAGTCTACAAGATGCTATAGTCGAATTCGTCAAGTTCAATTGAGGGGGACGACCCCATTTGAACTTTGAAGTGATTCCCACCGCATAAATGGGGGAGTCCCAAGAGCTCTTCTTGACGTTACTTCTTCAAAGAACCCTTGTCCACCAAGCAAAAGCATTAGCTCCAGATAGAAAAATGAGCAAAGCGCGACATTGTTAGTGTTGGAAAACGAGCCTTCGGAATTGAATCGCTGCCGGTGAGGTACCAAAGACAAAAAAAAGGTTGGGTTACCAGAGAAATTTTTAAACACTGGTTCTATACGGATTTTGTTCCGGCAGTTCGAAAAAGAATGCAACAGCTGAATTTAGAGGCCAAGGCACTTTTAATTTTAAAAAGAGTATATAAAACTGTAAGCCAAACTCTCAGTACTTTTAATTTTAGACAACACTCCAAAACACCCCGAATACCTATGTTCTGATGAAAAAAAGTTGTTGTTTTTCCCGCCAAATGTAACCCCTTTAGTGCAAACTATTGACCAAAACATGATTCAAGCGGTTAAGTTGCATTATAGAAAATAATATGGTATATAATATAAAACGGATGGTTGGCTCTGAAGGTGCAGGTATTTCTGCAGCACTGACAAAAGTAAGTTAATCTGAAAGGATTAACAAAGCATGGGAAAATGAAGGTCAGAACTGATTCAAAAATTTTGTACCAAATTTGTTGACGATGGTTGAAATGAAGATGATTCCATTATTAAAAGGGAATCATAAAATAGAGCTGGAGGTTATAGAGCATCAAATAAAAGAAGTTACTACATAATAAATCACCTTCCTGGAGATGTAACGAAATAAGAAGTTATTGAATTGGGCAAGAAGAATCATGGGCGTCCGTAATAACTAAATTTTGGAGCATGTTCAGGGTCATTTCATGAATCAGGGTCCGATGAAAAAGTAGAAGTGGTACCAGAACGGGGAAAGCACACCGAGTAGATCAGAAGTTTCTAAACGTGTCTGAAATGGGCTGAGAAAAATGCTGAAACGGAACATCAGATTCTTACTCTAAGCGAAATGAAAAGAAGCTCAAAAGGCAGAAAAATCAAACATTAAACAGAGCAAATTTTTGATTTGCAAATAACGAAATTCTTATCGTTAAAATTCGTATATACCTAAGAGGAGAATGGACATTTTATGTCTTTCGAAAATCCGGATCAATCAGTGCAATTGTTAGTTCAGATTAAGGAGGTCATACTGTAGTATCACATAAGAAGCAGCATATGAAAACCAATCTCTAGAACTCGTAGACGTGAAAATAAATATATTTGTCGGGAGAAAACTGTTTGTATGTACTGTCATCCTCTCCATATTTCTGATAGACCCTACATATTAATTTTCTTTTTAACCCCCGACGTAAAAAGATGGGTGTTATAAGTTTGACGTGTCTGTCTGTGTGTCTGTCTGTGGCATCGTAGCTCCTAAACGAATGGACCGATTTTGATGCGATTTTTTTTGTTTGAAAGCTGACGTGATCGAGATGGTTCTTAGCTATAATTTATGAAGATCTGTTCAGGCGTTTGATGATCATATGCTCATTTCCTACTTGACAAAAGGGTCTTTCACAGATCCGATTGATTTTAAATTTTTTGTACTGTTACTTCGGTGGTATTTCCAAGACATGTTAATCTGTAGCATCAAATAGTCTGCAGGATGCTCAATCTAGGATATCGGGGGTAACTTAAAATTTTTATCTTCTAAAGAGTTATTTTTAAATAAATTATTTTAATAAATGTCATACGATGCATTTGTTATTGATTATTGATGAGAGAAACCATCCCTCGATGAATAATTGAGACGAAAGTAATCGTCAACTCACAGGGATAAAATTTCAATATGTTTGAGGAAAAAATCTAATTTATTCTTGTCTTCCAAGCCGGTCAATGATTGATTTGGATATTTTCAATGTATTTTCATTTGTAATGTTAATGTGAAGATTACAAATTGTTAATGTTAACTCATACTAAACCAATTTTGTTTTTGATCAATGTATGTAAGTAGAGAAAGCGTCAGGGAAATAGTGATATAGAACAAATAAACGAGTGCAAAATAAAAAACCTGATCATCGACAATCAAGCAGCGGCATTCTTTGATTGTTGGCGGCCGATCTTTGAATAGCACGTGTACAAATCGGAGAGCAGGTTTTTTTATTTTGCACTCGTTTATTTGTTCGATATCACTATATCCCTGACGTTTTCTTTACTGAAGATTTGTCTCAATGCTTCCCGCTGAGAATGAGTTTATGATCAAAAAATCTATGGAACTACAGTTAAAGATTTGCCGGAACTCTTCATCCGCCTTCATAAACCGAGAGAATGTGGTCGTGCGTGGGCCACACTACTCATGCAGAATTTTCTTTTAACTTTTCTTTTATAATTATGTCGCAAATGAGTGCTCAAGAGACCGAGCGTCAATTCAACTTTCTTTATGTTTAAAGAAGAGAAAAGGATTGTTTCCTAATAAGTCATAATTCTTTATTAAGTGCCTGCTGTGTTATTGAATCCATTTATATTAATTTAGTATTCATTGAGATTTCTATGGTCATTATTACATTATGTGTCGTATTATTTATAAATGCAATTCTAAACAAAAAAGATTACAAAAATTATTACCTATATTATTATTATAGAATAATAGGTCACAAGAATTATAATTCTTTGTCTTAAGATTGATTAAACACATGTTGCATGCTCAGAAGTTTCCTACGTCAGACAATGAAATATTTAAATTGAACTAATACAGGAATGGATCTATACTACAGATAAGTGCACTAAATGCATGTACATGTCGAAAACGGTAATGATTATACCCACTTACGTTTACCACTTTTAACATCCCGCCCCCGCTTAGTTTTTATCGATCGTGAGTACTGTATGACAACAATTTTAAAACACTTACCTTTACAATGGGTACAGGATGAGTAATGTGTACTTTCGTCACAGTGGCGTAACTCGTGGCGGGAGCCACGGCTTTCACAATGGGTGCGTGGGTCAAAATTGGTGCAGGTGCCAAAATTGGTGCAGGAGCCAGAATTGGGGCATGAAATGGGTTCCATGAGTGGTCTATTCCGGGCCCTGCTTTTGCTAATGAGACCAGCAAACTCACAATAATCTGAAAATGGTGTCCTGGTCTTAAAAATTATAATTGTTGGAAACTTACGACTGTCCACATTTTTAGTGCTTGGTATATTCTGACTGAGAAGCCTTCTTCCTGTGATTGCTTTTATATGAAGCAGTGTTATCAAGTAGGGACGATTGAGTAATGCATCTTGATGTAATTTACCGGGAGACATGTACCATAAAATATCGACCATAAGAATTCCAGTTGTTAAAGTACATACTTCACGTTGAGCAATGCAATTGTGAGTCTATTTCGCGCCAATAAAAAATGTAAATTTGTTACACTTTATCTATAATGGCAGGACCAAATTTAGCACCTAACCATTGATAAATTACATTCGGTTGCAGTAAAAGCAATCCTGAATATTTGTCGCAAAAATCTGGGAAAACAACACGCTGCAGCAATATAACCCAGATTCCTAAAAAGTGAGGTGGAGAAATTTTTCCATTTAATCACTAATTTCATTGATCATTATGTAATTTACAAAGAAAATGTTTTCTGAAGCTGTCCGATTTTAAGATAAACTGCTCAAGGCTACATAAAAAATAGATGACGGGCATAACTTCCTTTCACCTTTACATTGATTGTATTTCTAAAGGTTTCGTCGTGGATCACAATCTAGATTATTTACCGTTTGACATGCATTCAATTGCAAAGATGTCTTAGAATGGATATCGTATAACCTTAGTTGCAATTTAGTTGTGCTAATTGATGGCCTGCATGCAATTGCGTCTTCAATCATTAATTAGCATTGATCGAGAACATATTGATTTATATAAAAATAATCACACTACTAACATGTTTCCGATATATTCGATCAAACTGTTCTCTCATAAATTAGACGGTCAACTCCTCCTTACTAATCTTAGATAGTGCTTTATTCTAAACTCACTTTTGTGATGGACATGCAAAATAAAAAGTAAGGAAAAATAAGTAAGTAGATTAGCCGGAACAATTTAGTTCATCTACACCAGTTGCCAAGAAAATGTGACCTCTTACTACGATTCATTTTAAAGATATAGGAAATATCCAAAAAAAAAATAATAATAAAACTAACAATTTTGTTGTGAATACTGTGATAACCCCCCCTTTACATTACCGCCACTTTTTGAATTTGAACATGACATGAAATGTCAATGACGTCATCAAACGTTAAATTTGAACAAACCGCGAACTTTAGATAATCGTCACATAATAAAAGAAAAAGCAGTTGTGTTATTTTTTTGAGAAGACAAGCAATGGCGGGACATTCAAACGAAACAAACCCTAGATTCTTTGGATACATGGCGAGAGCTACTCAGGAGTGGAGCGTAAATTGATAACACAAAATGATGGTTTTAAATTAAAATTAAGTTTTAGTCATTTTGTGCATTTGAGTTTTGTGATGTCGTACTGCGGTTAACAATTTCTAGTGTCCTCGTATTAGGTTGGTAACAATGCAAATTTGATGATTTTAACAATAATGATTCGAGTAATACATTACAACTGACAATTTCCAATGAATTCAACAATTAACAATTTAGTTCTTCAGAAAACAGTGAACAATATTACAATTTAACAATGCTGGTGTACATGATAGGTTACGTCAGCAAATTTTATTCCACCATGAGGTTTTGCAGTTTACAGGAATTTACAACAGACAGAAACAATGAAATATCTGCGCCCAAAGCGGGCCTCTTCGCTCCTGAGAGGAAAAAACAAGCATATTGAAACGCGTGGAATTATTTAAGTTGGGTACATCCGAGTCGGAGAGTGATAGACAACATGTAGATCAGATGGAAAGTGAACGAAGTGAACAAAACAACTATCTGTAAGTGAGGCAAGATTGTAAAGAGTTTACTATCATGGGGAAAAAGCTTGCACATACAAACGGAACAAGGGAGTTTGTTACTGAATTGTCCTAGACATACTTAGTTTTCTGTCTTTTTTTAAGGCTTGTCCAAACCAAGTTAGTTATCAGAACCTATCTCGGGAACTAATCTTTTGGTTGTTAAGTATTTTAACGCAAGCAATTTGTTTGTAGCCCGAAACCACTACCGCAACTTCAACCTAGTAGGCTTAGAAGTTAGAAGCAACTCCCTATTCTGGGTACCCCGTAGCAAAAGAGACAACTCAAAGTGGAAAACGACTTCTCTCCCACCTCTCAGGTACAGGTTTAGCCGAAGTAGGGCCACATAACTCGAACTGAATACTATTTGGTCTATCTGTTGCCTCGAAACATGAACGGACAAACAACATAAAATAATAAAATATACAGTACCGCAACGTTTTTTTGGAAGCCATTTTGAAATGAGCGCGATGCGATGACATCAGCGGGCGGAACACGTAACGAGGCACAACGAAGCTAACAACATGCACAAGCAAACAACACTAAATACCGATAGTTGGCTTCCCCGGTGTCGAATAGAGCTAGATGTCAGTGACGAGCGAACGACGGGATCGGAAATCGCAAGGGGGCGCAAAACAACATAAGGCACCTTTCAGAACCCCGACATTCGGCGTGGCGCTTTGCCTTTTTGTGCCTTTAAGGGCCGGTTGTATAATATCGAGTAAAACTCCCTGATAACTTAACCATCACCCTTCAGGTTGACAAAAACGAGTATTACAATGAGTTCTCTAGCCGTGGTTAAGTTTACTTCGAGTGGTATTGTTAGGCACAAAAATTACTAGAATTGTCACTATTATTTGGCGATTGTAACCGTGGTAGTTCGCTCACAGAATTTGAATAATTTCTTTGGTCATAAATATTAGGGTTGTTTATTACCTACCTGCTTGTTGGAAATTCCAAGGTTATTTCATATTTGAACCTTGTCTGTTAATGTTGAGTCACACATCTGAAATGATAATAATATAATATGTTTAAACTTTTTGTAGGATTTCGTTAAAAAAATTAAAGAAGTTGTAGAATGTAAGAAAACAGATGCTGTCACCTGGAAGAAGAAAAATGCTGCGTGGGAACAAATTGCTATTGAATTCAACTCAATGAGCGGGACCACGCGTAGAAATACAAAAAATTTAAAATAAAAATATTTAAAATATTTTCAAATATTTTGAAAACATCCTCCATATTTGTTGAATGAGCGTTAATTGCAATAAAAACCAACAAACAACAAGTACAACGGATAATCACGTTTCTACCGCGTTCTCAAATTCGAACAGCTGATCCCTCGATGAGTATTTGCGCATGGGTTACTTCCAACCAACAGTTTAACCACAGGAAATCCATCGGTAACATTTACTAGGACTTTATCCTCTAGTTTTGAGATAAACTGTGTTTGTACAACCGGTCTTTTGACAAATCTGGAAGTAAACCTACAACGTTCAGTTTAACTCGACATTGTACAACCGGCCCTTAGTCTTCAGCTCTTACTAAGCGTTGGTTAATTCAAGTCAACAGAGACAAAATAGCTTTTTTAAATGACCGCAAGCTGCTGTCGGCCTTATAACGAAAGACAGGTAGTTATTAATGGATTTATCTGAGTGGCAATCTAGTTATGTTAAGTTAGGGAATCACTATGTTTCAAATTGAACGCGCCTGTGGTTCGGGCTTTGTAACTAGAAGTCAACAACACATTTGAACTTTCTGAAATTGACAACAATATCTAAAAACAAATTACAACAACGACCTTAGCAAGTTATTCGCGGTGCCTGTGATGCATAAGTTTGGTAATTTATGCTACTGCAGAGAAAGAAGGACTGAATGCAACTGATACGAAATTTCTGATACGAAGGTCCACGGAATACTTCGAGTAGTATTATTTTAAACAAAGGCTAGAATTCTTAACAAGACAACAAAGGCTGCACGACTTCGTTTTCATCATGGCGGGTTTTATGACGTACCTAGCAGACAAAATGGCCGGCTAACGGTAAAAATTGAAATGGCTTTTATCTAGGAGTTTTTAGTATGGAACAAACGCCGGGCAATTTCAGGGACATCATATAGAGCACACTCAACTTTAAAAACAGGAGAACTCATAGTGGAATAAAATCAGATAAAAACAAAGAATTAAGCGTTAGTTGCTACTTGATGCTTCTAACGTTAAATTCTGAATGCCTGTGTAATGGCCTCCTTCTCCTTCTCTTTTTTTTAGTCCACGACAACTTTATCGCGTTGCCAACCTCTGCTGGATGTTGCTAACTTCAGAGCAACTTGTCGGATAGGCAACTCAAAGTTCTTCTATGCATGGTATGGTGTATTTTGGGGATATAATAATAATAATAATAATAATAAGATATATTTCCTTGCCTTTCGGCTTTGAAAAGGATTCCTATTCCCATACAATGCTAAATAACTGAATACTGATTAAATAAAACTATAAAACATAAACATCACCAATAGCTAAATTAATTTCATTTTCCTCCCATCTCTTCCCCCCTTTTCTCTACATTCTTTCTTCTGTCTAAAACTCCTTTCATCCAGCCTAGTCCTTTCCCTTCTTCTCCTATCAGTACTTTCCAATCTTCTCTCTCCTCTCTCAGCTCCTCACATTCTTTCATCATGTGCTCTATTGTTTCTGCTCCTTCTCTGCATAGTCTGCACACTCTCTCATCTCTCTCTTTCCAGTATTTGTTTTCTCTTTCCTCGTTTCCACATCTAAACCTTGCTATTACTTTCTTATCGTTCTTCTCGCTTTCTTTTCTCAGGTATGCCGGCAATTCCTCCGTGATTAGTGACCTATACTTTCCATTATACCTTGACTCATTAATCCTCGTTCTCCTTTCCTGCCTCTGTACGTCTCGGTCCACCTCAACTATCTCTCTTAGTACATTTACTCCATTATTTCTTCGCCTCTCTACCTCCTCCACTGCATACCACTGCATACCTCCACTGCATTGGGGATATCTCAATACCTAATAACATTGGCAAAATTTCGAAAATTAGTTTAACATTGCAAATTTAGAAGGTTCCACGACGCTCTTAAGATCAAAAAAAAAGATAAGAAAGAAGAAAAAAGTTTGATTTGTTAAATCACACATAATATTTGTAAAAATTCAAATTGGTCTTCAATTTTCTGTTAGAAATAATATCAAGTTACTGCGTTTGTTAATCTGTGCATGATGTAACCACAAACTATAACAAACAAACACTATATTTTTGGAAAAATAATAAGTAAATAAAATAATAAGAATAAAAAAAACAAAGAATCTATATTATAATAAAAATGAAATGTTGTGCGTTGGTAAGCGCATCACTTGAGAACGGCTGGACCTGTTTGGCTATTTTTTTACCTACGTGTTCGTACAGTTTACCGAAAGACGTAGCCTCGAGGTGAACTAGTTCTCGAGAGATAAGAATGGAACTTTTGCCGAAGTTTGTATACTATTTTATTCACAATAGGGTCGTCCCCCTCAATTGAATTTGACGAATTCGCCTATAGCATCTCGCAGACTATATAACATGAAGCCCTAAAACGTGTTCTGTTGTTTAATAAAGTTGTTTTGCGAGATAACATAGCGTATCAAAAATAGCAATTTCGGCTCTTTGATTCGTGCGCTTCTCATTAGTCCGCCCATCTAGTAACTTTGAATTTTGTCTGGTGATTTTTTTCCAGTGTTGACGTCACAGAAAGGCACGCGTTTCAAATAATTTTTAAAAATAATGTTTTGTTTTTTTTTACCTACTAAACGCCTGATTTCGAACAAAAAAATAGGGGCGTCATATTTTTTTGGCGAGTTTTTAGAAAAGCCTTTTTTGAAAATTGTGGGACGACCCCATTAGGTATTCGATTTATTAATTAAATCTCACTTTGTAAGCTAAACTATTATTGCAACGTGTAATTTCAGTCAGATGCACATAGTAAGGACTGAAACAATTGATATTATTTGTCAGATAAATGGCAAACAATTTTTTAGAATTTAATACTATTACACAAATTATTAAATCACACTGAGTAATTTGTAAACGTAATTTTGTATCTGTCAACTGTTTACGAGTTGCCCCGAGGCTGCACAACAGCTACGTTACCTTTATTACCAATCATCTTACGTTTAATAATAATTAAAATTCGGGTTAGGTGAGTAATGGAATTGGAGGTCGTGAATTGGTCACTTTCCAACTTCTTTTGAAGTTGGACACTTACCGCGGCTGCTGGTACCAGACTTGCCCTCCAATGCTCGTTAGGGTTAGGGTTTAGAGTGTATTCATTCCGATTACAAGAAATTTTATTAATTGACGTTTATCATTTGACAACCGATGCGTTATTAACGGAATTAGCAAATAACAATAGAACAGAGCGGCGCAGAAAAGATTACATATAAAAAAAATTCAAAGTTAACCAGATGAAAATAACACCTCGTTTTTCAAACAATAAAAAAAAGATACAATTTCAAAAAACATTTCATTATTATTATTCACAAAATATCTATTACTGAAAAAAACTCTCAATCTATATAAAGAGATTCCCTAAACCCGAGAACGACGAAAAAACAAAATTGTAAAAGAATGTTCAAACCCGAGAACAACGATGAAAACTAAAGAGTGAAAGACACTCTCTAAACCCAAGAACCCCAAAGGAAACAAAATTGTAAAAGACATTCCCTGATCCCAGGAAAAGTGGAGGAAACGAAATTATTAAAGACATTCAACAAAACCCGAGAACAACACCGGAAACAAAATTGTGAAAGATACTCCCTAAACCCGAGAACAATGAAGGACACGAAATTGTGAGACACTGAGATACCCTCAAAATAGACACGTAAGGCACAGGAGAACTTTGAGTTGCCTATCCTGCAAGGCGCTCGTTTGGCAACGACCCTGAAGTTGGGCTCTGTAGATTCTATTTGAAGCGCGACACAGAGATGGCGCTAGCACCGGGCGGTAGAGGGCGGTAGAGGACTGAAAGGGGCCTTCTCTTTCGAAAAAGGAAGAGTTTTCATGTTTTTAAAGTTGAGTGTGTTCCATGTTTGTGTAAACTGCATTGTGGAAAATCCACGTTACCAAAAGGACCGGTTGAATTTAAATTAAAAATCGCGTGTGTCGTGCTGCCAGAAGAAAGAACAGGTAACCTTGTTACTCTATATATTTTTCTGTCCGAATCATCGCAAGGAGATGCCATGAAACTGACCTGCGTTTGTTCCAAGTGCATACCAGAAATTCTTAGGTGAAATCATTTGATTTGATTTTACTGTTAGTTCGCCATTTTTCCAACGTCATAAAATCCGCCATGATGGATACGAATCGCCCGCCTTTGTTCCTACACTTTTTATCAAAAATTCTAGACTTTGTTTCATAATATCCAATATGTTGCAATATGGATCTTTTCGTGTGAATCACGTGTATCATGAAATTTCGTACAAACTTCCCTTCTTTCTCTGTAGTAACATGAATTCCCAAAAGTCCCAGGCACCGCGAATAACTTGTTAAAGTCGTTTGGTGTAAATTTGTTTTTAGATATTGTTTGCCAATTTCAAAAAGTTTTTGAAATTTAGTTCCTGTGCCCGAACCACAAACACGTTCAATTAGCAACAAAGTGATTCTCTAACTTAACATAACTTGATTGCAACTCACATAAATCGTTAAATAAGTACCTGTTTTTCTTTATAAGGACGACAGCAGCTTGTGGTAACTTTAAAAGCTATTTTGTCTCTGTTTGCTTCAACCAACACCAAGAACTGAATACTACAGAAGGGAAAAAAGCGGCAAAGCGCCATGCCCAACGTTGTAGTTCTTGTTTGTGTGTTTTTTTATGCTATGTTAATTTTATGTACCGGGAAACCAAATTTCTGTATCTAGTGTTTGCTTTGTGCATGTTGTAGCTTGTAGGTTAGTTGCGCCTCGTTTGGGTTTGCGTCCTAGATATTGTTGCGTCGCCATCGCGCTCGTTTCGTATTTGGGCGTATATATTTCACTGTATCTGCTGGTTAGAAATTCTTGTAAACTTCAAAAGCTCAAGGGTGTGTGATAACCCAACCCCCCTTACAGTACCGCCACTTGAATTGTCAATGACGTCACCAAACGTCAAATTTGAAAATTTGAAACAAACCGCGAACTTTAAAGGTTGGCCAATGATCGTCAGACAATGAAAGAAAAAACAGAACTCTACGATGTGTTATTTTCTTGACAAGACAAGCAATGGCGAGACATTCAAACTTATCCAAAAGAAACAAAACCTAGATTCTTTGGATATATGGCGAGAGCTAATCAAAAGTGGAGCGTAAATTGATAACACAAAAATTATGGTTTTAAATGTTTATTTAGTTTTAGTCGTTTTGTGTTTTTGAGTTTTGTGATCTCGTACTGTGGTTAACAATTTCTAGTGTCTTCGAACTAAGTTGGTACATTAAGTTTCATGTTAACAATAATGATTCAAATAATAAATTACAACTGGCAATTTTCCATGATTTCAAGAGAGTAACAATTTAAGAAAAATAATAAACAATAATACAATTTAACATTCCTGCTGTACATGATGAGTGAGGTTAAGTCAAATTTTATTCCACCCTAAAGCTTTTGCCGTTTACAGGAAATTACAACTGACGGATACAATGAAATATCTACGCCCAAAGCGGCCTCTTCGCACCTAAGAGGAAAAAACAAGAATACTGAAACGCGTGGAGGTAACTAAGTTGAGTGCATGTGAGTCGGAGAGTAATGGACCACATGTAGAGCAGATAGGGAGACTAAAGCGGAGTGAACCAGACAACTATCTGTCAGTGAGGTCAGATTGTAGCGAGTTTACTATCATGGTTGAATAAGCTTGTACATCCAACGGACCAGGAGAAATGAGTATGTTACTGAATTGTCTTAGACATACTTAGTTTCTTGAATTTCTTTAAGGCTTGTTCAAACCAAGTCCAAGTTATCGGCACTTCCCTCGGGGACTAATCGTTTGGTTATTTAGTATTTTAAAGGTTTGTGAAGCAAGTAATTTATTAGTAGCCCGAATCCACGCCGCAAACTCCAACTTAAGTTTAACTCAGAAGTTAACAGTAACTCCACTTCGTCTTACCCGAGTTCGAAAACGACCCCCGTTTGACAAATGACCACAAAGAGCAGGTATTTACGACTGGGACCGTATAAAATCTCGAAAGCAGTATTGCAACAAGAACTACAAAAATGAATGCTATTTGGCCTATCTGTTGATTCGAAACATATATGGACAAACAATCTATTTATATATATATATATATATATATATATATATATATATATACGTTTTCCTATCAAGTCGAGATCCGAACAAAACTTGGACAACCCGAGATCCACCAGAAGGGAAAGGATTTTTCAAGTACATATTGTATAAAAACATTATAAGCGATATCTAGAGTTCAAATAACTAGAGAGGGGAAACTTTTTCACACTTTGAATTTTGTGATAAAGATCGAACAAAACCAGATCCGTCATAAATGCAATACAACCCGAGATCCGACAATGTATAATTAAAGGCGTATAAGATAAGGTGAGGTCCGGCGACGTTGCCATTGTTTTGTTTAGTAAAACAACACGTGGAACGTATTTTTGTTCTTTATGCAAGTTGAATTTCGATGAAAAAATCACAGCACTTTCTTTCTGAGGTTCTATGTACCTTTGAATCTTTTAAAAATACATCTCCACGTCAATAGTATATTTCAAACGAGTGCGCTGTCATGACACTTTTCAGGGGCGAGGGCTGCAATGAGCCCGAGCCCCTAAAAAGTGACAGGACACGAGTATTGAACAGCGTTTTTCCCGCAAAATGAGAAAAAGTTACAAATTTACATCAGATTTTGAGGTTACAAAATACAAAAATAATATTTTAATCTCAAATAATTTGATGTTAAACAGTTTGCCTTGACAGGCCTCAAAATTTTGTCCTGCGACTTTATGTTACCGGAATTATTTACGGGATGCCACATGTGATATAAATAATAATCATTCTAAGACTGTAATAGACGCAATATTTCCTACGAAAACAGAAATAACATACTCAAGAACAGCAGGAACAAAAGGGGATATTGTAAATAATGATTGTAAGAGGCACAAAACTAGATATTTCGTATTTCTGCAGATTCTCAGAGCCCTGATAACCTCTTAAAATCGGAAGAGTTTTTAACTTGGAAAATCTTGTGAAAGAAACTCGTAGGCGCATTTGTAATAAATAAATTGGCTACGAATTTGCAATTGACATTGTAAGCTACTGCAAATATCCCAGTTCCACTATAAATAATATTTGAATAAATACACGTCTTTAAAATAAATAAATAAATAATAATCCAAATTTCAGCCAAACGCTTCAGTTCCGAATTTTTATTTCTTTTACTCTTTTGATGGTTAAGGACTTTTGGTTAAAATTTCAATGATATTTTACACACAAACTATTTTGAGTTACAGTAAATTGTCTATAAAGCGCTTGTTTGTATTATTTTTTTGTACGAACAAAAGTTTAACCTGATTTCAACAGAAATAAGCGGAGGAGAATTATTAAACGCATATTCTATTAATTTGAGAATTTGAAGTATTGTTAGAGACATTGAAAACGACCTTGAATTTTAATTGAGTAATAACATGTTAAAATCTCTTAAAGTATTTTAACACGTTTTTTTTTTTAATTCCAAAGGGGGGTAACGGGGTGGGGGGTGGAAAATCTCTGGATCCACTGAACTGATTGCAATGAAACTTTGTATACTTACTTTTACCACTTAGGCGCTCGATAAGAAACGGTTTTTCAAAATTACATTCCAATGGGGGGTAACTCCGTGGTGGTGGTGGTGGGGGTTAATGTCTGGATCCACTGAACCGATTGCAATGCAATTTTGCACACTTATTTATTTCACCACATAAGCGCTCACTAAGAAACGGTTTTTCAAAATTCATTCCAGAGGGGGATAACGGCGTGAGGGGGGTTAAGCTTTGGATCCCCTCAAACGATTGCAATGAAATTTTTCACACTTAGTTATTTTACCACGTAGGCGCTCATTAAGAAGTGGTTTTTCAAAATTCCACTCTTAAGGGGGATTATGAGGTGAGGGGGTTAATCTCTAGATCTATTGAACCGATTGCAATAAAATTTTACACACTTACTTATTTTACCACGAACGCGCTCACTAAGAAGTGGATTTTTAAAATTCCACTCCTAAGGGCGATTACGAGGTGAGGGGGTTAATCTCTAGATCTATTGAACCGATTGCAATAAAATTTTACACACTTACTTAGTTTACCACGTAGGCGTTCAATAAGAAGTGGTTTTTCAAAATTCCATTCCTAAGGGGCATAACGAGGTCGGGGGGTTAATTTCTAAATCTACTGAACCCATTGCAATGAAATTTTACACACTTACTCAGTTTACCACGTAGGCGTTCACTAAGAAGTAGTTTTTAAAAATTTCATTCCTAAGGGGGATTAACGGGGTGAGGGGTTAATCTCTAAATCTACTGAACCGATTGCAATGAACACTTACTTATTTTACGATGTAGGCGCTCACTAAGAAATGGTCTTTCAATATTATTAAAATACTAAATAATAAAAAAAATTACCGTGCGAAGCCGCGACTGGTCATCTAGTAGGCGTTATAAAACAACGATATATTTAAACCTAAAAACCTATAAACCTCAGTTTTAAATTTTTAACAGTTTTGTTTTTGAGATCTTGTGTAAATTTGAACAGTACCTGACTTAAAAAGTAACTTAATAAAGGACCTGACCTGACCTGACCTGACCTTACCTGACCTGACCTGACCTGACTTGACCTGACCTGACCTGACCTGACCTGACCTGACCTGACCCGACCCGACCCGACCCGACCTGACCTGACCCGACCTGACCTGACATAAAAAGGAACTTGATAAAGAAGCCTTTACCATAAATTGGATACAAAATTTGAACGTCTCGAAATTACACCATATTTTATTTATTTAGGTCCTCTAATGAGCTGTTTGACATTTCCAAACCAAATATTTTCTAATTTTTACCGACTTCAAAAAAGGAGGAAGTTCTATGTTCGGCTTTATGTATGTTTTTTTTCCTTTTATGTGTGTTCACCGATCTCTTGGTCAATTGTAGATCTATTTTGAATATTTGAAAGGGTCGAGATGATCCCATTGTCACCAAGTCAGGAGCTGATGAGGAGATCTCATGGAAATCTAGGGAAATCCTCAAATTTTTCCTTTGTTTAATGTATGTTCATCGATTTTTTCGTTAATTGTTTACCGTTTTTTTTGTTCTTTTTGAAATTGAAACTTTCTTTAGCGCTGTAGCGAGTCCGAAAAACTGAAACGGAAATCAAAGTGAAACACTTTAGTAGTGATAGTGGGGACGCGTGTGAATGAAACGACTAGGGTAGTAGGTTTCTGTCTCAAGGGTCCCGCTGTCCTGGGTCTCCTCAAGTTTTACTAGAACCCAAACTGAAATTTTCTCCCCACGACGTTTTCACATCAAAATCTACGGCGCGCACTGCGCCTTTACGTATTTTTTTTAACTATTGATTTTTGGCCTCGTTTTATATATTTTCGAACCCCAGAAATTGATTTACGTTGTCTATTTTTCTTTATCTTTCTTCGTTTACGAAATACCACCTTGAAAACAATGAAATTTTCGTGAAAAAGTAAGTAACAATTTTCTCTTTAGAACTTTAGAACAAAATATTGAAATTCGTCGGTCTCACACGACCATTTGGCAAGATGAAATTTCGAAATTTTGAAAGCCAAAAAAATATTTTGACGTGAACTTTATTTGTAACTGTGCCTGTGTTTGTGCAATATCCACTGTAGATCTGAACCACAAATAAATCAAATCAAATCAAGACGTCTATTCGCTCGCCAAATACAGTGATAACCCGTCAAACTTTCTTGCGTTACAAATATCGTCAGATTTTAATCGCTAATAACTACGACATTATTTAATAATTCGTTAACAACGGTTTAGCCCACAACGGGTAGGGCATGTCTGTACGTATATCTGTCGTGCTGATTTTTTTTTTACGTCATCTGTAGATAAATTAGTGTAGCGTGAAAATGTGTTTAGCTAGGAGGTTAATTCAGGTGTCATTGTAAAGAGCTTGCGAAGCTTTACTAGGATCCAAAGTGAGAATTTGTCCCCGGCGACGTTTTCACGACAAAATGTACGGCGCGGACCCCAACTGCGGCTTTACGTATTTTTTATTGTTTCAGATAAATAGCTTCCATTTATGTGTCAATAATAATAAAATTCTTACAATAATTACCTAACAATTTCGTCTTTAAATTAGGTAGTTGCTAAACAGTCAATTTTTTGTGCATACGGTTGTATTTTTTCTAAACTGGTAATAATAATTATGTCATAATTTTATTCTGCAAAATATATATTAGTGTTATTCGATGAGTGAATATTCCAGTTCAGCGCTTTGTATTGTGATTTAATTCTACTTAATCTTTGTTCGGCTACCAGTCGACGTTGCCATGTCTACTGGATCTCATTTTGTGCATAATATATAAACTCCGTGTATACTACTGCAGCGCCCTCTGCAGCAGACGTTTACTAACTAAATTTGTATAAAAATTCATAAAAATGGTCAAGATGAGATCCGGGCTAAAATTGGCAGAAACATTGTTTACACTGTTTTAAACGTTTTGGGCACGATATACACGTAGAAACAAGTTGAGGTCCGCTTCGGATCTCGCCTTGCTAAAACGGAGCCCGGCTTGTATACAAAATCTCACAAAATGATCTCGACTTGTACAAAAACATATATATATATATATATATATATATATATATATATATATAAAAATGTTGTGTTGGTTTGTGTATGAGTCAAAAACTCGAAAAGTTCTGCACCGATTGAGCTCAAATTTTGACACAATATACAAACCGCTTTAAGGATGGTTCTTATCTATATCTCGCGTCATTAACATACCCACGACTTTGAGATAACAGCTTTTTTAACGGTCAGCTGTGTATCAATGACAGCTGCTGTCACAAGTGACAAGAAACATTAGATGTGAAATTCCATAAAATAATGCCTCGCAAAATAACAAATTTGAGTCGTCGCACTCGCCACACAGAAGAATCGTGAAGACGGCTTTTGAATATGATTGAGGAAGAACAGGCATCCGTACGAAAGAGGAACAGACGAAGCACCATCCAGATGCGGAACGCGGAACCAGCAGAAAGACAAGCAGCCAGGCTTCAGGATGCAAGATTGTGAGCACAGCAGTCGCGTTCTGCAGCAACAGATTTGGTTCGTTTTCAACGGAATGAACGCGAGAGGGTGAGGGTAGCTGAAACACGTACCCAAAGAACAGCAGATCTGAATCTGCAATTAAATCGTTTTGCATTGATTATAGTTCAAGTCGCCATGTTGTCATTGGCCAGATGAGTCATGTCTGTACCTACTGCCAGGCTCTAAAGTTCAATAATGAAACGAAAGGGATGTTGCTTCAATTGCTTCAACTTGAAGCACCACCAGACCCATTTAAAACTTGCTGGATCTACCGCTGAATCGAAGAATTTCCTATCGAACATCAGGAAATGCAACTCTTGCTTCCAAATGATTTCCATTTGGTGCGGAAATTGTGACTGCCGAAAGTTCTTCACCGATTGCTTTGAAATTTTGACATAATGTTGCATGACTGCGTGGTTTTATACATTTACCTATATGAACGGGAACGGAAGCGTGAACGGGAAAGAGTAATTCCTATATGAAAACGAATACTTCATGAGCGAAGCCATGACGGGCCAACTAGTAAAAAAATAAAATATACAGTAACGCAACGTTTGATTTGGAAGCCATTTTAAAACCATCGCGATGAGAGGGCATCAGCGGGCGCAACACGTAACGAGGCGTAACAAAAACCTACCAACATGCACAAACAAACTACACTCAAAACCGATCTTTGGGTGTCGAATATCGCTAGACGTCAGTCATGTCAGTTACAATCGAACGATGGGGTCGGAAATCGCAAGGGGGCGCAAAACATAACGTTAAGGCACTTTTTCAGAACTCCTGACATTTGGCGTGGCTCTTTCCGCTTTTTGCCCTTTATTCATCAGTTCTTGCTCAGTGTTGGTTAATTCAAGTCAACACAGACAAAATAGCTTTACTATGACCGCAAACTGCTGTCGACCTCATTACCGAAAGACAGGTAGTTATTAAAGGATTTATCTGAGTGGCAATCTAGTTATGTTAAGTTAGGGAATCACTTTGTTTCGAATTGAACGCGCGGGCCCTGTAACTAGAAGTCAACACCACATTTGAACTTTCTATAATTGACAACAATATCTAAAAACAAATTACAACAACGACTTTAGCAAGTTACTCGCGGCACCTGTGACTCACAAGTTTGGTAATTTATGCTACTGTAGAGAACAGATGGGCTGAATGCAACTGATACAAAATTAATGGGTTCACGGAATGCTTCGAGTAGCAATAGTGAACATTAGACAAAATGGCCGAATAACGGTAAAATATGAAATGGCTTTTCTCTAGGATTTTGTGGTATGCACGTGAAACAAACGCCGGTCAATTTCATGGCATCATCAGCCCTTAAAGAATATAAAAAAATAATTCTTTATATTATTAAAGGGCTGATGATGACAGAAGTGTTCTGCCGAAACATGTTCCATTAGTAATTTTACAGTTATTAAAGTTTGTGGAGTTCGACTTAGATATATTGAGATATCTCGATTCAAAATTAATACCATCCAAGAGAGCTGCAACCCGTTCACCGCCAAAGTATGGCAAATACCCCGGCAGCCTAGCCTTTAACGACCGTTACCGCCCGAGATGGATACGCTAGAGGGAGCTGGCGGAAGTTTCGGTGGGAACCAGGAACCACGCTTGAAAGGGCGGCAATGGGTGCTCTGCTTCCGTTGGAGTTACACCACGTTATTTTGTTCGCTAAATTCGCCATTTTGTTAAAGCATAGTTATATCTCCAAAGTTGAGCTTCCTTTTGTTTTAAAAAGTTGTACGCGTTCGTTCGACTCCGAAGGGGAGATCCATCTCACACAGGTTCCAGCTTTTGTTTAGTTCGAGTCAGTTAAATTTCCACCGTCGCGTCCCCAAGCCAAGTGAGGTGATTGTATTCCTGGAAATAAGGTAACCATTTGCTCTATATTTTTCTTCCGACTCGCCGTCCGGAGAGGCCAGGGAATTGACCGACTTTTATTCCATGTGCATATCGGAAATCTTTAGGTAAAACTATCTCAAATTTTACCGTTAGCCCGCCATTTTGGACGCTAGGACGTCATAAAACTCGTCATCTTGAAAATGTCGTCGTTCCTACTTTGCACCTACATGTCTTGTAAAGAATGCTAGTCTTTGTTTAAAATAATGTTCACTATTGCTACTGGAAGTATTCCGTGAGCCCCTGAATTTCGTATCAGTTGCCTTCAGCCCTTCTTTTCTTTGCAGTAGCATAAATTACCAAGCTGATGAGTCACAGGCACCCCAAATAACTTGCTAAAATCGTTGTTGTAATTTGTTTTTAGTTATTGTTGTCAATTTCACAAAGTTGAGATGTGTTGTTGATTTCTAGTTACCGAGCCCGAACCACAGGCGCGTTCAGTTTGAAACAAAGTGATTCTCATAACTAGACTAACAGAACTAGATTGCCACTCAGATAAATCCTTTAATAACTACCTTTCGCTATGAGGCCGACAGGAGCTTACGGATGTTACAAAGCTATTTTGGTTTCTGTTGACTTAAATTAACCAACGCTCCGTAAGACCTGAAGACAAAAGGTAAAAGCTGGCCAAACGTCACACCTGAATGTCGGGGTTCTGAACGGTGCCTTATCGTTGTTTTGCGGCCCCTTGCGATTTCTTGTCGTTCGCTGTTAACTGACATCTAGCGCTTATTCGACACCGTGGAAGCCAAAGATCGGTTTTTAGTGTAGTTGGTGCATGTTTGTAATGTTTGTAGTTACGTTGCGCCCCGTTACGTGTTGCGCCCGCTGATGTCATCGCATTCTATCCGTGTCAAAATGGCTTCCAAACCAAACGTTGCGTTACTGTATATTTTATTTTTATATTGTGTGTCCGTACATGTTTCGAATCAACAGACCGACCAAATAGCATACATTGTTGTAGTTGTTGTTGCAATACTGCTGTCGACATTTTATACGGTCCCAGTCGTGAATACCTGCTCTCTGGGGTCATTTGTCAAACAGGGGTTGGTTTCAAACTTGCTTGACAGGTCCTCCTGGGGATTGCAGGGTAAAGCAAAGTGGAATCACTGTTAACTTCTGAGTGAAACTTACGTTGGAGTTTGCGGTATGGATTCGGGCTACTAAACAAATTGCTTGCTTCATAAATGGTCCCCGAGGGAAGTGCCGCTAACTTGGACTGGGTTTGGACAAGCCTAAGAAAGACCAACATAACTATGTCTTTCTCCTAGTCCGTTGGATGTGCAAGTTTTGCCCCCATGATAGTAAACTCTCTATAATCTGGCCTCACTGACAGACAATTGTCTTGTTCGCAATTCCTGTAACCTACAAAAGCTCAAGGGTGGAATGTATTTGGCTGATCTAACCTCACTCCTCATGTACCGCAGGATGGTTAAATTGTATTATTGTTTATTCTTTTCCTTAAATTGTTACTCTGTTTGAAGTCATGTAAAATTGTCCGTTGTTATTTATTATTTGGAATCATTATTGTTAACATTATGAAATCGCATGTGTACCAACTTAATTCGAAGACACCAGAAACTGTTAACCACAGTACGCAATCACTAAACTCAAGACACTTCAAGTTGTTCAAACTGAATAAACATTTAAAACCATAATTTTTGTGTTATTAATTTACACTCCACTCCTGATTAGCTCTCGCCATGTATCCAAAGAATTTGGGGTTTGTTTTGTTGGGTAAGTTTGAATGCCCCGCCATTACTTGTCTTGTCGAAAAAAATAACACAACGTAAGGTTCTGCTTTTTCTTTCATTGTCTGCCGATCACTGGCCAACCTTTTCAATGTCGCGGTTTGTTTCAAATTTTCAAATATGACGTTTGTTGACGTCATTAACATTTCATTTCATGTTCAAATTCAAAATGTGGCGGTAATGTAAAGGGGGTTATCACAATATTTAAATTTTAATTTAAATTTACTCCACCTGGATTTAAGAACATTCTTCTGGTTTAAAGAATTAAGCGTTAGTTATGACTTGATGCTTCTAACGTTAAAAGTGGAATGAATCTGTGTAATGGCCGCCGGTCCTCCTTCCACCACCTAGCATGGATACCAACCATCTCTTTAGTCAGACCAACTTCATCGTGTTACAAACCTCTGTTGGATGTTATTAACTTCAGAGCAACTTGCCGGATAGGCAACTCGAAGTCTTAGGTAGGTCCCGCTTTTTCTTTCATTGTCTGTCGATCACTAGCCAACCTTCTAAAGTTCGCGGTTTGTTTCAAGTTTTCAAATTTGATGTTTGTTGACGTCATGTCAATTCATTTCATGTTCAAATTCAAAAAGTGGCGGTGATATAAGGGTTCGTTATCACAACACTCTTTAAACCGAAGAACAATCGAGGATAAGAAATAGTTAAAGACACTCCCTAAACCCGAGAAAAATGAAGGAAACGAAATATGTAGTTTAATATACTCTCTAAACCCGAGAACAACAAAGCAAACGAAATTGTGAGACACTCATCGCTAAACCGAGAAAAATGGAAGAAACTAAAGTGCCAAACCAGCCCCAGGTCGGGTAAGCAATCCGAATTTCTCCTTTGTGAACAGCTTCCGTACTTCAGCAGCGAATTATAACATTGTGAAATTTAAGATTTCTCAACACTTTCTAAAGCCCGAGGGAAACGAAGGAGACGAAGCAGTTAAGGACCCTAAATCTGAGAACAACAAAGAAAACGAAATAGTTCCACTTAGACATTTCCTGAGTTCGATTAAAGCAGAATTTCAAAAGCAAATAAATAACCTCACTCATATTATCGAATTGTATTAATGCATGTTATTTTCTGGAGAACTAAATTGTCAACCCGATGAAATTACTGCAAATTGTGAGATGGAATTTCTTGGCTGTAAATTGTTATTAAATTGTCAAACCGTTGCCAACCAAAAGACAAAGTCACTAGAACTTGTTATTCACAGTACACAATCGCAAGAATCAAATCAACAAAATTGTTAAAGCCAATAAACATTG
Organism: Diaperis boleti; assembly: GCA_963583935.1. Lineage (NCBI taxonomy): Eukaryota > Metazoa > Arthropoda > Insecta > Coleoptera > Tenebrionidae > Diaperis > Diaperis boleti. The sequence goes on along the minus strand of OY757246.1, from coordinate 19,567,912 downwards.
AAAACCATAATTTTGTGTTATCCATCCATTTCAGGAGCCTTCTGCCTCCTCCTGTGCTTTGCCTTTGTCTTGGGTAGGCTCAAATTTTCCTCGACTGCTTTGTCTTCTCAAAAAAAAAAACACACAATTTGCATTACATTTCAAGTTCAAAAAGTGGCGGGAAAGTACGGGATGGGTTCTCACAACGATAAGCACTACTTTTCAAAACGAATACACGATTGGTTAGCGACAGGTTTTACGTCTTGTCTAAAGACCAGGCAGTAAGGATCAATTTCAGTTTCATTTCACAGCCTTTTACTGCCTGGTCTTTAGTTAAGACGTTTCCATAGCAACCGGCACTTGTGACTAATCGCAAATCAACATGAAATCGGGCCCCGTTTAGGGGAATGAAACATTCCTTCTTTTTTTTCACTGGTGTGAACCAGATGAACCTTGCACTCGGCAGTCCTCCACTGAGGACTATATTCAATGAGACTATCAATATGTTTCAATTAAAAATAATTTACTTATTTAATTTCTTGAAAAGCTGGTTTGCTTACATTAAAAGATAATTTATTAAAGGTGTAATAATTATGCATTGTGAAGACTGCCACTTTCTCAATTTTTTTTTTCCGTTAAATTAAGATAAAAAATGTTAACTCCTATAAGATCATTACACGCCAAAATAGATAAAAATAACAAATTATCATAAAAGAACCCACATTTTTACCGCGCTAAAATTTAAAAATGACATTTTGCTGTTATCTATTACCGGCCGGTTCTGTCAAACATGGACACTAATTTATTCGTTTACCATTAAGTTATTAAATACAATTTTGGGTAAAAGTTTTATAATTTGCAAATTGAACCCAAAATGGCTAGCATAGGTGCGGAAGTTGGTCAGAAAATGCGAGTAAGTAGCATAATTAAAGAACTGTAAATGTGTTAGGTTATGTTTTGATTTACATAATAAACTAATATTCTTCATTGCAGTCTGCAATTAAAGCAAAGTTACTAGAATTGAACTGTTATGTCGGTAAGTTTTAAGTCGATAGAGTCAATGAATGTTAATTAAATATTGGGGTCATTGTAGATGATGAACTGCCAGACTATGTGATGGTAATGGTGGCTAATAAAAGAACCAAATCACAGATGAAGGAAGATTTGCAGCTCTTCTTATCGACCAAAACAAGCACGTTTGTTGACTGGTTACATATCGTTTTAAAAAAACTGAAAGAAGTCACAGTCACTAATCCTGGTGAGTCTCAATCTAACGAAGTGACTATTACTAGTACCATCTCAAACCTTGTTCCAGATGTGTATAAAAAGACTGCCAAAAGAAAACCTGAGGATATCGTTGATGTCAATGTGAAAAAAGAAAAGAAGGAGAAGAAAATTGATAAGAAAATCAAAAAGGAATCTACTGACAAAAGTCCAGCTAGTGAAGAATCAGTTTTTAAATCTTTGACAGATGATTTACCCATAAGTGCTAACAGACTCTCTGAGCAAAGAAAAATCATTATAATGAAAGAGAACAGAAGTAATAATAACTCAACAGAACAAGTAATTCAAGATAACTTTGATATTCCTCTGCTGTCTGAAGTCAACTTTTCTACGGAAGAAGAGCTGGAAGATATTGAAAAGAAAATTAAGAGTGTCAAAAGTAGGCTGGGATTACTTGTGGAAAGTGATGAAGATGATTGTATAAATCTTAAACCTGAGCCTGGTATAAATTTAAAAATTGTTTCTAAGATTGCAGTATTAAGTGCTGGTTGTCTTTCAGATGAATTGTTGGCCCCTGACTTGGATAACAAAAATAAACCAGAGCTAACCAAAACTGCCCCTGAAAGTGCTCCTAGTGTACAGAAAAAATCTGAACACACTAGAATCACTTTTACTTCTGATGAGACACAAGCTTCCAACAAACGCAAGTCTGTTTTGGACAGGCTGGGAAAACGACATCTTGATGAAAATAATGATGTGTCACAAAGGAAAAGAACTAGAATCAACTTGTCAGAATTCAAGGATGATGATAACTCAAGGAATAATAGTAGAGATGGAAACAAAGAATATCAATCTAGAAATAGTTTGAAAAGTAAAAGAGATAATGAAAGAACAAAAGAAGTAAATTTTACATAGTTTTAAAGGTTGTAATTACATTTTAATTTTCAGGGTAGTATATTAAACAGACTTGGAGTTATGTCGAAAGTTTCTGTCCCAATGAAACCCCCTGAGGAGCCTGAAGAGCCCTTTAAAAATCGTGAAGTCCCCAGTATGGTGAAGATCAAACCCAGGGTAATTCCACCAGATGTCCCACAACCCAATAAAAATCTGCTTCTCAAAGCAATGGCAGAAGCACAAAAAAGTATAGCTCAGACCCCAGCTGTTGGTCACAATTTAAAAGTAATGATCTTATATATGTATATCTAATTATAACGCTGTTTTTCAGCCTGATGCCCTGTATACCAAGAAATACAAAGACAAATTGAAGGAGGAGCAGCTAGCAGGGAAAAAGTTGCCCCAATCTGAGAAAAACAAAATTAAGAAAATTATAGCTCCTCTACAAGATGATTCAGATGATCAGTCAGAATATGTTCCAGCTTCGTTGAAGAAACCACAAACTCCCCCTAAGTACATCCCAAGCACTAAGACCCCTGAAAAAACAGAAGAGTCCCATTCTGAAAACGGTAAACTGAAACAGAAATTTATAGTCACCCTTGATGGCATTGAAAAAACCAAATACAAAGACCTAGCAGACGAAAATACTAAACCGTCGATAAAATCACGACTAGATAAAAAGCGATCACCATCCCCTATAGTTTTTGATAAAGTTGGAACAGTAATAAAAAATAAACCAAATATCCCAGATAAACTACCTATTGTTCACGCATCACCTTCTGTTAAAAACAAAGAAAGATGTAAATACTGGCCCTCCTGTCGTCAAGGCGAAAAGTGCGAGTTCTTGCATCCAAACACCAACTGTGAAAAGTTTCCCCACTGCAAATTCGGAGATAAATGTTTGTACATCCATCCATCATGCAAATTTGGCAGTTCCTGTACTAGAAGAGACTGTGTTTATAGCCATTCTCCTACTTCAAAAACTATAGGTGAGTAAATCACGCATTAAAAATACAGCAATAACTTTTTATATGTTGTAGGATCGAGAATAACACCAAGTCCGGTAAAAATTGCAGCCTCCCTCCAAATATGTAAATTTTTCCCGAATTGCACCAACATCAACTGTACATTTTATCATCCAAAGCCTTGCAAATTTGGCAAATACTGCAAAAACCAAGGAGAATGCAACTTTTCCCACACATTTGTTCCTAATAAAAGCAGCTTAACATGGCGGTCAAAATAATGTCCTGACTTTTAAGATACTGTACATAAAGATTGTTTATAGATATAACCACTAATAGGACTCCAGAAGTCACCATTTTCATATTATTCTCTTGTGTGAGTAGATATGTATGTACAATATACACGCTTTTTCACTAGAAATAATGAGCCTAACTAAATCGAAAACGCAGCCCAAAATACAGGTGTCGTCCATAAGGTATTTTGGGTTGCGTTTTCATTCAGTTAGGCTCGTCTTTTCTCGTGAAATACCCGGTACAAGGTAGAACAACAGAAATGATGAATAAATTATATTATGTAATTTATTTATTTGGTGTCTTGTTCATTTGCAACCTTGTGTAGCAATTTCGTTTTTAGAACTTCTAGTTGGGCCGTATTTCCATTAATGGCCGCCGCTTCCCTGGTCTCATTTAGGGTTTTTGCAGTTTCCATAGACTTTTTCATAAGGGCTTCACGTTTAAAGGTATGGGATCTCCTAAAAACAATTTCTCATTAGGGGTATGAACACCATAAAATTAAGTAATACATAATAAGTAACCATTGTGTACCCATTCCTATCAAGCAAAAAATCAAACAGAAAAATAAAATAACTTCATTAGGCAATCTAGGAACTCCATCTATTCCATAATATGGCTGATTTCTATAGAATTCATCTCTTGCTCTATTTCTATTAGGCCAGAAGTGTGGATCATCATAAGGACTGAAAAAATAATTCATAACTGTCAACTGTGGTGTAAATCCCCTCACTTTCGTCTTTTCTGTCTGTAATAGTGCTCATATTCAGTATGATAATGTCTTTGGTTCTGCACATGAGGATACTTCTCTACAACTGCCAAACCTAAGTCATAATCTCTTCGACTTTCAGGCTTACCCAGTACTTTATAGGCTTCATTAATCTGTTGAAACCTTGCATGTGATTGCTTATTTTTATTCACATCTGGATGATGCTAAACAAGTGTTATTGAACGAATAATTTGGAACTTCCTAAACTTACCTCTTTAGAGAGTTTAATAAAAGCATTCTTTATGTCTTTGGTGCTGCAGTTTCGGGATAAATCCAGCACGTCATAATGCGTCTTGTAAAATCTGTGGACAACGTCCAAAAATAAAAGAAAATTATTTAGAGAACGACTTACATAACTTATCATTTTCTATATTTTAAATAACATACCTACACAGAGTGAGCAAAGTACTCGCTTTAGGGCCTACTACTGGTACCTCACTGCAAATTTTGCATAACATCATTCAGAATTTACGATTAAGTTACATCTTTCAAGTAAATATTTTGAATCTAATGCGTTGGCATATCTAAACGTCAAAAACAGCTGAGAGGCATCCAGTCAAGGTCATATATAGAGGCGGTAAATTTTAATTCAATATTGAGAAACCAAAATGGGTATTAGGCAAGTCATTATTCTGTGATTCTACAAAAAAGTTCATAAAGTCGATTGGACATATTCGGACGAGAATTTTCTAAATTCTGGATCTGTTAAATAGCAAAAATTACCTATTCTGATTTGGCAACTGAATGTTGTGGTTCCTATCTAATCAATCAAATCGGAATTATTTACCAAATTGCTAATAAATAAGCAACATCGTTGTAATAATGCCTGATCCACAGTGAAAAAAAAAATCAATTGGTTTTCACACGAGGTGAATACTGAAAATGAAATATCAGCCATGTTTATGATGACTATCAGTTACGTAACCTCTACCGTTTTGTGTTAAAATTGTGAATGATTTTGGAAATTTCTACAGCACACAAATAGTTGTCACATTTGAATTTATTATTTACATTCCTTTATATTCGGAAGAACCGAGGTCCTGATCAATGGGGTCGTTTCACAATTTTCAAAAATCGCTTTTCTAGGAACTATACGAAAAAATATTACACCCTTTCTGATGAGTCTAAGCTCTTCCCGCCAACAATTTGAAATTAAACGTCACATGAAATGTCAATGACGTCACCAAACCTCAAATTTGAAAGTTTGAAACAAACCGCGTTGGTTGACCAGTGAATCGTGATCCTCTAGAAACAAATACAGAACTGAGAACGAGAAGACAGAAGATACAGAAGACCGGACCTACGTTTTGTTCTTTTTTGACAAGACAACAGTGGCGGGAAATTCAAATCACACCTAACTGCCTAGACATTGAACCAGGTTCTTTGCACGCAAGGTGCACAGCGTTGGAGGCGGAGCGTAGATTAACAACGCAAATTACGGATTTATCAGTATATTGTATATATGGTCGAACTTTTGATTTATAATAGGCCCTTTGGACTAGAAGAAAATTTATTAGTACTCATGCGCGGCGGGAATAAGCCACACCCAAAATGGTTCAAATCTAGTGATTTCTCCCACGCCAGCATTAAATTCTGAAAATGGAAATTCCCTAACAATAACAGCCCGACTGGCATGTTTTAACCTAAAAATCTGTAGGACAAAAAGTGGTGTTTAGTGGTTATAAAAAATGCCTAAATGTGCCGTTCCTTTATGTCCGAATTCGAAAAAATATTGTCCCACTGTTTTCAATTCCAAGAAATTCCAAGTCCTGATGAAAACCAATTTTTTTCGTTTTTGTAGCAAACATAAAAGAGCCTCAAACTAACGCAATAATACGTGGAGCTGACAATCATAATGAACAACTGTGACAAGTGGCAACAATATTTTCTGACGTCGTTGAAGTCAACTGGTCAACCATCACTACCACAGTACTACCAACACAATATCAAGGTCGCTGAAAACACCAGCCTTTGCGCATGAGCACTATAACATTTTTTTTAATGCAAAGGGTGCATTGACTTTTTGAACATTTATCTAATAACAATTTGGATAATTTTTAACTCATTTAACAATTATAATTGTAGCTGATTTCATAACTCTTAACAATAATTTGGTTCATTACTGCAATAACAATAAAATTATAATTGAATAATTCATGACAAACGTTAATTGGAACTATTGCATCTGCCGAGAAAGTTCCCAAAATTGCAAATGTAGAAAAGTAAAGTGTTTACAACATCCCATACCCATCTTTGAACAAATCCATCAGTAAAGTTACAGTATACATAACATAATCATTAACCAGAAGAATGTTCTTAAATCCAGGTGGAGTAAATTTAAATTAAAAATTTAAATATATCTAAGTCGAACTCCACAAACTTTAATGAGCGTAAAATTACAAATGGAACATGTTTCGGCAGAACACTTCTGCCATCATCAGCCCAAATTTAACAAGAGATTAATGATACAATTGATGAATTACAAGAGGGGTTCTTACCTAAAGAATATAAAAAATTATGATGTTGACGTAATTTTGAATTAAATTTGAGGTTTTCAAAGGGTTACATGGTTTTTAGAAGATTTTGTAAAAACAACATTTTATAAAATGTAAAAATTAAAAATGGATTAAAGAGAATCTGGTAAGTTTGTTTGAATGGTGAAAAATTAAAATAGTGAATTAATAATGGGATTATTGGAGTTATTCTGTTCATTTAAACAAGATCTGTTTTCCAGTTTCAAGGCTTTCCTTATTTCCAAAGTCTCAAAAAAATCTAATTTCCGGCCTTTATTTAATTTAATTTAGACAACAGTGGCGGGAAATTCAAACCTACCAGATATCAAACCAGGTTTTTTGAATGCAGGTGCGCAGCGTTGGAGGCAGAGCGTAGAGTAACAACACAAAATTAGGGATTTTTCAATGTTTTTGCTTTTTAAAATTTTATGATTAGACCCTTAAATTTATGCTTAAATTTGATCGACCATTTTGCTTATAACAATTTCGATAACTTTAACCCATTTTACATTTGTGTATTTTAAATAATTCATGACAAACATTAATTTGAACTCATTGATATCTCACAAAAGAGTTCTCAAAACTACAAGTGAACGATGTGAAGTTATTACAATATCCCATACCCATATATCAATCATTAAAAATTACGGTTTTAATTGGGAGCAATTAGTATTTACTTTCTTTCGATAAATTCAACTAAAAGGACAAATCGAAACCTACGATAAAAGGTCTTCTTTCATTTTATACATTAATGAAAACACGTTTATGAGAATAAATTACAGTTTGAACGGTTTCCTGAATGGCAATAAATTTGAAACATTTGTGAAGAGAGTTGAGGAGTTGAACAATGCTGGTATTCGGTACAAGTAAGTACGATCCCACACTGTCCGCATCATCGAAAAGCACCGAATAGCCCTGCTCGTAGGATGTATAAGGCTACTACACTACCTTAAGAGTGACGAGTACAGGAACAGAATACTCACACCTCAAATTAAAAATAGAGAAGTACATGTATACGAAAAATATATAATAACATATCATGTTTGATTCAGCTGTTTCGGTTTAAATTTCATCGGATAAACAAATGAGGAAAAGATAGGTATTGAGGATTTGAATACCAGCCTATGAATTTTTAATCTTATACAAAAAATAATTTAACTATAAATCATCGAAATTCCCCGTTGAAATCAAATTTGGATCGCGAATATTAAATAAGAAAGTAAATTTAGACGCCATTTAAGAACCTCCTTTCGACCCTTATGACAAAGAAAAAAACAACGCGTCCCCTTACTGCACACGCCGGCGCAGCCATCTTGACCGTTATGACAAAAGAAAAAAAACGCGTCCCCTTACTACCTACGCCGGCGCATCCATCTTGACCGTTATAATTACAAAATTTGAAATTCGAAAGATGAATACTGATGAAATTCCATCGACTGGTGAATAATATAAGTTAAAAGTTTACCTTTGTTATCCGGAACAGAATCTGGCACGCGACACGAATTTCTCCCTAATTTTCCGATCAACAAACAACTAACTGGATTAACAAATTATAACAACAACACAACACTAACACAAACAAATTAACAATTATACAAAACTGTGAGAAACTTAATAATTAGAAGAAAAACTGTACTGATATAACAAAAATACTTTTGTGAAGAAACAAAGAAAAACTCACAAACGTCCGACTCAAACACCGTTTTAAATAAAAGTGTCCCATCCCCCAACATCTCCACGAAAAAAACACTGTTGCTGTGCCGGGCTGTACGTAGGCAACCCATTTAACTAGGGTGCGTAGGACCTTTACATAAAATTTTGAAAAACAACCCAAATCAAACAAAGACACACATTTTTAAAGCGCACCACTGCACACTCCTCGCTCCACCCCCTGGTCACCGCCCTAACAAGAGGCGCGCAACCCACATAGAGGGGTACAGTGTGGTGCCGTGTTTCACATAAAATCAAAAACAATAAACAACTACACACATTGATTTATACACAAATAATAAAGATAATTATTTTAGAATTTTTCTTGAATACCAGTCTATAAAAAAAATTATCGTTAAAAAAAGAAAGACTTCAAACTATAACTCATTGAACTACCGTTTAAATGAAATTTATATCACTTCGAATACAAAACAAAGAAAGCAAACTCAACGCCTTGTTTCCTTTATACAAAGGGTGCGTTCATTCATTATTTTATTATTATTATTTATTATTATTTATTTTTCGAACCCCCTTTCCAATCTCACGTGAGATTTTTCAATATGCGTATTTTTAGTGTAAATACGTTAAACTGTGCTTGATTGCGTAGGATTTATTAAAAAAAAAAGAATAAACATAATTTGCTTAATTATTTTTATTTAAGACTAGTTAAGAGTAGCACATATTTAAGACTACTATGAACTGTAGTCTAGAATCACAGTGAGAAAATCGAATAAAATCCTTAAGTAGGAACTACTAAAATTCTTGGTGGCGTTCGCATAACCGCGATAATAGTAGATTTGTTTTATTAGGAGTAAAAGTCCCTTCAAATATTTGAATTATTTTCAATTTGCTTCAAGTCTTTCAAGTCGTTTCAAAACATGTCAAGCTCTTTCCAGTCCTTTCAAGTTTTTTCAACCACTTTATCTCTCTTCAAGTCGCTAAAGGACATTTAAAGTCTTTTCAAGTAGTTTCTCGTCTCTTAAAAATATTTGAAGTCTTTCCAGGTCGCTTCAAGACTCTTCAAGACATTTCAAGACTTTTTGAGTCGCTTCAATTCTCTTCAAAACATTTCAAGTCACCTCAAGTCCCTTCAAAACAATTTTTTTTAAATTTGCTTCAAGTCTTTCACGTCGTTTCAAGACATTTCAAATCCTTTCAAGTCGCTTCAAGGTATTTCAACTCTTTTCAAGTGGCTTCCAGTCCTTTTAAGATATTATTTGAAGTGTTCCCAGATCGCTCCAAGACTCTTCAAGTATTTTCCAGATATTTTAAGTCTTTTCAAGTCGCTTCCAATCCCTTCAAGATATATCAAATCTTCCCAGGTGGCTTCAAGACTCTTCAAGACATTTCAAGTCTTTTCAAGTCGCTTCAATTCTATCCAAAACATTTCAAATCATCCCAGGTCGCTTCAAGGGTCTTCAAGTCTTTTCAAGTCGCTTCCAGTCCCTTCAAAATATTTGAAGTCTTTCCAGGTTGCTTTAAGATTCTTCAAGACATTTCAAGTCTTGTCAATTCTTTTCAAAACTTTTCAAGTCGCCCCAAGTCCCTTCAAAACATTTCATGCCGTTTCAATTCGCTCTAAATCTTTTCAAGTCGCTTTTCAATTCCTCAAGTCCTTTTAACATATTTTACGTCGCTTGAAGATATTTCAAGTCCTTTTAAATCGCTTCAAGTTTCTTCAAGTCGCTTCAAGACCTTTCAAAATATTTCATATCGCCTCAAGTCCCTTCAAAATATTTCAATTCAATACTTGAGTCTTTTAAGTCGTTTCAAAACATTTCAAGTCCTTTCCAGTCGTTTCAAAACATTTCAAGTCCTTTCCAGTCGTTTCAAGTTTCTCAAAGTCGCTTCATCTCTCTTCAAGTCGTTTCAACAGTATCGTCAATTGAAAAAAAATTATTATGTGTATGATTTAACCATATTCTATAGGAACATTACGTGATTTTTGCCTAGACCTCCCCTTTCCCCCACGTCAGATTGTGTGAGATTCGGCTCGACCCCCTTCCCCACCTAAACGCCTCACGTAATTAATGGACGCCCCCAAACAAAGAAAATGACCGTTACAAAACGTAGCGTCCCCTTAAACCCCATCTCCTCTCTCATTTAAATTTTTAATCAGTTATCGGGACCGTTATAATACACTAATATAAATATTGTAATTTAAAGTTTTATCTTTGTTTCGGACCAGAATCGGTCTGATGACGATACTTTCTACTTGAACTATAAACAGCTGACAAAGAAAACTAACTAAAATTGAGATAACAATTAACAAAACTGCGTCTGAAACTTTGTTGATGCCACTTGAATAATTTGGAAACTCTCTCCTAACAGGTCTGACTAAAAACAGAATAACTAGCACCTCTTGTCTCTCAACACCCTGTGGCGTCCAATGTTTTTGTTTATTCGAAATCACGCGTTTACTAGGTTAAGAAAACGAAACATTTGCCTTATTTGAAACGCGCGCCTTTCTGTGACGTCAACACGGGAAAAAATCAGCAGACAAAATTTAAAGTTACTAGTTGGGCGGACTAATGAGAAGCGCACGAACCAATGAGAAGGTTCCCCCGAAATGACGTCACAAGAGGCGGTAAATGAACAGCGTTTGAAAATGCTATTTTTGATACGCTCTGTTATACAAAACAACTTTATTAAACAACAGAACACGTTTTAGGGCTTCATATTATACAGGGTGTGTATTAAACATTGACCAAAAATGCATGGGGCAACTCCTTAGGCCCCTTTAAGACTATTTCGTCCCTTGGTGATTTTCGAAAAACCGCCTTGGTCGCTAAATATTTTTTAACAAAAAAAAAAAAATGATTTTTTTAAAGTTATCAATTATTTCAATTGCTAAGACCGGATATTTTTTGTATTCCTGTCAGAAAAATGTTCCAAAGAATTTATCAACATTTTCATGAGACAGAAACATTTAAACAACAAGGAGTATCAAGAAGGTAAATGACAATAAGGACGGTGGAAGTTGAAGAAAACAACTTTCCTAAAAGTTTATAAAAATTTTGAAGTATTGTGTAGAATCCTGAAAAAACCCGAAGTGTGGAAAGAAGTTCTGAAAGGAGCTGATGTTTATTGAAGAGTCCTTACCTAAATATTAAGTTCATGAAAGGCGCTGAAAAGGCTTTAGGAATCCTAAAAAATTAAGGAACCTGAAGAGTTGTAAAAAACTCTCGCAAATCCTGAAGATTTTCTAATTATGAAAAATCCTAAAGATTTCTAAACCTTAAAGCAATTTACTGAGTCCTGGAGCATTATGAGGAATCCTTTTGCTTGACTAGAAAGTGATCGATGTGTTGAGACATCTTGAAGAATCCTGAAGAATATTAAAACACTCATTTTTAAAAGCATTACTGAGGAATTATATAGGAATCTTGAAATTTTTTGAAGAGTTCTGATTCCCTCTGAAAAATCCTAAATTGTTCTAAAAAGAGTCCTTTGGTGTCCTCAACAATCCTGAACAATACGAAAATTCTGAACAATCTTGGATGATTCTCAGAGTTAAAATTAATTCTACAGTTTCTGAAGTTCTCCAACTTCTAGTTTGTCATCTCAACTCTTCAGTTTCTAACTCTTTCCATTTCCTAGCTTCTTAATTGTCCAGCTCCTTAGGTTTTCATCTTTTTAATTTCTTTTTTTAAAATTCTCAATCTCAATTTCGAGGTTTTCTAGGTTCTTAGTGTGTCACGGTTTCAGCTACTTTTAGGTCTTTAATTTCAAAGATTGTCAATTTCTCAATTCTTTTGTTGCTAAAGGGCTTATTTTCTTAGGTTTGGAAATTCTTAGTTTGGAGGTTTTTAGTTACTCAAATTGCCATCAGTATCTCCGTTCCTCAAGTTCACGCGTTTAACAAGTTCCCAATTTCCCAATTTCGAAGGTTTCCATTTTGTCAGTGTACTGAGATTGTCGGTTTTCAATTTTGATGTTTCTCAGATCCTCAGGTTCACTATTTCTTAGGTCCTCAGGATCTTAGAGTCACAGTTTTGCAATTTCTCACTTTCGTGGTTCCTCAGAACCTCAGTTTTTCAGGATTAATTCTCTAACTAGCCAAAGCCGTGGGCTACGCTCCACGTTCAACAACAGAGTGAAACAGAAATTAAATCTATGGCCAACGCAACAAAATAATTTTGAAACAATTATAGTTAGCCGGTATTAGACACAACCATTAGCACAAGCTCTTAGCACAAGCTCTTAGCACGTGGTCGTTAGGGTTAGAGTCGGATGGGTCGGTAGGTAGAAGGTAAAGACACTCTCATCGCAGAGTGGACGTTTCAACTGCTCTTCCTCATAGATGCTTCATATCGTTTATTTTTAATAGAATAGATAGATGTTTAATATATGTATACAAAATTGCAATAATCCCAGATCACTCAACTCGTCGCCTAACGCAGTTTTTATTAAGAAATGTAATGTAAGCATTTGAGGTCGAAGACATGTCTTTCTCTCGCAACGTTCAACGACTAAATGCGAGCTGCACACTGCGCACCGGGCCTACAATCGACCCAATGAACGGTTCACGTTCTCAGTCGCCGATTTGTCGCCACAATATACGTTTCAATTGCTCTTCCTCATAGATGATTCATATAGCGCTCTCACTTGGCACGCTAAAATCTCAAGCTCTCCGTATTTCAGTTTTGTTAAATTCTCAGTTTTCGGATTTTCTAATTTCCTATTTTGTCAGATCTTCAGTACAATAAATTAACTTCTCAATATTGATTTTTCGAACTGAAAATGAAGCAAAAAAAAGACAGAACTGAAAGAGAAAATACTGACAAGATAGGAGGAGATCAATGAAAGTTTTATAAAATCTACAATAAGATTTTTTTTCTTTTTTGCATCCCCACCACCCTTGTGGTTATTTGCTTCTTACCACAGCTACGGCGGAGTGGGGAACCGCGTTCACAGAAAAATAATACCAAAGTGCCCTAAATTATTTTTTTTAAATCGCTTCCAAATCTTTGGGATTGAATACTAGTAGCTCGCATTACTAACAATAAGTCCCAACGGATTAATTGACGACCCTGATCCACGAGCCTCCCTCATCTTCACCACCTTTTCTAAAAGGATCCGCTTCAACCTGAGGTGCTCTAGATAATCTGAGCCCTCCCAAGATCTCACCGAACCATCTCCCGGTCAGACCACTCTTATAAGTTTTTTTTTTTTCATTCTTGCCGAACTGGTTTCAAATTTCTGATTTAACTGTTAGGTTGATCTAATCAATGATTTCATTAATCTAATATTGCAAACTGCTAAACTTAATGGGTGCAAATTGGGGCCCAACCTGTCTGTAATCTATTCCAAGAAAACTATAAAAGGACGAAAGCTTCCACGACCGGAGTTAATAGCAAAATTAGTTAGTCCAGATTTGGTTCGTGTCTGTTGAATTCTTGTGGAAAATTCTTATCGTTACGTCCGCTTTTGTAAGGAGATTCTTCAGGGGAGATGAACACAGCAACTCGGTACCTATGTGAACCATACCAGAGGTGAAACTCACCACTGATCTAACCAGATTTTGGCGAATTAAATTTTCCTTGCAAGGTACGTCAATTTATAAGAAAATTGTTGTGGAATTCAAATATACACATTAAGTATTGCAAACATTTTTTTTAAGTATATGAAACAGGTACAACAAACAATTGACGGACCAGTCACAACTTTCATCATTCCTATCAAATTCACCATAAGTATTTTTATATTATCCGGTTAGTACTTGCATTAATAAAAACCAAATAAGCAGACGGTCAGATGATGATTTATAAGCGGTTTAACACGCACAGGATACACAGTCACGAGAAGCTGTTACGAAATCACAGAAAATTAAACCAGAACTAATTGCTAGTTTTTTATTGAAAATACTGTTTATACATTAAGTACATCGCAGACATCTTTCACAATGAGCCAACCCAAAGCACAGATTTATGTTGAACAAACAACACTGCAGTGGACCAACTAAAAATACTACGTAATCCACGTATTCCAAAACGAATACATCAAGTACACAATTATCCACAGTTAGATAATTATAATTATCACCTATTCAGAATCACAATCATAGTATTAAATCCTCGTCAAGACGAGACAAACGAATTCACACATAACAACGAGAAATTAGAACAAAAATGTGCAAGAAAAATCGTTGAATTATATCTTCTGGGTGTAGACCGTCACGGCGGCGTGAGGATTTTCCGGGGCGAATACAACTTCTCCGTTATCCTTGTAATCTTCGTACCTTAATGAGTATATGCACTCAAAGCCAAGTTTCTTTAAAGCTCTTGCGGTGAAGTGACTTGTACAGTCCGCTGTCATTATACCGCAACCTTGTTCTCGAGCAAGTTCTCTGCAAATAAAACATAGGGTAAATCGGAAATGCAACAATAAACCTCATATAGCTCCAGATAAATTCCACAATACCATATTAAAGCTTTGTGATCACTACTTTATGGCTTCCATCAAGAATTTATGTTTGGGTTTTCAGTAGCACATCGAGACAGCACAACATTAAAGTTACAACCAATTAAGTTTTACCCTTATTCCTTTTATTTTTATTACTCTTTATAAAAATACATTTCTATTAAATACATTTGTACATTATGATTTGTTATATAAATACAATCACAAGGTTATTTTAGAAGGCGTATTCCAAAACGAATACAGAAATATACAGTGGCAAGTTGTTGCTTTTATTGTCAACAGTATTTTGAAGGAATGTTGGTTAAAAAAATAAATAAAATATCTTTTCATGAATTCTTGGGATAAGGTATGCCAGTTTGGTCGTGTGAAACTGGATTTCAATAGTGGCTGTGGTTTTCCAATTTTGACTAGCGTTAAATTTATAAGGCATGTAATAATATTAGTCAGGTGCAAGGAGTAAGACCTGCAAGCCGAAATGTCACGGATTTCGTTATGCTCGAGTTCAAATATTTTTTAATGTTTAATTTATTCAGAATGACAGTGTTGTAAAATCACTTCCTTATCCAAAAAATCGTGAAAAATATTAGATAATTTACTGCTTTACGTCTAGTACTAGTACTCTTTCAATTATAATCTTTGGGCATATACAGTCACAGCTTCATGGGGCTTTTCAGGAGTGAATACAACTTCACCATTTACTTTGTAGTCTTCGTATCTCAGGGCATATATACATTCACACCCAAGTCTTTTCAAAGCTTTGGCAGTAAAATGGCTAGTGCAATCCGCGGTTATTACACCACAACCTGCCTCTTTACCAAGTTGTCTGCAAAAAGGAAAAAATAAAATGAATCAATAACGTCAAAAAAATCAAAAACCTGCTACATGGACTTGGTGGTTTGTGGTTAAAAAGGAATGCTGACTATTAATCAGCAGCAGGGAGTTGTTATGGTATGTTCTGGTTTTTCCGCAGAACGAGTCAAGTTCACGATTGTAGGGTGGTAACAGTTTTATGTCTTTGTGTCATCAAATCGTTTTCCGTTTTTAAACCGCAATAATTAAAAAGTCATAAAACTCGGAAATGTTGCAACCGCAAAATAAAACTAAAAGAAAAATAGTATCTTGGACATCCACATACTCATTTCGCTCTAAAACTGTCATTGAAATTTTGATCGTTTCCCGTCGCTTCGTTTTTAGGGCGATCAGTGTATTTTATCTTATTGGCAGCCATTTTATAACGATTAAATTCTTGGATTCCAGTTTAAGGTCGGGTCGCTGGGGAAAATTCAAAAGCAATTGAAGTCAGCGCGTCCGCTTTTCAGGGTCCAATCAGTTCCAGAAATGAAATGGAGGGTTTAACAAAGAGACTTTAACAAGAATGTCTGCGCCAAGATTTGACGTATTCACCGTGAATTATTGTGTGTAAGAGTAGAGCGCAGCAAATTCGCGTGCGGAAAATTAATTTCCTCGAGAAAAGCGATGAAAAACCACGACCGCCACTCGAGATTAATGCAGACCTTGACCTGTTTGACCTATTTGGTCTTTGGCTCGACGCCAGGACGTTCAGAAGTTTTCGTGAAGAGGTAAATACAGCGGTTAATTTGGACAATGCGAAATTTTATGCAAATTTATCATTAAGTTCTTATTGTCATCAGTAAACTAATAATTTATAAATTACGATTCTGTATTAATTGTAAGAACTTCGGCTTAAAAATTTTAGAAATTAGAGTATGTTAATACTTGAAATCCAACCCTGCTTATCGAACACGCCGATGATATGAACCGGAAGCATCTTCACCGTCAAGAGAGACACCTCCATTCAGTTTACAAACACAAAGTTCTTGAAGTCATTTCTGTCGCGTTCGTTGAACTAACACCATTACTAATTTTTCGTAATGGTTTGTAGCGACTTTGTGACTTAATCAAAATTTTGAAAACAGTTGCATAATTCGAAATGGTGCTATTCCATGTCTCCGCACGTTATTTGGCGTTTTTTATTTACGCGCATTCTGCTTGCTTGTATTCTGTTTAGTAGCGGTGCATATCGGGCGGTATTAGGAGATTTTGCCCCAAGTACCTAAATTTTGAAAAAGAAATTTCACTTTCATAATTTGGTCTACTTCCTGATGGGTTTAATTATTGCAGGTATTTTCATGGCACTGTATACTACGAAAAAAAAAACGTTGACAAACAAATAGGGGAAGACTACTAAACAATTTTTTTATTTTCCATTTTTAAGATGAAATCGATTTATTTTTGACATCTTGTAAAATAATACCAGTAATAAATAAAACCAAAAAGATAATCTTGGCAGAGCAACTGATTCAAGAAAAGATGAAGTATAAATTCTAAACAAGATATGTGCTTGGGTGCCAGTACTCCGAAAGTCAACGCAACAAAAAATCTCGTTCCTACCTCGTTTTATTCATAAGGTCCTTCGCAATCCCTCGCCCCCTCATGGAACTATCGACTGATAAAATTTTCACCGTCACCGCCTTGTCCACATCGGGGAAGTGGGAGAAGATCTTGGACTCAATCGCCACGTGGTCAAGGAGTTTCAGAATCTTGGCGAATTTTTGGTTCTCGCAAACAGCTTCTTCGATTTTGTCGGTGTACCCTCTCTCCAGAATGCCATTAAGACAGACTCCAATCAGTCTTCCGTTGGAAACTGCTTTTAGGCTCAATTCGTTGTCGAGTTCTTTGACCGAAAACTCTTCTAGCTCTTCACACGTCGGTTTGCCGTCCAGAAGTCCAATGCTGTAATTCAGGGGCTCGTCTCGAATGAAGAAGGTTCGCAAGAATTGGATAACGTCCTGTTTGTCTTCTTCCCTGATGATCTCGATGGAGTAGGGCTCTGCAGGCGGGCTGCAAGGCGTGGAAGGCGTGGAGGGTGTGGACACGGAATCGACAGACTGTAAACAGCAATGTTTGTTGTTATTAATACAGCAATTATATTGTTATTGAGTGGAAAAGCCATCATGAAAATTGCACCCAATAAGTGCTATTAACTCTTAATGTAGATAGTGGTGCAAATGTAGACAGTATGAGGGCTCCCCACTGCTTTCCTTTGGCACTTTTTTATTTTTTCTCAATACAATAATTATAATTATCTCATTGTAATAATTCAGAAATCTTAAGAGACAATCTTAAGAGAATTTTCATTGCTTTCCAAAAGAACAGCCAAAAAAGCCAGTACTGTAGGGCCACTTCGATGTTTTTTTTTCAATTTTTTCAGTTTCAACTATACCAGCATTCTACGAATTAATTTTAACTCGTGATAGCATCTAACCCTGAGATACATGTGACAAGAAACAACTAAGAAAGATTAATTATGACAGTGTTATTGGACTGCAGTTATCGTTAGCTTTGAACAGCTATTGGAAATCGCTATTCAATTTTAGTGAAAGCAATTCAACTCTTTAGTAAGTACCCATACCATTTCCATGGAAACAGTTTCTAGGTGCTGCATTTGAAAAGATGCTTTATGGTAACTTTTATTGCAACCAGTTAACATAAAATCAATAACAGTACAGGTCGCACGTACGTTTTTTCTCTAATTAATTAGATTTGCCCTAATTTCTAATCGGTTCGTAAAGAGGAAAGTTCAGGTCTGATATTCCACCAAATGAAGTCGATCAACAAAACTACTTAGACGCTCATGTGAAGGGTTTTTAACATCATTTATTTTCCTATTTGCGGACAAACATGCCGAACAAATAATTTTATTGAAAATGTATTAGCGACGTGGTCATGGAAAATCACAAATGTTGATGTTGAAAAGCACGAATTCTCCGGCAGGTAATTTCACAGCGAATTAAGACCGATGATAGGATGACGACCGGAACACATCATTAATTTATTTGTATAAAATATAAAAATCATGTCTGTTGACAATTTTTATCGGCAAGGTTAAGACATCATCGTTAGACTGAACTTGTTGCATTGCCAACCTTGAAGGATTTTTTTCAGCAAACAGGTGAACGTGATCGCGGTTTTAATGGATTGGCCAAAACATATATTTGTTCCCAGAATGAGATTGCTCGATGGCGAATTTGTTATGGTTATTTAGAATAAGTCGCAATGTCAATGTCGTTAAAAGGCAAGGACGCCGTTTACACTGTCTGCGGACGAAATTAGATTTGATTCCAGTTGTAATGGGTACCTACGATACCAACTGCAATTACTTCTTTGCGTCAGAACGGTTTTTGGTTTCAGCGCGACTAAATTACAACCGTAGATTTTTGAGATAAAAGAGAGAGATTGTAACAGCCCCAACAAACTTTTTTCCCCTATAAAGTCAAAAATAGAAAATGGTTTCAAAAAAGCCAAGAATAATTGAGAAATTTAAAATCAAATGCTCGTGCACAATGTTTACAGACACCTCTAGCATGTTTACAATAATATTGACCAAAAGGCGGAGATTATTTATTTTTACTTTAGATATATTTTGGACTTATCTAAATAGATATTGAAATATAGGGAAGTAGCTGCCAGGAACCGTACTATTGAAAAACATATAATAATAATGTGTACTTACTGAGACATAAAATGATTGAAATGGGGACGAATTTTTCTCCTAAAATTTTTAATTTTGAAATAGAAAATTAAAAAAGTTAAATTATGTAAACGTGAATTTACTACAATTTAAGTTGTGAAGTTTCGGCATAGGAAAACAGCATAACTTTTTTATTAAGTCCAATTTAACAATTTTATTGTCACTATGCCACGCAGTAATATGGGCTTTGAATTCTAGTAGTTCTTGACGTTACCGCTAATTATATTTTTTTCGAAATGGTAATCATCGACGCACAGCTTGTAATTGCTTCTTTTTTCCAAGCGCTCATTTAAATTGCAATTCTAACAAAATTAATTACTGGATGATGACGACATGTTATGCTAAACTGGCTATTTGCATTTATTACAATGCAATAATATAAAAAAGGCACTACCACAGCCCACAATAATAATTAAAAGCAACAGTTTTCACACATTACTCCAGTGATGATTAGGCACGCGTAAACCTTAGATAACCACTTTGTGTCGTTGCAATTAAAGTTGTAAACAAATTATGAAATGCAAAATGTAATAATTATTATCATACTATGCGTTTAACTTAGCACTTGCAGAGGCGTAACAGGACGTCATTGGCCTGGGTTAGCATTTTTTCCTAACCAAGTTTGAGACGGAATGCACATAATTTATTATAATCTAACGTTAACGACACACAATTTTTTTTAAACAACTTGCTATTGTCAAGCAAACCCTGGTTAATCGCCGTCGTAATAACTCATTACAAGGTTCAATGTCAAATTATCCTGTTGTCCTTTTTTAATTTTTTTTATCAAGGATGATTTTTGTAAACATTGTTAAGGTACACTTGAGTACATGTAATTAAACATACAGAGTGTTTATAAGTGGTTGCCATGAAGTCAACTTTGATCGAGAGAAAGCATACCGCATGAAGTTATTTTTCAGTCAACAATATTCCTATACATAAATTAACATTTTTATACATAAATGCGATTATCTAGAGCTAGGACTTTGCACCAAACCCGCACAAGTACGCCACTGCTTGTTTGTTAAATTGTTGGATGCACTCGATTACAATATTATATATGTTATCATCAAAGAATGAAACAACACATTGTTGACGTTAACTTGACAACTTTTCTTGGTAAAGTTTCCGCGTAAGCCGTAAACAAATCACGTTAAGCCCAGCCGTGGGCAGGTTTGCTAATGTTGTTGTTTACGGTTTAATGACATTGTTGTACATTTTAAATAGCAGCTGACGTATTTACTAAACATTTGCGCTTGGAATTAATCAGTTGTCACAAAGATTTTCCTGGAAGGCTCGCGAAAATTCTCGGAATGAATTGGAGCCGAATGAATGAACGTCGTGAGTCATTTACCAAAAGTTACTACGTTTTGCTGATAAGAAGCGGTTCCCACAACCTTGCGATATCGGTAAGCAACACCGGGAACTTTGTTTACAAACCGTAAAATAGTTGTCTAAATTGTATATTTACCACAAAATCGGTGAACTTGAGCTTTTCGAATTTTTCTGTCAGGATGAAACTGGGCTGCATTTGTACCGCCATGTCGATTAATTGCAAACACAAACACTGAAAGAATCCCTACAACGGCGCGAAAATATCCGGATTGGAACTGGCAAAGTTTCAGCTACTTCTGCTTTTACATCGCAAGCACTTTTATATTATATCCCCGAACCCTATTCAACTTGAAAAGCAGTATTCACTTCTACGCACGCTCAAACGCTTGTTATTTTTTGTCATTTTCACGTGGAGCTTTTTGTCCTGCTAAGAACAGGACGACTGAATGGAGCGTTTATTTTGGATCTAAAAATTATTGACTTTATGGCTTGACGACATGTGTGTAACTAAGCTATTAGCAAGTTTTCAGCTCTGTTGATGCGCCATGTGTTCAGATTTTATTTTAGTTTAAACAAACTATAAACCGGTGTCTTTTCGATCCCAAGATAAAATTATTTTCATAGGTACGACGGCGAATGACTTCTGGTTGCCGCGAGGGTCTCAACGTAACTGTTACATAATACGTACTTTAATTCTGCAACTAATTTGAATTGGCTGTAATTTCGATTAAATAATCAGATAGGTATTAGTTCATGGGGATAAAAAACTCACCTAGACACCGTCTTCGGCTGAAATTTAGGTCGTACACAAATGTGCTGCTACTAGGCACATACTTTATATTCATTTTGGACATCAATTATTTTGAGTCTTCTATTATGTAGTGAATATAAATGAATTATGCAATGTAGTGAAAATGTGAAGTTGTCCCATCTCAGTAGTTCACACATTGTTGTTGTTTCTACCTTAGTATCTTATTAAATTTTTGTTTATAATGTTTTATTTAAATGTGGTGTAATCGAGCCAAAAGTAGATAATTGTTTTTATTTAGTTACATTCCAAAGTGAATTGTTATTTAGATTATCAAGAAACGTAATGTGCACAAACAAAACAATAAAAGATGATGCGGTTACACACATAATTTGTTCGAAGAAGTACCAATTTTGGCAAAAATAATTAGCAAACATTTATATTTAATATTATATTAATTTATATTCAGTTCACATTATTTACCGATTTTAGAAGATGGTAACATTCTATCATTTCTTTATCAATCATTAATATGAAGTTAAATAAAAAAAAGCTATTACATAATATCGATAATAGCCCCGAAGAGTATTTACCTCTGGGGTAGTTATTAATCATAGTATAAATTTAACAAAAATTGTGTAACCTTTATGCGAGATGACAATTTTACTGAGTAATTTTACTCATTCAACTTAGTGAAGAACGTAGGATCAATTCTCAGAAAATCCAAAGCAATAAAGATTTAAAAATTTATGTGCTATAAAACAAACCACTTTCTGAGTTATCTAATTATTGTAATTATTTAAAAGTCAGTAATGGTAGAAAATAAAAACTTTAACAATGGAAATACCACAACTGCATAAATTATTGTAAAACCACGTTGACCATTTTACAACTTTTAGGAATGAACATCAAAGAATTAAAAAAAAATCACCTTTCAGAATTAACCCAAGTGGGTTAGAATTATTACTACATAAAAGCAGATTATAAAATGGAATGAAGAGTATTCAACTGGCCTGTGGTGTGACCGAACGGATCATATTCAATTTGTTTTATTGGGGTTTTGAGGTTAATAAAATCAACATTGTCGGTTGAACAATGATCCAAACCGAATTTAATCATAGTTTTAAATGTACACATCATTTTAAAACATTCCCGTACACCCATTTTTTGATACAATAAATTATTGGCTTTGACTTTTCTTCTAAATTCTGTTAAATAATTAAAAAAAACTATTATAACCAATTGTGCGCACAAATTCGTTTGGTCATGTATTTTGTGCTATTTAAATTTTCATCCAAACCCAGAAATTGATTTAACCTTTATCTTGAAATTCTGATAAGAAATGTCATTGCTAACTGACCACGTTTTCGACCTTGGTTCCCATCGCAATGTCTTCAACTAAGGTTCTTCGAATTAAACTGCCTGCGGTTTACGTTTTTTTTTCCAATTTAGCAACTGCAATTTTTTCAGTGTTGAAACGGCTTCAGACATTCTTCATTTCTGCTACAATAACATTACCGCAATTTTTTGTCTCAAGGAGCACCATTGAAGTGTCGAGTACCTGACACTGAACTTGAGGCGCTAATGAAGACAAGCAAGGACGAAACTATTATTTTCCTGTTCATGGTATCTGTTGTCATAAAATGATATTTAATTAGATTTAAATAAAGGATACACGCTAATACTTAATTACTTAATTATTCTCTCAAGAATCTAAATCTTTTCGAAAAACACAACTCTTACCACAAAGCTATTTTAATCTGTTTAGACTATTTAACCGAAATTTCTGTTTTACATTCAATAAATTTTAGCCTTGAAGAAACGCAACCGACACGTGTATGCATAAAACGCTCTAAGCACAACTATCCAAAAAAAGCTCATCTGTCTGCGACAAGTCATGTCAAAGTAAAAGGTAACATTTTTTATGTGATTTCGGCCTTGTTCATTGATTTGCATGACAACATCGGATTTTTTTTTTGGTGAAGGTGAAGGTAAACCAACAGCTGATCGTGGTCGGTACTGTTTACTAATATTATCGAAAATTATACTATCTTACGGTCTTTACTAGTTTTGCCTTGAATGCGGAAATGAAAAGAATATGTTAAAAAAATCATTTAACACTTGGAATATTACCTGTAGGGCAGAATGTGCAGTAATAGGTGTGTCAGAGGTGTGTGAACAACTCCTCCAACTGAGACTGCCATGAATTGTTTGAATTAATTCATTAATTATTGCTGATGTATCACATAGACATTATATTTATTGTTTTCTATTATAAATTTACGTAATTGTAATTCAAGTCGCATTATGTCACCTAAGCGGTGGTACCTTTCCTGCAAACACTTTTTCATAAATTCATTACCTAAAAAATTATTTACCGCGAAACTACTGGACTGGAATGAACTTGGAAATAAACCAGTTTGCGTAAGAACCATCAATAATTTTTTGGTGATTTCGTTGAAAACATTTAATGACATCCAAGAATTGCGTTGATAAATATGAAAAACCCTCGATGGGTTTCTGGTCGTCATTAGTGGCGGATTTAATAACAGGTAGCCAACTCGTTAGAAAGGCATGAATTTTAGCACTGGAAAAATACTTCAAAAGGCCTGTGCTTTCCATTGACTAGTCAAAGAATTTGACCAATGAAAACAAATGCCTAGTTTTCAAGTTTGTTTGCTCTAGGGATTTTCGCTTCATTGCAAATGCAGGAAATATGTGAGACAAACTGATAATTTCGTGGAATTTTAGTTGCGATAACAGCTATAAATGTTTCATTAAAAAATAAAAACAGGAAAAGACAATGTTTAAAATAGCAAACAAAAATATACATACATGTGACTATGTTTGTTGTAAGAGGAATTAGTGTCATTTAAACGAAACTGCCTGTATATTATGAAAACAAAAAATATTGGTTAAGAGAAAGTGTTAATAATTTTAATACATACATAATTGGAATTTAATTTGTGCAAGGTAACAAATCACTACCTGTTCCCATTGTCATCATTGCTGTGTACCGCAATGCTTATTTAATTAAATTTAAAGCCCACTCGTTGTAGAAGTTAACAAAGAATTTTAGACACAGATATATGTAATACATTTCTCACTGTATGATACAGTAAAAAAAATGGCAGAGTTATTGTACCTGCATTTGTGTCATAAAAATCAGCAATATAATTATGAGGAAACGTAACTTTCTAAACCGTTAGTTACGTTAGTAAAATCAGAGAAAATGTCTCAAAATGTAATATGCATTCTCAGTGTTCAATTCGTCTTTTATGATTTTTTGTCTTAGTGTTATCGCTGCTCTTTATGAGAAGATCGTGAAGTCGCCATTTAAATAACACAATGAACTATGATCGAAAAACATGCGGAAGCTATAATATTATATAAATTAGTTCAAACGTCCGAAAAACGTGACATTGTATACGTCAATCGGTGATGAGAAATGGCCATTTCATTGCCATGACAGACAAAGTCTAGCGTCTAGCGGCGCATAAAGTAACCTTGAAATTACTTTATGCGCCACTGGTGGTCAGTCAAATCTAGGAAATTGTCAGAAAAAATAACATGTTTTATTTGGAGAAAAGTGGCTTTTCGTGGCTCGTCTGTATTTGCTGCGAAAAGCCTCACTGCTCCTAATAAGATAATCTACTATTTGCAAGATTCCTTCTGATACCTAATTCAATAAATGGCATATAGTATTCCATCTATGAAGCCTCTGATAGTTTTTTTTTTTTAATAAAGCTTCGGCTTAATTTGGAAATTCCCAAAATACCGCAACAAGTCGCTATTTTCGGGGTTAAGAAATATTTTTATGAGATCTGGTAAACAGAAAAAGTTCTAAAATCTAGAAATATTTGCAATCGTCTATTATAAAGAATTGTAATTTTCCTTCATTTTAGCATTTTCATTTTTAGTAATATCCTTTTATTTCTATCTTCTAACACTCATTAACTTACTTCTTAGAAGAAATATTGTCTTGCAATCGATACGAACAAAAAGTGAAAGAAAAAATACAGAACCAAATACGATGTATGTAAAAATATGTAAAACCTCTGGGAAGAACAAACAAGAATAATAAACGATAATAGAAAATAATTGATAGATCAAGTGACTTACCTGCAAGGAAAGTTGATCGAAATTATATGAGTATTGCCGTTCGAAGAATTACAATGACAACTTGTAGTCGCAGTTTCTTGCGCTCCACCACGAATGTTTAAAATAAATAAAATCCACTTATCGCCTGCACCCAACACGCTGGCCCCAGCTCTCGTCTGGCACGTATTATATTCTCATTGCGAATTTGAGGGTAGTTCTAGAGCGTTAAGGACCCCACGAGAGGGAGATGTTTGGGGGGGATTGTAATTCTTCGAACGGCAATACTCATATAATTTCGATCAACTTTCCTTACAGGTAAGTCACTTGATCTATCAATTATATTTCGTACTGCCGTTCTAGAATTACAATGACAACTTCTAGACGTTCAAAGTTAACGTTCTAGAGGTTGTAACAGGGAAGATGAAACTCCCAAATTTAGTAACGTTTGATTTCCATGGTACATAAACAGAACATTATGGAATAGCTTTAGCCTACTATGCCTCTAGCAAAACTGTTTGCAGTTGACGACAAAGGTGACATTTGAAAGTTAGTGATTCAACCAGCCAGTCTTTCGATTTTTTCAATCGGAACTTCTGTTCTTCATGCGGCTAAAGTAGCGGGATGTCTAATACTGTAGCTTGAAAAACAAATAGTATCAACGCTCGCCGAGGAGAGGGCAAATTTAAAGCATTTACTAATTCTTTGGGGAGAGGCTGGAGAAATCAGTTTCCTGTAGGTTAATAATAAAACGTGTATAGTTTTGGGTTCGCAAGGCCTAAGCCCTAGATATGGATGATTCAATTAATGATACGAGGCATAAATGTGGTCTTTCAGGGAAAAACAAAATAGTTAATACTGATTAAGAGTTCTTAACCGAAGAGGTTTTAATTCTATCGGGTATGGTTATCTCTAGGCTTTATCATCACACCTTATGATATTGTGCAGTCTAACCTTGGACAGAGTCTGTGGTCGATGTGCTGATATTAGAGCTAATAAGGTTCTAATTTGATTATGAGATTATAGAGATTGAGACTGTCTCTAGAGGATAGAACTCTGATAAATAGGAGAGAACTGATGAGGTATCCCAGATTGTTTGGTATTTGTGTTTTGATGGTCTAAGATTTCGAAACCTTTTAAGAAAATTCTGATGTTCTTCAGGAATTGCAAAAATGAAGGAAAGTGCTGACTGCGCTGAATTCACTGTTGAATCCAATGCGTCAGATGTAAATTGATTATTAAAGGATATGGTAACTGTGTCTATGCAATCTGAATACGAGTTACACTGTAGATCTTTAGAAAATATTCATCATTTGTGAAGGTATGCACTGTATTGGTTCATTGTCTGTGCGGAGACTGACGATTTTATGGCGGTTAAGCCTGATTTTGCATGTGCCTTTTCAATAATTGAGGTCCTGATAAAATTCTAACTTTTAGGATAATCTTTCTCCATAGGGGATGACTGTTCCTAAAAGGAATTAAAAGTGGATTCTTAGTTAGTTGAAGAAGGGGTTGCTGAGTAATAGCTTTCGATAAACCGGGTACAAGGGTTGTGTAACCCAAGTTGGTAGGACTAGTATGCCCGTCGTCCTTTAATCTATTATTTTCCTCAAACAATTTTAAATTAAGGAAAATGGTGGGAAGGCATAAAAAAAATTGTTTTCAAAAGATGCCGTATATAAATGCGTTTGCGATAGAGTCTGGGTCCGGTTCTCACAAAATACATTAAACGCTTTTGGTTGCAAACAGTTCAATCGAAGTGGTATCAATTTGTCTACAAATTTGTTGAAACGCAGAATTACATAATTCATGTATTTTTTTTTAAACGGGATTCTTTGTCTGCTTGAACATTATGTTTCGTATGTACATATATCGGGTGTCCCAACTAAAATTTGTACTCCCCAACAATTCCGATTTCGAAAGAAAACGCTCGAACAGGTCAATTTTGTCATCAAGGGGGACCTTAGATGTCACCCCTTGTGGCATGGGAGCCACCCCCTTAAAAAAAATTAAATGGCAAGGGGAGTCGTATGATACGTCATTTTAAAGCCTATTCAATTCTCTATCCAAGCGTACATTTATCGATTCTTTTCTACAAAAAAAAGCATGAATTCGATATTTTCCAAATCTACATAAAATACTCAACTAAAATTTATACCCCCCAACAATTCCAATTTCGAAAGACTCAGAAGAAAATGCTCGAACAGGTCAATTTTGTTATCAAGGGGGACCAAATTGTCTCTATCCAGATCTACTTTTATTGATTTGTTTCTACAAAAAAAAGCATGAATTTGTTATTTCCCAAATCAAAAGTATTTTATGTAGATTTGGAAAATAACAAATTCTTATGCTCTCTTTTGTAGAAACGAATCGATAAAAGGTTTGGATAGAGAATTGAATAAGCTTTAAAATGATGTATCACACGACCCCCCATGCCATTTAATTTTTTTAGGGGGGTGGGTCCCCTGGCTAAAGGGGTGAGATCTAAGACTTGAAAAATTGGTACAATTTGGCCTCTCTTAATAACAAGATTGACCTGTTCGAGCGTTTTCTTCTGAGTCTTTCGAAATTGGAATTGTTGGGGGGTACAAATTTTTGTTGGGACACCCTGTATACGAAGCAGTAAGGAAAATGTTGCGTTATTCGCACCACTGCCAAAATATATCCCTGGCAACCGTGTTGAATCTGGGGAATCTGACACTGCCTATGTGTTGTATGTATGTCGAAACTAAGAAGAATATGACAGTTGGACCATCCTTTGGCAAAGGAGTTTAAGGCATTAAAAGCGGCCATTAATTTGAGAACATTGATAACGGCGCCCCAACCAGATTTTGGAGCGTCTTAATAGATTTCTAGGGCAAAATTATTACATAGGTTCGTTCCCCGACTGTGTGAAAGTGACTCACTGCGGATATGTTCATTATCGGATAATAGTTGAAAATATATTCGATCGCTTTGAGCGACTTAAATCGTAAAATAGGGGCTCCTTGAGTCGATTCGTGTGAAGACACATTGTTTATAAATTGTCTAACCGGAGATCCAGCTTAAATGAGTTACTCAGAAAGTTACTTGAGCGTCCAGCAATTGGTATCGCCTCCCCTCCTCCTTCTTCATCCGAATATTTATTTGGGCCGGAAGGTAAAACCCGGTCGGTTGAGTGCAGATGGACCGGGAGTTTGGGACCGGTGTAGCTGATGTCCTGGCTTGAAAGAAGGTAACGTCCGAAGAGGAATTTCTGAAGAAGCTAGGTGGCTTCTTTGTTTCTTGTGCGGCGTTGAAGTGCTCAGGAAAAGCTTGTCCAAAAAAAAAGGAAAGTGCCAAGTGGAAATCGCCACTAATTTGTTTCACAACAGGGTCCAATAATGGGACTGAAATTGAAAACTTCCCCGTTAAAGACTGACGGGACTAAGGCGATGTAGTTGGCTAAGGGTGTGACCGGTGACAAGATTGGATGAAGACATGATGATAGTGTGGTGACTTCTATGGGCACTTCTAGCCCTTTTGACCCAGCTGAATTAGTGCCCAGCAGCGATTCTAGATAGGGAGTTATGAAGTATTCTGGACAACAATAGAGATTGTAAGAATCCAACTCCGGATGGGGCTGGTAGGTATGGATAACAATAGAGATTGTAATAATCCAAGCACGCCCTGAACTATAGCGGTCAGAGAATAATCGGAGAATAACTAGGTTCAGGTAATCCAACTCCGGATGGGGCTGTTATGGACAACAACAGAGATTGTAATATCTAAGCACGCCCTTAACAATAGCCATCAGAGAATGTAACTATGTTCATGTAATCGAACCTGCTGTTGTGTTTTTTTTTAAGGACCTATCTTTATATTATTTTATCATGAATAAATATACAAATGCGCTTTGTTGAGCATCTGAGTCTAAACTGTATATTTAAACTACAAACTTGATGTAAATATGTATTCTGGACAACAATAGAGATTGTAAGAATCCAACTCCGGATGGGGCTGCTAGGTATGGACAACAACAGAGATTGTAATACTCCAAGCACGCCATGAACTATAGCGATCAGAGAATCAACTTACTATGTTCATGGAGTCCAACTGCTGATGGGGCTGTTATGGTTCATGGAATCCAACTCCTGATGGGGCGGCTGTTATGGACAACAACAGAGATTGTATATGCAAACACGCCCTGACTTCTGAAGTATAGCGACCAGACAATACAACTATGTTCATGGAATCCAACTCCTGATGGGGCGACTGTTGTGGACAACAACAGAGATTGTATATGCAAGCACGCACTGTGTTCTGAACTATAGCGACCAGAGAATACAACTATGTTCATGGAATCCAACTGCTGATGGGGCTGGTATGGTTCATGGAATCCAACTCCTGATGGGGGCGGCTGTTATGGACAACAACAGAGATTCTATATCCAAGCCGCCCTGACTCCTGAACTATAGCGACCAGAGAGTACAACTATGTTCAAGGAGTCCAACTGGTCCACTGGATTGACTGGTCGACTGGAAGTACTTGGACCCGGCTGACGGGACGGGCCGGGCTGTTCGATGCATGGGTTCGAAGCAAGATAGCGACGCTAGGAGAGGCGGACTCAATAATTGTAGAATTACCCGATACCTGGATTAATTACTGGCTGTTTACATTGTGTTATTATAGTATCTTTTAACACAACGTTCTTTCTGTTTTGCAATAATTAGGTCGAATCGAAGATAAACCCAAAACCAAGCCTGCGATGGTTGTAAAGCACTTTTCTCAAATGTAATCCCAAAAGTTTAATGCGTCAATAACCATTTTCGAACGTTTTATAGTGATTTAAAATGTCGTCTAAATAGGCGACTCAGGTGACACCCTGGGTTCTCAAGTGACCGAGAAGTGGTCTGAATCTTTGTAAACATAAGGGCGCGATGCAAGGTCCGAAAGGTAAACAATTATGTTCATGTTCAAGTAACTCATAAGGAGGAATGTTGTCGCACCGCCATTGGGTCGCAGGGCAGTGACGACGGAATAGATTCAATGGGTACTTACTTGAGCTTTCCGGGATTTCCTTTAAAAACCGCTTGAATTTTGCTTTTCGGTTGGAAGGCTTAGCCCTGGGAACTTTCACTTTGTCCATTTTTGGAGCACTTAAAATACGTCCGTGGTGAAGCACGAAAAATTTGCAATGAGAATATAATACGTGCGAGACGAGAGCTGGGGCCACCGTGTTGGGTGCAGGCGATAAATGGATTTTATTTATTTTAAACATTCGTGGTGGAGCGCAAGAAACTGCGACTACAAGTTGTCATTGTAATTCGAGAACGGCAATACGAAATATAATATATATTGTCATTCTTTGTAATCTATTGAAAAACTCTAAGTAATATCTCTTTCCTCATTAATGAAAGTTAACTCTATCATATTTAATTACTTGTTCTTCAAATATTACTAGGGGAACCCTGCTTAGCATACTTAACTTTGACACTTTACTATAACCTCATCTATACCATTTATGATTTTTGTGGGCAATTTAAATATGCAATTATATTTATACTGGTAGTGATTTATCAAGTTTTCAATACATTTGATACTTGTTTGAAAAAAAAAATTACATAAAAAACCATAAAGTGTCTCGTCATAGGCAGTAGGCAGTACTCTTTTATGACCTCACAGCTTAAATTAAAAAGTTTTTTTGAAGTAATTTCAATTTTTATTAAGTATAGATTGGCGAGTTATTATGAAGGCAATAAAATATATTTTTGGACACAATTTATTGTCCTTAAAGTACCTCTTTCCAGGACGAGTCCTGTAAAATAAAAAACTCAAGTATTTTGTATTAGATATGTTTTTATTTATCATATACATTGAAGTTACAATTATGTGCAGTTATAAAGGAAGTAACTTGCGCTGTTAGCGTTAATCACATTTGAAAGTCTTTCGGAATAAACAGATCTCCTACCATCACCAATATGTACAGCTTTTCTCCCCAAAGTATACCAGTACAGCTTCTTCAGTTATATATTTTTTACCTTTTTTCTTCTACACCAGGTTTCAAACTCATGATAGACTTTTTCATATCTTTCCCGCGAAGTAGCTGGCAAGAAATTGTTGGAATATTCTTCAGCGGCTTCGTTAATGTAATCTTCATCACTTTCATCACTCATTTTCACGAAAATTTTCACGCTGTTTATTTTGCAAAATTAATGTTTTTACGACGTTTTTCGCAAAATGAAAAAAAAAATTTACTCGTTACTAAGATAACTATTTAGATATAATAATTATAGTTGAACAAACCGGCCACTTGCGGTTTAAAAGGGATTATGTTTGTGGGATTTCTGTTACTCACGGGTGCCCAAAAAATGTTGTACGCACCACGTCCGGAAAGTGCTTTCAGTGGCCTCGTAAGCTACCAGGACTCGTTCTGGTACTTGCTTACTCATCCAGCAAACGCTAACTTTCCGGACTAGATACGTAATATACTATTGTGACGTTCTCGAAGAATCGCGGCGTGATGATTTCATCGTAAATTCGTACGTTCGCGAATATTCTAGGTTTTGAAGTTCTCGGCCCGATTCTTGGCGAATCCAGAATGCGGCTTCCCGCTTTAATAAATAGGGCGGGAGAACGACTGCCGAACCGTCGATGTCAAAGTCTGAATAAGCTACTGAGCGACATAATCCGTGTGACTCGTGCGAATTGTTAAAATAAATAATTGTGCCGTTATAACTGTGATCTGTAAATAGTCTAGTGTTTAAAAAATTGTACATAGTTCGTTCAAATAAATAGTTTTGTGAACCCGTAAACGCTACAGTATTAAGGTAAAGGACTACAACTTGTAGCAACCTAGTAACTAAACTTTTTCTGACTTGAAATGTGGGTACGGCATCATAGGCCAGGTTCCCCTAATGTATTTTCATTAACTTTTTTCCATATTTCCAATGTCTCTTAAAAAATGTAGCAAGCTATGCCTTAGTTATTCTAAACAGCATTAATAAATAAATTAAATATGGTAATATGTAAATGGTTAATATAAAATCACAAAAAATATACCCGAATTGATAACCTCCTCCTTTTTTGAAGTTGTTTAAAAATAGTCATTCTCGTTGTTTACAAGTGTGAAAGAACTTTGTCCTTAATTTAACATTGATTTTATTTTCTACCCTATTTTGTCTTGTTTTAGTGTCTTTATTTTTTTACTAAGTCGCAGTTACCATGTGCAAGCGATGGGCCTCGTTCGCAATACGCTTCCCCGTATAATAGCACCGTATCGGTTAATTCGGCATTAGAAAAAATAAGTGGCTAAGAATCGAGCACAAGCATAACAAAGCGCGAAAATGAACTGAAAACTAAAATTTCCTAAAACGACAATTTTTTGTCCCAAAAAGTGAGGAGATATTTACATCTATCGCACAAAAACTTCTTCATTCGTTCAAGTTATAGGGTGAAATAAGGGGTCAGAATAATGTTAAAAAATAGCGGATTTCAGCAAAGTGGTAAATAAAAAAAATGTTTATTTACTTCCATAACACCCTGTATACAATAAAAACAATAAGGAAAACAACATCAACGAATGTAAAATTTATAAGAAAAATTGAAGTGAGGAAAACAGTGTTAAACAATTAAACCAATGTATTAAATAAAACAAAAGGGGTGGTTTCTTGCAAAACTATAGGTAGAATAAAATAACTACATTTGTATTAGTTGTTTTTCAAAGAATAAATACCAAAAGAATAAATACCAATACACATCAAAACTATAAATATGTTATTCAGCAACAAACACACTTCACATAGTATGTACAACTGCTTCGTGTTAACATCTGTATTCGCTTCCCAACATATCATTTTACAAGGTTATTTATAAACAAAACCCACTTACATTTTTTAAACGGGAGGTATTAGTTTCTTTAAGTTTGCCGCCATAGCAAAAAAAAAGTCTTGAAAGGACAACCAATTCATTATGGCAAGCATATTAATGTTTTTCACAACAAAATATTGTTACAGCTAAAGAGATTAATTACAAAAAAAAATATTGTACTAAAAACTACTTGAAACATTAGACGTCTTCGTTCTTGGACTTGATTTGAAGCGCAGTTGATGAAATTTATTGTTGGGATTCGAACAATAAAACACTTTCAGAAGGCGAACTCCATACGTTCGAAAATTCTTTGAATACACGACGGAAGCCTTGCACGTTGATTAAAGAGGGAAAATAATAAGAACCTACATTTATCTTATCCCTACAACTGGAGAGAACGGAATGCTTTATTGATTATCCTTCTGGGATTACTCTACCGTAGCTGGTTAAATTTTACAGAAATCTAGATAAATTATGGACATATTTTAAAGTGAGAGATTTTAGTTAAGAAAGATAAAAGTACAGCAAGAATATTGTGACATCTGTACATAGAGGGTGCTGAAATTTAACTAATGCAACTGGAAATTTGTGATTTTATCTAAAATTTTCTAAAAACTATTCTCAATTCATTTTTCTGTTTTTAAATGTACCTCCGAAAGCAGAAATTACAGCTGGAACTTTTAGCTAATTAAGTTCTTGAAGAAAATCAAAAGTGGCAATGTGAGTGAGTTTTGACAATCTATCAACAATTGCAGTATACGTAAATCAAAAATTGTGAAGTCTTCTTTAGCTTTGTAGTATTGGGACTTTTGAAGTTCAGCCTACGATTAATAAAGATCGTGTAGAAGATTTATTGTTTTTAAAAAACCGTCTTCGAGAGTCATCACAGTTAAGTGGCGCAGTCGGTAGGATTTCTGGGAGTTGATTTTTATCGATTTTTTGTTTTAACGATAAAAGTCCCATAGTTTCCATATTGTTCCGTTACCACATCCACGTTTTATTTAATGTAGCTGATAGTAATTTTTAAATTAAGGTAAATATTTTATGAGCAATACAGAGAATTATTTGAAGAGATTATCAACTTTTAAGACTATACTTAGACTCAATACCTCCGTACAATGGTAACCCGTACAATTTTTATTACCAACTAGCTGACCCGGCGAACTTTGTACCGCCTCAGAATCCATAAATGTTGTGTTAACTTTTTAGCTAAATTAAATTCAGTTCTTTTTTTTAACAACGGATAATTCACACAACGCCTTCTACTGGCATTACTGAAACCAGCATACAACGCCATGTTCTGTCATGTATCAAATATGGCGTTATATACGGATTCCATATAAAATGTATTGCCCCCGAAAAATGTCAGTCAATCCGCTCTCGAGATATTATCAAAAAAATTGTGTGTGGAGTCCACGCCCAACAGAAGTGGAACTTTGGAGTTTACTCCTTAAAAATCAATTTTAATTTTTAAAGGCCGGTACGACAAATTTTGGTGGACGGCGATATTTGTTATTGTTGCCCTGTACCAGGGGGGCTTTGTTAATGTCGTTGCCCTGTGCCAAGCTCCCCGCGCCTCTAATTTTTCCGATGTTTTAATAGTTATTTTGCTATTCGGGGCGGAGGAAAATCCAACAAATTAAAGATCATAAAAATCAGTCCAGCCGTTCTTGAGTTATACACCCAAGGAAGCCCCCTGAGCCCACTATCCATGTTTTCATAGTTATTCTGCTATTCGGGGCGGAGAAAAATCCAACATATCGAAGATCATAAAAATCGATCCAGCCGTTCTTGAGTTATAAATCTAAGGGGGCCCCTGGGCCCCCATATCCAGATTTCAATAGTAATTCTGCTATTCTGGGAGGAGACAAATCCAACAAATCGAAGATAATAAAAATAGGTGCAGCTGTTTTTGAGTTAAAAACCTAAGGGGGCCCCTGGGTCCCCATGTTTATGTTTTAATAGTTATTCTGCTATTCGTGGCGGAGACAAATACAAAAAGTCAAAGATCATAAACATTGGTCCAGCCGTTCTTGAGTTATAAACCCTAGTTGGGTCCCTAAGCCCCCTGTCTATGTTTTAATAGTTATTCTGCTATTCGGGGCGGAGACAAATAGAACAAATCGAAGATAATAAAAATCGGTCCAGCTGTTCTTGAGTTATAAACCGAAGAGGGCCCCTGGGCCCCCTTGTTCATGTGTCAATAGTCATTTTGCTATTCGGTGGTGGAGACAAACCCAACAAATCAAAGATCATAAAAATCGGTCCAGCCGTTCTTAACTTATAAACCCAAGGAGGGCCCCCTGCCCCCTGACCCCCCTGCCCATGTTTTACTTCATAAGAACCTTCCTCGAACTTAAAGGAATACTTCAAAAAAAATTGGCTTCATTGGTCCAGGCGTTCTCAAGTGATGGCGTGACCAAGGAAAATAGGGATTCATTTTTATATAATAAGATTGTGAAAATTTTCTGTTAATCAAAGAGATAAAAATTTTAAACCATCTGTGAGAATAACTCCACCTAAGCCAATACCAGCGATAAATACCCCAATGCATTTTGCACAACATTACATTACATTTTGGGTATTTTCAAAGGCCAGTACGCTCACCAACAACACCAATGTTTAATAAATCGCCATTTCGATCGCCCACCAATAGCGCCCATTTGGGCCTGTACAAACTAGCCCTTTCAGTTGGCGTCCTCAACGTCCGCAATTCCATACTCAAAATTTTATAAAACCTCAAACACCAAAATTTATGTCTACCGAACTTTTCGCACAAGACGTTAACGAACCATTTGCACAAATTTCTCAAAACTCCATTTGATTATGGTATCACCTCGTAGCATACAAAAGGTTCTGTGTATTAGAAATCAACTTCATATGGGGTTCTGAGAGCATGACGTTTTTAGAATTGACAATTGCAATAAAGAAGAAAAGGGTGCAATTCGAAAACATCTTCTACTTCGACGCAATTACTACCCACAAAATGAGTCTAAAAGATGAAACCCCAATATGTACAAAATCTTATAGTTTTCCCGAAATTCATAAAAATGAGGTCAGGTCCTAAATGAATAAAATGTTAGAAAAAGATATCATACAAAACTTTCACCTTGGTCTAGCCCAATTCGGATTGTTCCAAAGAAATTGGACGCATCCCAACATAAAAAGTGGCGCATGGTGGTTGACTACCGGAAGTTAAACGAGCAAACCAAACTCATACCACACAATAGAAAGTATACAGAAACGGCACTAGCGGTGTTTTCTTTTAAGTTCCTTTGAAGTTGAGTGACCTTGAACGGGTTGTAAGGCGATTAACTTGGTCGTGCCTCAATTCCGCACAGGTTTAAAGATGGGACGGGTCCACCGCGCGAGCGTTAGAGATGGTTGGGTCCGTGCAAAACATCGCGAAATGATAAGTTGTCCGTGTGCTTGTAGCCTAAAGGAAATGATCGCGTGTGCGCGTACCCTAGCCTGGTTGTGATTTCCATCTCGTTCTTCCTTTAGATGGTCTTTCTCTTGCGTCGCTTCTGTATTGTTATTATTCTGTACTCATATGGTAAAGACTAAAACTGGAAGAGTTTAACTATGAAATTGTTTACAAAAAGGGGAAAACTAACACGAATGCCGACAGTTTATCCAAGATTTCTTTAAATGCTTTGGAAAACCAAACAATATTAAATAAACCTGCCGATGTTGATGGAGAAATTATACAAATTTTTAGAATCTATAACGAATGATCCTGGTGAGGTTTACTTAGAAGTTTTAGAATTTTTACGCCACGTTTCGGTAAACGAATTTAAAATTTGACAAAAGGCATTTCAAAAAAAACACGAAAGGGCGAAATAAAAGAAAAGAGATTTGCGTGTTCTTTTGAAATAACAAAATTTTTAGAACGGAATAAAGATAAAATAACTACTATTGAATTCATTTCTTTGCGCCCACTGAATAAAAAGTTAGGTTGGCAGTATCCCTTGTAGTTTCTTTGTTCTCAGAGATTGGCAGCAAAATCACTAACTTCATTCTCAATTTGCCGTTCCATTTGACAAAAAGGCGCGCACAAGTGCAAAGAGTAGTATAAAAAATACCAAATTTTGAAATCTGCTTTTAAAATGAGTTCACAACAAAGAAGCCGCTTGTCCAAACAGCTTCAAGAAGCAGTTTTTAAATGTTACCAAGAGTTCTAATTCAGTTGCTCTGACAGCTTCTTAACCTACAAAACTGCGTGACTATCTTCGCAAATAATTTTGCAACCAGATTGCCCCCACTACGACTGTCCTTGATAAAAATCCTGATTCACACGTACGAAATTTTCAAAGTTTACACTAGAGCGTGGGCGCTAAGTAATGAATTTCACTGTAAGTAAAGAAACCACCCGTTGTCCCAGATGTGCCTCGTGCCACGAGATCAAGAATAACACCGGTCGACACGATTTTTGGGTTTGAGTTTTAAATATCAAATTTCATTTTTTCTAACGTAATAATTAATCAAGGGAAAAATAGTTTTTTTGGTCGAAGTTTGCTTTTGTAGAAACCAGAGCGATATTTAGAATTTTAAAGAAAATTACCAGAATATTGTTGTAAATTACCATTAAACAAATTTTTACTATACATCTGAGTCACTTTTCTTCAAGAATTATAATTAATAAGACTAAAAATATTTGTAGGCATTGCACAATGTACATACATTAAAATTGAAAAACAAGTTCAAAAATGATTATTTTTTGGATTTTTTTAAATTTTTACAAATATTTGGAATTTGTTGTTAATTAAGAAAAATCATTAGAATGGAGGTCAATTGGCGTTAATTCTGATGATTCTTCCGTATAATAACATTCATTTACTGTTCAAGTTACGAGAATAAATAGTATGCTCAAAATTGTATTTTTTTACCTTCTAAAGTATTTTTGCAGTTAACACAGGAGAAATGGGACGTGCATTTTTTTTTCTTGATTTTGAATTCGTAAGTTAAAATGGGCTTCAAAAGCTTCACAAAGCTTTAAATTTGTTAACAAAAGAAATTTTGTGTTATGAATGGACCTGAGGGTGTAATAGGGTATGTCAATTTCTTTTATAACAACGGCGTTATTTTTTTATCTGTTGCGTTGGCTGCCTGGGCTAGTTTCAACAAGTCAAGAGAGACAAGTGTAAGTAGATGTTCAGAGTTATACGTTAGGGGCTGCAATGGATGATATCTAGAGAGTATATCACAGGAATCAAATTTGAGTTTCAATTTGAGGTTAGGTTATCACCCGTGGCACCAACTATAGTTTGAAATAACCACTGATGGGTTCGTTTTAGGCACTTTTCGACGGTTTGCTGACCACGCTTGGTGTCAAAATCCGAATCAAATATGTGTGGATCCGGCTGCAGTTTGACAAATAGCCGAACAAAAAAAAAACTAATACCAACTCAGACAGTTCTTCTTGATCACTGTC
This sequence comes from Diaperis boleti, assembly GCA_963583935.1. Classification (NCBI taxonomy): domain Eukaryota; kingdom Metazoa; phylum Arthropoda; class Insecta; order Coleoptera; family Tenebrionidae; genus Diaperis; species Diaperis boleti. The sequence goes on along the minus strand of OY757246.1, from coordinate 19,529,153 downwards.
CAAGACCGGTAGCTGAAAAAATACCAAAGATAAATTGATCCCTTTCTGTCTTATATTAATTACATACATGAATAATTATTTATCAATTATACATTCAAAAACACTTGTCATGTCATATTAAACACGTACATACATTAATTTAATAACAAGAACAAGAATAGATTCCCAGGATATGAACGTTGCCACAAATGCGATCCTAAAATACCCTAAATAATGGCAACAGTTGTATTTTACAGAAACCGTTTTTGTGAAACATAATTCAAAACTAGAATTGAAAAAGTTTATATAGGTGGTAATTGAACAAATAAAAAAATAAATACAGATGCAAAATAACATTCTTCTCAGAACAAATAAATTGATTAACATTAACGAAATCAAATAAAAATAGGTTAATGTAAATCGAATGCCGACGCTTTTGTAAGATTTACGAACAATAAAAGATTTGATGTACTGATGCTGAGGTCTCAAATTTCAGCAAAAATGAACTTATTATTAGCTTTTTATTGACCTCTTTTAAGTACAGGCATAAATTCACTTTGGAATTGAATTACTTTTCAATATTGTGCTTTTCGTTTAAGTAGAACTTTATTTCCATTTATTTTTAGTTTGGCGCAAAATTACTTTCTAATGCGTCGTTTTGAACAATTATTGTACCAGCAAAATACCTTGTTTGTAAAAAAATTACTGATTTTATTACTTTTTGCAAGTAACAGTAACGTTATTTGCATTCTGATCTGAAAACCTTGAATAACTTCTTTTATGAAAATAATTAACCTTTTCTGAGTATTTTTTGCATTTGCGCAAGAATTTTTTGTAGCAATTTTAAGTCTTGATTTAAATCTGCTGATTTATAAACGAGTGTAATAGAAAACCATTAAGTCAACCCAACATCCGTTAGAAAAGTTATTTGCAAATATGTAAACTAATTATCAATTTGAAAAAAAAACTCGGTGTACCTTTCATGAGTTGCACTCGTAATGAAAAAATAAAATTTTAGTGCCATGATACATAAATAATTAAAGAAGTTTGTATATTTATTTCATGGTATAGTCTATCTGTATACAACTCGACAATCAAAAATAGTCGAAACGACGTGTCGCCTAAAAAATTTGCTTTTTAAAAAAAGAGAACCGACTTCAAAAAGTGAAAAATAATTGAATACATGTATTATTACATGTACTACCCAATGATCTGTCTGAAGTCGGTGCCAAGCCAAATAGGTTACAAATTTGTAACATATTGTAATTATACAAAAATATCAACAACGTTATAACGCATACAAAATTCGATATAATTTGAGACGACCGTCAACGACGTCTGCCGTTTGGGATGTTTTGCTCAGCACGAGCCCCCCACCAACGCTCACGCATTCCGGTGCGTTCGCCGGGAGACCTTCGATGTGGCTGGAGCAGGCAGCCTATCTATCTACTACCTATTTGGCTTAGCACCGACTTCACACAGATCAATGGGTAGTACATGTAATAATACATGTATAATTATTCTTCACTTTTTGAAGTCGGTTCTCTTTTTTTAAAAGCATTTTTTTTACAATTTTAAGTGATAAGTTAGTGATACCTAGTAAAGACGCTTCTCCAATAATGAGGTCCTCAATAAAGTTGACGAAGAAATCGGTGAACATACAGGGTAGCGCAAAAGTATGGAAACACCTGAATATCTCAAAAACTGTTGGTCCCATCTAAACCAAATTTTGCAGGTATATTGGGGTCTATAATATCTACTTGGTGTAATTTTTTCATAGTTGCACTGTCATTTGTTTTCGAGATACAAAACCAACTTATATTTTTTTAAATAGCAACATAGGGTGAAAATAACCTTTTTGGAAAAAGCATTTTTTTCTGAATTTAACGATGTGCTATAATAATTCTACTTTTTGGCATTTGTCTGCAAAAATAATTAATATTTTTTTATAAATTATTATTATTATTAAACTCACGGCTGCAAATATGATTATTTGTGCTGTAAGAAAATAATATGCCATCAAACCTAACAGTATTACTAAAAAAGTTTGTTTTTTACAATGAATGTTCAAAATGTTGACTATTAATTTCTTGACAAAAATATATTCTATTAACAAAACTCCTCATCTAAGATTGTTCCTGGTCTTACACAGCTTTTTCCAAATTATGACAGACGAAATGTACCTGTCGTAGCAACCTGGTTCCAGCAAGATGGAGCTTCACCCGATTTTAGTCAACAAGTCCGACGTCAGTTAGATGAGGTGTTTCCTGGCAGGTGGATTGGCAGGAGAAGGGCAATTGAATGGCCGGCCAGATCTGCCTCCTGATTTGTCACCAGATTTTTTTTGTGGGGTGATGTAAAATTTAAGATTATGCCAGAAGACCACTTGATTTTGAAGATTTAAAGCAACGAATAAGAGAAGAGATTGCTAGCATCGACAGGTGGGCTCAGGGAGTTCCCTTGGGTTTATAACTCTAGAACGGCTGGACCGATTTTTATGATCTTTAATTTGTTGGATTTGTCTCCGCCCCGAATTGCAGAATAACTATTAAAACATTGGAGAAATTACAAGGACGGGGAGCTTGGTACAGGGCAACAATAATAACAATAACAAATAACGCCGGCCACCAAAATCTGTCGTACCGGGCTTTAAAAATGAAAGTCGATTGCTAGCATCACTCCCAACATGTAATACTGTTAGGTTTGATGGCATATTATTTTCTTACAGCACAAATAATCATATTTGCAGCCGTGAGTTTAATAACAATAATAATACTTTATAAAAAAAAAAAAAAAAAAATTTTGCAGACAAATGCCAAAAAGTAGAATTATTATAACACATCGTTAAATTTAGAAAAAAATGCTTTTTCCATAAAGGTTATTTTCACCCTATATTGCTATTTAAAAAAATATAAGTTGGTTTTGTATCTCGAAAACAAATGACAGTGCAACTATGAAAAAATTACACCAAGTAGATATTATAGACCCCTATATACCTGCAAAATTTGGTTTAGATGGGACAAACAGTTTTTGAGATATTCAGGCGTTTCCATACTTTTGCGCTACCCTGTATATACATAAAATGAACAAAAAATGTGAGGATTTTTCTCAATTTCCATGGGATTCCCTGATTAGATCCTGATTTTTTGACAATGGAACCACCTCAAGAGTATACCCCTTCAAATAAAAGAAGAATTTTGTAAATCGGTTCACAATTGACGACGAAATCGGTGAACATACATGATAAGTCGGTTAATAAAAAAAGGGAGCGAAAATTTGAGGATTTTTCTCGATTTCCATGAGATCCCCTCATCAGATCCTAAAATGGTGACAGTGGGACTAATCTGTAAGTATACTCCATTAAATAAAAGAAGAATTTTACAAATGGGTTTATAAATGACGGAGTTCTGAGGTAACAAACACAACCGAATTGATAACCTCCTCCTTTTTTGAAGTCGGTTAACAATACGACCTATCGGTCTCTTGGTGTTTCAGGCAACACGTCTCGTATAATCGAGAATTTTTGATTGTCTTATTGATTTCTATGATCCAAAAGTCCATAAGTATACCAGAAGAGTTGGAAGTCGAAATAAAAAATCTATTATTGACTTGAAATTAATGGAAAAGAAAGATCGCATAATATGACCGAATGACGTTCGAGTAAAGAGAGAATATGTGATAGGAAGCGACCACTATTATGTACAGGCAAAAACATAACATATAAAAACTGGTCCCATAGAAAAATTTAAAACTATAACTATTAGAAGCCATAACTTGATAATAAAGAAATACAAGAAGACAGTCAATAAAGAAATTAAATCAGGAGAAAAAAAAATTACAAGAAGAAACAAACTCTATGGTGGAAAGAAGAGGTGAAGTATGAATGTTCCGTCCTCGCATTTCTTTTTATTCTTTAGGTTTAGGTAATTTGTTGTTTTTTTTCATTGTGAATTAGTTGCCCACGCATCGCCATTTTCTCTGAGTTTGACATTTAGTCACACTGACGTCTAATTTTTTGACTTTTCTCTAGTATACCGGTGCGCTCATGCCCATCCCAGCTACTATGTTAAACACTTTATCATGGTAAAAACCCATCTCTGGTTCCGGAAACTTTTCTAAAAAAAAATTGGCATCCTCAGAAAACGGTCCTTTTTCTAAGAAAATTGTTTTCTCTCAAATCGAGCCGTAAATAACTTTTTAAGTGATGATTACAAGAAATTTAATTTTACGGCCTCTTTTGGAGCCGTAAAGTTTTACTTTTTTTACGCATCTGTCAAACTCTAATTTTTGGGGCTGATCTGTCAGAAACTAAAACTTTTGATACTTTTCAAGAAATCTGTCGTTTGCTCTTGAGATTTAACCGAAGGATTTAACATCAGCTGTTTTAGGTCGCTGGCTGCTGTCGAAAATAAGCTGATTTTTAACCGTCTTTGTCATTGTGATGGGGTCATCTGGGATTGTTATAGTCATGTGTACTGCGGCTTTGTGTTATACAATATTGGCGATCCGTGTAATTTGTGTTGCTATTTAGACCGGCGGTCATTTCTAAACATTTTAGAAAGTGATTTACCATTAAGTCAATACTAAATGACATTGTAGATCATGCATTTAAAATTGTCCACATTACTTAATTACATCCAACTACAACTACCTATTTGTTCAATGTGGAAAAACAAAAAGAGGAAATCGAATAACAGGTTGGAAAATACTTTTCAGTTAATTAAAGGTGCTAGTATAAATTATTTATCGTAGGATCAAAATGTCACTCAGTGTGTACCTTTAAAAAACAATTCTGGAGCACAATGTTAAAAAAAAACATTCAAAACACATAACATCTAAACCAACTTCATATGGGAATGAAATGGAACCAGTGGCCTTCAACACCACCAAAAAAACAGGCCCACTTACAACATAAAAAAATGGGAATTGTAATGACATCTTTATCCATGGCTAGCATACTGTCCTGATGGTGTTATATTTTATGTTGGAAAGCCATAAAGGCAGTCTCAAAGAAAATCATGCCTGTTAATTTTAGTCAAATACAAATTTGCTTGGTTGTATTAAATTTATATTAATGCAAAAATACAAATTACTATTAATAATATGAGAAATAATACCAGTTGTTTTGTGAGTGGAGAGTACTGGGACACTGGGACTTTAAAATTCTACTTTAAAGTACTACGACGTTAATGTTCCACTTTTTGTATCATAAATAGTCTGAAAAATGTCATTTTAGATACCAGCATGAACTCCACTTTTACCAATTTTGCAGATGTGTACAAAAGATGTTGTGTGCCTCACCTTTATAAGGACACGACTGAAGTGACTGAAGTTAAGGGACAGGGGGAGCTGCCTTGGGAGAGCCCTCCCCTAGGGGCAGGTGGGCGTAGCTACCATCTGAGGGACCGTAATACCTACTACACTAGTCGTTTTATTCCCATGCATCCCCACTAATTATAATAATAATGTCTTAAAAAAATTGACCAAATTTTTGAATTCATTTGTGATCATCGCCTAAAAAACGTCGTGTGCACCTCGGCCGAAAGTGCTTTTTTGGCCTTATCTGCATTGTGTTCTCGGCTCACGCCTCGGCCACAAACAGCAGATGCGTCCAAAAAAGCTAACCTTTACGGCCTAGATACACAAATTACTAATTTAATCTATTTATTCAAAAATAATCCGCAAAAGGTTGCTATGACAATTTTTAGGGACTAAGCCGTAAATGCATCATTTTACGGACTCAAATGAGAAAATTGTAATTTTAGGGAGCGTGTACAGAAAAAAGCTTTTTACAATGACAAAAGGACTCGTGAAAACGAATCAAGACAGGATAATGAAGAAGAAAGGTGGAAAGAATTCTTTTGCGAGGTGAAACAATTTTGAGTTATTTTCTCCTCATTACAATATTCACCAAAATTATAGAGGAAAACGTTTTTTCTTGATTATCTCGAAATGTTTCAAGGTGGATAATTTTCTGTTATTCTTGAGCTATTGAAGTTTGCTATGTGAATAACTAACCAACATTAATTTGTTGGTTGTTATCATTTAATCCACGACAAATGGACAGTATTACAAGAATAAAAAATAAATTTCCATCAAGTTACAAAAAACTAGACTGCAATACATAATCGATAAAGAGGTACATAACTAAATATATAAACTTTTCCGCTTATGTATATAATTTAACAACTGTCAAACCTGACCTTAAAATTTGATTTTGATTTGTGTTTTTTCTCATTTTGCGTGAACGAATACAAAAAAATGTTCAGTACTCGTGCGCTGTGACTTTTCAGGGGCTCGGGCTCATTTACAACATTTGGCTTGGTCTCGTGCTTCAAAAATTCGAACCCGCCCCTGAAAGGTCGTCTTGCATCAACAGGGTTGGTCAAATCACCGAACTTCAGCAATACTTGTCATAACCAGATCATCTGTTATCAGAAAACTGAGACTGGAAATGCGAATAGCAGACCAAGTGATGGACGTCCATATTATACAAATGCAAGAAAGAATCGGTACATAGCCAATTTTTGTTTTGTTATAAAATTACTAATTTTGGACACTGCTATTTTAAAATAGATTTTGATAATTTCCAAATAAACAAGATGTTGTTTAGTCTTTGAATGTCTTTCATGTCTGAAATAAACTGATCTACAGCAAAGACGAGGTGTCGACGTGTCTGACAACTGATCAAAGGGGATTAAAGCCTAAACAAATTTAATTAAAACATTCTTGATTGAAAACAACCAATTATTATATATTTAATTGATACATTCTTGATTGACAACAGCCAATTATTTGATATAATTAATTACACATTTACAATTACAATTATCACGTATGTTTATTAGTAATAGTTGCTATCCTCCGATACATATTAATTACATAAATCAAATTCATATAACATTTCAAATCACATACTTTGAGCAATTACTCGTGGAGCAGCATAAATGATGTGGTAAATCGCAATTTGCCCCGCTATTGATTTTGTTTAAATTGTCATTCTGCGCCATGTGCTGAAATGACAGTAATCACCGTTAACAAATAAAGCTCGCTTTGCTCGTTTCATAAATGCTCGGAAGCTCGCATTAATTAACATTTGATGAGCGGAACGGAATATATTAAAGCTGAAAATGGGCTATTGATTGCGGACTCGGAAAGAAGGAGCTGAGGACCAGTCGCTCCCCATGGAATCATCTTTGTTTCTATAGTCACGGTTATATCATCAGAACGACGCCAGAAGACTCCCGACCTCATTAACTCGAACTGAGAGCTCTATTCTGCGGATAAACACGTAAACAAGAGTGAGTCCGCTAATTTGATGCTCGCGGGAGTTCAAGGAATTGCAAAAATTTGTTGTTTTGAACGGATGTTTGGAGATTAATAGAATGACTATTATTTATCAAGTTGGGTTTTATTAAATGATTCATTTTTACTGTTAATATTAATTATCGGATCACGCGTGGCTGGTAAGTGATGTGTTTTTGCGGAGGACAAGAATGTTTGGTTTTGCATGTGTCGGTATGCTTTATTTGCGTGAATAAAAGGACTAAATAGAGAATCATGTAAAGTAAAGTAAAGTAAATAAAATTATGGCATTTCTCCAATAAACATCCAACATATTATAAATAATATAAAATCACTTTTACTCTAATATTCATTCTTCTTTTTTCTACAATTACTACCACAGACGCAGAAAGTGGAGTTAAAAGTGAAGGTAAGGACACTGACAGTTAATAAACTAATAATTTGATCAGAACGTAGTTGGACCATCTAACAAATGATACTTATGATGGACGTCTACCCTTCGGCGAGACCTGGTGGAGGAATAGAGCAAGTACCCAAATGAGTACGTTTTGTTACCTTATAAATCTATATATAAATTTTTACTTTTAATTGCTCGCAGCACCGTTGTAGTAATTTACGTATGGAGGGTCGAAAGAAAGAGTTTTGATTTTAAGTCGTCCTAGGGCATAAACGGTCTTTCGGCCAGAGGTACGTACAAACGATTTACGCACAATTAATAGTTATAATTATCATAAATAAATGTTCATTTCTTTTGTGATAATTTTGCGGGTTTTTACTACGTCGCCGTCGGTAAAGCTAGCAGGACCAAAGTCGAAAAAACAAAAATTAACCCCATGAGAATTTAAGGCTATTTAAAGGCTAATTTAATGCCAAAGACCTAATTTTATTACTCTCATAGTTTTCGTAGAAATTATGGCTCTGCTGGATTGACGTCAAGCTAGCAGAGCCATGACCTTAAAACATTAAAAAAATCAAAAATTAACCTTATTGGAATTTAAGGCTATTTAAAGGGTAATTTAATGCCAAAGACTTAATTTTATTGCTCTTATAGTTTTAGTAAAAATTATAACTGATTATTAGATACAAATTAAGAAAATGACCATAGCATTTAATAGTTATTTATTATACGAGTTCCTGTGTAAATTGGGTCGAGCAAAACGAGGGCTTTTTAAGCCTCGAGTGCCCGAAAGCACCCAAATTTACACAGGAACGAGTGTAATACAACGTTTTATAGTTCGACATAACCGCGGCAAGGCTTTAAATTGCTTAAATCCATAAAAATTGTGTGCCGTTTATCTGACATTTTCTTATTGCCTGACAGGAGAGTGTTTACACAAGCGAAAAATTGAAAATTCTGACAGTGTCGAACTATAAAGACTATTTAAAAGCTATTTCAATGCCAAAGATAATAAAACCGGTTTTTTTCTCGAAATTATGGTCCTTATAGCTTCACGTCAAGCTTGAAGGATCTTGGCTTTAAAATATTATAAAAAGCATTATAATCAACCGGGAATTTAAGGATTGGTAGCATAATTTAATGCAAAGACTTAATTTTAATTTTAATGATTTTAAGGCCCCCTTGTAAGAACTTATGAGCTTTAGCAGAAGGTTTTCTATAGCAATTTTTTTTTTTTGTCCTATAAAGGTTCTATATAGCCAATCTTTTTCTAAGATATGCGTCAAACAAAAAAGGTAAAACTTGTCTTAACAGATACCCTAGAAGGAACTCGAATTAAGTTTTTGGCATTAAATTACAAATAACCTTAAATTCTCGGTTAATTATTGCTTTATTTAATATTTTAAAGCATGATCCTACTAGCTTGACGTGAAGCCATAAGGACCATAATTTCGAGAAAAACCTCGGTTTTATTATCTTTGCATTAAATTAGCTTTTAATAAATAGCCTCACAATCCTGTGGTTATTTTTTTAATTTTTATCTAATATTAAGTTATATAATGTCTACAAAACTATAAGAGCAATAAAATTAAGTCTTGAGCATTAAATTAGCCTTTAAATAATCTTAAATTCTCATGGGATTTATTTTTTTTGACTTTGGTCCTGCTAGCTTTACCAACGTCTTTTACTTTACGGGTCTTTTCTTTATGGGTCAATCATGGTAACCAAGGTGTAAACAAGTATAAAAGATGCAGTTGTGCGTAAAAATATCTACTTTTAATAGAGGTTATAGAAAAAAAAAATTAAAAATTAAGTAGTCTCCAATATGAAAGCTCAATAGTTCCGATGCATTGGGGAGCTTTTTGAAGTAACCATCAACAGCAGCAAGCAGCAATAATAGTCAAATTTTTATTTTGGCCACCACAACCATCGACAACCATCAGATATTTGTGGCAAGTTCTTCTTCAATCAAAGCAAAATGTAATTAGATCTTTGCTCGACCTTTATGAATTTAAATAAAAATCGAACTCTACAAACTTTAATAAACGCAAAATTACAATTGGAACATGTTTTGGAAGAACACTACTTCCATCATCAGCCCTTCTGGTTTATGAATTTGTTTCCCTGCCATAACTTTGGATTTCTGTAATGCATCACAGTTTCGCTTTTAATTTTTAATGTCAATTGGATACACGTTGATCACGCATCAGTAACAGGATGTCTAAATCCTAAATTAAATTGAGTACTAAATATCTTCCAGAAAAATGTACGTTTAAGAAAGAAACAGATTGAGAGACAGAGGGAGAGGGTGACACAGCTGGAAGGGAAAGGGGAGTATGAGGAAAAGAGAAGGAGGAAAACATTATGATAACAGAATGGGGTTGCAAAAATGGAAAAAAAGTCGTGCACACTCTTTTGAAATTGAATAAAAGAAAAGGATTTAAACTCTAAATTTTTATTTTTTGGTCTCTCGTGATTGAAATGCAAACTTTTGAAAGAAGGTGATCATGAAGCACCTGTGAATATAATTTGGAAAAACTTCTAGAGAACAATCAGAGCAATGAAGTGGTGAATGGGGATTTTAACTATTCGAATCATTAAAGAATAGAAAAGTAGATTCCTTGGATGACAGTAAGAAGTAATCCTTGAGGGGCAACTGTACTAGTAGATTTATGGATTTAGAAAGTTGTTTCAAAGAATGAACGATGAAAGGATCTCCGTAATAAAGAGAACAACAAAAGAGGACCTTGTGGGGTTCGACGGAATGAGAGGGCCGATCAGAAGGCGGAGAAATACATACCAGAGAAATATACTTACAGTTAGTAGTGGTCAAAATTGGATTGACTAACAAAATATCAACGTAACATTTTATTAACCAATTAACCATTTCAAGTGGGTGTTATCTGTATACTTATTTTGGACCAACAGAAAGATAGAAAATGAATTCGCAGTAAATAATCTATCAAGTTATCGATGGTAGTCCATGGCGAGAAATTTGTGAAATGTGACGTTCACTCAGTGGCGTTCTATTATTATTACAAATTTGTCTTGTCGTGTTTTACAAAAAAATTTAAAAAAAATCTAATTTGAAATTTTTCAGAAAAAACTGTAGGATAACGTTTCTTTAGCATCTACGAGTCATTGTATTAAATATTGCCGTTTACTTACGAAACACCCTGTATATATAAAGTATTAACAAGTTGTATCCGTTGTTATAAAAAAAATCCCGCACGAAGGGCAGTTGTAACTTTAAAAAGAGGTGGACGATCAAGAAAAACCACCGAAAAGCATGTGGATCACTCAGAAAAATCCGTTGATCGCTGCATTAAAGATTTTGGGAGAATTATGGAACATAGAGGTGTCGGCTAGGAAAAAACTTCAAAGAAAAATTGAGACGCCAGAACTCTATTTTAAGCAGTTTTATTTATAAAAAAAATGTATACTACTTCATTGTAAAAAAGGAAATAGATACTTCAAATACGCCGTATTACAGAATACCTCCCAGTCTAATAACTAGTCAACATATAATAATAATAATAAATTGTTATACTTGTAAGAAACTAATTCTTACAACTCACAATAAATATTTACATGATTCAGAACAACAATGTTGAGGACCCTAGAAAAAAAAATCTCTGCAAAATTAAATACAACGATGATTTGATTGACTCTCCTCAAGAGATTGTTAATAATGATTTTGCCACCTCCTTCCAGTCAATTTTTGTAACAGACTTCTTTCTCAGATTGTTTAAATATACACAGAATTACAGAAAAATATATTTTGTCAGCCATTGACAGTTTAAAATATTCTTTACTACTGGTTCAAAGTATCAATTTTTATTGTATGCTTTTTGTATGCACCCCTTTTAATGATATACATATAATGTGGCATTAGATCAGACCACTTTTCCAACGATGCCTCAAAAATTACTCTCGTTAATTAACTGTGCCCCGTCCACTATGCTCATCGACTGACTAAGTGGTTGAGAAATGACAACCATTTATTGACTATTTTTTTTATTTTAATTAGAACTCATTCTCATTTTTAATCTGCTTTCAAATATTTAAAGCCAAAGAATGGTTGTCTTTCTAATACCATTAGTCAGTTGTAGATGTGGCGGACCACCCGCCCACCGCATTCACATGTGTTGCCATGAACCGTATGGTTTTTAGTCACAAAAGACGACAGTGCAATACAAGAAACGGAATGTGGAGACAACAGGAAAACGGTTGTCATTCCGAACCGGTTTGTCAACCATTCAGTCAAAAATGTAAGTGTGAGTATAAATGTCAATTTGGTTCTGTAATTATATCTCTTCTTTGTAACTTTTCAAAATCTCTATTCTAGCATTTCATAGCTTGTTCGAAATCGTATAACATCGGATCAATATGGCTTCATAAGCGGAAGGTCTGTCACAAATTTGTCTTGTTTTTCACAATTTGTTTCTGAAGACGTTGATAACTCCTTACAGGTTGATGCCATTTACATCGATTTTGCGAAGCTGTTATACTTGATAAAATCTTATTTAACAAATCGATTCCAGTTCGCCAGTTTCTTACTCAGACGACCCACGCTGGTGACTGTAATGGACTGGTGCGCGACGAAAAAAAATGCAAATAATATAATCAATGAACCTGTGAATACATGTTTTTTAAATTATTATTTACCATTTGTATTAATAATTGTCGAATCTTTATGTATGCTGACGATGCGAAAATTTTTCACATTATCAAATCGGTGGATGAAACGGAATTAGTTTAAAATAATAATGTTTTGTCTCGTTGTGTAGACAACAAGTTACCATTAACTTAAGTGTAAAATTGTTTCTTTGACTCCTAAAACACAATAATTATTGTTTCAATACAACATTACATTAGTTTTACATTACAAACATTACATTAGTTCGTCATTACATAATGAAGGACATTGGCGTATACTTTGATAGCAAGTGCGCTGTGAATACACTCTTCAGGGGCGTCGGCAAATTTTGGAAGCACGAGGCGAAACACTTTGTTCTTGTTCTTTTCATTGCTGTTTTTGTTCTTAGGATCCAGTAGGTCCCCACCAAAATCTTGCCATTCAATGGGGTTTGAAATGTGTTCTTCATATGCCACGGGATTATAATCTTAAAAGGAGTGACAGCATCGAAAAGAAATTTTATTCATATTAGTCAATAATAATTTATTGCATAGTCGGTGACAGTGAATTTATTACTGGTTGTAATTTCATTACATAACGCAACAAGGTTTTTGTTTATGAGCTTTTTGAATATACAACAGTTGGATATTATCAAGAACACAGAACTGTATTTTACTTTTCTTTCTGTCAAAACATCACTTCTAAGTTTTAAATTCATGTAATTCAAGGTCTCGACATCGAAAGATATAAAAGAAGAGGCGAAACATTCCACAATTAGTAAAACAATGCAAGACGATCGATGATATGAGACTAAATTTCGGATACTCAATTAAATTTGTATTTCATATTCCTGTAAAATAGGTGGACTAAGTGACCATGATGGCCAAGAGCTGATCAAAATGGGGATGACTGTTATGCACCAACTAGTTCTGAGCTGTAAAAGATAACCTCGACACGAATCAGACAATATTAAAAATCCACAAGTACGGACTACACAGCAGTAAACTATAAATAAATAAATAATTACAAAACATGTGAGATAATTATTATGGCATACTTCTATATAACACCATTAAAATCCTATAAATAATAGTAGTTATTAACGTCATGAGGCCGATAAGTGGCAAATAACAGACAAGATTTTATAATCAATCACGTCTGTTATTTGCGAATCGGCCGAATATCGTTCAGTACTTTTCATAATACCCTGGGAAATACTGACAAAAAAAAACGAATTGTTTAGCATAATTTTTAGACAATTCTTGATAACTCAATTTTGTTTGTGTTGGTCTAGAAACAATTATCAAAAACTTCCTCCTCTACTGTTAATTTTTATACCAGCCGTGACTGTTATGAGTGAGTTTTCACTCAAGCTGACAGTTCGGATATAATGCAATAACAGGTAGGTACTATGAAAATATCTTAAACTAGCAATTACCCGCGGCTTTGCCCGCGTAAGTTGGGGTTGGCTTTACTGGCGCTTATACAGTATGATCATAAAGTTCCGCACAAAATTCATAATTTAATTTTCAAAGAATAAAAATAATTTTTTTCAAAAAAAAAAGTTATACAGTATCAATTTTTTACTCTTGTTGAATAGATAATTGAAAAGTGCAAACACCCAAAAAAAAGTTGGGGGTTGCCATTTAAAAAAAATTATGACTGTCATAGTTCAAAAGCAGATGACTTCATCAACAAAATTTTTATGTCAAAAGATGGGGATTCAAAAATGATCACTCTGTATTTCGAATTGGTACAGCCGCTTAAAGCAGTTTTTAATAATAAATAACAAAAAGTAAAAAAACATTTTTTTGCAATAACATCAAAGACGGGTCTAGTTATTTTTAAAGCAGAGTCCGAATGCCAATTCTCATGCCTGTAATATTCTCGACCTACAAGTTATAAGCATTTTGAGAAAAATCACCCTCAAATTCACCCTCCCCTTTTTTGGCCGTTGGTAAGTTTTTTTCTAAAATCGTCAAACACGGGTCCGGTTTTCTTTAAAGGAGAATCTAGATCTCAATTTTCACGTATGTAACACTACTTGTTTTCCCGTTATGAGAATTCTCAGAAAATCTACCCTCCCCATTTACGCCCCTTTTTTTGGGGTTGGTAAATATTTTTTTGAAAAATCGTCAAATATGGGTCTAGTTAATTTTAAAGGAGAGTCCGAGTGCCAATTCTCATGCTTGTAACATTCTCGACCTTCAAGTTATAAGCATTTTGAGAAAAATCAACCCCCAAACCTCCTTTTCTCGCCGTTGGTAATTTTTTTTCCAAACTCGTCAAACACGGGTCCGGTCTTTTTTAAAGGAGAATCTAGATCCCAATTTTTACGTATGTAACACTACTTATTTTCCCGTTATGAGAATTTTCAGGAAAACTACCCTCCCCATTTACTACCCTTTTTCGGGGTTAGTAATTTTTTTTTTGGAAAATCGTCAAACACGGGTCCGGTATTTTTGAAAGGAGAATCCAGATCCCAATTTTCACGACAGCAATACTGTCAGTTTTCAAGTTATAGGAATTTTGAGTAAACCACCCCAAATTGTTTCTCGGTCGGTAAAGAAATTTTTGCAAAATCGTCAAACACGGGTCTAGTTATTTTCAAAGCTTAGTCTAAATCCCAATTTTCACGTTTTTAGCATGCCGAGTTGTCGAGTTATGAATTTTTTTATAAAAACCGTTTTCCCCTTCCCCCCCCCCTTTTTTGGCGTCTGTGAAAATTTTTTTGGAATATCGTCAAAAAGGGGTCGAGTTATTTTCAAAAGCGAGTTCGGGTACGAATTTTCACTCATCTACAGTTTTTCGTTTTCAACTTAGTTGGAGTCTAGAGAAACCAATTAACCCCATTTTCACCCCTTTAGAATCGGAATTTTCAAAAACCCTTTCTTAGTGCGCCTATACGCCCTAAAAACTACGTTCCTACCAAATTTCACATTTCAAGACTCAACGGTCTGGGCTTTGTGCGGTGATCAGTCAGAAATCAAAATATTTCCTTATCGCCTCTTGCGAATTAGTAGAACTAAATATGAATCTCAATTGTAATAACTTCTTATCAGTTTTTGTTTGCCATAGTAAAGGAATTTTAAAGCGTTTGATAACAACGTGACAACGCTTAGTAAAAAGCAATTGCAACAAATAATGATCCTACATCTATTGTTACCTCCAAATGTTACCAGAAAAGTTCAATGACTATGTTGAATTATATTTTTGCAAAAAAAAATTTATCCATTAAATCTAAATAATCTATCTGCACTTGCAGATACATTTATGAACTATCTGCTGTGAAAGCGACTTTATGTTGGACTCTTTGACCTGCTAATAACATATCATTTAAACTTTTTTGATTTAATGTTTAATGTTTTGTTTGTTTTTTAAATTTATAGTCTAATGATACAGACGCTTTATGGCTCCTTCTCGAGAAATACCTTATAATTTTCCTTCTTAAATAGTAAAGAGACCACGTATTTACCAGTGTTCGAACGTTTATGACCGTCAAATATTCGCTCACAAAGAGCGTCATCTTGAGTTATTTCTGTTTCAATTCCCAGAATTTGTTGATCATTTATTCAAGGGTGGGTTGTACAAAGTGGCATGAACCTTAAGTTGTAACATCCTGTTTATTGCTAGAGGAATTTGTAACAACCCAACCGAGTTTGGTTTCTTGTAGAAGAAAGTCTTGTGGCAAAAATTCGCGATTAGGTTTCAAAAGTTGAAACAAAAATTGGAGCACCGATTAATAAATAAATTGATCCTTTTATATGAAAGGTGGGATCCGCTAACTGAATTAATTTGAAACCTCTAAACACTAGTAAGTTATAGAAAATAATACAACTTCAAAATATGGGGTTTATTATTTAAATCATAATATTCATAATTTAAGCACATTTTAATGGCTGTGATGGGTTGTATAATTTGAGTTTTAACAATTTTGCTACTCGTTCTGATAGGAAATTGAATTGAGAGCCGCTATCTAGAAAAGCTCTAAATATGTCTTTCACCTAAATGATCATGCAGTAAATATATTAATTTTGTGACACAAGAATAAATCTAGATTTATGTTACCACCATCAAGTGCGCTAGAAACAATAATAATATATCTTTTTGCTATAATAAATAACGCATTTACAATGCTTATAGACTTTCCTCATAAAAACTACTTATTATAAACGAAGTAGGTAATTACTTTTAATTAATGCATACAATTTAATAAGCAAGATATCCTAATAAAAACTGATTTAATTTTTATCAATAAATCAAGGATATAAATCATTCTTGATGTGAGTAAACAACAAAAATCATAGAAAAACATTAAAACATAATGGTTTAATTAACTGTATAAAACATAATGGTTGAATACAAAACAAAATATTGAATGAATTTTATCATCATTTTAGGAAAAGAATGTACATATGAATCAAATTTGTTGTAACTTTATGTCACAATGCCTGTATCTTTAAGTATACTGAAATTTTGAAAGTATTTTATCTTAAATATCCAAAGTTCACGGTTTATGTTTTTTCGCATATCGGTAGGTACTTTACAACAAGGACTTCAGGTAGAAATGTAGATATGTAATTTTATGACTAGTCCAAAATCAAATTTCGCATTCAGTAAGATAAGATAAGATAATAAATATTTAGAATGGGTTAATTCATCGGAGGATATAAGTAGTATATAAATATATTAATAATTCATATAGGGCAGAACACAACCCGGATTAAGTGATTTTATTATTACTCTCCGGCCGTGAAAGCCTTTCTGACGCACCACACTGAGACAAAAAACTCACTTTGTCACACTGTATAATAAAATATCGATTTTTGACATTTGATTCTAAATCCAGGAAATCTGATCAGGTAAGATGGAGTCACTTATTTACTTCTTCTTATATTACTAGTACATAAATGCGTCCCTGTTCCACTTAAAGCCTCCACCAAACGTAACACGAGTATTTTGACCGTATACCACAACCTTTGTAACAGTATCTGCGGATTAACATTGAAACTCACGACAAGTTCTCTGTTCATGAAATATTATCCATACATAAAAACTAAGGTGTGCAATCAAAAATAGAATGTGAACAAATACGACGACTTGCGCAATATTTCAATTACAAAATAAAAGTGTGGGTGCGGGTCTTATTTTGTACTTGAACTGTGCAATTTAGTTTAACGTTGAGACTTAAGATTTACGCGATAGCCGTAAAGGGGAAATTGTCGGATATGTTCCTTTTCATACAAATTCCGTTCGTGAAGTCGAATTTTGAAACGAACAATTAATTACGTGAGATTTTTATTTAAACTTGCAGTCAGACTACAAATTAATATGTAAAGGATTAGAAAGGCAATTGTGCGGAATGATGAAGTGTATTGGAATTTAATCTAGGCATTAATATTATTTTCGCATTGTTCTGAAAGAATTGCAGTTCAGAACGCATAACACGAATAAGAAGAGTTACAGAAATATCAGTACGTTACTGTTAATGAAATGGGGTACATCTCCTAATGGATCTAGTGTGGAATTCGGAGCCACGTCCGGGATTCTACTAAATTGTATCTTCTCATGGCCTAGCTTATACGTATTTCATTACATTTAGTTGTACACATGGTCAAACATATCTGTGTCCCATATCATGCTACATTTTAGAAGAAAATGAAATCATCATGATACACCACGTGTTATTAATTCTATAGATAAACTTTATTGAATTCAAATTTGGTTAAAACCTTAAGCAATCACTCAAGTTATGGTACCATAACTTCATGAATTATTTATTCATTTAGTGAGCATGCACCACAATATGAAGTGATTGTTTTAACTGTGACTGTCATAGAACAAACGTGTTAATATTCAATAATACCGACATTTGAACACGTATTTAATTAATTTCTGCCTACACACGTTTGAATAGAACTTAATTTGTAGTTGAGGCAGCTTTCTGACACTTTATTAGATTCATCTAGCTAAATTAATATAATTACACACAGTATAAGTACGTAAGTTTTTCGCACTAGAACTTGATCACGGTACAGTAATTGAAAATATGTCCAAACATAATTTCGCAAGCTAGAAAAAATAAAGAATAAATTTAAAAATTCAAGTTGAATTCTATATGCAACGATTCGTGGAATTAGAAAAGTACATTCACAAGTTTAGAAGTTGTGCAATAAATTAAACTGTTACCAAGACTAAACAGATTGACAAGCTTCTTGTGAAATAATTTTTCAATATCCATGTTAAAACATGTAAAGATCAATAAAATCACTGACATATTATTTACCATTATCGTTGTGTAATTATGTATTTATTTTTAGTCGGAGAATCCTTAATAAGAAACAACCGGTTATCTTTTGTGGTTATGATTCCCAGGTTAAAGTTAGTAGATTGGGATACATTTGGGGTCAGGAACCCAAATTGCCCTCCCTCGCCATGTCGGGCACGACAGCAAAGACATCGACACTAAACTATCGAAACAACAACAAAGATTGGGTGGCACAGTATAAAAAAATTAATAACTACATAAATAATAATCTACCAGAAAAATGTATCTAATAATACTTAGCGAAACCTCGCTGTCTCCAAATGGAACCTTGATGTTTTCGGACTACAATATGGTTCCAAATGACATGATCGACGGAAAAAGAGGAGCTGCTATTCTTATAAGTGTGTAAAAGGTATAAATGCAAAGACATCTGAATTATAACTCAAATCACCTTATCACCTTATCACCTTATAGAGCTCCTAATAACTCCATTGTTGGTGTGCGGGAATGTGATGCACTTTAATGTATTACATACACACAGGTGGTATGATTAAAAAAAGCATTTGCTTTTACTTCAAGTAAATGCTTCACTGTCGAAGCATAAACTATAGTAAAAACTACAAAACAGGATTTACTTCACCTTATGCTTACGCAGAAGCTATAGCAATTGCGAAGAAGTATTTACTTTACCCTTTACTTCATATATCAAGTTTAAGCTTCAGTATATTATAAAAGTTTTTACTACACTTTTAACTATATTTCATAGCATTTACATTTAAATGTTCATGGCATGCTGTATGTTTAATACAAATAGTACCATAGCAAATACTATAGGAAAAACTTCACAGTGAAGTAAAATGTAAAATTATTCTAGTGAATCTCCACAAACTTTAATAAAATTCAATTACAATAGGAACATGTTTCGGGAGAAAACTACTCCCACCTTCAGCCCTTAAAGAATTTTTAAAATTATGACGTTTTTTTGAAAGATTATTAAATTTGACGTCAAACGTCAAAAAAACGTCAAATTTAATAATCTTTCAAAATAACGTCATAATTTAAAAAAATCTTTAAGGGCTGAAGATGGGAGTTTTCTCCCGAAACATGTTCCTATTGTAATTGAATTTTATTAAAGTTTGTGGAGATTCACTAGAATAATTTTACATTTTAATATAAATTTACTCCACTTTGATTCATTGACATTCTTTCCGTTTAAAAGCTTAATGTCAGATATCTTGCTTTATGTAAAAGTAAATGCTTTAGCAATAAATGCTACGAAGTAAAAGCTTTTACGCGGAGTAAAAGCAAATGCTTCTTTTAATCATACCCCCTAATGTGGGGATGTAATAAAACTACCGTAGAAGGCAATAACTTCGCAGAAGCTCTGGAGACCTCCAGATTGGTTCAAGAGTTCCCTATTCTGGGCAAAGACCAACGGCGGTTGTCGCAAACACTCTTTAAGAGGGTTCTCCAGTGGCAGGTACATTTTTGCCGGTTGAAGTACAT
The DNA here is from genome assembly GCA_963583935.1 of Diaperis boleti. NCBI lineage: Eukaryota > Metazoa > Arthropoda > Insecta > Coleoptera > Tenebrionidae > Diaperis > Diaperis boleti. The sequence continues at coordinate 19,509,059 of OY757246.1, read as the reverse complement.
TTTTCCGCAATATCTTTTTTTTTTATCTAAAAATTTCAAAAAATCGCTCTGTAGCTGCAAAGATCTATATTTTATCAACACGCCCACAATATTTCAATGAAAAATCTTCAAAAATAAAAAAGTTACATTCAATGCCGCACATTTTTGTACATTTTTGCTCGCCGTTGAATATAACTTTTTTATTTTTGAAGATTTTTCGTTGAAATTTTGTGGGCGTGTTGATAAAATATAAATCTTTGCAGCTACAGAGCGATTTTTTTGAAAATTGTAAATTAAAAAAAGATATTGCGGGAAAATGTACTTCGACCGGCAGAAATCTACCTGCCACTGGAGAACCCTCTTAACTCAAATAAAACACGACGACTTCTGAGTAGAGGGAACTTAAATCTACAAGTTGAACTTATTTACAATACAAACTTCCAAATCCAAATTTCAAATTTTCTCCGGAAAACAAAATTGCCTTGTATTTAGCATGCAATTTTTTTTTCCAGAGGCAAGATGAACGAATCATTTCAGAGGACCCTGCATAACCAAGACATTCTTTTGTGTTGTTCTTTAATTTATTTTGTATCTGAATATTAGTCCTACACTACCTGTTCTTTATCAGAATTTTAATTCTGACCAACTGTTGTATTATCATCACTCAGTTTCTATAAATCTTTTCTTTTTTGTTTCCTTTACTCCCAGGTAATCTAAGTTGTTTCTTAACATCATCAATGACTTAATTTTCTTTGCCGTTTAGTCATCTGACGTGTTCCTATTTTTATTACCCCTCTTTGTTTCCTGCTGTTTTTCTGTTTTTTTTTCCATTGTAGATTTTTCTTCCATTACTTTCTTTTCGCCTTTCTGTCCTGTTTCCTTCTTATCATTTTTTGATAGGTTTTTCTCGGATTTCGCCAGTTTTTCACTATACCTTACTTGTCACAAACATCTAGGTACATATTCAAAGATGATATAAAGGAGATAAAAAAAATATTTTTAGAATCAGAAGTCTAAAATGAACAACCTCAAAACATACAAAACTGAAAACGTAAAAACCCTGAATGACGCTGAACTTGAAAACCTGAAAATGGACTTGACAACCCGAAAACCTGCAAACGTAGAAAACTGAGAATTGGAGAATCCGAAAACAGCAGAAAACCAGAAAAAGACGCGGAATCTTAAAACCTGAAAAAAAACAGGACCTGAAAACCTGGAAAACGTAAATAAAACACAACAGAACCAGAAAACCTGAAGATTCGAGAATCTGAGAACAATAGAGCCTGGAAACCAAAGAAAGACCCAGAACCTGAAAACCTGAAAATGGACTTGACAACTTGAATATCTGCAAGTTACAAATAGAGAGTGTGTTAAGTGTGGGTTGGTTGCGTAGGTCCGCTTGGGCGCACGTAACAGCGGTAGACTTATCCGTAATATCAGGCAACCTCACCCTTAAAACCAGCTGAACACCCCAGGCAGCTGCCCTATCAACACCAGACGTCATACCGGACATCCAACCGGCCAAGAGGGCAAAGAGGGCCGCAGAGAGCCCCATCCCAACCCCCGACCTCCACCTAACAAACAGGATCGAAGTACTTTGGAACCTGCAAGCTGTGGAAGACGACGTGGAGCCACCGCCGCCCCAAGCCACCATGAGTGACCAACAAAAAGTCACCCCCGCCCCCAAGAGACCCACCCCCTCTGCCCAGCCCCCGAAAGGTGCCAAAAAGAAGGGGGCAAGAAGAAGCGGGTCTACTCCAGGTGCCGCCTCCGCCCGACCCAACAAGACTAAACCCCTGAGCGAGATATCCACCTCATCTCTCAGGAAGACAGCAGCCGCCGCCCCCCACCAAAGCGATGAAGTCTGCGATGACCTCACCACCCAAGGAATAAGGGTGATCAAGTGCAGCAGAATGCATAGTCGAGAACAGCGGCTGCCACTCATGTTGGTGGGAGTCGAGCAAGGACAAAAGAAGACCATCCAGAAAGTCGGAGAAACGGAGGACTACAGAAAAGATCGCTCCGCCCCCGCCAAGTGTGCCAACTGTGGAAAGCCTCACACGGCCAGCTACAGAGGGTGCCCGAAATTCGCCAAAATCAAAAAACAAACCAGAAGGCAGCAGATCCCAAGAGAGTTCCGCCCCCAACAGCAGCCCCAGGCACCGCCACGTGGGCCCAAGTCGTTGGAGGAACGAAAAAATCCGAGGCCAAGGAAAAGACTGAATTCACCAGCTAGAGGAACAATGTTTTAACATCGATCCTCCCAGCAAAAGACAAGAGCGATCTGGCGAAAGCCCTGATCGCTCCTGCCAGTCAAATAATGAACTAATAATTGTTTATTGTTTAGATGAATAGAAGCTCCCTCATCCCAGATTCCCTGGGAACGCCAATGGGCTTTAAGCAGCTCGTAATGAGTTCAAAGAATTCATCACCTCCCATGGAGTGGACGTCGTACTTCTGTGCGAAACCAAACTCCAGGCGCAAACCAGTGATCCCAAAATCCAGGGCTTCACACTCCATCGAAACGATTGACCCGGAGGTCGAGGAGGAGGCACAGCGATTTATGTAAGAAATTAATATAATCAAACACTGTGTTGCAGCCTTTTCAGATCTTCGTCACAGGAAACGCCGAGGTGGTAGTTATGGCCCCGGACGAGCCGACCTACCATAATTACCAAACAGGAGTCCCCGACACGCTTGACATCGCCATCGTCAAGAACGTCGCCCACCAGATTGAGCTCTCGGTGGCCGCAGAACTCAGCTCGGCTCGGTCTTGATGCAACGACCCAGTTGAGAGGAGGGTGAATTGGACAGAATTCGCCTCCCACTGTAGTCAACTTCGGAGATTTTCCACAAACCCTGGATGCCGAAGGAATTGACGCCGCAATCGAAGTCTTGGAGAACAAGATCAACAACGCGCTGGCGGAAGCGAGCGAAGAACTCACGCAAATGCCATTCCAATCGTATCGAATCGTGAATCTGATCCGTGCGAAAAATCGAGCGAGAAGAACAGCTCGGCGCAGCGGCCTCGCTGCAGACAGAACTGCAGCAGACAGGCTCCAATGGAAAGTCAGACTAGCGCTCCAAGAGTTCAGAAACGAACGTTGGACAGAGAAGCTATTATCACTATCCACAGAGGATAACTCCGTCTGGAAGATCGCCAGGGCCCTTCGCATCGACCGCAAACCCCTCCCCCCGATCCACGGAAGCAACAGCGTCGTCTTCACGGATGAAGACAAAGCCGAAACTATCGCCGACAGTCTGGAGCTGCAATGCAGAATCAATCTCCATAATGCTGACTTCGACCATCTTGAAGAAGTGGAAGAGCAAGTCCGGGCAACTCCACAAATCCATTTGAAATCCGTCAGATCCTCCAACATCTGAAGCCAAGGAAAGCCTCAGGACAGGACAACATCAGCAACAGGACGCTGAGGGAACTCCCAGATGGCGCGGTCGACGCTCTGGTTTTTATTTGCAATTCAATTCTTATACACAGAGTCTTTCCAGATAAATGGAAACACGCAACGGTCATTTTCATCCCGAAGCCCGGAAAGGACCCGAAGTTTTCGCAGAACCACAGGCCAATCAGTCTGCTCTCAACAGCGGGAAAAGTGGCGGAAAGAGTCATACAGAAGAGACTCACCCACTGCATCAAAATGACCAACGGCCAGATGAACAATTTGGATTCCGTTCAAAGCAGTCCACCACGGACCAACTCCTCCGAGTCGTAGAATACCCCGCCACGGGAATCGAGCGCAAGCAAGTAACCGGTGCAGTTTTTCTCGACGTAGCCAAGGCTTTCGACACAGTCTGGCACTAGAATTGGTCCAACTAATTAATTCCTTTTTGCGTAACAGTCCTTCTGTGCCCGCATCGAAAACACTCTGTCCCGTCCCCACGACATCGAAGCGGGCGTCCCCCAGGGATCTGTCGTCTCACCAAACCTGTACGCGGCCTTCACCGCGGACGTTCCAAAGACCGCAAACAAAACGCTCGCCATCTACGCAGACGACACAGCAATTCTCACCAGACGACTCGCTACCTGCAGGAAGCCATCGACAAGCTCGAAGACTGGTGCCAGAAATGGATGATCGACGTCAATCCCGAGAAGAGCCCAGCCTGAGGGAGAAATCGAAATGTTCGACCGGGTCATCCCCTGGGCAAACCAGACAAAATACCTAAGCGTCATCATCGACAAAAAGCTCTACTTCCGCCAACACCTCGAATACTCGCTGAGTAAGGGGAAAATGGCATTAGGCAAGCTCTCCTCGCTGGTCTGCAGGCGCAGTAAGATGTCGGTAAAGAACAAGTTGTTAATTTACAGCACAATCGTTCGTCCCACTTTAACATATGCTTCGGCGGCTTGGGCACACGCCCCCTCGAAGACAAACATGTGTAAGTTGCAGGTCCTCCAGAACAAATTCCTCCGCCAAGCTTTCGACGCTCCATGGTTCGTCAGAAATGACCAACTTCACCGTGAGGCAGAGCTCCCGCTGCTGAAGGAGTTCCTTTACGAGATCGCCGTTCGGGCCATCAAAAAGGCCGAAGAACACCCAAATCCACTGGTCAGACAGGCTGCCGACTATGACGAGAGTGGACCATCGAGAAGAAAGCGGCCCAGAATGGCGCTGTTAGAAGGGTGATAGCTTCACTGACCCTTCCATTCACGACACCCCTCAGGTACTAATCTCTCTTACAGGCCTCAGGACAGGTATAAAACTTTCTTTCATTCATTTGTCTTTCTGTGCATTTTCGATGTCCCAAAAGAGGAGTCCGGCGTTCTCGTTATGTTGGCACCCATTGCCTCCATTTGAGACGTCAGTCCGAAAACAGCAAAACTGTCAAGCGAGTCCTGGGCGCTGACTGGGGAAGTCACCCTACCGGTGGCGTTAACAGTTGGCAAACAATTTTGCCGCCAGTAACACCATTGCTGGCCGGCGAAAAAGATAGAGGTTAAGAGGTCACATGATCTAAAACCTCAGACAAACAGCGCAACGCGCAACGCAACAAAACCAGCTGAGCAGTCGTGTATGATCCCCTAAGATCTGATCACTTGCCTGTTGTAACAACGATAAACGAGTCACACGGACTTGAAAAGAATGATAACTATAGTAGAAAGGAAGAAAAAGCTTATTGGGGAAAGTATCAAAACACCATAAATACACTGTTTGAAGCAGAAAGAAACAACAGTGTGGTAGCACAAATTTGGCTAACAAAGGACGAAATGCCTTTAGTACATGCAAGAAAAACATACAAAATTACAATTCCTACAAAAACTTAAATGTGCAACAGATTGTTCAAGCAAAAGGCTAGAAACAAATGGCAAACATTTGTGAGTGGTCTTAATAATTAATCAAGACACCTCTCTTGGGAGTATATGGACCTATGCAAAAAACGTCAGAACGTCAGAAAAAAACAAAAAATAGACGAACCAGATACTTGACAAATTTGACCCAGCCACTGCTCCACAAGAAATATCAGCACCAAATCATACCCAATACATACACAAATAAAAACAATCGGCCATCCTTTTAACCTTTAACATTTTGTGGTGTGTCTTTTTAATATTAAATCTCAAAAACAACTCTTACCACCCTATCTGGCTGCGGCCTTGCGTTTGGAAAACCCTGGAAAAACTTATCAAAAGGAGGATGAAACATCAGTGTGAAGAAAACCAGGTTAATCCTGAGAACCATAGGATTTCGGCGAAGAAAGGGAACCGTAGAAGGGCTAGCTCGAATCACAAATAAAGCTCATATGTCCCGAGCTTCAAAAAATAATTCAAACAACGCGCTTTTCGAACCTCGACGAGTAACAGACGGATTCCCGCAAGGATCGATCTTGAGCCCGTTACTTTAATCTATACATAGGCCTCCATGTACTAGACAATGAAGTTTTATGCGTACAATGCAGATGCTCTGTGTATGATGTGAAACCTACCCTGGAAGGGACATATAGAACACCTAAAAATTGAATGTCAAATGGGCCAGACAAACATTCTTGGGGTGCCTCTCAGACGTTTGCCTTTTATTTTATTCAGCTACTGAGTGATCAAGATTAAAGATTTGAGTTGACACAACAATTTACATCAAAATTGTAAGCCTGTGAATTGGTTGTCACCCGATGACAAATGATGGACATCTACATTTAAATTTTCATCAATCAAACATAACCCTACATTTACAAATGCCATTCCGCCAACTTAAAGACAAAAATAAATCTACAGTTTTATGTGCATCTATTACCAACTGAAATATTAATTGTTAATCAGTATGTCCATACGATCCATATTGGATTACGGATCATATTAATGCGGAGAAGTAGAGGACTTAAATCATACGATCTTTGGTCTATGGTCCCTGCCAATAGAATCATCTTATATATGCATGGTATCAATATTAGCAGGTAAACTGAAAGTAATGCGCCTAATAATAATTATATTCGTTCATAGAGGACCGCTGTACGACTGTAGAATGCGCTGAACGCCCGTGAGCAAAAAAGGGGTGCATTGACTGTCTCACATCATTCTGATTTGATCATAATAATAATAATAAACTATAAAATATTAAATCCACTGGTCGGTAAATAATAAAAAAACATTACGTAACTTTAATAATTTACATTTTCTTATAACAGATACTTTCTTATAGTCTACGCAACAATGTAAGTTTTCAAAGTTTTACCTATACATTACAAGAAAGAATAGAGCAACCAAATTTATATATTGAATTTGCCCTTTAAATCCCATAATGACCCCTTGGAAAATTAATATGTATGTAGTTGGATTATAATAGTGAGAAAACTTACATAACGTAGATCATTATTATTACACTGCCAATGATTCATTGCTATACCTTGCGGACATTTTCGACATTATAGTGGCGAAATTGTACTGGAAGTATTAACCAGATATCATAATTATTATCGATGAATTTCGTGTAAACTACATAGGTCAGATCAGGAGTGGTATATTTCGCCATAGTTAAATCGGGTATTTTTCGCATAAAAAAGTTATTTATTTTTCATTAATTTTGTATTATCTGTTAACTTATTTAAAACGACAACGTTAAAAATATTTATACTATCAGACATTTGAAATTAATTGTCTTCTTTATGGCCTGGACATGACGTTGCATAATTTTTTCTTCTGGCCCTGCTCATGTATTACATACTTTGAAAACATTTCTTTTGCTCTTTTATACAATAGTACGGATTGAAAGTATGCAATGCAAAGATATCTGTATTAATTTTTTTAATCTTACAGTAACTAACAGCTTTCGAATTTTTAATTGAAATAAATTTAATTGTTGTGGGTTTAAAAAACTAAAAAACATATATCCACAAATGTAGTACATACTTAACGTTGAAATCAGAATAAAGAACTCTATGCGAATGTAAAATAAAAAACATAGGTTTCCATTAAAAAAATATTTATAACGTCATAACTCTCAAAAAAAAAGAATGAAAAAATTAGTATACGTTCCTCGGATGCGCTATAATTAACCCTACCACATGCTTTTTAAGTTTTATTTCTAGCGCAAATATTAACGGAGTTCCTGAATTTATCAGAATTTATTCCTTACTTAATTTACACACTGTATATATTATAGTTTGTATCTATACATTACCATTTATTATGTTAAATTTGTAATTTCTATCTTCCCAAAAATTTTGTCATTACATAACCATCACATTCATCAAATTATTGACTGATGTCGATAATATTGATCCCCTCACGTATTTGTTGATAAGAGTTTAAATGAGTCAGGACTTATTCATTCTATTCTTTTCAATGAATAGAAAATTGAAGCACTTTTACTTATCACTTAAGTATAGATAATTATTCTTTTCCGTCATTAGGTATACCTGTGTTGTTGCGTACTTAGAGACCGTGAAATTATAATAAAACTTAATGAGAACTTGAACACTTTAAATAATAAGTCCCATTCTAAATGTTACTAAATATAATATGTATCAGAATTTATTTTATAATAAAGGTCAAAAAATATTATAATAGGTTATCTGCAAAGTAAACAAAGTGAATCAGTACCATGGGGAGTAAAGACTGCGAATTGAACAATCAGATGCCCCAGTTGTGTTAAAAGCTTGACCTATTTAGCCTAAAAGTGCTACTCCTACAGGGTCTTCATAAATGATTCATGTTACCTCTAGAAAACAACATTTACATGTAAGTATTTAACATTGTCCAGAGGCAACATGATATATCATTTATGAAGACCCGACAATATTAGTCAAAGGCGTGAAAAGCTGCTTGTCGTAGTTTAACTGAATAATAATTTATGAAGTGTCACGTTGACAATATTACATTTGACATTTAATTTAATTCTACCACAAGCGGTTTTTTGCACATGACCATCTTTGACTAATTTAGTTTTCGATCTTTCTGAACTATTAGCTAACGAGTGAGCAACAAAATTCGTGATCGTAGGAGCCTCTGAGTCCCAAATTTTGAGTCGATTCTTGATCGATACGATTGTGTAAAAAGTCATCGAGTATAGTGCGAGGCACAATAATCTGACACCCCATAAACCGGGGCCCATTGCCGCAAATTAGATGCACAATGAGAACGGTTCAGGGTTGTAAATCAAAAGGAAGCGGCAACGTCTTTGAGTTGCTTGTTTTGAGCCACACTTTGGTCTCGGAAATTTATGGATGGGTTTAGTCCTCCATTGTTAGATAATTGTGGGCAATAGACTCCGTTTTATTGGGTGTTACATTATGTTGGCCCGTACTATAATGTGAATTGACGCTTAATGTAAACAGTAAAGTAAAAGAACCGATATACGTTTAGTCAACTGCGATCACGAATTTTGTTGCTCACTCGTTATCAGGTTGTCCATTTTGTGCTACAAACTACCTACTGTTATAATAATATCTATAAGTAGTGTTAATAACAGTTCTGTTTGCTGTTTGATATTGCTAATAATAATAATAAAAATATGGCCCCAAACAAACTGACATCATATCAAGATAATTAACAAGATGTCAACCTTTTCTACAGGTAATTCATTTGAGAAAATTTCAACAAACCTCGTTTCAAAAATTTCCTATTCCAAAGGAATTTCAAACAATAGTATTTTGTAACAAATTCTTTGTAAGCAAACATAACTTATTTTTGGCACCGTTACAAACAAAATCAGATTGCACATCGGAACAACACTGCGCTTTATGAAAGCTTCGTCCTTCATTTAAACACTATTTAAAAATGTCGACAAACAACTCAAAATAAGTAATCCACTGCGTCCATTCATAATGTATAAAATATGATAAAAATTGTAAATTATGTAAGAATGTTTGTTTGTCATTTCTTACCATGTTGAAATAGGGATGTCGAACGTCAAATGACCGCTACTGACACAAAGAAGATAAACACTAACTGATACTAAGCAAAAATGTTACTACACTTCATTTATCTTATCACACATGCAGCATTATTATCGGCCACGGAAACGTAGCTATTTATTTAGATTTATAGGGTTACAATACTTTCAAAATGAGTCCATAATCGCAGCATCCTGCTATTGTTATTTAAAAGAACGCACTTATAATGAGTTTTATCACCGACGTGATATAAGTGGTGTTACGATTGTTTCTATTCCGTTTTGGGAGTTGGATGTGCTTATCAATAATAAAACCATCCATAAATTTATTCGAGAAACAATAAGTAAGATTTTCTGCATGCAAGATTTTCCCAAATTTACTAAACAATTCGCAATTAGACGTACATATTATTGGAGATCGATACCTAATTTCTCAAAGAATTTTTTTTTCTGAATTATTATATTAATCTGCAAAAATAGTCAAAATCTCTTTTATGTGGTCAAAGATCCCGGACCAGATAAAACAGCGATTTCCTGAGGTATTTATTTTGCTCTATAATAGAAGAAATTAAACTCACTCACAAACATTTTTCGTGCAAAGAATTCCATATTTTTCTCAAAAATATTTTACAATTTTACGCCATAAACAACACCCGATTTTTTTAAATTTATTATTACTTATTTGGCAACACAACGAGAAGAGAGAAGAAGAAGGGAAAGTGGAGAAGGGGTTAATTTTAAAGCGAGCAAGTTAAAAAAGGCTAAAAAACACCGACTAAGAAAAAGAAATATAGAACCAAAAATAAAATCAGCTAAACAGTATCCTTAATAGAAATGGAAATTTTCCAGAAAAAGAGAAGTTATTAAAAAGAGCAAAAACAAATTAAGAAACAATGGCCAATTAAAAACCACATTAACGAAGGGGATAAGATGGAGGAAAAAAGGGCTATAGAACTACCGATAAAATAATGGACTTATATATTACTTATTTTCCACAACATTACCATCCAAACTGTGTAAACGTAACCAAATATGATCTACAACGATTTAATTCTGGTTGATTTGGCTCCGTAATTTTAACTGGAAGCTCAAATTATTGGGTGATAATTTGCATCTCGCTTAAATTATCAAAACTGTCACAGCAGACATTTTAAAATAAATTAAATGTTTCAAAATTTGTAATTTATAATTTTATAATGTACTTTAACTAAAATGAACATTGCTACAATTGGTAAACTGGAAAGTACAATTATTGTAAACGATTTTTTCTCTGCATCATCCTTCTCCGAACTTTCAATACAAAAGTTTTCAAACTGACTCCACACTGATGAATGCTATTTTCTTGTATTAAGAGGAACACTTTTTGCAATACTTTGACCAATGTCTGATAAGGATTTATCACTGAATCGCTTATTCATCTTATCTTGAAAAAACGTCGCAAAAATTTTACAGAAAACATTAGTAACCACATACAAAACCAACTTTTTATTTTGTACAAAAAAATCATCATGCAATTCTCTAACTGAATTTCCTTCGTTCATTATCAAGTAATTACAGAATGTCAAACACTCGTGCTTGCTGAAACATACAAAAAGTACTCGTGCACTACGTGCACTCGTACTTTTAACTGGCTCAGCAAGCACTCGTGTTTGACATTTCGAAACTATTTGATAATTTTCCTCGCACTAAGGAAATTATATATTATGATAACTGTTTCACCTATTCTTCTTGCTTATCGTCTAAAAAGTCAACTATTGATAACTCCACATCCTCTGCCACGTACTTGGACCCGTTCAAGACCACTATGGATAAGTTAGATAAGACAAGATAGATAAAACTTGAGTTCGACTTAAAAACTGTGCGGAAATCGTATCCATACCTTATCCCTACTAATGCAAATGTCTTTCAATTCTGGATGCTTTCTCGAAATGTAGAACATAGCTTGAGTAATTGCTATCTTTAAAAAGGGTGACAAATAAGCTTGACAGCTATTATTGTTTAAATTATGGAAAAAATCATTGTTGCGCATATGCAAAAATCTGTTATCAAAAATAAAATTGATTCCTGATATATACATGTAACATGGATCATTGCCTGGTAGATCGGTTGTATCCAAATTGTTAACGTTTGTGATTGATTGGAGTTTGTTGATTCATTCTGTTGATGTCATCGACCTTGACTTTTCAAGGGCCATTGAAAGATTTCCTGTGAAGGGCTTTTTGTCAAAAAATTACAGTACAATTCATTTGACATATGACATATAAAATTATTAGATGCCATTTATGTCAAATGCATTATTAGGTTAGATACAATTTCCCAACGTAAGAGTTCACTAATATTTTCCGCTTTTAATAATAAAAAATGGCCCAAAAAAGTCGTGGAGTCTTTTAAAATGTACTTGTATTTGGAATTTTATGACGATTCTTGTAATATAACAACGATTTTTTATGTTTGTTCTGATGATGGCGTATGTACCGAAACTGGTAATAGTTGATAAAGACCAACATTTCTAAGCGAAGCAAAATCAGTCCAACAATCCTCTTTCCAACCGAAAATTTTATGTGCGTGTGGCTGAGTGTTTATAAGCTGTTTATTGTATTTTAAAAACTCGCCAACGTCGCAATTTCTTCGGAAAATACTATCGGCAACACTGTACCGACTTGGTTTTGGGGAGTTCGGAGAAATTTTTTGACATTTAGATTCTTGAGGGTATGTTAGGAAATCTTGAAATTTTTTTTTATTCAAAATACAATAAAAGTTACGAATTTAATAGAAATAAGAAACAATACCAAGTTACTAATGGTGCATTGTGAACTTGTACCGGCTTGAGAATATTCTAGAGAAATTTTGTCGGCATTTGGTAAAAATTACAAACAGTGAACGTTAGAGATAACATCAACAACAAACAAAACATCAAAAAAGAAACACAAACGAAGAACTTTTTATTAAATAAGGTTTTCGAAACGCCCTTCCTCTGCTTCTTGACACCACACAACTAAATGGCAATTTAATTTGTGTCATGGCGGTCTTGATCAGATTTTTATTTAGACACTCAAGTGATCCTGCATTTTGAGCCCGTAATGGTTGGCTGAAGTGTTAATAGCAGCTTGATAACAGTTGATAAGCGCTATTTCCATTATTTTTTGAAATTATTTACTTACGCGTTGATCATGCGCTGATGTCAAAACTGCCAAAAAGTAAACGAGTAAAATTTTTTGAATAAAAATATATAGGTTCTTTTTTGTTCTGCTACCAACTAAATGTAACAGGTAGTGAGTTTTTAAAAAATAAATATATTTTTCCTAATTTGCTGTTGTAACAAAGCTATTAACGCACTCATTTTGAGTGCGTTAATATTCCATTAACGCACCCAAAATCTAGAATTTTTGTTTCCATTGGTTAGACACACTGAACCTTGCACTGAACGAAATGTTAGTGTGATTTTGTGGTTAAGGTTCCATATAAGTCATCTCAAATATACGTCAGGTACAGAAAAATCAAAATTTAACAAAATTTCCTAAATTACCAAAATTGATTTCATTTGTTAAAAAAATTAAATTAATATGCAAATTAGGAAAAATTACTATAAACTGTAAAATATAACTATAAAATGCTGCAAACCTGAACTCGTGTCTTAATATCAGTTTTACAAAACTAGTGTTTCAATATACTATTATCTAATCTAGCAGACGTTACCAGGGGTTCCCCTCAAGGGTCATCCGCTGTCATTTATCCTCATTCGAGGACGATACTAAATTATATGGTAAGGGGCCGTCCATTAATTATGTGAGGTGTTTTTCTGTTAATTTGGACCCCTCCCTTCCTCTTGATGAGATTTGGTGAGATTTCACATGAGATTTATCCTTACAATTTTTAAATAATTAATTTTCATGTGTTCATGAAAATGTATGCAAGTTGGCATGTGGGTTTTAGGACTATATTATAAATATTACATAAAGTTTGCATAACTTTTGTAAATATATATAAAAAATTACACGGTGTTTGTGGTCGAACTCCTCCGAAACGGCTCGACCGATTTTTATGATTTTTTCTTGTACATTTTGTAGGTATGAGAATAGGTGGTAAACTATTTTTTTTCACATAGACATGGGGGCCCAGGGGGGTTCATTGGGCTGGACCGATTTTTAAAATCTTTGATTTGTTGGATTTGCCTCCGCCCTGAATAGCAGAATAACTATTGAGACGATGGCGCGACGGCCCGGAAGCGGATGATGTCATGATGATCTCACCACGTATGGTAACGTAATTAATCTGGAATAGTCTACATGAGAACGTCTGGGAATAATTATTCACATGGGATGCTCTAGAAGACTCTGTGGCGGTGATCTCATGCTATACCACGCTCGTACAAGACACTGATCTCATTCTTCTGGAATAATTCTTTGCGTTGGAAACATGATCTCATGATTCCGGGAATAGAAGAATTCGAGAACGAAGGGAGCGGTATAAGAAGGGATCAAACAACGGAGCAAGTCAGTCTATTGGAAGCATCGTGAACAAGTGATCAGCGCGTGATATTGTGAAAGTCTGTACATTGTGAAAAGTTAGTCTTAGTGGTCTTTTTAATAAAAGTTTGTAAATACGGTGTGCGCCAGAATATTTCTTTAAATCCTCGAACCCGCCCGGCTCAGGCTACGTTACATTGGTGTCAGAAGTGGGATTTAAAGAAGCGGACGTAAAAAAAAAAATTGAACCAACCGGTACGTGACGCATGTCAAAGCAACCTTCTGGAAGAGTCACGAGAAGTAAAACCATGGAGGCTCTACAAGGACAAATGGCCGCTCTTCTAGAACAATTAGAAAAGAGACGACAAGAAGAAAGAGAAGAACAAGAAAAAAGACGACAGGAAGAAAGGAAAGAACAAATGGCACTTCTAGAACAACTAGAGAAGCGACGACAAGAAGAAAGAAAAGAACAAATGGCACTTCTAGAACAACTAGAGAAGCGACGACAAGAAGAAAAACAAGAACAAGAAAATCGACGACAAGAAGAAAAACAAGAACAAGAAAATCGACGACAAGAGGAACAGAAGAAAATTTTCGATCAGCTAAACATTTTGCAAAACACTTTTAAAAAAGACGTGGAAGAGAAGGTTCAAGTTGTGGAAAGGAAAGTTCTGGAAATTGAAGAAGTTGTAAAAGAAGAAGTTCTGGAAATGAAAGAGGAATTGGAAAAGAAAGTCAAGGAAATGGAAACAAAGCTGAAAAGGATAACAACGGGGCAGTCGGTCGTGACAGAACCGTCATCACAAAGGCTAAAACCTCCGACCTTTGATGGTCAGACCTCGTGGTTTATGTACAGGAGGCAATTCGAGGCAGCGGCCGAAATGAACAACTGGGGTGAAGAAGAGAAAGCCACTGCACTGGTGTTATCCTTGCGAGGACAAGCTCTTCAGCTGCTGCAAACCGTCCCGGAGAGGGAACAAAAGAACTACGTCGCCGTGGTCAACGCTCTCGAGCTGCGGTATGGAGACCTCCACTTGAACCAAGTGTACCAGTCACAGCTGAAGTCACGAGTTCAGAAGAATGGCGAAAGCCTGCAGGAGTTTGCGGCGGACGTTGAGAGACTCGTACATCTGGCCTACCCAAGCGCCCCTAGCGACTTCCACCACCAACTTGGAACAAGCGCGTTTATTGATGGGGTCCGTGACGGTGAGTTGCAGCAAATGTTGAAACTAGGTAGACATCAAAAATGCGCCGATGCCCTCGTGCACGCCCTGGAGTTCGAGGCGGCTAAAAACGCTTGTCGTCCGGCGGCTCAACGTCTGCGAGCAGTAACTATGGAGGAAGCCCCGAAAGACGGAAACGACCTGCTGCGAGAAATAAAGACGTTGCTTGAGGAAATGCGGCGCGGAAGCATGACAGGCAGACTCAGATGCTTTAATTGTGGGAGAGTGGGTCATCTGAGGAGGGACTGCCGTTCAAGGAGATCGCCGGAGCAGACCCATAGAAATCCGGAGTCCGGCCCTTCAACTTCAAGGCAGTCGGAAAACTAAGTCCAGCTAGCGCTTTGGGGCGTGTGCTAGCTGGCCCTACAAAAGCCCCTAGGGTCATCTCCGTCTCGCAGCTACGAAGAAGGAACGACAGTCTGTTGCTGGAGGGTCGAATCAACGGAGCTGGCTGTTCTATGACCGTCGACACCGGAGCGACCGTCTCGATCGGAAGACCAGACATCTTCAAACCGCTGGGAGATTTCCAATTGGCAGAGAGCGACCTAGTGTTAAAAACAGCAACGGGAGAAGCAGCACGAGTATTCGGGGAAGTTGAAGCAAGACTCGAGTTGGGGAGGTTCGAGTTCGTTCACAAGGTTATTGTAGCTGATATAGTAGACGATTTCATCTTGGGTCTTGACATCATGAAGAAGTTCGGATTCGTGCTGGACATCAAGAATCGCATGCTGCTAGTTGGCAACGAAGAAATCTCCCTGCACTCTGCGATACCATCCGCCGACGAACTGAAAGTGATAGTCTCCGAAACGGTCCGTGTACAGAAGAACTCGGAACAGATCGTGCTGGCAGAGTTGGAAGAAGACCCTGGGGGATACCGGACTGGAATAATAGAACCGAACGTGACCACCAACCCGGACGTGACACAGAAAACACAGATCATGGTAGCAAGAACACTCGTTGAGGCTAATGGACGAATTCCAATCCGTGTAGCGAATTTAGGCGAAAGTCGTGTTACACTACAGAAAGGGCAGACGATTGGACTATACCATCCTGTACTACGGGTCGTCCGTTGTGAAGAACAACCTGTTGGGTGTAACAGAAAAGAGGCTCAGCGAACGAGTGTAGAGAAGCTTTTCCTAGAAGACTGGAAACACCTTACGAACCATCAATTAGAGAAGGCCATGGCATTTATACGCAAGGAGACTGACATCTTTGCTACAGAAGACCGAAGCACCGGCAGAACCAACATGGTGCAGCACAGAATCAACACAAGAGATGTTGCTCCGGTCCGACAACCGCCAAGAAGACTTCCGTTCGCAAAACACCAAGAGGTGGCTCAGATGGTGGACAAAATGAAAGCAGACGGGATAATTGAAGACTCCTCAAGCCCGTGGTCGTCACCAGTTGTATTGGTAACGAAGAAAGATGGTTCCACTCGCTTTTGCGTTGACTACAGACGGCTGAACGATGTAACTAAGAAGGACAGCTATCCGTTGCCACGTATCGATGACACCCTAAGCATGTTGTCGGGATCGCAGTGGTTCTCAACCCTGGACTTGAAGAGCGGCTACTGGCAAGTTGAGATCCATCCCGATGACAAAGAGAAGACGGCGTTCTCGACTGGAAGCGGTCTCTACCATTTTAACGTCATGCCATTTGGACTCTGCAACGCTCCAGCCACTTTCGAGAGGTTGATGGAACTGGTTCTGCGAGGGCTGACATGGAAAACCTGCTTGGTGTATCTCGATGACGTCATGGTAGTTGGAAGAACCTTCGAAGAACATTTGAAAAATTTGGAAGAGATCTTCAGCCGCCTGCGGAATGCCAACCTTCAGCTCAACCCCAAGAAATGCCAATTGTTCCAGACAGAAGTGAAGTTCTTGGGTCATGTGGTTTCACCCAGCGGAGTACAAACAGATCCAGACAAGATCGCGGCCGTCCGCGAGTGGCCACGACCAAGGGACAAGCACCAGCTGAGAAGCTTCTTGGGCCTCTGTACCTACTATCGCAGATTTGTCAAAGGGTTTGCTGACATTGCCAAGCCTCTGCACAGACTCACGGAAGACAAAACTCCATTTATCTGGAATAACGAGAGTGAAGCAGCGTTTAGAACTTTGAAGATCTCGCTGTGCACAGGTCCTATTCTGTCTTACCCGAGAGTAAAGGGGCGGTATGTCCTGGATACAGACGCCAGTACAGGAAGGCGAAGAAAAAGTCATCGAATACTATAGCAAGGTGCTTTCTAAGCCGGAAAGAAACTACTGCGTTACGAGGAAGGAGTTATTGGCAATCGTAAATGCAGTAGGACATTTTCACAAGTACCTGTACGGTCAACACTTCAAAATCCGAACGGATCATGCTGCGTTGAGGTGGCTGTTAAGCCTTAAGGATCCAAAAGGACAGACAGCCAGATGGTTGGAGAGGCTCCAGCAGTATGATTTTGAAATCGAACACCGACCAGGCAGATCACACCAGAATGCGGACGCACTTTCTAGGAGACCGTGCCGGAGTGACTGCAAACATTGCACTCGGAGAGAGGCATCCAAAGAATTCGAGGGCGTGAAGAGATTGGTTCTGCAACCTCAAGATGGATGGACGACGGCGGAAATGAGGGCAGAACAACTTGGAGATAGCGAGATTAGTGCAATTTTGGAAAGCAAAGAGAACGGAAATCAGAGACCAGAATGGCAAGACATTTCGGACAAGAGTCCTGCTCTCAAAGCACTATGGGCCCAATGGGATTCACTGAAAGTGGAAAATGGCCTGCTGAAGCGAGCATGGGAGAGTACAGACGGGAAGTCGGTGACGATGCAACTGGTTTTGCCCAAGTGTCGCGTGAAGGAGGTCTTGCAAAAAATCCACGGTGGAGTGTCCGGCGCACATCTGGGCGTGAATAAGACCATGGGTAAAGTCCGTGAACGCTTCTATTGGGTTAACGTTCGAAAAGATGTCGAGAGCTGGTGTCGAAAATGTGACACTTGTGCGGCGAGCAACGGTCCACAGACGCGTAGTCGAGGAGCCATGAAGCAGTACAACGTTGGGGCACCATTCGAGAGAATAGCCTTCGACGTAGCAGGACCGTTTCCTACCACTGATTCGGGAAACAAGTACATCATGGTGGTCATCGACTATTTTAGCAAGTGGCCGGAAGCCTATGCCCTACCCAATCAAGAGGCTGTGACGGTTGCCAAGGCGTTGGTAGAAAATTGGATTTGCCGCTACGGACTTCCACTGGAAATGCACTCGGACCAAGGGCGGAACTTTGAATCTGGAGTGTTCCAGGGCGTCTGCGAACTATTGGGCGTGCGGAAGACAAGGACGACACCCCTGCATCCTCAGTCAGATGGAATGGTCGAGCGTTTCAACAAGACCATGGAGCAGCACTTGTCCAAGGTGGTCGATCAACATCAGCGGGACTGGGATCGGCGTCTACCTTTGTTTTTGCTGGCGTACAGAGCGGCAATTCACGAGACAACCCACCAGACACCGGCGAAGATCCTGTTTGGACGGGAAATGCGTCTACCATGCGATCTGGCTTTCGGATCACCGGGACAAGAGCGGAAGGACGTGGGAAACTACGTAGACGAACTACAGGAAGCCATGTCCAGTATACATGAACTAACGCGCAGTCACATTCGCGTGGCGAGCGACCGGATGAAGACGCGTTACGATCTGAGGGTGAATTCGGCAGGATTCAGTGATGGAGACTTGGTATGGTTGTACAACCCTCGGCGAAAGAAAGGTTGCTGCCCAAAGTTACAACACAGTTGGGAAGGCCCGTACACGGTTGTAAAGAGGATTAACGACGTAGTGTACCGGATTCAACGCAATCCCCGAGCCAAGATGAAGGTGGTTCACCTGGATCGTTTGGCACCCTACTCCGGGACAAATCAACAGGATTGAGCTAGATTGTTCGGGACGAACAATCTTTAAAAGGGGGGCAATGAGACGACGGCGCGACGGCCCGGAAGCGGATGATGTCATGATGATCTCACCACGTATGGTAACGTAATTAATCTGGAATAGTCTACATGAGAACGTCTGGGAATAATTATTCACATGGGATGCTCTAGAAGACTCTGTGGCGGTGATCTCATGCTATACCACGCTCGTACAAGACACTGATCTCATTCTTCTGGAATAATTCTTTGCGTTGGAAACATGATCTCATGATTCCGGGAATAGAAGAATTCGAGAACGAAGGGAGCGGTATAAGAAGGGATCAAACAACGGAGCAAGTCAGTCTATTGGAAGCATCGTGAACAAGTGATCAGCGCGTGATATTGTGAAAGTCTGTACATTGTGAAAAGTTAGTCTTAGTGGTCTTTTTAATAAAAGTTTGTAAATACGGTGTGCGCCAGAATATTTCTTTAAATCCTCGAACCCGCCCGGCTCAGGCTACGTTACACTATTAAAACATGGAAAAAAGGAACAAAGATAACGACCCGAACAACTTCAAAGAATAAGAACAAACTAGTATCTAAGAAAAAAAACAACGGGTTGCAATCCGGGAGTGCCGGCAGAAGTGAAAACTTGAAAATTAACGTTGTGCATTTTTGTGCATTTCAAACGAATTGCTTTATTTATCAGTATAAAAGTACTATCATTTATGTGGTAATACAATATTCATTTATTGCGCTATCGTACACAAACATGACAATTTATATTACATTAAAAATTTAACACTTCAGAACTATTACAATTATTATTTTACATTAAAAAGTTTATATCTCAGAAAAATCAACTTTTATCCATAATTTCAACGACTCTTTCACCATCATCATTACCAGCATCATCATGGCCGATCTCTAAAACTGATACAATAGGTTTATGGTAGCTGAAGTAAGACACTAAGAACTAAGAAATTTAAATGTCTAATAAAGACCGCATCAATAGTAGTTTTGTATTTCGTTGTGCTAATATTGCGATCATTTGACATCGTTAAACCAAGTTCATTATTTAAAAATTCAATTAATTGTTGATTTTTATCATCTGCAAAGTTTATGTTGAAATCTTCACTCAAAATCATTGGCAAATCATCAAAGCTTTTCCCAATTTTTTTTAAGCAATGCAGATGCGTCATGAGAATAAATGAATAAATTTTCGTACAAGAAGTCTCTTATAGCACTTATGACTTATCTAGAGAAATGTAAACAGCAACCATAATAATGAACTGATTATCACCAGAGTGGCAACGACTTATACATATATCGCCGATATCAGAAACAGTAGCATTAAACATGCTGGTGTATTTCGCATGCACATCCATATAATTTTGATAAATAGCTACTCCTCCCGTTGGACGATTATTTCTTCTAAAACTCGCAACAAAGAGAGGGGGATATTACCTCCTCTCCTACGCCGTGCCGGCGCGGCGGTTTACTCTCCCTCCGTCTTACAAATTTTCGATCAGGCCACGTGTCCTGACGCGAGTTTAACAATTTTTACCCATCCCAAAAAGTGCTCATCACCGCTAAAGAAGTTTTCACTTCAAAAATTAAAGAAAAGAGAAAAAGACTACAACGGTGGAGATATGGAATATTAGAAGTATACGTAGAAAAGAAGAGAAATTAGTAGAAGAGATGGAAATAATTATTATTATCACATTAGTTTATTTGGGGATATCGGAAGACGATAGCAACACGATACCTTCACAATTTCAAATTATTAGAAATCATATACAAAGTGTTCTGATATTAGTAATTAATATACCAGTTATGTATTTTTTAATGGAAAGCCTAAATTATAATTTGTGTTTCACTTTAACTACTTTTACCTTCTGTCAAAAATTGAGGTTAGGAGGTTTTGTCTCAAAAGATCGAATTTCTCCTTTGTGAGGAAGTCAGTTGCTTACAAGGATTTACGCAAGTAGTGTCCCGCCCTCAAAGTTTATTATTCTAGCTGTTGGGCGACACGAGTATAAGAATATCAAAGACAAAAATGGAACGATAATAACAAACGAGAAAGAAATCATGGAGGTGGAGAGAACGCTTCCAGTAAATTGACAAAAAAAAACAGAAGTCAGGTAGGTAGAAAAAAAAACGTCACAGAAGGAAACAACAACACTGACATAATTGATAGATCAAGTGACTTACCTGTAAGGAAAGTTGATCGAAATTGTATGAGTATTGCCGTTCGAAGAATTACAATGACAACTTGAAGTCGCAGTTTCTTGCGCCCCACCACGAATGTTTAAAATAAATAAAATCCACTTATCGCCTGCACCCAACACGCTGGCCCCAGTTCTCGTCTTGCACGTATTATATTCTCATTGCGAATTTGAGGGTAGTTCTAGAGCGTTAAGAACCCCACGGGAGGGAGATGTTTGGGGGGGATTGTAATTCTTCGAACGGCAATACTCATATAATTTCGATCAACCTTCCTTACAGGTAAGTCACTTGATCTATCAATTATATTTCGTATTGCCGTTCTCGAATTACAATGACAACTTGTAGACGTTCAAAGTTAACGCTCTAGGGGTTGTATAAGGGGAGATGAAACTCCCAAATTTAATAACGTTTGATTTCCATGGTACATAAAACAGAACATTATAGAATAGCTTTAGCCTACTATGCTTCTAGAAAAACTGTTTGCAGTTGACGACAAAGGTGACATTTGAAAGTTAGTGATCCAGCCAGCCAGTCTTTCGATTTTTTCAATCGGAACTTCGGTTCTTCATGCGGCTAAAGTAGCGGGATGTCTAATACTGTAGCTTGAAAAACAAATAGTATCAACGCCCGCCGAGGAGAGGGCAAATTTAAAGCATTTACTAATTCTTTGGTGAGAGGCTGGAGAAATCAGTTTCCTGTAGGTTAATATTAAGACGTGTATAGTTCTGGGTTTGCAAGGCCTGAGCCCTAGATATGGATGATTCAATTAATGATACAAGGCATAAATGTGGTTTTTCAGGGATAAACAAAATAATTAATACTGATTAAGAGTTCTTAACCGAAGAGGTTTTAATTCTATCGGGTATGGTTATCTCTAGGCTTTATCATCACACCTTATGATATTGTGCAGTCTAACTTTGGACAGAGTCTGTGGTCGATGTGCTCATATTAGAGCTAATAAGGTTCTAATTTGATTATAAGATTATAGAGATTGAGACTGTCTCTAGAGGATAGAACTCTGATAAATAGGAGAGTACTGATGAGGTATCCCAGATTGTTTGGTATTTGGGTTTTGATGGCCTAAGATTTCGAAACCTTTTAAGAAAATTCTGATGTTCTTCAGGAATTGCAAAAATGAAGGAAAGTGCTGACTGCGCTGAATACAATGCGTCAGATGTAAATTGATTATTGAAGGATGGTAACTGTGTCTATGCAATCTGAATACTAGTTACAGTGTAGACCTTTAGAAAATATTCATCATTTGTGAAGGTATACACTGTATTGGTTCATTGCCTGTGCGGAGACTGACGATTTTATGGCGGTTAAGCCTGATTTTGCATGTGCCTTTTCAATAATTGAGGTCCTGATAAAATTCTAATCTTTAGAATAATCTTTCTCCATATGGGATGACTGTTCTTAAAAGGAATTAAAAGTAGATTCTTAGTTGGTTGAAGAAGCGGTTGCTGAGTAATAGCTTTCGATAAACCGGGTACAAGGGTTGTGTAACCCAAGTTGGTAGAACTAGTATGCCCGTCGTCCTTTAATCTATTATTTTCCTCAAACAATTTTAAATTAAGGAAAATGGTGGGAAGGCATAAAAAAATTGTTTTCAAAGGATACCGTATATAAATGCGTTATTTGCGATAGAGTCTGGGTCCGGTTTCCACGAAATGCATTAAACGCATTTGGCGTTTAATTTGGTTGCAAACAGTTCAATCGAAGTGGTATCAAAATGTCTACAAATTTGTTGAAACGCAGAATTACATATATATATTTTTTTAAACGGGATTCTTTGTATGTTTGAAGATTATGTTTCGTATGTACATATATAAAAAGCAGTAAGGAAAATGTTGCGTTATTCGCACCACTGCCAAAATATATCCCTGGCAACCGTGTTAAACCTGAGGAATCTGACACTGCCTATGTGTTGTATGTATGTCGAAACTAAGAAGAATATGACAGTTGGACCTTCCTTTGGCAAAGGAGTTTAAGGCATTAAAAGCGGCCATTAATTCGAGAACATTGATAAAAGCGCCCCAACCAGATTTTGGAGCGTCTTAATAGATTTCTAGGGCAAAATTATTACATAGGTTCGTTCCCCGACTGTGTGAGAGTGACTCACTCTACCAGTCTAAATCGTGTTTTGCTGATGCGGATATGTTCATTATCGGATAATAGTTTTGAAAATATATTCGATCGCTTTGAGCGACTTAAATCGTAAAAGAGGGGCTCCTTGAGTCGATTCGTGTGAAGACACATTGTTCATAAATTGTCTAACCGGAGATTGGTATTGCCTCCCCTCCTCCTTCTTCATCCGAATATTTATTTGGGCCGGAAGGTAAAACCCGGTCGGTTGAGTGCAGATGGACCGGGAGTTTGGGACCGGTGTAGCTTTAAAGAAAGTAACGTCCGAAGAGAAATTTCTGAACAATCTAGGTGGCTTCTTTGTTTCTTGTGCGGCGTTGAACTGCTCAGGAAAAACTTGTCCAAAAAAAGGAAAGTGCCAAGTGGCAATCGCCACTAATTTGTTTCACAGCACGGTTCAATAATGGGACTGAAATTGAAAACTTCCCCGTTAAAGACCGACGGGACTAAGGCGATGTAGTTGGCTAAGGGTGGGTGACCGATGACAAGATTGGATGAAGACATAATGATAGTGTCGTGACTTCTATGGGGACTTCTAGCCCTTTTGACGCAGCTGAATTAGTGCCCAGCAGCGATTCTAGATGGGGAGTTATGAAGTATTCTGGACAACAATAGAGATTGTAAGAATCCAACTCCGGATGGGGCTGGTAGGTATGGATAACAACAGAGATTGTAATATCTAAGCACGCCCTGAACAATAGCCATCAGAGAACATAAGTATGTTCATGTAATCCAACCTGTTGACCCCAACAAAGGGTTGACACCGAACCAGAGAGCTGTTGTGTTTTTTTTTTAAGGATTTATCTTTATATATTTTATTATAAATAAGTATACAAATGCGCTTTGTTGAGCAGCTCAGTCTAAACTGAAGATTTAAACTACAAACTTCAAAAAGGTTCTGATGTAAGTCGAGTCCATTTAAGGGGAAGTCGACACAAAATACCCAAGTGCAATTTCAGAAACCGATCGACACATGTGAGCAGAGAAAAGTCCAGAAACCGAGGGAAAAAGTATAGCACGTAAACACAACTCCTGAGGGGACTAGTATGGACAACAACAGAGATTGTAATAATCCAAGCACGCCATGAACTATAGTGATCAGAGAATCGACTTACTATGTTCATGGAGTGCAACTGCTGATGGGGCTGTTATGGTTCATGGAATCCAACTCCTGATGGGGCGGCTGTTATGGACAACAACAGAGATTGTATATGCAAGCACGCCCTGAGTTCTAAACTATAGCGACCAAAGAATACAACTATGTTCATGGAATCCAACTCCTGATGGGGGCGGCTGTTATGGACAACAACAGAGATTTTATATCCAAGCCGCCCTGACTCTTGAACTATAGCGACTAGAGAGTACAACTATGTTCAAGGAGTCCAACTGGTCCACTGGATTGACTGGTCGACTGGAAGTACTTGGACCCAGCTGACGGGACGGGCCGGGCTATTCGATGCATGGGTTCGAAGCAAGATAGCGACGCTACGAGAGGCGGACTCAATAATTGTAGAAATACCCGATACCTGGATTAATTACTGGCTGTTTACATTGTGTTATATAGTATCTTTTAACACAACGTTCTTTCTGTTTTGCAATAATTAGGTCGAATCGAAGATAAACCCAAAACCAAGCCTGCGATGGTTGTAAAGCACTTTTCTCAAATGTAATATAATCCCAAAAGTTTAATGCGTCAATAACCATTTTCGAATGTTTTATAGTGATTTGGACTATGATTAAAATGTCGTCTAAATAGGCAACTCAGGTGACACCCTGGGTTCTCAAGTGACCGAGAAGTGGTCTGAATCTTTGTAAAAATAAGGGCGCGATGCAAAGTCCGAAAGGTAAACAATTATGTTCATGTTCAAGTAACTCACAAGGAATGTTGTCGCAGCGCCATTGGGTCGCAGGGCAGTGACGACGGAATAGATTCAGTGGGTACTTACTTGAGCTTTCCGGGATTTCCTTTAAAAAAACCGCTTGAATTTTGCTTTTCGGTTGGAAGGGTTAGCCCTGGGAACTCTCACTTTGTCCATTTTCGGAGCACTTAAAATACGTCCGTGGTGAAGCACGAAAAATTTGCAATGAGAATATAATACGTGCAAGACGAGAGCTGGGGCCAGCGTGTTGGGTGCAGGCGATAAGTGGATTTTATTTATTTTAAACATTCGTGGTGGAGCGCAAGAAACTGCGACTACAAGTTGTCATTGTAATTCGAGAACGGCAATACGAAATATAATTGATAAGGCCGGAAATGATAAAAAAAATTAAACCCAGATAACATGTAAAGAATGAGAAAAAATATGAACGAAATACTAACAGAGAAAGAAGTGCCAAAAGAGGTCTAACGTTGCGAAGTATACCAGGGAAAATTCTAGCAACAATAAAAAAAGAGAGAATACCTACGGAGCATAGTTCAAAGCAAGATTGAGCGAGACAATTTGGGTTCAGAAAGGGGAAAATGCACTCGATATCCTCATACTGCGACAGAAACTGCTCAGCACAGCACATAATATGCATGAAAATAGACCCTGAAAAAAGGACGCACCAATTTGAACTTGAAAAGGAACCGGGAGAACAAGTAACACTTTCAAATTTAATACTTGGGCTTTTGAAAGCTCTGGAAAGATAGATTAAGAAGCGGCAGAAAGAGTTTAATTTTTTTAATTAGCTAAAAGTGAAAAACTGAAACGCTCATGGCATTAAATAAAAGTCCAAGAATAAATTCAAAAATTCTGTTGAATTGTTGCAAATTTACTGTTCTCTAGTATATTTATGAAGTGTTGGATACAAGATTCAATGTCATCCGGTATTGGCTGACCATGTACATTTAATTTTGCCATTGGCCTAAGCGGATTCACCTCATTGTCAAATGCAACGTCACGTGTCTCCTTCGGCTACACTGGACTATTAATCCACCTTGTTGAGTTTAAAGAAGTTAGTAATTTTTCATAATAATATGTCGGACCGTTCATTATCGTCGTCTGTTACCAACACTTAACCTTCGTATAAGTTGATAAAGCGTATGAACATTTTCAAACTGTATATTTAGTCAGTCAAATACAAACAGTTAACATAAAGTAGGTAATTTGTGTATTATCCCATTGTTGAGAAATTCTGTTTGATACTGACATTTTGTATAGAATTATACATAAATCATGCATCTACACAAAATTAAAAAACAACCACTCACTGATTGAGTGAGCTACGACGTAGCTTTACTTATTTATATTAATTAATTTTTTAAACGTTGCTTCCGAAATAGTTGAACTACTATGTCAGGCAATGTAAAATGTAAAAGAAGAATATTTTCGCAAGCTTAAAACAACATCTCCCTTAGTTATGTCGATAAACTGTTATTTTCAAGTAAGTCAATTTTTTAGCTATTGCCTCCATATTCTGAAATATATTATCCTTTCTCGGTGAGACACTCTTAATAAGAACCCTTCAAAGTTCAATTTTCCCGCTTTCACTCAAACTCGGGTTTTGCTTCATGAATAAAATTTAATTTCTTTTTCCAGACCGCCAGCAGAGCAGGTGTGGATCTTGGCAATTTCTCAGCGAAATTAAATTCTCAATCCAACTCCAAGCCTTTTAGTTCTTCATACCCCGACACAGTCAATTTGAGTAACTGAATGGTAAATCGATTCTGTATTCCGTATAAATTATTATTATTCCAATTGCATCAGTTCCCAGGCTGTAATTAATTTTTAAACAAACCGATGATGTCCAAGGAAGAAAACTCATTCAAGGTTAAATGACTCTCAATGTGTAAAAGACAAACTGAAATAGCCCCGTAGAGTAAGTAAAATGGAGGTCAACAAAGACGGAAGTAGAGGAATTAAATATTCAGCACAAAATTTGGGGCTATAAAACGGCATCTATAAATTAAAAACTAAGGACATTCTTTAATTTCCCATGAAAATGATAAAGGAAGTGCATTCGCTATAATTATTGCGTATGAGACTTTACACTTCAGTGTTTTAAATAAAAATGTGCCGATCCTGTTAATGTGCATATTGTTGATACATTATTATTTTTCATACTACACAATTAAGCAGTAATTTGAAGAATATTTAAGTCTTACCATAGTAAAATAAAGTGTCCAACACTCCAGTTCTGTTTTCACTCACAGAAGCAACAATTGAAGCGCAGCTATTTGTTTACAGATACATGGGGTAACAATACGTTTCAAATGGTTCTATTACAGCAGCATCCTGCTATATATTAAGAGGGACGTTGCTATTAAAATCCATTTTTAAACAGCGCAGTATAAGTGGTGTTATGGTTGTTCTCATTTTATTTCAAGTGCTCTATAAAAGTTAAATTCAGAGAGCAATGTTTTAATTAAAAATGGAAACGTGTACATATTTTATCGACTATTAAAACACTTGAAATATATTTTGATTTACATTTTGGTATTTTTGTAAAATGACGCGATTTTCTGGAGCGCGTAATGCGAAGCTCCGGAAGCTCTGTTTTCCCGGGAGATGTGTATTTCGACTGAGGAAGCTATGAACACTTGGTTACTATCTCTCTTCTCTTTACGGTCCGTTCATATGGTGAAACCCTATTGTCCGTATAACTGTTGCGCACACTCGATATCCCTAATTGTTTATAAATTATTAAACTGAATTTTATGGAATACGAAATCAATTTTTCCGAGTGGAAGCAGGAATGAACAGTAAAAGAGGACAGATGTACTGAAATAATATGTCAGGAGATGTAATCGATTGCCGCAAAAATAAAGATGACTACGGGTTGGAAATAAAGAAGTAAAACACTTCACTACTTAATGAAGCTACTGTTTCACTTTGGATGTACATCCAGTGTAATCATCTATTTAACATCCATTCTCATCATCACTTTGGATGAAGTCAAAGTGAAAGAGAATTAACACTTATCACTTGATGATTCCTCTAAAACAACAAAAGTGACAAATATAAACGCGTCATTATTAGGGGTTTCATCTTACCTTAAACTTGACTCAGTTAAAATCGACAAGAAAAAGCTATCAGACTCTCTGTCGAGAGGAAATACTAGTTTCCGCAAGCAAACAGACCACAAATCTGGCTTTAGGCAAACATTACAAATAATGTTGTCTCCATCAGATGTTTCCAATATTTTATTGTTGCAATTTGAACCATTGAAATGTTTTATTTGTACACATGGGCTTAATTCAGATATTCGCTTCGGCTTCGGTGGATGCTCTCATCCCAATGATTAAGATATTACCTGAGCTCGATTGCTCGATGATGTTTATTTTCATTAGAACGCCACTTCTCACATGATATATTTTAATTGTACCATGAAATCATTTAAATTATAAATTAGAGTAGGCTGTGAAATTTAAATTAGGTTGGCACTACTAACTTTTGACAATTTCATTTAAAATTTGAAAAACGACAACAGAATGTAACTTTTCAGATGTTGAAAAATGCATTTGAAAATATGAAACGGAGAGTTAACAGCTGCCTTGAAGCTGGGAGAGAGCACTTTAAACATTTGCTGTAATTATCAATAAACCTACATTCTTTGTTAGTGTTTCATTTTTTTAAATTAAAACAATTTAACATGACAAACATAAATGTGACAATATTTACCATAACCTCAGATTTTACTGTCAGTTAATTTGCAGGCTGGGGCACTGGCATAAAAAAACGCCTATTCTAATTTATAATTTAAATGATAAATGTATAATTGTTTCCAAAAAATAAAAAAGTCATCAAAAAACCTGGTCTTCATAAATGCTCCATACAACATGTTGACTGCGGAAAACAAAATGTACATGCATACTTGGACGGAGAATTTTGACGTTAAAAGCCTACTGAATGTATGAATAATTTATGAAGACCTTGTACTTCAACCAATAAATCGGCTCAGTTTGAAATTTCAAATTCAAGTTCTTTCTGATTTTAAAACAATGTGTTACCTTTTTGTTATAACATGAATAATTTTAAACTGAACAGTAAAGACCAGTAACCCCGAAGTAGAATTTTATATCATATAATTATTCATGAATGACTTGAAAAAAATAACACATGGAATATGTTGTTAAACAAGCCGGAATAATTTTTATGTAAATTTAGTTTTATTTTTTCCGTAAATATTTCTCAATAAGCTGTGGGTGTAGTAGTAGGCACGTCAACAAATTTTTGGTGATTCTGTTGAGTCTACAGGGTGTCTCGCACAAAGCTTTATTGTTCAATTTTGGCCCTAACAGTACTTAGATTTTTTGTTTCTTTTAATGCAACAAATATTAATACTTAATTTATGAAAGAAAATCATAAAAAAATACACGGTTTTAATTATTTTAAATATTAATCAGCAGATTCTGTTTACGTATAATAATTGCAAACCACAGATTACAAGAATGGATCGATCAGATATAATAACATAAATTACCCACAACTGTAAATGTAATCTTAATTATTTTTAAATTTTTCTACGAAATGTGCAATCATGTTGTATATTTATTTCGCGTAATATATGCGCATTCTTACATATTTAAATTAAACAACAAAAGTGTAAATCGAGTTCTAAAGTATTTTTTATTTGTTTTCAGATACTGACGTAAACCTTTGGGCGATATCCGCCTATTACATTTACATATCGATTTGTACGATGGCAAAACTAATTTGCGTTATTCTGAGTGATTAAGCTATTTTTTGTTATAAATTTACGAAAGAGTTTAAAAATGTTAAAACAACGTTGGTACCGGTTTCTGCATAATACCATAAAAGGGAGTATCCTGGAGAAAGGTGTAGATACTTAATTACAACTACTACAATAGATATAACTTATTAAATGACTGAATGTAACTAAAATTACAGAGCTTTTGTTGGGTTTACATATCTACACTTATGTAAATGAGCAATATATAATTATGGAACTATATACAATAAACATAGTAGTCTATAGGCAAGAAGTTGAAAACCTGCGAAAAATAGTTACAAGGATACGAAAAATATGAGCGATAGTTCATTCGATTCGGGATTTTATTCTGAGAAAGTCGTTTTTTTTTGTTTGTTCTCCAGATAAAAATTACAATTGTTATTAAACCAGAAAAAAAGTTTGTGGAGTTCGACTTAAATTTTTAATTAAAAAAAAATGGTTTAGTTGTTTGACAATAACACAAAAACTTTAAGTGATCTTCATGTTTCATTACGTTAGGCAATAATTGTTAATTAACAAAATTTTATGGGACCTATGCTTTCATTGAAGACAACAAAAAATGTTTAAAAAATTGACCTATACATTTTTCACTTCTTGGAGCCTTTCTTATACATATCGAGTGTCCCAACTAAAATTTGTACCCCAATTTCGAAACACTCAGAAGAAAACGCTTGAACAGGTCAATTTTGTTATCAAGGGGGACCAAATTGTACTACACTTTCATGTCTTAGATCTCACCCCTTTAACCAGGGGAGCCACCCCCTTAAAAAATTTAAATGGCATTGGGGGTCGCCTGATACATCACTTTAAAGCTTATTCAATTCTCTATCCAGATCTACTATTATCGATTTGTTTCTACAAAAAAAAAAAAAACAAATTTATTATTTTCAAATCAAGGGTATTTTATGTAGATTTGGAAAATAACAAATTCTTATGTTCTTCTTTGCAAAAACCAATAGATAAAAGTAGGTTTGGATAGAGAATTGAATAAGCTTTAAAATGATGTATCACACGACCCCCCATGTCATTTAAACTTTTTAAGGTGGTGCCTCCCCTGGCTAAAGGGGTGATATCTAAGACTTGAAAGTTTGGGACAATTTGGCCCCCCTTGATAACAAAATTGACCTGTTCGAGTGTTTTCTTGTTTGTGTTTCCAAATTGAAATGTTTGTGAGGTACAAATTTTAGTTGAGTATTTTATGTAGATTTATAAAATATCGATTTCATGTTTTTCTTTTGTAGAAAGGAATCGATAAATGTGGCTCCCCTGGCTCAAGGGGTGAGATCTAAGACATCTAAGGGGTGAGATCTAAGTGTGGTACAATTTGGTCCCCCTTGATAACAAAATTGACCTGTTCAAGCGTTTTCTTCTGAGTCTTTCGAAATTGGAATTTTTGGGGGGTACAAATTTTAGTTGGGACACCCTGTATATGTATTCAAGAAGTTCATGTTCTAAAAGTTTTTAAAAGTTAATTATTTTGTTTATAATAATAATTATTGTTTAAAGTTGAAAAAGAAATCTAAAAACTTGTTAAATTTTTTTTTCGTTGACCGATTATTAAGAGCCAATTTAACATTTGATTTTGACTAACAAATCGATCGTTAATGGACCTCATTAATGCACGATTTTACATTAATGCATGATTTTTCATTAATGCACGATTTTGCAATAATTAATTCATAGAAAAATTTTTTGAATTGACGGGATTCAAACCCGCGACTTTTAGGATGGGATTTCGCGCTTTTCTCCTTTCAGCCATTTGCATGTGTCAGTTTTGTATGCAATTGCGGTACTTATCTTAGACGCTACACATGAATTTGACATATTGAAAAAATTTTTGTTTTATTTATTTTTATGTTTTCGCAGAAAACTGCTCTGAATATAAAGTTGAAAGTACCTATCTCTTATAATTATGCAGATGGTGTATAGGAAAATACTTTCTTTCTGCTGTTAGGCCTCTTTTGACAATGTTTGAAAAATACGCCAACCACACAGTTTCGGTGTAATTTGTGATTTCTTGTTCTGTACACCAGGTAACAAATTCATTGTACGTTTTTTCGTAGAGGCATCGACTTTTCGCCGGCAACAAACTTAAACATGCATTATTTGCAGTTTCCAACACCGCAGACGGTAATAATTCTGGATTTTCTATCTCCATTTCTAAAATTTCCACACATTAACATTAACTATTATTAAGAAATGAAAATATTATGTAATGATTTTTAAAAATCAAAAGATTTCTTAACTAATTATTTAAACATTAGAAATATAAAAAACGATTATAAACAATAAAATAAAATCATTTGCGGAACAAACAGAAAAAAACGTCTTTCTCAGAATAAAATACCGAATCGAATGAGCTATCGCTCATATTTTAATCCTTATAACTATTTTTCGAGGGTTTTCAACTTCTTGACTAGACTATAATAGGGCGTAATAAAGGAAAATACCGTGCGATCATTTAAATTATAATAATTATTCCTATATTACCGACCGTCACGAGAGCATGTGGAAAGAAGTGTCGAGAAGAAAATTGAGAAAAATAGAGTAATCAAAACAGAAAAAAGTGAATAAAACAGCAGAAAAGGGAAAAAGTAACATAAACAAAAGGTAGGAAGAGATAGAGTGCGAGGAGTGGAGAAAAACCAGAGAATGAAACTGTAACGTCAACAACAAAGAACGCCGGCAACCAACAATACACGGTACAATGTAGAAGGTTGTGGACCGGTATGAAACAGGGAGAAGACAAAGGAGGAATTCAAGAAGATAAGGAGAAAATTAAAAGGAAAAGAGACATAGAACAAAGTCCAGTAGCCTTTCAAGAAAGTAAAAAAACAGCAATATCTCCAGGGGAAGAAAGAAGGGAAGAAGATGGAGGAAATGACAAAAAAAATAATGGAGGACCTCAAACAAAACAAAGTAGACACAAGAGGGACGAGGGAAGAAGTGAAAGAGCTGAAAAACGACAACAAACAGCTCAGGAAAGATATGGAAGAGCTGAAGAGATAAGTGAACCAACTGAAGAAAGCGATGGAAGTTGATAGAAGAGAAAAGCTTCCTAGAAAAGAAGACAGGACAGATGGAGTCGAAGATGGAGGAAAAAGAAAGAGGTGAAAGAAGAAATAACATAGTAATAACAGGGTTACGACTATAATGCAAATAAGTTTGTAATGTAGTATAAGATTATTTTTTTAACGTGAAGGATTTAAAGGTTTTTTCGTGGGTTTTTTTTCGGTGATGTCTTCGATCTCCTAGTACTTTCTTTCGTATAAGGTGGTCCTGTCGGTTGAGTCGGTTCTTGGTGTTACATCTGCTTCGTTTGCTAATGTTATAGTCCTGGATTTTTTTCTACTGTTCGAATAAACTCCAGAAAATAGCGTCAAAAATCGGTTGTTCGGCAATATTTGACTTGTTCTTTATTTTACGCTAAAATTGCTGCATATAAAATTAAACTGGAGACAATTTCCTATTAATTACCCACGACTATTTGCGTTTTCGCTCAAAAGTCAACCCTCTTTGAGCTAAAACATCACGAAGTTTACTATATTACGGATACTCATTAAGGAGCAGCTAGCGATGACAAATTGGAGAAGTTTTGGTTCCCTTCTTTATTCCAAATTTCCAATTTTGTCAATTCTTTATTCATCAATTTATTACTCCTATTTTTTAGGATTTATTAATCCAAGTTCCTATTCTAGAGAACTTCAGTCGCAGAGAGAAAATCTTTTTTTAAAGGATTTTAAAGAACGAAGAAGTTTTTTGACTTTTTTTAAAACTAGAGTATTTTAGCACCTTTATACTTCATTTTATTGTCATTTGTTACCGCCTACTACTACGTCGAGTAGGCGTAGGCGATAGAGGAAACTTCCTGGCGATCTAGCAGCTCTCAAATACGATTTACTTTGGATGAAAAATTGTATAAAATGATAATAAATATTCTGTTATTTAACTTTGAACGTAAATTTCGCGTAATATAACGAAGAAACGAAATATGGCCGATAATATATTATCCATGCAATTTTTAATTTTCTTCAGGAGTGCTCGAAAAAACAGTTAAATTTATTCGACTTATTCTGCAATACCGTGACATCTCTCTGTAGGATTTGAAAGTAAAAACAGTTTTCCTTAATTGGATGCTAATAAAGAATTGAAAAAGAAATTAATAAATTCATAATGATTGAACACTTTATATAATGACTTTAGCAGGTCTACATACTAGGGCGCGTATCCCCATCAATAAAACACCATCGATAATTTTGATGTTTTTTTTTTTATATTTATTGGTTCACACGGGCGGTTCACCTAAATGGTTCTTAGCCACAGTTGGACCCGGTAGGTGGCGCTGTTGTCGCATTCCAGATTTTTTTTTCTGACCGATTTTGATGTTTTTTTTGTACTTATGGGGTCACCTACAGTTGGTTCTTATCTACAGTTGGACCCGGTAGGTGACGCTGTTGTCGCGATCCAGTTTTTTTTTATTTTCTGATCGATTTTGATGTTCTCTTTTTTTGTGATGCTGAAGTGATGGTGTTACCAACGAATCTACATAATAAAAATGAAATAAATATAATTAATCTGCCCAAACACAAATTTATTTAAATTTGGACAGGACAACGTCTGTCGGATCAGCTTATAGAAATTAAAATTGCTCCTTCTGAGCGAAATCCTGGATCCGCGCCTATATAGTTAATATAATATAATACCTGTATCGATCTACGAGAATGTAGACGCCATTTTTGTATTTCTCACAAGTTCCGCGAAGTGTCTCTGCTTCCCGGAATAAAGAAGCAGCAATTTATTTCGAATGTAGTATACCAGTTCTTTGGCTGACTCACAGATGGCTCCCGCGTACGCGTACTGTTTGAATAGTGCGCGTCCGAGTATTTGTTAGGTTTTCGTTATAGTTTGCATTTTTTTCATCTCCTCTTAACGCAGAAAAATTAAAGAAAAAATTTAAAACATAATTTTTTTTATTCTTGTCAATTTCATTTTTTTTTTCAGCAATTTACTTTGGAATTTTTTGAGGTATATTGACATGATTTTTCATGGTTTTAAACAACTTTATTGCGTCCCACACCATGTAATCGATATTGTAGCACTAAAAGCAAAATGGGGCAAATGCAATTTTTGGCTTTTGATAATTTTTCTTTACCCCACACGTACTGCGCTGGTAACATATTACTGAAAGGAGGCCCTACACGGTCAATCATTTTAATCAAAAACTGGACTCAATCGATTGAATTTGATCGTTATTCTCTTCCGTCATTGTAGGTGTTTTACTTTTACTTGAAAAAAAAAAAGGATTACCTTCCGAATCGACACCATATCTTGTTTTTCTAATGTAGCTAAAATTCTTAAAAAAAAACTGCATGCGGACGAAATATCGAGACCTGCTATGTGAACTTCAGAGACTGTGCCCTACATACTGAGTGACTGATTCCAATCTGAAGGTAAGCCGTAAGCCGTAAGTCGATGCGTATACACAGAGATGTCGACGTGTCTACACTAACCTCATCGTTTTGAGGAACCATGTAAAAGTTAAAATTACGAGAAGCTCTTTCTGGTCAATAATACAAAATCTCTCCCCAGAGAAAAGGGGCGGATGCCGATAACAATGAAGAGTAGAAAATGCGCAAATTTTCTTTTTCTTTCCATTAATGACAGAGATACATCATCATGAAATTGACCAATCCCAGAAGCTTTGAAAAATGGTTGGTCAACTGTATCACTTAAGTAACTCAAACACCTTTTGATGGCTCTAAAACTACGTTATTTTTAACCGACTTCAAAAAAGGAGGAGGTTATCAATTCGGTTGTATGTTTTTATTATAATAACATTGAAATAGTGAACAAAAATTAAAGAACACAAGGAAAAATGACAACCATCACAATACCACAATGAGGTTAAGATCTTTCAAAATTGTACCGTGGACCATGTATTTTCAGCCAAAATTATTATTTTTAAGTAATTTAAGCTGGATGAGATACATTTTGTTTCCGAGTTTTCTCTGGAATCCCTGTATAGTTGAGTTATGCAGCCAACATTACAATACTGCCTATAAATCATACATTAGAAGTATGGACGTCTTTTTTTACTTTTTATTAAATTAATCTTAGCATCGATAATTTGTAACGATATAGAACTATGATAAACGCAAAACCCCCGTGTGTTATTATTTCTATGATAACATTACCGACATCTGAAAGTATGCAACTTTCATTGCTGCTCCAGCGCTGATGCTGTTGATATGCGCGCCAGCATCACACGCATCTGTTAGAGATGAGTGCGTTAACTTAATACAAATATCTTATAAATATTTAATGTAAAATTTTACCTATTAAAACTTGATTGACGGAAGTAAATTTTTTATATTATTTAGGCTAATAAATTCTTCCCAATGCAAAAAATTATGTATGTATTGTGAATCCGACTAGTTTTTAAAGTCACTAAAATATTCATCAATCGGTTGGTTGTGCAGACACAATCACTTTCTTTTATTCTTCCGAAATTAAATTCGAGTTTTCTTTATGTTTTACTGACTTAACGATAACGGCTCCACTATCCTCCGTTAACATATTCGAAATTACTTGTTCTTACAGCCTTTTTTTATTTCTGTTGAAGCGTGATCACCCAAGCAGTATAAAGCTTTCGGCAATAATAATTAAAATCCAAGATGTGAAATTATTTCTATATTATCGAACTTTCTCAGAACTGCCAGTTACCTGAAATAACGGGTAATTTTATTTAATTGAAAAGCGTTTAAAAAAGAAAACTTTTTATCAGATTGATGATTTATTACAATTTTCATTATCATTATTTTATAATACAATTTATTCTATTTGTAATTACAGGTTGTTTATTGTTTAATTTTAACGAAACAAAAACCAAATGACAGGTTCTACGAATTGTGCTACGAAGATATTTTTTGACGTTCAAACGATAGTTAAACTTTATTTTTTAAATGCAATGATATACATAATTATATTTTTAATCTATTCTAATAAAAGTGTGTGTATTTTAAAGTTCAAGTTGGTTATGAGATGTTATGTTATTTCCTCATCATAATTTGCGCTGATTCCTTGAAAAATGAATTTTCTGTGTGGCATTTTTTCATTTTCTTCTGATGACCCATTTTTGCGAATTCGAATTAATTTTGACCTTACATTTTTTTATTAATAATTTAAATAATATATGTAGTAGTTAAAGACCAGTTATCCACGAATACTTTACGCTATTTTTTATTACTGGAAACAAATTAAGCACTGAACTTAGAAATATTTTTTGTCGTGATAAATCGAAATGGTGTAATAATATTGCCATTAGTTACAACAATTATTGTTTACGTTTTTCTCGCGTCCACGTCTGTCATTGCATTTAGTCGTGTCAGCAAAAATCGAGGAAAAATTAGTTAAAACGAGATTTCACCCGATATAGAAGCATTGGCCGAACAAGCGGAATCCAAAATACTACCATCGAAGTCAAAAGACCCATACCTGAAGGAATATGAAAAGTTTTCAAATTTGATGAAGTTATAATGATACCTATATTTCCTTGACAACCTTTAAAGCTCGCCGTGCTTTAATCGCCTGTATTCGCACGCTCAGGCGTGCTTTAAACGGCGATTCTGATGCAAGTATAATAAAAAATAAATAAATAATAAATAATTTAATATAATTTTTTAATGATTAAATGCAAATTCTAATATCAAAGTGATCGTAACAGCTCATCAGCAACTAGATTTTTGAGAAAATCTGTTGTAGACCGTTATAGATATTAATTTTTATGAATTAAATACATATACTTACCCCGCGATCGGTACTGTTGTTAGATTTTATCTAACATTTTTATAATTACCCATTTTTTTACTTCCACGTCTTTGGTCTCCTAGGTCTGCCTGATGCCTCCCACATGTTATCCCTATTTTTTTGGGAAATTATGTCCCGTATATTCCTTGAATTAATTTAATTAAATGACGTTAATCATTTGACACCCAATCCGTTATTGACAGAATTATGCAAAAGCAAAAAAATTATAGCGGCATAGAAAAATTTACATGTAAAAAAATTCCAAACTTAACTAGATTAAAATCATTTTGTATCACCCCGTATATAAAATGTTATCGTTTAAAGAGATACACTCCTGCAAACATTTAACCAAAAATCCTTGAATTGTAAAGTTTTTCCTCCAAGATCATAACGTGACCAAATTTAATGTTTCAAATGTCAGTTATGCACTTCTGAGTCACGCAAAAGTTTAGTTGATCATTGTTCACATTATTCACGTCCGTCCGACGTCGATGGTGTATAAGTGGTCTCGCACTGTGGAATATCGGGTTGTAACCACAGTTTAAAACTCCAAATGGGTCTGTATCCTCCAAAATAAAATCAAACGTAAAAGAGGTATAAATCATAATTATATACCTCATAATAAATTGAGCCAATAGCAATTACAGATTTTCCATAGTTACGATGTATATAACTGAGTATACCCTTGACAACGGGGTATATTCATTTCGGTGTTTCGGCTGGCTCCAACAATGAACTTTGTCATAGGAACGATTTTTTTATAATTGTTAATAAACGTCAAAAAAAAAGTTTCGTCAAAATTGCGCATTTTTTCGTTATATAATCGTAATGAATACCACTCGAGCATTGAAAATAATCTGATTAAACTATCCTCGTCATTCGTTTCATGACTCGGAAGTTTAATCGATATTTTCTATGCTCTTGTGACATTATTACTGAATATTCACAAATTGGTAATCTTTTGAAAAATGTTTCAAAATTTTTGAACACGTTTGAGTACCTCTTCTAAAATGCTAATAATATAATTCAACAACAATAATTGTCTGGATCACTTATACTACTTTTTTAATCAGTTTTTCCCCAAATTTTTATTAAAATTTAAATTAAATTATTTTGGTGTTTTAGGGAAAATCTGATTAAAAAAGTAAATAATATAATTTACGTGAATATAGGGAAAAATTAGCTTCCTAATTTGTTAAAAGTAAAGTTTAATGCCAGATAAGGATCAATACAATGATCATAGCTAAACCCGTCCACGCTTCGCTGCAGATCAGTCCGATATGAAATGGATGGGAAAGTAAATAAAAGTATTCTAGCAAACATAGATTCATGGAGAAAACACATTATTCAATTCAAAACCATGCCTTGCGTTGCTGTGGCTATGCTGTGGAATGAAAGGAAAGGAAGAAATAGATGTTTTTCGCAGAAAATCGTTTTTTATTGTAAAGCTAGAATACATTTTTTGTTTGTCCAGTTTTCTGCATAAACATAAGTTCAAACAGTACACTTGCAAAGATTGCCCTTGTGCTTTATAAGGCGTAAGACGTATTGGAAATTGAAGTCGTTTGAACTGGAACGCAATGTCCGTTTTGAGGTCCAATCAGAATTGTTGCTTCAGTTATTAGATTGTTCATCAACTTTTTAACTACTAATCGTGGCCATTGCATAATTTTTGCTGATTGATGTTTCGGAGTAATATAATTGGCTCTCCAATTTTCAAATTCGGAATGTGTGACGGTAAACCGGCGATGTTTTAATTACTATAAAAGCAGGTGTGTATTCGAATGCAACATTGTGTCAAAATTTCAAGTCAATCGATCGACTACTTTTCGAATTTTGTGAGCACAAACATACGCAGGCTGAATTTTTATATTATAAACTACTCAAACTGAAAGAAGAGACACTTCTATACAAGTACAACCCTAGTTTGCGTGTTTAACTTGGCCCCTGTGCAATGAAATTTGATGCAATGAAATCAAGGAGTTTTTGCGACTTCTCCTTGATTTGATAAATAGTAGACAAAAAAAACATAATCGTTGTTGGAACTATCGACCTCAGTTTTGATCATGAAATCAAACAGTACGTTTGGAATCGTGCATGCGTTATTAGTGGTGGTGAAAATGGTTCACACAACATCCTCAACGTCAAGATCGAGGTCGCAATCGCAGCGATTGTGTCCTGGACGCGGAAAAGCAAATTTTCGAGTGCGCAGAACAAAGAGCCTGCCTACGGCAGTCGTGCTGCAAACCTGAACTCGTGTCTTTATATAAGTTTTACAAAACTAGTGTTTCAATATACTATATTCGCATCCTATTATATATAAAAAAAATAATTAATACAAAATATTTACATTATAATTATAAATTATTTTTTAATCCTTATTTCCAAAAATGTGTTTAATATACTTACATATATAGTATGCAAGTTCGTTCGTTTGAAATTAGTTTAGAATGGCTTAGAAACAAAATTAGACAAGATTAAAATGAAAAAAAATTGCAGGAATGTTTCAAGAATCTTCAGTGACATCATCAGCATATCGCCACCACTAGAGAAAGCATGTACATATTTATAAATATTTAACAGTTTTGCATTTCTTTTACTTTGTAAATTTTATTTCATTTTTATTTTGTTGCTGCTGCCATAATTTTATACTTACATTTAGAAACTGTTGGTTTGTGGATTGTTGGAAAATTGATGGACTGACAAGAAACTGAAGTAAATCCACATTTTGTTTTTTTTTTGGATTTTTTTGGAATTTTAGTTGCTGAAAAAATGGATTCACGCCTCAGGTAAACACAATTTGCTAAAAAAAGGGTTCCTGAAAATAAGAACCGTAAATATAGAATTATTATTATTATTATTAATTATAGAATTTGTGACAATTATTTTTCAATACTCAGTACTCCAAAATTATCCAGACCACAGAAACTGAACAAATCCAAAGTACGACAAATTTGTACCCAATTTAAGACTATGGTAAAAGCAAAATATTGCAAATTTATCCAATTTGTTATAAATGTTATACAGTGTGGAAATTATGTAAGGAATAAATTCAGTAACTCCGTTAGTACTTGCGCTAGAAATAAAACTTAAAAAGCATGTGATAGGGCTAATTATAGCGCATCCGACGAACGTATACTAATTTTTTTTCATCACTTTTTTTTGACAGTTATGTCGTCATCAATATATTTTTTTAATGGCAACATATGTTTTTGATTTTTTATTCGCATGAGGAAAAACGGCACTAAATTTCAAATTAGTAAGATTTCAAAAAAATAACAGAGCTGTTTAATTTTAACAGAATTTAAGGAAAGAACCATAGAAATCCAAACAAAACAAAGTTCCCAAAAGCAATCAATGAGAAAAAATAAGAAAACTACCCTAAATTTCCTAAATTTCAAAGTAGGGCTAACAAATTAACAAATTAATTAACAAAAAGACTATTGATGTGAGAGTTATAAATTAAAGATCTTACACCAAATGTTCAAACTGATGACCCTGTATCAACCAACAAAATACGTTTTAAATGGTTTGGGGAGTTATTAAACTGCACTCATGTCGAATTCTTCCTTCAAGATCATCCAAATTGTTGGCTCGGTTTTGATACACCTTGCTTTTTAAGTGCCCCCATAGAAAAAAAATCTAATGGGGTTCGATCTGGGCCTAGCCTACCATTCTATTGGACCTCTTCTTCCATCTTCTCGGGAACACTTCGTCCAAATAACGCCGCACCGGGCTTAGTGTGTTGGAGCACCATCCTGTTGCAACCAGATGTTATTATTTAGAAGTTCATTTATTATTTAATAGAGAAAAACAGTTCAGACACAATTATTTTGTACCAATTCAGAACTTGTCAACATTGTATTGGTATCTCCATGGTTTTTTCTTAAATTCCGATAACATTAGAGAGTTCTGTTAATTTTTTGAAATTTTTCTGATTTGAACTTTAGCGTCGTTTTAATTCATTTTTTCCTTATCTAACCTATTAAGTATTTGACAACACTAAAAAACAGAATAAAAAACTCTATTCAAATGTAAAATAAAAAACATAGGCTGCCATTAAAAAAATATATTGATGACGTCATAACTGTCAAAAAACACTAATGAAATAAAATTAGTGTACGTTCCTCGGATGCGCTATAATTAGCCCTATCACATGCTTTTTAAGTTCTATTTCTAGTGCAAATACTAACGGAGTTACTGAATTTATTCTTTACTTAATTTCCACACTGTATAATGTTATCAAATTTTAGTTTATATTGGTAGTCAACAAGCAACTCATCTTCTTCCTGACTCACCATCATTTACACTGGTAGGTAGTTAATTATTTTTTAAATAAAATGCTATTAATATGTTTTTCTTATGCAAGCCCCTAATTAATGAAATAACAAGGTAATGTAAGTACATATTTTAGAAAATTTGAGAGTGCACTACAAAATGTATTAACACAGAAGACCCTACCCACTATAGCAAAATCTTCCCAAACAACACCATCCGAAATACCTGAAATTATACCTGACCTAAGATTAGTCAGTAAGCAATTAAAAATTACTTCAAAAACATTCAGTTCGATACAAATGTACAGAAATTCTAGATAAGTGATGGTAATCTAGATAAGTAATGGATAATGGTAATCAACAAGATGTCAACAAGCAGTTCATCTTCTTACTGGCAGTCCAAATAAAAGACTATTAAAATAGTGTTATTATGGAAAGAAGTTATCATCAACAGCAAAAGCCCGTACGAATAAAATGACAAATCAATGTAGATATTATATATTAATAACTTTTTAGAATCCATCAAGAAATGTGTTGCTCCTAAAATGTTACCTGGAAGTCTCAGTATCCCAATATTCTGTGCATTTCCCCAACCTAGAGACTACAAGTCTGACTTTATGTCAGACATTGGAATATATAGGCAGTAAGCATTTAAAAATATCTTGCTCTAATAATAAAATATTGAGTATTTACTATGTAATTTTAACGTCAAGCAGACTAGAGATACTTAAAAAAATAGTTTTTAAGTTTTTCTTGCATGTAGGTGGAATATAATATTTAATAACGTGGCGCCAAAATTTTTAAATCGTTTAATACGTTTTCTGGGAAAATAGGATGGACAAAGGTAAGAAATCTGCTAATGCAGTACATGATAATTTTAAAGCAATAGAAAATAATGGATTACAGAACAGTTCCCCTGGGTCCCCATGTCCATGTGAAAAATACTTTACCACCTATTCTCATACCTCCAAATAGACAAAAAAAAACTTAAAAATCGGTTGAGCCGAAAAATTGGTCCAGCCAAAGGGCCCCCCCTGGGCCCCCATGTCCGTGTGAAAAATAGTTTACCACCTATTCCCATAGCTACCAAATATACAAAAAAAATCATAAAAATTTGTCGCGAATTGCATTCAACAGTTTGGGTACTTAAAATGGCATACAGGTTCTGGACGTCCTAAAGCAACAACGGAAGCAGAAGATTGGTCAACTAAGAAAACAAAAGTTGTAAATTTTTATTTTTAAAATTCTTGTAGAACAACTATCCAGTGCACATTGCTCGACTGGTTCGAAATTTTATTGAGGCTCCTAATATAAATATTCCTAAACCAGAAGAATTATCGACATCCAAGTGGAGTAAATTTAAATTAAAATTTAAATATATCTAAGTCGAACTCCACAAACTTTAAAAAGTGTAAAATTACAAATGGAACATGTTTCGGCAGAACACTACTGCCATCATTATATTTATATTTTATT
Organism: Diaperis boleti; assembly: GCA_963583935.1. NCBI lineage: Eukaryota > Metazoa > Arthropoda > Insecta > Coleoptera > Tenebrionidae > Diaperis > Diaperis boleti. The sequence continues at coordinate 19,465,561 of OY757246.1, read as the reverse complement.
TATATTCTTTAAGGGCTGATGATGGCAGTAGTGTTCTGCCGAAACATGTTCCATTTGTAATTTTACACTTATTAAAGTTTGTGGAGTTCAACTTAGATATATTTAAATTTTAACAAATATTCCTCGTTGGCCGTCCAAAAGTCCTGACCTAAATACCATCGAGAATGTTTGGGGTAAAATGGTGCAGATTATTATTATTAAGAAACAGGGTTTGAGGCCTCAAAATAAAGATTAACTAAGGAATCTATTACTCATTTTATTGTAAAAATACGCATTAAATTTATGTAATTGTAGTGATATAGAAACTAAGCAGCGTTTCAATTACCTAACGCTAAATTAAAAAATATTTGAAATATTTACAAGAGAGAAAAATTCAATATCAGTAGAAAAGACAAAATTATACTGTATGGTATAAAAAATGCTTAACGAAGTAAAATGTATGTCACTATAATGGTTTATGGATCAAATAGCAACGATGAAAAAATGGTTACTGCCTGGGGCGACTACACACTTGTATTACAAGTGACAAGTTTTTTATGAAACGAACCCCTGGTCTTTAGTTAAGACGTCTCCGTGGCAACCGGCTTTTAAGACCGTCGCAACTCAACATGAAATCGGGCTGCAAGACTAATATTGCCTCTTACAGCATCGTGTTAGAAGACTAGCATGGTGCAATGAACGAGAAAACTAGGATGAGGAAGGATTAGAGTCATCTTTACAGATGAGTACTAGAAACTGCTGCAACACCATATATTCAAAGAGTCAACAATGGTATATTTCAACAAGATAATGCTCGTCCTCATGTGACAGTGTCTTAGAACCACTACCATTAATGTTCTTCCATGGCCCTATAGATCACCAGACCTATCGCCCAATTCTGTTACATAAATAAATAAATAAATAATAAAATATACTTCTTGTAGAACCTCTCAATGGGATTCTACAAGAACATTATAATTAAGTTAAATAATAAAAAAATTAAATTAACAAGTAATTATCAAATTACGACTCGCCAGATTACTTTACAGGTTAAGGTTAAGGCCATTACTGAATTAATTTCGTAGCAGTAGTTGTCCTGCTGAAATTTATCCATTTATCAATTTCTATTTTATTTAATACATCCATTTATACTTGATCTTCTTCCCTTCCTTGATGAGCAATTTTACGCCATTGTTGACAATGAGTTACACTACACCTCTGTACACTATGTGGTAAATAAAATCTTGTTCGCAACATTATACTATTTCCATCGTTTCATCTTCGTTTCATCCAAAAAAGTATACAGGATGTCTTATACGTTGAAGACCACGTCAGTGAAGTGTTTATAATTAATATCTGTATTGTACAGCGAAATTTGCAAGAAGTACTCTGAACCAAGTTCTTGTGTATTTACACCCAATTTATAGAGGATTTTTTAAATATAAATAATTCAAACATGAGCAGTTCAGCAAAATTCACACTTGTCTCGCGACATATTTCTGAAAAATATGTTTTAATATTATCCCAGATTGCACAGGTTTCTTAAATTTCTTCGGATTCATAAGCTCAAACATTTCCATCTAATTACATGCAATAAATTATTTCTTTCACACGCAACATGATGTCTGAATCATTTCTGAACACCCGATATAATAGAGCAGTGAAAAATGTACAATAGAAATAATTATCATTATTTGACTTTAATAGTCACTCAACGCTTTAATATTACTTGACGTGTGCTAAAATTAGAAATTTTAGGTCTGCTCATGATTATCGTTTTTAATTACATATATACAGGCCGTTTCAATCGAAACGAGCCACCCTCAATAACTTTTAAGGAAAAGAGATTTGGGCAAAATCTAAAAACCGGTCAATTTTAACCTCCAGGAGGACATGTTTTGATGCAATAGTAGGCACGCTTGATAAATCAACTGTACCATTGAACACTAAATTTCATTTTATATCAAACTAGCTGACCCGGCGAACTTTGTACCGCCTCAGAATCAATAAATGTTGTGTTAACTTATTGGCCAACCGTTCTTGAGTTATAAAGCCAAGGAAGCCCCCTAAACTCTATTGTCCATGTTTTTATAGTTATTCTGCTATTCGGGGCGGAGACAAATCCAATAAATCAAAGATCATAAAAATCGGTCCAACCGTTCTCGAGTAATAAACCCAAGGGCCGACCCAGTGATCGGGGAAGTTATTATAACAATAAGCAAAGTACATAAATGCTACTTCATTACAGTCTAATAATTGTTTTATTTTTTGTGTTAATAATTACATAATACGAATGTGTATGGATCACGTCAAAAATTTTTATCCTTAATTGCAACCATGCCTAAATACAAAACAAATCCGTTAAAAAATTGTTTTTTTTAATTACTAACTTGCACACTACGTAATTAAAAAAATATATATGTGGTTGAAAAGACATTTAAAAGACCTTTCAAACGACATGTTACTCAACCCCTATTCCTTATTTAAAAAATAGGGGTGACTGCTGTCAGGGGTATGCCGTTGCACCAAGCGTGCCTACTATTGCATCAAAACATGTCCCCCTCGAGGTTAAAATTGACCAAGACCATAACGAGCAACACAAAAAAAGAATTGCGTATATTCATCGTTCGAATCGTGAGTTCATACCAAAATCCCATAGAAAAAAGCATTTTCAGTTTTTCCCCAAGTTTCCAATTTTCCGGTGGATTTTACAAAAATTTTATTTCATACAAACCTTGTCCCGACAATGAGGTAGTATACTAAAAAATAAAGTTTTTGGAAAATACAATAATCATAAACCTCACTAAAAAGTGTATGGTTTAGCGCTATTATGGTGAAATTATACTTACTAAAAATGCAAAAAAAAAAAATTGTTTAATTTTTTATGAGAGCACTGTTCTAGTTTAAAATACGTCATTAGTGGCCGGCATATGAATTAAATGAAGACGCACGCCTTTCTATTGCTCACTCCCACTCATATATTTTTAGCAGTTTTATTTATAAAAAAAAAGTTTCAAAATTTTGTATACTACTCCATTACGAACACAACAAAAAAAGAAATCAGCCAAATCGAACTGATGCTCTTTCATACATGCTGAAATTGACTAACTAGTACCCGGCGCGCGTTGCTACACAAAGTAAACTGATGAGTGACATTTTATGTCTAAAACTGTCACTGCTCAAAACTAAAACTGTCAGTTTCGAAAAAAGTCGATGGTTTTTTTGGTTTTTATCCGATCACTACCAAATTTTACAGGATCACCCGCTGGGCTAGTCTGAAGATTCAATCATCAAAATCGGTCCAGCCATTTTGGAGTCCATAGGGAACATACCTACATACATACATATTATCTACACACATCGATTTTTATATAATTATATAGTTTGTAAATTGACTGTGCGAAGCACGATAATCTGAAACCTATAAAACCGGGACCCATTGTCTCAAATTAGATGCACAATGAGAAAGGTTCAGGGTTGTAAATCAACAGGAAGCGGCAACGTCTTTGAGTTGCTTGTTTATTGGTGGATGAAACGAACCGGACTCGAAATTTCTGGGCCACAATTTATTTTTGTAGCAGTACAAATATAACTGAAATTTGACCTGTGCATGTGATTATTTTATTGTTTCACACTGAATATTATACAGTTACAATATTATGCTAGTTGCACAATATATTTTGTAAGTTTTTTTTTTTTTTTTTGGTTCACCCCCATATACGCATTAAATTTATTATAGTGATATAGAAACCTACAGCATTTGCATAATAAAAAGATACACTACAAAAAATAAAGACAAAACTTACAGTCAAATAATAGGAGCAGAAATAAAAACGTTTTAAAAAACTAAAAACTACCAAATATTTGAAATATTGTAAAAAATTACAACAGAGAAAAAGACAGAATTATACTGCGTGACAAAAAGATGCTTAACGAAATAAAATGTATGTCACTATAATGGTTTATGGATCAAATAACAACGATGAAAAAATGGTTACTGCCTGTAATGCCTGGTCTTTAGTTAAGACGTCTCCATTACAACCGGCGTTTAAGACGGTCGCAACTCAACATGAAATCGGGCTGCAAGACTGATACTGCCTTTTACTGCTCAGCACCGTGTTAGAAGACTAGCTAGAAAAAAACTGGGCTGAGGAAGGAACAGAGTCATCTTTACAGACGAGTGTCGGTTTTGTACGACGCGGTCGTAAGAAGAGTAAGATGGCGACGTGGAGACCGATTTTTAAAATTTGCTCTAGAACGTGAAACTGATTAAATCCATGAGGTACGAGAAACTGTTGCACCACCATAATATTCAAAGGGTTAACAATGGTATATTACAGCTAGATCACCAGACCTACACACATCGATTTTTATATAATTATATAGTTTGTAAATTGACTGTGCGAAGCACGATAATCTGAAACCTATAAAACCGGGGCCCATTGTCTCAAATTAGATGCACAATGAAAAAGGTTCAGGGTTGTAAATCAACACGAAGCGGCAACATCTTTGAGTTGCTTGTTTATTGGTGGATGAAATTCGAAATTTCTGGGCCACAATTTATTTTTGTAGCAATACAAATATAACTGAAATTTGACCTGTGCATGTGATTATTATTTTCTCATTTTATAAATTGGGTGCGTTACCTTCGTTTCACACTGAATATTATACAATTACAATATTATGCTAGTTGTACAACAGTAATTTGTACCAGTTTTACTAATAAATACAAATACACATTTTTGCATTTTAATATCTGCAGCTATATAAAAAATAAAATAGATGACTTATGATAGTTTCGGTGTAAAACGTTTTGAACACAATTTTCAAGTACTGTCGTGACTTCAAGCTTTCAAAAAAGCTCTCGGAGTGAGCCACACTTTGGTCTCGGAAATTTATAGCTGGGCTTAGTCCTCCACTGTTATAATTATTATAATTATGTATTTGGTACATGAAGAGTTTTGAAGTTATGTGTTCTAAATTTAACATAGTTTAATTAAACAAAGAAAAACTTAGTACATGATACAATGCTGCCCATAATTGTTGCAACAATTTAATCTCGGTAATATTTTGTTTCATAAAATTCAGTTTAACCATTATTCATAATTTCAGCAAGAAACAGTTAAACTTTTAGTGCATTAATCGGATTTTAATGACATATTTTTCATTTAATTTTTGGATTTTATCCTCAGTTTATGAACAACTGTTTTCTTGAAATATATTTCATATTTCAGAATAATAACGATTTTACGTATTCATCAAAATTAATAAAAGAGTGGTATCCCCTCAGAATATAAGTCCCGTCTTGAATCCTGTCGGAAACCTGTCAAAATCGTCAAGAGAAATTGTCAACTATAATGAAAAATTTGTGACTTGGAGAACAGTGGATCTTTGTCAAATTGAAATCCTTATTGTGTCTATCCCAAGAAGATGTACTGCGCTAATTGCTAATCAAAATTAATTTGGCCAGACGTAAAATAAACATTGCCAATTATTATTATTGCCTATTTTGTATAATTTAAAGATATATATATATTGGCATAAAAAATTACAAATTTATAATGATTTTTATAGCTCGAATTTTAATTTTGTATATAAAATAAAATACTGTTGCCAAAACTGAATGTTCCAACCATTACGGCCAAATGCCCAACACTAAAATAAAAACTACTAAAATAAAAAAAAAAAATTTTTTAAATAGATTGTTATTCAATATTTCAAACATGGTTTTAAGTACGGTATTATAATTATTATGATTGATTTTCTGTGGACGAATTTTAAAATAATATTACTAATATTTATTAATTAATTAATACTAATAATACTTGGAGGATTATTCAGGCCATATCAATATATTTTTTTATGTATGTAATTATTTATCGAGCTTTAGGCATACTACTGTACTCCGGGAGATTTTGGTAATCCCCGACCGTGTCCAAAGCGTCTGAAAATGTCAAAAGCTCCTCACTCCCGCACCCATCTCTGCACTCAGCTTGCACTATCGCTTCGCTCAGTGCTCGCTTTCCGCAGTGTTGTGCAGGCTGTGACGCGGAGTGGTGATTCGCCATGCGGGATTTGGCCACAAAAATGGCCGAATTAAAATTTGAAGCACCACTAGCCCAATTCGAGGAAACGGACGAATGGGGTTCGACCGAGTTCCAAAACGCCACCATAAAAAACGAGAACGAACTCAACAACATCAACCTGAATAAAAAAATCAAAGACATCAACGACGTCTTGAATGACTTCAACGAGGACATTCTCAACAATTCAAACACGGAGTTGCCGCCAAAAAGCGTCATTTTGAAAAACGGTGAGACGGCCTCGGTCGCCGACAATTTCACCGAGACGTTCTCCGGCTCTTTGGAGGATCTTGTCAACACCTTCGATGAGAAGATCACCAAGTGCTTTGGGAACTACGAGGAGTCGGTGGAGAAGCTCGCCCCCGTGCAGGTCAGGACCCAAGAAGAGATCATGAACGAATGCCAGTAAGTCTGTTTATTTTTATATTGAGTTAAATGTAAACAAATTCTCTGGTGACCCAGAGATGAACTTCCTACCTATGATTTTGTCATTAACACGCCACTGGTCGTTACGATTTTAATTGAATGATTTATGACAATATAAGTACCCCACACACCCTATTATCAATTTTGCATCCGCCTTTTGGTCACTAATTGGAAGCTGTTACTTTTATACTCGGTTTAATTGGCGGTGAGGTGTCTTGGTGCAAGCTATTTAAAGCCCGAAATTCCTGACGGAATCCACGGTTTTGAAAGCAGAACGACGTATAAATCTTATCACTCGTTAGTCTTTCCGTTCAATTGTGTCACTATATTGATAACTGACTAATCAAGCCGTGATGTACGTGACCGAAATTTGAAAATAAATGTACTGCTCTATATTTCTGTCGAAAGTGTCATTCTTAGGTTGTGAGGTTGAGGGCGACCAAAATAAAAGCCTCGTGGGTGTTATAGATGTGACTCATTACAATATACAGAGGATAAAGCATTTGCGCTTTGTTTAGCTTCATTTTGCATGAAAAGAGTGTAGGTTTAAGATCCGACCAATAAATCCCCTTTTATGTTTTAACGACGTGTCCGAAATTATCCGTTTTTCATTAGATTTTTACTTTTTCCTAAATTCAACAAATTCTGTGTATCTACGCTTGCGTACTGCTAGGCAGCGTAGAGGTTAGTTGAGGGGATGAAAATCAATACCCTTGACAGGGTGGTGTGTGTTGGTGCCCCTCTTTCTTCCCTCACACTTGTTACGTCGAAATTGGAAAAAGGAAAATATGCCGTAAAAGGACACGCCATGAAACAGACGCTGTGGCGCCTCGCGTCGCGACGCTCCTGGAAATTGTGAAAAAGTAAACAAGGAGTTACATCATGATCTAGATACCCCGATGATGCTTGTAATGACCCGTGAATCATAAAAACTAAGATTGACCCTAGCCACTTCCGCTAATTGAGCGAGTTTCCGCTTTATGAAAATTGCCATTCTTGTTGTTGCGTATTTAGCATATAGACATTGTGGACATTGTTTTTGCGGTGAGGCAATTTAAAGCTTGTGTCAGCCTGTATTTATTAACCGCGCAGATGTTACAATTTAACTAATTCCACTGGTAAATGTGGTAGGAATTAAAATTGCAGACGGGGACTGACTTTTGATATTGGCCATAAAAAGATTGACAATGGATTTCCGCCAATTCAGAAAGTTTCCGCTTTATTAAAATTGTTATTCTTAAGGTGGGATCCCTAAGTGGTATTTAGCATAACGGCATTGTTTTTGCACTTCAGCGATTCAATACCATCAGTAAGTTTGTGTTGTAAAGAAATTTTGATAAATTCAAGACGAACAAGTCAACAACTAGTTAAGTGTCTCGAATTTCAAAACAGTTGTTAAAAATAAACAAACTCTTTCTAATTTCTATATTAGCTTTATTGGTTTAGCAGAGCTCAAGTAAATATGTATGTACTTAAAAACGACAAACAAGAGCTGCCTCTGGTGAGTCCTTAATAATACACTTCATGCAAACACCGTAATGTCATGTTTTGATGTTCAACAGCCTCAAATAGTCCGCACTGTAAACATAACCAACGAGGCCCAGAAATGCACGTAATTACTTTCTTCTTATTATTTATTCTCTTATTTTGTCAGTTTTGCACATTTGCTTATTGCATATTTCTTTGTCAGCAGATTCAGTTTTTCGATGCATAACATGTTTTGCTTGGGATATCGCCTTTCGAGCGATAACCTCAAAATTATTTTCAATAAGCCACCATATAGGATTTGGAATGTAGACTTTATCGTTCTGCAAAACTTCTTCGGGAGCAATAAATGAGATTTCCAAACTAACTGCTCTTTGAGCTAATTTTTCTCTGAACAAACTAGCCCCAGGTCGGGTAGGCAATCCGAATTTCTCCTTTGTGAATTACAGGTTGGTTACTTAAACTCAAAAATAATCTTTGAAAATTACATTGACGAGTAATTACGATAGATTTGGCAGAAATATAAATAGAACGAGATTACCTGTATTTACGGTGACTCAAACACGTGACACGTGGTTTTGGAATCGGCTGCAACCCCGCACATTATTATTATTATTATTATTATTATTATTATTATTATTGACGAATCGAATTTTAATTTGGACATACGCAACTTTAAACAACAGGGAAAATTCGTGGTGTGAGTAAAATCAGATTTAACAAATTTTAAGAAAATGATAAGGGCTTGCTACCGATGGACGTTGTGGTCGACTCGACGGTTAAAACAGTTCAACTCTGCGGATTCTTTATGTACAAATTTTTCAATTTCTTTGGTTCAGTTGCAATACCCAAGTTACGTTTTTTCGAAAATATTTTTATCAATGCATGTATATCAAAATATTAAATTTATTTCTACATTACTACTATTATTTGTTTTTCATCAAGATGTATTTCATTCCATATCTTTCCGTCGGCGTCGCTTCGTTTCTTATGCCAAATACTCAATGTTATAGTAGTGGTAAGCGATATTTGAGATTAACCTACATAATTATGCAAGGGTCTAATATGTATTTTTATGAAGGCTGAACAGCTTAGCGGTCGACCGGCCATAAATTCTTGAAAGTGGTGTGGCGTTGCTTCAGGGATTTAGGAATGGACCGTACTCACAAATATTTCCTGGGTTAGGCTTTTTTATTTTCTGTGGCATGTGGTTGTTTTCTGTTTTCTACAATTTGCTGTAAATTTATTATCATTATTATGCACTTGTTTGTGTTAATTTACGTCCCCATTTTCTTGCCTTATTCCACCCAAACTGCGTGATTCTTATTTTAATCTGCTGTAGATTTGTATGTCTGTTTATCAAAATCATGTTCAATTTTAATAAGAGAGGGCTTAGTCCTTGTTTGACTCCTTTGAAGGAAAATATTTCACAACTTTCTCCATTCTGTGTTTTCGTTTACTTGGACTCTTAATGATTATTATTATTATTGCATATTATTATTTTCTATAGCACTTCTTGTTGCTCTAAGGTACTATTACAACCTAAAATTCGTTCTGACAAATCTCCGAGGTATGGGTGGTGACACAAAAAATACAGTTATGACCCCAAAAGTCATATAATGAACAAATAAATTATACAGTAACTTCCTCTACAATTAAACAAAATTAAAATAACGTTATGATTAAAATTAAATTGACAAGTAAGAAGTTAACCAGAAGAATGTTGATAAATCCAAGTGGAGTAAATTTAAATTAAAATTTAAATATGTATATCTAAGTCGAACTGAACGGATAATGGGGTCCACTTGTTTGTGCGGCGGGATATGATTCTAAACATTTTGTGGATGGGGAGATTTCACAACCTCACAACGTCAAACTTTTGTGCAGATTTTGTGTTAAGTTTTAAAATATTTAGAACAAACGGATCCTGTTCATCCGTACCTCAATCTCTTCCGAAAAATGTGTAGAATATTTTGGTATGATCATTTTTATAGAAAATCTTGTAGTTTTTTGGGTCGTTTATCCGACAGTCACAGAACTCATTTATTGACGTTTCAAATTAATTCTTTTCCATAGCCGCCGTTAATGCACCTCGCAAACGTGGCCAACTGACGCGAAATTCCCTGGATTGTGAAATTTGATTATTTTGTATAAAAAGTGGCAAAGTAGAAAAAATACTGTATGATAACTCGTTTATAAGGCATGCTTCTTATAAAACTCGTATCACAATACATATACTATTTCATAAGTCACATGTGTCTTCTGGTCTTATAGACCTCATAATCCATTCAAAATCGGCGTTATTATGACTACATAATAAACAAGTGTTTGATAAAATAAATAAAACTATATGAATGTAGAAATGAAAATGTAACAAATTAAATTATGACTATTGTACTACTCTTAAAAGGTTAACTTACATTGAAATGATTATTGAAGATTTACAATTTTAACTGACGCGCTAATAAAAGAACTAGATGAATTGTTAACACAAAAAAAAATAAAAATTGATCTACTACTTATCTTCTGAGCCGTTCAACGGTTTCCTGCTGGTTTTGGAGCTTACAATTACTTTTCCTGCGATCCTGGGAGTCAACCTTATGGATACTCTGAGTCCACGTGTGGATTACGTCAGTCCAGGAAAAGATCACGAGTAGAAATTCTTAGCAGCTATTCCAAATGAAGGTGATACAAGAAACAATCCTATGGTGAACTCTGGTGAATCTGCTTATTCGATTGAGAGAGAATAGTCAAGGTCTGCACGCAATAAAGTAGTTTTTCTTACCTCTTTATCCTTTAGATCTTACTCTTTGTCTAGGACAAAATTACGACGAGATGTTACCTCGTTCAGACCTCGTTTTGTGCGTGCCGGTTATCTCTAAACGCTGATTCGTTCCTGAATCTTCGGTGGTGATTGCGCGGCAAAATCAAATTGTAACTGACTAATACATAAATCAACCAAACATCTGGTTATTTTAATAGAAATATTGTTCTCCACTAAAATAGCAGATTACGTCAGTTAATTTACTTACAGTTGAAACAGTGGTATTATTTTCAAATTGTGAATTCACAACTTGACAATCAGCCTCACCTGAAAATATTTTTATGCTAATTTTAATTATCTGAAAAATGATCAATTAAACATAATTCCTGTTTTGATGGAACAGAAAGAAAAATAAAAAAAGAAGAATTAACACAAAAAAATTAATGGGGAATTTCGAGAAATTCCGACAGACGTTGTCCTGCCCGAACGTTGGCTTGCCCGCAAGTTTTTTAATTTTAAAAAATATTGGGGGGTGGTGGGGTGGTGAAATTTTTGGGTTATATGTTCTGATATTTAATAGATATTCTGTTATTCGGGGTGGAGACAAATCCAACAAATCAAAGATCATAAAAGCCGTTCTTGAGTTATAAACCCAAGGGGCCCCCTAGGCCCCCATGTCCATGTTTTAATAGTTATTCTGCTATTCGGGGCGGAGACAAATTCAACATAAAAATCGGCTCGTCTCAAGGAGACCCCTGGGCCCCCATCTCCATGTGAAAAATAGTTAACACCTATTCTCATACCTACCAAATATGCAAAAAAAATCATAAAAATAAAAAAGAAATTCTTAGAACTCGATTGCAGCGCCACCTACCGGGTCCAATTGCGAGTCTAAACCATCCAGAGACCCACTCAAACACACAAAAAATTTCATGAAAATCGGTCCAGCCGTTTAGGAGTTTCATGATATACACGCGTACAGAAGAATTATAATTATTTATTAAAAAAAAATGGGGGGTGAAATTTTGGGGTTATATGTTCTGATATGCAAAAAATCTTAAAGAAAAATTAAAAAGATTTTGTCAAAAAGTTAAAAAAAATATCTTAGAACCCGATTGCAGTGCCACCTTCCGGGTTTAAAAAAGCTTGTCAGATTATTTAAGGTTAGATTACATGAAATATTTGACATTTGCGACATTCGGTATGGATTAATAATTCAACACTCCTTTTAGGATCTCCATAGACGTCTTGATGAACAATATAATTTGGGGATCATAATTATTATGGTATAATAGTGAGAAAAGAAACAATTAAGTTATTAAAATAAGCAATATATACAGGGTGTCTCGTAAGTTAACGGCAATACTTGATACGCTAACTCGTAGAAGCTAAGGAAACGTTATTCTGCAGTTTTTTCTGAAAAATTTCAAATTTCAATTTTTTTGCAATTTTTTCGTAAAACACGACAAGACAAATTTGTAATAATAATAATAATAGAACGCCACTGAGTGAACGCCACATTTGACAAATGTCTCACCATGGTCTAACATCGATAACTCCATATATTTTTTAGTGCAAATTCATTATCTGTCTTTTTATTGGTCCATTTAAAACCATCGGCATTTTTAAACCAGACGTTTTAGAAAATAAAAAACTTCCCAATACATTTCTCTTATTGTTGATATTCATAATCTCGGAGATTGCCGTTTACTTTTGAAACACCCTGTATACTGGAAACCTGACACTTCATGAATTTGAAACCTGAAAGACATAATCTGAAAATCTAAAGCTTAAGATCTTGACAGTAGTCTTAATATTATGTAAAAATCTGAAATTTGAATTTGGGAAATCTAAAACGTGAAAACCGAGAACTTGAAAATATGAATGATGAACCTGAAAATTTGGGGACTTGAAGACGTAAAAATTTGAGATTCTGAGAATTAAAAAAAAAACTCGACAACTTAAAACTTTAGGCCTGAAAATTTCAAAACTTGGCAACCTGAAAATTTAAAAATTTTAGTACCTACCTATAAACTAAGAATTTGAAAAACAGGAAGCATCAGGACTGGAAAAACAGAATTTTAAAGCCTGAAAGTCCGATTTTTATGATCTTTGATTTGTTGGATTTGTCTCCGTCTCGAAAAGCAGAATGACTATTAAAACATGGACATGGGGGCCCAGGAGGGCCCCTTGGGTTTATTACTAGAGAACGGCTGGACCAATTTTCATGGTTTTTGATTTGTTGGATTTGTCTCCGCCCCGAATAGCAGAATAACTATTAAAACATGGACAATGGGGCTTAGGGGGCCCCCTTGGATTTATAACTCAAGAACGGATGGACCGATTTTTACGATCTTTAATTTGTTGTTTTTGCCTCCACCCCGAATAGCAGAATAACTATTAAAACATCGAAAAAATTACAGGGGGCGGGGAGCTTGGTACAGGGCAACGACAGTAAGAAAGCCCCCCTGGTACCAACATCTGTCGTACCCGGCTTGAAAAGTGAAAAAATAGATTTTTAAGGAGTAAACTTCAAAGTTTCACTTCTGTTGCGCGTGGACTCCACACAGAATTTTTTTGATGATATCTTGACTGACTTTTTCGGGGGCGAATAACTATTAAAACATAGGAAAAATTAACAAAAAAAATTTTCTCATACATTTTGTATGAAATCCGTATATGACGCCATGTTTGATACATGACAGAAACAAACATGGACATGACGTTGTATGCTGGTTACGTTGTGCATTACGTTTTGATAAAAAAACTGAATATGATTCTACCAATAAGTTAACACCACTTATTGATTCTGAGGCGGTACAAAGTTCGCCGGGTCAGCTAGTAAGGGATATAAATAACTTATATAAATACAATTCCTCCTGTTATTGTGAATCCTGGAGAATCAGAATCAGAAAGTGATAGTGATACCTGAAGAACTCTATTAATTTGATTTTTGTTTACTGCCTGTTGTCATTGATTAATTATCTAAACAATGCGATAATACGTTGCTTGCTCAAAGATCCAGAGATTTCGATTTTTAATTATTTTTGACACATCAACGATGTCACTTTGTTTTTTACAAACACCATTTTGTCCCAATCATACTAAACAAAAAATCGCCTGACTTTACGATGTCATTTACATTTATGTTGTATCAATATAATAGTTATTTATTATACGAGTGTGGAATGTACTATATTAGGCACGCAAGAAAAAGTTTAATTTTTTAAGTGCCTAATATAGTATTCCACACGAGTGTAATATTAAGTTTGATCCAAAATCATTCCTAATAATTAAATCCTTTGTGTATTTTATCCATTTCCCATTAAAAGCCAAGACCTATGGAATGGTTGCTATAATTTTGCATTTGGTTGATTTGACTATTCCGTGAGTCCAAGTTTTTCTCTCACTAGTGTGTAATGATCAACATTACACCCTCAAATTAGCATAGTAATTCTCTTATTACACACGATTTTGGATAATAGTAGATTATATTACAAGTGACAGAAATGCTTCATTGTCAGCGAGTGAGATCTTTGACATATCTTATACACATCTCGCGAGCTTACAATGTCATTTTGGTCACGTGTAAAATACGACGTTTTATGTCCGACGTGTAATTTCTTGTAAAAGTTAAAAATCAAAAAATTAATGAAAGTGTCAAAATGACGTTTCAAAAAATAATTCATGTCTTACCATTGTGTAACCATAGTAATTCACCTCTTTTTATCATTATATCACTTGTGAGAGAAATACTCAGTAATAATATCACAAGAGCATAGAAAATATCGATTAAGCTTCCGAGTCATGAGACGTATTCCGACGAAATATCACGACAGCGCAGCTGGAGTGGTATTTCGCGGAATACGTCGAATGACGAGGATAGTTTAATCAGATTATTTTCAATGCTCGAGTGGTATTTGTTACGATTATATGTATAACGAAAAAATGCTAAATTTTTACGGAACTTTTTTCTGACGTTTATTAACAATCATAAAAAAATCGTTCCTATGGCAAAGTTCATTGTTGGAGCCAGCCGAAACACCGAAATGAATATATATCCCGTCGTCAAGGGTTGCTATTGGCTCAATTTATAATGAGGTATATAATCCATTATACCTTCCTTGGCAAAAATAGTCATCTAGATGTTAGTCGGGTATAAAATTATTTATATATTTTTTTTCGAAACAAACTGTCGTTTAGAAGCACAGTTCTTAATTTCAAGGATTCTGGACCTTTCTGTTGTTGCTGCTATTAGTAAGTCAACTGGAACCTGCTTCATTACGTTGCACAGAAGAAGATTTGTTGACTTGACCCGTCCACGTGGCGAAGTAAGACTGTTCGGCATAATTTCTTATCGACATTGTAAATGAGTGGGCAAGCACAACATAAAAGAGTTCATGCTGTATCATAATCGTTTTAATACGGTGTTATCTGCTACAAGCAAAAGGCCATTTACATGACAAAGGTCAAAACTTCGGGCTGCACAGTTACAATTGGCTGCAGGAAATTCTCAATATAAACGTAACGACGTCAAAGGCGAGACAGGCACCGACATCAATGCGCAAACTTCATTGAGGGTAGTTGTTCGCCCCAACGACGCTGGGGTTAATTACGTGGAAAACATCGTCGAAAGGGCAGAGGAGCCTCCCGTCACATCCGGATGTTCGACCCCTCGAAAGGTCTTCCGATCGAATCAACATAGGTCAAAATGTACGTGTCGAGAAATGAAAAGAGGTAGAACACTTTCTAAGGGAAACTCGAACGAATGAGCGTTGCGAATGCTAATTGACTCATTTTGGTAGAGCCGATGAGGTGTCCCTAAGGGGAAATTTCACTGTTGCTTTTTGTAGAAATATGTAAACAATTGGACGGCAGGAAAATATAAACAGGTTGTAAAGCGGTGCAGTATAAAGATGACGGGTTTAGTGAGCGCGTAAATGTTTACTTCCTTGTGTAATCGGTGTTCATCGGAAAATATGAAAGATATTTGTTGTACTCACTCTTATCTGGCACGCCCACATTCATATTTCAGTCTATAATTTATTTTCACAAAAACCTTATGAACATCAAATTTGTGTTTTGAAGCAATTTTTTTTTCGTGTAGCACCTGATGATGGATTGTGCAAAATAAAATTTGCTTGAAATGTTCGATAGCACCAAATTTGTCGAGTTGTTACAGCTATTTAGGTCAGATTATTTTATTATGCGAACTTTGACCTTATTTAAAGAATGATTTTCCGATGCGTTATTGTTCATTTTCGGGTGATCCCAGTACTACAAAACTAGCCTTCTAATAATAATAGAAATACAAGAATATAATTATCTTATGGTGCGTACACACTGGGCTAATGAAGACCAACGAATGAGATTTGGCGATGGCTACAGCATTCGTCGATTCCCTCCAATTTCCTCTGATGTTACCGACACTCTACGGATGGCAAATGGCCAGCGAACAGCAACGAACCTTCGTTGGTCCGGTGTGTACGCACCGTTATATAAAAGTTGGCTGCTGCTGAAGGATTCGCGCATTTTTGATACGACGAAATAAAAATAGAAAATACAAACATTAATAATACAGACTGATCAACAATTAATATTTCAGTTGGTACGATTGAGCCAAAAGTGTAGATTTATTTTTGCCCTCAAGTTGGCGGAATGGCATCTTAAATGCAAGGTTATGTTTCTTTCGTCTAGCTGTCATTGGTTGACAGCCGGATCCCAGGCTTACCAATTTTTACGTAATTTGATTGTTACCACCTCAAATTTTTAATCTTGATCGCTCAGTAAATTATAAATTATTATTTTATATTTAAAACTCAAGAAAAATTATAAAATGGTTGACAAATGTTTGTAAGCACATAATTAAACTATTCCAATGGTTTGGTATTTATGGTACAATTACGTTCAATATTTTAATTTATGCTAATTATTATCTTTTATTTCTGATTGTTTTATCACTTTCTACTTGTTCTAAACAATAAAATTTTACATCGGAACTAACGTTATCTGGAACACGTTTTTATCATGTTAATTTATGTGCCTAAAAATTATGTATCTGTGTCAGGAAAAAAGATATTGAACGTTTTCATTTCTAAATTGCTTGCATAGTTTCGAATTGTAGAGGTTCTAGTTTTACATGAAATGGTGTATAAAAAATCTCATCGATTAGTGATTTAAAAACAAAAGCTTTATGAAGTATTTTCCGGTGATTTTAGCGATATAAAGGAAATATCTGCGAACAAATCGAAAGTCCGTAGTTACAGCATCCGTATTAGTGTTAAATTATCCGCAGACGCTAATTACTTAACGTTGGTTACGTAATTTCGTAATTAGTGATAGCTAGTATTTAGAAAACTTGCACCCATAACGTACGCACGTAAAAATGTTAACGGTTTGCCTAAACCCACCAATGGGCAAAATTTTCTTTTTTAACGGTATCGTAATTGGGGGCATAAATCAGGCATATTAATTTTATGATGTACGATCCCTGGTCGATGATCTTGAAATTCTGAAACGAGTTTTGCTGCTTAGTCTGAAAATATTCTGTAAATTCGTTTACAAAAATGGACACATTACGACTTGCACTAAAAGACGAACGCAAGAGTTGTATGAGAATACCAACTGCTGCGTTTGTGATTGAATAACGTAATAGCTTTATAGAATATGTAGTTGAAAGAATCACTTACTCTCGGCTTAGATTTATGAGGATGGTTAACGATGAAGGCCTTGGAATTTTTATTTGAATCGATATAAGGATTTATAATTTTTATCTATCGAAACTTACTAACTGAAGCTAAATATTAAAGTTTCCTCTGTTATATGTTTTAAATAAAATAATTGCGTAAGTAATAGAAAACGCAATTACCTGGAGTGCTTAGAGAGCGAATAATTTTCATGGCAACGCAGCAGTAAAACGCTCACAAAGGAAACAATATATCCCTTGTACAATTCACTACACACGTGTACTTGTCTGAGATAACAAAGATAATGAGAATCTCACAGAATTGCTGAGAGGGCCACACTCGACATGGTGCAAAGTAATTGCTGTAGACACATCTGTTGGGGTTGAATTATACCTTATATTTATTATATTTTAATAGAGGAAAAACCTGCAAGGTTTATGGGCATTTCTGCACTAATGTGTGCGTGTAAGAAAAGTACTAGTAATAATTATTTATTTATTTTTTAAATACCGCTGGTTGGTCACCAACTTAAAATACATTTCACAATGATTTGTTTTAAATGCAGGGAATTGTAAATAATAATTTATTCATTATCAATTTTAGAAACATTAATAGCTGATATTTTTAAATATGTTTTAATTATAAAACGATACCATTCTGTTCTCTATGTGCCGATACACGATGATATGAGAAATACTTAGAACGTTACCGGTGTGAAGTTAGCGGATGTCATTGCAAATTTCTGCTAGCCCCATGGTCCAATGTATACGCCTTATTCTTATGTTCGATAGAAAATATTTCTAAAATAAAAACATTTTTTGGCTGATGCATGGGCCTCTCATTCAAGATAGAAACAACTTCCAAAACTTCAGTTTCAATTATAATGACGCGAATGCTAAATATAATTCGTGTAAATATATATACGTCGTGCGTAAAAGTAAAATGATCCATTTTTGCTCCGTTTATTAGAAATTTCAAAATTGTATTCTATTTACTGCACATTCTAAACTAGCGTCTTTGGTGGTTTTGTCAAACCTATGTCTCATTATCACAACACTTTATTAACCGCAACCACACTGATACGTCAATGCGTCAATGATTTCAACATTTTTAGAAACATGATTACTTTGTCAGCTTTTTTCGCCCCACGTTAACAGTGCAGGAGACAACATCAATGGAGAAATTATCTTTATTGGTTTCGGGTGCTTTCATCTTTCAACGAGCATGTGTAATTTTAGGCGACATTTAATGTTTCCTGCTCTAAACAGCGGTATTTTTTCTTAATCATCTTCTCTGAAAAGCCAAGTTCACTGAACAGTTGATTGTGAGATCCATTTGATTTTTAAATTGAGATTTATTGGCAGCAGCGTTATTATCGCATCTACTTTCAACGCAACAAAAATAAAAGCTATGTTTACTTTCGGTTTTATGGTTGATCGTGAACGCAAAATTAATTACTTTTGCGCTTAACGCGTATAAGTGTGACACAAATTTTTAGAAAGGCATGTCGTTTTATAAATATTTGAAAACATAACTGCTTAGCAGATTAGGAATGTGTATTTTTATGTCTTGTGTAAATTAAATACAAACAGTGATTTTTGCTTATGACGAGGTCTGTTTCGTTATCTACGTTTTTGTCACTGACACAAACATTGTGATCATCGTCTGCGTTGATTCTGAATCTGTTCAAAAAGTCAAGAAACTGGCTACCCACAATTTATGAAGCGTTTAGAAATTGTTCAAAGTAGCTTTGTGCACCTACGTTCTTACTAACAATATTTGACTTGTAAATATGAAAATTATCCGGAAAGATGTTTAATGGATTAGAATTTTTATTATAGTAGCTACCTTAAAACAATTCAGTAATACTTAGAGCTCCATGAAAGATATTTTTGCAATCAATGACCTCAGATACTAAATTTCACCATTGAAAGAATTAGGTGCTAATTGAAAAGTGAACACCAGAAGCTTGCGTTGTAAACTACATATCGAAATCGTTCCAAAAATTACACTGTGGTCCACCAAGCTCCAAGCACTAGTTTAACCATGCTTTATTGGTCAATAAATTCGTGGAGAGCCAATAAAAACAGATCGATCTCATGCATCTCCGTAATTAATTATTAATGCAGAAAAATGCAGTAATCGATATGCAATAAGCGACTGCAATTAGTTGTCTGGTATCAGAAGACACATTGCATGTGAATGACATTCCTCATGAACAACGCCGGCAGTTTCATTACATTTTATTTCTATGTACAGCCATGAAGACCGGAGATATTTCATTCTAGCTTCTTATCATTCCTATTTCAGTTCCGTGTCTGCATTCGTTATATGTTCTACTTTTTTCTCATGGTAGATTGTCGGCACAGAAGAAATTTCTTACGCGTAACGTAAGTTCTGCTATTAGCATTATGTAAATGATACAATTACGTAATTCCGATGTTTACTTTCGGTCCAGTCTACAGAGATTGTAATTGTGCAGTTCTTTTTAATAAAATAATGATAAATCAATGGTAGTTGGACAATTTGTGAAATGAAGATATCGCCTTATTCGACCCATTGACTGATAGCTGTTATCTGCCGCAAGACATTTGAATTCTATTTATCTTTGTGCAGTTTGTCAATCATAGGTTTTTCACATAAGATAAGATAACAAAGAATGTTTGTTTGGGTAACACTATTTGCGTGGTATCTTTGAATTCGCACTTGTAGTATGTATATTTATTACCGATTAATACATTTCCCATAACTCAATAAAATAAAATATAGTATATATAATAAATAAAACTAAATAAATTAATAATTCAACACAATAACGAGCAGCTTTTTATCTTCTTCTCCACTCAACCTTCCTCATATAGACTCATCTCTCTCTCAATTCTACGCATTCCTTCAACAAATGCTCTCCGCGTCTGCATACCCGTTTCTTTCGAAATATGCCTACCTCGCTTTCCATCCACTCTTTTCTATTTCTTTCCTTTTTTCTTTCAAATACTCTTGCAAAATTCTGCACTCTCCTCTCTATTACTCTCTCCTCAAATCTTATTGCTCTCTTTTCTGCTTCTCTTCTTATTCCATCTCTCTTTGTTTCCTCCATCACTATATGTATACCTCGTTGTCTATCACTATACTCCTGGCACCCATTTCAAAATTTTTCCAACCGTTCTTGCTCTCTCCATCCCCATACATCATCACGCTTTTCATCATCAAGCATTTTCTCTCTCATATTCTTTCACTTCTTCAATTTTCTTTTTCTCCCATCTCCACTAATTTACTTTTCTCCTACCACTCCCTTTTCTAAACACCATCATCTTGGATTTCTCTACATTAACCGTCAACTTTTTCCTCCTCATATATTTCTCTATGCTTCCTATCACTTCTTTCATACCATTCTCCTCTATCGCTACGACCACCAAATCATCCGCATATGCTAAAGAGCACACTTTCTTTTCCTTTCATCAGTCTCTCTTCCACAATCATCGCGTATACCTTATATGCCATATTTAGGAGAGTGATCCCCTTATAATTACTGACTGTATCCTTTTCTCCTTTCTTATATATGGGGCATATTATCCCCTCCTTCCACTCCTGGGAGAAACCCTCTCCCTTCCACACTCCATTCATTATGAATATCTCTAACCACCTGTCAACTTCCCTTTCAGTTCCATATATCCACGTTTCATTCAGATTCTGTACCCTGGTGCCTTTTTTCTTTTCAGTTTTCTTAGTTGTTATCTCTTCTATTTTTTTCACCCTTTTCCTTTTCTTGTTTGTTTTCATCACCCCCAGCAGCTCACTGAAGTACTCTTTCCATTCCTCCATAGTAATTCCCTCACTCACTCCCTCTCTCTCTCTCTTTTTCTTTCTTTCCCTACATATTTATATATCTCCATACCTTTTCTTCCGTCTTTATACTCCTCATCTTTAGTTCTTCTTCTATCCGTTTCTTTTGCTTCTTCTTTTTGCATACTAATTTGTACCTCTTGCGTGCTCTCTTGTACTCTTTCTTAGTTGCTTTCTCCTTTTCCCAATTTTTCCTTCTTGCTTCCCTTCCCTTCATTCTTTATCCCACCACTTGTTCTTCCACAGCCCCATCTTCTCTCGTATCTCTATCTCTTTTTTTTCTGTTGCGTTTCTTACGTTATCGCTCAGTTCCCTCACCTTTTTGTTTATCTCTGCTTCTTCGTATTTTGCCTCCGTAAGTCTTGCTCTATAATTTTCTTTTCCTTCTTCCGTCGAAATATTCTTCTAATTAAGGCATATGGTCCGACTCCATTCTTTCTCCCACCTTGAATTTCTCTATTTCATCCCATGCTTCTTCATTCACCATAACATAATCAATAACTGTCTCCCCTCTTGGTGAAATATACGTGTCTTCTACTAAGCTATTCAGTACTCTTCCTTCTGCGTTTTCTGTTCCATCTTTTGTTGATCTACCTTCTATTGTTGCTTGTTTTCCTTCTATTCTTCTTCCTTTCCCATCTGTTTACTTTTCACCGTTCTTTCCATAATCCCTCTTTCTTCTTTTGGTTCAGTTCCATTTTCTTCTTCCAGTCCCTCTTTCAAACCCATTATTATCCCACCTTTAGCTGTCCCTTTCTTGCTTTCCCTCTCTGCATATTAACACTTCCACTTAAACTCTTTCGGCATTCTCTTTTCCAATTTTTCCCACCCCTTTTTTTCCACCCACGTTTCCACCAAATACTCATTCTCTTTGTTTTTTATTCCCCCTACGTTCCATAATACTATTCTTCTTTGCTCCTTTTCTTCCTTATTCCTCTCCGTATTCGTTTTCCCTTTTCTGCCCTGTCGTCTTTTTCTTGTGCTCTGATCCAAAAATTTCCTGTATTAACTCCCCCTTTTCTTCGTCCCCCCTAAGCCTTTTTCCCTCTATCCATATCTTTTTATAATCCACTTTCACCCACTGTTTTTTTTTGTCGCTCTTTGGCTATCGCTCTTAATTCCTTCTGTATATCTCTTTTCTTCTTAGATAGGGCCCTGGTGCAAAAAAATTAGTGCCCTATCTAAACTGATTATGTTTTATCAAGTAATAGAATTAAAATATATATGAATATTTTAAAGTTACAAAGCTATTTTATCATCAGCTCTTTATCGTGCTCTATAGAACACAGAAAAGGAAAACATAGTACCTACATGTATGTGTATGAGTTTTATTGTGTGAGATTTAGTAAGGAGCGTTAGACAGCATCCAGTATTTTGGAATAACACAGCCAAAAACGATTAACTAGTCCATATTTAAAAGTTGAAAAGTAGTACGATTTTGAAAAACACCTGTTGTTCTGGTGGATGTCTTTTAGAAAAGGCCCCATATCAAGAATTTGACGTTGTTCATTATCACTTAATATCCAATTCGTGAAGCCACTTCAGTCATAAATAGTATATGTATTATGAAACGAGTTTTATAAGAAGCATTTTGTCGCACGCACGGGTTTATAATAAATGAGTAAGTGCGACAAAATGCCCTATAAACGAATTATCATACAATATTTTTTCTACTTTGCCACATTTTAAACAAAATAATCAAATTTCGCAATCTAGAGAATTTCGCGGCGGTTTCCTACATTTGCAATGAATACTCGTACTTTAGTCCTTCCAAAAATGAGTTCCAAAGTTGTTCATTGTATACCCCCACGAATACGGGCTTTGGCGAAAATACGATTGGAAATTTGCTACCCTCAAAGTCACGTGAGGTATATGAAAAAACAATACGCCCAATTTGAAAACTGGCGGAAGGAGAACAAGATATCTATGATCTTCGAAAACATTTAACTACCGTATTTTGAGCTGCAACGCCACTACGTTCCGTTATACTTTTAAAAATCTTCCTAACGGCGTCCACACACAAGGTCAAAGCGAACCATCCAAAACCGTCAGCACCCGTCCCACTCTAATGCGCCAAGTGTTACCAGCTTGGTCACCCCCAGACAAAATGCCCAAACAAAATCGCGTGCCCCAAATGCACGTGAAGTACCAACAATAGTAATGCCAATTTACATTGACAGCTGTTGACTGCCACTTGGACCTGACAGCGAAGAATAGGTTAAGATTGCTAAGGTCAGCCAAGATTTTTAGTTTATTTTTATTATATTATACATATTTATAAATTTATAACACCGCTTTTCTCTATTATGAGACGCAAAAGCGTATCGTAATAGCCTTAGTACAAACGTAAAGTAGAAAAAAGAAGATTTATCGTTCACATTTTCGAAAAATATAGAAAACTGTCGAATCTTCTTCAGTATGCTTCTCAAGCAAAATAGTAGTGACCACATTATCTAAGTCACTATTAGAAAAAATATTTGGGCCAGAAGTACTCGTAGAAGGCTGACTAAGAAATTTGCCAATGTTGGTCAATTTTTGTTTACTATCTTTTTTGTTTCTTTTTTTATAAATAATTTTAGTTTTCTAATTTATGGAATACAATTCGTGTGTTCGGGTACTTGTTGACGTTAAAAGGAAAAAGAAACGCAATGTTATGCTTCAAAACGTCGTTGAGGAATCCCCGGCTAGCATTTTATAAAATAATATGTTATGTTTATGTTATACAGCGACGATGTAAATATCGATTGTCGTTCAAGATAATCGAAAGGTGGCAGTAGTATGCTTATTCTATAGCATTACTCGTATTCCTGTTATGTTTAATTTAAATTTAATTATGTTCAAAAATTAAATTTATTAAAAACCTTATGTTTTGATTCTTCAATGTTGTTTATACAAACTACATATTTAAATACCATAGTAAGATAATACTCCAATAAGTAGGTATGGTAAGATTTTTCAGGTACAGTTTATAGAACAATGAAAAAATTCAAAATATTATAAACTTTTCAATAAGTAAAGTTGGCAACACTATACAAACAACAGAAAGAATTGAAGGGAAGGTGGGAAAAATTATCGCAAGTTTGGCTTGCTTGGTGGTCAGTGTCCGAGGCCCCCCCTGAGCTTGTTGAGGGCCCCGGTGCACGGCACCGCCTAACCCTTTAGAAGCTACGCGTGGTTTGAGATCATCTTTTATGTATACTCTTTTTCTTTTTTTTTCTTAGTTTTCTTTTATTTTCCATAACTTTCCTCTTTTCCCCCCAGCTCCCAAGTTCCGCCACAATCATTTTTCCTCCATTTATTTTATACATCTGTCTCACCGTCACTTCTACCTCTAATTCAGCCTTCATCCATTTTTCCAGTTTCTTCTGGTTTTCGCATTCCTCTTCGTCCAGTCCCGTTACGACAATATTCTTTTTTTTCCTGCTCTTCCATTTTCTTCTCCATTTTTTTCAATTTTTCTTTTAGTTCCATCTTTTTTCTTTCCCACTTTCTTTCTTTTCCCGGCTCATCTTCCGATTCTCTTCCTGTATCTTCCTACATCCTCCATAATTTTTTTCACCATCTCTTTCATTTCCTCACCCATCATCTCTCTCGCTCTCATTAACACTTTTTTTTTCATTGTACCTCGTTTAACGCTTTTTTTTAGCGGCTTATCTTATCTTATGTTAGATGGTATCTTTATTTTTTATTTTATTAGAGTTTTGTTCATATAATATGCCGTCTGTTACTCACGCGCATTAACGGAAAATTAGTAAATTGGAACACGCAGATAAGGCCATAAACTGTTTGTAACGTATTTATCTTCATCAACTAATTCTTTACCATTCTCGGTTCATATTTTAACAGGTAACTATTTAATCTTAAAAGAAATAAATTGATTGGTACTATGGAGTAATTGGCATCCGTGGTCGTCAACACCTTGACACTTCTTTTTAGGTTTGACAGCTTTGAATTTTTTAAATTGCCACGTGGTATAAATTCCATAATACCGACCAAGGGTAGTAATCTTGTCATCTGTAAACCAACGTGTCAGCCAATCCATAAGCTGCCCATTATTCGAAGAAAGCCTCTTACGGCGTAAATCCCGAGAGATAATAATAACCGACCCATTTCAAAATGGTCTAGCCCTTATATTGATTGCATTGAGCTATAGTGCTCATCTGATCATCTTTATACTGTTTTTCAACAACCTAACACAAACACCTGATTAATTACACTGATAAGTCGTAGGAGACATGTTATCGATTTGCTTGAGCGTGTCGGACCACTATTAACTAAAGCAAACCCATCAAGATGTTGTAAGAATGACAATGTACCCTGGGATGATGCATGAATAGAACATTTGTTTCAATCTCGGAGTTTGTCATAACAAAGCGGTTGTCACTTATTTTCTCGACTTGGTGGAGTTTACCTCGAATGGCTACATTTTGCACATCGTTCGATAACGCGTTCGCTTGGGAATTCACGAGGAATATCCTCTTATAATACGCTTAGTTCGTGTTATTACATATCCGGGAAGTTATAATCCGACTAGGTTTTATGGGACTTCGTAGATGATTCACCGACTTCAAAAAATTGCTGCATTACTAAGGTTATCGCTCGCCTTTGTTCCTGCTATTCTCATCCTATTATTGATTAATAAAGTTACTCATTACTCGTACATTTCGTGCAAGAGTAACCAGTTCGTGGACACATCGCGTGACTTGTTTGAAGTAAAACTAACTTTGGTCGTTGTTAGGGCCGGCAGTCGAGCTAAATGATGTTAATTATACCACTTAACCGAATCCAAGCACGTGGACAATGGTCAAGTGTCAGTGTCAATCTGACATAGTCGTGATGTCCAGCTAGCTCTCAATTCACGCCCCTTGATGAAGGATTTGTTGCGCATTTTCAAAATCTCCGAACATGCATATGAACGGTCAAAGATTGGAACCTCTTGGTGCTCCGGACGATAAGAACGAACAAGTTGTCCTCTATAAGAAAGCTTGCAATCAATGCTTCAGTTTAGAAGAAGAAAAAGACGTGTTGCAGACATCCCTTTTCGCTCTAACGACACATTTTGCACAAGTCCAGTTTCGTTTGTGTCAGCTCGTGAACGCACCCTTTGAAGAGCAAGAGGATCTAGTGAAGTCGTTGGAGCAGTTCGCGTTCACCGACGTAAATTTTTTTAATGATTGTTTCAGTGGGAGTTTAAAAGAAATTTTGAAAAATAGACGCAGTCAACAGAGATACATGCTGGGACGACTGAAGTCCCATTTAAAGCAATTAAGAGAGGTTGATGCACAGACGAGACGGACGGATATAACAATGGAGGAACTATTAAATAATTTGCGTATGAAGGAGAACTTGGAGCAGCAACTCAGGACACAGATCGCGGGTTTGGAACGTTTCATTGAAGACTTGCAAAGCAACGCCACCAAATGTTCCTGTAAACGAAACAAGAAAACTTTTAAAAATTGTCTTTACGAAATTATGGAACGCAGCTTCTCGTTCTTACAAATGTTCGTGTTGTTTCATTTTAGTTCGAATTGTTTTACTGGACAGACTTCGAATCACTGGGGTGACCTGAGGGCGAAGCTCGAAATCTCCATCATTGACTTGAGGAAACTCCTACGATCTAATGAGGACCCCCAAAAAATAACCAGTGCGGTCCGAAGATGTTTGGCCACGAGCATCAGAGATCTCATGCAGCATGGAACTAGGTCACACTGCCTAATTCCATTCTTTGAATACTTATCCAAGGCGTCCGCAATTCACGGTTGGGATATAATCCTCTATTATTACCACTTTCGAAAAGGCGACGATTTCAATTCATCAGCGACGCAGAAGTTGTCTCGAAGTTTCAATATACGAATCGCAGGTGTCTCGCCTAAAAACAACAAAAAGAACTTATTGTATGTTATCGAGGAAATCCTCTCTACACATTCGCGTTATAAAAGAAGTCACGATTCCCAATTTAAGGCCTTTGTCTGTGCGGCCTTAAACGCTAAACGACTGGTGACTTGGCTCAATTTAATCTTGAGATGTGGAGACGTAATTCAAACTTTCTACTATCCCTGGAGTTACGTAGCTAGTACCAAATACGAAGACGGTCTCAAGAGTTTGGACATGCTCACACCTTACCAATTTAATTTGCCGGTGGACTTGGACGTGAAGAGATTTCAGATCGGAGACGACCTTTTCGCGTAGTTTGTAAAAATGTAATTAAGAGTAGGTTACGGTGTATTTTCTGGTGAGAGTTTGAAAATAATTGATTTTCTATTATTTTTGGCAAAAATGTGACCTTGGCAATATGAGACAACTATAAAGACCGGTTGTGTACGTTGCCATACATGGATATCTTATGCGTATCGTTACATAATAAATAAAGCAGATTATTGTTGTAATTTCGAGAAAACGAGAAACTGAATGTCCTAGATTTCAATCCACTAGTTGAAGTAAAGTCAGCAAAGAAAAACCAATCTAATCGATTAATTTTTTATATATCAGACTGGTTCGTCATCAATGCGTACAAAGATCATCTGATGATTGAGATATGTTCAAGTTTGTCCAGTCAAGGACACGCATTGGTGACGTAACAGCCTGCGAGATACAGCATTCAGTTTATGATATTGCAGAATATGCTATAATTTTGCTAAAGGGGGCAATCAAGTATTACGTAATCATAATAATGTAGATATAACAAATTTAACGAACCAATTGGCAAAAATCACGATCGTCAGAGGGCGCTTCAAAATGACAGTTGACAGGTCAAATAAAGGAAAACAAATTATATGTGCCATTTTTCATTAATTGTTTTTAATGTTTATTCACTTATTACTGCAAATGTGAGCGAAAACTCAGCAAAAAAACTTAAACCAAATGGTTTTACTACAATATTTCACAATGATTTCCTTCATTCGAAGTTTATAAAATCTAACACCAGAGGTCAACCACTTTGCTGATCTTCGCCAATAAAGTAACAGTTAACAAAAACTCACATCACTGAAATATCAAATCAACGAAACCGCAAAACTGGTAGTCTTTTCAAAATCAAATTTGCGTGCTAACTACGACCGACAACATCGTATTGACCAGTTTGACGTTTGACATGGGGAAAAAGATTGGTCATAGACCCCTTTGACCATAAAGTTCCTAGACCCGCTGCTCATTCCGATTGTTTGTAACCAACATCCAACTTGGGGGAAAGGAAAAACTAAGAGATGTTGGCTTCATCAATTCGCCTACAAGCTACCCAGCTTACCCGGTCTATATATTCTGACGTCGTTGATAGACCCTAACAGATATCTCATTTGCCATACATGTTTGAAGTTTTGTCGTTTCAAAACCTTTCTGCTTGATTTTAACATTCGTATTGTTTTCAAAGTGATAAAATAAAATCAAATTAAAGAAATTTCAACACATATTATGGCAAATCGTAAAATTAGCGAAAAAGCTAAATTATATGAAAATACCCATGGAAACATCCAAATCACATTAGAGAAATATCAAATTAAAGAACCGGGAAAACGTAAACTAATAAAAAGAAATGGTAATATAATTATTATTATGTATATCCAATTGATGAAAACTCAAATCAGTGCAACATCAAATTAGCGAAATTAAAGATATAGCTAAAATTAAAATAAACGAATCGCTTACAAAAAATATCAGAATACAAAAAAATATGTATGAAATTAACGGAATATTAAAACATCATATTAACGAATTATCACAATATGACACTAACCAAAGAGGAAACAAACGAAATATCAAATTAACGAAAATTCTAATTAGTGAAATATTGAAGTATCGTATTAACAAAATATTGAAACAAATATTACTTAAAGAAAAACCAAAATATCACCGATTTTTTAAATTTAACAAAGCAATGAATAATCAGTGTAACGAAATAGCAAACCGTAAAATGAACAAAATGTCAAACTATGAAATTTTCTACATAAGGAAAGATCAGGTTAACGAAATATCAAATTGATGGATTGTTATCAAAATATCCGCTAAACGAAGTACATATCAAAATAATGTATACATATTAGATTTATGAATAGAATATCAAATTAACGAAATAACTAGACCCGAAATTAACGGTGAAATGGCAAATATCAGACGGACGAAATATCCAATTAACATCAGCGATATATGGAATCAAATACAAAGTGTCGATATTCGAAATATCAGATTTACGAAATAGAATGTTCAATGAAATTAATAAAATGGTAAAATATCAAATTAGCAAAGTGAAAAATTTACCAAATAAATGTTCAAATGTATTATGTGATTACATATTATACCGGGTGTCCCAACTAAAATTTGTACCCCCCAACAATTCCAATTTCGAAAGACTCAAAAGAAAACATTCAATTCTGACGTCGTTGATAGACCCTAACAGATATCTCATTTGCTATCCACGTTTGAAGTTTTGTCGTTTCAAAATCTTTCTGCTTGATTTTGACATTCGTATTGTTTTCAAAGTAATAAAATATCAAATTAAAGAAATATAAAATTTTAAAACATATTATGGCAAATCGTAAAATTAGCGAAAAAGCTAAATATGAAAATATCCGTCGAAAAATCCAAATGACTTTAGAGAAATATCAAATTAAAGAAACGGGAAAACGTGAACTAATAAAAAGAAATGGTAATATATTATGTATATCAAATTGATGAAAACTTAAATCAGCGTAACATCAAATTTGCGAAATTAAAGATATAGCTAAAATTAAAAGACAGGAATCGCTTACAAAAAATATCAGAAAAAAAAAATATGTATGAAATTATTGGGATATTAAAACATCATATTAACGAATTATCACAATATCACACTAACCAAAGAGGAAACAAACGAAATATCACATTAACGAAAATTCAGATTAGTGAAATATTGAAGTATACAAAATATTGAAACGTCAAATATTACTTAAAGAAAAACCAAAATATCACCGAAATTTCTAATTTAACAAAGCATTGAATAATCAGTGTAAGGAAATATCAAATTAGCGAAATAGCAAACCGTAAAATAAACAAAATGTCAAACTATGAAA
Source organism: Diaperis boleti (assembly GCA_963583935.1). Classification (NCBI taxonomy): domain Eukaryota; kingdom Metazoa; phylum Arthropoda; class Insecta; order Coleoptera; family Tenebrionidae; genus Diaperis; species Diaperis boleti. The sequence goes on along the minus strand of OY757246.1, from coordinate 19,435,254 downwards.
TTTTCTAATTAAAGAAAGATCATATATGGATTGTTATCAAAATATCCGCTAAACGAAGTACATATCAAAATATGTATACATATTAGATTTATGAATAGAATATCAAATTAACGAAGTAACTAGACATGAAATTAACGGTGAAATGGCAAATATCAGACGGACGAAATATCCAAATAGCATCAGCGATATACGGAATAAAAAGTGTCGATATTCGAAATATCAGATTTACGAAATAGAAAATTCAATAAAATTAATAAAAGTACAAAATATCAAATTAGCCAAGTGCAAAATTTACGAAATAGTAAAATATCAAATTTACAAAATAAATGTTCAATTAATGCAATATAAGTTTAATGAAATTACAAATTTAACGGAATACCAATATGTATATCAGAGAAACATCAACGAAATCTATTTATTATGTAATTACATATTATACCGGGTGTCCCAACTAAAATTTGTACCCCCCAACAATTCCAATTTCGAAAGACTCGAACAGGTCAATTTTGTTATCAAGGGGGACCAAATTGTGCCAAATTTTCAAGTCTCAATTCTCTTTCCATACTTACTTTTATCAATCCAATTCTACAAAAAAGAGCATGAATTTGTTATTTTCCAAGTCTACATAAAATACTCTTGATTTGGAAAATTTCTTTCGTCTTTCGAAATTGGAATTGTTGGGGGGTACAAATTTTAGTTGGGACACCCTGTATAAAACCCAAATACTACTAACTGACTGACTGTGACTCACTCATCACAAAGTCTCCGGATCCACTGAACCGAATGCAATGAAATTTTGCACACTTACTTATTTTACCACGTAGGCGCCCACTAAATTTTTCAAAATTCCATTCCTAAGGGAGGCAACGGAGTTGGGGGTTAATCTCTGGATCCACTGAACCGATCACAATGAAATTTTGCAGACTTACTTATTTTACGACGTGGGCGCTCACTAAGAATCGTTTTTTTCAAAATTCCATTCCTAACGGGGGTAACGGGGTGAGGGGTTTAATCTTTGGATCCACTGAACCGATTACAATGAAATTTTGCACATCTACTTATTTTATCATGTAGACTTAGAACGGTCTTTCAAAATTCCATTCCTAAAAGGGATAATTGGGTGAGGGGGTTAATCTCTGGATCCACTGAACCGATTGCAATGAAATTTTTCACACTTACTTATTTCACCACGTAGACACTTGCTAAGAATCGGTTTTTCAAAATTCCATTCATAAAGTTCTCAAGTTCCGCGATATTTCAGGCTTTTGTTTCTGGGTTCCCCCCAGTTCTCCTGTTAGGGTTCTCAACTATTCGGATTTTCCAAAGTCCCAACTTCCTCATTATATCAGTTTCTTTCAATTTCTCAGGTTCTTCAATTTCTCAGGTGGTGTCTTAGGTTTCTCAAATTCTCAGGTACTTTAAAATCTTAGGTTCTTCTAATTTTTAGATTCTTCGGTTCCTAAGTCTTCAAGTTTTCAAGACATCAAATGCCACAAGGTCTAAAGTCTGAGATCTTAGGTTCTTCAGTTTTAAGGTTCTTAAGCTCTCAAGTTCTCAAGACCTCAAATGCCTCAAAGTTTAGAGTTTGCTTCTTAAAGTTTAATGTTTTTTTGTTCATAAAGTTCTCAAGTTCCGCCATATTTCAGGCTTTTGTTTCTTAATTTCTCAGGTTCCCCCCCAGTTCTCCTGTTAGGGTTCTCAACTATTCGGATTTCCCAAAGTCCGAACTTCCTTATTATATCAGTTTCTTCCAATTTTTCAGGTTCTTCAATTTCTCAGGTGGTGTTTTAGGTTTCTCAAATTCTCAGGTTCTTTAAAATCTTAAGTTCTTCTAATTTTTAAGTTCTTCGGTTCCTAAGTCCTCAAGTTTTCAAAACATCAAATGCCACAAGGTTTAAAGTCTGAAATCTTACGTTCTCCAGTTTTAAGGTTCTTAGGTTCTTAAGCTCTCAAGTTCTCAAGACCTCAAATGTCTCAAAGTTTAAAGTTTGCTTCTTAAAGTTTAATGTTTCTTTCTTCATAAAGTTCTCAAGTTCCGCGATATTTCAGGCTTTTGTTTCTTAATTTCTCAGGTTCCCCCCAGTTCTCCTGTTAGGGTTCTCAACTATTCGGATTTCCCAAAGTCCCAACTACCTTATTATATCAGTTTCTTCCAATTTCTCAGGTTCTTCAATTTCTCAGGTGGTGTCTTAGGTTGCTCAAATTCTCAGGTTCTTTAAAATCTTAGGTTCTTATAATTTTTAGGTTCTTCGGTTCCTAAGTCTTCAAGTTTTCAAAACATCAAATACCACAAAGTCTAAAGTCTGAAATCTTAGGTTCTCCAGTTTTAAGGTTCTTAGGTTCTTAAGCTCTCAAGTTCTCAAGACCTCAAATGTCTCAAAATTTAAAGTTTGCTTCTTAAAGTTAAATGTTTCTTTGTTCATAGAGTTCTCAAGTTCCGAGATATTTCAGGCTTTTGCTTCTTAATTTCTCAGGTTCCCCCCAGTTCTCCTGTTAGGGTTCTCAACTATTCGGATTTCCCAAAGTCCCAACTTTCTCATTATATCAGTTTCTTCCAATTTCTCAGGTGGTGTCTTAGGTTTCTCAAATTCTCAGGTTCTTTAAAATCTTAAATTCTTCTAATTTTTAGGTTCTTCGGTTCCCAAATCCTCAAGTTTTCAAAACATCAAATGCCACAAGGTCTAAAGTCTGAAATCTTAGGTTCTCCAGTTTTAATCTACCCTCCCTCAGTAAATTCCCAAATTAATAGAATTTTTAATTTCTTTCCAAAAAATTTAGCCTCAATCTAAAAATTAGTTTTTATTATTAACTAATTTTATTATAATGACTATTAACTAAAAATAAATGAACAAAATAAAAGAGTACAAGGACAATTATTTATTATTATTTTATCCATTACTATTGAAATTATTCTTTTTAAAATTTAGTGATCATTTTGTACTAAAACTGGAACTTGAACACATGAAGACGGAAAGTAAAGAAAAATAGAAAGATAAAATCAAATAAATAAAATCAATACAAATCAACGTTAAAAGAGATGACGAAGTAAAAGATAATTAGATATTCATATAACCAAATATATGTTTGTCGTACCTAATAACCTGAGACTGCTTTGTTTTAAGAACTTAATTTAAAGACAACTAAATGAGTACGCTATCTAGATAACTGACAGCCCGATTTCATGTTGATTTGCGACTGGTCGCAAGTGCCGGTTGCTATGGAAACGTCTTATGGCAGTAAGGCTCAATTTTATGTGAAATGAAACATGAAATTGTTCCTTACTGCCTGGTCTTGAGATAAAACGTCTCCATAGCAGCGACGTTTAAGACCAGTCGCAACACAACATGAAATCAGGCTGTGATATGGTAAGTGGTAACAGAGCACATACATATTACTTATGTATATGTACTGTAATCTCGTTCTTCCTGTTTTATATTGAGTTTTAAAGTTTTTAAGGTCTGTATGAACTAAAACATTAAATTGAACCTTACTGCCTGGTCTTTAGTTAAGACGTTTCCATAGCAACCGGCACTTGCGACCAGTCGCAAATCAACATGAAATGGGGCTGTCTGCTACTAAAAGTAGAAAAAATATTGTTGTTATGTTACGAAGTTCTTCAGATGTATCCAATATCAATAAAATGTTATACATATCTCTAAAATCACATAAAATGATCATGAAACATGTAAATAACTCGCTTTAACTATAAAATTTTCATGTGAAATGCGTAACACTAAGGTAAACAACCTGACGATTTCCAGAAAACGAAAGTGCCATTATTCAATCTAGGTTTGTGGTCCTGAATGTGCCAACTACAACAAAAATCTTTTAGTACACCTACGAACTTCTATAAATAATTTTGTATTCCGCTCACAGCGGCCTTTTTATCTCTTTGTTGCAAAATAATTTTGTTCAATAGCACAAGAAACTTCTACGATGCACCTGTTACGAATCAGTGTGCGGTTTTAATCCCCTGCCTTCCGAAATTAGCACCTGTCTCATCTTCGCCAGCAGACCGTATCGGAAAGGAAGTTAGTCTATTGTTCACCCAGAAATATGTTTTGAATAGGTACCTGGTGCGTTTTCCTTCATGTATTGATTCTGTTTGTCTGATTTTAGAAGCGGTTATTTGACTTGCCATTCTTATCTTCAATCAACCGAGTAAATATCTGAGTTTTTGTAGGTTTATCGAAATGACAACTCAGGAAAGTGTAAACTGGGTATACTGCACATCAAAGAGTAACGATGCGATTTACTACTGAAGGGATGGTTTATAAATGGGATTTCAATTTACACCACTTGTTATTGTATTACATACTATAAAAATACCTCGATGTGTATGTTAATATTAATTTATCGATGTAGACGAGGAATTCAAACCAATCAACGCGAAAATGCCAATCGATGCAACATTTTGGTTCTTCGAGACACAACTCGGTACCTCCACCACCAGCCAAGACGTTTTCTTCCATTTCCAAACCGACCACGTTGGGTCAGCTCTATCACATGCTTTGTTGAAATCTCGAAACCTGTTCTGGAACAGCCTCACGTGTAATACCGTAATTGAGTATCGCGTGTCCGATTCTAGAAAGATTTTCCTGGGGTATAAACAGCGAAGTCTCGGAATATCTGCATACCACATTCAAGGCCGTAAAGCCGAATATTGCGTCTATCGAATTTGCGATAAATATCGAACCGCAACCCGCTCGCTAGCGGCAACATTGAAATAAAGAAGTCTCCAGGTAAATTATGCCCTTGCACGTCTCTACCTGGTTGGTTAGGTAACAAGCGGTGCTTGACAAGAGAAAATTGGTACGGAGCCGAGGATTTTTTGTTATGAGCGTTACTTACATTGACCTTTGCTGTTTGAACAGAAGCTGTATATTTTCCCAGATTTACGTCTGTTTTGCTAAAAATATAAACAGAAGAGTGAACCGCCTAATGTAATGGAAGATAAACAAGCAGTTTTTCAGCGAGATTCAAGGCGTTTACAGTGTCTCACACCTCCACCTTCCATCTGTGGTCGTTAATTTCCGGTTTGTGCCTTCATTTTCTGCACACGCTTCATCTTCCTCGGCGCATTCATGCATTATTCAAAATGATTTTGGTTATTTCCTAAGATCGTATCTTTTGTATGCACGATACAATACATAATGCCGTCAATCTTTGGTTGAACTTTCGTTGCAGACACTGACAGATTTAGAATTATTTTTAATATGATCAAATTCGAAGGAAAGATGGGGTAATTTATTTAAGTATGAAGTATGAATTAATTTTCATTGTAGTATATATTTTCTTAGTGCGGTAAAGTGCTACATTCTTGACCTGTCAATTATAATTAAAGAACTGTGTCATAGCATTTATAGACCATGCCGTAGAATCATCGTTATTATTATTTTAACAACGACCAATGCGTAAATGTCCAAGTAATTTTTTTGTCATCAAATAAATTTATCCCACGCTGTTTGCACATATTATGTAAAAAACTAGATTTGTATACTGTTACATAGCTCTGAATCCAACGGGGTTATCCCACACAAAATCTGGCTGATTCATATCTAAAAAATGTAATCGAAAAAACAAAGACTGTAGTAATAATTGTTACAGGAGTTCTCTCTCTTACAGCCTTCGTTTCTATATGTCGTGCGGAGGAGGAACAATTTACGAGCTGATAAGGACCAAAACATCTGGACACAGTCTTATTACGCAGCGGTCTTGTTTCTATATCCGGAAACAAAGGAAAAATAATTCAAAAGGTGACATTAATAAATTGGGAGGGCCAAATATGGTCCTACGTGAAAAATTAATGTTTTCCTCTGCTGTATTCACGCCTTGCAAAATTTTACTGGCGTATATAAACATTTTTATACCGACATAATATTCAATTCTTTTGAGGACACGTAGACTGTTGCTTTATTTATTAGGATGTACCGCAGGGTTAAGACCGGCTGGCCCCGTTTTTTAACGTCTTTGGAGTCACTGGTAGTCATTTAAATTATGATAGCTTCTGCCAGTTGTTCAGGAACCTGGCGTTGACAGAAGTAATTCATAGTCTATATTCCCGAGAAGAGGATGCCCAGACTTCTAAAATAAATAAACTTTATTAGACGGATTTTGTATGGAGCCAACGTCATCGCATTTTCTGAATTTGACTTAATTATAATTTACACGAAAAATTTCAAGGCCTCCACTTATGAAATTATCAAATTTGATGAGATGATTACAGCATTTTACCAATAGCATTAGCACCCTGAAGTTAATTGAGAAGGTTGTAGTCACCAACAATTTATAATTATTTATTTCATTTCCACAAGAAAATAATTATAGACAACGCTTTCAAAGTGGTTATTTTTAGAATTTGAAATATGCCAGGAATTTTATATGAATTTGATGCATATTTGGTTGCCTAACTTAAGTTTATTATTTGGGGCAGAAAATTTGTCTTTGAAGTCGCACATTATAGTCAACTCTTGCACTATTTTCAAAAATATGTCACATGAATTCATAAAGCACTCGCACTTTTTTTAGAAGTCATCGCTTCTCTCCAAACCCAAATCATCCAGGAAAACGAAACTAGACTAGACTACGTGTTTGGAATCGGCAGCTGTGCTTTTTCTCTTTTCCTTTTATATGTGGGCACAAATGGGCTTTTAGTGCGCCCGAAGCAAGGCCGTATGTAAATCGTTGCGTCACCATTGAATTTTTCTTCTGTAAATACAAGTCTTGGATGAGGTCAAGATTAACACGTACTCGTTGTTTCAGAATGTGGTGGACGATTACTGGAAATTTCGGAAACATCTTGCCGATCGACTGGTCGAAGTCGTACGCTAGAAAACTACATATGCCTGCTCTCAACTTGAACGAAAAGGTAAATTTTGATTTTAGTGGTAAATGGGTAAGTTGAGAAAGTGAGTCGGATATTTTACCGCAAAATGTGGCTTACGGTAAGTAGACTGGCTTATTGCGGGGACTTATGTGTAACATGATCTACATGTTAAAATGACAACATTTGGCTTAGTCTCTCAATTAGCGTTGAAGAAGCTTTATAAGGTCACACATTCGTCCAACTGCGTGGCTGCTTTTCTGCGTCATGTGCTCATTTAGATTTGTGTGAATTGCTTCTTTAGATAAGGTGACTCAGGAGACATTTGTTAATGTTAATTGGTAACTGCGAAATTAAATAATTATTAAAAATGTAAAAATGTGGCAGCAAACAACATTATAATATGGTCCAACAGTACTGGAAATGGAAGTACTCCATCCATCACCACCACCAATTTCATTGGTAAGCGCATCACTTGAGAACGATTGGACCGGTTTGGCCTTTTTTTAAATAAGAATTAAAAACAAAATTCTGGATCTCGACAACAGCGCCGCCTACCCGGACTAACTGTGGCTAAGAACAAAAATAAGTAAAATAAGTACAAAAAAAAAAACAAAATCGGTCAGAAAATATAAAATATATACATATTAAATCAGTCAGAAAATAACAATTATATACATATTCTGGATTGCGACAACAGCACCACCTACCCGTTCCAACTGTAGCTGAAGACCATCCAGGGATCCACTTACACACACAAAAAATTTCATCAAAATTGGTCAAGCCGTTTAGGAGGAGAAGAATATACATATAAAGAAGAAGATAACACAAGTGAGAATACATTCAAATGGAAGGTGATACAATTGATGATGAAAAAAATAACAATAAAAAAGTACGTAAATCAGGAATTCAAAATATCAATGAATGGTTCGAGGACGCCAACAACTGGGTTCCGCAACAAGACGCATAAAATAATGAGTGGTAAACCCCCGTACTCTCCCGCCACTATTTTGAAGATGAACATGAAATGAAATGTCAATGACGTCAACGTCAAATTCGAAAATTTGAAACAAACCGCGAAATTAAAAGTTTGGCCAGTGATCATCCGACAAGGAAAAGCTGAGCCCTAAGTTGTCTTTTTTTTGACAAGACAAAGCAGTGTCGGAAAATTTGAAACCTGCCCTAAAACAAAGACAAACCTCAGTTTCTTCGAATACATGCCGTGAACAATCAGTAGGCTGGATAACACAAACTTATGGTTTTAAATGTTTTATTGACTTTAACAATTTTGTTGATTTGACTCTTTAGATTGATCGAATTCTAGTGAATAAGCAAAGTCTTTGGTACATACAAACAAAAAAGTTTTATAAAGGCGGGCCATAAAATATAAAGCGATGGCGGCTATGTTTATGACCTGACGCCAGCAGAACATATGGTCGGAACAAACGGTAATATTGGAATGCATGAATGAATGAAAATAATAATCAAATTATTATTGCAAATTTCATTGACGAGATTTGGCAGAAATAGAAATATAAAGAGGTTTCCTGTATTTACGGTGACTCAAACACGCGACACGTGGGTTTGGAAGCTACTTCCGTCACAGTCTCGTAAGGTAAATGATTAGAATTTTAAATTGAACACACAACTTTTAAATAACATGGCAAACTCGTGCAAATAAAATAAGATTTAACAAATTTTAAGAAAATGATAAGAGCTTGCTGCGTTCGATCACATCACAACTCAATCACGTCTTCGTCCGATCTCCATTCTCTTCGCCCGATACGCCCTCTGGGTCGGCGCTGCCACAAACGTGTCCCAGCTGGGGTAGGCAATCCGAATTTCCACTTTATGAATTACAGGTTCCATACTTCAACGTCAGATTAAAACATGGTCCAATTTGCGCTTTCTCAGTAATTTTAAATTCAAACTAGCCAATCACGGCTAAGCGCAACTGAGCTCAACCGACTAGAACGGAGATCTAACTACATCATCTCGTGACGTAAGATCTTTTGCAGTTTTTTTTTTTTTTCAACAACGACGAATTTTTCAGAAGTTTTTTCAATGCAACGTTACTTAATTTAGATTCCTCTGCGGGGTTTTATGGTTTTTGAAAAATGTTAGCGAGGCCCATTCTAATGAGACTTGAAGAGCGCAGCAAGGTTATGAAGAAGCCAGAAGAATTCAAAAGAGCCTTGAAGAAAGTAAACAGAACTGAAGAGTCTGAACGATCCTGAAGAATCCTGAAAAATCCTCCAGAACCCTAAAGATCTAAAGTCTTGAAGGGTCATTGAAAGAGTTTTGAAAGGTGTTGGGCTTGTTGAGTTCTCCTGAAGAATACCGAACATTCCTAAAAATCCTGCATAAGCTTAAATAATCTTTATTACTTTATTTTTAAAATACCTGAAAAATTCCCAAGAATACAGACGAAATCTGAAGAGTTCTAAAAAATCGTGAAGAATCTTTAAAGATCCAAAAATATAGAAAAGCTATAGGAAGAACTTCGTAATTTTTTTTTAGCTCTTGACTTGGAGATACTGAAGGATCCTGAATACCCTGAAAACCACCGCAACCACCGCATATTGAGATATAAGGTGGATTTAAACTGCTTAATAAGAAAAACTCAAAATGAAAACTTCTTTAGTTTTCTTTCTGCCACTGCCAAAGCGAAATCTATTGGTGCATATTTTATTTTTACAATTTGTACAATTTGCATCGCTTTTACTAAAAAATTATTGACATGACGGACGAAGATGGAACGGAAACAAGATACAGTCTATAAAAAGAAATAGATTACCAAAAATATTAAGATCGTGAATGACATGAAAGGAAGAGTAAGAAAAGAATATAGAAAAGTTCTCGAAGTTTTAAAAATGGGCAAAAGACGACAGAGCAACTTCTTACTTAAGATAAAGTAGGCTATAAAAACACCAGTAATCGTTTAAAAAATACCCTAAAACGAAAAGAAATACCAAATTACGAAGATCAAAGAAAGACAGCATTTAAAAGATATCATTAAAAAGATCGAGAAAAATCCTAACAAAAATTCGAAAGAATGACAGAAAACTAAAACGAAAATCAAAAACTGTTCCACGAGTCCTTAAAAAAATATGCGTAGTCCAACCAGAATAAACCTTTACATAGTTGACCCACAAACGACAACTATCATTATCAGTCGAGCTTTCCGAAATAATAGTACTGCGGGCGTCCGCCAGAGTAGCGCTGCGGTCTGCAGTGCACCATCTCTTTAAATACATCCACGGAAGGCGAGAGCGACAGTGAGCATAGATCACAGACTGTTATTAGGGAACGTCCATTAATTACGTGAGTCGATTTGGGCGAGTTTTCAACCCCTCTCCCCCCTTGGTTAGATCTCTGAGATTTGGATCGAACACCACCCCCGCCCCCAATCTCACGTGAGATTAAAATGCGTATTTTTAGTGTAAATACGTTAAACCGTCCTTGATTGCGTCGGATTTAATAAAAAAAAAACATAATTTGCTTAATTATTTTTATTTAAGACTAGTGCATATTTAAGTACTATTAACGTAGTCTAGAATCACAGTGAGAAAATCGAAAAATAAAATACTTGTGGGACTTTTCATGGCAAGTCTGTAGGTTTGACAGCCGAGCGCGCAAGGCCGACAACGACAGACGAGCCACAAAAAGTCCCACTTTTACTCCTAATAAAACAATCTACTATTATCGGAGACATTTCAAGTCATTTCAAATCGCTTCAAGACCTTTCAAAAAGTATTTCATATCGCCTCAATCTCCCTTCAAAATTTTTCAATTCGCTTCAAGTCTTTTAAGTCGTTTCAAAACATTTCAAGCCATTTCCAGTCGTTTCAAGTTTTTTCAAGCCACTTCATTTCTCTTCAGTCGCTAAAGGACTTTTCAAGTTCCTTTCAAAACTTTTTAAGTCGCCCCTAGTCTCTTCAAAACATTTCATGTCATTTCATATTTCACGTCGCTTCAAGACATTTCAAGTCCTTTGAAGTCGCTTCAAGGTATTTCAAGTCTTTTCAAACGGCTTCCAGTCCTTTCAAGATATTATTTGAAATCTTCCCAGATCGCTCCAAGACTTTTCAAATATTTCTTCAAACATTTCAAGTCGCCTCAAGTCCATTCGAAACTTTTCATGTCGTTTCAAGTCGCTTCAAGTAGTTTCAAAATATTCCAAGTTTCTTCATTTCGTTTCAAAATCTTTCCAGGTCGCTTCAACGCTCTTCATGTCGCTTTATCTCTCTTTCCAGTCGCTTTCAGTACCTTCAAAATATGTTCAAGTCATTTCAAGTCTTGTGAAATCTTCAATTGCTTTCAAAGTCGTTGAAGACCGTTTCAAGACATTCCAAGACCTTTCAAAAAAGCCGATTCAAGTTTCTTCAATTCGCGTCAATACATTTCAAGTATTTTCGAAGCCGATTCAAGTTGCTTCAGAACATTTTAAGTTTTTTCAAGTCGCTTCCAGTCCCTTTAAGATATTTGAAGTCTTCCTAGGTTGCTTCAAGTCTTTTCAAGTCGCTTCCAATCCCTTCAAGTTATTTCAAATCTTTCCAGGTCGCTTCAAGCCTCTTCATGTCGCTTTATCTCTCTTCCAGTCACTTTCAGTACCTTCAAAATATGTTCACGTCATTTCAAGACATTCCAAGTCTTTTCAAAGCCGATTCAAGTTTCTTCAATTCGCGTCAATACATTTCAAGTCTTTTCGAAGCCGATTCAAGTTGCTTCAGAACATTTTAAGTTTTTTCAAGTCGCTTCCAGTCCCTTCAAGATATTTGAAGTTTTCCCAGGTTGCTTCAAGTCTTTTCAAGTCGCTTCCATTGCTTCCAATCCCTTCAAGTTATTTCAAATCTTTCCAGGTCGCTTCAAGCCTCTTCATGTCGCTTTATCTCTCTTCCAGTCGCTTTCAGTACCTTCAAAATATGTTCAAGTCATTTCAAGTCTTTTCAAAGCCGATTCAAGTTTCTTCAATTCTCTTTAAGGTTCTTCAATTCGCGTCAATACATTTCAAGTCTTTTAGAAGCCGATGCAAGTTGCTTCTTCGAATAGAACATAACAAGTTTTAAGAAATTCTATTTTCTTCAAAATAATGTAAACTTCAGCGCTAAATTCCCAAAAGAATGAAATAATTTAAATTAAAAAAAAAAACTAAATTATATACGCTGCCGATTTGACAGGCCTCTCGAATTTTTCAAACCACACGATTGGTAAATTGAGCGACAGACAAAATATTTTGTCTACGCAGCAAAAATGGTCAATTGAGCGGCAGACAAATAGTTTGGCTGTCTAGGCAGAGAAATGGATATTTGTCATTGATTGACGTATACAATGTTACGTTTTTCTGACGTTTGAAGAAAAATATTATTGTGTAGGATTTAGCCATATTTTATGGAGAAACGTGTTTTACTTACATAATGTTTCTTGCGGGAAAAAAATTACGTGATATTTGTATAATATGAAACAGTATAATTCTTTGCAAAATATTGCCAGTCTAAGAACTAAGCACATATTTCAAATAACTAAATGGACAGGTGTTGACTTTTTACACTAATTTCTTATTTTAATTTATCTTTATAAAAACTATTCTTTTGTTTACACCAGTCTAGTTTCTTTCTAGTAATCATTTATTAGTCTTATAAAAGCTTGACGGTTTCACTCTTTCGGTGCAATTTCGTTTTCTTTTATTGTTTTATATTTCGATGTGTAATATTTTCAACATTGGAAGTGTTTAATTGGAACTTTTTCGATTAAGGGTTATGTCTTATATCATGGTAAATAACCGTTCCAGACGTAAATGCACATTGGTGAAACATGACCGTGTGAATGAGAAGTGTGTGCTAGCGATACGTTCATACCGAAGCCATTTTTATATCAAGTAAAGATGTTTGGACGCTATTTTTATGAGCTTCAACAGCTGTACTTTTTTGGACCACAAAAGTAAACTACTTCTCTTCCCAGTGTCTACAGTGCTTTTAAAACTTTTAAACTAATAACTTAAGCACTGTTACGATTACAGTTTTGTATTTCTAGGAACCCACAACCCCCGACGACGACCTGGAACTGAGCTCAGAAGACGAAGCCGTTGCCAGCGACCTAGACATGCACGCTCTTATTCTTGGAGGTCTCCATCAGGATTCCGAACCTCTAAAAACCGCCGACGAAGTGATTCAAGAAATCGATGACATGATGCAAGAAGAAACTTGTTCATTAGATGGATCCCCCGGCTCCAGAGACTCGTTAATCGAAGCGAACGAAACTCTGGAAAAGGCTAAAGAAGTTCTAAGTTCGCCACTTTACGAAGACAGTACGTCTTATCACAATCTTGTTTGTTTAACGTAACTTAAATTTGTGTTTTCAGAACTGCGGGATCTTAGTCTGTCGCAGCTAAATGAATTGTTCCTGGAATTGGAAGTTCTAATTAGGGAGTTTTCCGAAACTCTCATTTCTGAATTAGCGCTGAGGGACGAACTTGAATACGAAAAGGAGCTGAAGAATACTTTTATTTCCTTACTGCTTGCCGTGCAAAATAAACGGAGACAATACCACGTGGAGAAGAAGAGGAGTTTGAAAAATGCGTCCAAAACACCTAGTGGGCTTGACCCAAAAGTAATCACTCCTAATAATTATTATTACATCAGTTGTAATTGTATTTTTTTTTAGTACTTAACCACCGTCATTCCGTACCACTTAGATAGCGGCCCACCAGATAATCAAACGTTACAAGTACTGATTAAAAGTAAGACAACAGCTGAAATTATATTTATGTCTCATTGTTTTTCTCTTCTAGTTTTAAAAGCTATTAATGAAGACAGCCCTACAGTCCCTACTTTATTAACGGATTACATATTGAAAGGTATTTGTTTGATCTGATATTGTCTAGTTAATGTACTCTTGTCATTCATAATTTTTGTTTTGCTAAATATCAGAAATGTCTTGTAAACGTAATGTCATTTTTAAAACATAATGGCAAATATGTACAAAAATAGATTTTAGTATTTGTAATGTCTCAAAACTAACCTTGATGCCAATAAGCTAAGATCTATTTTTAGGAATGTATATCTGACCTAATTGAATATACAGTCTTCATAAATGATTCACACATCCAGTAGGCTTTAAACGTCAAAATTCTCCATCTTACTACATATAAATTGTGTTTTCCAGAGACAACATGATGTATGAATCATAAATGATCATCATAATTATATTCAAACGTATTATCACAGGTATTATCACCATGGCGTATACAGAATGATCACAAAATGCTTCGACAATTCAAAAAAATATTCGTTTAACGGTAGCAGAAAAATGTTTTATAATAATATTATGTAGCAGTTATGAAACCGCAAAATTATGATCCCAGTGGCGTACGAATACACCATATAAGATGAATTAATTATTATTTTGTTGCAGTTATATGTCCGACGTAAAGTAGCCCCGAAGAAGCACAGTGAACAACTAAATCTAGCTTAAATACTTTTAGTATAGGCTAAAATAGCACAGATTTAAGTTGCAATATTAATTTATTTAATGGTTGTTAATATTGTTCCTCTGTATATTTTTTTATGATTAATTTTTAAGTGATGTGTATATATTTTGCTTGAACATTCTAGTCTAATCATTCTGTAATTGTAAAGTGACAAGTTTAATGTGAAAATATTAATCATCTATATGCACACCTTTGCTATCAATTTCGTGCAATATGCACTCGTTTTTTGTACAAAGTGATATTAGTTTCTATGATGGATATTTATTGCTGTTTTGAATTATTCTTGCCAAATTTGCGTTCATGATGTTTTCGCTGACAGAAAGTTATGTAAGATGAGGTTTAGATGAATTAAACAATTAATGTCTTAAATGTTACTTGTTTCAAAAAGCCAGCCATTGATGATAACTGTAGATCTCAAATAAATCTTTCCCTCAACCCAAAGAACACTGTTTATTTTTAGCCAATGACTAATCTATACCATGTATTCAACAAATTTTAAACCTATTTTTGTAGGAGGACATAGTTTCTAGGTACAAGAGTCAATCAAGTTCCATTGACATATTCAATACACTTTTTTGCGCAAATTGCAGAACTTTAAATCTGTATTGTAAAAATTCGTATTTTGTGGCTGTTTATACTAAATTGTGAATTAAATTATTTTGTACATGTTGATTCATGTCTTATTCTAAAATAAACTGATACAAAATATTGTGCAACTTTTAAATTGATACCTTACCCAGAGCCTAGAGTATGTAAGGTATCAGAGACGTTATACACAATGTAGATTATAGTATAGTATCTGGAAGGTGCAGTCCTCCTGGTGTATAAAAATGTCTAATGAAATGACAAGTGACGCTAGCGGTAAAAAACAGTCAAGGAAGCGGTGTAATAGACCGCCCCACCTTCAGAAGTTATGGGGTCTTCATTAATGTCGCCTCTAGATATTAATTTGATATTTCAGTAATTTCTATTCTTTTTTGTACACTCTTCACTTTTGGTTTCTTGTGTATTTGTTTCTTGTTTTGTATATATGTATCAGTTCTTCTTACTGATTATCTGTTTTTTCTCCCACTTAATTATCCCATTTTGTTTATTTATTTATTTTATGGAGAATTAGGGCCCTTTGATGTATTTCTCCAAGGACCAGTTTTAATAAACACAAGTTTAACCTATGAATAAGTTTTTATTTTCAAGATTTAGATAATCGTGGGTGAGTTGATGGACTGCTAAAGCTCGACTGATAATAATTATCTGATGCGGCTGATCGGGTTTTGAATTGATGATGACGCCTGGTTCACTATGACCTGGTCTTGATTGATTTTTCACTCGGGAACTTCGATTTTGTTGTTGTTTTCACCGACTCGGTAATCCGGCCCGAAGGACCAAAAATGTATGGAAAATTAGGGACACTTTGATGCATTTCTCAAAGGGTGTGGTCGATTTATTTATTACAATTGGGGATGATTCTCTATGATTTTATCGAGGAACATTCCAGAAGGATCTTTCACGAAGCAATGTTCCCGAATAACAGAGTGGAACCGGTGGAACCCACTTCGGCACGCTGTAACCAATAATGTAAAGTGTAGGTTTGACGGCCGAGAGCGCAAGGCCGGCAACTACAGACGAGCCCCCGAAAAGTCCCACTCCTACTCCTAATAAAACAAACTACTATTATCGCGGTTATGCGAACGCGAATATTTCACGTCGCTTCACGACATTTCAAGTTTCTTCAAAAGTCGCCTCAAGTCCCTTCAAAATATTTCAATTCTCTTCAAGCAGTCTTTCAAGTCGTTTCAAGACATTTCAAATCCTTTCAAGTCGCTTCAAGGTATTTCAAGTCTTTTTAAGGGGCTTCCTATCCCTTCAAGATATATCAAATCTTCCCAGGTCACTTCAAGACTCTTCAAGACATTTCAAGTCGCTTCAATTCCATCCGAAACATTTCAAATCTTCCCAGATCGCTTCAAGACTCTTCAAGTCTTTTCAGTCGCTTCCACTCCCTTCAAAATATTTTAAAGTCTTCCCAGCTTGCCTTAAGATTCTTCAAGACATTTCAAGTCTTTTCAATTCCTTTCAAAACCTTTCAAGTCGCTTCAAGGCACTTCAAGTCTTTTCAAGTGGCTTCCAGTCCCTTCAAGATATTATTTGAAGTGTTCCCAGAGCGCTCCAAGACTCTTCAAGTATTTCTTCAAACATTTCAACTCGCCTCAAGTCCCTTCGAAACATTTCATGTCGTTTCAAGTCGCTTCAAGTCAAGTTCCTTCATTTCATTTCAAGTTTCCTCAAGTTGCTTCAGAACGTTTTAAGGCGCTTCCAGTCCCTTCAAGATATTTGAAGTCTTCCCAGGTTGCTTCAAGTCCTTTCAAGTCGCTTCCAATGCTTCCAATCCCTTCAAGATATATCAAATCTTCCCAGGTCGCTTCAAAACATTTCAAGTCGCTTCAATTCCATCCAAAATCTTTCAAATCTTCCCAGGTCGCTTCAAGACTCTTCAAGTCTTCCAGTCCCTTCAAGATATTTGAAGTCTTCCCAGGTTGCTTCAAGTCCTTTCAAGTCGCTTCCAATGCTTCCAATCCCAAAATATATCAAATCTTCCCAGGTCGCTTCAAGACATTTCAAGTCGCTTCAATTCCATCGAAAACATTTCAAATCTTCCCAGGTCGCTTCAAGACTCTTCAAGTCTTTTCAGTCGCTTCCAGTCCCTTCAAAATATTTGAAGTTTTCCCAGGTTGCTTTAAGATTCTTCAAGACATTTCAAGTCTTTTCAATTCCTTTCAAAACTTTTCAAGTCGCCTCAAGTCTCCCCAAGTCTCTTCAAAATATTTCATATCGTTTCAATTCGCTTTAAATCTTTTCAAGTCGCTTCAAGTCCTTTAACATATTTCACGTCGCTTCAAGATCTTTCAATTCCTTTTAAAACGCTTCAAGTTTCTTCAAGTCGTTTCAAAATATTTCATATCGCCCTCAAGTACCTTCAAGTCTTTTCAAGTCGCTTCCAGTGCTTCCAATCCCTTCAAGATATTTGAAGTCTTCCCAAGTCGCTTCAAATCTTTTCAAGTCGCTTCCAATGCTTCCAATTCTTTCAAGATATATCAAATCTTCTCAGGTCGCTTCAAGACTCTTCAAGACATTTCAAGTCTTTTCAAGTCGCTTCAATTACATCCAAAGCATTTCAAATCTTCCCAGGTCACTTCAAGACTCTTCAAGTCTTTTCAGTCGCTTGCAGTCCCTTCAAAATATTTGTAGTCTTCCCAGGTTGCTTTAAGATTCTTCAAGACATTTGAAGTCTTTTCAATTCCTTTCAAAACTTTTCAAGTCGCTCCAAGTCGCCCCAAGTCTCTTCAAAATATTTCATGTCGTTTCAATTCGCTCTAAATCTTTTCAAGTCGCTTCAAGTCCTTTAACATATTTCAGTCGCTTTAAGATATTTCAATTCCTTTCAAAACGCTTCAAGTTTCTTCAAGTCGCTTCAAAATATTTCATATCGCCCTCAAGTCCCTTCAAAATATTCCACGTTCCTTCATTTCGTTTCAAGTTTCCTTAAGTGGCTTCAGGACATTTTAAGTCGCTTCAAGATATTTAAAGTCTTCCCAGGTTGCTTCAAGTCTTTTCAAGTCGCTTCCAATGCTTCCAATCCCTTCAAGATATTTCAAATCTTCCCAGGTCGGTTCAAGACCCTTCAAGACATTTCAAGTCGCTTAAATATTTTCTTCAAAACATTTCGAGTCACCGCAAGTCCTGCTTTTAAAACTTCTCAAGTCTTTTCAATTCGCTCCAACTCTTTCAAGTCGTTTTAAGACATTTCAAATCTTTTCAAGTCGCTTCAAGGTATTTCAAGTCTTTTCAAGTGGCTTCCAGTCCCTTCAAGCTATTATTTGAAATCTTCCCAGATCGCCCCAAGACTCTTCAAGTATTTCTTCAAACATCTCAAGTCGCCTCAAGTCCATTCGAAACTTTTCATGTCGTTTCAAGTCGCTTCAAGTATTTCAAGTAGTTTCAAAATATTCCACGTTCCTTCTTTTCGTTTCAAGTTTCCTTAAGTGACTTCAGGACATTTTAAGTCGCTTCCAGTCCCTTCAAAATATTTGAAGTTTTCCCAGGTTGCTTCAAGTCTTTTCAAGTTGCTTCCAATGCTTCCATCCCTTCAAGATATTTGAAGTCTTCCCAGGTCGCTTCAAATCTTTTCAAGTCGCTTCCAATGCTTCCAATCCTTTCAAGATATTTCAAATCTTCCCAGGTCGCTTCAAGACTCTTCAAGACATTTCAAGTCTTTTTAAGTCGCTTCCAATCCCTTCAAGATATATCAAATCTTCTCAGGTCGCTTCAAGACTCATCAAGACATTTCAAGTCTTTTCAAGTCGCTTCAATTACATCCAAAGCATTTCAAATCTTCCCAGGTCACTTCAAGACTCTTCAAGTCTTTTCAGTCGCTTGCAGTCCCTTCAAAATATTTGTAGTCTTCCCAGGTTGCTTTAAGATTCTTCAAGACATTTGAAGTCTTTTCAATTCCTTTCAAAACTTTTCAAGTCGCTCCAAGTCGCCCCAAGTCTCTTCAAAATATTTCATGTCGTTTCAATTCGCTCTAAATCTTTTCAAGTCGCTTCAAGTCCTTTAACATATTTCACGTCGCTTCAAGATATTTCAATTCCTTTCAAAACGCTTCAAGTTTCTTCAAGTCGCTTCAAAATATTTCATATCGCCCTCAAGTCCCTTCAAAATATTCCACGTTCCTTCATTTCGTTTCAAGTTTCCTTAAGTGGCTTCAGGACATTTTAAGTCGCTTCAAGATATTTGAAGTCTTCCCAGGTTGCTTCAAGTCTTTTCAAGTCGCTTCCAATGCTTCCAATCCCTTCAAGATATTTCAAATCTTCCCAGGTCGCTTCAAGACCCTTCAAGACATTTCAAGTCGCTTAAATATTTTCTTCAAAACATTTCGAGTCACCGCAAGTCCTGCTTTTAAAACTTCTCAAGTCTTTTCAATTCGCTCCAACTCTTTCAAGTCGTTTCAAGACAGTTCAAATCCTTTCAAGTCGCTTTAAGGTATTTCAAGTCTTTTCAAGTGGCTTCCAGTCCCTCCAAGTTATTATTTGAAATCTTCCCAGATCGCCTCAAGGCTCTTCAAGTATTTCTTCAAACATCTCAAGTCGCCTCAAGTCCATTCGAAACTTTTCATGTCGTTTCAAGTCACTTCAAGTATTTCAAGTAGTTTCAAAATATTCCACGTTCCATCATTTCGTTTCAAGTTTCCTCAAGTTGCTTCAGGACATTTTAAGTCGCTTCCAGTCCCTTAAAGATACTTGAAGTCTTCCCAGGTTGCTTCAAGTCGCTTCCAATGCTTCCAATCCCTTCAAGATATATCAAATCTTCCCAGGTCGCTTCAAGACTCTTCAAGACACTTCAAGTCTTTTCAAGTCGCTTCCAATCCCTTCAAGATATATCAAATCTTCCCAGGTCGCTTCAAGACTTTTCAAGACATTTCAAGTCTTTTCAAGTCGCTTCAATTCCATCCAAAACATTTCAAATCTTCCTAGTCGCTTCAAGACTCTTCAAGTCTTTTCAGGCGCTTCCAGTCCCTTCAAAATATTTGAAGTTTTCCCAGGTTGCTTTAAAATTCTTTAAGACATTTCAAGTCTTTTCAATTCCTTTCAAAACTTTTCAAGTCGCCCCAAGTCTCTTCAAAATATTTCATGTCGTTTCAATTCGCTCTAAATCTTTTCAAGTGGCTTCGAGTCCTTTTAACATATTTCACGTCGCTTCAAGATATTTCAAGTCCTTTTAAATCGCTTCAAGTTTCTTCAAGTCGCTTCATGACCTTTCAAAATATTTCATATCGCCTCAAGTCCTTTCAAAATATTTCAAGTCTTTTCAATTCGCTTCAAGTCTTTCAAGTCGTTTCAAAACAGTTCAAGTCCTTTCCAGTCGTTTCAAGTTTCTCAAAGTCGCTTCATCTCTCTTCAAGTCGTTTCAACCCTCTTCAAAACAACTGTTAACAAGGTTAACAAAATCAACTGTATTTAAAGTTTTATAACAACAAAATTAATTAACATTGTTATTAATTACCTTATTTACTGGAGGATACATTTTCAAGAAACTGTTTTGTTCAATTCTTCTATCAAAAATAATTGCGAAACTAAGAAAGAGGTCAACAAAACATAATAACCATGATTACTCAGTACTCTGCATTCCCAAAAACGAATGAGTGTCTTAAATTACCTACCGTCTATGTGTAGAAAATCGCCCATAGAAACGAGACAAATCGATGATGTCTGCTGAAAAAAAATAAGAAACAAAGGAAACGGAGTACAGGTAGTACATTCGAATAAAAAGGGAGTACATTTGCAGTACAACTATTCTCCGGAGTACAGCTCATAAAATATTAAAACAAAACTCCTAAAAGGAGTACGTTTGGTCAGCTTACCTCAAGCCCTTTTAAAACATCTCAAATCTTTTCAAGTCTTTCAAGTCGTTTCAAGACATTTCAAATCCTTTTAAATCGCTTCAAGTTTCTTCAAGTCGCTTTAAGACTCTTCAAGAGATTTCAGGCGCTTCAAAGTCCTTTCAAGTCGTTTCAAGTTTCTTCAAGTCGCTTTATCTCTCTTCAAGTCGCTCTCAGTCTTTGAAGTCGTTTCAAGACATTCCAAGTCTTTTCGAAACCGATTCAAGTTTCTTCAAGTTGCTTCAAGACATTTCAAGTACCTTCAAATTGCTTTCTCCGAATAGAACATGCTATTTTTTCTTCAAACGTCGAAAATCGTCCACGAAATACAAATCTGACAGTTTACTAACCTCAATGTACATATGAATTTCTGTCTAAAAGTTAACATTTCACTAACTTCCCGTCACAAGCTTTATGAAATTCTATTTTCTTCAAAATAATGTAAACTTCAGCGCTAAATCTCTAAAAGAATGAAATAATTTAAATTTAAAAAAATCTAAATTATACACGCTGCCGATTTGCCAGGCCTCTTGAATTTTTCAAAGAACACGATTGATAAATTGAGCGGCAGACAAAATATTTTATATACGCAGCAAAAATGATCAGTTGAGCAGCAGACAAAATACTTTGCCTGTTTAGGCAGAGAAATGGACATTTGTCATTGCCTATTGACGTATACAATGTCACGTTTTTCTGACGTTTGTAAACGCCTCACGTATAATTAATGGACGCCCCCTTAATACACAGGGTGTCACCGTTTTAATTCTGTGCGATATATACTGAGTGAACAAGATTAAAATTTGAATTGTTCCTTGATGACATACAAAAGGTATTACAAAATGATTTTCATCTATATAGTCGCCTGTGCATTTTCTATGTAAAATAAAAAATGCCGCTTTATGAAAATAGTTATACTTTTAACGAGGAAAGGAAGAATAATCCTCTGCAGCCGTATTTTCCAGGCCTGGTCAGATTTCCCATGACAATGAAGTGTACTCATTTCGATTACGGGGCCTCGGATGAGTCCCGTATCTTCCTTGAATTAATTTAATTAAATGACGTTTATCATTTGACAACCAATGCGTTATTGGCAGAATTAGCAAATGCAAAAAGAATAGAGCGGCATAGAAAAATTTACATATAAAAAAATCCCAAAGTTAACTAGATGAAAATCATTTGGGAACACCCGTAGATATAAAGAATTCTCTACAAAGGTCATCACGAACTTCAATAATCCATCAACCACAGCCTTCTAGGCGGTTCTCGATAGAATATTGGTATCATTCAGATTTACACAATCGCTACAAGAATCCACTCAAAGCACTTATTTGAGAACTAAAGATAAAAAAAGATCTGATAATGAAGAATGAGGAAAGAAGGAACAAAATAGGTATAAAGTATTATTATGAAGAAAATTTATTATAAAGAAAATCTTAACTTGTTCATAGGAGCTTATAAAGACTTACGAATTAATGATACAGAGACACTCAAACATTGCAGAAGCTGAGAAACGTGAGAAATTTTAAAACTAAGTAAGATGAAGTGAACATTTGAGATGTGTCTGGAAGGGTGCGGCCAATATATTTAATAAAGGGCGATGTTGCAAACAGCCTATTCCAGAAAATATTAGATCAGCTAAGGTAATTTAAATATTCAGAAAGACAATAAATGCGTACCTACGCTCTTTTCGTTGTTTTTAAGAATCTCTCATAAATCACCCAAAAGTTATACAGTGTGGAAATTAAGTAACTAGAAATAAAACTTATAAAGCTTGTGTTAGGGTTAATTATAGCGCAAACGAGGAACGTATACTAATTTTTTTTTCATTCGTTTTTTTTTTTGGCAGTTATGACGTTATCAATATATATTTTTTTAAATGGCAACCTATGTTTTTTATTCTGATTTCAACGTTATCAACTACTTAATAGGTTATATGATAAAAAAAAATTAATAAAAACGGCGTTCAAATTAGTAAAATTTCAAAAAATTAACAAAGCGCTCTAATGTTATCGGAATCGGATGCAGATACCCATAATGTGTTTTCATGGATCATAGAAGTTAACTTTGATGAGACACTGGGTCAAATGTGGTGCCCCCCACTGTACACAAACGTTATCAATATTTTAGTCTGGACTTTTGACATTTGTCACAGTAAAAATAAATAAATATTAGTCAAAATTACAAACATTTTTTGTTTTTATATATTTTCAACAAGAACAACAGTTTTCAATACGCCGAATCTTAGTTTACTTTTTATCCACGTCGTACGCTGGAATCGATTTCGTACTCCCCACCGTGGCTTTGCACGTTGCCAATAGCTCCCAATTCAGAAACTTCAAGTAAACACATAACATATTTATTGTATGTCATAGGAACGAAACAAATATTTTACAAAAGTATAAAAATAGGTTCATTTAGTTATATATACCATTTACATATCTGTAGAAGTAGGCACTATCTTATGTACATAGCTGGAAAAATACTTAATACATAGTAAATATCAGTTTATGAGTTAATTAACCGACTCTAAATACATGTATATTTATGTTTATGCGGATTCACTAAGAATACTACAACTTTGCTTTCACATTCCAAACTGATTATTAACTATTCAATAAAATGGAAGAACATATGAAACTAAAATCTGACTAGTATGGACGAAATATTAAGTAAAAACAGGAATTTGAAGGAAATCCAAAGCTGCATGGCACACAAGAATTGTTAACATACATACAGAAAACAAAAATAAAGTTCTTTTAACATATTATACTTAAGTAAAAATCAACAACATAGGTACACAACAAAACACATTGAAAAATGTGAAATAGTCCTTTCAAAACTGAAAGAAAATAATAATGGATCACTGAATGAAATATCCAAGTATAAAATGAAAGGAGATTCCTTTGCACAAACATTCAGTATTTACTTTACACTTAACTCTTCATCATCCACAACTTGTACAGATGGTTGGAAAAATCGGTTGGCTGGCAGTCTATGATGTGGTTATTATTATCCGATATTGGGCTTGGAGGTGGCTGTATGAGATCATAGTCCACACTTTCACTCAATTGTTCTGATTTGCGTTTTTGACGGCGATTTTCTGTGGAAGTTTCGCCTTTTTCCAAGGTCTGTCTTGCTTTGTAGATTGGCTCATATTCAATTAACTGAGCCAAGAAACCTTCGTTTGGGTGAATGCAGCAGCGGCGTCGTTTCACGCAGTCTATAGCTTCTCTGAAAGAACAAAGCAATAAATTACTATGTATAGTTCACTTCAGCGTTTCCTAGCACTTGAATAAATATTCTCCAAAATTTGTACCTAGAACAATTACCCAGACATATTGATCATAAATTTTGTACCTTCTTGCAAAAATTATTTGTATTCATTCCAAAGATTAATATTCTTCTCTATCTTCTGATTTTATTAGAGGAATTTAGTACAAACATTTTTTTAAGCATTAACTTATTTGAAAAATAAGAACAAGTGTATAAGCTTAAGACTATAAAATAGAAAAGAGTTTCTCACTTATTCAAATAAAATATTCTGAAGATTTGCTTAAAAGTTCAAAAACAAATTGATAGTTAACAAACAGAAAAATAGTGTACTTGATTAGATATCTAACATTATCTCTAGATCTCTAAATTTCAGTCGACAATTTAAGATACATCATGAGTAGTTTATACACATTATGATGAGGAATTTATGATACCTTTGGAAATGTATTTTGTATTTTGTTTTCACTTAGGTTCACTGGTCATGGTATGAAATTAAAAAAAAAATACACAAAATGGACCCTTGAGAATCATTTTTATATGTTGATTTTGTTATTCAAAGCCTACTGGTTGTTTGAATTATGTGTTTATGAAGAGCCCGCGTTTGATGAAACCCAACAAATTGTGAATATAATTTACTGTTTTCAAACAAAAAATAATGTAATCAAAATTCACCTACTTGCTACTCAGTCCATATTTCTCCATGATGTATGCTAAAACTAGGGTGGCACTTCTAGAAATCCCATTGTTCCCATGCACTAAAACTTTCCCATTTCTTTGAAATGCCTCATCTATGAAGTGCTTCACAGTAGGAAAAAACCTGATGATGTTTTCAGTGGCTGTGTCTGCGATGTTCAGCGTTAAATATGTGATAGAAAGGTCGTTGAATTGTGGCTTAATGTATTGCGCTTCGATCTCTTGTCGCACGCAAATTATGTGCGAAATTCCGTGATCCCGCAGTGTTTTTAGACAATTCTTTTGAGCAGACGAATATGGGCCCAGAAATAGTCCAGGGATGATTTCCTGCATGTTCCTCCTCATTGCGTATGTCCATTCGCTGCACTGCAGCGTTGGAATTTCGTGCATAGGCTACAATCATAATTCATATCTTAGACACAAGTGGTTCAAGTTATTATTATTTTTAGAAAAGGCTTTTGGTTTGCATGACTGACAAGTGGGGGTTAGGTTTGATGTCAAGGCGCCAACAGAAAAAATCACATAAATCGAAAGATTATCGTCAATACGATGTGGGATATGCGTGATTATGAAAAACTAAGCGAACAGTGTGTCGAAACATGCAGTATAGACGAAATATAACGAGAAAAATGTACTAACCTCATCTTGTTGAAATCTCACTGAACTAGAATTTACGTCCAACATTCTAAGGGATTTTGTGGAGGTTTAGGCTAAACTGGTTGGAAGTTACAATTTCTCTACTGGTACCACATATCAGCCCTTATTTAATTAGAGGTTTGGCAAATTTAATTACATTATTCTACAACAGCAATGGTGCAGCTTTTAATTACTTGAGTCTAGTCGGCGGGAGTCGCGTTTGTTCGGCAATTCGACGGAAGCATGCGTAGTAGAAACCGCGAAATTCGAATTGTATTTTCTTATTTTTGTTCTGTATTGTTTATTATATTTTTATATTATTATTTACTGTTTCTGCCTGAGACGCTCTATATGTCCTCGTGTCTCTCATTCTACTATATTATTTATTATTAAATGAAATCAGCTATCTAAAATTTGGCTCATATTATAAAACAACAGTAATAAACATTTAAAAAAAGAAAAGTTTAAAAGAAAAAGAACCTTTTGAACATGAAAAGTTAAGTCAACAAAACGTCAAATTCAAAAATTGAAAACCCTCGAAATTTAAATTTGATCAGATGGTGTTCGTCTTGAAAAGAAGTCGAAGAAAAAGAAGAACCTATACTCTTTTTGACAAGATGATAATGATACTCCCAGTTAATGCCTACGCCCCTGTCCACCAAGTCTGAAATAAGCATAGGACTTCCAAATTTGCAATGAAAATTTGATTAAAGTTATTCTGAATCACCCGGTAAATTTTGAAAATGTGATTTATTTTGGTTTTTTGTGTTTAATGTTTGGAAAGGTTTAGTCATTCCATTTGTCTATTTTCATTTTTTTACAAGAATTTCTTCACTTGCCTCTACACCTACACCTCCACCTCACCAGCGTGATTTCTCTTTCTGGTGCTGTTTGGTCCTTCATCTCTATTTCTGTTCGTCCTCCAGCAGTCTCATGCAGTATTCCTCCCACTCGTTCATCGTTATCTCCACACCTCCATTTTTGTGCTTACTGTTTTTGTCTCTCCCTTTTCTCTCCCCTTCTTCTGTCTTTTCTTCTCTCTAAATGTCTTTGTCTATCTCCTTTTCGCTTTTAGAAAGCCGCTTCTGTTTGATTTCGTCTTTTTCCATTCTCTTAGCTCCTATTTCTGCTGTTCACATTCATTTTTCTTTCTTGCTCCACTACTTCCAATTGTTATTTCTCTTTTTGTCGCTGCTGCTTCTAATATTTCTTTCAATTCTTTCTCCATCTTCCCTACTTCTTGTTCTTCAAATCTTGCCTTTTCTAGTTTTCTCTTGTACCCTTCCACTCATTGTTCGTCTCATATTTTGATCATCACCTTCTTCTGCGTTTCCTGTGTCTTTTTTTCCTCTTTTGTATTGTCACCTTCTCCCTATACTTATTTCTGTAGGCAGATGGTCTGACTTTATTCTTTCCACTACTCTGAATTCTTACCATCACTGTTTCTCCTCTCTTTCTCTTGTTTATTTCCATTCAGCACCTCCCACTTTTACCTCTTTGATCTATACCAATCTTACCTCTTTCCTGTTGTCCCGCTCTTCCTTAGCTATGCGTCTCAATTTCTTCTGTGATTCTTGCTTTCTGAGGTTATTAACTATAAATATCATATATGTTTCGTTCTATATTCTTAGTTTGCCTTTCCCTCCCAATCTTCCATTTCTACTAGTACTTCTCTCTATTTATACT
Organism: Diaperis boleti; assembly: GCA_963583935.1. Lineage (NCBI taxonomy): Eukaryota > Metazoa > Arthropoda > Insecta > Coleoptera > Tenebrionidae > Diaperis > Diaperis boleti. The sequence continues at coordinate 19,408,218 of OY757246.1, read as the reverse complement.
GTAACAGTCCTGGATTTTGACCTCTCCTCCACTCTTTTCTCAGAAAATTCTTTATCCCCTGTTTGGCCTTCTTATTGTTCTTTCTCTTTTTCCTTTCCTCATACTCCACTTTCCCTTTCAGCTGTGTTATGCCCTCTCTCAACTTGTTTCTTTTAATTCCTCTTAATTTCTTAGTTCTCTCTTCATATCCCCTTTCATTTCTGCCCTTAGTTCCCTTTTTATTTCTTCCAACTTTCTCTCTATTCCCTACATTTTACTGTAAGTTTTCTTATCAGCTTCTAGCGATCCTACTGTTATTTTACTTATTTTAAATCTTTTCTTCTTGTCTTCTTGTTGCACGTATTTCATTGTGTGTCGTTGATACTCTCTAGTCGTAAATAAAATAGCCGGTCAGTTCTATTCCAAGCCCTTAAATTTTTGATATCCCATTCAAAGGGTCAAAGGGGTAGACATATACACCGACTTGGAAGACACAATTAGAATTTTTAGGCCTACGTTAATACAAACTTTTCTAAGTAAAATTATTAAGAATTTTGTCATATTCTTTTACACGATTCTTATTGATTAAGAAAATCATCTCATTTGAGAAGTTCTAACCTCATAGCAGTAGAGTTGTATGAGAACGTAGAGAAAAAGTGTATACTAATGAAGCAGAAGAAAACGGTTTAGTTAAATAACGTAACAACATCTAGAATGTAGGTATAAGCAATTTTAATTTCACAAACGCATACAACATAATCGATTATACTTCCGAGTCATGAGACGTATTCCACGTATATTTAAGGATATACGTCGAATGAGGAAGTTAGTATAATCGGATTATTTTCGTTTGCTCGAGTGGTATTCGTTACGATTATATAACCAAAGCGATCCAAAAAGAACTAAAATTTGACGGAACTTTTTATCTGACGTTTATTAATAAACATCAAAAAATTGTTACTGTGACAAAGTTCACATTGTTGGAAAAAGCAAAATACAAAAACGGTTATACCTAGAACGTCGTCAAGGGTATAATCGATTATCTATACATAGTTAGTAGGTAAAATTTGTAAATAATTGCTATTGGCTCAATTTATTATGTGTTATATAATCAGGACAATAGGTTTGACAAATAAAAAAGAATTTCAACATGATAGTGTAATTTCCCCTTCAATAATTATTTTGTACTAAGGCGCTCAACGGACATGAATGGAAAAATAACTGACAACGATTTTTTTCTAGTAATTCCGACTCCAAGATGGTCATATTTCTTTGTACGTGAAACTCGAGGCACCAATTTCAGTGATCCATGGAGTTTTCTGTGAAAATTTGTTTTTCCGTTTATCATTCATAAAATCATAAAATATGAGATAGTCTCCACATTTCGAGTTTCACGCACATGAAATATGACCTTCTTGGAGTATGTTTGTTTAAGTAGTCAATCGCGTAGCACGGGGCACCAATTTCAGTAGTGATCCACGGAAGTTCCCGTCTGTGAAAATTTGTTTTTCTGTGGATCATTGAAATTGGTGCCTCGCGCATACTCCATAAAGGTCATATTTAACTGTACGTGAAACTGTATTTCATATTTTAAGTTTGGGCAACAAAGCAGCGCCATCGTCCTACCCCTGTCGCAATTGCCAGAAAAATGTCGGAATTGTCAGAAAAAAGTCGGAATTGCCAGTAAAAAGTCAGAATTGCCAGAAAAAAGTCAGAATTGCCAGAAAAAAGCCAGAATTGCCAGAAAAAAGTCAGAATTGAACGAACAACGTATTATTTAATTAGTGAACTATAATTTTTACTCAACCTGAATTATACATATTACATAACCCCAAGACGAACATTTTTATGTGGAAAGATTATATTATATAATTATATTGTAAGTATCTATATTAAGAACGTGAACAAATTACATTATTTTCATATAGACTATTCGTGTATAAATTTAGAACAATAATAATATGATTTCAACGTTTTAGTGCCATCCTTATTTACTAGTCTATATCAAAAATGTTTGTAGTTTTCATCGAATAACTGATGGTATTAAAGCACAAATAAAAGTCTCTCCAGACTCGTCTAGTAATTTCCATGTTACATCAACCGATACCTAAAAAAGATAGACAGAATACAGAAATAAGACACAAAACATTTAGCTAAATTTAGTAAAAATTTTATTAGTGTTGAAAGGGCGGAATCTACTCTCAAAGAACTGTCACAACTTTTATTTCCCAATTGTATGTAACTACCAATGTGAATTTTATAGAAATTGATTTGTTTTTACACTGTAAAATTTAAGTTTATAATAATAGTACTAGATTGTAAAATTTTGAGTCGATTCTTGATCGATACGATTGTGTAAAAAGTCATCGAGTAATGTGAATTGTAAACAGTAAAGTAAAAGAACCGATATACGTTTAGCCAACTGCGATCACGAATTTTGTTGCTCACTCGTTATTATTATTATTTTATTTAATACTTCACACGGTGATTTTATTTTATTATTTTGAAAAACGGTTTCCTAGTGAGCGCCTACGTAGTAAAATAAGTAAGTGTGCAAAATTTCATTGCAATCGGTTCAGTGGATCCGGAGATTTCGTGATGAGTGAGTCAGTCAGTATATAGATGTTACCGTAAAAACCCGATTTCAGTTAAAACGCGATGTTCCTAGGAAAAACTAGTTTTCACTATAGCCTTTAGACAATACTAGTTTTACTTAGTCAAAACTAGAATTGTCTGATAATTTTAGTTAAAACTAGAAATCCACAATGAATTTCATTGAAAGCAGTTTGTACTATTTCAAACTATTTAGCTGGAGTAGTCACCGCGTAACTGTTGGTTTTTTGAAGCGTTCTTATTATTTCTTTTGGTAAGTGAATTTTATTTTGCGATTTTGGACAGCAATAGCAAATTCTTTGCTTTTTTAGTGTATCTAAACAAAAATCAATTTGAAACCAGAGTTGGAAGAACATGGAAAGAACGTTTCTGAAGTGAAACTTCTTATTTACAAAAGATTTTACAAAAAGATGAAACTGAGAAGAAAGAAAATCACTAAATGTTGTGACAGGAGGCTTGTATAATCTATCTATAATAATAATAATGGCCGAAGTACAGGATGCAGAACTGGCTACCAAGAAAACACCGTTACAGAATAGAAAACTGAAAAGATTTCGAATTGTTAAAGTCGGTGAAACAAAAAAAATTGGCTTCCAGAAGTGAAGCCATCAAGTATTATGTAGCTGCTGAAGATATTTTTGACATAATTGAAGCAGCCTACGCTGCAATTGGTCATGAAGGTCGAGACAGGTTGAAGATTGAAACCGCCCGAAAATACGCCAATATAACAATTGATATGATAAATACTTTCATATCAATGTGTGAAACCTGCCAACGGAAGAAGAATAAGAAGAAAATGGGTCTCGTTTCCTATACTATACTGCATTCTAAAATGAATAGCCGCGGTCAGGTAGACTTAATTCACACATGCAGTCAGAAGAGGAGGATCACAGGTTTATCATGGTTTATCAAGACCATTTGACAAAATGTGTTTTGCTAAGGCCATTACAAACTAGGACGGCGGAAGAAGTTGCTTATCAACTAATAAACGAGGTAGTGTCATACTGGCCTGAGGTAAAATTGGTCCATGGAAAGCCAAGGTTCGTCAGTCGAGCGAGGTAACCAAGACATCGAGAAAATATTGGCAGCCTGAATGCAAGACAATAACACAACAAAGTGGTCAAAATAAAGATCATGCGTTTGTATAATTTATGAAAAATAGAGCCCATTATTCTGGCATAAAAGAGTCACCATATACCATATGTTTGGTATTGAGCCTAGAGTAGGGCTTTCAACTTCAAGTTTGCCATCAGAATTTCTTTATTAACGTTTGACTTCTGTTTACCAGTGACACATTATGTTTTAATTTTTATATAAGTGATACTTTTTAATTCCTGTTTTGTGCTCAAGTAAAGGTATTATGATCGCCTGTTTTGTGTTTTAACTGTAACCTAGGATTTACTGAAAAACTAGTTTCAACTGAAATATTATGTAGTCAAAACTAGGATCAACTGATAGTATTAGTTAATTCTAGTTTTGACTAGGTAAAACTAGAATTGTCTAAAGAGTATAGTCAAAACTGGTTTTTCCTAGGAAGATCGGGTTTTAACTGAAATCGGGTTTTTACGGTAACAGATATACTTACTCGTGGGAAAATTCGAAGAACACTAATCGATGCTGAATAGGTATTTGTTTGAGTTGCTTGCACAGGACAGTTAATACCAGATTTGCACCCATCAGATTCCGATAAAGGAAAGGGAATACAATTTTGTGTTCCCGACAGCGTACCACACACTTCTGCTTTCACGGCATTTGTTACCACATCTAAAAATATTACAAAGAATTTATTATAAAACAAATCCATTATAACATGCGAAATTTTTTATTCATTTACCTTTTTTTTAATTGCCGGTCAAGTGTTACCTTTTTATTGATTTTATTGTTATTTTTATTTTTGAAATGCATCAAATAAGTGATATTTATTTAAAACAAGGTTTTTGCCTTTTTTGAAGTAGTTAGCCTAATTGTCTCTTTCAAAAACCAAACAATACCAAGCTTTAACTTTATTCCAGTTAACAGTTAATGGAAGTTATTAAATCCAACTAGTGATATAAAATGTTTTGCGTAAACACTTGTTCATTGTGCGTTATAAGATGCTCCTGAGTGAATTGTTCGCTAATGTAGAAACGGAGACCATCGAATGTACGAAACAGAAGACATTACTACCAGTATTGTGTTGAAAAACTTCTTGAAGTATATGATCATTAACGGCACGTTGTTCATTATACGCCGTTTCATACATTTGATTAAACAATAAATCTTCCGCTTCTCGATTGATTTGTTGAGAAAGTCAGTTAAACGAAAATATTGTGGAATTGATAAACCAATTTTTCGGCAAAAAAAATTATGCGTTAAAAGAATTATTTTTTGGACAGCTTCATTCGTCCTCTATTTCACACTCTTCACACCCCCATCCAAACATCCATTCTGAGGTATAAATATCTTAATAAGCATGTCTTAAGTTCCCTACACAACTTGCTCAGCCAACCTCAGGGGAGGGGCTAAGACATCTATATTTAGCTACAGTTGTCCAACTTCTGACTTAAAACGATTCACGCTCATTTAAATCGATGACTGTAATGGACCGCTTTTCCCCTAAAATGATTTGCAAATAATTAATGAACCTGTGAAATTTTTGAAAATGGAAAGTAATCTTCACATAGAACTTTTTAATGGCTTTCATTAAAAAAAAAAATCAAAATCGCTGCAGTACAGACTGTTTTATTTGTTTCAAATTGATTCGTGTTCAACGATTAAATATATAGATACGCAAGTTCGGAACGTATTGTTTCCCAAAATATTTTAATATTTTTATTTTTGCACTTCTTATCTTTTGTATATTTAACAGACCATAAATTTTACAAACAAGTCGTGCATAATAATTACGCAAATTCAAACATCTTCAAGAACTCACCTGTAAATGTTATTGAAATTGTCGCATCTCCTCCTTTTTTTAACACGCATCTTTCATCTTCCTGGTTGCAATTAGACACTGCGAGATTAAGTACTGATGATGGCTTAGAACCTACAATGTTAAATCTTGAATGTGGGTAGGATAAAGAATAATCTTGTAACACTTACCACAATCCTGAAATTTACAAAGACAACCTGTAATTCCAAGCACAATCAATAACAATATTTTGTTAAACATTGTTTACTCGTCACGGAGTAACGAAAAGTAACCAGCCGTAAACATAAACGTTGCTATACAAGCGTGCAAAAGTGACCACATATTTAAGTGGGTTTTTATCACAATATAATTCAGCCATAAATATATGACTATAGTCGATGTAAATATGGTTGGGTCATTACTTCGAGTATTACACATTTTTGGCCTTGTTTCACACGGATCCATTACTTAGTCATTTCTTCTAAAAACAGAAACAATTTTTTTCACATTTACTTTATATTTACTGCATGTTATTAACAAATTGTTACGCAGAAGATAATATCGTTTACAGAACTGTCCAACACCTTCATCATGTCAGCTTTAACCAAAATCAACTTTAACTTTAAAATTTAGGGCGAGTTGATGTGGCCCATTTGGAACGTTGTTGTAGTTCGACAATATACTCACGAGATCACCAGAATTTTCTGAATTTTTTGCAATTGGTCTAATCGATGGATATTTTGTATAAATCATGTATAGGTTCGGCCGGTGCAGGGACTGCAGTTCCAATTATAAGGAAGTGGCCGGGTGCAAGCAATAAATCATCGGGATTTTATGACAGAGGAGTTAGAGGCCGTGAATTAAGGCAGACTTATTAATGTGAAATATGTGTACATCTCCTCATAAGTAAACAGTGACTATAATTCTTTTAAAATGAAATTTCACTAATTTTATGCCTGCTTTCCAAATATCGCCTACATGTGGGAAACGAGGGGGTATAAAATGCTAATTAACGTTCGTCTCAGCAGACTTTGGTGATGAATTATTCTCAATTCACAATTGCTTCCCTTAAAGGTTGTTGCATTGTCAGAGTAAATGCTTGATTGTTTACCTCTACGGGACATGTAATGACTCTATTTGAGTTGGATTTTGAACACTTATGTCTAAGGTTAATCTGTTACCTCAGGGGCTCTGGCTGTTCAAAGCCGGAGTACGGGTGGGACAAACCCGAGGTGCCCGAGTCACAGGTGAATCACAAAAACAACCAATACAAGGCGCGGTGTTGGTATGCTGTGGGCATTAGCTCTCCGGGAGACTTGACTTAACCGTTCGGTCTGCGAGGAGACAATCTCTATAAAAAAACCTTTACGTTACGGTGGAACAGCATATGCCGAGGACTGAAAGGCTAAGTGGGAAACTTAGTCACTAGTATGCGAACTCTCGATACCAGGCGACCTCCGGTTTAAAATAGCCTTCCTGTGGCATGCGGAGCTCTGCTACAGGTGACCTCTATTATTCCCTGGCTTCTCGTGGGACATGTATGGACACAGAAAAAACACAAAGGACTGACCCACTCTTAAAAAAGTCAACGGAAGAGGATGTACAGGGTGAAAATCCAGACTGTACCGAAGATACTCTACTTGCAATCAGTGACGAAGAAGTCAAAAATGCCCTCAATAACCTTAACTTAAAGGTTGCAAAGGTAAGACTAAGCGGAGCTGCTCGCAAGAGATTTAAGTTTTACCTGGAAAAAGGTATTCCGGATGAAAAAGCCAGAACACTCGCGCTGAAGCCAATGGAGAGCAAGGTTTTGAGCCAGAGTTCGAAAAGGACTCGCTCTGACGGTAGCACTCCTGAAGCTTCTAGCAAGCGAGCGAAAGTGGTCGAGCGAAAGAGGAGGAAATGCCTCACACTGAGATTCTTGTGGGATATGTACCAGGAGTACCCCACTGAAAAAATCCTGGGTCTGATAGAGTAGCAAAACGAGTAACTCAGTGCCTCCAACTGGAGAGTACTACGGAGGAATACCGTGGGACCTCCATTGAAGGTAACTTTATCAGTATAGATCCGCACTCTGCGGAGTTACTGAACAAAATGAGCTATTGGCAAATTCCGCCAGCAAAGGAACGTGGGTCAACCCCCCAACAAACCGGCCAAAAAATTGGTACAGGGGAGGAAACCAAATCCCAAGCAAATAGCGCCAAAAAAGTACAAGGCAGCAAAGGAAAGCTCTAAAGGCCCAAAAAAGCCTAAGAGCCACTCCAAGCCCGTTGCTGAGGAACCTAAACCGTCCTCTTCAACGCAATAAAGTGTCATCACTTTAGGATCATACGTCAATTGCGTTTGATCTGGAGGCTTCTGAAATAGAAGACGTGAAGTGCAGAGTGCCAAACTAGACGGCGAACTGGTGTTTATATACAGAGACCCTTAGGTCTAACTTGGAAGGACTCCGCTACGATATTACAACTGAAGAGGAACTAGAAGCAGCCTCGGTCCATCTGACTCAAACAATAATCGACTCATACGAGGAGCACTGTCCCTTAAGGAAGGACAAAAGTCATGGAAGCGCTTCTGCGAGGGGATCGACAATCTCGCCCCACGTATCCAAAAAGTACTGTCAAAAAACCACTCAAACCCAATTGGGCTCATCAAACAACGAGATGGAGCCTACACCAAAGACACTAAAGGAAGTTTAAAAGTGTTGCTATCCCCAACCAGAAGATGTCACAGGTCCAACCGGGAAAGCCGAAGTCTGACAGAAAGAATATTCACCCTAGAAAAAGTGAAATGGGCGATTAATATATTTCAGCACTATAAATCACCGTGCAAGGATGGGATCTTTCCAGCTTTGCTGCAGAAGGGGATAGACCTTATAGTCCCCTGCCTAAAACAAATCCTCGCACTGGGCTACATACCGAGGGCTTGGAGAGAGGCTAAGGTTATCTTTATACCGAAAACGGAAAAACGGCCTTCAGAAGAGGCCAAATCTTATCACATGAGAAGCGAACTTGTGGAAATAGCGACACTTCACAAAAATCAGTTTGCCTACCAGCCAGGCAAATCCACAGTAGATGCTCTACCACCTGGTGAAAAGAGTGGAAAAATCTATTGCGGCTAAGGAAATTGGAATGTTGGAATATTTATAGAGATAGAGGGTGCATTTGATAACACCTTACACACGTCTATAAAAAGAGCAGCAGAAAAATTCAGCGTTGAAACGTCCACAATTCGATGGATAGAAGAAGTGCATAGTAACGGCTTCGCTGGGTGCAGAGGAAATATCGATAACCACAGCAAAGGGCTGCCCACAAGGTGGGGTGCTATCGCCTCTGCTGTGGTCAATCGTAGTGGACTCAATACTTAAAGAATTAACGGAAAAAGGTTATGATGCAGTAGGGTATGCGGACGACCTCGTCATCTTAATCAGAGGGAAGCATGAAGGAATTATATCAAGCCTAATGCAGGAAGCCCTAAAAATAATCGACAGATGGTGCAGAAGGGAGCAACTGAGTGTAAATCCTAAGAAAACCATCATAGTTCCATTTAGCAAACGTAGAAAGTTAAATATAAAAGCTCCCCAACTACATAGACTATCGATCAACTTTCCAAGCAAGTGAAGTATCTAGGGGTCACCCTGGACTCTAAACTAAATTGGAAAGAACACCTGAAGCGTTCTATGGCCTAACCAACACACACATTAAGACGGTAGTCCAAAAATGAGAAAAAGAGGCCACAAGGTCTCACTGGAACAATGTCCCAGATCAAAGACAAGCGAAGAAATTTATCGAGTACTCGCCACAGAATGTTAAAAGCTTCTCTTTTTATCCAAGAAAGAAATTAGGCTCATTACCATCTTAAAAATATGGGACTAGTAGACAGTGAAGTATGCAGAAATGGAAGTAGAAACAGCCGAACACCTACTCTGCAGGTGTGACGCATTAGCTAACCTAAGGCTTAATCACTTCGAAAGTGTGAGGCTAACGCCTGAAGAAGTGAAGAAGAAGTGGCATCCTGAACTTTGCAAAGAATGTGGGATTCCTAGGGATATATATAGAGTAGGGTTGAACAAAAGATCACCAATCGTTGACGTTCTGAGAGGCAGAGTACAATACAATACTCCCTCGAGTAGGGATTTCCTACTTAAAAATGGTAAAGGGACCACGTATTTAGCAGTTTCCGAACGTTCATGACCGTCATTAAATATTCGCTCACATAGAGCGTCATCTTGAGTTATTAGTGTTTCGTTTTTAAAAGAGTCCAATTCCCAAAATTTGTAGAGCATTTTGTTGAGGGGTAGGTTGTACAAAATGGCGTGAACCTTGAGTTGCAACATTCTGTTTATTGTAAGGAGAATTTACAGCAACCCAACCGAGTTTGTTTTCCAGTAGAAGAAAGTTTTGTGCCAAGGATTCGCGATTAGGTTTCAAAAGTTGAAAGAAAACTTGAGCACCAATAATTAATAAATCGATGGCTCCTTCTATAACCGTTAACTGAATATAATTTGGGAACTCGAGATTAGTTGTAGGAAATGAATTGCACGCTAGAAATTCGTAAATTTGATGTATTACAAAGACCGATAAATTTAAATCAAAATTTTCATAATTTGAGTAAATTTTAATGTCTGTTACATTTGACGCACTTGTAATGGAGTGATTAAAACCAGTAACCGACAGAACAATGGGTTACAATTTGAGTTTTAACAGGTTTATTATTATTATTAAAACGGTTGGTGGTTGTTGATTACTTGTACTTGCTAATCCATTTGACTGTGGATGATTTTTATGCATTTAACTGTTATGCAGTTCCTTACAAATTTTGCATCGATATATTCAGATTTACAATTTGACGATAAATTAAACGGAAACAATAATTGTTACATAGGTTTTTTGAAGTGTACAGAATTGATTGTCTCTAAACATTAAATTAAAAATTTTGCAATGCTGTTAGTTGACAAATTCGCTAATGCTCTAGGGTTCCCTTTTTTGAATTGCTAGCATGATTATAATTAATGGATAATTTATTAGGTATTAATGTTTCACATGGTTTTTCTAAAAATTTCTTTAGTTCTTCCCATTTGGGTAAATTATTATTTGTTAATTTAGACTGCCATTCTCTTTTAGATATAAAATCTAATTTATCTAGACAATATAATAATTTTCAGCTATTACCTTTAATGAATCGATTGGTTTTATTGCTTTACTTTAAATAAAATTTGTGAATTTCTGAAAGTTGTTTGTTTTAATCGACTAGAGCTGAAAAAGTGTCGCAAAAAGAGGTCCAATCAGAATATGAACCATCAAATTGATTGATTGATTTTTTATCGACTTCATTGGAATATGAATTATTACTTTGTTGATTTTGCGATCTATCTGATCTATGTTTGGCTTCTAAAGTGCGTAACTGGGCTAAAACACATCGATACTCCTTATCAAAAGTCGTACCTTGATCAGCAGTAGAAGCTTGAGAAGTTACAGTTACTAAATCTGCCATTTACATTTGAATCTCAAAAACTTCATCATAAATAGGCCCTAATTTTTTTACTCTTGAATTTCAATTACACATGTTAAGTCTGGTAAAGCATTTTGGGCTAATGTTAATTTGCGTTTTATTCCTCCCCGCTTTATATTTAAAGATGAAAGTACTTCGGCATGAAAATGGCACACGCCTCAACCAAGTTCAATCTTTTTCAAGATCAGAATTTTGGGCTATTAGTTAAACACCCCTGGAAAGTTACTTATCATTCTGTTCAATGAAGATCAGAATTTTATTTAATTTTAAATTACTTTGTGACATCTTTATTAAAAAATTATAAAATACAACGATTACAATTTAATACAGCAAAAGTACAGTTGTTTATTTAAATGACAAAAAAATGGCATCGTATAATAAAACACTATCACAAATTAATAACATTTGTCTTAAAGTAAAAAAAAAACTATTCTTAAGTGTTGATCACATTACTTAATTTGCGATGGGATAAGAATGCAGATTACGTCCTCCCCGTTTTTGTCTTGCAATTGCCATTTGACGTCCACGGTGACCTGAGAAGATAAAATAAATGAAATTAATTATGCAATAAAATGTGTTATGCTGACGGCTGATCCAACCGAAGGATAATGCAAAATTAATTCTGCTTAACCGTGCATGTTTGAAACGTTTCGTTGACCTCTTATGAAGTGTGCTTAACAAAATTTTTAATTAGGTACCTTGGGGTAGCTAGAAAGGACAGGTAGAGATGTCTGGTAATTGTACGTTTGGCCAGTGCTTATGGGGCAAGTAATTCCGGAGTCCTTACACGCGTCCGGATTCGGCAAGTTGAAGGGAATTGGTACTCCAAGAACTACTCCATGGACCACTGCTTTGAGAGTGTCGGACTCGGTATCTGAAAAATTACAATTTTTACAAAAATTGAAGTCTCATTTGCTAATTAGAAGTAAACTCAAATATAGATCATTCAAAATCGCAGACCATGACGTGAAACCATTCACATTTCATTATCCTGTACCGCGAGATTGATTTCCATGCTCGTGTGGACTTCCGGTTTTGAAATCGTATCACCTTCAACCTCCCAAAGGTCAGAACAGCGCAAAATCAAAATTCAACACGGGTAAATTCAAATGGGAAATAATTTATTCATTAATCTGTTTTGATATTCATGGAGAATGAATGGAATTATTGAATGGGGACTATACTTACTTGTTGAAAAAGAAATATTAATGGTGGCATTTGAATTTCTGTGTAGTATACATTTCTTATCGTTGTTACATCCAGAGACTTGTACTGATACAACTGATCCGGCCTTTGAACCTGAAAGAGATAAAGACATTTACGTAAACATTTGCTGTTCCTAGAAATATTTTAAATATGTAACTATTAATTTTATTGGTTGAAGAAGTAAATCAAAAACATGGCTTTGAGAACTTATTATTATTACACTATTAAGATAAATATAAAATTCCAGGATATGATAAAAATGTATTCAAATATTTAACTGTAATCGATAATACCAAAAAAAGATTAGGGATCTATCTGGTTATAATAATTACTAATGTGTTTACAGTTTTATAGTTTCAAATCGCCAATTATTTTGTGTAACTTTTTTTTACCATTTTGAATTTGATAAGCAAAGAAAAAATAGTGAAAAGAAATCCGCACTATTTAAAACAAATCAAACGTGACGAACTATACAAGATACATATTTGGTAAACGCAATTATGACTAAATCATGACTTGTACACTTGAACGTTGATAGTTGCAAATTCTAATCATTCTTTAGGTAATTTTATATGGTAAGTAATTCCACCTTTACATTTGATTATTCACTGCCAAACACTTTCATTGTTACATATTCTGACGTTTTATTTTTATTTTTCGCTGCAATTTTAGTTGCTTCCAATAGAAAATCAGAGAAATAACCTTGACTTAAGTTTACCTAACTTTACAAACAAGAAGTTATATCTACGGTAATAATAATTTAGAACATTTCCTGTTTTTAGTTAAATTGTGCATTTGCTCATTAACGGACATAATCTTACAGGACCCAAAATTTTGAAATGCACGTTATTACGAATAAAACAAAAGTGGTGAAAGTTTGTAACAGCGACAATAATTTCATTAAGAAAATTTAATTGAACAAATAAACTGGGTATTGTCTTCTGTTCATTAATGCATTTCATATCAAATTAATTCTACCCACTAAACAATTCACAAGGAAAACTTACCACAATCTTCATACCCGTAGGCACAAGCTGCTAACAAAAGTAAAGTAACAACTTTATACAGCATTGTTGGATAATTATCTCTAATTGATCTATTCACTACAAAATGAGTCTGAACACTGGCAATTCCGACTGAACGTCCACGAATATATATACCCAATGTTATTATCTATTTCCGAACACGGTTTAACCACAGAAATACAGCATCTGCGTATTCTTACGTGTACACGAATTTAATATAAAAATTGGTCGACCGGAATAAACATTATTCAGCAAATTGCACTTTATTAAATTACGGCCTATGGCGGCTGAAAAATAAGTAGTTTTTGATGAGGAAGGTTTCTTCCTTCACATAAAAACGTTATACGAGGATGGTTCAGTAAGTAGGAGACTCGATCAACAAAGGAAGAAAATGTTGATAAACTGGTAATTGTAAAAAAAAGTTTTTGTCTAACAAAAATACTTATTGCTAACTTCTAATCTTTAGTAATGCAAAATAAAAATTTAAAAGTTGAACTGGCTTCTGAAATTCCTAAAAAAAAGACATTCGCAATTACGGATTATAAAATTTCCCATTGGTATGGTAAAAAAATATCCAATGCCATGTTCTTGCGATTCTGTTGGCATTGGTAAACAGGAAGATCAATTAAGACAAGAATCATCGAACATACAAGTGGGGTTGTTATTCATCTTCCGGCGTTAATGAACGTAATTATGAAATAAACATCAAATCCTGTTTTGTAAATACGAAATTATTTCCAAACTGCTTAACTACTATAATGGATCAATTAGTTAGTCAGTTGAGATCGTCAAAAACCCATCAAACTTCAATCGTGGTAATGAATTTGTTGTGTTTAGGATGTGGACAGCAAGCAACCTTTTTGCACTTGGACAAATTATGAACGAAAATGTAAAAAAAAAACTTCTTGAACATTGAAGAAACATTTTGAACAGTGATCCTAAAATTGTCAAGACAAATTTTTATTAATTATCAAATAATCTCAAAAATTCTGTGGTATGGATAGAACAGGGTTTGATGAAATTTTAGAAGAACCAAAAAAATCCTGAGCAAGATAGGTAACTGACATGTCCAGAATTACGCGATCCGCCTAAGGTTAACATTTTTCAGTCAGTTTAATGAATTATTTATTATTAATTTTAACAAACTAAATATTAATACTAAATTAACATTTTTTGCAATTACTAGCAAAAATATTTACACTTTTATCGTATCGTATAATATAGTATTAGAATTGGCATTGTAATGTGCTTCTTGAAGTCCATGGATTGATTATAAATTAGTTGTTTTCAGTATATTTCCTTGAAGATATGGACTCATATGTACATATTATGTATTCCTCGTATTGTACAGGGTGATTAAAAGCTCTACTGTATAAATTTATAAGTAATTCTGCACACCAAAGTGAGTATGAAATCTAGAGAACGTAAGATGAAAACTTAAGGATAAAGATAAAAAAAACTCTAGTGAAATCCAAACTTACATTCTCTATACCTTTCCAAAATAGGTAGGAAATTTATGAAAATCGATGTTTAAAATTCATTACAAGAAAATCTAATGCGAAATTAGAAAATTATCGTTGTCCTAGAAGAAAATGGTTTTGACAGTATAAAATTATGCAGTACAGGGCAATTACCCTGAATATGTTACTGAAATATCAGCATTATTTTTATCTAGAAGAATAATACTTAACACCGCGTTGAGCCCAAAGTGTTTTCCTCAGCAAACTACACATCCAAAGATTAGTAGTCTCAGAGAAATGTTCTAAAATACTGAAGAAAAACGGTTTCAGAGTTTCATTTAAAACAGATAACAACTTATCCAGATTGTTTTTTAAGAATAAAGATCCATTAGATTACAAAACGTCACCCGGTGTGTACAAATTGAACTGCTCAGTCATTTTATATAAGTTAGACAGGTCGCAAATTTTAAGACCGTATTAAAGAACATTTCAGACACATCTATAACAACACAGATCTAGACCCTAGTCCTTCAACACCTTCCGCCTTCGCAAATCATATATTAATAACGAAACATAGTTTTTCACCATCCAATTCCAAATTGATTCACAAATGCAATAAGAGCCGGAAATTAGATTTTTTTTTAGACTTGACACTAGAAAACGGATCTTGTTTAAATGAACAGAATGGCTTCAATAATCTCATTATCAATTCACTGTTTTAATTTTTCAATTAATTTTCAATCAAATGTCACTTCTCTCACTTATAATTATTTTATTATTTATCACCTTTATACCACTCAAATATTGTTTAAACAAACTTACCAGATTCTTCTCGATCCATTCTTAGTTTGTACAATTTAAAAAAATGTAGTTTTTTCCAAATTTTAAAAATCATGTAACCTTTTCAAACAATTATTGTTGTATCGTCCGCCTGAAGGGTCGTTTTATTGTTATCGCCAAGATAAATACCCAAGTCAGTGATGTAACATAAAAATAAACCCGGGACAAGTATGTAACCCTGTGGTACCCCAACACTAATATGTTGTTTAATTAATTTTTTATCGTTTTTTTAATCATCTCCATAACGGATTAGATTAAAAAAAAAAAAGATTTGAAAATCATATAAACAATGCATTTGTAGAGATAATAGAAAAAAATTCTTTCATTGTTTTATTTATGTTTTTAATTTTGTTAAGCCTTTGATTGTTAATAAAAAAGTGAAAAAGAAGAAGGGAAAAAAATACAGGGTTTGTATGTTAACTTTTAACAAGAACAATTACCGTAATTAACAAATGGATTGTTAATAGAAAAAATGAGGTAATTTTAGGTAATTTACTCGGTTAAAATATATTTTTTTTTTGTTCAGGTGTCAGATTCGATCGGCGCGGACGGGAGCTGAGCCGCGCGTTTTAGCCATTTTTCGCCGCTAAATTAACATGATAAATATTGCCAGGACAATTCCGGACTAGTTCTGTTAAAACATTAGATGTAACGTTTTCCACACGTCGACTCCACAGGAAATCCGCAAAATAGATTCGCTAAAGAAGAAGACAAGGTGTCGTGTTAAGGGTTTCCTAATTCCAAGGAAAACGTCAGCTTCAAAATCCGTAGAAAATCGTTCATGTACCATCTCACTAAGGATAAGTAACAGAATTATTTTTTTTTGTCAAACATTCCTGAGCGTTTTTGCCCGCCGTTGAATAATGTAACTTTTTTATTTTTGAAGATATTTCGTTGAAATTTTGTGGGCGTGTCGATAAAATATAGATCTTTGCAGCTACAGAGCGATTTTTTGAAATTTGTAAATTAAAAAAAAGATATTGCGGGAAAATGTACTTCGACCGGTAGAAATCTACCTGCCACTGGAGAACCCTATTAACCTTTCTTGAACTTGTTTAACGTAATTTAACCTTTTAAAAATTGTTAGACAACAACTTGTTAGTTTATCTAATTATTTCAATCATCGTTTAATATATGTAATATTAAGAAATTAAAAATTTAAATATATCTAAGTCGAACTCCACAAACTTTAATAAGCGTAAAATCACAAATGGAACATGTTTCGGCAGAACACAATAGAAATGTTCTAAAATACTTACGAAAAACGGTTTAAAGTTTCATTTAAAACAGATAACAACTTATCCAGATTTTTTATTAAAAATAAAGATCCATTAGATTACAAATCATCATCAGGTGTATACAAATTAAACTGCTCTTCTTGTGAGTCATTCTACATAGGTCAGACAGGTCGCAAAATATCAGACCGTATTAAAGAACATTTCAGGCACATCTATAACAACACAGATCTTGATCCTCCACCATCAACACCTTCTTCTTTCGCAAATCATATATTAATAGCGAAACATAGTTTTTCACCATCAAATTCCAAATTGATTCATAAATGCAATAAAGGCCGGAAATTAGATTTTCTTGAGACTTGGAAATAAGGAAAGCCTTGAAACTGGAAAACAGATCTTGTTTAAATGAACAGGATAACTTCAATAATCCCATTATTAATTCACTATTTTAATTTTTCACCACTCAAACAAACTTACCAGATTCTCTTTGATCCATTTTTAATTTTTACATTTTATAAAATGAAATCTATTAAAAATCATGTAACCATTTGAAAACGTCAAATTTAATTCAAAATTACGTCAATGTCATAATTTTTTATATTCTTTAAGGTTAAGAACCCCTCATGTAATTCATCAATTGTATCATTAATCTCTTGTTAAATTAGGGCTGATGATGGCAGAAGTGTTCTGCCGAAACATGTACCATTTGTAATTTTACGCTCATTAAAGTTTGTGGAGCTCGACTTAGATATATTTAAATTTTTAATTTAAATTTACTCCACCTGGATTTAAGAACATTCTTGTGGTTTATATGTAATATTGTTTAATTGTATCTAATCTCTGTTAATTTGATCATTATATGACTTTGTGGAACATAACTGCATTTTTTCTGTGTCTTTTCTGTCCATACCTCAATATTTGACAGGATGTTACGCCTTATTAGGTTGTAATAGTACCCACGTGCAGCCAGCACACTATCGCGGAACGGAACGGAACGGAATGGAACGGAACGGAATTTTTGAAAAGCATACACCATACGACCCATTCCGCGCTGTTCCGATCCGCGGTAGTGTGCGGACTTTCATTTATATGTATGCTTTTAAAAAGTTCCGTTCCGTTCCATTCCATTCCGTTCCGCGATAGTGTGCAGCCTGCTTTAAGCGGTCTTCCAGGTACATCAACCAGTTCTGTAGGAGCCTCCACCCCAGACAATGACGGATCGTCGTGCATATCGCTCACCAAGACGTCTGTACACTCTTCGACGTCGATCATTGCTCAACTTTGTTGGGGCTTCCACTTATATAAAAGTGATATTCCATGTCGACAATGACTCAAATTTAGTAAAATGTACAAGGTCACACAGCGTCTTAATTTTGGAGGAATTTATTTTTAAAGCGCGCATCCATCACATTTAGTATTTTTTTCAAATTTTATAAATGACATTGTTGAGGTCTTCCACTTGTATAAAAGTGATATTCCACGTCGACAATGACTCAAATTTAGTAAAATATACAAGGTCACACGGCGTCTTAATTTTGGAGGAATTGATTTTTAAAGAGCACATCCACCATTTATAGAATTTTTTTTCAAATTTTATAAATGACATTGCTGCGGTCTTCCACTTGTATAAAAGTGATATTCCATGTCGACAATGACTCAAATTTAATAAAATATACAAGGTCACACAGAGCCTTAATTTTGGAGGAATTGATTTTTAAAGAGCGCATCTACCATTTTTAGTATTTTTTTCAAATTTTATAGATGACATTGCTGAGGTCTTCCACTTGTATAAAAGTGATATTCCATGTCGACAATGACTCAAGTTTAGTAAAATATACAAGGTTACACAGCGTCGTAATTTTGGAGGAATTTATTTTTAAAGAGCGCATCCACCACATTTAGTATTTTTTTCAAATTTTATAAATGACATTGCTGAGGTCTTCCACTTGTATAAAAGTGATATTCCATGTCGACAATGACTCAAGTTTAGTAAAATATACAAGGTTACACAGCGTCGTAATTTTGGAAGAATTTATTTTTAAAGAGCGCATCCACCACATTTAGTATTTTTTTCAAATTTTATAAATGACATTGCTGAGGTCTTCCACTTGTATAAAAGTAATATTCCACGCCGACAATGACTCAAATTTAGTAAAATATACAAGGTCACACAGCGTCTTAATTTTGGAGGAATTGATTTTTAAAAAGCGCATCCACCATTTTTAGTATTTTTTTCAAATTTTATAGATGACATTGCTGAGGTCTTCCACTTGTATAAAAGTGATATTCCATGTCGACAATGACTCAAGTTTAGTAAAATATACAAGGTCACACGGCGTCTTAATTTTGGAGGAATTGATTTTTAATAAGCGCATCCACCATTTTTAGTATTTTTTTCAAATTTTATAAATGACATTGCTGAGGTCTTCCACTTGTATAAAAGTGATATTCCATGTCGACAACGACTCAAATATAGTAAAATATGCAAGGTCACACAGCGTCTTAATTTTGGAGGAATTGATTTTTAAAGAGCGCATCCACCATTTTTAGTATTTTTTTCAAATTT
The DNA here is from genome assembly GCA_963583935.1 of Diaperis boleti. NCBI lineage: Eukaryota > Metazoa > Arthropoda > Insecta > Coleoptera > Tenebrionidae > Diaperis > Diaperis boleti. The sequence goes on along the minus strand of OY757246.1, from coordinate 19,388,893 downwards.
TATAAATGACATTGCTGAGGTCTTCCACTTGTATAAAAGTGATATTCCATGTCGACAATGACTCAAGTTTAGTAAAATATACAAGGTTACACAGCGTCGTAATTTTGGAGGAATTTATTTTTAAAGAGCGCATCCACCACATTTAGTATTTTTTTCAAATTTTATAAATGACATTGCTGAGGTCTTCCACTTGTATAAAAGTAATATTCCACGCCGACAATGACTCAAATTTAGTAAAATATACAAGGTCACACACCGTCTTAAATTTGGAGGAATTGATTTTTAAAAAGCGCATCCACCATTTTTAGTATTTTTTTCAAATTTTATAGATGACATTGCTGAGGTCTTTCACTTGTATAAAAGTGATATTCCATGTCGACAATGACTCAAGTTTAGTAAAATATACAAGGTCACACGGCGTCTTAATTTTGGAGGAATTGATTTTTAATAAGCGCATCCACCATTTTTAGTATTTTTTTCAAATTTTATAAATGACATTGCTGAGGTCTTCCACTTGTATAAAAGTGATATTTCATGTCGACAACGACTCAAATATAGTAAAATATGCAAGGTCACACAGCGTCTTAATTTTGGAGGAATTGATTTTTAAAGAGCGCATCCACCATTTTTAGTATTTTTTTCAAATTTTATAAATGACATTGCTGAGGTCTTCCACTTGTATAAAAGTGATATTCCATGTCGACAATGACTCAAATTTAATAAAATATACAAGGTCACACAGAGTCTTAATTTTGGAGGAATTGATTTTTAAAGAGCGCATCCACCATTTTTAGTATTTTTTTCAAATTTTATAAATGACATTGCTGAGGTCTTCCACTTGTATAAAAGTGATATTCCATGTCGACAATGACTCAAGTTTAGTAAAATATACAAGGTTACACAGCGTCGTAATTTTGGAGGAATTTATTTTTAAAGAGCGCATCCACCACATTTAGTATTTTTTTCAAATTTTATAAATGACATTGCTGAGGTCTTCCACTTGTATAAAAGTAATATTCCACGCCGACAATGACTCAAATTTAGTAAAATATACAAGGTCACACAGCGTCTTAATTTTGGAGGAATTGATTTTTAAAAAGCGCATCCACCATTTTTAGTATTTTTTTTTCAAATTTTATAGATGACATTGCTGAGGTCTTCCACTTGTATAAAAGTGATATTCCATGTCGACAATGACTCAAGTTTAGTAAAATATACAAGGTCACACGGCGTCTTAATTTTGGAGGAATTGATTTTTAATAAGCGCATCCACCATTTTTAGTATTTTTTTCAAATTTTATAAATGACATTGCTGAGGTCTTCCACTTGTATAAAAGTGATATTCCATGTCGACAACGACTCAAATATAGTAAAATATGCAAGGTCACACAGCGTCTTAATTTTGGAGGAATTGATTTTTAAAGAGCGCATCCACCATTTTTAGTATTTTTTTCAAATTTTATAAATGACATTGCTGAGGTCTTCCACTTGTATAAAAGTGATATTCCATGTCGACAATGACTCAAATTTAATAAAATATACAAGGTCACACAGAGTCTTAATTTTGGAGGAATTGATTTTTAAAGAGCGCATCCACCATTTTTAGTATTTTTTTCAAATTTTATAAATGACATTGCTGAGGTCTTCCACTTGTATAAAAGTGATATTCCATGTCGACAATGACTCAAGTTTAGTAAAATATACAAGGTTACACAGCGTCGTAATTTTGGAGGAATTTATTTTTAAAGAGCGCATCCACCACATTTAGTATTTTTTCAAATTTTATAAATGACATTGCTGAGGTCTTCCACTTGTATAAAAGTAATATTCCACGCCGACAATGACTCAAATTTAATAAAATATACAAGGTCACACAGAGTCTTAATTTTGGAGGAATTGATTTTTAAAGAGCGCATCCACCATTTTTAGTATTTTTTTCAAATTTTATAAATGACATTGCTGAGGTCTTCCACTTGTATAAAAGTGATATTCCATGTCGACAATGACTCAAGTTTAGTAAAATATACAAGGTTACACAGCGTCGTAATTTTGGAAGAATTTATTTTTAAAGAGCGCATCCACCACATTTAGTATTTTTTTCAAATTTTATAAATGACATTGCTGAGGTCTTCCACTTGTATAAAAGTAATATTCCACGCCGACAATGACTCAAATTTAGTAAAATATACAAGGTCACACAGCGTCTTAATTTTGGAGGAATTGATTTTTAAAAAGCGCATCCACCATTTTTAGTATTTTTTTCAAATTTTATAGATGACATTGCTGAGGTCTTCCACTTGTATAAAAGTGATATTCCATGTCGACAATGACTCAAGTTTAGTAAAATATACAAGGTCACACGGCGTCTTAATTTTGGAGGAATTGATTTTTAATAAGCGCATCCACCATTTTTAGTATTTTTTTCAAATTTTATAAATGACATTGCTGAGGTCTTCCACTTGTATAAAAGTGATATTCCATGTCGACAACGACTCAAATATAGTAAAATATGCAAGGTCACACAGCGTCTTAATTTTGGAGGAATTGATTTTTAAAGAGCGCATCCACCATTTTTAGTATTTTTTTCAAATTTTATAAATGACATTGCTGAGGTCTTCCACTTGTATAAAAGTGATATTCCATGTCGACAATGACTCAAGTTTAGTAAAATATACAAGGTTACACAGCGTCGTAATTTTGGAGGAATTTATTTTTAAAGAGCGCATCCACCACATTTAGTATTTTTTTCAAATTTTATAAATGACATTGCTGAGGTCTTCCACTTGTATAAAAGTAATATTCCACGCCGACAATGACTCAAATTTAGTAAAATATACAAGGTCACACAACGTCTTAAATTTGGAGGAATTGATTTTTAAAAAGCGCATCCACCATTTTTAGTATTTTTTTCAAATTTTATAGATGACATTGCTGAGGTCTTTCACTTGTATAAAAGTGATATTCCATGTCGACAATGACTCAAGTTTAGTAAAATATACAAGGTCACACGGCGTCTTAATTTTGGAGGAATTGATTTTTAATAAGCGCATCCACCATTTTTAGTATTTTTTTCAAATTTTATAAATGACATTGCTGAGGTCTTCCACTTGTATAAAAGTGATATTTCATGTCGACAACGACTCAAATATAGTAAAATATGCAAGGTCACACAGCGTCTTAATTTTGGAGGAATTGATTTTTAAAGAGCGCATCCACCATTTTTAGTATTTTTTTCAAATTTTATAAATGACATTGCTGAGGTCTTCCACTTGTATAAAAGTGATATTCCATGTCGACAATGACTCAAATTTAATAAAATATACAAGGTCACACAGAGTCTTAATTTTGGAGGAATTGATTTTTAAAGAGCGCATCCACCATTTTTAGTATTTTTTTCAAATTTTATAAATGACATTGCTGAGGTCTTCCACTTGTATAAAAGTGATATTCCATGTCGACAATGACTCAAGTTTAGTAAAATATACAAGGTTACACAGCGTCGTAATTTTGGAGGAATTTATTTTTAAAGAGCGCATCCACCACATTTAGTATTTTTTTCAAATTTTATAAATGACATTGCTGAGGTCTTCCACTTGTATAAAAGTAATATTCCACGCCGACAATGACTCAAATTTAGTAAAATATACAAGGTCACACAGCGTCTTAATTTTGCAGGAATTGATTTTTAAAAAGCGCATCCACCATTTTTAGTATTTTTTTTCAAATTTTATAGATGACATTGCTGAGGTCTTCCACTTGTATAAAAGTGATATTCCATGTCGACAATGACTCAAGTTTAGTAAAATATACAAGGTCACACGGCGTCTTAATTTTGGAGGAATTGATTTTTAATAAGCGCATCCACCATTTTTAGTATTTTTTTCAAATTTTATAAATGACATTGCTGAGGTCTTCCACTTGTATAAAAGTGATATTCCATGTCGACAACGACTCAAATATAGTAAAATATGCAAGGTCACACAGCGTCTTAATTTTGGAGGAATTGATTTTTAAAGAGCGCATCCACCATTTTTAGTATTTTTTTCAAATTTTATAAATGACATTGCTGAGGTCTTCCACTTGTATAAAAGTGATATTCCATGTCGACAATGACTCAAATTTAATAAAATATACAAGGTCACACAGAGTCTTAATTTTGGAGGAATTGATTTTTAAAGAGCGCATCCACCATTTTTAGTATTTTTTTCAAATTTTATAAATGACATTGCTGAGGTCTTCCACTTGTATAAAAGTGATATTCCATGTCGACAATGACTCAAGTTTAGTAAAATATACAAGGTTACACAGCGTCGTAATTTTGGAGGAATTTATTTTTAAAGAGCGCATCCACCACATTTAGTATTTTTTCAAATTTTATAAATGACATTGCTGAGGTCTTCCACTTGTATAAAAGTAATATTCCACGCCGACAATGACTCAAATTTAGTAAAATATACAAGGTCACACAGCGTCTTAATTTTGGAGGAATTGATTTTTAAAAAGCGCATCCACCATTTTTAGTATTATTTTCAAATTTTATAGATGACATTGCTGAGGTCTTCCACTTGTATAAAAGTGATATTCCATGTCGACAATGACTCAAGTTTAGTAAAATATACAAGGTCACACGGCGTCTTAATTTTGGAGGAATTTATTTTTAATAAGCGCATCCACCATTTTTAGTATTTTTTTCAAATTTTATAAATGACATTGCTGAGGTCTTCCACTTGTAGAAAAGTGATATTCCATGTCGACAACGACTCAAATATAGTAAAATATGCAAGGTCACACAGCGTCTTAATTTTGGAGGAATTGATTTTTAAAGAGCGCATCCACCATTTTTAGTATTTTTTTCAAATTTTATAAATGACATTGCTGAGGTCTTCCACTTGTATAAAAGTGATATTCCATGTCGACAATGACTCAAGTTTAGTAAAATATACAAGGTTACACAGCGTCGTAATTTTGGAGGAATTTATTTTTAAAGAGCGCATCCACCACATTTAGTATTTTTTTCAAATTTTATAAATGACATTGCTGAGGTCTTCCACTTGTATAAAAGTAATATTCCACGCCGACAATGACTCAAATTTAGTAAAATATACAAGGTCACACAGCGTCTTAATTTTGGAGGAATTGATTTTTAAAAAGCGCATCCACCATTTTTAGTATTTTTTTCAAATTTTATAGATGACATTGCTGAGGTCTTCCACTTGTATAAAAGTGATATTCCATGTCGACAATGACTCAAGTTTAGTAAAATATACAAGGTCACACGGCGTCTTAATTTTGGAGGAATTTATTTTTAATAAGCGCATCCACCATTTTTAGTATTTTTTTCAAATTTTATAAATGACATTGCTGAGGTCTTCCACTTGTATAAAAGTGATATTCCATGTCGACAACGACTCAAATATAGTAAAATATGCAAGGTCACACAGCGTCTTAATTTTGGAGGAATTGATTTTTAAAGAGCGCATCCACCATTTTTAGTATTTTTTTCAAATTTTATAAATGACATTGCTGAGGTCTTCCACTTGTATAAAAGTGATATTCCATGTCGACAATGACTCAAATTTAATAAAATATACAAGGTCACACAGAGTCTTAATTTTGGAGGAATTGATTTTTAAAGAGCGCAACCACCATTTTTAGTATTTTTTTCAAATTTTATAAATGACATTGCTGAGGTCTTCCACTTGTATAAAAGTGATATTCCATGTCGACAATGACTCAAGTTTAGTAAAATATACAAGGTTACACAGCGTCGTAATTTTGGAAGAATTTATTTTTAAAGAGCGCATCCACCACATTTAGTATTTTTTTCAAATTTTATAAATGACATTGCTGAGGTCTTCCACTTGTATAAAAGTGATATTCCATGTCGACAATGACTCAAGTTTAGTAAAATATACAAGGTTACACAGCGTCGTAATTTTGGAGGAATTTATTTTTAAAGAGCGCATCCACCACATTTAGTATTTTTTTCAAATTTTATAAATGACATTGCTGAGGTCTTCCACTTGTATAAAAGTAATATTCCACGCCGACAATGACTCAAATTTAGTAAAATATACAAGGTCACACAGCGTCTTAATTTTGGAGGAATTGATTTTTAAAAAGCGCATCCACCATTTTTAGTATTTTTTTCAAATTTTATAGATGACATTGCTGAGGTCTTCCACTTGTATAAAAGTGATATTCCATGTCGACAATGACTCAAGTTTAGTAAAATATACAAGGTCACACGGCGTCTTAATTTTGGAGGAATTTATTTTTAATAAGCGCATCCACCATTTTTAGTATTTTTTTCAAATTTTATAAATGACATTGCTGAGGTCTTCCACTTGTATAAAAGTGATATTCCATGTCGACAACGACTCAAATATAGTAAAATATGCAAGGTCACACAGCGTCTTAATTTTGGAGGAATTGATTTTTAAAGAGCGCATCCACCATTTTTAGTATTTTTTTCAAATTTTATAAATGACATTGCTGAGGTCTTCCACTTGTATAAAAGTGATATTCCATGTCGACAATGACTCAAATTTAATAAAATATACAAGGTCACACAGAGTCTTAATTTTGGAGGAATTGATTTTTAAAGAGCGCAACCACCATTTTTAGTATTTTTTTCAAATTTTATAAATGACATTGCTGAGGTCTTCCACTTGTATAAAAGTGATATTCCATGTCGACAATGACTCAAGTTTAGTAAAATATACAAGGTTACACAGCGTCGTAATTTTGGAAGAATTTATTTTTAAAGAGCGCATCCACCACATTTAGTATTTTTTTCAAATTTTATAAATGACATTGCTGAGGTCTTCCACTTGTATAAAAGTAATATTCCACGCCGACAATGACTCAAGTTTAGTAAAATATACAAGGTTACACAGCGTCGTAATTTTGGAGGAATTTATTTTTAAAGAGCGCATCCACCACATTTAGTATTTTTTTCAAATTTTATAAATGACATTGCTGAGGTCTTCCACTTGTATAAAAGTAATATTCCACGCCGACAATGACTCAAATTTAGTAAAATATACAAGGTCACACAGCGTCTTAATTTTGGAGGAATTGATTTTTAAAAAGCGCATCCACCATTTTTAGTATTTTTTTCAAATTTTATAGATGACATTGCTGAGGTCTTCCACTTGTATAAAAGTGATATTCCATGTCGACAATGACTCAAGTTTAGTAAAATATACAAGGTCACACGGCGTCTTAATTTTGGAGGAATTTATTTTTAATAAGCGCATCCACCATTTTTAGTATTTTTTTCAAATTTTATAAATGACATTGCTGAGGTCTTCCACTTGTATAAAAGTGATATTCCATGTCGACAACGACTCAAATATAGTAAAATATGCAAGGTCACACAGCGTCTTAATTTTGGAGGAATTGATTTTTAAAGAGCGCATCCACCATTTTTAGTATTTTTTTCAAATTTTATAAATGACATTGCTGAGGTCTTCCACTTGTATAAAAGTGATATTCCATGTCGACAATGACTCAAATTTAATAAAATATACAAGGTCACACAGAGTCTTAATTTTGGAGGAATTGATTTTTAAAGAGCGCAACCACCATTTTTAGTATTTTTTTCAAATTTTATAAATGACATTGCTGAGGTCTTCCACTTGTATAAAAGTGATATTCCATGTCGACAATGACTCAAGTTTAGTAAAATATACAAGGTTACACAGCGTCGTAATTTTGGAAGAATTTATTTTTAAAGAGCGCATCCACCACATTTAGTATTTTTTTCAAATTTTATAAATGACATTGCTGAGGTCTTCCACTTGTATAAAAGTAATATTCCACGCCGACAATGACTCAAATTTAGTAAAATATACAAGGTCACACAGCGTCTTAATTTTGGAGGAATTGATTTTTAAAAAGCGCATCCACCATTTTTAGTATTTTTTTCAAATTTTATAGATGACATTGCTGAGGTCTTCCACTTGTATAAAAGTGATATTCCATGTCGACAATGACTCAAGTTTAGTAAAATATACAAGGTCACACGGCGTCTTAATTTTGGAGGAATTGATTTTTAATAAGCGCATCCACCATTTTTAGTATTTTTTTCAAATTTTATAAATGACATTGCTGAGGTCTTCCACTTGTATAAAAGTGATATTCCATGTCGACAACGACTCAAATATAGTAAAATATGCAAGGTCACACAGCGTCTTAATTTTGGAGGAATTGATTTTTAAAGAGCGCATCCACCATTTTTAGTATTTTTTTCAAATTTTATAAATGACATTGCTGAGGTCTTCCACTTGTATAAAAGTGATATTCCATGTCGACAATGACTCAAGTTTAGTAAAATATACAAGGTTACACAGCGTCGTAATTTTGGAGGAATTTATTTTTAAAGAGCGCATCCACCACATTTAGTATTTTTTTCAAATTTTATAAATGACATTGCTGAGGTCTTCCACTTGTATAAAAGTAATATTCCACGCCGACAATGACTCAAATTTAGTAAAATATACAAGATCACACAACGTCTTAAATTTGGAGGAATTGATTTTTAAAAAGCGCATCCACCATTTTTAGTATTTTTTTCAAATTTTATAGATGACATTGCTGAGGTCTTCCACTTGTATAAAAGTGATATTCCATGTCGACAATGACTCAAGTTTAGTAAAATATACAAGGTCACACGGCGTCTTAATTTTGGAGGAATTGATTTTTAATAAGCGCATCCACCATTTTTAGTATTTTTTTCAAATTTTATAAATGACATTGCTGAGGTCTTCCACTTGTATAAAAGTGATATTCCATGTCGACAACGACTCAAATATAGTAAAATATGCAAGGTCACACAGCGTCTTAATTTTGGAGGAATTGATTTTTAAAGAGCGCATCCACCACATTTAGTATTTTTTTCAAATTTTATAAATGACTGCTGAGGTCTTCTACTTGTATAAAAGTAATATTCCACGCCGACAATGACTCAAATTTAGTAAAATATACAAGGTCACACAGCGTCTTAATTTTGGAGGAATTTATTTTTAAAAAGCGCATCCACCATTTTTAGTATTTTTTTCAAATTTTATAGATGACATTGCTGAGGTCTTCCACTTGTATAAAAGTGATATTCCATGTCGACAACGACTCAAATTTAGTAAAATATACAAGGTCACACAGCGTCGTAATTTTGGAGGAATTTATTTTTAAAGAGCGCATCCACCACATTTAGTATTTTTTTCAAATTTTATAAATGACATTGCTGAGGTCTTCCACTTGTATAAAAGTAATATTCCACGCCGACAATGACTCAAATTTAGTAAAATATACAAGGTCACACAGCGTCGTAATTTTGGAGGAATTTATTTTTAAAGAGCGCATCCACCACATTTAGTATTTTTTTCAAATTTTATAAATGACTGCTGAGGTCTTCTACTTGTATAAAAGTAATATTCCACGCCGACAATGACTCAAATTTAGTAAAATATACAAGGTCACACAGCGTCTTAATTTTGGAGGAATTTATTTTTAAAAAGCGCATCCACCATTTTTAGTATTTTTTTCAAATTTTATAGATGACATTGCTGAGGTCTTCCACTTGTATAAAAGTGATATTCCATGTCGACAACGACTCAAATTTAGTAAAATATACAAGGTCACACAGCGTCGTAATTTTGGAGGAATTTATTTTTAAAGAGCGCATCCACCACATTTAGTATTTTTTTCAAATTTTATAAATGACATTGCTGAGGTCTTCCACTTGTATAAAAGTAATATTCCACGCCGACAATGACTCAAATTTAGTAAAATATACAAGGTCACACAGCGTCTTAATTTTGGAGGAATTGATTTTTAAAGAGCGCATCCACCATTTTTGGTAGTTTTTTCAAATTTTATAAATGACATTGCTGAGGTCTTCCACTTGTATAAAAGTGATATTCCATGTCGACAATGACTCAAATTTAGTAAAATGTACAAGGTCACACAGCGTCTTAATTTTGGAGGAATTAATTTTGAAAGAAAAGTGATATATTCCATGTCGACAATGACTCAAATTTAGTACACTCACATGACTCCCCATGCCATTTAAATTTTTTAAGGGAGTGGCTCCCCTGGCTAATTGTAAGACTTAAGTTTGGTATAATTTGGTCCCCCTTGATAACAAAATTGACCTGTTCGAGTGTTTTCTTCTAAGTGCTTCGAAATTGAAATTGTTGGGGGGTACAAATTTTAGTTGGGACAAATTATGCGTTAATTTTGCGGCGAAGTGTATTTCCATAAAAATGAGTCAAGGTTTGATATCTCTTTCGACAAACGTGGAAATCCACTGTAATGGGATACCACGGATGATCTATTATTTTAATTTATTTATAAGCCGTTTATGATCGATACAATCGAAGGCTTTTCTTACATCACAAAATAGGCCTATTGTGTACTGTCCTTTGTTAAAATTGTCTAAAATATATTCGTAAACAAATTAATTGCAACCGGTTGTAAAAGATAAATTAACTAAGAACGAGGAGTCGAGCTTAACTCATCTTACGAGGAAAGATGCCCCTGTGGTGGAATTGGCAGCTCACTGATCTCGCTGAGCATACAAGCTCTGGAATAGGGAATTGAATAGGGAATTGGAAAATATTCTGATATCTGGGAGCTCTACCAAAAGGTACAAAGCGAGTTGAAAACTGCGATTCCTCGTAGAAAAAGAGAGAGCTGTAGGAGAGGATAATTGATTTTTCTCAAGCAGAAGGTTCTTTAATGACAACGCTACCAAACTGGACTCTCTCAGGACCGCCGCGGGAGGTTGCACAACCTCAGAGGAGGACACTCTGAAGCTCTTGTAGACTTATTTCCCCAACTCTCTTGAGGCAAGAGGATCTGAGATGAGTACAACACCGTCTTTTAAAGTCTCTCAGGAGTCGCGGAGGTCTGGATCACTAGATTTTTTCGGCTCTCTTGCAAAAGGGAATAAATTGGACCACTGATTCATCTCTTCAGATCCTGCCTCTTTCTGGGCTACATACCTCGGGACTGAACGGAAGTGAAGATTGTGTCCATACCCTACTAACATGGGCGGAACACCTATGCTGAAACGGAGAGTTTTGAGACTAATCAGTTTAACACAGTTCCCATTAAAAACAATGGAGATTGGTTGGGGAAGGAGCTGCTCAGTAAATCACGGTTCAACGGTTGAAATTGGGCTGTGAGGTGTGAGGGACTGGGCACTTTCTTGGACATAAAAGGGGCGTTTGACAATGCGACCTTCAAATTCATCATATCTGCTCTAGAGAAGCATAGCGTGGATCCAACACTCACGAAGTGTGCCCCCACTTCTATGGGCCCTGGTAGTGGATGACTTAATTTACCACTTGCACAACACCGGTGTACTCACGAAGTGTGCCTCCCCACTTCTATGGGGCTTAGTAGTGGATGACTTAATTTACCAGTTGCACAACCCCGGTGTTTTGTTCAAGGCTATATGCTGATCTTGTTCAGGCCAAGTTTCTCAAGTTGCTCAGGCATGAGCTGTAGGTAAATCGTGGGGATTAACTCCTAGAACAATCCATTCGCTATACTCTTGCGTAGTGGGGCCCTGATTCTGTATGATTCCATCATTTGGTGAGAATCTACATCTGAACTCTAGGCTAAAACGCTTTTGGCTCGAGTTTTCCGGCAGGGCTGCCTAATAATTATAGGAGTCATGGCGATCACCTCCACGGCGGCTATGGAAATTCTAACGGGGATATATGTTCCACGGGGCAATGAAAAAACACACCAACGGCCGCGGGACCACCGCCTATAAGCTAATGCCATATCTTTCAGCATGATCCCTGTGAACTTAAGGGACTGGATCACATGTTACGCATATGGCTCGGTCTTCAGTAAAAATCGGGCTCTGGGAGGTTCATTTAGGGGACAAATTTGTCTGTCTCATAAGACTAGAAGAATGCACTCTATTGTCTTTCAGACGAAATTTTGTCATTGCTTTACTGGATGCATGCAAAGGGCTTTTTCAAAAAGGCGTATTTGCATCTACACTAACAGTCAGGCTTCTCTGAGGGCTCTGCTTATGGGTTCATCAAAGCTTGTTCGGGAGTGCGATAACGCATTGCAGGGACCAGCTGGGAGCAACAAGAAAGATTTGTTGGATGCCTGCTCACTCAGACCATAAGGGTAATGAAACGGATGACCTCTTGACAAGAATGGGTTCTGAAGAGGACTTTATTGGAGCAGAGCCAGCCGTTCCGATTCCCAAAAGCCTCCAGAAGGAAACACTCAAGAAATGGATAATGGAGCTCCATAAAGACGAATGGAAATCTTTAAACCTACAACAGTCCAAGGCTCTCATTGAAGAAGTCAAGCGCAGTGAACAACTGCTGAGGCTCCTCGGAAGGGACCTGAGAATAGTGGCGGGATTGTTCATGGGGCACCCAGTAAATAAACACATGTGCACCATCGGGTTACGTGCCAATAACACATGAATGTGCTTAGAAGACGTATAAAGAGCACATTATCTGCTCTCTTGCCGCCTTAACCCTTTCAGACACGAATTATTTTCCGTCGGTGGAAAAATCTGAAACTTTTTTTCTAGCTTTATATAATTTTTTTAAGATTTTTCCTTACAATTTGAAAGAGGGTAGTTCACCCCTAACGCGTTAAGGGTTGTCCTCTGGAGAGGACAACGTGCGTTAGTGGAGTAAAACCGTGTCCTCTCCAAAAGACATTGTGTGTTGAAGGCATAATAATAATTACAATGTAAATTCCAAAATATTTTTATTAACTAATTTATTTGGTATGATATGAGTAAAAACAATTCTTTTCTTTACTCACACATAAGTGAACGTTGCACTTGCTACAAAACCAATGCGGTTTTCCCGTGCAATTTGGCATTTTGCATCTTGAACCAGATTTTTTATTATCAAATTGAGGTAGATGGTTCAAACCATCTAACCTTACTTCGGCTACCGGTCGAACTTCAACATCTCTTCTCTTAGGTGGAGGTGAATTTAACGGCAGTTCGGAAGAAGATGGATTCAAAGAAGGACGTCCGCGCTTCTTTACGTTTAAAGACTTTGAAGCACCTATAAGCACTTCAGCCACGTATGCTCGAAAATAAAGAAGATCCAAAATTTTGTTTTTTTGAACTCCAAGTTGTTCTGCTTTTTTGCGGTATTCTAGCCATGCATTTGCTAAGGCTAAATCAATCGCATGGCCAAATAATTTTAAAGTCCATTTCTTGGTTCGAATTTTTATACGATATAGTGTGATCAAAAAATCTAATTTGTCGACACCTCCCATATTAGTGTTATATTTTTCTATAACTTCAGGCCGCGGTACTTCAATATACTCTTTCAAAGTTTTGTCCCATCTTCTACAATTTTTTATTTCATCCTTTACCAAGATAATTTGATGCCATAACCACTGGTTTATTGTCGTACCATTTGGTCAAAATTACTTCTCCATCTTCACTGATAAGTTCTTCGTGTGTTCCCCTGCCTTGTTGTCTCATTTCTGCATCTTTGGAAAATGGTGGTTTTTTGAATCTGTCGATTCGTGCGGTTCCCACTGCGTAAATATTGCGATTACGTAAATATTGCAGCAAGTTATAATTTGAAAAATAATTGTCGTAATGAAGTCCATGGTTAGGTTCAGATATTCTGGTGGACAACTTTGCTACAACAGCCCCGCCAAAACCAAATATAGAAGATTGAGTTTGGTCAATTTCTGTTTTGGATCCTTGGTAAAGTATAAAGTCGTACAATAGGCCACTACTGCCACATAAAGCAAAAAGTTTTATTCCCCATTTACAAGGTTTGTTCTTTATATATTGCTTAATGTTGATCCGTCCTTTGAACGGAATCATTTGTTCATCAACGCAAAGCTGTGTCTCTAAAGGCAAAGTAAGACATTTTGCTTGAATACAACTATATAGCGGTCGAATTTTCCAAAGCCTATCTTTGTCTTTGTCTGGGTTTTCAGCTTCTATGTCTACAAAATGAAGATTTTTTCTAATGGCGTTAAATCTATTTACTGTCATGGCGTTTGAAATTGTTGGAACTTGCAATTTTGGCTCCCAGTAACAACGAATTCTTGGGTAGTGAAGATTTCCCATTAGAATGTGCATTCCAACGAAAGTTCTCAACTCTTCTTCATTTGTAGCAGGAAATTTTGCGTCTTTTTGTGTAGCATAAATGTTGGTAAAAGTTGCCATGGTTTCGAAAAGCTCGTTCGTAAAATACTCCGTAAAAAAAGAATAAGGACTTTCTAATGATCCCGAAGGTTCTGGTTCAATACACTGATGCCATCTGATTGTTGGTGTAATGTAGTCAAGTCCTTTTCTCCAACGAATTTCTTTTTTTTCAGTTAGTTCATTATTTTGCATAAATTCCTTTATCTGCCTGTTTTCGTCTTGTTTCTTTTTGCCTCTTCGCGATTTCTGATCTTTTTTTGCTTCATTTTGTGTGTTGTCTACTACAGTTTCTGTTTCTTCATTGCTTTGCTCAGCAACTTCAATATCGTCAATCTCTTCATTTGCTTGAATGGCTTCATCTATAACTCGAACGTTACAGAACTCCTCTAAAAAAAGTTTCATTATTCTGAAAACAATTGAAATAAATTTTATTACCATCAGCATCTGTTTCGCTGTCTTGGTCATCGCTGAACGTTTCAATGTCTGATAGACCAGTTCCAAGAGCTCATTGTCAGTTAGTGGTCTCTTATGGTTCATTATAGCTAAAAAATAAAACAAAAAATGATTATCTAGAACAGAAAAAGACAATTATATTCTTGATGTTAGGTTAGAACCTAACCGGCATTCTCATGCACGTTGTCCTCTGAGAGAGACATCGACTAAAAAAATTCTCAGGTGGAAACCAATTCAAAATGATTATAAATATTTGTACCGGTCGAAAGACCATTCTTTTTTCTATAAAAACCATATACTTACATTCGTTTACCGTTCTTCTGAAATTCAGAAATCGCACGTGACACTGACAGTTTCACCAAACTGAAACACACTAGAATTAAATTTTAAATAACATTTTTACTTGACATAACAGATGGCGCTACTAGGTCTAGAAATGTAGATTTAAATGTCTTCTATAACGTACGCTATGCATTGGAGCCAAATAATCGAAGTAAATTAGATTTAGAGTGCTAAGAAAGTATGTCCTCTGCAGAGGACAGTATGACTGAAAGGGTTAAATGGGCTAAAAGTGGAACACTTTGGCGCTGACATTATGAAGGCTCATGATATTCGGAGGGTAGCTATCAGCAGTTTGTTGAGCTTGGTCGAAGACTCAGCTATGCTATAGAACCTCGATCATTGGATATTCCACACAATGAGTTCTTTTCGAGGGCCTCCCCTGACTCAACAATAAAAAAATGATAAAATCGTTACTTAAGAAAAAAGTGCAGTTATTAATAACACTGTGATTGAATCGACTCCTACAAGGCCATTATTTTAGAGATAACTATAATTACTTCATTAAATCTTCAAAATAAGCAATGAGAATTTTAAAGCGGAGAGCATTACAGAACTTACACTTACATAGCCGTTTGAAATAAGATCGTTAAAATCCGACGATATTTTATTTTTGAGGTATTTTTGATATTATAAGCAAAATAATTGCGAAATTACGAGAAATTGCCATTTTATTCTCATCTATTTCCAATGATTTAAATTCAATAAATGGTGATAATATGATAAAAGTCCCATGTCTCTGGGAAATATAGGCAACACATAATTCGATGACTTTAAAAATCCCGCCAAAACAAGAGTTCTTTCCATATTGCGTCAATGCACGAGACTAAAATGTAATCCAAACGCCAAAAAATGTTATTTGTTATTTAACTTATACGACTTAATCCTGTCATTGATACAATTATAATTTTTATAATAATTTGTTTTATTTCACAAAATAAAAAATGGGTCGGACTCGCACCAACTTACACGTCACGCCTTGCCTGCCATCGTGGCTTGCCAACTGTCAACTTCGTTGTTGACGTATCAAAAATTCGTGAGTACGTCTTCGAAAGCATACAGTTATTCCGAATCGAAACTTGGTGCAATAAAGGTAAGTCTCCAATTCAGAATAATTTCAACGTGTAGTTATTAAATATCATACATCTGTTAACTGGATACGTGTAAACATTAACACTTTAATTCACTTTTTCCAGCAAAATGGATCAAATCACGAAATTCATTGAACCAGGCCGCCAATTCACCAAGGATTCCATTAGATTAGTCAAAAGATGCACAAAACCCGACAGAAGGGGTGAGTTCACAATTGAAACAAAATTGTTTTTATTTTTGATCAACACTGACGATTAGACAAAATGCTTTAAGTTGCTAAAACGTGTTCTAAATCACAAAATGTTTTCATCATAAATGAAAGTAGCATTTCTGGACAACAACCAATTGGACCAACTTCAAACATCCTATAATAATATAGGGTACAAATAAGTGTTGATGTCATTGTTGTGAAACAAAAATATTTTTTCTACATAACCAATGTATGTATTTTGTTACAGAATTTCAAAAGATCGCCATTGCCACAGCCATTGGGTTCTGCATCATGGGTTTCATCGGTTTCTTCGTTAAACTTATTCATATACCCATTAATAACATCATTGTTGGGTCATAAATACTATTTATTATACATCTCAGTATATTTAAGACATCAAAGCAAATTTTTTATAGAGACTTTAACTTATCATTTCTAATACAATTTTGTATCTTCATCTCCATCTGTTTGTAATACATTCAAGAATAAATGGATTGTTACAGTTGTTATTTGTATTGCTGAAAAAGATAATAGATTAAGCACCTGGAAAAGTGAATTATGAGCAGCAAGTGGGAAGTAGTTGTAACTTTTTTAAACATGATATATTTTACTGTTTTAAAATAAACATGTATCTGCAAATGAAATGACAGAAATTATTTTTAGAAGAATGAAGAGGCATTGTCGGTAAACGCTCAAAAACTTCACATTCACAGAAAAAAGGCCAACTTTTTTAGGAATTTGCCATTGCGCTTTCTTCCTTTGTACCCTTCAGTTATTAAATAACAGCATGGTAAAAAAATATTTGATAACAGAGCAACATACATTTAAGACCTTGAAACTTCTATATTTTTTAGCATCGCTTCTACAATTTTGAAACAATTCAGTGGGGAAAATTATACGGTCCAGGTTCGAGTCTCCGTTGATAGAGACCATAATAAGTCACCCTTAATTAAAAAAAGAAAAACGCTTCAACTGCTGTGTACAAAAATAAGAGCAACGCCAAGAGCATAGGCAACCAACCAACCTCCAATAATACAGTAGGTCTTGTCGAGGATCTTGTTTTTTTAAGATATTATAATTTTTTTATTACTATCTTTAGAAGACATTATACCGGGCGTCTCTACATTTACATAAAATACTCTTGATTTGGAAAATAACGAATTCATGCTTTTTTTTGTAGAAACGAATCGATCAATGTATGTCTGGATAGAGAATTGAATAAGCTTTAAAATGATGTATCACACGACCCCCCATGTCATTTAAATTTTTTACGTGGGTGGTTCCCCTGGCTAAACGGGTCAGATCCAACCAAGCCTTGAAAGTTTGGTACAATTGGGTCCCCCTTGATAACAAAATTGACCTGTTCGAGCGTTTTGAAATTATTGTTATTGTTGGGGAGTAGAAATTTCAGTTGGGACACGCTGTATATCGTGTTTTATATTTGAGAAATTGATGTTCTGCACCTTACCCAATAATGGATTTTTCTCTCCTACTAGTGGATAATAAAACATTTGACAAATTTTTTATATAAACAACTTTTGATTTTACTGGAAACAGCAATATTCCGGGCGATACACCCACTATTTTCTTCGTTACTTGATATTTTTCTTTTTAGTTTTTAGGTGGAAAAAAAAAAAATATATATATGACAGGTATCGATTTAATGACATTTTTATTCATTTGTTTTCACATGCTACTGGTTTTCACCATTCATTATCGCCCGCGATGCTTCGCATCCTGGACAATTAAATAACTTGGCTAAGAAAAATGTCTTCTCAACCTACAACAATTTCTATTACAAAATTATCTGTGCTATAGTAAAATATGACTTAATTAATTCCTGGAAATATTGCAGTATTACATACTATGCTATGTAATACTGCAATATGTAATACATGTAATACATCATACCATTACGAAGGCGCTCAATCTGCCCTGTGCACGTGCATCTCCATTGGGATTTTAAAAATTGAAATTATTGAAATAAAATTGAGTTTATTTCATTATTTTCTGATACAAAACTTGAAGTGGCTTGTAACTTAAACAAGGGGGCCCCTTGGGACAGGGGTAGGACGATGGTAGTGTAGCGTTTACGGGTTCACAAAACTATTTATTTGAACAAACTATGTACAATTTATTTCAACACTAGACTATTTACAGTTATAACAGCACAATTATTTATTTTAACAGTCACACGGATTAAGTAGCTTATTCGCACTTCTTCAT
Organism: Diaperis boleti; assembly: GCA_963583935.1. Lineage (NCBI taxonomy): Eukaryota > Metazoa > Arthropoda > Insecta > Coleoptera > Tenebrionidae > Diaperis > Diaperis boleti. The sequence goes on along the minus strand of OY757246.1, from coordinate 19,370,396 downwards.
CGACGCGGTTCGACTATACTGATCATCCGCAGTCGTTCTCCCGTCCTATTTAAAGCGGGAAGCCGCTTCTGGTCTCTTCGAGAATAGAATATTCGCGATCCTACGGATTTACAATTAAATCATCACTCCCGATTCTTCGAGAACGTCACAGTAGAAATGTTACTACAACTACCCCATCGAAACAACAAATTTTCTATCAAAATTCCTACTCAGAGAGGCTTTTTAGTTCAAAGGAAATAAAAAATGCAGATCAAGAAGAAATGAGAGAAAACATTTATTCAAATCTTCATTATACAGGATATAGTCTGTAGTGAAGTTGCCGCCTCTGAAAATTTATTTTTCCGTGGATCATTGAAATTGGTGCCTCGCGCTACGCGCTGACCTCTTAAAGAAACGTACTCCAAGGCATATTTCCTTGGTATGTTAAACCCGAAATGTGTTAATGGGTGTGCGCACGCATAATTTCGACTTTAATTTCGAAATTTAAAGTCAAAATTTCAAGTTTAAAGTCGAGTTCTAGTTTCACATTCTAAGTCGGATAATTGTTAAACTAAAGCTTCTAAAACTAGTACGCTTCGTGAAGACCTTTTAACAACTATACTTAATGAGATTATCAATTTGCGGTATTTTTAATTATCAGAATCTAGTAATTATGATTATTTAAACAACAAAAAAAAACAAAAAATTAAAAAAAACGTTGCTAAAAATAGTTGTTATTACTGTTAGATATTGAAAAGTTATTACATAACATTTTACAACCATTTTTAGGTGAATTTGTTTAAACAAATGAACTAATTTTTTTTTGCTATATTAAAAAATAATGAATATGGCTTTGTAAAAAAATCATGACTTTTCTTATTTTTTCGAGTTATTAGCAAAAAAATAGACCCCTATTTTGGGATTCTTTACTTTTTTTAAGAACTTTTGCAATTGTTTATTAGCTATCACATGTATCTTAACTTAAGAATTAACACGGTTTTTAATTTGTGAACCAGACTAGGCAATGGTGACGGCAATGTCGGTTAGGGGCTATGCTATGACCACTGCTATAACCTATCTTTTCATTCCTGAAAATTCTAGCTTTGTGAATTGAAAGGCCCACCTAAGCGACTTAGCCGTCCGCGAGCACTCTACTAGTAGACTTCTTAACTCTCTTGAGTCAAGTGGATCTGAGATAAGTGCAACACCGTCTTTTAAAGCCTCTCAGGAATCGGGGAGGGTTGTCTCCAGATAGGATAAAATGGAGAGTGAATCCCTTCGCGCCTTATAAGTCAGAAGGTCTGGATCAGATTTTTCCAGCTCTCTTGCAAAAGGGAATAGATATTTTAATTAGACCACTGATTTATCTCTTCAGATCCTGCCTCTTTCTAGGCTACATACCTCGGATCTGAAGGGAAGTGAAGGTTGTGTTCATACCCTAACCTGGGAGGAACACCTATGCTGAGTTTATTGCATTATTTTCTGATACAAAACTTCAAGTGGCTTGTAACTTAAACAAGGGGACCCCTTGGGACAGGGGTAGGACGATAGTAGAAATGTTACTACAAGCACAGCATAAATACTAACCAGCACGATATCTCTCAATCGCGCATCGATATGCGCAATGTTCTGTTTTGGAATAAAACCTGTCAATTTCTGGCATAACTCGGCCAGAGCCGGACTCGGCGGAATGCTCAGCAGAACTGGTTTAGCGATTGATGCTCGCTTGGAATAGTTTGCAGCGACCAATAACGAAGACTAAATTTTGTTTCTTTTTATAAAAAAATGAAATGTATAATAAAAAATCTGTTGACAGGAGTTTATTGCACACGATTTTTTGAATACTTAGTTTTTCGGGGAATGTTTAGATAATATGATGGACCGTTTGAACGATATATGTTTGATAAAGTGTTATTAACATTTACAACACTCCATTTAAGCGTACATTTTTATTTAAACTGAAGAATTAAGAGAATTGATGTTTGTAATAAATTTCAATAATTTTTGTTCAACATTATTTTTTCAAAACATAAAACACTAAATGTTGGGTTTCATTTTCCACCAAAAAAAAATATATATATAACTACCAACCATCATTATTACAGAAATGATTAAACATGTTAAAGAGTACTAATTCTATTCTGCAAACTCGACTACCTACTTCCCTTTATCGTCCCTTGTCGATATTATTCGTAGAAATGCCGTTTTTGACAATGTTGCGCTCATTTCTAGAAACTCCGTTACTTCGAGACTATATCGCTTTCTTTGACTTTCTAAAAATACGGCCCTTTGCATACTTTGATAGGAGATGAGTCCAGTTCGTGTCTCGCGTTAGAGAAGTGCGTTTTTTTATAATTAAAATCATGGGTAGTAAACCGAAAGGTGGAATGATTTGTTTTTACAAATATTTTCAAATACTACCCTGTCTTCTATTCCAAACTGGAGTCCTCAAGGTTAAATTTTCATTTTCAAGAGATCAAAGGAGCCGCCCGAGAGATATCGTGCTGGTTAGTATTTATGCTGTGCTACAAGTACCCCATCGAAACGACAAATTTTCTATCAAAATTCCTACTCAGAGAGGCTTTTTAGTTAAAAGGAAATAAAAAATGCAGATCAAGAAGAAATGAGAGAATACATTTATTCAAATCTTCATTATACAGGATATAGTCTGTAGTGAAGTTGCCGCCTCTGAAAATTTATTTTTTCGTGGATCATTGAAATTGGTGCCTCGCGCTACGCGCTGGACCTCTTAAAGAAACATATTCCAAGGCATATTTCCCTGGTATGTTAAACCCGAAATGTGTTAATGGGTGTGCGCGCGCATAATTTCGACTTTAATTTCGAAATGTAAAGTCAAAATTTCGAGTTTAAAGTCGAGTTCTTGTTTTACATTCTGTCGGATAATTGTTAAACTAAAGCTTCTAAAACTAGTACGCTTCGTGAAGACCTTTTAACAACTATTATACTTAATGAGATTATCAACTTGCGGTATTTTTAATTATTAGTTATTACATAACATTTTACAACCATTTTTAAGGCAATTTGTTTAAACAAATGGACAATTTTTTTTTGCCATATTAAAAAATAATTAATATGGCTTTGTAAAAAAAATCCTGACTTTTCTTATTTTTTCGAGCTATTTGCAAAAAAATAGACCCCTATTTTGGGATTCTTTACTTTTTTTTAATAACTTTTGCAATTGTTTATTAGCTATCACATGTATCTTAACTTAAGAATTAACACGGTTTTTAATTTGTGAACCAGACTAGGCAATGGTGACGGCAATGTCGGTTAGGGGCGATGCTGTGACCACTGCTATAACCTATCTTTTTTTTCCCCCATGTCCATACTAGTCAGCACGATGTTGCCGGTTGTATTTTAAGTAAAATGCAGTGTTGGTGTTTTTTTTTTTTGAAAATACCACTGAAAGCGTTTTGTAATTCTATTTCAATCATTTGGTTTAGAATTGTAATCAGTTAATACATGACGGAAGTTCAGATGTTACTTGATGGAATTAGAAACTGAGAACTGAAGAATTAGAAATTGGCAATCTTGATGACCAAAAACTTGGGATTTGGTAAAATCGGAATTGGAAGCTAGAAGCTAGAAAATTGATCAATTAGAACTACAGGAAACAGAGAATCCAGGAACTTGACCAATTGAGGCTTCATGCCATGGAGAGCCCATGAAACGATTTAAACAAATTTAAGGGTATACCAAATGACATTTTTTTAAATTTCTTTCCTTTTTATACACTTCCTCCCTTTACTGAGTTTCTTAATTATTTCCATTCACTGCCTGCTCTTCGTTTAGCGTTTCTCAACTTCTTCCTTCCGCTACCTGTGCTCGCTTTGGAGAGTCCCTTAAATATTTCTTTCCACTGTCTTTAGAGACTGTCTCAATTACATATTTCCATCTGCTGTCTGTTCTCCGTTTAGCGAGTCTCTCAATTATTTCCTTCCTCTGCCTCCTTCCGCTACTTGTTCTCCTTTTAGCCAGTCTCTTAATTACATATCTTAATTATTAACGTGCACTGCCTGTTCTCCCTTTAGCGATTCTTTTAAAATATTCACTTTGGCTACTCTAATGACGCCTTCTTGGAGTTTTAACAAAAAGAGTAAATTTCTTAAATTTGGTATATGTACAAATGATTTTCCATCAAGTTAACTATGAAGTTAACATGGTCGTTAAAAATACATACGTCGTTGACATATTGTCCAAAGCCAACTTGATGGAAAATCATTTATAATCACCCTGTATTGACTGTGTGTAAAGCACACTCTACACTCAAGTACAATGTCCCTAGAAAGGCTTTCAGTTGACATAATTAGATACTTACTTCTTGTAATAAAATAATATGTAAGTGAACACGTTATTAGAAAATCCAAATTGATTCTGATAAGAATATTTAACTCTTATAGGAACCCTTTCCGTGGCTGCGTAACTCCACGAATTATTCCCGACCCTTTTTAAATTCTTCAAAGAGTGGAGGGGTATTAGGACAAAATAAAGTAAGTCAAGGTTGAATAATATCATGATTTTATTATGTTTTCAATTCACAGATTAAGGCACAATTTCAAAATATATTAAAAATCTTACCCGTTTTATAAAAAGTACAGGTAACGCATAGGTAGTTCAATTAGTTTTGCACCAGTATTTCAGAGTTAATATCAACTGAATGATAAAAAATTGCACCAATTTAAAAATCGGGAGACCGCTGAAAGTGTGGAAGCTTATGATGGCACATGTTTGTTTTTAATTTTTCTTTGTATTCTAATATTAGAATTTCGTTCTTAAATTCCTAAATGATGTAACATCAATATCACAATTTCATAAAGTTGTCTTTTCATTTAAAACGAAAACACATGCCAATATATTGTTTGGGGGCGTAACAATAAGGCACTGTTTAAAATAATACAAAAATGGGGACTGTACGTTATCGGGAGATTTTGTACAATCCAAGCATGTTATGTGAATGAAGCAAAGTTCTTAAAGCAAATTTATGCAAATAAATTGCCTAAGTAACTAAAATACGTGTCCAAGAATATTTCAGGGGGTTGCAAAAGCATCGTATTTTTCGATAAAATTGGAGTGTGGCGAAATACTTTACTTTTGCGCTGCTAAATCTAAAAGAGGTAAATGGAAGTAAAAGGTACAAGACACAGTTTATGACTACATATCTACAAAGTAAAATAGAAAAATATGTAATAAAAACAATATTAAATATTTTCAACGCACAATAATATTAAAAGTAAAAATAGGTAAAAATTTGGCAGTAATATACAAAAATAACATAAATAATATGAAGTAAGAAATACTAATTCTATCCACTGGAATGCTAAAAAATTGTAAACCAACATTAAAATATTTTAACAATTAATATAAACTCTTAACATTGGTAGCTTTCTTCAGATCTGGTAACGAATGAGGTGACACTTAACAATAACAAGAGAATTCGCAGTTATGCTCGCACCCCGCGTTCACACATGCTACGATTTAATGCTAATTGGCTATAACACTGGAAGCTGTTTTATTTAATTATCCAACCTCATTTTCCGTTTTTAATCTGATATGGTACGAAATAACGGACGGATGTCTAATAATACCACAATCCTGAAAGAGGTGTGGAATTGCGTGTGGAGTAAGGTAACTAACATAACTGTGGACGAATTCGTTCTTAAGCATAATATAAAAAAGTATTCCACTACAAAGTACAGTAAAACTTCAAAAAGGGGCTAGGCCATGCAGCCGTTGTCCATGCCAGACGTGGTGTTGTAGTTCTGGTTGGAATAGTTGTGACACTGGCTGTTGTAATGGTAATTTCCGATGGGGTTGTCCAGATTAGTTAACTGGGGTTGGTAAGACTCGCTCACTTCCTCGATTACAATACTCGGGGGCTTAAAGGTAATGTTAGTTCGCGTGTAGGTACTGTTGGTCACTACCGCGCTAGTTGGACGGCTGTAAGCCTCCATGTTTTGGTTCCTGAAATTGGGATCCACGGAAGCCGGTCGGCTGTAGGAATGGGTGTCGATAACGGATCCGACAGAGGGTAGTCGATAAATGATATCGCGAGTTACAGGAGTGATGTTCTGCTGGCAATGAGGCCTGTGGAGCGTCAACATGTCGACGAGGCTGCGCTGTTGATTTTGGAGCTCGTGGAGTTGAGTTTTCAAGTCGATATTTTGAGTTTCTAACGTTTCAGATTCGCTGACGAGGTTTGCGGTTTTTTCGCGTTTCTTCAGGCGACATTTCGTCGCCGCGATCTTGTTGCGTTCGCGACGACGACGACGGCGTTCTTCGTCTTCGGGAGTCAACTGGAAAAAATTAAAATTCGTTTAGTGATATCGCTGAGTTGGGAGCAGAATTTGGATGCGGACGTTCGCAATAAATAACAGCTGATAGGATCTTCGTATGTTCACACTACATCACAGTTGTGATGATAAGTATCTTTTTATAACGGTTCATAGTTTGATTAATGTAGAACACTGGATATAATTTTATTGTTTCACCTCGGGAAACATATTAATTAGATAAAAAATATGTTTATAATGAGACGAAAGCTATTCATTCACAAGTAATTTTTTTAAGATATCGATAAAAAATATTATGACAACTTGACATGATAAATAATAAAAAAAAATCTGTCCAGCTTTTGCCATATAGACAACCAACAATGCTTTTTCTAACATAATGAGTGATCAAGATTAAAAGTTTGAGTTGGCAACTATGCAATTTACGTCAAAATTGGTACGCCTGTGATTGATTTTGTTGTCATCCGCTACATTTAATTCAAACAAACAAACATAACCTTGCATTTCCAAATGTCATTCCGCCAACTTAAAGGCACAAATAAATCTACACTTTTATCTGAATCTATTACCAATGAAACATTAATTCTTGAACAATCTGTACATACTATTAGTTTTTGCACTCTAAACCCCAAAATATCACACCGACGCTTTTGAATGTTTTATAATTGCTGTTCAGCATAAAGGAATTGAGGTATCTTGTAAATATTATGGGCCATGGCTTTAACAGTACATTCATATTATCCACACAATGATCAAATTTCAGGAAAAATAAGCAAGTACATTTATATTCAAACAAATACTTTCATACAAAGGCCGGTTGTATAAATAAATTTATTTTTTAACAGCCTATATTAATAAACAAGTATGAATAATAACTAAATAACAGAATAATTATTGTATGTTCAGAAGAATATATCAAATGTCATGTTTGCTTTCAAAAACTGGTCGAAGAACAAATATTTTGTCTGACTCGCGTAAACAAACTTTGAAGTGTTCAACAACATTGTGAGCTCACAGGCGTTGAAAATTTGAATTGTCATAAAATTAGGGGAAAAGAAAAAGCGTTTGTTGCAAGATTGAAGAGCCCTATTTGATTTACCGACAGTGGAATATAATTTTTGTGTTTTTTATTTGATGAATTCTTTTTTGGTTTATGACGTCCTCGTTGGACAATTTCTGAACACTCTGTCGATAAAATATTTTCACCAATTTAAAATAAATGTCTGAGTAGTCGCTTCTATTCTAGCAGATGACTATTTAACCTCGAAAAAATAATAGATTGGCACCACTGAATAATTGGCACACCCTTGATCTTTTTAGGTTAGGAGTTAGTGATTATTGATTCGATTGCTTTGAATTTTGATGTTGGTGATTTTGAAATCAGATGTTCCAAGGTAAAATTAATAAAATCTAACCAACTTTACAAAAAAAAACGACACAATAAATAGTCACTTGGTGGGAATCAAAATACTAACAGATATTATAACGTTAAAATTAATTGCAGTAAATTGTAAATTGAGCTTCTAATTTGTTTCAATCTAATCTTATCTGAAACCCTCTATTTAGCACAAAAAAAATGCACGTAATATCCATCCACTAATCATCCTTTATCACCATGGGAATTTGATTCATTGTTGAATCCATGCACCAACGAATCCAATCCAAATTTGATTAAAAAGTGAAACTAAAAAAATCGTCGTTGAGTTCTCATTCCAAAATTTTCTTTCCACGATGGTACAATTGTAAATTTTTTACCAGCAAAATAGTAGATTAATCATGGATCAAATAAAACCTCGTGATTTTGGCAGCTTCAGATTTTTTTATTACAAGAAATCTTGTAACAGTCCCGAAGACAAATCGCTTCGCTTGTATGTGGGTACTGCTACAAATATGATTTCAACATGCATCTTTTAATTATCGTTGTATAACTCTAAATATCAGTTTGAATCGCTGCCAGGGTATAAATAACAAAAACATTTTTATAGATATACGAAAATACTCCTCGTATGTCAATTAGCACCATGACGAGAATGAAAGAACGATTGTCACTTCTTAGCGAATCATGTTTTTTAGGTTTATGGTTTACCACTTTGAAATGTCAAGTCGTGTCAGAACCTCGTTTCTGCAGAGTTCAAACAAACTGATATTTTCGTTAATCATGCACGCATTTCTGGCATTTTGTGGGGATTACAGCTAATCAACTTACTTTAGTATAATCATCATTTTCGTACCACGTCCAATTTAGCATCTGAAATTTAAAAATTCGGAATTATGTACAGGATTAAAACGGTAACGACCGCGGGGGGCAACAATCTATGACCACAATCTAGGGTTTTCGTTAGAAAACTCCTGGCATTCCGTTTAATTGCGGCAAAGTGCAATAAAAATGAAACAAGTTTTTGTAATCAACAAGGTCAAATTAATAAAAATTCACGATAAATAGCATTTTAACGTGCGCCGGATAGATCAAAAACATGCTCGACAGTAATTTTCTCCATTCCGCATTCGCCGCTAATCTCAAAAAGCAGAAAAATGTGCCAGATTCCACTAAAACAATGCGATTTTTCGAACATTCAGGATACACATTGAATTTCAAATTAGTTTCTAAAATATTCGACCTTGGAGGGCTGCAGAAAAATACAGCCAAAATCGTGGTGTGAACAGGATGTGACGGACGATACGAAATCGTAATGGGAACAGTGGCGGCTCGACGGATGAAAGTTAAGGCTTGACCAAAAAAAAAAAATTGCCGCCTATTTTTACAATATCTTTCTCAAGACATGTAGTACTGTAGACGTACTTTTTAGAGATTTATTTAAATTCAAAATTAGAATTTTTCAACGCAACACTTTAGTTACAGCTGATTAAACCTTTTGCAGATAAAATTATTGCTTAGGATTAAAATCTAAATTAACAACCAAAAATACACATTACTATATTTTGTTTAAATTCTGCAGCAAGTGAGTGGGTTGAAACAGAGAAATGATAATTTTGAGTGCACTTCTTACTCACACATTGTACCGTTTTCTTTCGGGTAGAAATCATATTTCCCTATCCACGTGGAAGAACTCATTGAGTCCTGTCATACGGTATATATAAATATGCATGCAATAAGTACGTGCATCCCCATTTTTAGATCCATGACACATATTCCCGAACGATGAAATATGAGAAGCCATGATCAAATTTGAAGCATGCTCGTGTTAAGGCGCGTTTACACTGAACCGCGTATGTTAATCTTTACAGCTTTTACACGATATTGAAGATCAAGTAACTCCAACCTGGTGTGTTTCATGTCACTGAGTTCAGTATGTTTGAATGAAGTGTTTTTGACCCATGGGCCGCCACTGAGCGGAAATTGTCGACCGACTTGGCAACGTGTTTGTTTATTTTTCCTGGGAGTCCCACGCGTTGTCGATGTAAATTAATTAATATCTGTCAAAAACGAAAAATCCTGCAATCCTTGTACAATATGTATTATTTTTTAAATGAAACCCAGTCAGTGGTTATAGGAAATTTCACCGCTAAAAACCTTGTTTATTTTTAAGAAGAATTGGCAGTATGTAGTCGTATCGCGTTTCTGAAGTCAGGCACAGGTTGTATTGGACCGCTTCCAAAACGACGTTTCATGAAAGAAACCAGTTTTGCATAAATATAAACAACCCACGTCCCAAATCGTCAAATACAGAAATTTGCAATCATTTTTTAGTCCCATAACGGTACGAAAACCCATTTGCGTGGGCTTTCGATGGCTTTCTTGTGCATCTGCAATTGAGCCCAACATAAATTCGGACGTTATCTGCAATTTGTACTTGAAAAACGTGGATGTAATTGAGACTAGTTGGAAACCGAGTTTATGGGAAACTTTCTAACTAAATTGACTCGTATACATAGTCGATATCTCCGCTGGAAGACTTTAATTGAATGAAATACACTAATTTTAACGATAAGAGTACTTCAACCGGCGACTTGACAAATATGGGACACCATACGAATTATTTTATTTACTCGTAGATAAGGAAATTTAGCATTTATGTCGCAACATTTAAGGCGAACTGTGAAAATAGCTGGAAACACGTTATCTGCAAGCCGATTAAAATACAGTGTCTAATTAACCCAACTGCAAACAGCAAACTTTCAAGTGACTTTAAGCAAATTTTTCTTTCAGTAATGTCCAGCAATTAGCTTGTAGTTGTAATATCATATTTTTAAAGAAATGGTTAGTTACTATTCCCGGCCTGTTATGCAATGTTCATAGTTCTGTATTCCAATTTGTATTTTATTACGTCCATTAATGAATGACACAAAACATAAACACCACTCGAGTTCCTGTTTGTTTTCCGCTGGTATTAAAAATCGTCACGTATGTCAACAATATCTATTTATTTTATTTGATGTTCCGCCATTATTACTTTATTATTTTATACTTTACCCCAAATTGAACTACAGTTAAATAATATTTGATGAAAGAAAAATAAATAAACTCTATTGTTATTTTGCCGTGGTTGCCCAGTAAATTTATTATACTATTTCTAATGTGATTTTTTTTCTGCGTCTGTCAACACTAATGAATGAATGATGCATAGAAATAACTTTTTTAAGTTGTTTCACGAGAGAAGCGAGTGCAACGTTATAATTAAAAAATCAAAAATGTTTTGAATGGTAAATAATATACAGAGTGATCATAAAGTTCCGCACAAAATTCGTAATTTAGTTATGTAATGTTTTTGCGAAAAATTGACATCTTTTGACATAAAAATTTTGATGATGACGTCATCTGTTTTTGAACTATGACACCGTCATCAATTTTTTTAAATGGCAACCCCCAATTTTTTTTGTGTTTTAGATACACTTTTCAATTCTCTACTCAACAAGAGTGAAAAAGTGATACCTTGCATAACTTTTTTTTTAAGTTTTACTTCAAAAAATAAAATTTTTATTCCTTGAAAAAATACTATTTCACTACGAATCCATTATTAAATGGTTCTTAATTTTTCGTTGTTTGAGTTCCAAATTTATTGTAATTTTTCAAATTTTTTTCAAGAAATAAACATTTTATTTTTCATATTATAAAATGTTATTTTTCAAAAAAAAAAAAAAAAATTGTGCCCGGTCCTCTTGTTGAATAGAGAATTGATAAGTGTATCTGTCGTCGGCATATACTAAAACCAGGCTTTTTGTAAAACGCCTAGGCTTTTTGAAAATGACTTGGCAAATTGTAAAACAATAATAGCTTTGCAATTAGACTAGATATTTCAGGCGCTTTATAAAACGCCGTCATAACTTTATGCTTATTGTAAAAACACAATGATTTTACAATATGCCTAGCTTTTTTAAATAGCAATACATATTTTTTTTTACTCAGTTTGGTGGACATTCGTTTTCTTGGATTTTTTTTCTTAAAATTTTTTGTGTTACCTCTTGCAGAGTTAAATAGTGTTTTTCCAACAGGATGGCGCTACGCCACATAATGCCAGGATAAATGTTGCCTGGTTGAATGCTAAATTTGGCCAAAATGGATAGGGACATACGGGCTAGTTCGGTGACCTGCGCGTTCACCTGATCTTACTCCGCTCGATTTTTGGCCATGGGGCCATGCTCAAGACCGTGTCTATTTAACACCCCCCAAGAATGAGCATGTTTTAAGAGAGAGAATTATTCAAACTTGTCGAGAAATATCTCCTCCTGTACATTTTTGCCAGCCGTTGAATGTAACTTTTTTATTTTTTAAGATTTTTCGTTGAAACTTTGTGGGCGTGTTGATAAAATATAGATCTTTGCAGCTACATAACGATTTTTTGAAATTTGTACATTAAAAAAAATATATTGCGGAAAAATGTACTTCGAAAGTGGGAGGAATTTTGAACAATATTTATTATAATTATGATTTGTTAGGACGTTTTATTTTAGAAGTTAATAAAAAATTTCATGCTTTTGCATTCCACGGCACACTATATGTATTCCCAAAATATTTTACAAAATCAAGTTGAAACATACCATTGTATTCAGAAAAAAAATCTCCACCAAACTGAATAAAAAAAATATGATACTATTTAAAAAAAAAAGTTGACTATCGCTTGACAAAAATGACATATTGAAAAAAATTAAGAATCATACTCTTTTGTAGCATTTATACACCTGTTTTACACTGTTTTTGAATTTCTAAAATCGGATTATTAATAACTGAGCTATAGCGTGGTGCGTTTTTTCGTAAGACAACCTGTATATTAAATTTCGAACAACTAGAGCGGTATAAAATTGAATGAAATTCGATGGTATTTTTGTAAATCTCTAATAGTCAGATGTTCAAATCACACATCACAGCTGTAGATTGAGTTTTGTGTTTGATGTAGAAGTGTTGGTTAATGACACTCGTGCACCTACCCTTTTCGTTTAGAGGGTGTATTGAAGAAATAGAATTTTGTATAATTTAAGGGTGTCTATATTTAAAATTAGTGGCTGTTGTGAATGGGAGGCGGAAATATTATCGAATTACAAAATATCGAACACAATGGGGTCGTCCCCCTCAATTCAATTTGACGAATTCAACTATAGCATCCAATAGACTATGTAACATAAAGCCCTAAAACGCGCTCTGTTGTTTTATAAAGTTATTTTGTAAGATAACAGAGCGTATGAAAAATCGCAATTTCGGCCAGCAGTTTCAAACGCTGTACATTTACCGCCTCTTGTGACGTCATTTTGGGGGAGCATTCTCATTGGTTCGTGCGCTTCTCATTAGTCGGCACGTCTAGTAACTTGAATTATGTCTGGTGAATTGTGTCCCGTGTTGACGTCACAAAAAGGCGCGCGTTTCAAATAAGGCAAATGTTTCGGATTTTTTTCTACCTAGTAAAGACGTGATTTCGAATAAACAAAAAATAGAGGTATAATATTTTTTCGTCTAGTTTCTAGAAAAGCTGTTTAAAAATTGTGGGACGACCCCATTTGTCGAAAAAGAAAATATCGAAAGTACAAGATATCGAAAAACAAATCATCTAAACGACAAAATTTCGCAGGTAAAAAGGTTCGATAAGCGACCCAAAAAACTACAATATTTTCTATAAAAATGATCATATCAACATATTCTAGACATTCTTACGAAGAGATTGAGGTACGGATGAACACGATCCGTTTGTCCTAAATATTTTAAAACACAAAATCTGCACAAAAGTTTGACGTTTTGAGGTTGAGTCGAGGTTGTGAAGTTGCCGTCTGTGAAAATTTGTTTTTCAGTGCATCATTGAAATTGGTACCTCGCGCTTCGCGCTCGACTCCATAAAGAAACGTACTCCAAGAAGGTCATATTTCTCTGTACGTGAAACTCGAAATCTGGACAGGACAAATTGAGTGAAAATTTCGATATTTTATTTTACATATTTTGTATTTTCGATACTTTGTACTTTTTAGATATTTTGTTTTTCGACAAATTGTGTTCGATATTTTGTATTCGATAATATTTCCGCCTCCCGGTTGTGAATATGGTACATTTTTACTGACCACTCTCAGTTACATTCTGTCTGGTCCGTGTCCAATGGGCGGTACCGAGTTGGTGGTGGGACGCACCCTTACAATAATAAGATATGAATAAGTCGCAAACAACAGCTACTAAATCCCTTTATTTAAATCAACCGGATGATAGTCTTATTTGTATTTAAAATTGCCAAGTGCGAGTCGGGCTCGCACATGAAGGGTTCCGTACCACCGGACAATATTTAACACTATACCGCGGTCGCCCAACAGATGTAGTAATAAAAACTCATTGCCCGCGTTTTTCAAATAGCACATTGGGATTGGTTGACTCAAAAAGATCGCGTATTTGAGAAAGCCAAATGCACACACGAGAGGTTTTGTGGATTTGTGGTTTGTTACGACTTTACCACAGCTCAAAAGGTTGGCACTGGTGTACTGTATAAATAACGTCCATGGTGGTTATATAATGTCAAACTCGAACTTCAAGAACAACGCTCTCCATGCAGAGTAAATGGACGGATGATGTTTGTTGGTTCTCCAAGCAGCTGATCGCAGTTTATGCAACCCGTATGGTACCCGCGCACCTTTTCGCATTTCGTGGATGTAAATCAGACTTTGGCGTACATCGTTGTGCGCCGGGAAGCCACACCTCTTAGTTTTATTACTATATCTGTTCGGCGACCGCGGTATAGGTACATATTTTGACTAAATACTTTAGTAAAAAAAAACTTTATTTTATTTTAATTATTTGTTGTTATAGGGGCCATAGTGTCTAACTAGTACGGTTCAAAAGACTGACGGACGGACGGACAGCGGAGCCTTAGTAATAGGGTTCCGTTGGCACCCCTAAAAAGGGCTAACTTAGTAAGTTCTTATCTTCTAACATTGGCATACAATTTCTTTCTATTCTAACAATAACGGAGAAATTTAACCATCTTTGGACTTTTTACTAACGCTCAACGACACCGGCCGAAAATATTAAAATCATTTTAAAAATAGATGCCATTGCTATTTAAATGCATATTAATGCAGAATTCATATAGCACAAAAGAAACAACAACAACGAGTATTGCTTAAAGCTACATTACAGTAATAAATTATTATTGTTAAGTGCAAAAATGCACGTTACTTTCCAAGTCGTTAAATGAAATTAGTAATTAAAGCCACATACAATAAAAATCTTTAGAATATCCTGCTGCATTTTTTTGATTGCATGTAAAGTAATCATATTTATAATCATTAATAATTCATTTTTCTTAAGAACTAGCAGAGTTGAAAGTTAGTTCTTCGAATGTCGGATTATTGGATTAACATTTTCTGCGTGAGCTTCGACTGCAAATTCTTGGATTTTAGCTTTCAACAACCCATTGCGCAAATTTGGTAACATTGAAATTTTAAAGAATAAAAAATGTTTACAGTGGACGCCCATCAGTGTTATTCAAGTGGGTACTTGTTGATTTTCTGTTACAAACACCTGAAGAGATTTCTCGACGTGAGCCAAGGCTAATATTTTTAACAATTTGTAGGAGTGTCCCTGAGCTAAAATCTTTTGTATTTGTGAATTGTGAAAACTGGTAATCAGCCATCAGTCCTGATCAAAGAGTTGGCAACTCCGAAGTTGTAAAACTATTTATTGTTACAGAAAACGCCAATTGCTCAATTTAACATTTCTAAAGCACTTTGTCATATTTACAGTATTTTCTTTATAAAACTGTGTTGGTGGACGCTCTTTCCTTACCCCGTCTTGTTTCATCCGATCCTCCTCCGATTCGCTGCAGTCGTTCTTCTTGACCCGTTTGCTGCACTTGTCGAGATCCAAGAGGTCCTCTCCGTCGCTCTGAAGTTTTCGTTTCTGCTCGATCGAAAGTTTGAGTCCAGCTTTGATGAGTTGAGAGCATGTTTGTTGGACACTGGGCGGATTGTTGGTAGGCGACTCGATCTGACTGCTGCAAGAGCTGTTGGAATCGCTGGAGAGGTTCGTGGGAGGCTTTGACGATGTTTTCGCAACGTTGTGTCCAAACGAGTAACTATCCATCGGGTTTGTCATGGCTATCAGCGAATTAAGGATTTCTGGAGTGCGTGGTGTGGTAGTGGTATCTACCAGAATGTTGATGCCAGCGGCACTTGCGGCCGTTGAGGCCAAATGTACGTTTAAATTATGCATAATATCACGATTTTCTTTTACAAACTAGATCACAATTGGACGCGAGAGGTGCTCGCACACTTAAAATTAATAAATTAGAAAATGTCTCTCGGTAAACCACCTGTTAGCTTTGGGCAACTTCTCGCGTATGGTTCAGACAATCCACTACTGTCGGCGAAGGCAATCTGAAACAAATGGGACACTTATGAGTGTTGGAAAACATCTACATAATTGGAATTCAGCTGTACGGAGGTTACGATTACCCGTCTTCATCTTCTTTTAATAAATAATCGTTAAATGTCAGGTGCTATTGCCAAATAATAATTAAAGCTCGGCCCGTGAGAGGTTAGTGTCTGAAATTTGAGACGAAAGTTGTGCAACGTAATGGGCGACCTTCGGCTTAAGTAATTCATGAATATTCAGCTTTACAACAAAATCAATTACGGAAGATGATAACGGAACTTCACGTAGACGCGGAAACGTCAACTCGTCAAGCAATGTTTGCAGTTTTCGTTCTTCAGGGCTGACCCATTTCAACTTTAACATCGTGTAAAATGTTTATGTGCAATTAAAACCAGTCTGGCAAACGAATTAATTTAGTCCAAATTGTTAGGAATACCATTCGACTAAACTTAATTACCACATCCGCACGGATAGCCGCGAGAATACCACAATGGGCCTCAAAGTCAGCACGTCGCGCCAAAAAATCTAAACCAAAGACCTGCGCGCGCATCAATCGTTCATTCATTAATACTTTGTGTTTATGAGCCACAATTTACATAAATTTGCCACCGAATTTGCATAAAGCAATAATCGAGAATTAATTCCATTTTGTTACTTTGGTGGCACGAAGAGCGCTGCTTCCCTAGAGTGTTCCTACAATTGCGTAATGGTGGCATTTCTGGGTCGGTAATAAATGTTTCCCATTAGACTCCTCACTGAAATTCGATACACTTGAGAAAAAAGAGGAGTTTTGCAACAATGAATCGAATTTTTGGACCCGAAAACAAATTTATTTATAGTTTTATTATTAACATACCCGCATCTGCTGGTGGAAATTATAGCCGGACATAAACAAAACGTAAATGATTCAGAAACAGCAAATCGAAAAAGGGACCGTTCATTCAGTTATCTTGGCAGCAGTAGGAGTTTCTGTGTGGTAACGTCAAAACATTGGTAAATGAGGAATACACTATAAACATAATCGCGGACTCAGGCACCACAAACATTAAAGAAAGTGATAACAGTAAAATTGTGTCACCAGCACATCCGTTTCAATTGGGTATCCTACAGGGAAAAGAAGTTTTAACATCGAGGGGGGTCTAAAACTTAATCACTTGTCAGATTAGATATATCCGAGATGTTCGGCGTAAGTACTTTTTCATTTGCAGATCTAAATTAAATATATCCATGACTTCATTGCGTTATTTCAATAAATCTCGGAGTATCCGATAAGCGCGATAACAAGAACTATCAATGTTTTTCTGCTGACGTTTTCATTATCAAACACAGGATAAATTGCAGGGGGCAATCGAGTGTAATGTCAAGTTGTTACAAAGGGACTTTACTGAATTCAGTGGGGCTGAACTAATAAATAATTTTTTTTAATTGAGCTGGAAACATTTGGAACAGTCTCTCCAAGGATTAACAAAGCCATTAATTTTTTTACAGCGCCGCCATAACCGTCGATCATTATTTAACGCATCTCTCAAAGAAAAATAAACATAAACAAGGATTGAGCAAGTGAACGTGCTAATAACTAATGGCTGCTGGTAATTTATTCACACGCTGGATTATTTACGAACATTGTGTCGTTTATCGACGAAACAAGCCTTTTTGCTTAAAACCAACAATGCTATTAATTACCACTACGAAAACTTTCCATTTTTGACATGTCCTTGTAGACCGGGGGAAAAATAGTGACAAAGTATCACACAGCTTTCGTGTCAACTCTACCTGCAACCTAAATTAACCTCAGTAATTTACAACGCCGTAACGAATTTATAGAGCATCGTAAAAGCGAACAAAATCCTGAAATAAAACATCCATACAAGCTCATACTACCAATGAGTGGCAATAAATTGTGCTTAGCGGTAATTTTTAAGACAAGCCCGTGCGACCTTTTACCACTTGACCCATTTTACTTATGCGATTTTTAAAACGATGCCCACTTCTAGCGAATAAAAATTTCAGTGATCTGTTATCGTCTATTTTTGCACGCTCCACTTTTTCACAAATAGTTGCTGCAAGCTAGGGTGGGCCAGCTTAATCGTTATGATTTATATTACTTTCAAATATTCAAATTTCCAGATCCGTTTTGGCGAGTGCATCGCACTACAAATGGAACGATAGTTACGAAAAGATATTAGGTTAAGTGCAATCCATGAAGGTACCGCCCGAACGTGAGGTGCATGCAATTTAAAACGTGTCCCCCGGCGTTAATTAATAATTAAATAGTTTTCAACGCGGAAAAATCGGAGAACGTGCTAATTTTTATTGTTATTTAATGTGTCGTTAAATCATTTGGAATTCCCTGGTGATTGAATTATCAAACTTCTCGGTACACTTGAGGATTTAGTAGATAAGAAACCTTTTTTATTGGCTAAGATATTAAATTTTGATATCAATTGAAAGTGGTCTCGAAATGTTGCGGCTCTTGACCACTTCCTGAAGGCTGATAATGAGATATTACCGAGGAAACCAACGTCTCCAAGACGAAACATTTAGAATATGTATTAAGTTTGTATTAAATACTACTAGCAAAGTTCTACCGGCACCTACCTACAGGGTACTAAGAGGAAAATACGCATAGTCATTCCGATTATTATCAGCAACCATGAATGTATACTTTTTTTTATCCATAGAAGTTTGCTCTGGATTTTCTCAATAAATTTGCCAAGGGGAGAAGTTGGCGGAAGGCGTAAAACAGACAACTTTTTTGGAATAACAAACAACTAATGATCGCTCGTCACTCGAAATTCGAGTGGTACGTATTGGCTTGCAGTTGGATTGGTAAATGTTAAAGAGGCAAATATCTGTGTTGTTTCTCCATAAGAACAACCAACAGTTAAACTCGAAGCTTAATTAATATTTCATCCTGTAAATTATACAATAAAAATTTGTTAGTTCTCTACACCACTCTGAATTCACCATCCAAACCTTAGGGGAGGGGCCAAGTTATATTTAGCTGTACCAGCTTGTTACTCAAAACAATTCATGCTCATTTAAATCGGTGACTTTAATGGACCGCTTTTCCCCGAAAATGATTTGTAAATTATTAATGAACCTGTGAAATTTTTGAAAATGGAAAGTAATCTAGGCCTAGAGCTTATCAATGTCTTGCATAAATTTTTTTTTATAAAAATCGGTGTAGTACAGATCGTTTTCTTTGGTCCGAATCGATTCATGTTCAACGATTAAATATACAGATAAATTGGACAGGAGCACTAAACAGTGATCAGATCCTCAAAACAACACCTGCGGTTTTTATGGTGATTTGGTTTTCTGCATAGAAACTCTATCGTACCAAATGTTACATTATGTGACAAATGGAATCCAGAGGCGTAAGGAGCGACTTTTTTTAAATGTAATTATGTATGCATACGAAAATCGCACCAATTTTTCATTTTCAAAGAATGACACATGTTCAAAATCACTCTGTTGTATTGGAATAGTCTTGCCCTCCCCGCTTTGGCAAATTTAAAAAAAAATGGTGTAATTGAAGGCGCAATACTAGGTAGGAATGAATATTTCGGGTTTGGGACATTTTCAATGCTCATTTGAAAATTTAGTATTTTATTCGTATATTGAGTATATTTTGTGATCATCGCCTAAAAAACGTCGTGTGCACCTCGGCCAAAAGTACTTTTTTGGTCTTATCTGCATTGTGTCCTCGACTCACGCCTCGGCCACAAATAGCAGATGTGTCCAAAAAAGCAAACTTTTATGGCCTAGGTACACAAATTCCTATTTTAAATCTCCTGTAAATCGACGACCTGATAGGAAAGTTTCATTCGTACAAAAAAAAAAAATCTACGACTCTATGTTCAGGTGACGCACCGTGAAGATAGTTTGTAAACTGTCATTTTCAATTATTAGTTCAATTATTAATCATTTCGTAACTTTGGTTTCATTCATTGAGGAATCTGGATTCCAAATGAAAGGAAAACTCAAAGAAAATAAAATTTCGGTATGCCGGTACATCAAAGGGTTAATTGACGGCGGCGAAGTTCTAAGATAACCAGAAGATAACAGGGGCTCTCCGTCTCGCATAATTTTGTTTAGTATAGGTCTAAGATTTTACTCGGACTGTACACGGCAAATCTATATAGGTGGAGCTACTTTCTTGACGTAGAAATCAACAGAACAGGGTTTTATTTAAAACATAGTTGTATTTGCGCTTCCATCTTCAATAATGTAGCAAACAATAAGAAAAAACTATAGGCAAGGTGATCCGCATGTTTCTTGGTAGGTTTTAAATTCGTAAGTGTCAATAAAATGATGACAAAAGTTTTGAAAAAAAAAAAAAAAATGCGTAGGTTTTAAAGCAGTCCTTTTTCTACAACTATTCAAAATTTGAAAATTATTGATCAGTAATTAACAATACAGCGATTTTTATAAATGTACACTGCAAACATGGGGTGAGAGAAGCGCCTTAACCGCGAAATACTAAAATAAATTGGCACCAACACCTTTTTGCAATCAATATTAGCTGTACAGGATCAATGATTTGTGTGGAAGGTAGTTTCCAGTGTTTTTATAGCAGCTTCCTTGGAGCGCACCTGTTAAGGACGAATTTAAAATACTAGTGATCGCCAGTCACTCGAAATTCGAGTGTTATGTATTGGATTGGTAATCGAAAAATTGTATCCACGAGACCGCCGTTCGGACCATCAAAAAGGCCGAAGAGCACCCAAATCCACTGGTCAGACAAGCTGTCGACTACGACGAGAGTGGACCATCGAGAAGAAAGCGGCCCAGAATGGCGCTGCTAGAAGGGTGACAGCTTCACTGACCCTTCCATTCGCGACACCCTTCAGGTACTAACCTCTCTTACAGGAACCAGGATTAGGTAAAACCCCTTTTTTCTTTCATTTATGTGTTTTTTCTATTCGATGTCCCAAAAAAGGAATCCGGCGTTCTCGTTATGTCGGCACCCATTGCCTTCATTCGAGACGCCAGTCCGAAAACAGCAAAACTGTCAAACGAGTTCTGGGCGCTGACTGGGGAAGTCACCCTACCGGTGGCGTCAACAGTTGGCAAACGGGGCCTATCACTTCTGCTAGATAGAGGTTAAGGGGTCACATGACCTAAAACCTCAGACAAACAGCGCAATGCAATGCAAATGAAAAATTGTAAAAATAAAAGTTCCAAAATGAAATGAAATATTAAAAGAATGATGCACATTCAGCATTTAATAATTCGAACGTGCATTAACTTTTTGCCTCCAGTGTTTGACTCGTTAGCTATTTGTAGTTATTTGGGAACGGGGAGTGGTGATTAATTGTATTAGGACTTTGTTTTGAACAGCGCTCCACCAACTGACTCAAAACTGACTGTAGTGCGGAGTCAACAATGGCCCCTTTATTCAGACATGCGCACACATAATTATACAACATCCAGTTTGCCAGTTTTTTACTGAGAGGACCCACGCTCATTCAAATCGGTGACTGCTCTCGCCGAAAAGAAAATGCAAATAATATTCAGTGAACCTTGAATTTTTGAAAACTAATAGTAATCTAGGCCTAGATCTTATCAGTCTTTCATTAAAAAATAAAAATAAAAAATCGGTGCAGTACACAGTTTTATTTGTTACCAATCGATTAAATATATAGATAAGACTATTGTATTGTACCCTGGGGTCGTAGGGCTATTCAGCCTCTCAGAACGTCGACCATTGGTGATATTTTGTTCATCCCAACTCGTATATATGTTCCTAGGAATCCCACCTTCTTCGCAAAGTGAGCCAGACCGGTCTTTGCGGAACTGGTAAAAACGGGGCTTTATTACAGCTTCATCCTTCCCCTTTTCCACAATATTGTCCCAAAATCGCCTCCTGAATGGTTTCTAATTGCTCCATTGTCAGAAGTGAGTCTTAACAGTTTGAAGGTATTATTCCAACCCTTACTCCAGCTTGAGATCGTCATCGCCATATTGGCCTGGCTGTTCAGCCAGCTCTATAGGCTCTTGACGGTCTCCTGTGGTTGAGAGGCTTTCTGCAATCTCTTTATTTGGCCCTGTTAAGGGCGAGTCCAGAAAAATGTCCAACGGGAAGCAAGGGAGAGAAAGATCACCTGCAGCAGAGCCCCGCACGCCACAGGGAGGCTAATTAAACCGGAGGTCGCCTGGTATCCGGAGTTCGCATATTTAATGCAGTCTTCGGCATATGCTGTTCCACCTTGACTTTGAGGTTATTTATAGAGGTTTACTCCTCGCGGAACAGGCAGTGAAACCAGTTCCCCCGGGGTGTTTGACAGCAGCGTACCACCACTACGCCTGTGGTGGTTTCTTTGCAGCCAACCACATTACGGATTTAGATTCATCTGTGGCTCGGGCACCTCGGGTTTGCCCCACCCGAACTCCGGCTATGAAAGCCTGAGCCCCTGAGGACTTCAGCTCGGCTAGGTGGTGTCGCTACTCACCAAGGCTTTAGATATAACCTGCCTGCCCCCTAAATAAGACTACATAGATACATAGATTAGGTGTTGAGGGGTGTGAGGGAATTTACTCGCCTCACCGACACTTAGACCACACCGTGGGCCCATTGTGTCACCCCCTCGTGTTCCTCATTCCTGTCTCTCATCCAGAAATCCGACATTGTCGAAAAGGATGGTTCCAGGCGAGGTACACCTCAAATTGGCCCAGCTGTGGACTTTCTCCCCCAGTGTGGACTTTCTGGTCGAGGCGAGAGCCGGACATTCCCGTAGGATATGTTCGTTAGCCTGCAGTGTCCGGTCCAAATGCCCACCAAAAGGCGGAGTCTGTCCCTTGACAAATGCAGACAGGACTTGGCTCTTTTAAAGCAAGGATTTTTGATAAAAATTTAAGAGGTTGCGGTTGGCCGGTCGGATGGGCGGCGGTACCATCCGGTGTTCCCCTCGCGCCCTGTCGAGCCAGCTCGTCGGCCCTTTCAGATAAGACTAAAATTCCCCACCAACTGACGGAAATAAAAACTAAAACGAGGGGAAATGAGAATGTAAGTTCAAAAAAATTAAATCCACCTAGTTCCCAGAATTTCTGCATTTTTGTGTTCATACGAAAAACTGAGACAAAAACAAATCCGCCACAAATCTTAACTCCCACATATAATTAGGCTTTTTTAATCTACCAGAAAATACAACCGTTTACCTTTCACAGCCATATAAATCATGAAAACCTACTTAACCCAAATGATAAATCCTTAGAAAAATACAATCTTGATGTAATTACAAATTTAAACAACCCTATACAATAAAAATTACATCTAGCGGCTAAGCTGTCTGAAAGATTGGTATTTTTTGAGATCGAACCATCAATTTTTTAATGAACCATATCCTTAATAAGAAAATAATTGGTGCTTCTTTATTTGGTTTTCATATCAGCATCCGACAATAAAAGCCTAAAATTTCGTACTTCCTCCCACACACATAAACAGCCTTTGTTTTTCTGATCCAGTAAAAAGATTACGTTTTCCCGAATGAGAGAGAATAATTCACACATGATAACCTTGAGATAACCGTATTTTTGTCCGCCAAATCGGAAAACACTCTAGACACGTTTACAACATTGCATGAAAAGTGGAACTAATCCAGAGAACAATTAAGTTTGTTGATAGCGTGAATCAGCCACGAATAAGCAGGAAAATCCGGAACGTACCTGAGCAAAAGCTCGTATGGAACAAGCCCAAACTGGGCCCCCTTGGTCTTTCGAGTAATGTTGCCATTTATTTGCACTAACGATCGTGGAACGGTTAAACTGAATAATAATTGCCATCGGAATACTAATTTCATCAAAAGCATAAATAAAAGATTTCACTGCAAGGCCCTGATCGGAGATTGTTCTTTTTGGGTATGATTTGGCGGAAGACAGACGAGACTAAACGGGACCAAAGACCTCTAATTCGACTTTGCATACGTAATTGAGAATTTGGATAAAATGAAAGGCTTCATTGTTAGACCTTGAGGAGCGTCGTAAACTCGCAATTGTGAAGATGAGGGTTATTCTTTGATTTATCACCTGTTTTTGTTCAGACGGCAATATCAAAGGTGTAATTAGCTAGGCTTTTGCGGTCAAGGTTCTTCTAACGCAATTGCAATTGTCGCTATGTTGGTACATCTTCAGTTGCGGGAGGGAAAAGAATTTCCAATTACTCGGAACAGGTCCATCGTGGATGTCCTGTTTGGAGTGTAAAATTTTCCAGAATTCAAAGTGGTACTCATAGAAAACAAATTAATGTCGATTAATTGTGTTAACAGGTTGCCGAAACACGTTGATAAGTGAAAAAGCAACTCGGAGGGGCATCCTGCTGTGAAATTAAATTTGCATAAACCTCGTGGGCGTCTTTATTTATTGTTGTTTACCGAAAAAGATGGAGCATTCTACACGTAGTGCGTCAAAGAGAGACCCCCCGGCACACCCACGTACTGCATGAAGCCTCATTTTGGGACCACCAGTCTTCAAATCTCTAAAAAATATCAACGATTTCGTTTAATTACTCACTGTCGAACGTTAAGTTGTGAATTAATCGAACACGATAAACGATGACCTCCTCACAAATTTATTTTGACACGTGAAATGCCCGCCTGCATTGTCTAACTAATTTGTTTTCAAAGTTCAGAAATTAACAGGTGTCGTAAACGGGAAAACGTGTATAAATAATTATGCTCCTCTGTGAGGAAATTACTTAAGCTGTCAGGAAAAAATATTGCGTTATATCGAATAGCTGAAATATGTCAGAAATGTATAGATTCCGACCGTAATTCGATGAAAATAAAAATTAATACAATGTTTGTTTACGTTTCGAAACCCCTCTGTGTAAAACTCTTAGGCAATTAAGAACGGAACAGTGGGTTACTGCATTTACATTTTAAAACGACAAAATTAGCAGTTTGGGCTTCTAATTGATTACCGCTTGTCAACAGGGGAGACAGAGGAAGTTTGGTAAATACAATAAACCTACGCCGTTCGAAATTATGGAAATTAAATACCAAAGTGGAGAGCTATAAAGTTAATAACATAATAGCTAATTGCAATGGACTGGGAGAGCCAAACAAAATGTAGCAATTTGGAAAACTATTTTCATTTATCAGTTGCTATAATAACATAGTTTCTTCACGTTTCATAATATTTGCTTCTCTCGTAATCAAACTGCTAATGGAGATTGAAGGTTGCTACGATATTTAACGAAACAAGGAGTCACTGAAACTGTTTGGTTGTAGTAAAACAGGTGTGTAACAGATAAAAGTTTGTCAATTATTGTTCGTTTTTATCTAATCAGTTCAATAAGGACATAACGTCCGGAAATATAATGCATCTAAGTATCGTAATTTACGATCCATCAAATAAACAAACGACATAATTTTCAGTCATTAATTATTGTCTGTTATTAAATACTTCATCTGTTGTTATAATAACTCACTTAGTTTGTTTCATTATTGTCGGTGGAGAACTGTTGAAGGACTAAACATTGTTTTACATATTCTCACATTCTTTTAATAAGTTGAATTATATGTAACAACCAAGTTTAATGAACTCGCAATTTCAAGTAAGTATAAAATTTATGAGCTACATTGACATCATTTTAATTCATTGCACTAGTATTTATTATCCAAGACTCCAACTGGTCTCTGTTTGACGAGATTGACAGAATGAGAAATCGTAAAGTTTCACAGTAAGTTAACCTGAAGATACAAAAAAAAAAATACAGTATTAGTATATTGAAACACTAGTTTTGTAAAAAAAATGGTAATTTAGGGAATTTTGTTGTACCTGACGTATACTTGACATGCTTTGACATGGAACCACAACACACTCGGCTCGTCCTGAAGACTAACAGCGCACGAGTATCTGTATTCGTTCACGCAAAATGAGAAAAAGCACGAATTAACATCAAATTTTGAGGTTGGGTTTGACAGCTGTCAAATCAAATATCAAATGCAAAATAGTAGTTTTCGTAACTAGTGTCGAAAGTGAGACGTATCATGCGAGTGTGAAGTATGACGAACGAGGCGAGCCGATCGAGGAAAATCACACGAGCAATGATATATCCACTTTCCAACGAGTTATGAACACTATTTTTTAGACGACGGCGAACATTATGCAGATAAAGAAAGCGTCAGGGATATAGTGATATGAAACAAATAAACGAGTGCAAAATAAAAAACCTGCTTATCGACAATCAAGCGGCGGCATTCTTTGATTATTGGCGGCCGATCTTTGAATAGCACGTGTACAAATCGGAGAGCAGGGTTTTTATTTTACACTCGTTTATTTGTTCTATATCACTATATCCCTGACGCTTTCTTTACGTAGTTATAGTAAAATTATTAATTATCATTAACGAAGAGCAATAATAAGATTACTCTATCCCGCACCTCCAACAAACGTCAAAAAGATTTTTTCACTATTTTTTAAAATGTAATTTACCATCAAAATGTATTACTTACGTATATAGTAGAGGCACCCAAATTTCGTAAAGCATATTCACCGGTTTACTCTCCGACATTCTAGCTCGCATATTTTTATACTCGTGTCGCCCAACAGATAGAGTAATAAAACGTGAGGGCGGGACACTATTTGCGTAAAGCGTTGTACGCAAATGTCCTCTTCACAAAGGAGAAATTCCATCTAAACTCTTAATCTATTATAATTAATTTATTAATCTAAATCATATTATTCAGTAGAGGAATCTTTCCTACATTAATTATTATTGGCTCCACCTGAATATCCATCACGACAGCTGCCATAGTTCTTCGCTCTGCGCAGATCAGCTGTTAATTTAAGTTAGGTGCATCGGGCTTTCAGGAATGCCGCGGTATTTCAACTCCACCAATGGAACACTACTATTTCAAACACCGCGCGCAAAGGGGCGGTTTTATTACTCTGTTGGGCGACACAAGTATACTTCAATAAGTAAAATGGCGTTAATAAAAAAATTACGTTAATTTATGACGTTAACAAATTTTGAAGTGCAGGTTCTTTTGTTAATTCATTACAAAAGTTCTTCTGGCTGTTGTCAGGTGAAATCGGAAGAGTTGTGGTATAGAAGCGGAAGCGTTGCGATATATTCCATATTGTAACTGTAGTGATAATGTCAACTTTCGACAAATAAGTTGGCTGGTCGATATGGTTACTTTCATAATATGCAGTCATCTAAAAAATATATCATTCCGTCTAAACAGACGTTTATGGGGTCTTCCCACAATTTTCAAAAACAGTTTTTCTAGAAACTAGACGAAAAAATATATACCCCAATTTTTTGGTTTATTCGAAATCACGCGTTTACTACGTAAAAAAATCCGAAACGCGGGCCTTTCTGTGACGTCAATACGGTACAAAATTTACGACCCAAAATTCGAAGTTACTAGACGCGCGGGCTAATGAGAAACCAATGAGAATGCTCCCCCGAAATGACGTCACAAAAGGCGGTAAATGTACAGAGTTTGAAAATGCTAGCCGAAACGTTTTCGGGCTTATATAGTCTACGAGATGCTATATTCGAATTAGTCAAATTCAATTGAGGGGGACGACCCACTATTCAAATTAAACCTCTTCAGACTGTTTACTTTACATCACAATTAAATGCTTGTTGAGTAATTTTTTATAATAAATCAAAAAGAACATAAACAGCTAAAAATAGCAACATATTTGAATACATGCATGAAATATTCGCTTCCACGTTTCAGACTTCTTCAAGGTAATTGAATTTCTAATTTTGATTTTCTGAATGACTCGAAGACAAGAGTGGGTTCTTCATTTCATTCTAACCTTATCTGAAATCTTGGTGCAATTGAATAATTGAGCCCCCAGATCTACCGGATAATTTTTTATAATTAGGAATTAAATTGAATCGGATTTGTTCAAATAAATAAATGCGTAAATAAACAAATCTAATCTCGCTTTGGGTAAACCGTGTCAACATTATTTTTAGAACTGAATATGTACATGGAAAAAATCTCCATGGATCATAAAGAAAGGAATGCTACGGTCGTGTGCCCGTCCGTCATTCTGTATTTTGACTATAAAAATCCCAGGAAACCTCTCAGGACCAAGAATCTGAGTTATTTTTAAATCGAAGTTATGTCATTTTAATTTCCAATAGTAAACTGAATGCTGCAAAACACTTTTTACGCCTAAAAATAACCACTGCGCAAAGGTGAACACCCTAATGAGTACACATTCTTATACACCGCTTACCAATAAATTTACTTAACAAATCCCTGTCTGCACGATTAACACTAATTTGCCACATCCTTATAACGGATCTAAACGTGGATTTGATTTGCCATTAAGACTAGCCTAAGAGAATCCAAATATTGTGCAGGTCACTACCCTGTAATTACCATCATGCAAACTGCAAGAACCCGGCATTAACTTGCACTCGCTTACAATAAATTACACATATTATTACACGGAGATTTTAAATTTTCACCTCAACCGAGTTGAAACCGAGATTAAGCTTCATTAGACAGGTGAATGATGCTAATATCGTTTTA
Organism: Diaperis boleti; assembly: GCA_963583935.1. Lineage (NCBI taxonomy): Eukaryota > Metazoa > Arthropoda > Insecta > Coleoptera > Tenebrionidae > Diaperis > Diaperis boleti. The sequence continues at coordinate 19,341,798 of OY757246.1, read as the reverse complement.
CATGCTTTTACAGGGCCTCCGGTGGTGGCGCGGTTCTTAACAGCAGGCTACTAATCTAGCTAGAAGGTTACTAAATTGCAATATTCCACAAACAGATGTAAAACTCGCATGTTCCAGTTTTTCTAGTGATTTATAGAGCCGATTGCTTTATTGTCCACAAGAATTGGTGGCTGCGGAGCATCTCATTCTCAACCTTAAATACAGTTAAATTTTGTAAAAATATGCAAATTATCCTTGAACACTTCAGTGATTAGCAAATTGATAAATTGTACACTCCAGTGATTTATTTATGCTAAGGATGATGGCGCCATTAAGATGAAATCTGAATAAATGATGTTTTGAAATTCCTAATTTAGACATCGAATTTATTCGTTTCAACATCAAATTATAAAGGTAAATAATAATGAATTTTGGATATCAGAACTATGCAGAAAATTGACTATCCGATGATAGATGGCGCTATTTGAAGTAGGTACTATTAAACTTTTAAATTCAGTAAGCGAAGTTTGACAGCAGTTAACTAGATCAAGGACATCATCATAATCTCATCCACAGGCGGCCTGGATTTTATAAGTGTATCAGGCAGAATTTATATCGTCCCTATGAATCAACAGATAGATATACAGGTATTAAATACCAATTACCAAATTGTTGTTTTATGACAGCTGCTGTGTCGTCAGGCTCTTTGAAATTCTCTAAAAACAACAAATCCCGATGTTCAAAAAGCAACATTGATATTTTAAAACAACTCAAAGCACTTCTAAAAGCATTATAAGTGCTGTTTGATGATTTGATAAGTGTTTTGGTTTACAACAGTGTTGATTCATTGTGTTCTTGTGAATGGTAAATTAATTATGTATGCTACAGAAGTTTTGATCTAATTACATGACATGTAGTTATTGTAATTAATTTAAAAATAGTCAAATTTAGACAAAAAATTAGGTAAGTTGAAAAATAACGCATATTTGTTTAAATAATATTCCTTTCTTTTAATCAATTATTATTCAGTAATTTTTCCAAATAGATTTCTATGTATGTTGCCAAATGGCACATACATAAAGGCACCCTGTAGATATACGTACATATTTCTAATTGGAATTAGGACTAATTATTTATTAGCAGCAAATAAAATATTACTGATCCAATAGGCATAACGTAACTGATGGAACTGCTCCAGACTTCAAGAAAATTCGTGTTTCCTTGGAAGCTGCAGTCCTTTTCTAAATATTGGTCAACACTGTTAACACAGCCGCCATCGATGTTTTCAAAGCACATAGACCCAACATATTTTTATTTGACAATATTATCTCGATTGCCGCAATATCTATCCGTGTTTAAAAAACAAAATTTCTCTACTAATTAAGCTGAGATAACTTAACCAATAAATTAAATTTGTTATTGCAATTAGCGCACTTTTCTTAATTGGTTTCGTAAATCGTTAGCACAAACGCAAAACCTGCATCTTACCTCTGGCATTTCGCTAGACGTGGGTCGTAGCCCTGGATTAAAAAAGAAACGACGGCTCAGTTTAAAAAATGGAAGACGTCGTCTCGAATTTTGTTTACCTGAAGAGGAAGGACGGGAGCGGTAAACAATTTTTTGGCGCGACGTTTGACCGATGCCTTCCTGCGAAGGTGGACCAAACGAAATTAGAAGCAATTTATTGTCTACTAAGTGGATTTTTATGTAAAAAACAGTCGAGATCTCTGCCGAGGCGAGAGGCAGACTGAAAAAGCGGGAACGTGACTTGGGACTGTGTTATTTTACTCCAATCTGTCGAAACAGAAGAGCTAAGCTATCCGTCATTTCGTTTCGTAACAGAAAAATTTAAGCTTATGTTCTTTGATGTCGAGGATTTTCGCGTCGGAATCAAGTGATTTAGTGGCAGAGCGACGGAAATATTCGACAAGAGGAAAACCCAGCAGATGCTTAAAAATTTAAACAAGTAAAAAAAAAATGGGTTCTATGAAATATTGCCTAGAACGGTTTTCTAATTTTATAGTAGGTAAACCTTGGTTTAATTAAAATGCTTAAATGCATAATAAACGATTCTGTCTAGAAGTAATTAAAGTACTTGTAGAAAGAGAAACTGAAAATGGGTCATCATAAAATGAAAACAACCGGAAATTTTCACTTCTGAACAAGCCGCTATTGCTGAAAAAATCCAATCGAATTACTCAACTTTCCACAAGTTGTTTCTTTCGTCGTAATTACTGATGATATATTCAAGAGACCGTCGAACATACAGTGGTATCACCAGGATTCATAAACGATGCAGCTTCTTTCTCTGTCTAGATCACACGTAACATTAATATTTCTCTGTTGGATTAGTGTATGGGAAAATTTAATTTTGTGTCAAAAATTACGAAATTGATTCTTCGCTACAAGTGGAATAGAAAATTTAATACTTCATTGGTTCTTCACGAATTCTAAAATGTGACCCATATTTGTTGCTTTATCTAATCTAAAACAGTAGGGACCTCATTATTTTCCCCCATTTTAAACATGTTTTTTTCTTTGAAGTTGGAAATTTAATTTAATGTCAGAGCGACGGAAATATTCGACAACATGCTCGAAAGATAAAAAACGCAACAGATGTTTAGAATCAAGGACATAACAAACATATTAGTAACGAAAATGCAGCCTACATCTAGGTCATCCTTTTGTGTGTTAGAACACAAATCATAGTCACACGTAACTTTTCGGGTTCTACCCATTTTCCTGATAAATTGTTATAATGTTGTAAATATACGTGATTTATGGACGACACGGAACGAGACTGGAATCAACAATCCAAGAGAAATTAGTTAATTTGGACCCCAGAAAAGGCGTGGAGCGTTTCGAGAGCCTTTATTTTCAAACTGAGACGTGTTATTTGCGCCCAGTCCCCCGGGTCATGTTTGTAATTTTTTTCGTGTGTGCAATTTCCATTATGTTTATTTTTACACGAGCTTTCACTTGGTGATTATCAAAAAAATCTAATAAAATTGCCGACGATTAAAATCTCAAAATGAAAGTTGCGGTTGCTTAAAAATATTCATTATGGGAGTGAGTGATTACTTCATAAATCACGCTGTAACGACTTGGGTCAGCACGTCGAAGTGGCAATGTCACATTTGGAGATTATTATCAAAATGGTTTGCGGGATGTCGATCTTTTAGTACGAGAGCTAGCAACGTTTTCGCGAATGAATTTTAGGTCGTGTGGTCGTTTGATATTTCCTGTCTTATCGAAGTTAGGTGTCGATGGGGTAGGTCTGGCACCTGGGAGCGGGTGCGTTTACCTGAGCGGATCCCCTGATGAAATTAAGTTATTTGTTACAATTTTCAAAAACCACAAAAAAATTAGACATTTATTGAGGGATAATTTATTCATTTTCATTCGTGATTTGTGGCCATTTAAAATTGAAATATTTTCGAATTTAAGCAAAACTTGAGGTAATATGGGGTAAAACTTAACATGGAACTGCCCATGGCCACAACACATCTCGTCTTGACATTTCAGGTCTAACAGTTGTTTAATTATACTTGGAAACATATGTTGCTCCTTTTTTTGGCTGCCACTATACATACAATACGGTTTTTAAGCTCACACTTTCAGGGTTAAGTGCTAGCTAAGATTACATTTATCTTTTTATTGCCAGATTGAAAGTTTGTAACATTAAAATTTTATTAAAAAGCTTATTAAAAATTTGCAACTTGATGGTTTACAAAATCGCAGTTAAGAAAGGTAAAATGAGAAAGACGCTGCAATTTCAAGTTCCTTTGTGACAGATCGATTCACGACATTTAACTATCAAAAATCACTATGTACTTACAAAATATTGTTAGTTGCCGGTGTAGAAATCTTAGCTTACCTGAAAAAAAAACAAAAACGGTTAGTTTTGAGGTTCTCATTGGCCACAAATCTAAGAAAACCATCTGGTTTTATTAATGCTCATTTCAAATTTGATTGTTTTGGTTTGTTTTTCACTTGAGTTTCGGAAACCACAAAATTGCGCTAATCCATCTTGGTCCGTGAAATGGTATTTAGTCATTAATATCAACTAGATTAAATTTATCATTAGTGGAAAGGATGTAACTGTCCTGACCAATAACTAGAAATGATTCACGAGCATTTTGCCATGAATATGAGGGTTTTATCATTATTGCCATCACAGCCTGTACATCTTCAAGTAACTTAACTAAGGCCATATTTAGTGCAATAACAATAAATGAATACATATTTGTTTTCTTTTTAATTCCAGTGGTTCTTACACCTTCAGATGGTAAATTTCCACAAATAAATATCATTAATTTCAATTGCAACACTTGTCATGTTGACCCTTGTCTTAGTGTAGATTCCTGAACCGATTGATTTTGATTGTACCTACAAATGCTGGCAACCACGGCTCAAGTGCTCGCAAAGCAATAAATAATTAAAGTTGTTGGTAAACTAAGGGGTTTATTCATTGTCCTAATTGGCAGAATAGAGGGCTAATTAATGTTCCCCCATACTAAATTAATGGTCTGCATCTTCAAGTAGTCGAAACCCGTAAAATTAAACTGATGGGCAATTCTCGTTAAACTCATTGAAGATAGTCGTCACAAAAATTGTTAATATTTTTCTTTAACGCCTCAAACGAATTTTATGACCTTGGAGTTTTTTTTATTTGTCCAAAAATAACGAGCAATAAAGTCGCGAAGGAGGGGCCCCGCATCATGCCAATGCTACAGGGTGAAGCGATAAAATCAAACAATAACAGGAGTGGTTGCAAAGAATGTCAGTAGCATGTTTATTTCGCACATCTTTGCCTAAAATAAATGGCGGTGATTAGTTAGGAAGCTAGCATGACATCCATTTGAAACGGACGAGCCTTTATCTTGTAGTCTTGAACTATGAATAGCCGTCATTAACTTTGTTAATGCTACAGGGTGGGCCTACGTTGCGCAACAGGAAATTGTTTCGTTTAATTTATGTCACATGTCCTGGAAGTATTGCGCGAAATTTGCATAAAATGCACTCTGATTTTATTGAGGGACGCCGCTGCTCACGCAGCTGTCTCGATCGTCTGCCAATAAAGCGCGATCGGCGGTGGCGTTGAGCCGTTGACAGTGATTAATGACAGGAGTTTACAAATATGACAAGCCATGCATCAATTGTTTTATTAGCGGGATTTTTTGCCAAAACCACACCAACCCGAGCGAAACCTGTCGCAACTGGCCAGTTATGAAAGAGTCGTATTTTTTCTAACTTGTGGGAATTTAACGAGATAAAGATATAGCTCTCATGTTTGATGCTGTGGTCAGACAAGAAGTGCACTTACAATTTTAACTTTGCAAGTATCTTGTACTAGAAAAAGAAAATATTTCTGAGTATAGTGTTCAGACATCGTCACATTTTGATTGTCACTTGCCGGCAACCACTGTAGGATGTCGAGTGCAATAAATTTTCTTGAAAGCCGACAAAGCTTTTTATTACATACATACTTTGAAATTGCAAAGTGATGCTGTGCCACTGTTCTCTGGACACTCCTTAACATGTTGACCACACAATATCAGTGCAAATCTGAAAATAGCTACTTCAGTTCGCTCTCCCGTAAATGATATGAATGTTATAATGTAACCTTTAGGTTTTTGATCTAGGCGGCTACTGGTGACGACCAATATATCTTGCATACTTGCATACTACTGTATTTTGCTATACATGTATGTATTGTACATGTATTATTCTATTTAACAAAGCACAATTAAAAAGTTTTCAAAATATCCAAGAATCTTATAGGTACTTGCTTGATGCTATTCCAGTTTTAATTTTATACTCTGGGCAGACCTGTATTTATGCTTAATTTTATTTAAGCCTGATAATTATCCTTGATAACCTTACCAAAACTAGTAATAATAACAATTAGAGGATTAAGAAGCTTTGCCTATGAAGAATCTTTTCAACGAACAGTAGGAAAGTGTCCCAACTATCTCGCAAAGGTCTCGCTCAGACTAGACGTTTATTTTCGGGTGTTGGGTGATGGACAGCCAACAGTCTAAAGGTTGCCTCAACAATGTAACCGCTTACTGGAATTAAAATTCCGATTAATTAGCATGCCAGCATTTAAAAAAACCTTGGGACAGATAACAAAAGAATTCTGCACTAAAATAAAAAATAATGCAACTTTAATGGACTTCTAACGACGTTGGACAAGGTCGCCGCTTTTTGTGCTTGGACTAACAAATAGCCTTTTCATTCAAGTGCTGCGAAAATAATTAACAGTTATTAAGCTCAACTGGATTCGTAGCCACGTCCGAATTCCAGTTTAAACCTCTGAGCATGTTTTTTTATCCGCTATCTTCGGTCGGACTTTCAATTTGCTTATCCAAACCATAAATAAAATTGTGAATGTATCTTTCAAATACGTCTCGGGGATAATTGCGATGAAGTAAATATGTTAAATGGGAATTTCGCCCGATTTTATCACGCGGTTGAAAGGGTTCCGATGGCAAAAAGCTCTGAACCTCAAGCGTACCTGATATTTTGCCGAATTATAGTTGTGTCTCCGCCGATTAAAGATATAAATTGTTGACCTGAATGACACAAGATATGCAGCACCAAATTTGAGTAATGAAAAATTCTCTACACCACGTTAATGTGAACGAAATTCAAATAACGGCTTATTTGGATCAGATATAATAATATTTGTAACTTCTTATACATTATGTATTTGGCGTTGTGCTTATTTTTAACAAGAATAACAGTTTTCAACTTCAATCATTGAATTTTATTTATATGTATTCAGCTATTTTACCGCAGATGCAAGTTATATAGGTGTGTATATTTAATTTATATATTTATGTTTGCAAAAGAGATAGCGTTCATTGTAAAGATTAATTTTATTAATTCTATACTATGCATATATTATGTACTTATGTGCCGCATCTACAAATATTGCCAGATTGTAAGTTTATATTCTTTTAAATTTATTAAGGCCTATTTTCCCTTTTAAAGTGCTTAAGTCGTTTTCGTATAATCAATTGAAGTACCTATACAATTTCAAGCAAAATTGACAGTTCCGATATAATAATGTTGCAATACATAAAATATATTAAAGTTTCAACATTACTTTATACCGTGATAAGATAGCTAGTTAATCCCTATTAAAAGAGAATAGCATAGTTTTTTTTTATTGGAACACCATATTGATAGTTTGTAAACTATATGTATAAGTTTGGGTAGAAAAATATTTTTGTACCAGTGCACATATACATATTAATAAACTTCACCTGAGTATTTCCTAAGATAAATTAGTCTGTCCACCAATATGTATATTCAATGTAGCATTACTGACTGCAGGTGCACGTATTGAGAATTTGCAATTTTTATTTATTAGTTTCTCCATTGTATTGTTATTAAACTTGTAGTTTATGTCTCACGAGAATCCAATTAAGTGCATAACATTACTCACGCACACAATCATTTTTCCAAAAAGAAAATTACGCATTTTTATTGCAATGTTATTGTTTGCTGAGTAACTACTATGTAGACACAAATTCAAAAATTTTTGATATGTATCTGCAGACAAATTATTGGCTTATTAAGTTCTTAGCACTCTAATGAATAACCTTGGTGCTACTTAGCAGACATAATTTTCAAACACCTGCTCGTCGACGTAAGCTCATTACCTGAGCCTCGTTCCCAGAAGGAATCACACTAGTGGGTGGATGACGCCCATTAATAAAGCAGAACAGGAATTTGTAGTGATCCCGACCTCGTAAAGGGTCTGGAAAGTTCCTTATAGCACAGGTACATTCAATCAATTTTAGGGAAACTCAACACGCGATGTGCCGCAGCTTTTATAAAATGAGGTGTAGTTCTAGAAAGTTGCAAAGATGCCAGATAAAGAATATAAAACTGCATGCGGTGTGATGGCACTTGGGTTAGTCCCATTTGCGTAAATCAAGTCTCTTTATGTACAGTATTTTATATAAAAGTATTTCGTCACATTTGTTTACAAAATTTGTCCTCGATAAAGAAATTTATTATTTTGGACTCAATTGTACAAGTGTATAATAAAATCGGATGATCTTTTCGGTATTGTCCTTGAAAGTTTTCATTATCTTAACTGTTTACATCTCAAATGTTAAAAAAAAAATAATGTCTACTGGTCACGAATGCTAAACAAATTATAAATTAAAATGTAATTACTTGTGTGAAATTTAAAAAAATCAACGGATAATCGGAGATTAGGTTAGACATTCTAGGTCTTCCAATACTTAAAAAAAAGGTATTTGGTCATCTGTTGCTTTTTTTCTATGGTCAGTTCTTATTTTGTATTCAGAATGATTCATTCTTTGGTCCCAGAATCATTCTCAGTCTTTTTCTATCTATATGCATATATTATATATCATTGTCTTTCTTGTTTCTTTGTCAAGTGTTTTTGCCGCATGGTGCAAAGAGAAGAAAATGTTAAAGCATTCGACTCAATAAAACTTCCAAATTTAACAAATTCATCGCAATGCTTTTGATTGCTCAACAACATTTTTATGGTGTTTCAGGCAACAACATTTTACTGACGAAGGCTATACCGAAATTTTTTGAACTGTTAAGTACATCCATCCATACAGTGATAAAAAAAATCGGCGAAACAGTTTCGATAACGTGTTGAAAATCATACCTTTTTATCAAACATTAAAATAAATTCTATAGCATCTTTTAGCTACACCAAAAAAGGACAATATGAAATTTCAAGTAATAACTCCATGTGGTCAGTCCAGGAAGAAGTAAAATAAGAATTCCGAATTCCGAGGGTCCCTAAAATTGTCGTGGGCCGCACGCAACTGGGTCGATATCGACGTCAAAAAGCAATCGTAAAGTCCCAATAACGCCACAATAGATCCGGTTCAGATCAAAGTCGGTAAATTTAATTTCGGACTTTGTGAACTTCTTTAATGAGAATTACATAACCGCTTGGTTAATATAACATATGCAGCCAGCAATAAAAAACTTGTATGTAATATTAACATTTTATGACCGACATAACACATGGTCTATTTCCTCCTGAATATTTCAGGATGGGAACCTTGAAGCCATTTTCCTGTGTACAAAACGATTTTGTCTTCCTTTGTTTTAGTACAATGAGTACATTATTTTCAGACAAAACGTGCGAAGAAACCAAGGACGGCGCGCATTTTTTGAATCCACAACCAGTGATAATTACACCTCTATAAATTAACCAATATCATTGTCGAGGATCGTCCCCAAACAACATTAACATTTTATGATAGCGAGGAGGACCAACAGGTTAGACAACATCGTCGCAAAAGCGCACTATGTCCTCTTTATTTATAGCCAAATACAACAGAATGAATTTGTCTGCCGTGTTTCATGTTTAGGATTTCTTTGCTAGTGGGCTATTAGGTGCCAAGAGCGCTTCACGGTGCATTTCGTGCTGACGGGTTGTGCTTTACCCTGTAATTACTTTAATACATTAATGGCCCCCCTAAAATTTCCATAATACAATTTTGGCTGGTCTCGAAAACAAAACGTTCTATCATCATAAGCATGACAGTCGGAATGGGTTCTCGATGCGGGTCCGTGGACACGCTGCGTGGGGGTTCCACTAAAACTAGGTGCTTCCAGGACTTTGGTGAACAAAATAGATCTGTGTTAATGAGGCGGCTCGAACGACCACCAACTAGTGGGGTCCAAATCTAAATGAAAAATGTTTTATTGCCAAACAAGTTCTGATATATTTTAGGGATGTCTTCTATTTGAACTAGAGCCAAATCCTTCAAGTTCATATCAAATAAGCAAAGTGGCAAAGTTTTTTTTTATCAAACTAAAAATAAAAATGTGTATTGTAGTAGGTATAGTAAGAATGATCACAACTAATGAGTAACATTTTCTTGGTACGTGGAGGAGTTCTACAAACCGATTACGTCACTTATTAAGCTCATTCAAGACGGTTTGACTTAAGGATGTGTGGTCGCAGCGTCAAGCGGTCTGCCAGGATATTTCCTGTTCGATGAGCGAAAACAGGCTGCGATTATGATTCAGACTAATAAATTAAAACACACCTCCATCGGAATGTTTGAAACAATCAGTCTTTAATGAGTTTGCAGATCAGATCAAGAAGTAGGTTATGGATGATGACTCCAACCACATTTCCACCGATAACATGTATCACTGTGTATTTACATGTGGATCACGCCTATTTTCTTTGAAGGCTTGCCGATCGTATTACCAACATTTAGATCTTATGTGTGCATAAAATTTGAATTTCAATTGCCGCAAGTCTCTAATTAGCCAACCGATTATAGGTTTGGCACCAGTGAAAACGCTTGAGGAAAAATGATTCGATGGAGTCACCATTTTAGCACAAAAGTGACGTTCGTTAATCGTTTCTGAATGCTTTCGGCACCTGAGTTCCTGTTTACAGACAGTTTGGTTTACTTTAGATGAATTTAGAAAAAAAGAAGTAAATAAAACTGTTTGTCGTGAATAAATAAAAGTGGCACGCTTATAATACCTGTGAAATCCGTCAATAAACAATTTACCGATCTAAAAACCGTGTTATAGAGCGGAGAATGACTGGCTGAAATGACCCGCACAGGGTATTGTGGTCACTTAATTTAATTTAAAACGTACAAAAACCACGACAATAACAATCAATCAAAATCTAAATTGAGCCATGTAAATGTATGCGGAAGGTACTTGTCTTGCTGTCAAATGCCAATATGGATGATCTCACATTTCCAGAATCTTGTACAAAACATCACTATCGAATTAAGTTCCTGTTTCTGCGTCAATTTAATGAGTAATATCTTTAACATCCAATCTGAGGTTTCTTCAGGAAATCAGGTAGTGTAGTCTCATCCTGCATAAAAGTATATTTTAGTTTCAACAAGTGTCTTTGATGTCTAAATTTTAACTGCACTATGGAACAGTTATAAATTTTCGCTCTTAAAGATTATTACAAATCATTAATCTCTCATTTTATGAGCCGTCTTAACACTTGCTTGGCATAAGTCCCAAGTTATGCAAACCGAAGAACAAATTACTTCATCTTAACACCCTTCTGAGACCGGTACGTTCTTGAAACCTGACTGCAGTCATTCATTCCAACAAAATGTTTTGTTGCTTTCCACGTTTTCTCAATTAACTTTAATTTGTCTTTCTTTTGATTTATGGTGGTATTAATGTTTTAATGAATATGATGCGTGGGACAATCAGAGGCGGACTCGTAAGAAAACTATAAAAAATTGTCGTAATGTGAATACTTTTCTGTCCAGCATTTTACGCGTTTTTTATACCACAATCAACATGTGGCTACCGTCAAGGTTTCGTGCGGTTGGATGTATTTTCGATGTATGGTCTGCTTTTCTAAAAATTTTGTGGCTCATCTTACAGCAGGAAGTACGAGTACTTGACGCAATAAATACCACATTAAAGAGACCGTTGTTAAAATTACAGAATAGATTCCAATATAGGTTAAAAACCTGTCAAAAATAAATAAGTTTACTCGTTAGAAAAAGATTTTTTCTTGGTTTAATTTTTCAATCCTTTGCCTTCTTATGTTGTCTACCAAACAAGCCAACGAAGAAACACATTGAGGTCAGAGTTGAATTGATGTTGAGCAGATTGCAATTTTGATAATTGCACTAATGCCTTTAGTGTGTCCGTAGTCTTTTACGAATTAGATTAAGCGACTGGAAAAGACATTCACGTTTCTACAGACAATACGAGCCGGAACGAAGAAGGTCAAGTGTTAAACAAAATTTGTAGCCATTACAAGTTGAGGCCCCACGCGTGGGAGTGTCTCGAAGAAGCACTCAAAATGGCACATATTTGGTAATTCCCTCTTGACCCAGTTGTCAGCAATTTGATGAATTGCTCTGGAAAAACGTCGAAACACGTAAATTGCACAAGATCATAAAACGCCAACAAGTGTTAGTTGTAGCAATTAGATATAATTGAAGTGGCAGCCGTTTAGATTAGAAACAAAACGCCGACAGTCTGCCAATCAGTGTCCTTAGTCGTACCTTCTGAAAGCGCTCGAAGCGTCAATAACAAACATTGAAGATGTTCCGCGACCTTGTAAATAGATGGGAAACCATCATCCATCGTTTCGTATGTTGTTTTCACTATACCTTATGAACTCATCCGTACATTAAGGTCACGTTGTATTAGTAATTAGTTATTGAAATGTAGAGTGTGGGTGGTAAGGCGTAACCAAAGAGCAAGTGATCTATTGTAGTAGCCGCTACACATTTCCACAAGGGCTCGACACGTTGGTCTAACCACTATTTATAGAACGTTTTTCATTTCACCGGGTTGCACCTCGACATTATTAAACAATGATTAATCCGACTCATTTCTTATTCCATCATGACATCAAAATCAAATTATCGAGGAAAATGCTAATTCCATCTGAAAAAACGTGAACATAAATTAAACGTGTTTATTTACCTTCGATTAATTTTATTTACTGAAATCATGCAGCACGTGCCTTTTGTGTTGGTTGTGCCGCGGCGGCTTCTTAACCTTACATAATGCAATTTACTATCAAATGTAAAACTCAACGTCATCTCATTGTCTATGTGCAGCGAATTAGCACGCCGACGAAAACTCCACAATTATTTTCGCCTCACTAATAAAAAAATAAATAAAATGTAATTGTTTGTGAAAATAAATAACATCCGTCTCTTTATTCGCCCGTCGTGGTGTACCATTCTTTGAAACAATAAATGTAAGTCGATTGCATCTCCAAGGAATTACACAACTACCACTTCGACTCCAGATTGAATCGCAACCTTGTAACGATTAGCATCAAAGCTCATGTCAGATGTAGTTTTTCAAACGACTGCTAATTTAGCGAAAAGTGCCCCGAGGAACACAAGTTTCTATGGTCGTAAATTAAAGCAAATTTTTCAAAAACGGGTTCCCAAGAATGTTTTTAATCCCGTTATAAACATTGCTTAAAACTGTAGCCTAAGTGTCTTCGCACATTTACATTGCGTCTGATAAAAAACAGTGTAAATTCCACTCTATATGTTTAGATAAGAACTATTTACTTCCTCGGCGAGCAAATATTTAGAAAAAGGTTTATCAACCGCGGTGGAATACACCAATCAACCCTCAACACTATCTATCAGACATAATTTCTAATAAAGTGAGGAGCTTTTAGAACTCTCAAGGTTTTTTAAGTCTCGGGAATCACTGACGTTCAACACAGTAGTCATTCTGCAATTTTTGCAGCCCTTAAAGTTGAAGGTAAAAAAAGCCCAATTTTTCCCAGAGCTTTGACGGGAAATTTTAGTCATTTCTGTTGACTTTTTAACCTCCAAAATCGTTCGAGGATCGTTTTCCCAAAGCTTCAAAGCTTAAACTCAAATCATATTGTCAACGGTTTGAGCTTCAGATTTAGCCATCCTGATGTCTTTCCAGTTTCCACGTTCCAAATCTCAAATTTTTGTAGACGGACTTTTTTTACGATTGTTGAAGCCTAGTAGAGCATTTCTATACATTTTTGAACTTTTGAATCTAGATCTACCACAGTATCTGACGTATGATATTGACGATCCCAAAAAATGATGTTATATTATGAAAAACTAACTACTTAATGTTCTTCAATAAATGTAATACTGTAACGCCCCATTTAAAGAACAAGTTATTTTTCCGGAATGAAAATCATGTCTACCTAATGTTTACAAAGGAAGGTTACTGATAAGGCAAATATCGATAATGAGGATATCTTTTTTTACTCAAGATAAAGCTATTTTGAACCTAATACATACTACTTAACTTATATGAAATAAGATCAGAATACTTGTTACATTTACATTACACACTTCAGGAATAGCAAAATCTAATCTCGACTGAAGGCAGCATAATTTGTGAACCACTTTAATTGAGTAAAACACCCAAACAACCTACTCTGCTTAAAATTCCAGTAACTGCCCATAAAGAACAGAAGTTGTAAAAATGATAATGGGAAACGTCCGGAGACTACCATTAAAACCATGCTTCGCAAAATGGATCCTCCATACAGTTCAAGCTTCGTGCAACAACCACATGTTGCGTGTTGGTCTTAATTGTGGCAATAATTACAGCGTAATTTTGTCAGGCTTAATGAAGAGTAAACAAAACATTAATGCGCTTAATCAATTTTATTGTTAAAGCGAGCACAAACCAGCAGCATTCTCTAAAGTCAAATTTGGGCGATAATTACGGATACGTTCCAGATTCAACGGCGGTTTCTCTGGGCCACTTGCTTTTTATCTTCACGAATCTTGCCATCGAGGTGTTGTTGAATGAGATAAACTGTAATTTAAGCTTGGCACGAGACTCGTTCCGTCGTTATCGGCCATATCCGATTGCAGTAATTTTGATTAAGTAGATCTGGAACCTCCGGCAATGCCGTAAATACATGGGCGCTGGGTGTGCGCGACCGAAATACATAAAATATTCGTCGTCTTGTTCTTGTCAATGAACTTGACGTATGGTTTTGTTATGGCATTTGTGGAAGTGGTATTGGCGTTTTGAAAATCACTGGAATGTGAAAAAGCGTTTGCTTTTTATGGAAGTTCCTGTAATAACACTGCAATAAAAATGTTTGGTTTCTTATCGGGAATGTTCCAAAGCTGCTGCCTATAAAGACATAAATTTTGCTTGCTGTTCCAGGGCTGCTCGTGGAAAAATTAATTCCGTCAGCAACTGCTTATACTGTGCACACCTTTTCTACAACAGAAGGGCAATAAAGATCGAAATGAAAAGTGTTTCAAAACACTACACAAAAATGTAACACCATCAATTCTTTCTCAGTTCTTTCATCACACCATGTGTGATATACCGACGCACTTCCACACAAAAAATTCAGGTGTGAGCGTATTTTAACCCACATTCCCATAAATTCGCGGGTGTTTATGGTCCAAAAAATGGAAATTCAACTTTCCATGAAGGCCTTCCTTCGCCGCATACACCAAAACACGCCCGCCTCGCATTTCCAACACGATAGTTAACTCGCTGTTTACAATTGTCCTCAGATTTGTCGTGGGTGGAAACAAGACTCGGAAAATATTTCAACTATCTGCCACAACCACCATTATAAAACAATAATTTACAATTCAGCGGACTCTGGTCGCGATCTCCTATGATTACAAATGAACTTTAATTTATATGTAGGAGGGCTGGCTAATTTTTTAGAATTACAATGCTACTTCCAGGGGCATGAAACAGATACGAATATGAAAGAGGTCATGGATTCATTCAGGCATATAAATAACGTTTTAGTGCTGAGGTGGAGGGTTTTTGCGCAAATATTTGCGAGAGGGTTGGTTGCACGTTGGACAACTCCGTCGAGAGTAATTTATAGCGAACATCACGCGACATTGGACGTCCGACTAGAATTTTAAAAACTTTTTGGGTTTCGCCAAATTTACCATAAAAAAGAAGTATGAATACAGGTACCAAGGACGGACTTCCCCAAGGACAATCGTGAGAACGTAAGATATGTTAATCTATATTACCCATCAACAGTTCTGTTTACATTGTTTATTTATAACAGGTTATATTAGAAGTAAACAAGTACAAGAGCATTTTTGCATCTTTTAAGGTAATAAATCGTTCAACTTTGTTGGCAAAGAAAACTGAATTGACAAGAGTTGCTTCAATATAATGAGTAAAGAACACGCAATGACTATAGTGATATAACGCAAATAAGCAACAAAACTGCTTATCGAGAATAATGTGTCGGTACTCTATGATTCATAATCGGCGAACCTACGTATAGCACGTGTCCATAGAAATGAGAAATACACCTTTTTTGGTTTGCGTCAGTACCTTCTAGAAATTTCACTGTTCTGTGATTGATTCGGGATAGATTAGTACAATTGAATTATCTATAGAATCGATAATTGTGTTATCTACATACTTATTTTTTACGACCAACAATTTTTGCACTAGGGTGTGCCAGTACGAGTTTCAAAATTTTTGCTGGGTCTGCAAGAGCAGTGGTACCAAATCACTTGTTCTTGTTCGAGTTATTTTCTATCCAGTATCGAGTAGGATTTCGTTTGCAAATTTTAACTCTCATAAGCCATTATTTCTTTCAATTACAATAATCGATTCAATGATGGTAACAAATTAAGTTACAAAGTTCGGCCACCTTATACAGTTGTAGTTCTATTAGATAATTATGTAAAAATATACTCAAATTGGGTTATCATAAAATGAAATCAATCTCAGACTTTTACTTTAAAACACGCTACCGTTAAGGAGAAAAAGGTATTAACATACCTAGGAGTGCTACGCATACGATAATAGCTGCATAATATGTTGGTTTTCGACATCTGAGGTGTTATAATATTCATAACGCTCCCATGTGTGTTCAATGTTATGTTGATTTCAGAAATATGCTAAAAGATACAAATACTTTACATAAAACATCTGAAATGTTCAGAACGTCAAACAAGGCTACAACCAAAATCCTGGATAAAAGAATCTCAAAGGATCTCATGAACCAGCATAGAAATGAATTAAATGGCTTTCGTAGACATTTGCACAACAGATATTGAAAAAGGGGAATATCAATATTGACAAAGCAAAACATTGATTGCAAGAGATTACCAGACTATCACCAAATATACGCAAAAGGAAAAGTATGGAACCAGCAGGAAGCTGTTATGTTTGAGCCACCAAGCGAAAAAAAAATACAGAAAAATCAAAATGTATAGAAGGTATATTAGGCCAGGCGACAGAGAGTTCAATAAGGAAATAATTAGTGGAAGGCTGGAAATGGACTTAATCTTTTTATTTAGGCCCACTTATTACTGACCTAAGTTTTCCCCCTCGAGAAAAGTCGGCGTTGGCCCTTATGGTCCTAAGAAGGTACAATTTTTCAGTTTTTTGCAAATATCTCTTAAAGCATCAACTTTATCAACAAAATACTTATTAGCAAAAATAATCTACTGTAAATTTGCAACAAAAAAAGTTCGTTACCGCTTGTTTCTAAAGTTAACCGTTACGGTGCTACGGGCATTCAAAAAGGAGCCCTTTTTGCTGCGATATAAGACAAACAGTTGGGGCAAACTATAGTAAAAGCAAATTAGACGAAAAAACGACGAATAGAAGAAATAATTTATAAAGCTTTGAAATTTCGAAGACTTCCCACCTCCTCGGGGGGAGGGGGGAGCTTCATCCCCTTTGGCACAAAAAACCGCCCCCGACCGTGGCCTTATTGAACTTTTCTGCATTTTTCTCGTAAACGGTAACTCCGACGAGAAAATGTTATATGACTTATGTTCTTCATTAAATTCTGCATAAAATTTATCTCATGAAGTTTTTGTCTATCTCCCACCCAACGCTCGAAAATGAGTATAGTTTTCAGCGCAGAGGCAAAAATTAATTAATCCTCGTTTTTTGACCAATAACAATTTATTGCAAATCTTTTATTCAATATGGACTTTGTGCAGAAAAAACTGCTTTACAATTTAGTCTGTATAGATTTTTTG
Source organism: Diaperis boleti (assembly GCA_963583935.1). Taxonomy (NCBI): domain Eukaryota; kingdom Metazoa; phylum Arthropoda; class Insecta; order Coleoptera; family Tenebrionidae; genus Diaperis; species Diaperis boleti. Next base: position 19,324,318 of record OY757246.1, on the reverse strand, counting down.
CTCCCACTAATGGTTTACGAGATAATCGCCGCAAAAACCGGGGGTTGCCTTCGCGGTGAAAACTAAACTCATTTTCCAACGACATTTAGGAGCATTGAGTGGGAGATACACAAAAACTTCATAAGACCAATTTTATGCAGAATTTAATGAGGAACATAACTCAGATAACATTTTCTCTTCGGAGTTACCGTTTACGAGAAAAATGCAGAAAAGCTTAATGAGCCAAAGGGGATGAAGCTCCCTCCGGAGGGGTGGGAACTCTTCGGATCTTTATTTGGGTCCTTGCTGGGAGTTCATAACTAAAATTTCAAAACTTTATAAATTATTTGTTCTATTCGTCGTTCTTTCGTCTAATTTGCTTGGACTATAATTAGCCCCAACTTGTTTTTGACTTTAAAAAAATGAGAGGGTACCTCGGATAACGCAAAACTCGAATAATCTAAACTACATTCAAAACTGACATATTGTGGATATACAGAGTCCTGCAGAGAAACAATTGTTTTTTTCCGGAAAAGACAGCGTCCTTATCAAATTTCTAAATTTTTTGCACACTCGGGTTGAGAAACACAATAATCAATCAGTTTATCGGGGAAACTCGACCGGGCGTGTTATTGTATTTTACTTTCGTTTTTTCTCGTGTGCCTAATTTCTATTAATGTTGTGCATTAGACTGGGCCAAAAAAAATAAAACATTTTTTTTTCGTAACGGTACTATGAAAATATTGTTCATGATGACAAAATAAAATTTTCTAAAAGTTTGAGCCCTTAATAAAAATATTAAGAGGTGCATCATCGCAGTTATAGATTTTTTAACAGTTGTTGCGTTTTTTGAATAAATTTTGGACTTGGTCGATTTCATTATTTTTTTTATCTCTTACCCTGATAGGAAATCAAATTCCCTACAAAAAAGCTCTGTTAGTAAATTTTTGTAAGACGAGCCCATTCTTTGTAATTGAGCCTTAAACATTGGTATATATTTTTAATTTTTCACTTTGCACTCGGAATTTTAAAAATGATCTTAAATATGAATATTTTTTAAAAACCGCTGATTATTTTTAAGGGAAATTTAATGCTCTACAAAAAAGGTCTCTTAACATTTTTCGATAAACTCATTCCTATCAAAATTATTTCGAAGTGCTTAATTGACTCAATTTGTTGTGAATTATTACAATCCAATGTATTTTTTGAATCTATTTTTAAATCTATGAAAATAAATTAGTTGGGAGAAATGAACTAAACTTTTTTTACTATTAGGATAAATTAAGTACATTATAAATTAATTTATGATGATAAACAATTTTTTTTATTACTGTAATACCCTAATAAATTTTGATTTTTTTGAAGAAAAATTTTGTGGCATGCTGAAAAAAAAATTTGAGTCATAAATTTATGATACAAGTCGAAATAATTAAGTTTGACGTGAAATAAACGGTTAAATACTTTAGAAATTAACTTTAACATCAAATAATTTCTGCGGTCTTAAAAAAATATTGATATTTAAGGTCATTTTTAAAATTCCGAGTGCAAAGTGAAAAATTAAAAATATATACCAATGTTTAAGGCTCAATTACAAAGAATGGGCTCGTCTTACAAAAATTTACTAACAGAGCTTTTTTGTAGGGAATTTGATTTCCTATCAGGGCAAGAGATAAAAAATTTTTTTTTAAATCGACCAAGTCCAAAATTTATGCAAAAAACGCAACAACTGTTAAAAAATCTATAACTGCGATGATGCACCTCTTAATATTTTTATTAAGGGCTCAAACTTTTAGAAAAATTTTATTTTGTCATCATGAACAATATTTTCATAGTACCGTTACGAAAAAAAAATGTTTTATTTTTTTGGCCCAGTCTATTGTGCATTGTGTTTTGCAAAAAAAAAACCACAAAGACGAATGTCAAAATCATGCAAAAAGAAAACGTTTTTGAAACGACAGTACTGCAAAGGCTGACGGCTATGACCATTGCTATAACATATCTTTTTCCCCCATGTTAAACGGTAATACGATATTTCCAGTTGTATTTTAAGCGTATAGAAAAGACTAAGTATATAAACAAGATTAAAAATTTGAGTTGGCAACATCAAAATTGATAAGTCTGATTCAGTTGTCAGCCGATGACATATGGATGACAGCTACATTTAAATTTACCCCAAACAAACATAATCTTTTATTTACAAACGCCATTATGCCAACTTAAGGACAAAAACAGAAATATCAATGGTCGTGAAAGCCCTAAATAAAATAAAAATTATTATTCCTATTATAGTAACGTGCAAGATAATCTAACACCCATAAAACGGGATCTATTGGCCACAATTATCTTAACAATGGAGGACTAAACCCAGCCATAAATTTCCGAGACCAGACCGTACTTGAAAATTGTATTCAAAACGTTTTACACCGAAACTATAATAAATAAGTAATGTATTTTATTTTTTATATTGCTGCAGATATTAAAATGCAAAAATATGTATGTATTACATATTTATTAATAAAACTAGTCGTACAAATTACTATTGTACAACTAGCATAATATTGTAACTGTATAATATTCAGTGTGAAACGAAAGTAAGTCGTGAAACGCATCCAATTTATAAAATGAGAAAATAATAATCACATGCACACGTCAAATTTCAGTTAAATGTGTATTGCTATAAAAATAAATTGAGGAAATGCCTTTATAATTTTTAGGTTAGCCTCGGATAATACGGTCTAACCAAAAAACTATGTAATAGGAGCGAGTAGCGACTCTACTCTACTAAATTTGAATTTTGAAATAGATTTATGGATTTCATAAGTTGTGCTAATACATATGCTAAAAAGACGTCCCACTTTTTGATGGTAAAAGTTATGGGCTAGACGTGACAAGGAGTCGGACCAAATTCAAGAATTCCCATTTGGGATGATCGTTAATTTATGACAAAAAAATAACCAGTCTGGTATTTGACATAACAGATTCTTTCCAAATGATTGCATTTTCAAACCGCGGTGATTTTTGCCAATGTTTTTGGCCATATTAATTATTAACGTCATGAGGCCGATAAGTGGCAAATAACAGACAAGATTGTTATTTGCGTATTGGCCGAATATCGTTCAAGACTTTTGATAATACCGTCGGCAATACCGACAAAAAATCCGAATTGTTTAGCATAATTTTTAGACAATTCATAAATCAATTTTGAAAGTGTTGCTATAGAAACAATGATGAAAAACTTCCTCCTGTACTGTTAATTTATATAACAGCCGTGACTGTTATGAGACTTATGAGTGAGTTTTCACTCAAGCTGACAGTTTTGATATAATGGAATAACAGGTAGGTATTATGAAAAATATTTAACATCAAATTTGACAAAAAAAAATACAGAATGCAATTGTACTATTATGGGTCTAAAGGCTACATCAACCTGAAATTTCTAAGTCACAACAACTCAATCACTGTTACGAACTGGAAAAGTTATGTTACCCAATAGGTCCTTTGACTAAAGTGCTTTCTACTGAAAATAGTATTTAAAATTAATAGAAAACGATTGATAAATGAGGATTGATTTTGATAAAATTTTGAAAATTTTACGTTTCTGTCAACGTATACTGCAAACAGGCAATTTACTAAAATTCATGAAAAAATCATTAAGTGTCAAATCCGACCGTTCAAAAAAGTTTTGCACTTTGATACAAATAAATTTATCCATAATACATAATTATAAGAACAGTCTGAAATATACATTACATATATGTATGTATTTTTTAAAAATTTTCGATTCTTTGCACTTATAAAACAATGATTCACATACGTCAGTAGAGTAGAATAATTTTGTGATTAATAAATTTGACAGACGTCAGGACAGAGGTTAAGCAGCGGGACCTCGTTTCAGCAAATTCAAATTTCCCAAAAATTAATACATTTGGCTGCAGAGAAAAAGGGACATTGACAGGTGATCGCATGTTATTTTCCTCACACCTTTCATTGTTTGTTACAGCTTTCAAACAGCGGGGTTATAGTAATGTCACATTGTAAGTCATTTAAACTGACAATTCAAAATTAATTGTCCCGTTTTTTTGCGACCTCCTGTATATAATTATTTACACTACCGATCATCAAGCAAAAATAAACAGAAACTTCTGTACGAGCTTCTGTAAATCTGCAATGCTTCAAATTAATGTACACAATGTGGTAAAAAATTTCAAAACAAAATAAGGAAAAAAAATGACTTTAGTGTTGTCTAATTTCACCCCAAGGTTGTGTGCTATGATAAATGGATGACAGACACCATAAAAATTTTATTGCCAACTTACTATGTAGATTGATAGGCCTGCTTGATTGTTCAAATTTTACATCAAGTTTTAATAAGTTACCTAAATTTGTAACAGGTTACATTAATTTTTTATGTTTTGCTTTTTAACATTAATTGCTGGAAGATACATTGCAGTTACATTTTAGGTATTGCCGTTTCTTGTAAAAGCAGGCAAAAGAATGTTGTAACAAGCAGATTGTCGTGGTGAGGCACGTGTAGAATTTCAAAATTTAGCTGCATACTTTTCCGCCCCTTCATTGTTTTTCTGTGCCAAATTGTTGCTAATGTTAAGGGATTTTGCTGGATTCGTTCGGAAAGATGGAGATGCAGGCGGCAAATTTTAGCGCACGTCTAAAATCTTAAATTTTTGTGAAAACGGACAGGGGATTGAAGCAAAATGTGGTCATTGCAAGGGCGCAGCAGGCGGACATTCATGCATTTGAAAAAAAGCGGTGATATGAGGCGTGAGCGTAGGCACAGGGTAAATATAAATATTTACCTCACGTAAAACCACCTGCCACAACCAGGATTCGAACCACAAATTGTCAGTTTATACTTATCACGAACTAACAGTCTCTGACACTTATCCACATGATAATTCGGACACAATTTCAAAAAATCCGTATCGTCGTGGATAATAAACATCGCATATGCCTCTCACGAAGTTAAGTCGCCCGCGTGCTCCGCTAAACTCAAACACAACACACTCCCATGTGCGGTTTTCCTTATATCACGGTTATTTTTAGACCTTGATGTCACGCGCGCCGAGAGCGATTGGCCGGGCATGACATCATGGAACGCGGCCATTGGTTGGAAGCGGTAACACATAGTCACGAATTTAAGATATATGCTACCCGCCAGTGCGAATAAATTGATCGAAAAGCGAAGCTAGGCTTTGGCCGTTTTTTTTTTCGCTTAATCGTTTATTAATTTATGCTGTTAACAACTTCCTACAGGGGTTTTGTTGCTTAGGCTAGAACTCGCACTGATACGAACGTGAGCGTGATCCGACTGCGAGAGATCGACCGCGACATCCGGAACCCCCCAATAATCCTCCGTTTTTTACAGTGTTAACAGAGTTGTCAATTTGCAAACCGAAAACATAACAGGTCGGTTATTTGCGCCCGGCTTACGTGCGTCTGTTGCTTGTGTATTATCTATTTGCACCAATGCGCTCGATGTTATATAAAAATATATACAGGGTGATTTACGAAGGAAGGCTTAGATGGAATTATAGCCGGCTAGACTTTTACACAATAATTTAAGTCGGTGAATAATGCAGAAATAGAAAAACAAAATTGTAATTGGTTATTATGCAACGAATCTTTAGCGAACCCATGGGCGGTATCAAGTGCGAAAGCAACAGATATAACATATTTGTAATTCAATAAAATTATAAGGCTTAATGCAAACATCGTGTAATCCAAATATGTATTTTAAACATTAAGTAATTATATACATATAACAAATGTATTAATTTAAAAAACTTTCCTTTTGGAATTAATCTTGTCGCTACTCGCTGTGGTAGTACCAAATTAATTTACATTGCGCTTGTAAATTTGATGACTTATTTTATATTATTTATAGTTATTTTTACAAATAGTGACTGCTTATTAATATTTAACCCGACTTGAACCAGTGATACATTAAATCAAACAAGTTACTTAATGTGAAATTTTTTGTCTTGTGGACATATTTTGACAATTGTCAATCAACTTTATTTGTTCAAAATGCAATAGAATTATAGGTGGCTGCTTCTATAGAAGGTGTCAACAATGTGTGGGACATCATTTTGGTAATTTGGAACTAGAATAGTTGTTTCATTCTGTTGTTAGGTTACTTGATTTTATTGTTATTGTTCGACCAACAACTTTTTTTTTTTGTTTCAATATCATCATCCATACTTCAAAATAGTGTCTTTAGAGTAACTACAAACTCAAATTTCAATTTGTTTCAATATCATCATATTTCAAAATAGTGTCTGTAAAGTGACTAAAAACTCAAATTTCAATTTAAATTCGAGCCAAATTTCGTTCAAATTGGGTAATAAGCAAGATACAACGTCAAAGGTTTTTTATAAGTTTTTTATTATAGATTTAAATATTTAACAGCCTAGTTCAATTTGAAATCAATTACAGATAACGAGTGAGCAACAAAATTCGTGATCGCAATTGGCTAAACGTACATCGGTTCTTTTACTTTACTTTTAACCTATTTTCTCTGACTGTCACAAATTTGAATCAGATTTGACAGCTCGATGACTTTTTACACAATCGTATCGATCAAGAATCGACTCAAATTTTAGATTCAGAGCCTCCTACGATCACGAATTTTGTTGCTCACTCGTTATAATTTTAAATATCCATCAGCCTGATACTAGTACTATACGGATTAAAGTAATTGTAGACTCCCGCATTCAGCGGTGATAGGTAATAATGGAACCAACGGTAAACTGTTTGTTTTTACTTCCTTTAAGTTCCCAAAAATGGTTTAAAGCTTAAAGATTGTTAAAGATTGTTAAATGTCAATGTCAAAATGCAATTAAAGAGCAGGCTGTATCATCTAAAAATATTGTATAACAGACACTATTAAGGTTATGTTCATAGATGTCAAAGTTGACAGTTTATCATGGTTGCATCGTACATGTCACCTTGACGTCACCATGTTAAACGACGAAATAAATGTGACATTCAAAGTGACCAACCAAAAATTACAGTTGGTTATACCAACATGACCACATTTTGACAATTGCTTATAAAAAAAATGGATACTAGTTATACATACTATTACAACCTAAAATGTTGTAATGTCTTGACAAAATTCTGAGGTATTGGTGCTCACACAAAAAATACGATTATGTCCCCAAAAGTCATATAATGAACAAATAAATAAGTACAGAAAATTTCTTAAAATTAAACAATATTAAATTAACGTTGTGAGGATCCTGAGAGTCAACCTTATGGATATGCCGAGTCCACGTGTGGATTAAGTGACCAGAAAAAAACACGAGTGGAAATACTCAGCAGCTATTCCAAATGAAGGTGATACAAGAAACAATCCTATGGTGAATGCTGGTGAATCTGATGCCCATTTGATTGAGAGAGAATAGTCAAGGTCTGGATGCAATAATGTAGTTTTTCTTACCTCTTTTTCCTCCGAATCAACACCTAATCGATATATCCGCTAATGCGATTTAGTTATGAAATTAACTCGTATAATCGTATAATCCGTACTTGACGCAATTCCCTAGATCTTACTCTTTGTCTAGAACAAAATTACGACGGAGATGTTACTTCGTATAGATGTCGATCGAAAAGGAAGGCCGCAGGTTCGTCGCGTGGTATGCAAGAAATTTTCGTGCTTTTTTGTACGTGCCGGTTATCTCTAAACGCTGATTCGTTCCTGAATCTTCGGTGGTGAATGCGCGGCAAAATCAAATTGTAACAATACCCGACATGATGATGATGATCGTCTCCATCATTTTTAGTGGATGCTGGTTGAAATATTTTCACTCAAGTAATCTCGGAGAATGGAAGTAACCTAAAGTTGCTGAAGCAAACATAGAACAATGCATAGAAAAGAAGCATTAATTTAATCTTAATATTTAATGGTTTTACAATAATTTTAATGTGTTAATAATTTTTTAATGTTTTTTGTTTGTAGCGAAAAATGTGTCTTTACTCGTTCTATAGCTCAGTAGATTAAAAATAAAAAGTTTATTTTGGCCAGGGCCCAATTACAAAACTGGCGCTTTCGAGGTAAATCCTCAGGCTGTAAAAATTGCACGTGATAGGGATACAGTAAGTTGTTGCTCTTTCAAAATTTTCCAAATGCACAACATTAATGGAATTAGGCGATTTGGGAAGCGTTGAACATAAAGCTTCGGGGGAATTTCCTTGACCTTCTCAGTAAATTAATACAATGTCCGTGTATTCGCTGTCGGAAAAAAGCCGGCATCTTTTATTATTAATAACTTTACAAACGAAAGTAAAATATAGTAACAACAAATTACCGCCGCCCGATTGATTTGTCTAGAGAAACTGATTTCAATAATAATTTTTGTTTATCAGCTGGTCAACACACGGGGATGTGCAAAAAATTTAGAAAGATGATAAGCACGCTGACTTTTTCGGACAAAAACAGTTGATTCTCAGTAGATCAAATTAAAATAAATATCCATATATTATTATCCATTGCCCTGTCCACTATACTCATCCACTGACTAAATGGATTAGAAGTAACAACCATTTACTGTTTTTTTTTACTAGAACTTACTCTCGTGTTCAATCCAATTTCATAATTTTTAAGTCAAAAAATGGTTGTCATTCCAATACCATTAGTCAATCAATCAGTTGTGGATACGGCGGCCCGCCCGCCCACCGCATTCACTTGTGGTGCCATGAATCATATGGTTTTTAGTCACAAAGACAACTGTGAAATACAAGAAACGAAATTTGGATACATTATAAAAATGGTTCATTCCGAACCAGTTTGACAACCATTCAGTCAAAAATGTTAATTTGACTATATGTATACATATTTTGATATGAATCTCTTTTGGTGGATAGAATATGAAAATGGTTGTCATTCCGAACCAGTTTGTTAACCACTCAGTCAAAAATTTAAATTTGAGTATATATTTTTTTGGTGGAAAATTCAATCTGCATTGACTTTCTTTGCTTTCTTTGTGACTAAAAGCGTATGGTCCTGGCACCGTTTGTGGGTGCGGTGGGCGGGTGGTCCGCCCTGTCCACTATACTCATCCACTGACTAAATGGATTAGAAGTAACAACCATTTATTGATTTGGCTCGTGAATTTGTAGGGGGAAAACCCGTATATAGAAAATTTCTTGCTTTTGATGAGTTCTACCACCGGTTTCATTTATTGCACTTATTTCTGAAACAGCCTGTATATGTAGTAGTAGACACCATTAGATACAGTTCCGGAATAATATTCGTCAAAGATTCTGATAATCTAGCAGTGGTCGGTGTGTCACAGGTGGTTGATAATAATTATTACATTATAGAAAGATCATGTGATGCTTCACAAGAGAGTAAACGTGGCCGTTCAACCACATGCATTCGAGACTACTAGATAAAGATATAAAATTGATAGTTCAGTGGTCACACTGTAGGATTTAATATTTAGTTAATCAGACGAATGTTTTACTTTAACATATTTAGGCAGTTTTCTTAATAAGCTGTCTTGCTTGTTGCTTGCTTGTCCAACAATGTATGTACTTAAAAAAATTTAATCATGTGCCTCTTTTCTCTGTAGAAATATATACATTCACTCCAAAACCTTTTATTATTATTATCAATACTCACGACATCGTGAGAATGAAATTAACAAACGCACAGCCTGGCGAGTCTGAAAAATCACTTTATAGAAAGCTGGCCAAATGGCAAATAATTATACACCTTCTAGCATGTTTGCATATCTTTTATTTCTTGTTAAACTTCTATCTGGACCTCCCAACCGCAAAGATGTTCGCCATGTACGTCCCAACATGTTCGCCGAGCTTATTCACCAACAACCTCGTCGAGTACATGTTCGAATGTGAATGGGACGCGCCCAAAAATTTTTAGTTTTTAAAATAATAACGGGGAGATCAAATTCCATTTTTGCTTATTATATCACACTAGCTGGTACCCAAGAAATAAAGTAAAACACATCTCATCCGATTTGACCGGTGCAACGAACAGGTAAACCACGAACCGATCCGAATATTATTTGATTTGGGGACAAAATTTCATATCAATCCGTTCAACGGTGTAGGAGCTTATTCCGAAGATAGAGGGCCCTATTTTTGAACATGTGAGTGTGTGAGTGAGTGAGTTCTGACGTCATGTCGAATAGTCCAGCATTTAATTTAAAGTAAAAACATTCTTTTTTAGTGAACAGTATTTTGGAATATGTATTTTATTTAATTTTTTTTCCTTATTATTCTAGAGCAGTCTTGTAAACAATATGTTTGGTTTTCTCGTTTGGCGAATACATAAATAAATTTTTCAGTGTTCCCTCTCTGTAGGAAGCAACATAATATAACTGGCCACGTGAGAAACAATGGATTTCCCAAATTGAATCAAGCAACACTCAGTGACTGTCCTTGGGCTTTGTTGATGGTAATAATTGCGAAAGCAAGGCGTACTGGAAATTGAAGCCGTTTGAAACCGAAAGGCAACTCGAACCATTGGTATGCATAGGATGAGCATTATATTTGGATGGTCGTTTCAATGGACGCTATGTTGTTCAAGTGTTTCAGCAGCTTTTGATCTGAAATCTTTTAACCGCATTTCCTCCACATGACTTTCACGTTGGTCGGGTGTCTCACCGGTCCTATTGACTTTCATTTGCCTCGATTTTTTGGTTGATTTTCCAACAGATGGTTGGCATTTTAAAGTATTTTCTGAAGTAGTAAACAAACGTAAGACATTCAAAATATCCGGCACGAGAGGCTGCGCCCCAAAAATGAAGTAATACTATTTTTTTTAGTGAACAACAAATTAGCGTTATAAAATTATTTGGTTAGCGTTACTTGCCGATTGCACTTCCTTTTCAACAAGGACTTAAAGTTACGCCCACTTCGAAAGAAATCCTGGGCACATCCACAATCAATTTTGACACTTCTCCCTCGATTTCAATTTCACCACAGAATTCCTTCCTCGGGAAATGATTTTGTTGAAAATTGATGATTGACATTTTATGTCGAAAACTGTCACTGTGACATTTTTATCTGACAGAGTACTCAATTATTTGGCCGGTTTGGACTTTAAATATATTTTTTTTTACAAAAATGGGGTTACACATTGGGGTCGTCAACCCCCCATGTTACTCACCATTGAAAATATTATTTGTGGTCAAAATTTCATAAAGATCTGTTCACCGGTTTAGGCCGTCCATAACATACGAACAAACAAACAAACATTGATTTTTATATATTAGATGGATTAGTTATTTCTCTTCATAATTTTCTTTCCAATTGTTGACTCCTTTCGAAGGTTTATAAATCTTATACTACTTTTTGCAGCGATGTAGTTTTAGATTTTCTACGCCTCGTCCGGTACGTTTGTATTTCAATAACTTATATAATTAAATATCACTGGACCTGGATTCGTGCGTAAAACCTTGAGCCCTCTGCTGTTTAATATTTTTTACTATGTCGTCCTCTATGTCTGTTTCTTATATAATAATCCAAAATGTGATTTTTTTTATTTCTCTTTAACTTTTGTTCACTGTTATCACAACCAGATATATTTATATTTGTCCATCTTGTTATAGTTCCCAAGCTGGAACTTGCATAATGTAACTTTTTTATCTAATCTTTTTTTTTCTTCATTTATTTTATCTAACTATTTGCTAATCATCTTCTTTGGTTCTGTATTTCTTCGTCTTTGTGGATTTATGGTACGTTTCTTTTTTAATAATTTCCATTTTCTTGTTCCACGTTTTTACTTTTATTAATAAGGGCCTTTTGATATTTTTCTTTCCTTCTATGTTGGGCTTATTTGCTTTATTTTCATTTATTATATTTTTTATTATAAGTTTTCCGATCGTTAGATATTTCTCTTTTATATCTTTTTGCTTAGTTTCTCTGAACTTATTTTATATATTCCCCCTTTATCTATTAACTGAATTAAGTTGTCAACTTTTTCTTCTGAACATTGTCCCATTCTTCTTCAGCTACTGGTTATGGGTGGATTTTGTATTCTTAACATTGCTTTATTATTCATATTCCACACGTACTCGATTGGATTCTCTTATACGGGGAGCTTGCTGGTCCATCCAGTCTTTGCATATTTGCTTCTTCCAACACATTTTGGATCTTTCACGTGCATTTTTAACTTTTGGTCTTCCATTCACATTTCCAGTCTTTTAATAAATAAAAATATATATTATTTACAACTATAATATTTACTTTATTATGACAATTTGTTTTTCCCGTCATTTAAAAAAAAAAGTTCAACCGATTAGATTGTGAAATCAATTGATTACTTTACCAATTTGTAATTAGCTGATTACCAATTGGCAAACAGTCTACACCTAATGATACAAATTTCGGAAATGTTTCATGCTAATATCAACCAAAAACCAGTGGATCGCCGTGGTAACAAATTTACGTATCTTGGTACTGTAGTCAATGAAGAATGAAATCACTCCCAAGAAATGAAGAAAAAGCAATAGCAGTGTTCACCGAAACGAGCCGTCTGTCGACCATTCAAAAGTCACGATTTCGTGGTAAACACCAAGATAAGAAAAATCTTGGACTATTACAGAAGCTACGACTAAAAAGCTGTATTTTTTTCTAAAGGTGGATATACCGAATCATACTGAGAGCCCTATGAGTGTGTGAGTGAGTGAGTTGTGACGTCACGTCGAGAAGTCGAGTATTTAAGTAAACGCAGAATTATAATCACAATTACGCCATATAGTTATACTCGTCCCTCGAGTCTGGAGTGATTGTGAAGTGCGTTTACTTTAAATTAAATACTCGACTACTCGACGTGACGTCACAACTCACTCACTCAAACACTCACATGTTCAAGAATAGGGCCCTGAGACCCTCATAAGCAGAACATGAGAAATGCTCACAGTTATTTAATACAAGGAAAAGTATGTACCTAATTGGAAAGAGAAGAGTTGGAAGAAGAAGAATATCGTGGTTGAGATATTTAAGGACAGGGTTTGGCATGAATACTGCCGAAACGGATATCAGGAGAACAACAATAAAGAATAAAGAAGACGTTTTGGGAGATATTGAAAAGATGAAGATCAAGAACTGGCAGCAAACATCACGAACATATAGACGTGACACACTATCACAGAGCAAGCCAAAACTCATATGGGGTTTTAGAGCTACAAGAAGAAGACGCAGATAAAGAATCCAAGAGGTTACTCTTCAACGATGCAAAACTATCGGAATCGTCTCTATCAGAATTGACGGTTGTATGATCATCATATTAGTTGCAGCCTGTGTATGTATTATACACAATATATGTACAAGAATTAATAAAAATACTTAAGATTTCACATAATCTAAAGCAATAATATAAGTATAATCTTTATTTCTCGGAATTGTTTTTGGAGTCAGTTGTTTCGCTTATCTTTAAATTTTGTAAATGTTTATAGTATGTATCTACAGGGATAACCTGCACCTGTATAATTTATGTTGTTACATAAACCAGACTTTATGCTTTATAGCATTTTGTCGCGTTTGCTACTAGAGTATCGTTCAGATACTTTTGAAATAAATGATGGCCCTAGGGAATTGAATTTTATTCTAAAATCAACTTTGTCTTAGGTGTAAATTCTGCCACGTTCTGAGGCCTACAATAAAATCGATAAAAATGCGAAGATTATTTTATTGTGGAAATATTATTGTCCAGTTACGTCTTTCAAGTACAAGGTTTAAGTTAAAAAGAAACGCAATGTATGTATAAGGGCGGCGCCATCAACGAAACGGTGTTACAAGAAAACCTAACTGCTAATAGGAGAGAAACATAAGAAGAAAAAAATTAAGTCGTCACTGGACGCTCGGCAGATGTGAAACACCGAAATTGAGGGTTATTGAAAGAATTTCTAACTAAAGAAAACCAATAAATAAATGTGGAGTAAGATAAATAAAAACAGTTTTCTACTTTGAATAAAAACCAACGAATGGTTCATTTTATTTATTATCAAAATTTAGTGTAAATGTCCAGTTCGAAGAATAATAATAGTCCAAGCAAATTAGACGAAAAAACGATGAATGAAAGAAATAATTTATGAAGTTTTAAAATTTTGATTATGAACTCCCAACGGGGACCCAAATAAGAATCCGAAGAGTTCCAACCCCCCGAGGGGAACTTTATCCCGTTTTGCCCAAAAACTGCAAAACTGCGACCGAGCATGACCTCATGAAGCTTTTTTGCATTTTTCTCGTAAATGGTAACTCCGACGAGAAAATGTTTTCGGACTTATGTTCTCCATTCAATTCTGCATAAAATTGATCTCACGAAGTTTATTTTTATTTAGTTTTATTCAATATGGACCTTGTACAGAGAAAACTGCTCTATAATTTTGTTTCTATACATTTTTTGCTCCCACTAATGGTTTTCGAGATAATCGCCGTAAAATACGGGGGTTGTCTTCGCGTTGAAGACTACATATATTCATTTTCTTTTCTCATACTCCCTTCGGATCTTTATTTCGATCGCTACTCGGAGTTCAAAACTTCCAAACTTTATAAATTATTTCTTCTAAAAAGTCTAATTTGGGGCAGATGACCTTACCCCTTTTACTCCTCTCCCCTCCCGCCTTTACCGATGTTTGACGACTAGGGATGAGTTCTCCCAATAAAATATTCGCAAACGACCTCTTCAATGATATAATAATAATAATAATTAATGCGTATTTATTAAGTTTAGTTAATTGAGGATGAAGAAGAAAATGCACAGGTATAAACAAATTTTTTTTGGCCAATTTTTTGCAAATGTTTTATTCAAAATGGACCTTGTACAGAAAAAACTGTTCTACAATTTTGTTTCTATATATTTCTTGTTGCCACTAATGGTTTTCGAGATAATCGTCGCAAAAAACGGGAGTGGACGAATTTTTGCCTTCGCGCTGAAAACTATACATACTCATTTTCCAACGTCATTTATGAGCGTTGGGTGGGAGATAGACAAACACTTCATGATGCCAGTTTTATGCAGAATTTAATGGAGAACAAAACAAGTCCTATAACATTTTCTCGTTACCGTTTACGAGAATAATGCAGAATATCTTCATGACGTGACGCTCGGGGGAGGTTATTTGGGCAAAGAAATGGGTTTTGTGTGTTTTAAAAGATACTAATGTGTTCACGTTGTTGATAATAATAATTGGAGCTCCGATTGGATTTCTGAAACAGAAGATTTTATTTCTTTTTATTATTTCTTCTATGACTGTAGGGCATAGTTACAAATATTTATTACGATTACATAGTAACTTCCACAGGTAACTTAAAAATTAGATGTGAAATAGCACGTCGCTAATTTGTGTGTTAATTTAAAATTGGCTAATGACGCGAAATTGATAGCGGAACAAATGCAATAAACAACACTACTAACTTTTCTCGGAAAAGTAAACGTACAATTCTTCCTCGAATATTATAATTCTTATTACTATTAATATAGACTTTTTTACGGAATATTATTTTCGGTATTTTCTATAATTTCTGTAATAGTAGCTGTTGAAGATGTATTAGACGGTATTAATGAAATTATTGGCGGTTTGATCGTGAGTCTCACCCATATTTAAACTCATCAATAATATGTCCCTGATTTAAAATCTTTATGTACTTCAAACAATGTTCTTTTGAAAACAATAACATTGAAAGATATCGGAGATTCGGATCCTCACGCAATGTATCTGATCAATTTGTGAATTAACCTTAATATATAGATACATATATGTCGTCGCGGACTCATTTTGTAAGTATTTTTAAGTAACTTCTCTACAGAAAGCGTTCGTATATTTCTTATCGTAAAGGCAGCGTAAGCAAAAAACAAATTCGCTTAACCGTTTTTTCGTCGACTTACTTTGCAAAAGTGGTAAACAGGATAATATGCAGCCTATGTCCACCCTGAAGGCCCATTCTAAATATTGGTAAAAGAATTTTTTAAATCCGATAAGTAGAAGTTTCGGAGATTACTTAGACACGCGCTCCTCGCACACACATGGGAGAAGGAACATTCGAATCGGTTTTACCCCCATGCCGCGGCTATAGATGTTATACATCAAAATCAACAAACGAAACTGAGAAATGAAAAATAATAAATAATTCTGGAAGTATACATTTGAAGCTGGTACCATTATGTCTAGATAGATATAGGTTTCATTTCAACATTTCATATCCTAAAGATAAGATTTTAGGATACGAGAAAGAGAGTTGTGGACACCGTTCTCAGATATTCGTCTACGTATTCGCCTTGTATCCGAATTTTGGCGATTTTTGCAGTCCGAGACAAAGGATATTATTGCTGAGACAAATAAACATCTTATAAATTTCTCTAACATGATTAATTTGTGC
This sequence comes from Diaperis boleti, assembly GCA_963583935.1. Lineage (NCBI taxonomy): Eukaryota > Metazoa > Arthropoda > Insecta > Coleoptera > Tenebrionidae > Diaperis > Diaperis boleti. The sequence continues at coordinate 19,307,971 of OY757246.1, read as the reverse complement.
TATAAATATTTTACTCTAACAATGTTAGTTAATCCCTTATGGCCAAACATTAATTATTATAAACACCCAGTACATCGTAATGCACGCTTACCCTCATTTTCCTTATCTCTAAATTAGCATTGTTTCAATTTTAACATAAACGTTTATTGTTTGGACCTATGCCTATGGTGTGCGTGCTTGTTTCAAAACCGCCAATCAGGATGAAAGCCGATTAGCATACTCGTTTTGTATTCTCGGAAGACTTTACCACCTTACCGCAATGGTTACAGAATTTTGAATATCCGACTACTCAAGTTGTTTTGAAACTGAAAGAAACATTTTTGCGGCTGCCGCGGTTTCAGTTGTTCGTAGAGACCCAGGTCAGAATATTTTAGCCTTTCACTTTTTCTACATGCCATATACCGTTTCATCCGGAATCTTACGAGTTTGGCGGAGCTAGTATTTATCTCGTCTCTTTGGGAGTCAGCGCGAACGTGAAAAAGTTAAACAAAGTGACCTTCAAGTTAGAACTATGTAACTGGGAGCGTTTGTTGGCTATCGTCCACGTTTATGAAGAGATCATTTCAGTAGTGCCTTTTGAATTGCCTTGGCCTTATTATACGCATGTTGTTCGTATTGAGGTAAAATCTAATACGTGGATGTAACAACAACAATATTTGCTTAGAAAACTTTACAAAATCTGGTTAGATTAGATTAGCGATCGTATCCATAAAATATTGTTTTTACCGTAAGTTAATTGAAAAAATGACGACAAAGGAATAATAAGTTATAGTACTTTTTTTTGTTGAAGTAATATGTAGTTACTTACAATAAGTGAGAGACAAATATCCAAATCAAAATTCGGAAAAAAAATCTTCTATTCTCAGGAAAATTGGTAACTGAAAATTAACAATTTACTGCCACTTTTGTTGTGCAAATTACCCTAATTTATTTGTTTCAAGGGGACGTTCCGGAGGGATGTTTTTGATTTTTTGATCAAAAACTAAAATCGGTGTTATAATTTGAATTTCTTATCGAGCAGACTGGTGCGCCACAATGGGGTCGTCCCACAATTTTCAAAAATTGCTTTTCTAGAAACTAGACGAAAAAATATTATACCCCTATTTACGTCACGCGTTTACTAAGTAAAAAAATCCGAGATTTTTTTCTTATTTGAAACGCGCGCCTTTCTGTGAAATTCACCAAGTTACTAGACTCGCATGAACCAATGACAATGCTCCCCCGAAATGACGTCACAAGAGGCGGTAATTGTACAGAGTTTGAAAATTCTGTCTGAAATTGCAATTTTTGGTACGCTCTGTTATCTTATAAAACAACTTTATTAATAACAGAATACGTTTTGGGGCTTCATGTTATATAGTCTATGAGATGCTATAGTCGAATTCGTCAAATTCAATTGAGGGGGACAACCCATTAGAGGGGAATGGTGTACATAATTTTTTTGAATACGTATGCACAAAACCTTTTCAGTCTACTACGTCAAATTTTTTACTATAATTTGTCCATTACTGTACAACTCTGAAGAAGAAATGTGACATTGAAGTAACGGATAAATAGTTGCCTAAGAACAAGAGAAATGCTTTACTAATAGGCACAAGTTTCTTTATATGTAGTGCAAAGATTAAACACAATCTAACGTTAATAACGTCTAATTTACTAGAAAGGAACTTTTAAAACACTCTTCTAAATGTGTGTAGCGATTGCATTTTAGAATAGCTATAATCAAGTAAAGTAATAATAAAAAATTACGTTTATACTGAACGTTTCTTTATCACGTTTCTGATTGTAGTGATAAATATTAAGCAAATTGATATGGTATTTTTTTATTATATTGTTATGCAATATTTTAAGTAAAAATAAAAAAATTCAAACGTATTCAGAGATGATTCAATGAGCGGCGCTATAAATTTTGTGTACAAAGCCAAAATAAATAATACATGTACATAATGTGAGATGTATCTATGGGAACAGTGCAAGAAAAATCGTACGAGGTAAATTTGCGTCATGGGTGTGATTAATAAACGTTTTTTAATGGCAAATATATAATATACAAAATTTATACTAAAAATGTTTTCCAATTCAATTTATTTCACAATTCTACTGAAATTCTAAATTCTAAATTCTCTACATTAACTAAAAATCAGTGACTCTGCTTGGTGGGTAAAAAATGGGAAAAAGAAATCTATACAACCACTAATTAAATTCCTGTAACATCAAAAATGACATATTTTTACAAATATACAAGGTTAAGCCTTATACATATCTATATCTTTAAAGAGCTTATCGATAAAATTTAGTAATACATATTAAGATGTGCATACCGCCATTCAAATTATAAATTAGAGTAGGCGGCTTTTTTATTATACCAGCCTGCAAATTGACACAGTAAAATTTGAGGATATCGTAAACATTGTGACGTTTATGTTTCTCATGAAAATAAAAGACTAACAAATAATGTAGAATAATTGAGAATTACAGCAAATGTTCAGTGTTCTCCCGCATCTTCAATTCAGCTGTTAAGAGGGTTCTCCAGTGGCAGGTAGATTTCTGCCGGTCGAAGCACATTTTCTCGCAATATCTTTTTTTTAATTTACAAATTTCAAAAAATCGCTCTGTAGCTGCAAAGATCTTTATTTTATCAACACGCCCACAAAATTTCAACGAAAAATCTTCAAAAATAAAAAAGTTATATTCAACGGCGCGCAAAAATGTACAGCAATGTGCGGCATTGAATGTAGCCTTTTTATTTTTGAAGATTTTTTATTGAAATATTGTGGGCGTGTTGATAAAATATAGATCTTTGCAGCTACAGAGCGATTTTTTGAAATTTGTAAATTAAAAAAAAGATATTGCGGGAAAATGTACTTCGGCCGGCAGAAATGTACATGTGACTGGAGAACCCTCTTAACTCCCTTCCACCATTCTGTTGTCGTTTTTTTTGAAAAGTAACTTTGACATTCGAATTTTAAATGAAATTGTCAAAAGTTAGTAGTGCCAACCTAATTTAAATTTCATAGCCTACTCTAATTTATAATTTAAATTATCGCACGGTAGTTGCTTTTTTAAAAATCCAACAAGAACATACTTTTCATTTAGTTAACTTTGGAATTTTTTCTATGCCGCTCTATTCTTTTTGCGTTTGTTAATTCTGTCAATAACGCCTTGGTTGTCAGGCCCGGAAAACACGGCTACAGAGGATTCTTCGTCGTTAAAAGTATAACTATTTTCATAAAGCGGAATTTTCTATTTGACATGGAAATTGCACAGGCGACTAGATGAAAATCATTTTGTAACACCATGTATATGCAATATATTAAACACATTATCGTTTATAAGGTAGCTTGCTTTTATTTAAACAAAAATAAGAAGCATGGTAGTTGAAGCGGGACATTCGGTTTCCGTATTAGTTTCACCGGTATTTGTTCTATATGACACTAATTTTAATTTTTTTTTTTCAGTTGAAATGATGATGACCACTTGATGTAGTTGGTAACAAAAATGTATTACTCCTTACTATAATTAAATAATTTTTTACTAGTTTTCAAAATATTAAAAAAAAAGAATAGATGTTAGTTACGTCAATACACCTTTTATAGTTTACTACTACTTCTCCAATTAGACTACTTTTTTGTTTACAGTTTACCATGTCGTGACTTCCGCGCTAATTTACCCAGTAGTCAAATTTATGAGTTAGAATAGATAAATGTTTTGTTCTCCGGACAGAATAGGTACTACATATTTATATTTGTTTTAAGAGAGAAAAAAAAATATAAATACATACATATTAGCGCGGTTGATATACCGCGCATGCCTGAGGTGGTCAAGAGTGGGGTTGTTGTCTATTTATAGTTTGTTAATGGTGTTTAAGATAAATTAGTATTATGAAGTCTTAGAAGCTGTTATACATATATATTTTAATTTAATAGGCGCACCCACTATTTTTGAAATATATTTCTATGGGAACTATGGATAATGTATACATCCTAGACCATTTGACGAAGACTGAGTTAAAGAAGAAAGCGGGGAGGGTGTATGCATTATTCGTAGACTTCAAGGGGGCTTTTGACAAGGTGGACAGAGAGAGGATGTTTGAGTGCCTGAGGGAGAAAGGGGTAAATGAATGGCTGGTAAGAAAGGTGGAGGAGATATATGTGAAAACAAAAAGTAAAGTGAAGGTAGGGGAGAGGGAAAGTGAATGGTTTGTGACAACAAAGGGAGTGAGGCAAGGTTGCCCGCTCAGCCCTTTGTTGTTCACGATGTATGTGGCAGATATGGACGGAATGTTAGAGAGAGCACAAGCGGGGGGGTGTGTGGTAGGTAGAAAAAAAGTGTGGAGCCTGGCGTTTGCGGATGATGTGGTAATGGTGGCAAAGAGTGAAAGAGAAATGAAAGAAATGATAAAGAGATTAGGAAAATATGTGAAGAAGAAAAGACTAGAAGTGAATGTAGAGAAAACAAAAATGCTGGTGTTCAATAAGAGAAAGAGGAAGAACGAAGAAAGTGATTGGAAGTGGAAGGGAGAAGTAATAGAACAAGTAAAAGAATTCAAATACTTGGGGTATGTGTTCAATGAAAGAGCCACAGATAAGGCACATATTAGAGAACTGGCAAGAAAAGCGAACAAGGTGATAGGATGTGTATGGGGAATAGGAGAGAGAATGTGGGGAGGCGATTTTAAGAGGAGAATGATGATGTTTGAAATTCTTATTGAAAGCGTGTTGTTGTACGGAGCAGAGGTCTGGGGATGGAAAGAACAAGAGGAGATAGAGAGGGTGCAAGAGAAATATCTGAGGTGGGTGCTAGGGGTGGAGAGAGAAACGCCAGGGTACATAGTGAGAGAAGAATGCAAGAGGAATAGGTTGAGAGTGAAAGCGGGAAAAAGAGCGGTCAAGTTCGAAGACAGGATGGAAGGGAGGAAAGAATGTAGGATACTAAAGGAGTGCTGGAGAGAAAAGAAGAAGAATTCAGAGGAGAATGATAGGGAGAATTACTACAGAAGGAATGGGTATGCAAGCAAAGAAATAGAGAGACTGAGAGAAAGAGGCGTGTGGATGAATGTAGAACTAAGTGAAAGAGATAGGGATACGGATAGACAAGAGAGGAGAGAAAGAATTAGAGAATCCAGATACAACGGGAAGTACGGAAGATGCATGATCGAGGAAGTACCGAAGTATTTGGGGAGGGAGAGCGAGAAAGAAAGAAAGATGATGGCGAGGTTTAGGTGCGGAAATGAAGAGAGGGAAAATAGGTATTGGGCAGAAGATGGAGGAAGAATGTGTAGAATGTGCTATGAGGAAAGAGAGACGATTGAGCATATGTGGAACGAGTGCAGTGAGATGAAACAAAGAGAGAGGACAGAAAGAGAGGAGATACTCAATGTAGATGGAAGGGAAATTAAATGGATGAAATAGGTATGGAAGAGGAGGGAGAAGGGAGAAGAGGAAAGGGGAGGGGAGAAGCAATAGATAATTTTATTTAGTTTTTGCTATTATGATAAGGGTTAAGTTTAATTGTATATGTATAGGAATCAGAAAGCCCGTAGGGCAAATAAAGATTTATTATATATTTCAATTTCTATTATAATGAGAGCTTTTGTTTACTCGTTTCAGATTCACGTTACTACATTTATTCTTGACTTTACTATGCTAGGCTTATCTATGATAAGTGATTCATTATGTCCTCGAAAATTAAAATATAAAATGCGATGTTTTGGTAAAAATTTAATGTCAAATAGAAACATCATTTAGAATATTTAAAATAAAATCAGTTAGAAAAACAATACAAGACATACACAAGTACTCACTGAGGTGCAAGTGGGTAATAGAACAACAGACAAAATCACATTTACAAATGAAATACGACAAGGAGACTCACTAAGCCCAACACTTTTCAATTTGATAACGCATGTGCCGTGCGATCATTTAAATTATAAATTAGATGAGTAGGTTGTAAAATTTGAATTAGGTTGGCACTACTAGATGTTGACAATTTGGTTTAATATTTGCATGTCAAAGGTGTCAGAGTAAATTTAAAAGACGGCAACAAAATGGTGAATGGAAGTATTCTATAGATCTCTGTGTTATAAAGGTTTTTCGAAATACCTAACTTAATTTTCTTGCAGATTCTTTGTTAGTGTGTTATTTTCTTTAAATTAAAATAATTTAACATGAGAAACATAAACGTCACAATGTATAACCATAACCTCAAATTTTACTGTCAGTCAATTTGCAGACTGAGCGATTGCATAAAAAACAATCCGCCTACTCTAATTTATAATTTAAATGATCTCATGGTATGTACTACAACAGTAAACAACAAAATGTACAATCACTAGATAGGAATAGTGTGCTATGTAGATGACGCTTGCGGACTCGGAGGATAATCTGCAAAACTTCTTCATAAAGTTGTAACAATTGCCAAACAATACAATATGAAAGTCTCAACAAAAGAGATCAAATCCATCCATGGATATTTACGAGATATATTAACCTGGAAAAATAAATACCTTTGCCAGGAAGGTAAAGTCAAAATATACAAGACGATGGTCAGACCCGTTAATAATAAATAATAATGTGTAATAAAAATAATATTTACCATTTGATGTTGTATTTTCCTCTTTCTCTCTCGATATTCTCCCATGCGTTCAGTTTTCGGCTGCTTCATCGGTAATTTACTGACTGTTTCTTTCTCTCTCTATCTCTGTCTAAGTCGCCGGCCTTGGATACGCGTAGAGAGTGCCACAAATTTTGTAACACATTCGCCAGTTTACTGTCCAAGTCTAAGCTCGCGTACAGAAGTTTTACTTCAAAAACAGCTGTGGGATTAAAACTTGACAAGCCTGTTTAGCCAGCGACGTCAGATCTTCCCAGTTGAGAGCCCATCAGCAGATGGTGAATTGACCTGATAATAATAAAAAAAAATCTAGAATCAGTGTGACCTTCCTTGGGAGTTGGAGATACCTCGCAGTCCCCTCGCTCCATTATTTAGGTCAAGCCCCTAAAAATCCACCGCTGCTACTAAGCGCCTCCCATTCCTCCACCTGGAGCCTCCAGCAAGCCATTCTTATGAAATTGAAAATATCATTCAATTTGTAAAAAAAATGTACATTATATTGTTAAAATTAAAAATGCAGCATTTTTTAAGCAGCAATTATTACATTTGCGAGAAGAAGAAGAATCTTTTGGTTCACAGTTACGAATTAAACATAACCCTGCATTTGCAAATGACATTCCACCAACTTAAAGTAAAAATAAATCTACAATTTCATACCAACTGACATAATATTAGGATCAGGCGGTACATATTTTTAACATATTTACATTCAATACGTAAATTTTTAACTTTTGACTTTATTGTTATTGTTCTAATTGTAAACTTAGAAGAAGGGAACAAGGGACACAAGTTCGATATACTCAATATATGACACGTTGTAGTGAATCGTTTCACAAAATGATTAAATTACTACTATTAAAGCATCAAATGTTACATGCTTTCATTTTTTACCAATGAAACTACATTTATACAAAATATATACGGAGTGTTTCGTAAGTAAACGGCAATACTTAATACACTAACTCATAGAAGCTGAAGAAACGTTATTCTGCAGTTTTTTCTGAAAAATTTAATTTTTGTTGCAATTTTTTCGTAAAACACGACAAGGCAAATTTGTATTAATTATAGAATGCCACTGAGTGAAAGTCACATTTGACAAATTTCTCGTCATGGTCTAACATCGATAACTTGATATATTATTTAGTGCAAATTCATTTTCTATCTTTCTGTTGGTCCATTTAAAACCATCGGCATTTTTAAACCAGACGTTTTAGAAACTTAAAAAATCTTCCCAACACATTTCTCTTGTCGTTGATATTCATAATCTCGGAGATTGCCGTTTATTTATGAAACACCCTGTATATATATTATATATTCAAATTTACATTTTTGACTGAATGGTTGACAAACTGGCTCAGAATGACAACCATTTTCATATTGTATCCAAATTTCGTTTCTTGTATTCCACAATTGTTCTTTGTGACTAAAAGCCATATGGTTCATGGCACCACATGTGAATGAGGTCGGCGGGTGGGCCGCCGCATCTACAACTGACCGATTGAGTAAGGGTATTGGAATGACAACCATTTTTTGACTTAAGAATTTTGAAATTGGATTGAACACGAGAGTGAGTTCTAGTTTTTAAAGGAAAAAAATATTCAATAAATGGTTGTCATTTCGCATCCATTTAGTCAGTCGATAAGTATGGTGGACAGGGCGTCATAATTTTAAACATTCCTTAAGGTAAGAACCCCTCTGTAATTTATCAATTGTATCATTAATCTCTTGTAAAATTAGGGCTGATGATGGGGGTAGTTTTCTCCCGAAACATGTTCCAATTGTAATTTTACGTTTATAAAAGTTTGTGGAGTTCGACTTGAATATATTTAAATTTTAATTAAAATTACAGCATTATGGACTGTATTTTTTAATTTTACTAACTGCTCAACTTGTGGGTAAGAAACTCCTACTGACCTACGCTATTGACCCTCTCTTCTCTACGCCACTGAGTAAAATGAGGGCAGCTGACATTTATTATGGAATATAGGCTTAGTATATAGATCTGTATTTAAAGTTGCCTGCTTTATATTTTAATTTTGTTAATTTGTGATGTTTCTAATTTGGAACAATAAATAATGTTAATTAAATTAAATAATAATAATGCATTATTTAAATTATTATTTTTTTAATCTAGGTTCACTTTACACACGAAATTAAAAAACGGAAGTGTCTATAATATCATCTCACGCATCTTAAATAATCTTGCATAACACGCAATTACATAAGGCGGCTATTGCTGGTTAACTCAATTTTTATTATAATCTTTAATGCTGCCAAAACTTTATTTTTCCACAAAGAACCGTTTTAAAATCGTCGGGTATTATTATTTCTTCTGCGTTTGTTTGTTTAGCGGTATGTTAACCACCGCCATCGGCATTGTTGCCCGCCATTTTTCCCGCGACGGTGCTGTCATCTTCAAACATCGCTTTAGCATCGTATGGTGGTTTGCTCGACCGCGCTCAAAAATGTGCAAATATTTTGATAATTTCACATTGTTTAGGGCCAGTCAAGTATCTAATTGCAGTTAATTGTGCACCTCTAAAGTGTGAAATAATTCCAAGAAGTAAATGTTTCATTGTGTGTTGCATATGATGGTGAAAACGACGCTAAAGCAAGTTGTCACGAACTGAACGCACCAGAACGTTGTGCCGATGCCTTGGCGTTATTAGTCCTTTCAGAGTCTTGGCTTAGCTTCTTGAATCATGGATGTTGACAAAAAGGAAGATACAATTGATGACAGCCTTTCAGGGGAAGAAGCTGCCAGTGAAACTGCTGCAGATGTGAATGGTGATGACGGCGGGATTGCAGAGAATGATGAAGCATTGACGTCAAAAAGTGAACAAAACATTGCTGATGTTGGGAATAATTCAGCACCTGAAAGTCCTAAAAGTTCGGTGGAAAAGCATAATGAACTTGCTGAAAAATCTAGGTCGAGAAAACGCAAAACTCCTGATTATAAAACGGACAATGAGAGTGCTTCAGAAGATACAATCACCGACGTAAAAGAGACCCAGTTGCAAGATTCGCCTAGTAAAACCGAGAAAGGTATGTCAGTTAAATGTCAAAATTATATTTTTAGGTTATGATTGCAGATGACTCTTCGGCAAATGAATCCACATCAGATTTAAGCATGCCCCCAAAGCAGACTTTAGGAAAAGGAAAACGTGCGAGAATTCCTAATAAACGTTACAGTGATATTTTATTATCTCCTCAGTCTCGGTCACAGAAAAGCCATTTTGAAAACGGCGAAAAGTATGAAAAATATGATAAAATCATACCAGACAATGATATTTTCAATGCAAAAGAGGAGGAACTGGCCAGTTTACCAAATGTTACATCACTTAAATCTAGATCAAACACGAGCAGTCCAGCATCTAAAAGGACGAAAGTTGTAGATCTCACAGACCCCAAATACCTAAAACCATTTCAGTTGGGTTGGCGGCGCGAGTTAGTTTATAGAGCAACAACAGATAATAGCAACAAACGACAAGGAGATATTTATTACTATACGCCCACAGGCAAAAAAGTGCGATCGATGCGAGAAGTCTCGGAAGTCCTAAAGGGCAAAGATCTAACTTTGGACAATTTTTCCTACTGTAAGGAACCACTAGGACTCAATGATCCAGAAAAAGAAATAATTCGAGATGCGAAAGTGGGCTGGAAAAAGGGTGGAAAGGCCGGAGTTAAAACACCAAAAATTTTGAGTCCTAAAATATCCAGTCCCAAAGTATCAAGTGTACAGAAATCTACACCGGCGAAAGTTGCGAGCCCCAAGGCGGCTCCTACGCCTCCTGAAACTCCAGCTGAACCTTCGGCGTCTAATACGAGGGCCAAATCCGCTCGGAATTTGGGAAATATTAAGGTAAGTACATGTTCTTCGGTCATCAGGGGAGGATACATTTTAGTTAGCTCATTCACATACATCAAGTTAATTGATTAAACGCAATCTGAGGTAGGCCAAAGTTGTAATCACGTTGCTTGTGGAAAACAAAATTTACATGTATGTAGTTAGATGGAAAATTTTGACATACAAAGTTTACTGGATGTATGAATCATTTATGAAGACTCTGTTGAATGAGTTAATGGTATTGATTTCTCTATACTACAAAAAGGTGTTCATTCTAATTTGTGCATGGAGTTGAGTAAGAAATGTTGTGTGCCACTACAGGCTGTTTAAAAAATAATATTTGACAGGATTGTATACCTTTTGACCAAAATAAATTTCAAAGTCAAATGAGTATTGTATTTTTTAAAATTCAGTACAGTAGAAGTCCATAACAAGAATTCATGGAACTACAAATTTACTCGTTTTTGTTTGCTATTTATTTTGTATCCATTTTACAAGACAGCAAATTTTTTAAAAAGCCTTTTCAGGAGTTGGTTTGGACACATCTTTTAGTAAACATTTTAATATTTTAAGATTTTTCCACTTTAAAGTCAGTCATAACGTCTTCTGTTTCATTATGATTTTCGTAATATTATGTAGATTTCTTTGCAGAGACAATTTCGCAATTTCGGCTAGCATTTTCAAACTCTACGTTTGCCGCCTCTTGTGACGTCATTTCGGGGTAGCATTCTCATTGGGTCGTGCGTTTCTAACTAGTCCGCGTGTCTAGTAACTTTGAATTTTGTCCCGTGTTGACGTCACAGAAAGGCGCGCGTTTTAAATAAGACAAATGTTTCGGATTTTTTTTTACCTAATAAACGCGTGATTTTGAATAAGCAAAAAAATTGGGGTATAATATTTTTTTGTGTAGTTTCTAGAAAGCTGTTTTTGAAAATTGTGGGAGGACTCCATAACGATAAAGATATTTAGCAATTACATTTTGATAATATTTCAAGATTTGCTTCTACCTATTTTCCAGGAATAGTTTGTTATATACGATATATTCCTTATACCCGATTCGTAAACTTTGCACTAGTGAGTTATGTGCATTTTGGAAGTGTCTACAGTATGACGCTGTCCTACTATTTTCAGCTCTGGGTGAGACCATATGATCCACAAAATTGTGCATCACGGGTAACTACGGAACTTTTTAAAAGACGTGATGTGTGATTTTTGAGGTTAGATTACCAGAAGATTTACACAGTGTACACTAACTTGTGCTATTTGGACTAACTTATGAAAGTTTTTTGATTGTTATAGACTACTTGGATATAGATTTTTGTGGATTACGTAGTAATTATTTTCTTATTTCAACGGTGCATTTGAATTTTAATTGTTCCTTATGCAATTAAATGGTGATAGTATATTGAAACCGTTGTCCACGCCGATGAAATTGACAGTAATACAAAGTCGTACCAATTGAGGTAAAATCGCCACCAGAGGGACTTAGATCGCGACTTAATGGAAACTGTAATAAAGATGTATGAAACTCGAATAACTGTCAACCGTTGTCAAAATTGTCAAAATAACGTAAATAAAATAAGAACTTCAATCAAATTATCGGCTCTTTGATAAAATTTAATAAAACCAGTGTTCTATATTCCTTCTGGGTGCTTTTTTCCTTTTGGGTGCTTTTTTCCTTTTAGACTGCCGTGCATCAGATGACAGCAACAATAAATAAACAAAACTAGCGACAAAAAATGTTTATTAAAGATGAAGTAAGATTTGCATTATTATTCTAAATATGTAATATGTGGTTTTGAAAAAAATAAATCACATTTAATTTTGAGATTGGAATTAATTTGTTCCACGCCCTCCTAATTTTTTATTCTGTAACACTATTACAGTTTACTCTAATGCGCCATCTAGCGATATTTTGTCTGTTTTCCAAACGCAAGGTTTTGAACGACTTGAAATTACTGTCATCGGCGCGGATAACGATTGAAACACTAGTTTTACAAAACGCGTTTTTCATGTTATTTTTTATAATTTGCATATTTTTTTTACAAATTTTGGTAAATTAGGGAATTTTGTTAAATTTAGATTTTTCTGTACCTGACGTATAGGTGACATGGAACCAGAACCTCAAAATAACACTGACATCAGGGTTCAGTGTGTATTACCAATGGAAACAAAAATTCTAGATTTTGAAATGAATGTTTTGTTTGTTTTTTTCTTCTTCTCCCTTTATACTTCATTTTTTGCTTTATTTCTTACAAATGGTTTATGCATTAAATATTTTATACGTTACCTGTCAAAGAATTATTTCTGATACGCTTTTAACCCTTTGAGTTTCTTCCGAATTAAACACGTTTATTTTTATCTTAAAGAACAACAAAGAAAAATCTCAAAAACTTCGAATCGCTGGATGTGGTTTCACTACGAAACCAATGGAAATCAAGCGACTACTTTTAATCAGTTTTCCCCTAAAACACCAAAAACAATTTTATTATAACTGCCAACGCACGTTTCGCCAACAATGTTGGCATCATCAGGGCGATGAGTAAACTAATCGCCCTGATGATGCCAACATTGTTGGCGAAACGTGCGTTGGCAGTTATAATAAAATTGTTTTTGGTGTTTTAGGGGAAAACTGATTAAAAGTAGTTATCTACCACCAAAAGTGATCCAGACAATTGTTTTGTTTTTAATCAAGCGACTGACGAAATTTATTTTCTATCAATATTTTACCCATCAAGCTTTGACTATCGTCAATCCAATCCATTTTTTCTTCATTTTTAATAATTTTGTGACAATATTTTTCTCAATCGGACATTCTTTCGAAGTCTGTCATAAAATTTTCTTGCAATAAATGATCAACATCAATGCCAATTGTCTTTTTCTTGGCCTTTCAAATTGCAACATCAGATGTTAAATCTGAAAGAATCGTATCAAACATTTTCCAAATGTAAGTAAGAAAAGTTCATCGCGTAACCACGTACATTGTAGTTCGACTACTATAATATAATATAGAAAAACCAAATACACAGTAGCCGTTGTCGTTTTTTTAATGAAGAACTCACCAATGTTTCGCCAAATGTTTATGGTTCCTGTCCGATAGAAGATAGAAGATACCAAGTTACAATTTTTAAAAGGTGGTTCATATTGAACTTTAGGGTTAAAATATCGCTCATCCGGAAGAACAATTTCGCAATTATGAAATTAGGAGAAATACTAATAAAAAATAGGAATTGGCATCAAATTTTGAGGTTAGGTTTGATTGCTGTCAAATTAAATAACGCGCGTTCAACAAAAATCCACGACGAAGCAAGCCTTGGAATCTTCAAGTCCTGTCTGCATTTAGATCACACGCATGCAATGCTTATTACGGGTAAACAGTAACGTTATTAAATGTGGATAGAAGAACGACAGGAGCCTTCACAAGCTCCGACTAGTGGAGGCATGGGGGCTTGGCTTCAGTGTCTGGTCGCGTGGATGAGGTACCACCATAGAAACCTCCCCAATTTAATAGTCTGACATGTCAAAATTCACGATGTCAGGTGACAAATTTGTCACTATCAACGCCATACGTTTTTCAATCCATGGCCCACTTGACGTCGTTTTTTGTTGAACGCACGATATATAAGCCTAAAAGTTTATACATTTACTTATATACCACTTTCACAATTATGTATGTATCTCGCAAAACATCTTTTTCATTATACCTGCATCAGAATCGCCGTTTAAAGCACGCCTGAGCGTGCGAATACAGGCGATTAAAACACGGCGAGCTTTAAAGGTTGTCAAGGAAATATAGGTATCATTATAAATTCATCAAATTTGAAAACTTTTCATATTCCTTCAGGTATGGGTCTTTTGACTTCGATGGTAGTATTTTGGATTCCGCTTGTTCGGCCAATGCTTCTATATCGGGTGAAATATCGTTTTAACTCATTTTTCCTCGATTTTTGCTGACACGACTAAATGCAATGACAGACGTGGACGCGAGAAAAACGTAAACAATAATTGTCGTAACTAATGGCAATATTATTTCGCCATTTCGATTTATCACGACAAAAAAGATTTCTAAGTTTTTAGTGCTTAATTTGTTTCCAGTATTGCTGGTATAATAAAAAATAGCGTAAAGTATTCGTGGATAACTGGTCTTTAAAACACTTGCTCTATTTCGAGCATTCCCGGCTACGCCGTCGTGCTCGAAAACTCGCGCGTGTTTTAAAGACCTTGTTATCCACTCATACTTTAATATACTATTTTGAGGCTTCCCGAGCCGTAGTGGATTTTTATTTCTTGTGACGGTCACTGAGATATAAATCTATTGTTCCTCAGTTTTAACGCTGGCGTGAATTGCATGTTTTCTGATCGAATATAATTACCATTTTAATGTGTTTTTAACGCTATTATTTCAAATCTGTTCAGCTCATTGTTTCATTAAAAAAATGTATTTTTTTCAACCTCAAACAGTCGATAAGACAAATTGAATATGACGGCAAAAGTTGGGTCACAACTATGTGTACAAAGCCGAATGAACACTATTATAGCCTTGTAAAAATTACAAAAAGCAGTGGAGCTTTTTGATGACTGAAATCTATAAAAATTGCTTATTCCAAGGGTCCTGTTTAAATTAAGAACAATCGACGTTCCACCTTGTAATATCAGCACAATATCAGCAGTACCAAGAAGAGTTTTATCTCTTGTACGGTTAATATCGTAGAGCCACTGTCTATGCTCAGTCCTGCGTAATATATTTTTTTCTAATTTCAAACATAATTTTCACCTACCAGTCATTTTCATGGTAGTTATCACGATACATCTGACTTCTCATTTTGTCACCATGGTATTTTTGCTTGTTTTTCCAACTATACTAAATATTTGATTTTTGAAAGAACTTGCAGGTTAAGTTACCTCCCAGCAAGAGCAAACCTGAAAAGAAAACCAAAGTTGAAGAAGAACCAATGGAAGTGGAATCCCCACCTTCAAAGCGAGTCGCAACGAAGAAACCTCCCCCGAAAGCTACCCCAAAGTGAGTATTTATACCTTCTGAGTAACCTCATCTGACGCATGCTCAATCCAACACAGCAAAGAGAAGAGAGCACTTGAAACGAATTGGATCATTTTTCTTCTACCCTCATGCATTTCTTGATTCCAAGTGCCCTCTTGTTTTCGTTTTGTTTATTGTATTGGACGTAGTTTTTTGCTTTCACGCAAATAAATCACCTAATCGTTCCCCCTCGAACCCCCAAATCCCTCACCACCGTCGTATTGCAGTGTAGAAATGGAGGGCAAACCGTGCCAACCATGTTCGATTCGATGCGAAGGCGTTTTGGGTATGGTACCGACGCTGCAATGTCGACTTTGTCTTTGCCTCTACCATTACGAGTGTGTCGGGTTATCGCCCCACGTGCAGATACAGGAATATGTGTGCAAGGTACGAGACATTCAAAAGAAATTGTAGTAATATTTTTATCAATACTATGTTATTTAGATCAATCGATATAATTTTTCTCTACAAAAAAAAAAAAAGTTGAAATTACGAGTACAAACAAAGTATAAACATTTCGTAATCAAAAAGATGTACAAGGTTTCAGCAAGAATATTTTTTTATTTTAGTCTTGTTATACATACAAATGGTCATTAATATCTAAGAATGGGATTTTATTTGTAGTACATATTTGTTTTATAGACTATAATGATGTGTCTATTAATCCGTCAAATCCCATTGAATATTGTTTTCAGTGGTATAAAAATGGGATTAATTTGCATATTGTTAGCAGTCTCTAATGTTTTTCCAACTTCATTGAGTAACTCTATATTGTCCCGCAGAACTGTCGGCTAGAACATGGTCAGAGCGTTGCATCATCCGCCTCAATCGTTTTGCCGCCTCTTACCCCCATAAATACCCTAAAATCTATGACGACCCCGACGTCAGTTTTGCCAACCTTACAGCGGATTCCGCGGCCATCTGACTCGCCACAGCCGGAAGTGGCAACACCTGGGGGCGTTGCACCAAACATGCCTCGTTTGCTGCCCTTGCCCAAAGTAGCAAAAGACGCACCTCCACCATTAAAACCCACCAAAAACAACCCGCAAAACATTACCGAATCGAAAAGTTTAGTTGGATCTGTGACTTCATGGTTGCCGCACAGTTCGACTATTCAAGTTGACAGCATGCAGAGGAATAAAGAGAATGAGCCCATCGAGGCTCCTAGACCCCAGTATGTTGAATATTTAGCTGGCAGAAAGTTTCTAATCATACCCAAACATAACGTTGTCTCGGTGTCGCCAACCAGTGCCCCCAATAAGCAGATGAAACAATTTAATTTTATTGAGTCTGCTTGCACTGGTAATGAAGATGTTAAAGATGAACCATCCTCCCCAAAGACCGCACAAATTGGTGTCCCTGCTGTAACTGAGGATGCAGTGGTGGTTAATGATGAGGTAGTAACTGAGAGAACGCAAGACAATCGCGGCGATGGGGATATTTCAGAGTGAGTTTTTTTTGTGACCTAATTAAATATGATTTTTTTCAGGCAGATCCGTTACAAAAGTCCTACCTTATTGTCCTTGTTGTTAGGTTTTATTTGCAAAAACTGCTCCAATACATTTTGCTGTTATTTTTATTTTTAGCAATGCTTTGAGAACATCAAACGGAACGATAGTTTGCTTACGTTTGACGTTCTTAAATAAAACGCTGCTTAATTTTTCCCATCAAGAGTTCATTATGACAGATTTTTTTCTTTTGTTGCAGGATGGCCGAATCCCCCAGAGCGAAACGGCGCTCTGTGCGATCCAATAATGTTTCAAATGATAAACATGAGGAACCTAGATTTATGGACAGCTACCTCCAAAATTTATCATATGGTTATAGTACACTTTTATACGTTTTTCAGTATCTCAAAGTCCAAGACTTGCTGAGGGCAGGATGTGTATGTACCATGTGGAGAGACATTGCAAGTCATCCTTCTTTATGGAGAACTGTGAGAATGAAGAATTCTCAAGTTCATAGTTTTGAAGGTTTGGCGAACAGCTTGCATAAACACGGTACTGTGCATCTGGATTTGAGGAAGATGCTACTACCAACGAGTGGCGACGACATCTGGCCAGAATTTTCAAAGTCGATTGAAAAGGTGCAGACTTTGAGGAAGATTGAACTATGCAGGTAAGTTTATGTTTACTGCGTATAAAATAAAAAAAAAAAATGGTGTTATTTTATTTTGGTATCATCAAATTAATAACGAGTGCAGGAGTTGTATTGTATTTATACAGCTTAGCACAACGGCCATATTGTGTATAACCATGCAACCCAAAATACATTTTCAACGGGTGCTTTCTGGCACGAGGGTTTAAAAAAGCTGTCTATTTTTTCTGTCAATTATATTTTGTTAAATTGAGTTGTCTTCTATCCTCCGGAAAAGATTGTCGTGACGTATAATATTTCGCCCTCCATTAGAACGCCAAATCGTCTGAAAAAAATTTTCAACTTTCTGACTTTTATTGTGAAGTCAAATGTTTATTTAATTGTAGTACATAGACACCAGTATGGTATTGTCCCAGTCTTTTTCTATAAAGGTAGAGGTAGATGTAAGAAGAGATAACTCATAAACTTGGAGATATGTATAGTGAATAATTATGTCATGCTAATTTGCCGAGTTTTTTCCAGATGCCCAGCGTCTGTTGTGGAGAAACTCGCCGTCACCAATCCCGATTTGGAAGTAATCAACGCTGTAACCATCAAATGTGAAAGCATGAGTCTAAACATGCTGTCATCCCTTAAGAACCTCAAAGAACTGCGACTGAAGTCCACCAGTGGTCTCACGTTATCATCTGACATTACATCTTTAAAAGATCTAACAAGTTTAACTCATCTGTCCCTAACCTCAATCAAAGACCTGAATAAAATGAATCTGAGCGTAATCGCTGCCCTCAAGAGTCTCGAATCTTTAGATCTTGGGGAGTGTAGCGATTTTCCCGCAAATTTCGGAGAAGATATCTTAACGAAATTAAAAAGTCTCGAGAAGTTAAGGTTAGAGAAAGGTCAGGGTCTTTGTCATACTTTCGAAATTTTGGAAGCCGTCAAGCAAATGCCGCACCTGGAGCAGCTAGAGCTGGTCAATTTTGATATCAAGAGTGGGTTTGATATAGCACTAGGAGGATGCAGGAACATCAGGAAGTTGTTGATTATACCAACATACATTTCACAGAGTGCTACAACAAACCATATGGTATTGGGTGGGGTGTTGAGGCTTCAAAGTACACTGTCACACTTTGTGTGGGGTGTTACATTAGAATTGTTGAGAGTCACAGAATTGTTTGTGGACCAGTGTGAAGATCCTGACAAAAAGGAAAAGAAAGACAAGAAACCAGTTGGTAACGGTGATAGTATCCCAGTGTTGAAACCTGTACCTTTAATTACTGACAAAAATGACACAATACCACCAGCACATGACCCCCCACAAGTCGAAATATTGCCGCTACCCAATTTACAGAAGTTGTTATTACAGAGTTTACCTACAACAAGGGTGAAGATTCTCAAAATTCCGTTTCACGCTACTTGGCGGCAGAGTATTACTGATACCGTTAATTAATTTTTAGTTTTACAAAAATATTTTATCTAGAGTTTATTGTACTGATATGAGTGTAGATATAGATTTTTTTGCTACATTTTGGAGTATGTTTTATCTTGAATGTACAATAACTCCTTAAAGTGTAAATTATAGTTTGTAGGTTTCTATACATGTAATAATTAGAATCAAATGTTATAGATGATTACATGTTTTCATTTTAATGTGATTTTGATCAGAAATTTATCGTATTTATATTTTCACATTTTATTTCGCATTATATTGACGCATGTACATTATAACATTTTCAATAAACATTTTTTAAAGTTTAATTTTGTTTTTAAAAAGTGAGCGTGAAAACAAAAGATTACGTTCAGTATTCATGCTATAAAAGAAGCGCTTTTGTACTATGTACGGATCCCACTTCTGAGGTAATTTTACATTGACATCAAAAGTTTTAGTCGTATTCCTGCGCGTTGACCAGAAGGATTGCACCAGTAGACATTAGAAAAATTCGACTGTTGAAGAAGCGGATTAACCAGGGACGGCTTCATTCGCCTGCCACCGTGTCAACTGGTCCAAAACGGACGGAAAATGATACTAGCGAGAGACTTTTATGGGCCTTCTAAGAACCAAAAGTCAAACAGAAACACAAAGAACAATAACAAACGTCAATTCAGAAGAGCCATTGCCGATTACAGAAAATTAAATTGAAATAAAGATAAAGCAAATCAAGAATGACGGAAAGTCTGAGTTAAAGTGGTGAAACGAAAATAGACTGCTCCAACAAGATAGTAATGGGTGTTTTTTTTTTTTTTTTTTCAAATTTGGCGTCGAAGTTGGCCATGAATGTTTAACTGTGAACGTGCCATCGAAGTGACAAATATTAATTTGACAGCTGAAATTTTAATATAAATTAATCGCCAGTTCAACACGTCAATTCCTCGCTCATACTTCTACCTTTTCGGGGTGCAGTGAAACTTCTTCGATAAAATTAGGTTTTTCTGCACTCCACGTCCGCATGTTTTGTAAATTCACATAACCGTCTAAATGGAACCAGGCAAAAGATGGCCTGTTCACATAAACTCATAGTCAGCGCCAACTATGACGCCAAATAAAAAAAAAACGTTAGTATGTAGCTACAAGGTGTTAACAAAATGATTTTCATCTAGTCGCATCTGCATTTTGCATGTTGTGATGAGCCTAATTTCTTCCCGCCGACAATTTGAAATTAAACGTCAAATGAAATGTCAATGACGTCACTAAACGTCAAATTTGAAAATTTGAAACAAACCGCGAAATTGAAAAGTTTAGCCAGTGAATCGTTATCGTCTAGAAACAAAGACAGAAGAGTGGACCTACGCGGTGTTCTTTTTTTTGACAAGACAACAGTGGCGGGAAATTCAAACCAAACCTACTCAGACATTGAACCAGGTTCCTTGAATGCAGGTGCGCAGCGTTGGTGGCGGAGCGTAGATTAACAAACAAATTAGGGATTTATCAATATATTTGCTTTAGAGGTCTTATGGTCGAGTTTTTGATTACTAATTGACTTTTGGAACATTTTATCTAGTAACAATTATTTTGGATAATTTAACTCATTTAACTATTATAGCTGATTTCATGACTCTTAACAGTAATTATAATCTGGTTAATTCATAAAATAACAATAAGTGAATACAATATTTGAATAATTCCGGACAAACGTTAATTTGAACAGTACCTGGCGAGAGAGTTCCCAAAATTGCAAGTGTAGAAAAGCGAAGTGGTTACAACCATCCCATACCCATTTTTAAACAAATCGATCAGTAAACGTTACATTTAATCAAAGCATTGAGTTTCCGCTTCTTCCGACAAATTCAATTTCGTTAACAAACCGAAATCTACGATAAATGACTACCCTTTAAATTTTTTATTATGAATTCAAACACAGGTACACAGCTAAGTTACAGTTTGAACGCCTTTCCAGATTATTAATAAATTATTTGAGTATTTGAGTTGAGCAATACTGGTATTCGGATGAGCAGTTTAAAAGTACAACACCCGCCCCACATCACTTTACTGCATAAAAAGTATGATCATTGTTATCATAACTCAATTAGAACGGCTAGTGAGGTACTTCCTCTTACACACCTCTCACACCTCAAGTGAAAGTCAAAGAAATACACAGATAAGAAAGACATTATTTAGAATTTCATGTTAGGTTTAGCCGTTTGGGTTTTATGATAATAAATTATAATTAATTTCATAAGACCACCGGGAATTTAGTAAGACCACCAAGAAGTCGATTCGTCATCGATGGCTAAAAAAACAGTCGTAAAAACGTGCAGAACACCAAGTACACCCAAAGATTGTGTACACCCGGAAGAAAGTCGTTGATATTGTTCATTAACGAACGTTCTTTTCCTTGACGCTCCAATCGCGCTGATAAGCATGTGACAAATTTTTAATCGTTTGTGGCCTGCTATTGGGACGGGGCACTCCAATCGCGCACGAAAGAGTGTAACTGTCCCGTTGCGTCGTTCGTTCCCTTCAGTAGGGGATGAGTGTTCTCGATGCCTTCCACTCCGGGAATAATGAGATCATCCTTTCGGTGCGACCGAATATTCTTGAAGGATGACATCATCCTTTTTATGCGAGCGTCGTATAGTATGACATCAGCGCGACAGAACCTTCTCGGCTGATGAGAGCATCTTATGTGAACCATCATTGCATTATCGCTAAACACAGGTTATAACAAGTCAGTTATATATCTATTTATTAAATTAACGTATACATTTTTAATACAAAACATTATTTACTAGAACAACGACCGCAAGTAGATAAATAATACTTGATAAACACATTTTAAGTGTGATGTTCACCTATACAACAGTTAACAGTGTTTACCTACACAATACTACATATTTGTACAGAACGAGATATGCACTTGTAAAAAAATAGTGTACACGTTGTGTTATGACTGTGCGTTTTTCTAGACAGAGTTAGGCAACGAAAACCCCATGATTGTAATGTCTCAATCTATTTTAAACAGAAATTTTGAATATATGTTTTTTGGAATACAGATGCGATTAGAAAATGTTGACCCCTTATTTGTCATTTTGTAAATTTTGATTAGTATATTATGCATAAAGGGTTAAAAATTACGGAACTAAAAAATATTGCATCGGAGGAATGACATTAACGTTCATGATTTTCTGTTCGCGACTATAGATATATATCATTTTGAGAGAAGTGTGATTTAGTTTTGTTCCATTTCATTAACAAAATTGTGATTTATCTTTACTTTTACTTCTCATAATTGTGTAGAATATACTTACCGTCTTCATGCTAAAAGCACTTTTCTGTGCCTACAGTATGCATTACGTTTATTTATGTGCACTGAAGTAATAATATATTGAAAACGTTTTTGTTTTTATTGTCACAACATAACACCTCCAATTGACAGGAATGTTTTTTTTTCACATAGGTACACTTACATCACCGATTAGAAAACAAGTTATCTTCATCTGATCATATTTCTACCAAAGTTAGTAGTTATAAAATATCAGTGAATGT
This sequence comes from Diaperis boleti, assembly GCA_963583935.1. Taxonomy (NCBI): domain Eukaryota; kingdom Metazoa; phylum Arthropoda; class Insecta; order Coleoptera; family Tenebrionidae; genus Diaperis; species Diaperis boleti. The sequence goes on along the minus strand of OY757246.1, from coordinate 19,285,396 downwards.
AAGACTTACTTCCATCGGACCTAGTAATTTACAGCCTACAGGTATTAAAAAAGAAAATAATACGCCCTTTAATGAAAAAATAAAACAGCCTATCTAAACACTGAACGTTTTGGAGAGCATTCATCTCTTCGCCTTAATCCCCCGAGTTACAAAGCGTAATCGCAAGAAAGATTAAAGCGGAGATCAATATAAAAAATTATCCTTTTTATTCGATGCTCACGTACTTCTAGAAAAACAAAATGTTTATGGCCGAACGTGAAATATAAAAATCTTTAGCGGCTTCCGAGTCGTGTCATATATTTTATGAAGCGTGTCATAGTCACTCTACATTGCTAAGATATGGATGTAAAATGCAGAATTTAAAGTTTATTTTAGTGGAAAGAAACTATGTGGTCTTTTCTGGGGTAGAAGGAACAGTTTATTTTGATAAAAGGAGATAAATGAATTTCTTTTATGGGCTGCATGTATGGATAGAGTGGGTGGTTCATTATTTATAAAATTGCAACGACTTGAAAGGGTTGAAAAATGTATTTTATTATGTCCGTAAGTGTTAGGAATTACATTTGGACAATTGGTGAAAAATGATGTCAAATTTTAATGACACCAAAATAAACGAGTCGTATTACGCAACCCTTTTTTAGTCTGTATTGCTAATGAGGAGGACATCTTGATAAGGAGGTGTAACTAAATTGTCATTTCCACTTATACATAAGTGAATAAAGACGAATTTGATCCACAAAAAATATTTCAGCGAGCCGAGTGCGATAATGTTTTCTAGTGGATAAAATTTCTTTATTCAAGTGTATCATCCAATATTGTTTCCAATTTTGCATAATTTTCTAATTTCTAAACTATTGTTGAGAAATGCGTATTAATAGAAGTTGGAAAAAAAATATTTTTTTGCTTTCATAAAATAGGGAGCTTACAAAGTGGGCGCTCAACTGTACAGCCTCTTTATTAATCTTTACGATTATGTTGCTTTTGTACTAACACAATAACTTTTACACTGATAATAAAATATTGAACGGTCTTTAATCAAAATCCCTTACAATCCATCTAATCCACATAGGTTATATTCTTAAACCAAATATAACAAAGCATGCAATTGCATAACGTACAGCATTCAAAAACCATTACCAACATGGTTTCTGCACTCAACCAACGCATTTTATTTCCAAGTCAATCAACACGAAACTATTATGAGAAACTGATACGAGTACTTTCCACTAATTGCAGTCGCTTTACTAAACTGCATTGAATTAACAATAATATACATTTTAGCTGAAGCTAGCTCGCTTCTATGCAATGTGGAAGTTTTTGTGTACAACTTTAAAGCTTTCAGCAACATAAATTTTTCGAGCTTTTTTACAAAACACTTCAATCTAACTGCTATTTTCGCATACGTATCCTTATGAATAGATTTTCTTTTATTGTGGTATGATCCCTGGTAGAAAGATTAATTTGAGCTGCTTTATATGAATATCCTTGTTTTTTCATTTTCTCCAACGTGGGATTTAAATTAAAATTCTCTTTTGGTTGCAATTTATCATCGTTTCTGCAATATTGTAAACCGCTCTGCACATCTGCTCGTATTTATTGAATCGTTTGTAACTTCTCAGGGATTACCCGCTAAAGTTCTGTGTAATTCGATTTTCCATTTGAAGTCATTTGATGGTGACATATGGGGGGTATAAAATTATGCAAATGTGTTAATTCTAGTAAAGAATAATTATGAGGCTTATCCCAAAAGTCAAAGATTTTTGTGGCGGTGATGGGAGAACATACAGGGCCGGAACAAAGCCGCTCTTTGAAAATACCGTATTTTAGATTAATTAAACCCTTCGTAAATCTGTCCTATTATTAACGACCGAGTTTTTCAGGTGTATTAGTGAAATTAAACCGTGGGTAGAATTTTAAATACACGCGTAAAAAGCTGCACTGTCCAAATCCTCTGCGTTTGAAATTTATTAATGGATTACAAGGAGGTGTTATCTTTTGATGGTCCATCAAATATTTGCTGTAAGCTATATTGTTTGGAAGCGGCAGGGTCGAATTTATGGATTGTTGTCTTACGATCACCAATTCTAACTTTGGTAAAATATTCAATCTGAATAAATCTACAATTTATTGGCGTGAGGTCATTTCAGCGTTGAGGTTAGTAAATTATATTTCCTGCATCGGCAATTTTAGAGTTTACTTACTGCGCAGGATATATCTGAAAAACCTGAACTATACTGGAATGACTATACATAATATGCTGCGTTCATCTGGAGACTAGTTTTATGTACATCTAAAATTTATTGTATACACGACATCTTACGTCTTATCTTTAAAATTATCACATTTAAACAACCAATAATGTATTACAAAATGTATAACCATTTTTCGTTGGTTACAATTCCAGCGTTCAACGTCTGTAGTGAACACGAAACGTTTTTGGCTAAATGGAGGGAGATTCTTGGGGCTGTTTCACATTGTCCTGTCTTGAACATGAATTAAATCATTGAGCAACATATCGTTATGAAGAAACTTATTACTTTTTCTCTGAGATTTTAAGTTACATTTTAATTAAAACAACAGAAATTTTGGGACTCCAAAAGCAGGTTCAAAATGTTATGGACACTGCAAAACAGCTTCAAGTGGTTTCCGTTACGCTTTGAGATCTCAAACCTTCGCCGATCATCGATGTTTGTCCTTTTGGCACAGACTGCACTAAGAGGCCGTGTCGTTCGCAGGACTTCTGCACAATATCGTCGTGGTGCTGATGATGGTGATGAGCAAGAATACTGCCAGGAGTAGTCGGTCCAAAACAATAGACGCCTGTTTCCATTCTAATTCGGTGAGCTCTCTCCTGTCTTGCTCGCTCAACCGCTGCTCGTTCCTGTCGATGCTGGCGTGGACTTTGTTCAGGATTCGTATTATTTGGTTTTCGAATGCGTCTGAAAGTATAATTAGAAAGCAAAACGAAAATCGGGAGGGATGATACGAGATGGTTAATTTTATTCAAGAAGTTATTTAGCTTCAGAGAACTTTTTTTTATATTATGTAATTTGATAATTAAGTTTGGACTTCTTAAAGAAAGAGCCAGATTTTAAATGTTTTTATTGCTTTCTTTTGTAGAATCAAGTTACTTCTAAAGTTGTTATACCATATACGGATAAGCCGACATACCCTAACTTATTTTCAAAATGGCAAGTTGTATAAAGTTTTTCAGCATTACATAAGATAATTTGAATGATAATTGAAACACCTGAAAAAAAAAGGAAGTTTGATGTAATGATACCTATCTGTTTTCCTCTGTTATTATCAACTTATGAATTTTTCTATTCACGTATATGTGATTCACGAAATATAGTAGATATTTAAACCTAAAATGATATGGCCTCTAAACGTAGTTTTGACGGTATTTGTAAAGTTGAAAAATTAATGGCTACCAGCGATACATTCAAAAAACTTACTACTTACGATACAAACTATTGTAAACATCTCGGTCTTTACTGATGAACCCTTTCCGACTGACAAAAACCACCTTTGCTTTCAATTATTGAAAAACATAGACACCTAGGCCAACGTACCATTTATAAAAATTGTTCGAAATGACGACAGCCCAGGGCATTTCGCAGATGCATACCCCACTTTCCGTGTTAATAGCATAAACCAGATGTTTCATGTGGCCCCACACGAAAAAATTACTTATTCCTATCCACCTTTCGTGTAAATTTCGTGCATTTGTTGTCTTATGTTCCGCTAATAAATTACACACTTAGAGAGTTCCCACTGGTTTCACATAATATGATAATAGACATATCGGTCACCATTTGAAAATATTTAGTGTGCACCGTCAACAGTGAAACTGAAAGTATGTAATTAATTGGCAGCCGTTCACGGCACTCGTTCCAGCAAAAAAGTCCTTTTTTGTTTAGGCCCAGAGACAAGAGTTTATTTACTAATGGTTCTTCAATCTTGCTAGCGGTTCTCAATCGGTTTTCGCGTAAATTTTAAAACCATATAGCTTGTTTTTTTACAGTTAGAGTTTTTTTTTATATTTTTCTAGGTCTTCTCATATTAGACTCTGTAAGAGGTTTAAATAACTACCATACTTCGTGAATCACCCTGTATATTTCTTAGTTTCTTTGATATATTTTGTAAAAGGTGTATATCAAAGAACAAGTCTTTTATGTATTTGTTTTTGATTTAAAATTATTCACACTATACTTACAAAATGGGATAGAAAGAAAAAGGAAAATAGGATGGCTTTTAGTGGTCAAAAAGCAAATTGTTAATAATTTTGACGTGCAAAGCTTACTGGATGTATGAATCGTTTATGAAGACATATTATTCGCATATCGACAAAATGAATTTTGGTAGACCTTTGTAAAAACAAAAATATCTTTATAAAACACTAGCTGACCCGGCGAACTTTGTACCGCCTCAGAATCAATAAATGTTGTGGCAACTTATTAGCTGAATTAAATTCATTTTTTTTATAAAAGGATAATGCCCACAACGCCATCTACTGAACCGGAACCAGCATACAACGCCATGTTTATTTTTGTTTCTTTCATGTATCAAAGATGGCGTTATATACGGATTCTATACAAAATGTATGAGAATTTTTTTTTGTTAATGTTTCTGATGTTTTAATAGTTATTCGCCCTCGAAAAAAGTCAGTCAATCCATTCTCGAGATATCATCAAAAAATTTGTGTGTGGAATCCACGCGCAGCAGAAGTGAAACTTTGGAGTTTACTCCTTAAAAATCGATTTTCATTTTTAAAGCCCGCTTCGACAAATTTTGGTGGCCGGCGTTATTTCTTATTGTTGCCCTGTACCAGGGGGGCTTTGTTATTGTCGTTGCCCTGTACTTAGCTCCCCGCCCCCTGTAATTTTTCCAATGTTTTAATAGTAATTCTGCTATTCGGGGCGTAGGCAAATCCAACAAATGAAAGATAATAAAAATCGATCGAGCCGCTCTTGAGTTATAAACCCAAGGCAGCCCCCTGAGCCCGCTGTCCATGTTATAATAGTTATTCTGCTATTTAGGGCGGAGACCAATCCAACAAATCGAAGATCATAAAAATCGGTACAGCCGTTCTTGAGATATAAACTCAAGGGTTCCCCCTGAGCCCCCTGTCCATGGTTCAACAGTTATTCTGCTATTGGGGGCGGAGATAAATCCAACAAATCATATATCATAAAAGCCCTTATTAAGTCGGTCGAGCCAAAAAATCGGTCCAACCCAAGGGTTTCACTGGGCCCCCATGTCCATGTGAAAAATACTTTACGACCTGTTCCCATACCTATCAAATATACAAAAAAAAAAATCATAAGAATCGATCGACCCGAAAAATCGGTCCAGCCCAAGGGGGCACCCTGGGCCCCCATGTCTATGTGAAAAATAGTTTACTATTAATTCTCATACCTACCAAATATACAAAAAAAAACACAAAAATCAGTTGACCCGACAAATCGGTCCAGCACAAGGGGGCTCTCTGGGCTACCATGTCTATGTGAAAAATTGCTTACCACCTATTCTCATACCTACCAAATATACAAAAAAAAATTCATAAAAATCGGTCGACCCGAAAAATTGGTCCAGCCCAAAGGGCCCCCCTGCGCCCCCATGTCTATGTGAAAAATAGCTTACCATCTATTCTCATACCTACCAAATATACAAAAAAAATTTCATAAGACTTGGTCAACCCGAAAAATATATCCAGCCCATGTCCATGTGGAAAATAGCTTACCACTTATTCTCATACCTACCAAATATACAAAAAAAAAAAATCATAAGAATCGGTCGACCCAAAAAATCGGTCGTGCCTAAGGGGCCCCCCTGGGCCCCCATGTCGATAAAAAGTATCCTATGTCCTGCTCCTGGTTCTAAGCTACGTCCCCACCAATTTTCAGCCAAATGGGTTCAGCCGTTCTTGAGTTATAAGTAGTGTAACTAACACAACTTTTTTTTATATATATAGACTAGCTGACCCGGCGAACTTTGTACCGCCTCAGAATCAATAAATATTGTGTTAACTTATTAGCTGAATCAAATTCCGTTTTCAAAGCATAATGCACACAACGTCATCTACTGGCATTACCGGAACCAGCATACAACGCTATGTTAGTTTTTGTTTTTGTCATGTATCAAAGTTAGCGTTATATACGGTTTCCAAACAAAATGTAGGAGAAAATTTTTTTCGTAATTTTTCCGATGTTTTAATAGTTATTCGCCCCCGAAAAAAGTTAGTCAATCCGTTCTCGCGATATCATCAAAAGATTTTTGTGTGGAGTCCACGCGCAACCGAAGTGAAACTTTGGGGTTTACTTCTCAAAAATCGATTATCATTTTTAAAGCCTGGTACGACAAATTTTGGTGGCCGGCGTTATTTGTTATTGTTGCCCTGTACCAAGGGGGCTTTTGTTATTGTCGTTGCCCTGTACCAAGCTCCCCGTAATGTTTTAATAGTTATTCTGCTATTCGGAGCGGAGACAAATCCAATAAATCAAAGATCATAAAAAACGGTCCAGCCGTTCTTGAGTAATAAATCCAAGTGGGCCCCTTGTCCCTCATGTCCATTTGAAAAAATCGGTCCAGCTCAAGGGGCCCCCCTGGGCCCCCATGTCCATGTAAAAAGTACCTTACGACCTATTCTCATACCTACCAAATATACCAAAAAAATTGGTCCAACCGTTATCGAGTAATAAACCCAAGGGGCTCCCCTGGGTCCCCATGTTTATGTTTTAATAGTTATTCTGCTTTTCAGGGCGGAAACAAATCCAAGAAATCAAAAACCATGAAAATCAGTTCAGCCATTCTCGAGTTATTAACCCAAAGGGCCCTCCTGGGCCCCCATGTCCAATAAAAAGTATCCTATGTCCGTCTCCTGGTTCTAGGCTACCTCTCCACCAATTTTCAGCCAAATCGGTTCAGCCGTTCTCGAGTTATAAACCCAAAGGGCCCCCCTGGGCCCCCATGTCTAATAAAAAGTATCATATGTTCGTTTCCTGGTTCTGAGCTACCTCCCCACGAATTTTCAGCCAAATCGGTTCAGCCGTTCTTGAGTTATAAATAGTGTAACTAACACGACTTTCTTTTATATATATAGATATAGATATATAGATGTTGCCATTATTTAAATTTTATGTAGAATTATTATATCAGATTCAGATTCCTGGATTACCGACGAGCACGAGAACACGTGGAGGGAAGTCACGAGGAGAAAGTAAAGTCAATAAAATGTTAAACAGCGAACAAGGAAAAAGAAACATAGAACACAGGTAGGAAGAAGGGGGTTAAGGAGTGGAGAAAGGAGGAAGAAACGGCAATGACAATAACCAACAATACACAGGGATGAGGCAAGGCGAAGAAAAAGGAGACATTCAAAAAGGAGATAAGGAGGAAACTAAAAGAAAAAGAGAGTTAGAAGAAAGCCCAGAAGCTTCCCAAAAGAAGCAAGATCACCAGAGCAAGGAAGAACTCAGGAAGACATGGGACTGGAAATGGAAGAAATGATGAATGACCTAAAACAAATAAAAGAAGATACAAGTGAAACCAGGAAAGAAATGAGAGAGCTGAACAACGACAACTGACAGCACAGAGAAGAACTGAAGAGAGAAATGAACCAACTGAAGAAGACGATGGAAGAAAAACAGAAAAAATTTAGAAAAGAGATGATATTTCTACTTTTAATTAGTAATTTCCCCTAAAACAGCAAAAACAAATTTGAAATTTGTTTACTCATCGCCCTGATGATGCCAACATTGTTGGCGAAACGTATGTCGGTCTAATAAATTTTAAATTTGTTTTTGGTGTTTTAGGGGAAATTAAAAGTAGTTATCTATCACCAAAAATGATCGAAACAATTGTTTTTGAGGATATTTCTAGATAGGATAGATGGAGACGAAGAAAGAGGTGAAAGAAGAAATAGCATATTAATAACAGTAGCTGAGACAAAGCATGAGCAAGAAAGTCGAGAAGTGGTTTGAAGAGGAGTTGAGAACAGAAGTGAAAATAACAGAGGTCTAGAGACATGAGAACAGAAGTAGAACGTCATGAGAAATAAAGAAAAACGGGGAAATAGGGCAGGATCAAAAATAAAAAGAAGAGTGAAAGACGGTAAGAATAAGCTATAGCAAAATTCAGGTGGAGGGAAATTGGCGCAGATGGAATTGGGCGAATGGAAAATGTTTGAAGGAGAAAGGAAAAAAACAAGAAACATAAGAAAACAAAAGGAAGAATAAGATCGTTATATTGGAATGTAGTGGGGATAAAGACAAAAGGAGAAGATGTTTGGAAGTAAACATAATTGGAATGGTATAAAGATAGAAGAGAGAACGCCGAGAGACTACGTATGGAGATGTCAAGCTCAGAGGGGTAAAACAAGAAAGGAAGAGCAGAAGGAGTCATCATTACAGGAGCAAGGAAAGAAATTGAAGAAGAAATAATGACAAAACAAGAAGTACAGAGAACGGGAATAATAGAGACGAATATGAAACTAGGAACAAAAAAAAGAAAGAAAGAAAAATGATCGAATTTATAGAATAGAAAGGATATGATTAGTACCTCATACTAAATGGGCACTGGGAGGAAGTGCGAAGATTTGAAGTGGAATGAGACCACCAACCGTTGTCAACAAAGAAAATAGAAGTAGAAGTAGGAGAAAGAATGGGTAAAAACAGATGGTGGGACACAGAATGTGAAGTAATGAAAAGACTAGCCAGAAAAAAAAAAAGAGGAATTGGAGAAATTGGAAGGAATCGGGAGAAGACTACTGGACGCAGCTAAAGAAATACAAAGGCACTTGTGAGAAGAAGAAGACAGAAAAGAAGAACGGAGAGAAATTGAATCCTTTTAAAGCCGGAAGGAAAGAAAATAAATCTTATTGTATATTCAAAAGATAATGATTTAGGGATACCATTTTTAGTACTTCCTGACCTGACCTCTCCCCGAAATAAAATTAACCCAGCACTCTTTCCTGCAAATCCCCTTATAAAGGATATCCAGTCGTAAAAGTCCTGGTTCTTTCAATATCAGCTTTACAATATTGTGGATGTTCCTTACTATATCGTCCGAGTTCACGACAATACTAAATACAGACCCGAGGACTAAAATAATGGATCAACAAAATGAGAACAGATGCTTGAGCGGAGCATTAAAATACAAAATTAATTGTTTGTAATACAAAAAGACATGGGACAGATACAAAAAAATAGCAATATTAAAGAGGAAAATTTGTAAGTGAAAAAAACCTTGACATTAACAGAAAATAACACAATGACACCAAAAAATAGAAAGAATACAACCAGATCAATTTAGTCGAGTCATGGAATAATAAAGTGCAATGACTTATGGGGAGCAAAGACACCAAAAAATAAAAGAATATATTAAGTACAGTACCGTTAAATAATCTTGTCCATATACGAATAGTATGTATAGTGTCTTCATACACGATTCACACATTTAGTAGGCTTTGAACAGCAACACTCTCCCTATAATTAGATGAAAATTTTGTCCTCCCGTGGCAAAAAGGTGTATGAATCATTTATGAAGACCCGATATAAAAGAACCAAGAGAAGCTATGAAAACAGTAAAAGAGAAAGATAATATTGCAAAATTGTCATATGACATTAAATTAGATTAAATTAAAGTAAGCGCTCGTCTCATATCGCTAGAATCTGAAGTAATTGTGAAGTGCGCTTACTCTAATTTAAATACTCGACTACTCGACGTGACGTCACAACTCACTCACTCACTCACGCACTCACATGTTTAAGAATAGGGCCCTCAGTCCTTTACTGATCTATTGGTTGTGAACCCTCCCTGGTACTCCGCCACTATATACTTCGCTAGAATTTTTCCAAAATTTTGTAACCCGTCTCAAGCCTATAATTTTCACATAATATTGTTGATCTCTTTCTTTATGTCTGATACATATTTTGCCATCCTCCAATCGTCCGGTATCATCTTTTCTTCCACAAATTTTCTTATGTATTCTAGTACGATTTCAGCATCTACATCAATGAATTTTTTTTTTCAAGTGGAGGAAAACTTTTAAATTACACTGCGTGGAGCCGCTAATGATGATAATAATTTTTTATGAAATGGACAATTACAGCATATGGATTTGACATAATACAGAGTGATCATAAAGTTCCGCACAAAATTCATAATTTAGTTATGTATTGTTTTTGCGAAACAGGTCGTTTTTGATTTTTGAATTGCCATCTTTTGACATAAAAATTTTGTTCATAAATTTTTTTTAAATAGCAACCCCACCCGCCAACTATTTGACACATTCCCAGACGTGTTTGAACGCTTTGAACACTTCGTTCAATCACTTAGGGACTAATCTGCGCCGTTTCACCACGGATTCGTAGTAAAATAGTATTTTTTTGAAGTAAATCTTGTAATTAAAAAAAAAAGTTATGCAAGGTATTACTTTTTTACTCCTGTTGAATAGAGAATTGAAAAGTGCATATAAAACCAAAATAAAGTTGGGGGTTGCCATTCAAAAAAATTGAGGACAGTGTCAGGTCAAAAACAGCTGACGTCATCATCAAAATTTTTATGTCAAAAGATGACAATTTTAAAACAAAAATCGACCTGAATTTTGTGCGGAACTTTATGATCACTCTGTATAGTTATGTATACACAATTTTGGTGGTATTCCTTTTGTGTTCTTTTAAATTTTTGGTAAAAGGCTTTAAAAAATCTTTAAATTGGAATTTTTCTTCTATTTCCTTTAACTTTGAAGTATAAAATTTCTTGTTTTCTTGTTTCTGTCTGATACCGGCTGAAATTCTATCTATTATTCCTTCCCTTCCACTTTTAAAAAAGTTATTCCATCTATCTGTTATCCATCTATCTGTTTTTATCTATCACTTTTTGGTTTCTCCTCCCATTGCCTTGGACGTTTATTTATTTTTGACAACTTCTAGTTGATAAATTTATTCCTTTCTTTAGAAATTGACTTTCATTCACATTCTACTTCCACTCATCTCAATTATTGCCACTTTTTGAAAGCCGATTTTTACATTCTTTCCCTTTTCTTCTTTCTTATAAATTTTCATATCTGTTTTGTTCATATCATCGTTTACGTAGATTTTTGTTTGTTTTACTGCCGTTATTTGATTTTATTTATCATTGCTTTTCTTTTATCTGTTTTGTTTTTATTCGACTGATCATATTGTTATTTCCCAAATTTCATTTACATTAATTTTTGTTGTTGTTTATTATTTGTTGTAACTCTTTCGGATCGTATGTGATTATCTCTATCCCCTGTATTACTATATTATTTCTTCTTCTTTCCTATTCTGTTTTATACATTTTGCCTTAATTATATGCATTTTCTGTTTTGAGGTTGTATTTTCTTCTCTTAGCTCTATTATTTATTTCCTTTCAGCATTTCATTTTGTTAACATGCTGAGCATTGCATCAAATTTATCTTTATCTTTCTCTTTATTCCTTAGTGGTATTCTTGGTGTTTTTGTACTTTTTTTGAATTGATTTCCCTCTTCTTCTCGTAATCTCTTACTATCCTATCTTATTAGTCTCGTAATGCCGTAGTTTCCACTTAATCTTTTTAATGTTCATGTGTTATTTTGCCGTGCCATACTTTTTATTTGACTTTGTAATTTTTTTATCACTATATCAATATTACTGGTAGGGTTCCACTTTGATTGTCTTCAATTGAACTATTTCTTGTTGTGAATCGCGATTTTAGGGATTTTCAGACGCGAAACGAAGCAATTATTTACTGTATCCAACCCCCGATCAATCTACCCTGACATAAAAAGATCTTGTCCCGGGTGCCAATTATTCAATGGTGCCAATCTATTTATTTCTTTCAACATTAAATAGCCACCTATTATAAAATACTTGAGTTGGATGGATGTATGGATCACATTTATGAAGAGCGTGTAAAAACCCTGAGATATTCGAAAAATAAAATAAAGCTGTAATAATGGTGGATGCGCCGTTTCTTTTAAAACCGAGTCTATCCTGTGCTATTTGCTTCAATTTAAACAAAACAGATATAAATGAAGAAAGATCCCTAAATATTTTATTTATTAAATGAAGGTGTATGCGCTGGACCTACTAGAATTTATGAGCCGTTCAAAAGTGATTTCCTCACGTTGCATGTTGTAATTCTGTAAAGCTGAAACTGCGTGTAACTACATGAAAGAGTAAATGTATACATATGTGATTTCATGCACTTTGTTAAAAAGCACTTGTTGACCACGTGAATTTCATTAGCATTTTTTGTTGCTTTTTGTTTATTTACAACCACTAATATTTTATTATTCTAAACAAATAACAGAAATTATTAAACGTTTTGCTATAAAACAATCAAATGTCCAAAGTTCGGACATATTTGTGAATTAAATTAAAAAACTAATAAATTAAAGATTGAAAAATTATCGGTAATAAATCAAATATAAACAAAGTTATTACCTAAATCTTCTACTCTATTTTTAGGGACGAATCTAGGAGACCTTTGTTGTCGTTGTTGCAAGCAATATCCGTCTTCTTGCGGGAGTTTGTCAGCCCAAGGCCATGGGCAGTCCAGTCTAGTTCCGGTCTGAGGGTTGATTTCCTGCGAACATAAGTCCAGACGATTCTGAAAAGCGTACAAGTTACATATCCGGAAGAAGCAAATTTGACTATGCGGGGAACTAAGTTTCCGTAATGGAAGCCAGTTGAATAATTGGAAAACTTAGTTGTTGAGAATTGTAATAGAAAGGCTTATAACGTGTCATAATTCAGGATATACCTGAGGTCCGTATAAATGGTATTTTAGTGCAAGAGAGTAATCAAAGCGGAAAAATCTTCACGTCTCTCGGTATTTTTTATCGAGTAGTTTTTGAGATCCCACCAGTTTCTGTCAGGTTTTCGATGATCGTGAGAAGTGCTTTTGATATAGTAATTTTTTTTTATTTACATTTATTTTAATATTCTGTAAAATTTCTTGAGCTATGGAATACGTGCTTCTTGATGAATAAAAAGAGGTGAGTTTATACTAAATTTTCCGTTGAAGTTTTTAATAACTATGTGTCCACTTAACATTATTTTACAGTCAACTTTCGAAGAATTATGGAAAAAATATTCTCCTTATTACTTTCAGAACAATGAATTGTATTTTTAGAACCGTATTAACGGAAAGCATTAATAACGAACATGTACTTCGAAAAAATACTTTAGTTGCAGAATGAACGGATGTACTTGTGTGAGATAGAAGTATTATACTGATCACAAGTAGATTTTGGGAATCACTAATCAGTATTATTTAATAAATGATGACTTTGATAGATTAGACGATCACGTATTTGCACATAAAAACTTGCTTCGAGGCGTAGATTTTTAACCTGGGCGAGTATTACTTAAAAAACTTCTACAGTTCACTGTAGTAGTATGTATATTTATTACCTTTATTTCCCCCTTCTAAGTAAATGACACATTTCAGGTATTTATGTAACTAAGTAAATGTCTAATTACCTAAACAGACCTGTAAAGTTTTACGGGCTTGTAGAAGAGACCTGTAAAGTACAACACCATGACAACTCATCGTCACAAACTGTCCTGCCGTCAGATTACAGAATTTTATATCTATAAAAATTGAAAAAAAGTCGTTTGAATGTGGAAATAAAAGTTTGTACGGGATTCGCCTTGCAATTAGTCTTTACTGGGCTCGCGGCTCACCCGTAAAAACTAATTTACAAGGCTTTTCCTGTAAATAACTATTACAGGTTTATAAAATATCCGATTAATACATTTCCCATAACTCAAATAAAATAAAATATAATACACTTACGAAACAAATTAACGCATCACTTCTGATTTATTTGATATCACAAAATTAAGTTCTTGTTTGATAGAAAATTGTGTATCTATCGAAATAGCTTATCAAGTATGGTGTTTTTATACTAATAGTTTTCTTGTCCTTCCCATGGCTTTCCCGCAATAACAATAAAAACGCACTTAACATTATTTGGATTTGAGTACAGGTTCTTAATAATTGATTTTTGAAACTTCCTTCGCGTTACTTCTATACATAAAATACAAAATAAAGAAGTATGAATGTTAACAGACGTCAGAATCGCAATTTAAGTGTCGAAGAGGATGTGCGTGTAGCGACTCTTGCAGAATAAGGTAACAGTCAGCGTTGTATTGCTCAACGTCTTGGTATTAATCAATCCAATGTCTCCCGGGTATAAAATCGATATCAAGAAACTCAGGCATATTCGAAAAGACCAGGGCAAGGAAGAAAGCAAGCTACAAATGGTGTCCAAGACCATTTTTTGATGATGCAAACTTTAAGAGAGAGGTTCATTACAACTCCAACGCTGTAAAATATGCTTGTAAAGACTCACAATGTTCGAGTAAGTTGTGTTACCTTTAGAAAACGACTCCGTGGTTTGAATTTACTAAATACGTTGATTCGTTAGAAGCCGATTGGGCTAATGTTATGTTTAGTGACAAATGCAGATTTTGTCTTCATAAAAGTAACAGGCTAATGCGTGTGTATACGCGGCCAGGTGAGCGTTGTGCCCCTGCAACATTGTTCCCACTGTTATTTTTGGCGGAGGCTCTGTTATGGTCTGGGGAGGTATCACTTTGGAGGCTCGCACAGAATTGGTGGTAATACCCAGAGGCAGCATCACGGCAGCATCTTATAGTGAGAACATTTTAGAACCTCATGTAATGCCTTTTGCGCCGTTTGGAGGAGATAATTTCATGTTTATGCATAATAATGCTAAAAAACACACTGCTCGAATTGTGCAAGGGTATCTTGCAGAAGTCAGTGTAAGCACGACGCAATGGCCAGCCAGAAGTCCCGATATTAACCCAATTGAATACTTTTGGGACAACATAGGGAGACAGCTTAAAACACTTCATCGTCCTCCTGTTAACCAACAAGAGCTTTGTCAAAGACTTCAAGAAATTTGGGCTGGTATTGACCCGGCTGAAATTATAACCTTAATTTCCAGTATGGGTCCTCGCTGCGAAGCAGTAATTCGTGCAAGAGGAGAAAATACTAAATACTAAGATTTTTTTAACACCATCTTAAGTTTTGTTGTAATGGTACTAATTTTTTTTTCTTTTGTAGTGTTATTGATTTTTCTTTTTTTTACTTTTCTTTAGGTGATAAATGTTTAGTTACACCTAGAACATATCAAATGTTTGGTCCAAATAACAAAATAAAAATGTATTTTACTTTAAACTAAAATTTTAAAAGTGATGCGTTAATTTCTTTCGCTAGTGTATAATAAATAAAACTAAATACATCAATAATTCAACACAATAACTAGCAGCTTTTTATCCCTTCCCACTTATTGTCTCTCTTCTCCATTCAACCTTCTTCATCCATTCGATCCCTCTTCCGTCCTTCAAAATTCCTTCTCTACTTCTCATCTCTCCCTCTCACTTCTACGCATTTCTTCAACAAATGCTCTATCGTCTCCTTTTTTTCTCCACACATCCTGCATACTCTATTATTATCCTCACTCCAATATTTATTCTCTCTCTCGTCATTTCCACATCTAAATCTTGCTATTATCACTCTCTCTTTTCTACTCTCTCTTCCTAGGTATTTTGGCATTTCTTCCGTTATTATTTTTTCATACTTCCCATTGTACCTAGACTCCCTAATTCTCATTCTTCTTTCCTGCACTTGCACATCTCTATCTCTCTGCACTAATTCATCTGTTATTACTCTGCCTCTCTCTCGCATTCTTTCTATCTCCGCGCCTGCATATCCGTTTCTTTCGAAATATGTCTCCTTCTCTTTTTATATCCCCTTTCCTTTTTTCTTTTAAACACTCTTGCAAAATTCTGCACTCTCCTCTCTCTATCACTCTTTCCTCACATCCTATTGCTCTTTTTTCTGCTTCTATTCTCATTCCATCTCTCTTTGTTTCCTCCATCACTATATACCCCGGTCTCTCTTTCTCTACCCCTAGCACCCATTTCATATACTTTCCTTGCACCCCTTCCAATCCTTCTTGCTCTCTCCATCCCCATATTTCCGCTCCATACATCATCACGCTTTTCACCAAACTATCAAACATCATTACTCTCCTTTTAAAATCATGTCCAAATTTTCTCTCTCCTATTCCCCATTCTCCATTATCTTATTTGCTTTTTTCACTAACTCTCTCATATGTGCTGTTGCTGTGTTTCTTTTATTCATCACATAACCTAAATACTTAAATTCTTTCACTTCTTCAATTTTCTCTTTCTCCCATCTCCACTCATTTACTTTTCTCCTACCACCCCCTTTTCTGAACACCATCATCTTGGATTTCTCTACATTCACCGTCAACCTCCTCATATATTTCTCCATGCTTCCTATGATTTCTTTCATACCTTTCTCCTCTCTCGCTAGCACCACCAAATCATCCGCATATGCTAAAGACCACACTTTTTCTTTGCCCACCACAACCCCCCCTGCTTGCCCCTTCCTGAACGTCTCCTCTATATCTCCAATAAAAGCTGCAAACAGGCTGGGGCTTAGTGGGCAACCTTGTCTTACTCCCTTATAAGTCTTGAAACATTCACTCACCCTTCCATCCACTCTCACTCTACTTATCGTCTCTTTATATATCTCTTCTATTTTTGTTACCAGATGCTCATTTATCCCTCTCTTTCTCAAGCATTCCCACAGTAAATCTCTTTCCACATTATCAAAAGCCGCCTTCATGTCACCAAAGCATGCATATATCTTGCCACCCCTCTTTTTTATCTCATTTCCTGCTATGTGATTCAAGATATATACATTATCCATTGTCCCTCTACCTTTCCTAAATCCCGCCTGTCCGTCTGGTAACACCCCCCTCTCATTCATTTCCTTCATCAGCCTCTCTTCCACAATCATCGCGTATACCTTATATGCTGTATTTAGGAGAGTGATCCCCCTATAATTACTGACTGCATCCTTTTCTCCCTTCTTATATATGGGGCATATTATCCCCTCCTTCCACTCCTGGGGGAATCCCTCTCCCTTCCACACTCCATTCATTATCTCTAACAACCTGTCAACTTCCCTTTCCGTTCCATATATCCACGCTTCATTCTGTATACCATCCCTCCCCGGTGTCTTTTTTCTTTTCAGTTTTCTTAATTGTTGCTCTAGTTCTTCTCTTGTTATCTCTTCTATTTCTTCCACTCTTTCTTGTCTGTTTTCATCACCCCTCAGCAGCTCACTGAAGTACTCTCTCCATTCCTCCATAGTTATTCCATCACTCTCTCTCTCTCTCTTTTTCTTTTTTTCCTTATTTATGTATCTCCATACCTCTTCTTCCGTCTTTATACCCTTCATCTTTAGCTCTTCTTCCATCCGTTTCTTTTGCTTTTTCTCTTTGCATACTAAATTGTACCTCTTGCGTGCTCTCTTGTAGTCTTCCTTAGTTGCTCTTTCTTTTTTCCAATTTCTTAGTTTCCTTCTTGCTTCCTGCTTCCTTTCCCTGCATTCTTTATCCCACCACTCGCTCTTCCACAGCCCCATCTTCTTTCTTATCTCTATCTCTGTTTTTTTTCTGTTGCGTTTCTTATGTTATCGCTCAGTTCCCTCATAGTCCAGGCAATGGGTATAAAAAAGGGGGTTTTGATCGCAAAAGGTCGGACAGAAATGACATTTGGTGGGATGGTAGACATGGGTCTCCTGATAGTACACCTGAGTTTGCGACCTCGGGGGCTTGCCGCTCGAGGCGTGGGGGGGTAAGAACTCTGCACCGCGACGCTTTTCGGAAAATAGCGCCGTTGTTGTAAGTGCTATCGAAAAAAAGTTCAAATAAAATATGTTGAGAACAAAATAGTGCATAATTTTGGTTCTTTTCATTTTTTGTTTGCGACCAACAGTTTCCGTTTTACGGGGCGCCAAATTTGGGGGTTGATTTGCAAATTCCAACAAAATCAAATTTTCAGCGCGGATTACAACGAAGATCGACTTCAAATAATTCTGTAATATTTTTTTTCTGAAGCTTTCCGAGTCTGTGGATGTTTACCATCTCACCAAATTTCATTTCTGTCCAACCTTTTGCGAATAAAACCCCCTTTTTGTACCCATTGCCTGGACTTATAAACTTTTTAGAAGAAGTAATTTATAAAGTTTTGAAATTTTGGTTATGAACTCCCAGCAGGCACCAAAACAAAAATCCGAAGAGTTCTCGCTCCCCCTGGGGGAGCTTCATCACCTTTTGTCCAAAAAACCGCTTCCGAACGTGACATCATGAAGCCTTTCTGCTTTTTTCTCGAAAACGGTAACTCCGATGAGAAAATGTCTTAGGACCTATATTCTCCATTAAATTCTGCATAAAAATGCTCTTATGAAGTTCTCCCACCCCACGCTCATCAATGATATTGGAAAATGAGTTTTTTTTTTTAGCGCACTATCATCTTTTCGTTTATCTCTGTTTCTTCGTATTTTGCCTCCCTAAGTCTTGCTCTATAATTTTCTTTTCCTTCTTCGGTCCAAATATTCTTCACAATTTTTTCTTCTAACCTCATTCACACTTCCTCTATCTTTCTCTCTTCCTTTTGTCTTCACTTCCAAAGGCATATGGTCCGAGTCTATTATTTCTCCCACCTTGAATTTCTCTATTTCATTCCATGCTTCTGCATTCACCATAACATAATCAATAACTGTCTCCCCTTTTGGTCCAATATACGTCTACTTCCCTTTCTCATCTCCTGGTCAGTTCCCATTAAGTATGTCCCACTTTCTTTCTTGTACAAAGCTAATCAATACTCTCTGTGCTCTTATTCAAAAATTTGCTGTATCTAACTCCCCCTCTTCTTCGTCCGACCTAAGCCCTTTCCTTCTATCGATATCTTTTTATAACCCACTTTCACCCGCTGTCCTTTTTGTTGCTCTTCTTTGGCTATCGCTCTTAATTCCTTCTGTATATCTCTTTCCTTCTTGGTTAGATCATCTTCTATGTATACTCTCTTTCCTTTTTTTCTCTTAGTTTTCTTTCCTCTTTTCCCCCCAGCTCCCAAGTTCCGCCACAATAATTTTTCCTCTATTTATTTCATACATCTCTCTCACCGTCACTTCTACCTCAGTCTTCATCCATTTTTTCAGTTTCTTCTCGTTCTGGCATTCCTCTTCGTCCAGTCCCATTAAGACAATATTCTTTTTTCTTACTCTTTTTTCCTGCTCTTCCATTTTCTCCTCCAATTTTTTCTTTTTTTTTTCTTTTAGTTCCATCTTTTCTCTTTCCCATTTTCCTTCCTTTTTACGCATCATAATTTTCAATTGTTCCAGTTTCCGGCTCATCTTCCGATTCTCTTCCTTTATCTCCCCTACATCCTCCATAATTTTTTTCACCATCTTTTTCAATTCCTCGTCCATTGCCTTTCTAATCGGTGATCTTTCCAATTTTTTGCTTTTTCTAAAGGGGTTATGGTTTCTGCCAATTCTCGTCCTTCTTTTCTTTTCTTTTATAGTCTTCGTCTCTCTCGCTCTCACTAACACTTTTTTTCATTCTACATCGTTTTCACGCTTTTTTATCCGCTTATCTTATCGAGCGCCGCAAAACGCCCGCTCGGTACAACTGCTCGAATCGGAATCCGCTTTCAGTTCACTGAAAAAACATTAATAACATGATGGCCTAATGTACACAGTTAAGCCGCAAGTCTGATATCTATTACTACACGTATCGTAAACGTGGTTCAGGTAGATGCATGTAATTAAAAGAAACTGGTGCATTCTTCTATTAATAATCTGTGTAAGCTTCACATATACAGTACTGCTCCGCCTGAAGTTTAATTGGCGCAGTCGATAGGATTGGGAAAAGGCCACTATCGAAGTGAATACCTTCCATTTTAATGGTTAGTTTTTCGATCAAGAGGGGAAATTATCAAATCAAATCTACGGGTTTAATTAATTTTTATGGCAAAAATAATACGATCGTAGGCGTTAATTAATTTTTGCAATTTGATTATATATACATATTACAATTAATATTTGAAAACTTATTTTTTAAAATTTTAATTTATAAAAATTAAGAAAAATGGCTACTCCAGGAACTCTTGAGATGTCTCAATCAATTTCTTACTACGGCAAAGAAATGTATTCAAAAGATGTCCGTTCAAGGCGATGAAGATTTTAATAAATATCTAATTAATCTCGTAAAGAATAAACTAATGGGTGCTGCTCAGAAGAACTTCTAGTTACTTCGAAATCGTTACTCTACAGGCTCTATTCGGAAATCACCGTAGTTTAGATGTTTTAATTAATGAACTTATGGTCAGGAGAATAAAACCTAACGAAAATAATTTGCATCATGGTCAGAGTCTTGCTAGTAAATTATCCACATTTACTTTTACCTTTAAGGGGATTCTTACATTTTGAAATCGGAATGAATTTACATGCATTTCCTCAAGAAAATGTGACTAAAATAATGAACGGATTTTTCTGAAAAAAAGATGTGTGCTGAAACTTACAAAGTTCTCGCTCCCTTTAATATATTTTTTTCTAAGATACTGTAATTGTTTGTCAAAAAAAAAGAAACATTAAGTAAAGCGTTTACTTCACTATACTATAATGGTAACAGTGAGATTTGATGGAAAAAAAAAACATGCAACAACCATTCTTGCACATTTTATCTACATGATGTTGAAGTATAAAATTAATCTTCTCATTACAAAACGTATCATTTCTTGACAAAAATGTGTTATCCAACGAAAATCCACAGGTGGACTGATATTTTTAATGATATCGAAGCAGGTGGCACCCCATAGATTCTTTAAGCAAAAATCACTTTTAAATCCTAATAATCTTTCACACGATTCTCGGGCTCCAAGACAGTAAAATGTCTTTACGATTCATACCCCGAACCTCGAAAATGTCGCATTGGCAACGTAATTTTTTAAACCGAACACGAAATCCTACTGAGTTTCATCCTTCGTCACCAAGAACCTAGAAACCGCTCCCAAATATGTTCTAGAAGGACGAACACCACGTTATCATTAACGGTATTCTTTACAGCAACGCCAAAGAGAGGATGGGAGAAATTTAAGAGGAAGAAAGAAGTTAGACTACACTCAATAACCTGTAACCACTGGGCCTTTAATATCTAAATAAATCCTGTCATAAAAAATCTTATAAAAGTAGGTTAATTAGTGTATGAAATACGGTAAGATAAGAGAGCAATAGTGATATGGCAAAAAATTTTAATCAATGATTAATAAATTCTTAAAGAACTGCAAGTAATGGTATGGTTAGCAATGGAGGAGATTTTAAAGTGTTTATTTTGGGTACTGTTACGGGTCCTGCTATCCCTGAGGATTTGAAAAGGAAAACGCGCAGCTCCAACCTGGACAAAAGACGTGTAAACCAGCACAACCTCTAAGATAAGTTAGTAGTAGTCCTTTTTTTGCCAGCATTCCATAATTTTTTTTGTTCGCCTTATCAGATGTAAGAACACCGCACAAAATTTTGTCAAACCTATCATATCATAATAATTTTGGTATTGTTATATTTCTTGTATTCACTGTTTATTTAATTACTATCGGATTCTGTGGGCTACCAATTGTATTTCTTGTGACCTAGACCGCTCCCCAATCTTATCTTATCCCAATCTGCAAGGTACAACATAATCGGTGTCTGCTAATGTCATAATGATTGTTTTACTTTATGGCTCAAAATAATTCTCTCTTAAATGATTGCAGTTACAAATTGTTGCTTTATGACATTTATTTTTAACACGCCTGATCAAACAAAAAGGCTGTTTTCTTTTGTGGCAGCTAATTTAATTATAAGTGTCGGACGCTACTATTACATTTTGAATTTCCGCTGTTCCCGATAACATACTATAGATAATACCTGCGGATGTCACTTTATCAGTACTAAAATAGCTAAACAGACACGTCTGCTCTAATTCGTACATTTTTATCTGTTATTATTTGTGATAAATTGTATCGATAAAAAACGGCAGATGTCATAAATATGTTTTAAAAGATTAGCGTAACTCAGTTATATTAGTGTCTGTAGCCAGTACTGAGTAAGTTATTACCAATCTACATTCCAAGTATATAATGACAAAATATTGTAGTGTAAAGATGATTTGTCGCATCCCGTCCAACAGTACAGAAGCTAATAAAAAGAAGCTGTTAAAGTATGTGCAAAAAAATGATTTAACATCCATTGAGAAATATATCAGAAAATATGACGGTTTACTGTCCGAACAATACCCGCATCCCTATGAGAACCACAACATTCTTATCATTGCCTGCAATGATAAGAACGACATGGACAGAGTTACTGGTGAGACTATTTCAAAATTAATCGAGTTAGGTGCTGATTGTTGTGAACCGACGACCGACGACCATTGGGAAGCGATACATTACGCCGCCATTAATTCGAATAAGGATAAATTAAGTGCTGTACTCAACCACTTGACATTGGAACAAACGAATTCTTTAGTGCATTGTTCGAGACACATTCCTAGAAAATTTAATTTTGTCCATAAGAGGAACACCCCTAAGAAAAGTTACTCGAACAACGCTTTGAACATTATTTTGAAATATGGGAGACGAAATGAACAATTCCGGGAATGCTGTAAAATGCTGATCCAAAAAGACGTGAATGTTCATCAAGCGGATTCAAATGGAATTACGCCTTTAGATTTGTTAAAGAGGGAACCAGAATTAAGTGACTTGGTGGGGCTGGCTGAATCCCGAAATGGTTTTACACCAAAAAGAGCATTTCAACTTGTGAGTCAAGAAAACGAGTTTCTTTACCCTGATTTTACCATAGAAGAAATAGAGGATGTTGATGGTTGCACGGAAGATTTATCAAGTTGTACACTGTTACAACTGTGCTGCAAAAAAGGTTTGAAGGAGTGCGTAGAATATATCCTTAAAAAAGGCGTCAATCCGAATAAAACCATTAAGAAAAACAACAGTACTCCGCTTATGATTGCGATACAAGAAGATTATGTAGAAATAGTGCAGTTGTTGTTAGAAAACGAGAAATTGGTGCTGCAAGAAAATGTTTTCATCAATATGCAACTCAAACACAAACGTTTACGAAATGCTATCAAGATCGACAAATATATGAACTTACTTCTGGATCATTTAAGTACTTACGACAAAGATGTGCAGAAAAGGTATCTCTCAGCGACAGATGAACTCAATCGAACACCCCTTCATTATGCAATAAATTATCGGTCTTCGGAAATCATCTTGAAGTTGCTGTCAATGGGGGCATCTTTGACAAAAAAAGACACTTTTGGTTTCTCTGCTTTGAACTCGATCGAACGAAGTGTTTTAGAAAAGTTTTTGGACAATTGTATTGAAGTCCCAAAGGACCACGAAAATATGGCCAACATGCTCTTTGCACTGAGAAATTACAAAGAGAAATTTTCTCTTGAGATCAACTATGAAGCTCTCACTGGTGAAACAGACAATAACGAAGTTCATGAATCCGAATTCCTCTGTCAGTTAATCAAAATGAAGAAATTGACGTGCTTGCTGAATCATCCGGTCATTCTAAGTTACCTGGAAGTGAAATGGACTACATACAAATATGCAGTGTATACCAATTTGTTTTTGTATTTCATAGCTTATGTCGCTCTTCTTTTCTACGGGTTTGCCTTCGATACATATCCCTCTGTTTCAAATTGGCTTCTTTTGGGAGCACTCGTGGTCATATTCCTACGGGAGTTTGTCCAACTCCTTTTATTTCAATTAAACTACCTGAAACGATTAGACAATTTACTTGATGTTTTTCTTATTGCTGGAATTATCTACACCATAGCTTCGGGGTGGGTCCAAGACTTACTCAACCAAAATTTAAAGGTTGCTTACTCTGTGATTTTCCTGACTTCCACTTGGGGTATTTTCTTGCAGTTGGGAAATCTCCCCTACTTTTCCATCAAAGTTATTATCCTCAAACAAACCACCATAAGTTTCTGCAAATACATGGTGTTTTATATTTTCCCAGTTTTGGCTTTCTTCTTTTGCTTTTATAAGTTGAACGAAGAAGAAGAAAACGTGGATACATTTTTTCACACGTTGTACGACGTCATAACCATGTATGCTGGGGATCCAGACTCTGACTATCCGGAGAACTTTGACGACAATCCCGTTTTCAGTCACATTATTTACGTGTTTTTCGTAGTTTTGATCGGTATTATTCTTCAAAATTTACTGATCGGTTTGGCGGTCAGTGACTTGCAAGAAATTCAAACACAGGCGGAATTTGTCGATAAAAAAGAAAGGGCAAAATATATCACAAGCATGGAGAAAACTATCTTTTCGAAATTTATCCAATCTTCGAATTGGCTGACGAAGAGCATTTTTAGAAGATTGCTAAACACTAGTCGTATCTTTGGAAAAGAAAAGATTTTAATGATTCAGCCTTACAATGATGGGTGTGTTTATCCGAAAGAGAAGGAGGATAGCAAACAGTATATTAAAGATCAAAATATAATTGACGTTTTTCAAAATATAATGAAAGATCTAACAATGGATACGGAAGACGAAACGGCGTATTCGTTGAAGAGTGTTTGCGATAGGTTAGAAAATATTGAAAAAATGCTTAGCGGACTCAGTGAAGATATTACAAATTTGAAGATGTTAAAAAGATGATACCTTCTTTTATATTTTTTAAATAAATTTGTAAATTAGTAAGTGTTTGATTTGGTTCTTCACCTTGATAAACAGGATTTAAAGAATTCGTGTGCACACCGTAGCTTTTAGATTTACACGGTACTTGTTCACGATTCGTTCCCTTCTTATACCAATACTGGTGTTCTCGATTCCTTCTATTCCGGGAATAATGAGATCATCCTTTCGGCGCGACCGAATGTTCTTGAAGGATGACATCATCCTCTTTGTGCGATCGTCGTATAGATTGAAGTATGACATCAGCGCGACATAACTGTTTCAACTGATGAGAGCATCTTATGTGAACAATCATTCCCAAACGTTCTCAGGGTCTGTGGACTGTTCTAGATCAATGCCGTTACCATACGTGGTACAATAATTATTGTTCCCAGACAGATGACATCATCCGCTTCCGGTGCCGTCGCGCTCTGAGTTTGTGAAACGTCACTAAAAACTTGAAACATTCATAGATATATTTTCTCCAATTTTTTTATGTTGACAATTTGTTTGGGTTTCGCGTGTTCACCAAAAATCATTCATAACATTATAATGTAACAGTTTTTTTTTAGAAATCTTAAATAACACCGGATAGAATCAAATTCTTTCCATTCGATTTCCATGGGAGAAAATGATAAATTAATACGCGGTGTTACGCGGTGGTAGCATTTTCGCCAGCTTTAAGCCACCCTTAATGAATTGCGTGCAACTCTTCACCACCCAAGGCACATCGTTTAACATTCCCCACGCAACTGGGAATTTGTAATTTAGCAGTGCGTATCCCACGTTCGTAAATGAGCTGTTTAAAGCATGCGCTTAAGTCTTTGAAAAATTGTTGAATTTAGATGCTGGATTGAGGTCGACAAAATAAAAGTTTTTATAACTGTAAAAATGAAGGAGTGAATGATACGAATACTTTAAAAACACAAAATTGCAAACTTTGATTTCATATCCAATCATGTTAATGTGATTACCAGTTTGCAGGAACTTTGGTACGATCTGCTGCTCACTACATAATTTATTCGTTACTTAACGACCTGAATAGTTTCTGACATAATTCTTGTTCTCGCTGTTAAAAAACAACCATTCAGAAAGCTCTGGGGACACTTTTCTAGGGAGACAAAATTAAATAGTGCTCTCATTAAAATATTATTTTCTTAAACTATGAAAAAAGGAAATATCTGCCTCACACTATTAAATTACTGAACAAATAGCTGATCCAAGCATGTAGGGACGCCACTTGCGTACATACGTCTAAGTTTCTAATTTATATTCCTGTCGCAAGCACTCAGATCGACATGGCAGAAGGAAACGACACACTACCACCGATTCTGCCTAAAATTTCAATTTTCATATGCAGGCACACACGCATCCAATGATTTCCGCTACAATAAACGTTTTATCCAGTGGCTTATTTAAGATTAAGGCTTCATGTTTCCAAAAATCATTAACTTTTGTGAGAAAGTAATGAGAAATATATGGGTATATGTGTTTTTAAAAATATTACATTGTATAATACGTCAATACGCAATGACAAATGGCCATTTTCTCTGCCGCTCAATTGAAAAAGCGTGTGCTTTGAAAAATTTCCATGTCATTTAAGTAGGTATGTCATTGAGGTTAGTAAACTTTTGTGTACGATTTTCGGCGTTTAAAGAAAAAATAGCATGTTTTATTCGGAGAAAAGTGGCTTTTCGTGGAGCATCTGTATTTGCCACGAAAAGCCTCACTTTTGCTCCTCATAAAACAATCTACTATTTTATAGCGGTATTGCAGCGATAAGGAGATCAAACTTTTGCCATCAAAACGAAAAATCTATAACTGCAATGATTATTAGATGTTTTAGTAACACGCCAAATTATTATTATTCAGCGACCACTTTTTCTTCTCTCCTTTTAAGTAACAATTTTTTAAACGGAAGGAAAACGTTTTTGTGTCTTAGATGAGATATTAGAAAAACACATTTTAGGTAGATCAAATTTGTTCCACTTAAAATTATTCGTTGGCTTAGAAATACGTTAGATTTTTTTACTTAAGAGGATAATTTACCTCGCTCTCATTGTGTTGTAGGTAGATGCAATCCATACAAAACGTTCGTCATGCAGAAATAATCTGAAGTTATGTTCCAGCATTCCCAGAAATAAAAGCAAATTTAGCATATGCGTACGTAACAAAGACTAATTAGGTAGGAACTTCAGAAGGTCCGTAAAATAAAAATGCAGGTAAAACCTGAGTTGATTAATTTATGGAATGAAATTTATTTCATTCGTAATAAAACATTCTTTTAATTTTTTAGATAAAATGCTCAAAAGATGAACGGATTCATTTTGAATTAGTTCGTTTATTTCTTTGCTTTATTTATTATTGTCTATCAGGCAGGAATTTGTAATTTTTCAATCTCAGATTCGTTCATTAAATTTGTTCCATTATTTATTTACACACTATACATTTCATATCTGTTTTTTTACATTAGGTACAGAACAGACTATAGCGACACTCCTCGTATATTTAGTTTATTTAGTCAGTGCGTAAGATCTATTTCGCACTTGTAGCAAACAAAATTTTTTCTACAATCGCAGCGACATTTAAATATAAATATTTCAAGTGACAGCGTTGACAATTATTTGACACTTACAGTATTTATTTATTACATTAGTCATTATTTATTTCTAGTAAACCATTAGTATTAAGAAATAAGAAAAAATTGTATATGGAGGGTGACTGATAAAAGATCTTTGACGCTGTATCTTCTTTATTATTCTTTATTAATAAAATAATTTTAAAAACACTCAAATGTTTTCGATTTTTTCTTCCTGGAGGAAAATTAATAAATAATTTAAATAATAAAAATATATTTTTTTAAATGTGTTTTAGTTTAGTTCCATCAGAAATGACTAAGTATTTTTTTATTTTTTTATAATGTCTTCTTAATTCTCAAGTATGAAAAGAAAAATATTTTTGGTGCAAATTGAAAAAAAATAATAAAGTCGTCAAAAATTGTTTTAAAGCTATTTTATATGATGCAGTTCAAATCTTGTTCAAGATAAGCTAATAAGATAAGATAAGATACAGTATCAAATATTTTTTATTTCATACTTGTATCTAAAGTTACATTTTTCGGATTATTTTTGATACCAAAAGTGGAACATTAACGTCCTAGTACTTTAAAAAAAAAACTAAAGTCCTAGTACTTTAAAATTATACGTCAATCATTTCTTACATTGTTCCCGAGATTTTTGTGGCATCAAATTGTTCTTCACGTGATCTGCTTCATCTACAATGTCTTGGGGCACCTCAATTTTCTCCATTTTAAACGGAATAATCGGATAAAATATCCAAAACCATTCACCGTGACCCAGTTTTTTCGTTGTCATTTTTGACAAACGTTTGTTACTATGGGAATGTTAGTTCCCGCATATTTAATTATTACGAATAATTTGTGCGAGATAAACACACAACATTTCTTTTTATTTTGACTTAGTTCATTAAACTTGCAGTATGAAATAAAATGTTGTATTTACCTCGAACGAAGAAGTGTTTTTAAAGGTACTCACAAGTAATTCCAACAACTTCTCGTTCTAGATAAATAATATACTATTATCAGCCACCTTGTATAATTAAAAAAAAACATCAGTGATTTTTAAATCTTAGCGGACATTGAAGGAAGCGTCCATTACTTACCCTCCCCCCTAATCTAACGTGAGATTTTTCAAAATGCGTGTTATTAGTGTAAATACGTTCAACTGTGCTTAATTGCGTCGGATTTATTAAAAAAAAAACACATAATTTGCTGAATTATTTTTTTTATTATTTTAGTTTTTCTGTTAATCTGGACCCCTCCCTCCCCCTTGATGAGATTTATTACAGATTACATATTAATAAAAATAATCTACCTTCCCTAATTGTTCACTCATTCCATGGGCATGGGCGTTCTGTATTGATTTTTTAACCCGACGGGGATTTCCACGAAGAGCCTGGTAAATAAATTGTGCGGCAATTGTCTCAATTCGGGGAATCCCACACATAGAAAATTACTGTCTATACTATATTGTTTGCGGATAAAATAGAAAACCTTAAAAAAAGTAAAATAATAATTTAAATGTTTTGTTTTAATATTCTATGAAATAAGAATGTATATTTTTTGAATTAAAAAGTTGACCTGAGATTTTCAATGACCCCACTGCTCCCTTTAGATGAGATATGATGAGATTTTACTGGACTCCTCCCCCCCCCATTTCGAGCTGACGTAATTAATGGACGACCCCTAGTCCAGAATCGCAGTGACAAAATCTAACAATAAAATACTGAAGTAGAAAATTCAACTTTTACTCCTAATAAAACAATCTACTACATATTATTGCTGTTATGCGAACGCGAATATTTCACGTCGCTTCACGACATTTCACGTCCTTTCAAATCGCTTCAAGTTTCTTCAAGTCGCTCCAAGTCCCTTCAAAATATTTCAAGTCGTTTCAATTTGCTTCAAGTCTTTCAAGTCGTTTCAGAACAGGTCAAGTCCTTTCCAATCACCTCAAAGTATTTCAAGTCTTTTCATGTTGCTTCCAGTCCCTTCAAGATATTATTTGCAGTTTTCCCAGATCGCTCCAAGACTCTTCAAGTCCTGTTAACATATTTCACGTCGCTTCAAGACATTTCAAGCACTTTTAAATCGCTTCAAGATCTTTCAAAATATTTCATATCACCTCGAGCCCCTTCAAAATATTTCAAATCTTTTCAATTCGCTTCAAGTCTTTCAAGTCGTTTCAAAACATGTCAAGTTCTTTCCCATCGTTTCAAGTCGCTTCATATCTCTTCAAGTCGATTCAATTTAATTCAAAACATTTCAAGTCCCCTCAAGTTCTTTCAAAACATCTCAAGTCTTTTCAATTCGCTTCAAGTCTTTCAAGTCGTTTCAAGACAGTTCAAATCCTTTTAAATGGCTTCCAGTCCCTTCAAGATATTATTTGAAGTTTTCCCAGATCGCTCCAAGACTCTTCAAGTATTTTCCAACCATTTCAAGGCATTTTAAGTCGCTTCAATTCCATTCGAAACATTTCAAGTCGCCTCAAGTCACTTCGAAACATTTCATGTCGTTTAAAGTCGCTTCAAGTCTTTCAAGTAGTTTCAAAATATTCCGAGTTCCTTCAATTAGTTTAAAATTTCTCAAGTTTGAAAAGAAAAATATTTTTGGTGCAATTTGAAAAAAAATAATAAAGTCGTCAAAAATTGTTTTAAAGCTATTTTATATGATGCAGTTCAAATCTTGTTCAAGATAAGCTAGTAAGATAAGATAAGATACAGTATCAAATATTTTTTATTTCATACTTGTATCTAAAGTGACATTTTCTTCTTCGTTCTTTCCCATCGTTTCAAGTCGCTTCATATCTCTTCAAGTCGATTCAATTTAATTCAAAACATTTCAAGTCCCCTCAAGTTCTTTCAAAACATCTCAAGTCTTTTCAATTCGCTTCAAGTCTTTCAAGTCGTTTCAAGACAGTTCAAATCCTTTTAAATGGCTTCCAGTCCCTTCAAGATATTATTTGAAGTTTTCCCAGATCGCTCCAAGACTCTTCAAGTATTTTCCAACCATTTCAAGGCATGTTAAGTCGCTTCAATTCCATTGGAAACATTTCAAGTCGCCTCAAGTCACTTCGAAACATTTCATGTCGTTTAAAGTCGCTTCAAGTCTTTCAAGTAGTTTCAAAATATTCCGAGTTCCTTCAATTAGTTTAAAATTTCTCAAGTTTCTTCAGGACAGTTTTTTCAAGTCGCTTCCAGTTCCTTCAAGATATTTGAAGTCTTCCCAGGTTGCTTCAAGACTTTTCAAGACATTTCAAGTCTTTGCAAGTCGCTTCCAATGCTTCTAATGCTTTCAAGATATTTCAAATTTTCCCAGGTCGCTTCAAGACTTTTCAAGACATTTCAAGTCTTTGCAAGTCGCTTCCAATGCTTCTAATCCTTACAAGATATTTCAAATTTTCCCAGGTCGCTTCAAGACTTTTCAAGACATTTCAAGTCTTTTCAAGTCGCTTTAATGTCATTTCAAGTCGTTTCAAGTTTCTTCAAGTCGCTTTTATCAGTCTCTTCAAAATATTTTCAAGTCATTTCAACTCTTTTCAAATCGCTTCAATTGCTTTCAAAACATTTCAAGTCACCTCAAGTCCTTTCAAAACATCTCAAGTCTTTTCAATTCGCTTCAAGTCTTTCAAGTCGTTTCAAGACAGTTCAAATCCTTTTAAATGGCTTCCAGTCCCTTCAAGATATTATTTGAAGTTTTCCCAGATCGCTCCAAGACTCTTCAAGTATTTTCCAACCATTTCAAGGCATTTTAAGTCGCTTCAATTCCATTCAAAACATTTCAAGTCGCCTCAAGTCCCTTCGAAACATTTCATGTCGTTTAAAGTCGCTCCAAGTCTTTCAAGTCGTTTCAAAATATTCCGAGTTCCTTCAAGTCGTTTCAAATTTTCTCAAGTTTCTGCAGGACATCTTTTTCAAGTCGCTTCCAATGCTTCTAATCCCTTCAAGATATTTCAAATCTTCCCAGGTCGCTTCAAGACATTTCAAAACATTTCAAGTCTTTTCAAGTCCTTTAAAGTGATTTCAAGTCGTTTCAAGTTTCTTCAAGTCGCTTTTATCAGTCCCTTCAAAACATTTCAAGTCACCTCAAGTCCTTTCAAAACATCTCAAGTCTTTTCAATTCGCTTCAAGTCTTTCAAGTCGTTTCATGACAGTTCAGATCCTTTTAAGTGGCTTTCAGTTCCTTCAAGATATTATTTGAAGTTTTTCCAGATCGCTTCAAGACTCTTCAAGTATTTTCCAACCATTTCAAGGCATTTTAAGTCGCTTCAATTCCATTCAAAACATTTCAAGTCGCCTCAAGTCCCTTCGAAACATTTCATGTCGTTTAAAGTCGCTCCAAGTCTTTCAAGTCGTTTCAAAATATTCCGAGTTCCTTCAAGTCGTTTCAAATTTTCTCAATTTTCTTCAGGAAAGTTTTTTCAAGTCGCTTCCAGTTTCTTCAAGATATTTCAAATCTTCCCAGGTCGCTTCAAGACTTTTCAAGACATTTCAAGTCTTTTCAAGCCGCTTTAAAGTCCTCTCAAGTCTAAGTCCCTTCAAAATATTTTCAAGTCATTTCAACTCTTTTCAAATCGCTTCAATTGTTTTCAAAACATTTCAAGTCGTCTCAAGTCCCTTCAAAACATTTCATGTCGTTTCAAGTCGCTTCAAGTCTTTGAAGTCGTTTCAAGACATTTCAAGTTTCTTCAATTCTCTTTAAGTTTCTTAGTCTTTTCGAAGCCGATTCAAGATTCTTCAAGTCGCTTCAAGACATTTCAAGTGCTTTCAAATTGCTTCAAGTCACGAAATGCAAATCTGACAGTTTACTATAACCTCAATGTACACATGAAATTCTGTCTAAAAGTGAACATCTCACTAACTTCCCGATTAGTTTCTAAGACGTCATACACAAATTTTATTTCAAAAGTGGTCAACTGAGCGGCAGACAAATTACTTTGTCTGTCTAGGCAGAGAAATGGACATTTGTCATTGCCTATTGACGTATACAATGTCACGTTTTTCTGACGTTTGAAGGAAAATATTATTGTGTAGGATTTAGCCATATTTTATGGAGAAACCTGTTTTACTCACTTACTTTAACCGTTTTCTCTCGCAATTTTACACTATTTCTTGCGGAAAAAAATTACGTGATTTTTGCTCAGACCCTCCCTCTCCCCCACGTGAGATTGCGTGAGATTCGGTTGGACCCCTTCCCCCCCAAAACGCCTCACGTAATTAATGGACGCCCCCCTTAACAGCAGGTCCAAAAAGGTCTTTTTGTAAATTATTCTTTGCTTACAATATGAATGCCGAAAAGTGATAATATACTAAACTTTTATACGTACTCATATGTCACTTACGCTTTTCTTAACTTTATATAGCGATTGTAGGAAAAATTAAATGTTGCTCAAATTTGTTCAACTCATGTAAAGTTAGAAGTAATAATAGCAGAAAAAAAAAACAATAAATTTAATGATTTCGTGTTTTAATATTTTGCCAACTGGTCAGTTTCTGGGGGTGGCGTTTCTATGGCGTTATTCTAATAATATTTTGATAGAATTTCTGATAGAATAATTTTTAAAACAAATGTATTCGTTATCTTGCAAAGGGGTCATGTGGAGCCTGGTGAATAAAAGTTACACACTTGAAAAGTAAAATTGTATTAAAAATAGATTTTTTTTTCAGTTTGATGATTTGTATACTTGTTTATTTATTTTAGAAATGCTGCGGGTAAAAACTAAATGTTTTGGTCACCATTATGACAAATTCTTCTAGTGTAAATATATCATAAAGATATTATGTATGAAAATTTATGAATTACAGTTAAAAAATGTTTTCGCAATATAAATATGTAATTATAATAACTAGTGATCGCCCGTCACTCGAAATTCGAGTGGGCATAACTCACACACAGACACACATTCGTATTGTTTTTTTTTTAAATACATCTCAGGTCAAGACCTTTCCAACCGTGAAAATAGCTTAAAAGTATACCCGTGTGTTATGTGTTTTGCGTATTAATATAATAGATTTTTTAACGAGTGCGTGAGTCTTGGATACGTCGCGCCCGCGCCTACATTGTGTATATGAGACGACATTTCATGATGAGTTGATGGAAAAAAAAATGTGCCAAATCAGTCTATTAGCAATAGTTTAAATATTTGCATAACTTCCATAATTACTATCTATAGTATTACTATCTATAAGTAAACAAGTTCATGACATGCATTTAAAAATTTTGGTGTGAATGCTGCAACTTTTCTTGAAAATATTAACCACATATAAATTTGTGAAAATAAGGAAGTCCGGAATTCAGTAAAGGCGGTCAAATACTAACTGCTATTCACTCAAACACTATTATAGAATTGATTACCTGTATTTGTGAATTTCGATGTCGGTTGCCAGTTTCGAACCGCATGAAGACGAGGGGAGCCAATTTGTCCAACACGACTGTTCGTAAGATTTTTGGAACTGCTGATCCTCGTACTCCTCGATGATAAATATTCAAAGTCACCACAGATAGGCCGGAAGCGAAGGAAACGAGACAGATGCTCACCCCGTAATACATACCTGAAAAGAAAATAAATGTGCTGACGTGTTAAACGTACGATTAGGTCTTGCTTGAATGCCGCCGGAGTAAAAAGTGCTCTCCGGAAAAGTGAGAGTAAATCACTGCGAATTTTCGGAGGAACAGGTGGATTATCTATTAGAATTGACAGGGAGGTTTAAGAGGCCAGGTGCGATTTTTGTATGGGTGTAAGTAGTACAAAGTGGGATATTATTTAGTTGGGCGAGAGGGAATTTTTGAAGCAGTTGCAAATGAGCCCGAGCCCCTGAAACGTGACAGTGCAGGAGAATTGAACAACATTTTTTATATTCGTTCACGCAAAATGGAAAAAAAAACACGAATCAAATTTTGAGGTTAGGTTTGACAGTTGTCAAATTAAATACATAACCGGAAAAGTTTATGTATTTATAATACACAATAATACTAAAAACTAATTTGCACTTTTTTTATTCATAATATTATGATTAACGCTGCAACTTTATTTAGGTTTTACATTATGCAAATGTACTAAATTAGTCTGACTATTTAAATTTTTTTTTATTAATCTATTTTCACTTTGTTCGGGCATAAATTGCTTTACGTAACTCCGGCGAAATAGTCTCCTGGTAGCAGTTGTTTACATCTTATCTTTTGTGTACACTGTAAATATCTGTTATTCAGTAGAGGAGAAGTATACTCACATATAAATAAACCCTATGCACACAAACTCCCGTGATTTATTTCAGAAACAAATACGCTTAATACTCCACGGTGATTGTATAGCTTATAAATCAGTAGCAAATCATCTAAACAAATGCCTAATACTGTTTTAAAAAAACTAACGGTGATTTAGATATTGAAGAATTTTGCAGCTAGTTATTTTGTTAATGAAAAGGTAATGTTGCCATACTTTGCAAGCATAAAAACACTGAAAGCTTCGACGGAATGGACAAAATTTACAGGCTGATGAAGCCAAAGAAATATATCAATATTCAAAACCACACTCAAGCTTCCGTAGAAGGAAAGATTTTAAAAAGAAGTTTCAAACTTCCTACTTCATGATATTCAGAATAACAAAGATTTTTAGTAGCTTTTTTCAGATAAATTAAAATTTAAATATATTTAAGTCGAACTCCACAAAATTTTAATAAGCGCAAAATTACAATTGGAACATGTGTCGGCAGAACACTACTGCCATCATCAGCCCTAATTTAACAAGAGATTAATGATACAATTGATGAATTACAGAGGGGTTCTTACCTTAACCAATATTTAAAATAATGACGTTATTTTGAATTAAATTTGACGTTTTGAAAAGGTTACATGATTTTTAAAAGATTTCGTAAAAACATTTTATAAAATGTAAAAATTAGATCAAGGAGAATCTGGTAAGTTTGTTTGAGTGGTAAAAATTAAAATAGTAAATTAATAATGGGATTATTGAAGTTATTCTGTTCGTTTAAACAAGATCTGTTTTCCAATTTAAAGACTTTCCTTATTTCCAAAGTTTCAAGAAAATCTAATTTTCGGCCTTTATTGCATTTGTGAATGAATTTGGAATTTGATGATGAAAAACTATGTTTCGTTATTAATTTATTTATTTATTTATTTAAATATCAGTATCTACAGGCATTATGCCCAAATGATATAACTTAATTATATATAACAATATAACAAACCATATAAAAGAACATGAAATAGAAAAAGAAAACATAAAAAAAATATATAATCCATTTTACAAAAGCAAAACTTAAATTAGTAAAATTAAATTTTTAATAACCTATTTAATAAATTTTGGCTATTGTGCAAAAAAAGGTCGTGGGTTTCAGAGACAGTATTTGAAGATTTTAACAAGTTGTTTAATGGCGTGTTTAGTCCGTAATTTGTTCGATGGTAATTTAAATAGAAGGTTGATTTTCCTCTTGTATGATGAGATGGAACCAGAAAATTTATATAGGAAAGGATTTCCCCACAATCAACCTTACCATTTAAAAGTTTTTGCGTAAAAAAAATAAATCGGTTAATCCGCCTTTGCTCTAATGATTTGAACCCAACTAGTTCTAGACGTTCATTATAATTATATTTACTTTTATTTATTTTACATTTAAAAAGAACATAGTTAACTATTTTTCTTTGAACTCGCTCGATCCGATCTATATGCAGCCTATAAGATGGATTCCAGATAATACTACAATACTCTAATATTGTTCGAACAAGGGAGATAAATAAAGATATTATACATAGAACATTGTTGAAGTCACGTGTTTCCCTCTTTATAAAACCCGTCAATCTCATACACTTGTTTACTATCTGTTTACTATATTAATATATGATTGGCGAAAGAAGAAGGTGTTGATGGAGGAGGATCAAGATCTGTGTTGTTATAGATGTGCCTGAAATGTTCTTTAATACGGTCTGATATTTTGCGACCTGTCTGACCTATGTAGATCTTTATTTTTAATAAAAAATCTGAATAAGTTGTTATATTATGTTTTAAGTGAAACTTTAAAACCGTTTTTATTAAATATTTTCAATTACGTTGCATTTACATATAACATTTTTTATGTTTGGGGGAGTTTGTGTATCAACAAAGACAACCAATATACAACATAAATCTGACGAAATCAGTTCAGAGCCAAAGGGGAAATCTATTACTCTGTCTCGATATCCCAGCGAATATTCGAAAATCCCTTATGCTTATTACTTTACTTCTTTTCTTTGTGTTCTAATTTGATTTCAAATACCAGAACAATAAAGTGGTTTTGAACGATTTCACACGAATGCTAAATAACGTATAATAATAAGTGGCTATTTATTTTTATATTTTTTAATGATAGAACGTCCAGTCATTTACCTTCCGGCAGGACAGTTGGACATGCACAACTTGTCCTGCTGGAAGTACCTTAAAATAATATTGGTCTGTCCTGCCGGCAGGACGCACCTTTCTTCCGGCAGTACTCAATCATTTTTCATAGACGGGGAAACGATTTTTAATAAGGGGCGCAATGAGTTTAAAAAAAAAATTAAACAAAAATGAATACATTAAAAAAATATGTTTTTTAAATTGTATTTAAATTAACATATTTAACATAAATGAAAATTAACATAAATTTTTAAATTAATAACAAAAGAGAAAAGAAAAAACACTGTAAAACTAACATGGAACTCCTTTTAAGATGTGATAAGCAAAACAATCTCGTCCTGTTTGGGGAGAACACAATACCACTCTTTGCCCACATGATTCTCAAAAATAACTTGCCTTTGTTTGTATTTTGCGAACATACTATACACTTGCGTTGATGTCTTTTCTTGTTCGAAAGGCTACTTAGTGGTACCAATTTATGCTGAGTACTTTGATTTTCGTTAGTGGTCGCTGGTAAAGTATGATTTTGTGGTATTTGGGCCTCTCACAGATGGATTATTATCTTCATTCCAATTTTTCGTGATCATTTGATAGGCTAAATTTTTTGTAAAATCAACATGGCTGATTTTGTAGTCACTTTTAAAATATTTGAAAGCCAAAAAAGCGTTTGTTTCTATAATACCGAGCAAAGAAGAATACATTCTATGCTTCCAGTTTTGTGTATTCCATACTTGTTCAAGAGCTAGTCCGGATTGTCTGATATGATTGTGGACGTCAATGCTAGGGGCTCCTTGAAAATATTCTTCGATCAGCTGATTACTTCAATATCTTGAACGGAAGCTTTAGCAAAAACTATTCCTCTACGATTTTCCGGACACTTTTCTTTTAATTGTTTGATAGGAAATTGCTTTGTTGCAGTTTTAACAATACCAATGTGATATAGCCCCCTTTTATGAAGTTCCACGGAAGTTTTCACTGAAGAAAACCATGAATCAGCTACAACAATTCTGCCAGAACCATGCCAAGGTTCCGTGAGGCGAAGTATGGTTGCAGATCCAGCCCCAAGTTCTTGTTGCCACCTTTTTGTGCTCATAGCAGTCTTGCCTTCATTTATTTCTATTCTGAGCATAATGTTTGACAGTGCATCTGAAAGAGTCTTACATTCACAGCCAATCCCTTTCGGCTTTCGTTTAATTTTAATTACTGCAGGCATTCCATTTATTTCTTTGTCTCCTCGACCATACCACGCTAACATAGATTCATCTACACACAATTTATAACCGGGTAAAATTACATCATTCCATTTGGTATGTAACATGTCAATAAAGCTTTGGACATGTTTCCATTTCTGATCGTTTTGATTTGGGTCATCTCTACTAAATGATAAATGTTGTAATATAAACTCAAATCGATGGTACCCTAACCCAAATCTCTTGCCAAATGAAGGAGAAGGAAAAACAGAATTATCTTCTTTAGTAGACCAATAATCACGACGACTATGCAGAATATTTGTGCTCATTGCATAAAAAAGTCCTAAAACCTTGAAAAATTCGGTTTTGGTTATAAGTTTGGTACCCGGTTCTACGTTGGAATTGCAAGCTTCAAGAATTTGTTCTATATTTTCTGTTGGAAAAAAGAGTAGCCACATATCTAATTCCGTCAAGGTATGAATATTAGCTGCATTTAGTTTTGGCTTAAATTTTGCTCCTGAATAGCTGTCAATTCTAGTTTCTTCTTGAAATCTCCAGATTGTCTCATGAACCAAAATTTCTTTATTTATTTGGCTAGAGTTGTTTTCCTCATCCAAAATATTTTCAATATTGTCATCTTCATGATCACTGTCACTATCATCAGACTCGCTGGAAGATGAACTAAAAGAATATCTATTGTTATTTTCAGATGAAGTAGATGGTTGTGGTGTTGTGTCAATGTCTCTCCTTTTTTCACATTCTTGTTTTCTTTTACCTATTTATGGTGCAAATGTACCATCAGTTCTACAGAAATTAAGTATTAATTCTGCTTACCTATTCTCGTTAATAAATTGACGGGTATTGGAACAACTTGTTTATCTATATCTATATCTATATAGAACATCAACAAAATTTTTGTTTAACTTGATTATTTTTCCGTAACACATAGCTGTCTTGTATTTGTCTTTACCAAAAACAGAAATACTCCACTTCTCCTTATTCTTTTCATCAAAATTCGTAGCTTTTGTAGCAACCCTGTCTCCTTCTTTAAAATTCATTTTTAGCTGCACGCCCCTGTTTGACCGCAACTTAAAACAATTGACACATACACCTTCGTATCTTGCTTAATACTGAAGCTATCAAGTTGAGACTTGCACAACAAATAGGCAATTTTTTTAAATCTTTTAAGTGGTGGCAGTTTGGTCCTGCTGGAAGTACCGAAACATATAGAAAAATGCATTTCGTGATATGCGTCCTTCCGGCAGGACAGATAGTCCTGCTAGAAGTACGCTTGGACGTTCTATCATTAAGGCCGTACTGCATCGTTCATATCAGGACTAATTTTTCAGTTATTTTCTGCAGGTGTTTCCCAAGTTTACGAAACAAGATTTGATTTACTTATGGCCGTTATTACCATAATGTTTATTCTCGTTTGTTGACTCTAAAACTTCAATTTCAAATTTCTCTTAAATATTCCCAGGTAAATTTGTACTATAAAATGCTAAATGAATAATTATCCGTGCGTCATTCCCAACTATTCCTTATTGATATTATACCCAGCCAGACCTTTCACCTCCCTCCATTAAACAAACTCTCATTCAGAAAAGTATTAACTCTGGGGTGAAATTTGTATTACAGCGAACCGTTCTTGACCTAATTAAAAAGGCAGGAGTGCTTGCACTTTTAACTCAAAACTATTTCACACAAAATTTTAAGGAAACAGGGGGCCGATTTCGTTTGACTTGGTTAAATTTTTAAACAGTTCAGAATTAAGAAATTGCGGGTTTTAGATTATCGAACGGATTGTAGCCGGCGATGTCGGGCTTTTTATTAAGGACATGAAGGACCGAATTTAACAAGAATAAGCTGTTTTCAGAGGTTTCAGATTTCAGACACGTCAAATGCCAACGCGATGAACTGGTTCGGGGAACGATGATCAGTTTTCTTTGTTGGTTCTTATCCGGCTTGAAATTATGCGAAATTGTGTAAAATTTATTCAGTGAGCAAGAATATAAAACGGGGAAGTTCTTCATTCAGAAATTTTGTAATGAAGTGTGATGACACTCATTAATCGCCTTTTTCGATTTGTGATAAGCTGATAATGTTCCTCGCTTAGATGCAGACTCATCTTACGCGGTTCTAAAAGAATATTTTTAGAAATAAATAAAAATTGAGCCACGAGAAGATCCTGGCGCGAACACTTCGAAATTCTTCTAGAATAATCTGGCAGTCAAACACTCTCGAAGCCGCATCTCTTATTTAGTTGAACCGTTATTATGTATGTACTCTAAATTATTGTAAATGAATTGTGTATACAGAGGATCAGAAAAACGAAACAATATGTTTTCTTTAGCAAATATAGACTTCGAGAAAGAAATCTGTAAATGAAAATGTTTGGGGTTTGGTGTGGCTGAAACTATGTACTTTTAGTTCCATGTAAAATAAAAAATGCCGCTTTACTAAAATAGTTATACTTTTTATATAACCTCAAAAATCAAGATACACTTCAAATTTTATTAAATTATGATGTATGTATCCAGGAACAATTCGATGAAGCATCCTCTGCCGCCGTGATTTCCGGGCTTGGTGAGGTTTCCCGTCTCGATAAGAGTGCCGTACGCCAGTTTTAGTAGTATGTATATTTATTACCTTTACAGGTTTATAAAGTATCCGATACATTTCCCATAACTCAAATAAAATAAAATATAATATAATAAATAAAACTAAATAAATCAATAATTCAACACAATAACTAGCAGCTTTTATCCCTTCCCACGTATTGTCCCTCTTCTCCACTCAACCTTCCTCATCCATTCCATCCCTCTTCCGTCCTCATTCAAAATTTCTTCTCTACTCTCATCTCTCCCTCTCAATTCTACGCATTCCTTCAACAAATGCTCTATCGTCTCCTTTTTTTCTCCACACATCCTGCATACTCTATTATTATCCTCACTCCAATATTTATTCTCTATCTCCTCATTTCCACATCTAAATCTTGCTATTATCACTCTCTCTTTTCTACTCTCTCTTCCTAGGTACTTTGGCATTTCTTCCGTTATTATTTTTTCATACTTCCCATTGTACCTAGACTCCCTAATTCTCGTTCTTCTTTCCTGCACTTGCACATCTCTATCTCTCTGCACTAATTCATCTGTCATTACTCTGCGTCTCTCTCTCATTCTTTCTATCTCCGCACCTGCATACCCGTCGAAATATGCCTCCCTCTCTTTCCATATCCCCTTTCCTATTTCTTTCCTTTTTTCTTTCAAACACTCTTGCAAATTCTGCACTCTCCTCTCTCTATCACTCTCTCCTCAAATCTTCAATTTTCTCTTTCTCCCATCTCCACTCATTTACTTTTCTCCTACCACCCCCTTTTCTGAACACCATAATCTTGGATTTCTCTACATTCACCGTCAACTTTTTCCTCCTCATATATTTCTCCATGTTTCCTATCATTTCTTTCATACCTTTCTCCTCTTTCGCTAGCACCACCAAATCATCCGCATATTCTAAAGACCACACTTTATCTTTGCCCACCACAACCACCATGCCTGCCCCTTCCAGAACATCTCCTCTATATCTCCAATAAAAGCTGCAAACAGGTTGGGGCTTAGTGGGCAACCTTGTCTTACTCCCTTATAAGTTTTGAAACATTCACTCACCCTTCCATCCACTCTCACTCTACTTATCGTCATTTATCCCTCTCTTTCTCAAGCATTCCCACAGTAAATCTATTTCCACATTATCAAAAGCCGCCTTCAGGTCCACAAAGAATGCATATATCTTGCCACCCCTCTTTTTTATCTCATTTCCTGCTATGTGATTCAAGATATATACATTATCCATGGTCCCTCTATCTTTCCTAAATCCCGCCTGTCCGTCTGGTAACACCCCCCTCTCATTCATTTCCCTCATCAGCCTCTCTTCCACAATCATCGCGTATACTTTATATGCTGTATTTAGGAGAGTGATCCCCCTATAATTACTGACTGTATCCTTTTCTCCTTTCTTATATATGGGGCATATTATCCCCTCCTTCCACTCTTGGGGGAATCCCTCTCCTTTCCACACTCCATTCATTATCTCTAACAACCTGTCAATTTCCCTTTCCGTTCCATATATCCACGCTTCATTCTGTATACCATCCCTCCCCGGTGTATTTTTTCTTTTCAGTTTTCTTAGTTGTTGCTCTAGTTCTTCTCTTGTTATCTCTTCTATTTCTTCCATTCTTTGTTGTCTCTTTTCCTTTTCTTGTCTGTTTTCATCACCCCCCAGCAGCTCACTGAAGTACTCTTTCCATTCCTCCATAGTAATTCCATCACTCACTCTCACTCTCTTTTTCTTTCTTTCTTATTTATGTTTCTCCACACCTCTTCTTCCGTCTTTATACCCTTCATCTTTAGCTCTTCTTCCATCCGTTTCTTTTGCTTCTTCTCTTTGCATACTAAATTGTACCTCTTGCGTGCTCTCTTGTACTCTTCCTTGGTTGCTTTTTCTTTTTTCCAATTTCTTAGTTTCCTTCTTGCTTCCTGTTTTCTTTATCTCACCACTTGTTCTTCCACAGCCCCATCTTCTTTCTTATCTCTATCTCTTTTTTTTCTGTTGCGTTTCTTATGTTATCGCTCAGGTCCCTCACCTTTTCGTTTATTTCTGTTTCTTCGTATTTTGCCTCTCTAAGTCTTGCTCTATAATTTTCTTTTCCTTCTTCCGTCCAAATATTCTTCACAATTTTTCTTCTAAACTCATTCACACTTCCTCTATCTTTCTCTCTTCCTTTTGTCTTCACTTCTAAAGGCATATGGTCCGACTCCATTTTTTCTCCCTCCTTGAATTTCTCTCTTTCATCCCATGCTTCTTCATTTACCATAACATAATCAATAACTGTCTCCCCTCTTGATCCAATATACGTGTACTCCCCTTTCTCATCTCCTGTGTAGTTCCCATTAAGTGTGTCCCACCCTCTTTCTTCTACTAAGCTAATCAGTACTCTCCCTTCTGCGTTTTCTGTTTCATCTTTTGTTGATCTTCCTTCTATTGTTTCTAATTCTAATCTAATTCTTGCATTAAAATCCCCCTAATCACCAAAGTTCCTTCTTCTGGTTCTTTTACTTGCTCTTCTATTATTCTCTTCGTTTCTTTCATACTTTTGCTGTACACTGTTACAATTCTCCATTTTCTCTGTTTACTTTTCACCGTTCTTTCCATAATCCCTCTTTCTTCTTTTGTTTCAGTTCCATTTTCTCCTTCCAGTCCCTCTTTTATTCCCATTATTATCCCACCTTTAGCTCTCCCTTTCTGCATATTGACATTTCCACTTAAACTGTTTCCGCATTCTCTTTTCCAATTTTTCCCACCCCTTTTCTTCCACCCACGTTTCTACCATTTCCACTACGTCAAATTCTCTCAAATACTCCCAAAATTCATTCTCTTTGTTTTTTATTCCCGCTACGTTCCAGAATACTATTCTTATTTGCTCCTTTTCTCCTTTATTCCTCTCCGTATTCGTTTTCCCTCTTTTGCCCTGTCGTCTTTTTCTTGTGCTCTTATTCAAACATTTTCTGTATCTAACTCCCCCTTTTTTTCGTCCCACCTAAGCCCTTTTCCCTCTATCCATATCTTTTATAACCCACTTTCACCCGCTGTCCTTTTTGTCGCTCTTCTTTGGCTATCGCTCTTAATTCCTTCTGTATATCTCTTTCCTTCTTTGTCAGATCATCTTCTATGTATAGTCTCTGTCCTTTTTTTTTCTGTTAGTTTTCTTTTATTTTCCATAACTTTCCTCTTTTCTCCCCAGCTCCCAACTTCCGCCACAATCATTTTTTCTCCATTTATTTTATACATCTCTCTCAGTCACTTCTACCTCTAATTCCACCTTCATCCATTTTTCCAGTTTCTTCTCGCTCTCGCATTCCTCTTCGTCCAATCCCATTACTACAATATTCTTTTTTCTCACTCTTTTTCCCTGCTCTTCCATTTTCTCCAACAATTTTTTAATTTTTTCTTTTAGTTCCGTCTTTTCTCTTTCCCATTTTCTTCCTTTTCACGCATCATAATTTTCAACTGTTCCAGTTCCCGGCTCATCTTCCGATTCTCTTCCTTTATCTCCCCTACATCCTCCATAATTTTTTTCATCATCTCTTTCATTTCCTCATCCATTGCCTTTTTAACCGGTGATCTTTCTAACTTCTTACTTTTCCTAAAGAGGATTAACCCTCTCTTCCGATTTTCGTCCTTCTTCTCTTTTTCTTTTGTAACTTTTTTTCATTCTATTTCTTTTTCACTTTTTCACGCTTTTTTATCCGCTTTGACGCCAGTTGAGACCGCGAAAGATAAACCGACGGCGCGGGACACTT
This sequence comes from Diaperis boleti, assembly GCA_963583935.1. Lineage (NCBI taxonomy): Eukaryota > Metazoa > Arthropoda > Insecta > Coleoptera > Tenebrionidae > Diaperis > Diaperis boleti. The sequence goes on along the minus strand of OY757246.1, from coordinate 19,241,272 downwards.
GCCGCGGCTGCTGGCACCAGACGTGGCCTCCAATTGGACCTCGTTAAAGGGTAAAGTGTACTCATACCGATTACGATTATTACGATTACAATAAAATGAATAGAGCGGCATAGAAAAATTTACATGTAAAAAAAATTCCAAATTAACAACGTGGAATTAACAACCATTTTGTAACACCTCGTATAATTATTCAGTTGTAAGGTGTTCATGTATAAATTGTCCTAAGAAAATTAGAGGGGTTTCCAGTTTACCAGACCATCTTACTAGGCAAAGAGATGTTAGAGAAATTTATATCCACCAGAGTAATTAATAATATTTGCGCTAATTTTGTAAGTGATCTGAGGTAGTAGCAATAATTACTAGAATTCACTCATTATAAATACTTGTTTCAAATTGGTAACTAGCTAGTTAAATTAAATTAAGATTACTTATGAGAATCATCACTGATCTTGAAGCATCATAATGACTTTTATTTGTTCTTGTATCTATAACTACATCTATATATTTAATCGTTGAACATGAATCAATTTCAACCAAATGAAACAGTCTGTACTGCACCGATTTTGATAACTGTTTTTTTAAATGAAAGACATTGACAAGTTCTATGTGAAGATTACTTTCCATTTTCAAAAATTTCACAGGTTCATTAATTATTTGCAAATCATTTTAGGGGAAAAGCGGTCCATTACAGTCCTCGATTTAAATGAGCGTGAATCGTTTTAAGTGAGAAATTGAACAACTGTAGCTAAATATAGGTATCTTAGCCCCTCCCCTGAGGTTGGAGTTGTTGTAGGGAACTTAAGACATGATTATTAAGACATTTATACCTCTGGATGGAAGTTTGGATGCGGGGTGTAAGAGTGTGAAATAGAGGACGAATGAAGCTGTGCAAAATACAATTCTTTTATCGCATACTTTTACTTCCACAATATTTTCGTTTAACTGACCTGCGACTTTCTCAACAAATCAATCGAGTTAAAAATTAAAAAAATTAAATATATCTAAGTCGAACTCCACAAACTTTAATCAGCGTAAAATTATAAATGGTACATGTTTCGGCAGAACACTTCTGCCATCATCAGCCCTAATTTAACAAGAGATTAATGATACAATTGATGAATTACAAGAGGGGTTCTTACCTTAAAGAATATAAAAAATTATGACATTGACGTAATTTTGAATTAAATTTGACGTTTTCAATCGAGAAGCGGAAGATTTATTGTTTAATCAAATGTATCAAACGGCTAATAATGAACAACGTGCCGTTATTTATCATATACTTCAAGAGGTTTTTCAACACAATACTGGTAGTAATGTCTTCTGTTTCGTACATTCGATGGTCTCCGTTTCTACATTAGCGAACAATTCAATCAGGAGCATCTTATACCGCACAATGAACAAATGTTTACGCAAAACATTGTATATGAAGAAATTATTCCGTCTTAATTTTTTTTAATTATTCAGACAAGGCAAATTAAAAATTGTAATATGTAATATGGTAACCAGTCTATATTCAACACTATTTACGTAAGTATTCACTTTTTTTTTAATTTTTACATTGATTTGATTACCAATTCAATACATACCTCTCGAATTTCGAGTGACGGGCGATCACTAGTAGTAATTAATTACTTAATGATGTAATGTTTTATTTGTTATTTTTTTCAGAAATATAACAATACATATTCTATTCGTTATGGTTCTTCTATTGTGATAGATAGAGATTCACTTGTGTAAGAAAAGATCAAAGCGCATATCACACTCATTAGACCGACTTCTTTTCATCACAATAATAAAACTCAGTACGTTTTGTGGAGTCATTATTAACCTATTCAGAACGGACTTAATAATGTAACGCGTGTTTCGCCAAATTGACTAATTGATCAGTAGATAATCAATTCCTTTGGTGATTCTGTGTCAGCCTGAAATTATTCAAGATTGGATAAAATTTATTCAGCAAGTTAAAAGAATATGAAATCCGAACACCTTCCTATAAAAAGCATGTCGTTACTTACTAATTAGTGGGGTCTTCTCGGTCGGTGGCAAAGTTTCCCGTATAGTCATCAGAAAAACTGTCATTGAGAGCAGGGCACTTATCCCGAGAGTTACCTTCTCCCCCGACTCTGAAGGAACATAAAAGACCAACAGTGCTGTAAATAAATATAAATGGTGGCACACTTCAACTTAATGTGATGATAAATTACCTATGCCGTTGATTAGGATACAAGGCAGGATTAAGTTGAAAACGTAAAATAACGGACGCCTCTTCAGCTTGATGGTATAGGTGATATCAGGATACGGCTCCGGACAGCAGGAGTAAAATTCGACGTGTTTCACCGACGAGAAGCTAATCAAGTCGAATTCACCATTGGCTTGGTAGTTGCTGACGTCACCTTCTTCGGTCTGCTTCGCAAGTTCGACCTGTAACATTATTGTTTGATTTGTTCACTTAATGAGGAAAATTCTTATTATGCATAGGCCGTGAACGTTCCATCAAAGTTTCTAATTTCAAAAACACGAAGAACGTCAATAGTTGGCTCAAGTTGAAAACGGAATATAAAGTTGAAAGATTTGTTATTCGGCGATTCTACAAGTCTTAAATAATGAGTCGGAAGGGTGATTAATCATTTATGGCCAAACCGATTTTGTCAGACAAAAATGTGAGGGCCTGAAGTTTGTTGAATAACACCACTAAAATTAAATGGCATTTTTAAGATTTTTTAGTTACATATTTATTTATGGTAAATGTATCCTATCATGGTAAACAGGTTCCTATTTATTTTTATAAAATTTAAATAAAGCATAAATACATAAAGTACATACATGATTTTCATTGCATAGGCGTGGCATATCTGTACGTGTTTGTTGTGCCTGCGGCGTTATTGGACTAGTGTAGATGCATGTTTGTGATTGATGCAAATTAGCGCTAACACAAAAAAATGATATTTTATTAGTTAGTAACGAAGCATAATTATTTATTTTAACACTAGTTCTTCATTCCTCTGAAATAATTTAATAATATACGTTACCTAGATGACTATCCTTCTTGCACCTCGAACATAAAATTATTTTTACACTCGGGTTGTTATGCATATAATTAAAACTGTATAATACATACAGTAAATTCCGAGGCAAAACTGCACAATTTTAAGTTACTGGACTTCGCAATAAAATATACAAATTACTCGGCAAGTATCAGCTAATGATGAAAATTTGTCAACTACCTGTTAATCCACTAAGAACTTTTGAATTTAAAAAATATCAGTAATAGGGTCGGTTTACTCAATACAAACTTTTATCACCGACTTTACAAAAGGGAGGAACTTCATTACTGTCAATCGTTATCTTACAATGAACGTTCATTACGACCAGTCTGTGTAATCGGATTTGGTCCGTCAAATTCAAGTGTTTTCAGTCCTACGCTGGAAAGTCTTTTTCGTAATACACATGGTCATTGTCCCAATTTTGAAAAGATGCTGTGAAGAATTAATTCATTACGAGAAAAAATTTACAATACGTTGTTTTCTTGCATTTATTTGTCTTTGTTCTTTATTGTTTTAAAATTAGCATCAAACTTTGGGAAAACTCTTTCTCTTTTGAGTATCATACTTTAATAGTAGAAGCTAAGAAATACAATCATTAATTTGTTTGTTTATAAACTGCTTAGGAACTATAATTACACACACTAGAAGTGAAATTTCTTATACGATATACGTGTAAGTATAATATTTTTAGTTTTATAGGTTTTCATAAATAATTCAACAATTTAAATACATTTTGGTTATGAAGTTTTTATTTATTTGCTAAAAGAAAGAAAAAATATAAGAAAACGAATAATAAATAATAAACAAACGAAACGTATTCACTATTTTACTCTCCGATTTCCCAGCGGTACGGCAGCGGTATATTATTTTAATAAAATGAGATATTACTTTGTAGAAGTGTATTTGAACTCGATTTAAACACAAATATACAGAGTACTATTAGGAGTAAAATATTATAAAAAAATGTTCTCTTAATGATAATTTAAAATCAAGTACTTTTTTTCATTATTGTGCAAAAGTATTTATTAATGCACCGGTGTAAATGTGTGTAGCATGGTAAAATAATTAATAAGATTAAATCATCAAATTTGGTTGTCAACTGAGTTTGGACTTATTAATAACAAATTTGACTAATTACAAAGCATCGACTGAAAATTTTACAAAAATAAATAACCATACTCGAATGCACAAATTTAATTTAATTTAACAAATTAAAAATCGTTAAAATATGGTGGATGCGCCGGTTCCACTGGAATTCAAACGGATAAAGTGTGTAACCTAAAAATATAATTCTGGCAATGTTTAGGTAATTCTTAACACCAAATTTAAAGCCCCTTTAAGCTTTTTTTTATTTATCGTTTGTAACTTAAAAAAAGTTTTTTCAAAATTGTAAGTTCAGAACTTCTGGTTTCACAAGTAACTTTGCACTGAATTTCTTATTTATTTATACCACTTTCTATTAAAGCAGCTGTAACACTTTCTTTAATTCAGTCTATAATCAGTTATCAGTAATAATGTTTTAAAGGAAATGGGAAAAATTTAATATACATGTATAACAGATTCTAAGACTCCATAATACTACTTTACAAATTATGAATAGGCAACAACAGAACCTGACTAGTGCTCAAGGCATCGTGTCTCCGTCTGCCTAAGGATTTCCCTGCTCTCTGCCCTAATCCCAAGTAGCACATTACATTGGCCAAAGCTTGTTTTTATATTGGCCCGTTATCGATTCATTTCCATTGTTATTTCGACGTATCACCAATATTGGTACAATATTGTTTTTCACAACATCGTAAACCAACATTGTACCAATATAAAAATACTTCATTTAGCCACTAAAGAAATTTGTCTATATTGGCTCTATATCTTTTTTTACAATATTGTAACACAATATGGGTCCAATATGTTTTTTTCGTCGCTTTTAGTATATTGTTTTTACGAGATTCATCCAATATTGTATGCCAACATTTTTCTGTAGCTGTGGGTGTTCAATTTATTAAAATTTTGAGTTTTTAGTCTTTCATTACTGTACTCGATGCTTTATCTTTTGAAGAAATTCATGAAAATATTATTTTTATCATATTGATAAATAAGCTTATTTTTTTAGCCATTTGGAAGTTTTTTCCTCAATGATAAAATATTTTTTGGGATTTACCACTACTGAGAAAATCGCCCATTTTTTGGATTGTTAAATTTCATAACATTGTGCAGTTTCTTCAGAGGGATGTCTCTTTTTATATAAAAAATGACTATTACATACCCATGTGTATCTTATCTAACTAAACCACAGAATCTCTCCAGTCGCTCAAAGCAAATGACCACTTTTACCTCTGTTATTTTTCTTTTATAAAATAATCCAATTGTTTTTATTTATGTATTTATGACAACGAAAAGGCAACGTGATTCCTTTAATTTATCAATGAACCGTTACGGTCGAGTGTAAGGAACGAACCCAAGTAATGCCTAGCTACCTGATTTGTTTACAAATCTGCAGCAGATGCAGTGCAGTTCGAATCTTATTTTTAGATCATTTTTTTAATATCTTTATCTATGTATGAATTCCCTTTACTTTTTGGGAAAATGGTGCTTGAAACCGAATTTGTAAAGTTACAGACATCTATAAAAAATCCATATAATTTATTACTTACTTTCTTCTATTAACTTTAAAATTCTACAGTGATTCTATGGTGTATAAGCTTTTTATATAAAAAAGGTGATATGTTCCTACTTTGCTACTATTTGAAAAAAATTAATCGTTAGTCTATAAATTTGACTTAATATAATAGTTTTAATGATCCGTTCCCCGATGCTTTTTCTAAAAGGTCGGGTAGGGCCGGTACCTGCACTGCGTACGGGTTCTATTTTTAGTTTTTGAGCAGTAAACGGTCATCTGTGAGTGTCTGTGAGTAGTACAACAATAATATTCACCCCGACAGCCGGAACAGAGTTCCAAATCTCATTTTGTTATGCAGTTGTTAAATGTGTGTTGATTAAATTATTAAGTGGACGACTGGCATTTTTTTACATCATCATCGTGATACTGAAGAAGGAGAACAATTCTCAAGAAAAGACAAGTTTTGTAACAGCGTTCATCATCAGAACACCGCGAGTCTTGTAGTAAAGCCAAGACTCGAAAATTAAGTGGTTAGTATACAGATTTGTTTTTTCATAAAAATAATGCCTTAAAAATACATTCCCTTGCAGTGCAGCAGTTTTTATCATGACGATTTCTCTACTCATGGATTAACTCCAAAAATAAATAGTAAGTATTTTTGGTTTCTGATACAAGTAAGACATGCAAAATCTGTGTTTCCTAGGTACTAGTTTGTTTGCAAACCGCTCGACCAGGACAGTTCGTTCTCCTTCTACAACTAATAAATTAATACGGTAGCTAATTTGTATTATTTAATTCGAGTGGTTTCAATTTTTTTTTAGATTCCACAAAAGTTTAAGAATTAAAAAAGATAACAAAAGCGTTGACACTAATAAAATATGATATATCTGAAATAAAGAAGGATATTAGTGATATGAATGTCAAATTAAATTTCCTAAGTGAAAACGATAAGCCAGATAGAATTAAATGGCCTGGAGGATAAAATTAAAGATGGTAATGAGGACTTTAACGATCTAGTAAGTACATAATTTAATTTTTGGGCGTAAGGACAGTTTTATTTTTTTTTCTTTTTAATCTTTAGGTGGACGTACTTTCTCATGGAGGAGGGCCTACCGCCAAGAAAAATGTTCTCTTAATATTATGAAACAACTTTTGAATCAAGAGCTAAATCTTCAATTCTCTGCACGAAAAAGCAAAAGGGGAAATTTTCGGCACTAAATTTATATAAAGCTGTTCTAGGTATGTATATAATTAATACATACATAATTATATTAATTTGTACTCTTTTTTTTCTAGAAGCAGTTAGGACTAACTTCAAGGTGACTGACTTGGAAATCACTCAGTACATTGAAATTATCTTAGCTATTGCTGGGTATAGGGGGTGGAAGACAAAAGAGAGTTCCAAGTTTGTATTTATTCATTATTAAACAGTAACTTAACATAATATTTTTAGCAGAAAATAAATCACTAATATAATCAAGCAATACAATCAGAGTGCATACGACACACCTATTATATTTATAATTTATAAAATTTTTATTAATTATAATAAGTTTACAATAAATTACTATTTTATTTTTATTTGTTCTTTCATTTTAAGTTTAAAGGTTTCATCTGAAATTTATCGTTGTGAAGATTGGTTTTAGATAATATTACCCTTATGATGCCTTTTAGTCTTTTTGCTACTTTCTAACAATTTTCGGGTACTTTAGTCTATTGCAAAATATTTTAAATTGGTAGTAAATTTGAATTACGAATAATAATAAAAGTTATATATAGAGGGTGTATTACGATGATGGCCTGAATATACCACATTACATTTTCATTCAGTTTAACATCAGATTCGATTTATTACTGTACCAATATTGATACCTGTTATTGAATCAACAGTAGCATACATTGTTGGACCAAGACTTCTACATGTTGTTGGACCATGATTGGTAAACGTTGTTGGACCATGGTTGGTATACGTTGTTGGGCCATGGTTGGTAAACGTCATTGGACCATGATTCATATACGTTGTTGGGCCATGATTGGTATACGTCATTGGGCCATGATTGGTATACGTCATTGGGCCATGATTGGAAAACTTTGTAGGGCCAATATTGCGAAATGTCCACATTATATAATGGCCCAATGTAGAAAAACAAGTTTGGGCCAATATATCCTCAATAATGGCCCAATATTGGCTGAATATTGTTGTGCTGCCTGGGATCCCCACGAGATAGCGATTCACTCAACACATTTTCAACGCAAAACTGTTTCATTCTCAATTTTCTTTCTCAACAACCAGTGCTCAACCCTAACGAACTACTTAACATTATTTGTTCAACGTTCTGATTTCCACAATATCCGTGCAAGATTTTCAAAACAATTGTTATAATAATCAACATTTTCAAACCAACTGTCGCAATTAGCTGCCAACTCGTGGTTCCAGAGCAAATTGCCAGAAGGAATCTCGGGCAGTCTTTCAACATTACTTTACAATTGTTCCAACATAACTTTACAATAATTATTTTAAATGGACCAACAAAACTGTACTGCTAACAGTAAACACAAACACTCTTTCCAGCGCTAACCACAATAATCTTTCCAGCGCTAACAACAATACTCTTTCCAGCGTTAACAACAACACTCAAACTACATTCAAGCAGCCAACACACACTGACAGGATTTTTTTTGTCTTTTTTTTTTGTCCTGGTACTTAATTGAGAGTACGATTTGCTCCCAATCTCTCCTACTTTCGATTTGTTCCCGAAATCCCCTGCTGACTACAACCGCTTCAAAATACCAATCAACACATTTCTTTAACTGTAAGCGTTTGTCAACCTTCCGAAAAATATCTCAAAGCATTTTACGATTCTTTGAAAAGACCAACAGCTTTCTTTCCCACATTGTTTATTGAACTTTTCGAGCCAATACTATAAAAATAACTTCACATGACACGATTCTGTCACGTACGATTTTAAAAACTGTCGGTTCTGACAGACCTCAGACCATGGGTTCACAATCCCACTTTTGATTAATTGATCTTAAACACGATTAACAAATTATGAATAGGCAACAACATAACCTGAGTAGTGTTCAAGGCATCGTGTCTCCGTTTGCCTGGGGGTTTTCCTTCACTCTGCCCTAATCAATTGCCACCGCTAACATGTATGTATAACCAGAAAGCTATCTAATATTTAATATGTAGTTTGAACAATAAATTTTCCTGTATATTTCATACACGTATTTCCTTTAAGTGTGTCTAAATAGTCTTTACAAGAGAACAACGCTAATTTTACATTTATTCACTCCGTGCCAGTAACCTGAATTTGTTTTCAACAAGAATTACAAATTACCCCAGGAAATCATCTAATCTAATTTTGTTGCCTTCAGGTTTCTAACTATGGCTTCAAAACTGAGGTCGATAAACAGCAATTTTAACGTTTGCAACATTTTTGGTAAAAATATTATATATAAAAAAAGCTAACAAAAGGCGAAATCATACAAAGTTTTATTGGCACAGCGAAATCAATTTCGATACGAGTGCGCTGTCATGACACTTTTCAGTGGCGAGGGCGAATTTTTGCAGCACGGGGCGCCAGCCGAGTATTGAACAGCGTTTGTTGCATTCAATCACGCAAAATGAGAAAAAGCACGAATTTATCCATTTATCCATTTTGACGTTAGGTTGACAGCTGTCAAATTACATATATGCTATAATATTTATGTTTGTATTTCATTATGCATGTTTTACAAAACGAATAAAAAAAATTGTTTAGAACCTTTTGGATTATTTGGATCAATTTACTGAAATAATATCCGTTGAGAAATTACCCCAAGTTGCACCAGAAAATGACAAGGCTCCCTTCCACTTTGAAGCCACTCCTTATCTGGCTCTATTCGAGTAAATATTTTGCCATTGTAATCACCAATTAATTTGAATTTATTACGCAACTGTAACGTCAGTTTGAATTTCTAACTAATCCACATTTATTTAACTTTGCAGTGGGGGTTGATTAAGGATTAAATCTGCAATTATGAAGATTTACTCCAGAGTGTGTTTACGGAACAGTCTGAAGTGGATGTAGAACTGCAGCTCAAATTGATCCTCTTTCATCTTCAAATATCTGCTCTCTGAGTTGTTCGAATATCGAGTTGTTTTAGAAAAAAATTACTTCAAAACTGTTCTGTTTGAGTTGATGAATAATAATGGCTTTTCCCGGTTGAAAAGTGTGCATTTCAAAAATTAGAGCGACACTGCACTACACTTTCACGATTACTCAAGGGATTAATAAAATACGGAACAAAAATAGATGTGTCTGGTCACTAACTGATTAATGGTTTACAAAAACAGTAAAAGAATGTACATCCTGGTATTTTGCATATTTTATCTGAAATCCTATAGATGAGCGCTGCATTTAATTGATTTCCACACAATCAGCATACATTAATTTGTTCCTACATACGTACCTGTATATCTATGATTGTAACAATGCAAATATTATCATTGTTCAATTGTATAACATCGTGTTTCACCTCTATTATTAGCTATTATTTTCGGTAATAAGATCGCAGCACAATGACGAATAGCCAGGTTTGATTAAATTGAACTAAAACTAAATTTGTAACTGATTAATTTAGAACAACAGGATTGAAATTGCAATTGTTAGGAGCTATGAGAGTGCAATGAAGAGCAGAGTTTCTTATTAATTTAATAATGTCAAGTTAGATAATTTAACATTCCGATTTTACTCAATCAAATACCGGGATATCAAAAATGATCTTGATCATGGATTTTCAAATAATTGTCTAAGCTACATCGTGTATTTTTTTAATGTCGTACCGAAGGAGTTTTAATGACGTGCGTCAGCGTATTGAACAAGACCCTACAAAAGGAATTGACACATCTGTCTCAAGAAATTGAACGTTTTTATGTAACATGCCGAACCATTGCAAAGAAGAACTTGGGCATGCATAAATATAGGATGCAATCACATCAAGCCATTTTACCCGCAGACCACCCCAGACGTCTTGCGTGCTGGCACTGATTTATTTCCTTGCCTTTCGGCTTTGAAAACGATTCCTATTCCCATACAATACTAAATAAATACTGAGTAAATAAAACTGTAAAACATAAACATTAAAAATAGCTAAATTAATTTTATTTTCCTTCCATCTCTTCCCTCTTTTTCTCTCCATTCTTTCTTCTGTCTAAAACTCCTTTCATTCAGCCTAGTCCTTTCCCTTCTTCTCCTATCAGTACTTTCCAATCTTCTCTCTCTTCTCTCAGCTCCTCACATTCTTTCATCATGTGCTCTATTGTTTCTGCTCCTTCTCTGCACAGTCTGCACACTCTCTCGTCTCTCTCTTTCCAGTATTTGTTTTCTCTTTCCTCGTTTCCACATCTAAAACCTTGCTATTACTTTCTTATCGTTCTTCTCGCTTTCCTTTCTCAGGTATGCCGGCAATTCCTCCGTGATTAGTGACCTATACTTTCCATTATACTTTGACTCATTTATCTTCGTTCTCCTTTCCTGCTTCTGTACGTCTCGGTCCACCTCAACTATCTCTCTTAGTACATTTACTCCATTGTTTCTTCGCCTCTCTACCTCCTCTACTGCATACCCATTTCTCTCGTAGTATTTTCTTCTCTCTTTTCCTGCTCTTTCCATCTTCCCATTCTTTATCTCCTTCCAACACTCTTGCAAGATCTTACATTCCGTTCTTTCTCTTATTCTCTCTTCAAATCTTACTGCTCTTTTTCATGCTTCCACTCTTATCTTGTCTCTCTTTACTTCTTCCAGTACGATATATGCTGGCGTTTCCCTGTCCAATCCTAGTACCCATCTCCAGTACTTCGCTTGGATTGCTTCCAGCTTTTTTAATACACTCCCCACAAAAATTATCGCATCACCAGTGTTTTTGTCAACGGACTTTGGAAAAAATAATTATTCCACGATTGTATAAATTGTAATAGTAGTCGGAATAAAATACAATATATTTTTTGTAAAACTGTTAAGAACCCAATTAAATTAATTTTTAACACTTATACAAAAATTAACACTCCAATTAATATGGTGTATGCTTGTTAATCTAACAATCTAATTTGGAGGTAGATTTTCCCACTCTTGCATAAGAGCTGTCTCAAGTTCTTGTAGGCTAAAAAAGGCTCTTTGCTGATTTAGCAAACCTTGCTGAAGATGGTCCCATACATGCTCAATGAGATTTAGGTCGGCGCTTTCCGCAGGCCACTACGATACCCTCAAATCGACTTCTTCTATGTATTGTTGCACAGTTCTAGCAATGTGGGGTCTGGCATTATCGTGCATGAATACAAAATTATTCCCAAAAGTGGCGGCTCGTTCATGAGGTCATTCGGTCAATGATCTCCCAAAATAAAGAAGTGAAAAAGGCAGTATCAAGACTTTTTGTTTGTGGAATATAATAATATAATTATTGCAATTAAATTATGATGTGGTAGCCAATTGTAACGAGTGCGACATAAACAAAGCTATTGCATTTCTAGATTGTGCCAAACAAGGAGACAAGACGTTCCATCTCCGCTCTCACAATCAATAGCCCAAGAGTGTCTCATTGTAGAATCGAATCATGTAAGCGACGTAATTCATGCTTGAGATAAAGATAGAAAGTCGGACGTCCGACTAACAGATTGTTATTGGTAGGAGGTACGATGACTGTGTAGGATGGTGTTCCTCTTTAGTTCACTGCAGTCAGCTGACTAGCTACTAGTGTTTCAAATTTCATCATGTCGGTAGGTACTTCAAACAATAAAAGAACTCCAAAATAATAGTAATCAAAATTTAAGTTTTGAGAAACGATTAGAGCTTAAAACAAATGGTCGTCCACTCAGAAATGCAAAGTAGACAGACAAGCAAGGAAAGAAGAAGTTTACAGTAATTGTCGTAAAGGCATGTATGATTTGTCGATGTGAAGTGACAAATGCCTTTTATTGTTTCGTGTGTAAGAAAACATTATCGGTAGAGCACATGAAGAGTTCCATGAATTATGCTACAATAGAACGGTGCGAATAGAAAAACCATAACAGATTAAAGGTAACAGCTTTTTAAAGCTTTTTGCTTCTTCCATCCCCATATTTCTGCTCCGTACATCATTACACTTTGTACTAGCCTTTCGTACATCAGTCCTCTCCTTCTTATATCTCGTCCGAATTTTCTCTCGCCTATTCCCCATAATTGACCTACCACCCCGTTCGCTTTCCTTTCTAGTTCCTTTATATGATTTTTCTCGTTGTTAGTCTCGTTAAAGGTGTAACCCAAGTATTTAAATTCTTTTACTTTTTCTAGTTCTTTTCCTTCCCATTTCCATTCCTCTTTCTTTCTTCTGCCTCCTTTCTGAAAAATCATAATTTTTGTTTTCTCCACGTTTAATTTTAGCTTCTTTCTTTTCAGGTATCTTTCTAGGCATTGTATCATTCCCTTCATTTCTTTGGCCTCACTCGCTATTAACACCATATCATCGGCGTATGCCAACGAGTGGACTTTCGTGTTTCTCTTCCAGTATCATTGCGTAGATCTTGTACGCCGTGCTCAGCTCAGCTCGGTAGTTTTTCTTTTTTTCTACCTTTTCTCTTTTTCCTTTTTTGTGTATCGGCTAGTGCCCCATCCTCCATTGGCTTGGTAGCCTCTTTTCTTGCCAGACGTCGTTTACTATCTCCCTCATTATCTTTATTATTTCTTCTGTTATTATCCCCCTTTTAATCATTTCCTTCGTAATCTCTTCCCCTTTTTCTTGTTCTCTTGGCCCTCCTCCATTCTGTCTTCTTTCCGTTTCGTCCTTTCCTTCTAGTAATTCTTTAAAGTACTCTCTCCATTCTTCTATCCTTATCTTCTCGTCTGCCACTTTTTCACTTTTCGTTCTCTGTTTATGTATTTCCAAACTTCTTCTTCTGTGTTGATTGATCTAATTTCCTCTTCTTCTTCTCTTTTCTTTTCTTCCTTCTTCTTCTCACAAGTGTCTTTGTATTTCTTTAATTGCTTCCGGTATTCTTCTCTTGATCCCTTCCCACTTCTCCATTTTCTCATTTGCTTTCTGGCTAGTCTTTTCATTTCTTTGCATTCTTCAACCCACCATCTATTTCTTCCCATTTTTTCTTCCACTTCTACTTCTATTTTCTTTCTTGTCATCGCTTCTCTCATTCTCCTTTCGAATTCTTTTATTCTTGTTTCGGTGTCTTTTTGTTTTTCTTTTTCTCTTTCAATATGTTGTAGCGCACTTCTGTACTTTTGTATGCTTTCTTCATCCCAGATTGTTTTTATAATTGTTTCTTTCTCAGGTTTTTTTCTTTTTATTTCTTCTCCGGCGATTTCCATTTCTAACGGTTGGTGATCTGATTCTACTCTGTTTCCCACTTCGAATCTTCTTACTTCATCCCATGCATGTTGATTGACTATTGCGTAATTAATCACTGATTCTCCTCTCGGCCCCAGGTACGTAAATTCCCCTGTATCCTCTTCTCAGTTCCCGTTCAGTACCTCGTATCCTCTCTCTTCTATAAATTCGATCATTTTTCTTCCTTCTTTATTTTCTGTCTTGTCCTTTGATGTTCTTCTCGCATCTTCTGTCTCATTATTCCATCTTCCTAATCTTGTCCCAATTCTCGCATTAAAGTCGCCCCCAATTATTATAATTCTTTTTTCTGTTTCACTTATGGTCTTTTCTAACATTTTTTTTTGTTTTACTCCTCTCTTTACTGTATACTGTGATTATTTTAACTTTTTTTGTTCCTAGTTTTAGATTTCTTTCTGTTATTCCAGTTCTCTGTAGTTCTTGTTTTGTTTTTATTTCGTCCTCAATTTCTTTCCTTACTCCTGTGATAATGCCTCCTTTCGCTCGTCCTTTCTTCTTTTTCCTTTCTGCTGCTTGACATCTCCATACATAGTCTCTCGACATTCTCTCTTCTATCTTCTTTTCATCTACCCACGTTTCTACCATACCAATTACGTCAAATTCACTTATGTATTTCCAGAAGTCTTCTCCTTTGGTTCTTATCCCCGCTACATTCCAATATACCAATTTTATTCTTCCTTTTATTTTCTTCTGTTGCTTTCCCGTTGAATCATATACCTTCTTTCTTTTTGCCTCCTGTCTGCTTTTTCTTTCCCGGTTTTCTCCTTTCTCCTTTAAAATTTTTCCAGTCCCTCGGTGTCATCGTTCCATTTCCTCCAATTTCTCTCAACCTTCAGTTTCCTGTAGCTTACCCTTACCGTCTTTCCTTCTTCCCTTTACCTTTTCGCTATCTCTCTTATCTTTTTCTGTATCTCTCTTTCTTTCCTTGTTAGGTCGTTGTTTACAAAGATTTTCGGTCCTGTCTTATGCTGGCACTGATTTGTCGATATCAATGAATGACGACCTGCTGAACTTAATTTCTTTTTCTGACGAAGCCTGGGTACATCAATTCTCAAAATATGCGAATGTGGAGCACTGATAATCCAGTTATTATTGTTGAAACTCCACTACATGCTCAGAAAATTGGTATTTGGCTTTCAGCTTCGCTAAGGAGAATAAATGAGCCAATTTTTTGACAACAAACAACATTTTGACTTGAACAACTACACGACGATGAACTTCAGCATGGCTATTTCCAGCAGGACGGCGCAACAGCACATACGACACTACACAGTACAGTTTTCCTTCGCTTTTTTTGATGACCGGTTGATAAGTTTGCGTACAGAAAACAACAATAATTATTGTCTGGATCACTTTTGGTGGTAGATACCTACTTTTCTAAACTAGTGGAACTAAGAATTATTGAAGAATGTGCAACCATAACGCCAGAAATGGTGCAAAATGCTTTTGATAGCAATTTTATTAATTTAATAATTTTAATTTTCAAACTTCAAAATGTTATTACACGAAATAAGTTGAGACGGACGTTTTCCAATCCATGACCATCTTTGACCAAGATAATTTTTAATATATTAAGTAATGGAATATATTTATTGTTTGATTTATGATCATATATTTGGTAAAAGTGTAATTTAAGTTAATGACAATGTTGTCAATATTGAAATTTAAGTTAGGAACAATTTGATTCCCGTATTACCGACTGATGCACCAACACGTGATGCAGATGAAAGTGAACTAGATATAGATAGAAGGGTAGAGAAATGTGAAGAAAACAACAAAGAAGGAGAAGAGAGATACCAACGGAGGGGGATAGAAGTATAAAGAGTATAAAGGGGTTGGAGAGAGAAAGAAAAAATCCTAGGGAAGAAGTCGACAATATTAAAATAGCAGCGACATTTATGAGGCATAAGAGCAAGCTTATGAACAAAAAAGTAGAAACCGATCGTTTAGTCGGGGAAGTTTAGCTGCATTCCTGGAAGTAAAGAAAAACGGGAGGGCGGAACAGAAAGAGAAGTAGAGAAAGAAGAGAAGATAAAATAAGTAAAATAACAGGAAGATCGAGGGAGTATCATGGATAAGTTGGAAGAAATAAAAAGGGAAACTAAAGAATGAGCTGAAGAAGATACCAAGAGAGAACCAAGAAATTAAGAGAGAGATTGAAAAGCAAATGGAGGAATTTAAGAGAAAGAGAAGATATGGGAGGAAAAAAGAAAGAGGTTGAGAGAGAGAGAGAGAGAGATATAGAGACAGCTGAAAGGGAGAGTGGAGTATCAGAAAAGCGAAGGAGGAAGAACAATGTTGTGATACCAG
This sequence comes from Diaperis boleti, assembly GCA_963583935.1. Classification (NCBI taxonomy): domain Eukaryota; kingdom Metazoa; phylum Arthropoda; class Insecta; order Coleoptera; family Tenebrionidae; genus Diaperis; species Diaperis boleti. The sequence continues at coordinate 19,224,925 of OY757246.1, read as the reverse complement.
GATGGAGTTGGGGAAAGAAAAGTAAACAGCAGGCCAAAGAGAGGATAGAGGATTTTCTGTGGAAAATGTAGGAGAGGTCAAAATCAAAGACTGTTACAGTATAAATAGAGATCAGGTAGTAGTAGAAATGGAAGAAGAATCGGAGGAAAAGTAAAAAGTGATGATACAAAATGGAAAACTAAGGGGGAAAAAAGAAATTATATTTATACAGAATGCTCTCACAAAGCAAGAAAGAGAGTTACGGAAAAAGAAGAACAAGGGGAGTGTAAGATAGAGAGAGAGAGTGCAAGAAGAGGGCGGGAAAACTAAAAGACATTGGCAGGGGCACTATTTTCGAATGTAGCGCGACTATAATAAAAAAAAAACAGATTTCTGGGACTATGTGAGGTAATTTGATATAGTGGATTTAATAATAACATCGATAGAAGAACGAAGCTGGGAAAAAACAAAAATGCTCCCAAAAGAATTCAAGTGGACATCTCAGGGGGCGAGCAGTGTTAAGAAGAAAGGAGTAGCGTAAGGGGAAAACGGGAGTAGAGGAGAAAAATCAAAAGAAGGAAGAGGAAGGATGCATGGAGAGAAACGTACGAAATAAATCGTAGAAAATAGTGACGGTATATAGCAAAGAGATGAAGACAACAATTAGCAAGATATTGGGGGGGAGGGGATTTCAACGGGGGAGTTGGAGAAAAAGGAGCCAGGGTTTTAAAGAAGAGAGAGGGGATGGAAAATCCAAAGATAAGGTAGGATATAAGAAGGGGACGAAGCTGATGGAAAGGATAGAGGAAAAAGGGTCGGAGGTGTTGAATGGAAGCACACAAAGGCACGAAGAAGGGGAATGCACCTACATAGGCGACCAAGGAGAAACGGTGACAGACTACGCAATAGCAGACGAAGAAGAACTGGAAGAAGTGAAAGAATTCAGACTAGGGGAAAGAATAAAGTCAAACCATCTGCTTATAACAAAGTATAGAAAGAAGGAGATAAGAGGAGTAGAAAGAACAACGGAAGAGCGGAAGAAGGTGATGATCAAAATATGCGACGATCAAGGAGTGGAAGAGTACAAGAGAAGACTAAAAAAAACAAGAAGTAGTGAAGATGGAAACAGAATTGAAAGAAATATTAGAAGAAGCAGAAAATATAGAGAGACATGTAGAGAGAAGATGAGGGAGAATAGCGAAAGAAAAGAGGAAAAGATAAAATTTATAAAAAACAGTTATTAATGAGGTAATGGTGAGTTAGGATGAGGCTGTTGGAAGGGGAAATAAAAAAAGGGAAAACAGAACTAAACATGAAGAGGAACCAAACAGCACCCGAAGGAGAAGAATTCACGGAGGAAGAGGTGGGGAGGCAAGTGAAGAAACTGAGGAAGAGGAAAGCGCCGGGAGAACAGAATTAATCGTGGATGTATGGGACGAGAAGAGTGTTAGAGAGACTGGTTGAGGTAATGAATGAGGTGTGGAGAGGAGAGGGATTCCGGGTAGTGTGGAGAAACTGGATAATATGGTCTATTTACAAAATTGGGAGAAAATTAAAGTGGAAAACTACGGTGGAATAACTCTTTAAACACAGAGCGTAAGTTGTATGCGTCAACGAGAGCGATACCAGACAGCCATGCAAGATTTAGAAAGGGGAGTGGAATTGTGGATAAGGTATACATCCTGGACCATTTGATAAAGGGCGAACTAAAGAAAAAGGGGAGAGGGTGTATGCATTATTTGTATGGAACGTCAGAGAGAGCGCAAGCAGGGAGGTGTGTAATAGTAGGTAAAGTGAGTGTGAAGCCTGGCGTTTGCGAAAATTGTTGGTGTTTAATAAGAGGGATAGAAGAAATGAAGAGAATGAATGGAGGTGGAAAATTAAGGAATTTAAATACATAGGCTATCTGTTCAATGAAGGAGCCACAGAGAGAACGTGGGGTGAGTGATGATGTTCAGGTCTAATTGTGAGCCTGTTGTTGTAGGGAGCAGAGGTTTGGGGATGGAAAAAAGATAGAGATGATGCAAGAGAAGTATCTGAGGTTGGTGCTAGGGGTCGATAGAGAAACGCCAGGGAACATAGTGAGAGAATAATGCAAAAGAATAGGTTGAGAGTGAAAACGGGGAAATGAGCCAGGTTCGAAGATAGGATGGAAGGAACGCAAGAGAGAACCAGAGGGAGAAATATTACGAGTGGAATAGGTACGCGGGCAAAGAAATAGAGAGAAAGAAGCAGATGGGTGGATGTAGAACTGAGCGAAAGGAACAAGGATACGGACAATTTAAGGAATGAAATCGTCATCTAATATATTAAACACAAACATAAAATACAGCTATCAGAATTATTATTAAAAACCAGAAGAATGTTCTTAATTTTAATAGAATTATTATTATTATTTGGAGATGCGTTCAACTAAAGAGTTTTCTCAAATCTATTGTTGAAACTTTCAAACTTTATTTTAGCAATCGTCATTGTAACTGTCATAGTAAAAACGTCGATAAGAGAAGAAATTCTATATGGTGAATTTAGAAATTTCATTTTGCCTGCTCGTCTTCATTTGCATGCAGAATGGAAATAAGCAGAGATAAAATAATGTATTCTGTGACACTAATTACCACTGCAATAGATGCTACACAGTAGATTAGTGTTCAACGACTGTAACATTTTGATCAAAGCGAATTTCCCAAGTGATTTCCCAGCGTTGCGCTTTTATTTTAGTTTATTCTAATGAAACTGTAAGTGAAACCGATACCTGCACAATTCTAAATTTCAATATGTTCTTATAAGCATGAAAAACGATACTAGTAAAGATCTATCGACGATGTGCAGTATTAGTGATTGATAGACCCTACTGGGGAAATTAACCAACCGAATCATATTTCCAAGTAGGTTTCCATGTTACAAGTTGTCGGAATCTCATAAGAACCCTTCTAATGTGCTCAGAACTTCTACATCGATATTGCTTGTGCAACCGATAATAATTTACCACCAAAAAATGGGTTTGGATACTTCATTTAAAACCAGGAGTGAAATTGTTAAAAATTCTTATTTTCGGTTACATTATTTGAAGTTCAAATCATTTATGTAAACAGCTAAATACAACAGTAATTAAGATTTATAAATAAATAATTTGTATGCATCGATTTATTTAAACTGCTGTCAACTAACAGTAATAAATCTCATGTTGACAACAATCTTGTCTTCGTAAATTTCTTACCCCATCATTTATACCTTGTCAACTCGCTCCTGATTGTAAATTATGTTTTAAAACAAGCACAGCGTGCAAACTGTGATAAATGTGATAAATGAACTACTGGCCCAAATTTGCAATTTAACTATATTTTTGATTTGTAAACACAAAATTGCGACTAGGGTGTGGCTGAAATAATATTAATATAAGCCAAACGTAAGGCGAAAATATTATATTATTTCTCTTGCACGGTTGGTTGGTGAAATAGTGCTTTTCAGGATTGTAACATAAACGAACGGAGAAAGGATTATAATAGATGATAAATGTATGTTGGAGCCAGGCATTCAACTAAAAAACATGCACTATTGAAAAGATTGAAATCCCGTATCAGTAGCTCTAATTCCAAATTAGATAAGAGGAATCTCTATAATATGTTCCCGTTATATCCAGCTTCGTGCTTGGCAATCCCCATATTATGGCAAGAGCTTAGTGGAACATAGTGGAAACCACCGTGCATAGCCAAATATCAATTTGTTTCAACGGTTCTCGCTTTGAAGTGTCATCAACAGGTAAAAACTAATGGATCTGTGAATGCATCGTAATTAACATCTGCATAATCCGTGAAGATACAACTCTAATTAAAAAATCTCTTTTACTTATTACCAACTTTGTACAGCAGGTTTCTGCTTTGCTGCGGTTTTTTGAGGGCCGAATTTTCAGCAAGCTTATGCCTTAAAACCGTTCTTATGGTGATGTTAGAATACCTAATGTAACACAAGTAAATCGTGAAACTTAGTGTCAGTATAATTATTGTTTATACAGCATGTCTTGTTTATACTGAAATTACACTGAAATAAAATGGCCCAATTATTTTTAATAATTCCAAAGTACCTCGAGATTCTCAATCCTGTTCTATTAGAAAATAGTTACATCCATAAAAACTTTTGTAATTTTAGGATTTACAAAAATATATACAATGGTATGCAAATCGTGTTAACCAATTGATTATTGCTATTAGGATAACTCAGTTTATTTAAGTAATTATAAATTTTTAGGTCGGTGTATTTAAAATTTTTTTTAATATAACATACACATGTTTAATAATAATGATTTCCGGGCTCGGGCTCATTTGCAACACTCGGCCACCCCTCGTGCCTCAAAAAACCAAAAATCGCTACGCTCGTAGCTCAACTCAACAATATCCGTTTTTCAGCACTTGTACAATACACTGTTTTCTGCGACTTTATTTTTTAGTTATTGTAGTTACGAATGTACTCTACACCGTTGAATATTGTGGCATTCAGACTCACTTACGGAGTAGAAGAATTAGAATTAATTGTATTGAGCACTTTAACATTGTAATTATTAAGTGTTTTTTATCAAATAATTCTCACTAAACTCGTGGCGCAACTGTCACGGCTCTTGAATTATTCGTTTTTCAGCATGTGTTGTACTAGACCGAAAAGAACAAAAAGAAGAATGCTAGTAGTAGTAGGATAAATATGAATGAACTTATATTTTTTGGTAATGATAGAACGTTTCCTCTTCAGTTTTTATAAATTTATAAATCCGTCTTATTAATTTCTGTTGGAAATTTCCTTTTAACATTTCTAGCCACAAATCTTGTATGAAAACTTTTTTCCACTGTAGTAGCACGTTCTATGTTTCGTCACGTTATAAAATATTTTCCTCTACAAGTCATTATGTCAAACGATTTATGTCCCAGTGTCTTCTTTTACTGTAAAAACGCGACTAATTTGCAAAATGAATTTGTGAAAATGCTTCTCTGATTTATTTTTGAGCAAGTGTGTTAATCTACAGAGAGTGCGAAAAAATCATTGGTTCTTGGTACTCTGAACTTTGCTGCTGTGTGGATAAAAGATACTTATTGAGTTTTCTTGGAGGCAAATTTAAGATAATTCAGATGGATACATTTGAAACAAATTTTGACAAATACTTAATTCAACTGAAGAAAAACTGACAGAAACAACAATCCTACGTACGAAAATATCAAAAAGATGATGATAACAAGATGCAAAAAAATAAGTACAACCAAAAGAACAGCAGGAATGTCCCAAAAGATGAGAAAGACGAGATGATGAAAGAATCAGAAACCCAAACGAGAAAGAAAATGTAAGACAAAAATAAAGGACAGAAAACCAAAAAGTAAAGGAAGAAAAATGCAAAAGAAAAAATGAAGCTATTAAAGTGAAAAATGAACATAGCGTAAAAAAGAAAAGATTGCAATTGCACGAGGGGTAGATTTCATATTCTAATTGGTTCCTATAGATGTTTTTAGAAATTTATTTTATAAGTTTTTGAAGACCGCAAAAATGTAAAAGGTCTGAAATATCATCCATGGGATCTCAAGGATCTGAAAATTATAAATGACCAGAAGGACTCGAAAGATCCACGCATTGAAAAGAAGACATGAAGAACCCGAAAAACTTTAAAGACCCAAAGATTTACTTGGAGCACAAGATGTATATAAAATATTGGAATAATTTGAGGGACCTGAAAGACCCGAAGATGTAAGGCATTTAAAAAACAGGAGGATCAAATGATTTGAAGTATCTAAAATATAAGTTAACTCATTGTAGCTTTTACAATAAACATACAAATCTAACATTCAACTTGACGAAAGATCACAATTTAGATTAAACCTTCAGTTAAAACTTCCAGCTAAAATACACTGACACACAGTTTTAAATTGTAGTTTAAAGAGCCACAGATTTTTTTTTTTTTTTTTGCCAGGACTGTGAGTTAGAATGAACAGGTCGGTTTGGACAGCCCCAGATCAAAGACCAAAACCGTAATTAAAACTTTGTGTATGCCTTGCTATTGAATTAGCATGAAAATCTCCATAGCCCTCAAATAGTCCGGATCTTAATGCCATAGAAAATGTCTGGGGTTTACTTGGGAAAAAGATACATAGAAGAAACGGAGGAAGAAACTTGGCCTCAAAATCCTAATGAGCTCTGGGCCTCCATTGAAGAAGGAGGGGAAGAACTGAGCCAAGACCGAAATTTTTGGGAGAATTTATTATAGAATTACTTCAAGTTAATGGTGCTATGAGAAAATATTAAATGTCTTATTATTATTATAAAATACTCCTACAAATAAAGTTATATTTTCATGTATTTTTTTATTTTGTCAAAATTACTTAACCTATATAAAAATATGATGTTAAAATTTAAAAAACGCAACTTCACATATGGAAAAAACTAATAAATCGACTTCTAGATTTTTGAGGTGTACTCGATACCTATTACTTGCAACTGACAATAACCCTCTATGGCATCGGATTCGGCACTGCACTATCATACCTATAATTCAAACGTTTGTGAACAACAATATTTATAAACAAGAAGAATGTTCTTAAATCCAAGTGGAGTAAGTTTAAATTAAAATTTAAATATATCTAAGTCGAACTCCACAAACTTTAATAACTGTAAAATTACTAATGGAACATGTTTCGGCAGAACACTTCTGCCATCATCAGCCCTTAAAGAATATAAAAAAATATAAAAAAATTATATTTATTTATAATTTTTTTATATTCTTTAAGGGCTGATGATGGCAGAAGTGTTCTCCTGAAACATGTTCCATTAGTAATTTTACAGTTATTAAAGTTTGTGGAGTTCGACTTAGATATATTTAAATTTTAACAATATTTATCACTAAAACAATACATTTTAGTGATTTTATCTATCTATATACAGGATGTTATGGAAGTCCTAGCAGAAAATTTAACCACAAGTAGAACTCGTCAAAATAAACATTTTTTCTATTTACCACTTTGCTGAAATCCTCAATTTATTTGAACATTTTTCTGACTCCTTATTTCACCCTCCGCCTAAGCGGACATGAAATTGAACGCATCAGAACGTTTTTTCCGAACGAGGTAAATACCTTCTAAGTTTTTTGAGACAAAAAAAAAATTCTGCTAGGACTTCCATAACACCCTGTATATAAAAATCGATGTGTGTATGTATGTATGTTCCCTATGGACTCCAAAACGGCTAGACCAATTTTGAGGAAATCTTCATATTAGTCCAGCGGGTGATTCTGTGAAGTTTGGTAGAGATCGAAAAAAAAAAAACGAGTTTTTTCGAAAGTGACAGTTTTACTTTTGAGCAGTGACAGTTTCAGACAGGTCGTAGCAACGCGCGCCTGCTAGTAATAAATAAACGTTTCCCAGAGATAACTGACCAAATAACAATTGACAAATGAACAACGGACAAAATTCACAAAAGGTGTTAGATCATAATAACTGCGAATATTAATAAAGATATAAAAAAAAACTAAACTGTTCTAAATATAAATTTGCCGTGCGATTACTGTGCAAAGAATTGCTTGTGTCGAGGCGAATTTATAAACTAGAAACTGATCAAAGTTAGAAATTTGTGTTGGCAACAATACAGTTTTCAACAAAATTGGAAAACCTGTGATTCAGTTGTGATCAGCCGTTGACAGATAATTGACAAAAAAAAACTAAAAGACAAAAAAAATTTCTTTGTTCGGCGCCAAATTATATTGAAATGAGAACCGTTTCGAGAATGTTTTTGTATACACCATAAACAATTTCCACAATTATGATCTAACACTTTTTTGTCCTTCCAGTTCATTAGTCCGTTATTATTTGGTCAGTTTTCTCTGAGCGTTGGTCGGGAAACGTTCGTTTATTTATTGTAAAATCACCAAAAATTTATTGCGCAGAGCGGACCTTGTTTAAACTTAATCTTGTAGTTGACAAACACTTGAATTAAAAGTGAGTGATAGTGCAGTGCCGAGAAGACATCCCATGCCCATATGGAGGGTTGAATAGTCAAAGGGTTAGTCTGAAATATAATATTTTTGCATGTAATACATGAGTTTATAAAATTTATTATTGGGATTTCTAGCATTCAAATTATCATGAAATACCAATTTACGCGTATCGGGTATTTTTTGGCGTGAATTTATGCATAATTTAGTTTAATGTTTTATTATACTATTTTGATATCTCTTTTTTACATTATTTGGATACGTACTACTTTTAACATTTTTTTTATTCTTCTGTTACGGCTATCGTCATTTCATTTAAATAAAAATCTAAGGAATTTTATTTTCCTGCAAACTTTTCCAGTACCGTAACGAACAAAACAAAAAAAGAATTACGCACATCCATCGTTAGAATCGTGAGTTACAGTTTTGAGTTCATACAAAACTCCCATAGAAAAAAGAATTTTCCAATTTTCCGGGAGACTTTTTGGAAACTAGATGGACTATTAAGAAAATGTAGAAAAAAAATGCCAAATTGGTCCTGCGGTTCTCAAGTGATGCACGTACAACATTTAATTTTTATATAGATTATAGTCCAGGCAATGGGTACACAGAAGGGGGTTTTGATCGCAAAAGGTCGGACAGAAATGAAATTTGGTGAGATGGTAGACATAGGTCTCCTGATAGTACACCTGAGTTTGCGACCTCGGGGACTTGCCGCTCGAGGGGTGGGGGGTAAAAACTCTGCACCGCAACGCTTTTCGGAAATTAGCGCCGTTGTTGTAAGTGATATCGAAAAAATGTTCAAATAAAATATGTAGAGAACAAACTTGTGCATACTTTTGGTTCTATTCATTTTTTGTTTGCGACCAACAGTTTCCGTTTTACGGGGCGCCAAATTTGGGGGTTGATTTGCAAATTCCAACAAAATCAAATTTTCAGCGCGGATTACAACGAAGATCGACTTCAAATAATTCTGCAGTATTTTTTTTTTCTGAAAGAGCAATGCTTTTCGAGTCTGTGGATGTTTATCATCTCACCAAATTTCATTTCTGTCCAACCTTTTGCGAATAAAACCCCCTTTTGCCTGTACTATAGACTTTTTAGAAGAAGTAATTTATAAAGTTTTGAAATTTTGGTTATGAACTCCCAGCAGGCACCCAAACAAAAATCCGAAAGGTTCTCAGTCCTCCGGGGGGAGCTTCATCACCTTTTATCCAAAAAACCGCTTCCGAACGTGACATCATGAAGCCTTTCTGCTTTTTTCTCGTAAACCGTAACTCCGATGAGAAAATGTTTTAGGACCTATGTTCTCCATTAAATTCTGCATAAAAATGCTCTTATGAAGTTTTTGCCTATCTCCCACCCAACGCTCATCAATGACATTGAAAAATGAGTATTGTTTTTAGCGCAAAGGCAAAAATTAGTCCACCCCCGTTTTTTGACCAATAACAATTTATTGCAAATGTTTTATTCAATATGGACCTTGTACAGAAAAAACTGCTTTACAACTCTGTATCTATACATTTTTTGCTCCCATAGTGGCTCTCGAGATAATCGCCGCAAAACACGGGGATTGCCTTCACGCTGAAAATTAAACTCATTTTCTAACGTCATTGATGAGCGGTGGGTGGGAGATAGGCAAAAACTTCATAAGAGCATTTTTATGCAGAATTTAATGGAGAACATAGGTCTTAAAACATTTTCTCATCGGAGTTACCGTTTACGAGAAAAAGGCAGAAAGGCTTCATAACGTCACGTTCGGGAGCGGCTTTTTGGGCGGAAGTGGATGAAGCTTCCCCCGGGGGAGTGGGAACTCTTCGGATTGTTATTTGAGTGCATGCTGGGAGTTGATAACCAAAATTTCTAAACTTTATAAATTATTTCTTCTAAAAAGTCTAATTTGCTCGGACTAGATTTTCATCGGCACATATCTCGAGAACGATTCAATCTAGTACTTTTTTAAGGAGTTATTTTTGTAGTAAATTTGATCAGCTTTAATTTTTGTTCTAATGGTTGGTTACGTAGGACACATAGTTTTCTAGTTATAAGCGATAAACGTAAGAATTTTTCAACTTTGAACCTATTTTGGAGTAGGGAGAGGCACACTTAAAAAAATCATATCTTTCGTAATATACAACCTAATCCATCAAATGGGACATCCACAAACTCGGAAAACTCTTTCAGAAAAAAAAATATTGCAGAATTATCTAGTAGATCTGCGTTGTAATCCGCGCTGAACACTTGAATTTGTTGAAATTTGCAAATCAACCCCCCAATTTGGAGCCCCGTAAAACGGAAACTGTTGGTCGCAAACAAAAAATGAATAGAACCAAAATTATGCAAAATTTTGTTCTCCACATATTTTATATGAACTTCGATAGCACTTACGACAACGGCGCTATTTTCCGAAGAGCGTCGCGGTGCAGTGTCTTCACCCCCCCACGTCTCGAGCGGCAAGCCCCCGAGGTCGCAAAATCAGGTCTACTATCAGGAGACCTATGTCTACCATCCCACCAAATTTCATTTCTGTCCGACCTTTTGCGATCAAAAACCCCCCATTGCCTGGACTATTATAAGTATTCGAAATTTAATAATTAAATCTCATTAACATGAACTATTATTGCAACGTTTAATTTCAGTCAAATGTTTGCACTTAGTAAAATTGATATTATTTTTCAGATAAATGTCAAGATTTATACTCGTATTACTGGCCGATTGTGAATAAATATATACATGAAATTTATGATTAAATTTCTCAATCCCTAATAATTTTGGGAATAGTATATTTCTATAGATACCTAACAAACGAAAGTGCGTATAAAAAAATTCTTTTGAATTACATTTTTCTATTCTCTTGGTAATAGTTGGTTAGTTTTTTTTACAGTTTTCTTTTCTGCATACTATAGCATTTAATAACCGGTCTTCTACATTTTTACTTCAATTTCTCTTGAGTAAATGAGTCCAAGTTACTATTCTCCTTTCCACAAAATTAATTTATACAAGTGGCAATTTACCAAAATTACTTCAATTTTCGCGAGAGTACTTCTTACACATCGCCTATCCTTTATATTCGTAAAGCAAATTAACAGAACACGATAAAGATTGATAATGGTTTTGAATGATTTTTGGACACAGATGAGATAAGTAGCTAGTTAGCAAAAAAAGGAGTTTAGAAAATTTTAGCTTAGACGCAATATCGCTTAATCTTCAAGAAAATTTATTGAAATTGTAGATTTCTACCACAAAGCAAACTAAGTTGTGTGATAATGTTTGAATTGTACCTACCAGTATCTTAGAACTTTATTAACTTTTCAACATGTTGATTAAGAGGATGTTTTACTGGGTGCAGACTAATCTCGGTGAAATCTATTAAATTTAACGTTTGTTTTAATAATAAATAAAGAACCCAACCTAAAATAATTAATTAGCTATCCGCGGATATAACTCGAATGAATTTTTAAGAGGGGATAATTGTTTTAGCAGCAAGCAATACCTTTACGGTAATTGGGAAATAGGGCAATACCACTTAGTTTAAATCACGACTTCATGTATGAGTTAGATTGCAAGATTTCGCTATAATAAGTAGAAAAAGAACAAATCTGTACGTGCAGCACATCGATCATATCGTGCTGCACTTATATTATTGTGTCTTTGATATTTATATAAAATAGACCAGTAGAGAATTTCAAAAGGAGTCATTTATATGGAAAACATGGAATTTTGAACAAAGATGCCCGGAATGCCTCACTTCTTTTCAGGTGCAAATGTTAACTCTTTCTATTTAGAAAATTAAATTAAGTATTAGAAAATCATTTGCAATATATATTAGCAATAAATTATTGCGTGTACTTATTGCTAAGTATCTTGGAAATACTGTAAAAAAATTAAACCTTTGGATGTTATATTATTATATTTTACTACATAAATTTTATGAAATTCATTTAATTCTTACTACAATTTAGTGTTAGTTTACAGAAAAATAAATTTTCACAGGCGGCAACTTCCGTGGATCATTGAAATTGGTGCCTCGCGCTATTAAATTAAATTAAACTCTGTTATGAAGAGTGTCACTTAGTCCTCTAATGTCAGATATTTCATCTTTTTTTGTCACATGGTCACCCTATTGTATGAATGATCAACGCTACGGTTGCATATCATTCAGGCCGCTAGTTGAACGGCACCGTTTAGTAAAAATTAAAAATTTAAATATATCTAAGTCGAACTCTACAAACTTTAATGAGCGTCAAATTACAAATGGAACATGTTTCGGCAGAACACTTCTGCCATCATCAGCCCTAATTTAACAAGAGATTAATGATACAATTGATGAATTACAAGAGGGGTTCTTACCTTAAAGAATATAAAAAAATTATTAAATTATTACAGATTATACCTAAAAAATAATATTTATTAATTTTTTTTTTATATTCTTTAAGGTAAGAACCCCTCTTGTAATTCATCAATTGTATCATTAATGTCTTGTTAAATTAGGGCTGATGATGGCAGAAGTGTTCTGCCGAAACATGTTACATTTGTAATTTTACGCTCATTAAAGTTTGTGGAGTTCGACTTAGATATATTTAAATTTTTAATTTAAATTTACTCCACCTGGATTTAAGAACATTCTTCCGGTTTAGTAAAAAGGCTAAAAGGCTAATTAAACTAGTTGGCTGCGACATATATAAAACATTGTCCAATAGCCGTGACCTTCTGAATAGCTGTAAATCTTATACCATAGTTTTTTTTTAAATATGCCAGATTGTCATACGTTTGAAGTTATAGAAGTAAGTATATTGTATTAATAAATGAAAATATGTAGCTATAACGTAATTTCTCAATAATTTTGTTATCTACAGTCTCCCAATATTGAAAATTAAATAAATACTATTTTCATAATGCTATCAAGCTGTGTGGCTTGTGAATATAATCAGTGAGTGGATGTATGTCCAAACTCGATTAATATTTTTCACATTGGAAAAATTGTATTTTCCCTTTTCGTGTTTTATATCCAATTTTCAAACCGTCATTAAAGAGTAATTTTGTTTTTAGTACGAACCGCGTTTAGTTGTTTCATAATTGACATATTGGAAACGGCTGTTAAATTCAAATTGGTGCGCAAACACTAATACGTTTAATTATTACGCACAACTGGAGGAATCGTTATTCATAGTTTCAATAATTTACCTATTTCCTCGAATTCAGGATGTTTCTCTAAAAGTGGTGATTTTGTTCAATAACAGTAAAATTGTTTTGGCAACTAACACCATTATGTTGGAGTTTTTGAAGTAAAAACTTCTTTAGCGGCGGTTAGCACATTTTGGGATGGGTAAAAAATGTTAAAGTCGCGTCGGGACACGTGGCCTGATCGAAAATTCGTAAGACGGAGGGAAGGTAGACCGTCGCGCCGGCGCGGCGTAGGAGGGGAGGTAATATCCCCCTCTCCATGTTGCGAATTTCAGACGAAATAATCGTCCAGCGGGAGGAGTAGCTATTTATCAAAATATGAACACAGTTCATTATTGCACAAATTATATGGATGTGCATGCGAAATACACCAGCATGTTTAATGCTACTGTTGCTGATATCGGCGATATGTGTATAAGTCGTTGCCACTCTGGTGATAATCAGTTCATTATTATCGTTGCCGTTTACATTTCTCCAGATAACTCATTGCGTGCTATACGAGACTTCTTGTATGAAAATTTATTTATTTATTCTCATGACGCATCTGCATTGCTTCAAAATAAATTGGGAAAAGCTTTGATGATTTGCCAATGATTCAACTATTAATTGAATTTTTAAATAATGAATTTGGTTTAACGATGTCAAATGATCGCAATCTTAGCACAACGAAATACAAAACTACTATTGATGCGGTGTTTATTAGACATTTAAATAGATTCGAATCAAAATTGTTCGTTTCTTACTTCAGCTACCATAAACCTATTGTATCAGTTTTAGAGATTGGCGATGATGATGCTGGTAATGATGATGGTGAAAGAGTCGTTGAAATTATGGATGAAAGTTGATTTTTCTGAGAGATAAACTTTTTAATGTAAAATAATTGTAATAGTTCTGAAGTGTTAAATTTTTAATGTAATATAAATTGTCATGTTTGTGTACGATAGCGCAATAAATGAATATTGTATTTTATCACATAAATAATAGTACTTTTATACTGATAAATAAAGCAATTCGTGCGAAATTATTCCCTAACCATTCCAAAATATTCAAAAATGCACAACGTTAATGTTCAAGTTTTCACTTTTGCCGGCACTCCCGGAGTGCAACCCGTTGTTTTTTTTTAAGTGAAACTTCTTATCCCACTGTGTAAGAGGGGGGATATTTTAGACTGGGAGGGGAACGCAAGCGGCAGCTAATCGGCATCGGGTTAGCTTAATTCGCGACTTTACCGACAGGACACATTTCCGCTTAAATAACTACCAAAATAATTTGTACTCTTTTATCGGACGATTTTTGGATTCATACCGGCTAAAAACGCTAACAAAAGGGGTCCTGTCCCAAGAGGACTTCGTCCCAAGGGGGCCGCCCCAGGGAGGATCGTCTCCAGGTTTCCTGTCCCAAGGGGGCCTTGTCCCAAGGGGGGCTTGTCCCAAGTGGGAACTGTCCCAAGGGGGCCTTGTCCCAAGTGGGAACTGTCCCAAGGGGGCCTTGTCCCAAGTGGGAACTGTCCCAAGTGGGAACTGTTCCAAGGGGGCTTGGTAATGGATGGCCCCCTTGGTAAAGAGAACAGAGATTGCCGGCAACCAAAATTTGTGTAAACAAATGCACTGTTTGCATCAATGGTAGTGGACATACTTACTCTGCAGGAATAATCATTATTGACATCAAATTCAGAAAGACGTGTATAATTGGTGAGTGTAGTACAATAATAATTATCATTTCTCCAATTTTCAGTACATTGGACTATTCCTTGTAGACATTTTAATTTTCTGCCACCCTAAGTCTTATCCAAGAAGACAGAGAAGAAAATGACAATCATGTACTTAAGTAAAACCTGATAATACTTATATGTTAATGTATCATTATCTTCAAAACGCTCTAGTTCTAACAGTTATTTTTATTTTCCAATTTTATAAAGCATGGTAATATTATTTATAGTGAGAAATCCCAAATTTGTACATGTACTTTTTTTACCGTTTCGTCAAACCGAGTGCTCTGGTGGCGTCATGTCGTAAATGTAACCGCCATCTTTTTATTTCTTTTATGACCCTGCCTGCCTTGCTTATTTACTAGATTTTTTTAAATATTGTCATGTAATTCTATTTGTGAAAATATGAACCAGTTCTTTTACAGCAACGTAAATTTCAAAATTATGTGTTACGAGCTCCATGTACACGCGAATAATTTAGTAGTGTCGTGTGGAGAGGGGTTTGTTTGAATCTATTTTAAATGCTGTTTGACGATTTCGGAAAGTTTTCGAATATGTTTTGAGTAATGGCTACATTTGTCAATCTGTAAAATCTAAAGTATCCTATAAATTACATAAGTAGATAACTAAATTCTAAATTCAATAAAAAAATTGATTAATACTTTCAACTGTTGGAAATATATCGATACATATAATAATATATAAGGTGTTCATTTAAAAAAGTCATCAAGTTGCTTGTGATTTTTTGAGTGACGAAAACGAATTGAAAAACGCATGTGATTTATTGTTTCATCTACAAGTTGAAAGTCTGCAACCAGCAATTCATACAACATTATTAATTTGGCAACAGGCGTACGTTAAAATGTTATGTCAAATTCATAGACGACTTGATGACTTATTTAAATGAACACATGATATAAAGGGTACTACACTTTCATCTCAACCATACGGTCTAGATTTTGCTTTTGGCTTTCAGATTGAGCCAAAGAGGGGGCTCAAACTATCGTCGTTAGGGGCGAGAGAGATAAGAAATGTTGTGCCAATAACGAAGCATAGTATACTTCAAGTTGATCGACAGTATCTGCATTAAATTATTATAACACTATTCTTATGTATTGACCTTTCTTGTATTGGGTCTGCATGTAGACAAAATTGCCATTCTTTGGGGTTGTGTGTTCTACATGCTGAAATTGGGAGCTATGTGGTTATAGCCAAGTCTTCCTCCCCGGGGTTGTGGTGATTTGAGGATTTGAGACACTGCATACTCCCTGATTGAAAAAGTTTGACTAATAGTATTGTTTTCTGGTGCTTGATTGCTAAAAGAATTGCCTTTGAAACTTTGCTTTAGCGATTCACCAGATATAAATATTGCGAATCCGCCTTTGTCATATGTGTATTCATAGGTTAATAACTTCAGGGCTTTCAATATGTGTATGGGCACATTCTGGACGTAGGGCAAAGGGGTTATTTCACTGTATCTGGTTGATGTAAATTGCTGTAATCATCGAAAATCTCAAAGTGGTAATGAGATCAGATAACCTAACCTCACTCATATTGTACACTTGAATTATTGAATTGTATTAATGCATATTATTCTCTGGAGAACTAAATTGCTAACCTGATTAAATTACTGCAAATTGAAAAATGCAATTTATTGACTGTAAATTGTTATTAAATCGTCAACCAAACAGTCACTAGGACTTGTTAATCCCAAGAGTCAAAGCAACAAATTGTTAAAGCCAATAAACATTTGAAATCATAATTTTGTGTTATCGATTTACCTACCTGTCGTTAGTCTTTGTTTTAGGGTAGGTATTTAATTGTTTGATGCTTTACGTCCAGGTTTTTTTATTTTCCGGCTTTTTGATTTTTTGAGACCAACCAGTTATTCCGGCATGGCCTTATTAAAACCACATGCAAACCTAACTTTTTTATTTGTATGTTTGAAACGACACATAAACCGTATAATGTATTAACACATCATTAAAAATATGTAATATTTTCTAAAACCAAAAACACTAATAATAAATAAAAATTTACAGTCTTAGAAGGATGTCTTATATTTCTTTATGGTTCAAAATATGATGTAAGGTTCTATTAATCTACAATAGTATCAATGTATTACAGCCCTGGCTTTATTGTATGCACTTACCTTTGTTGTCCACGCGCGACAGAAGTGAAACTTTTTATTAAACTAGAAATTATTGAGAATATTGAGAATAGTAAGGATGCGGGTATGATTTCCAATGAAAATTCCTCACCATTCTCAACAGAGAGAGGTACAATATAAAATATATCCCCCCATTTATATTATTGAACGTTACGCATTTTCGTGTCGGACGCGAATTAGGCTTACACTGTGCGAAAAGAATTTTTTTCACTTCAAAAATCAAACATTAAAAAATTGCATTTGCAAGTTGTATTTAATGACACAGGGGTTTAACATAACAAAATTAAATTTTTGTTAGTTCCCTATATTGAAAAAAAAAAAAAAAAAATAAGTGCCTTCACAGTCAAGTCTCTAAAACATTTTTCTATTTTACCCGAAAAAACTTTGTAATCAAAGTTTTATATTTGCTATTTAATTTTCACGAAGCACCTGTTGTCATGTTGTGTAGTAGCACAGGCTTTGTACGTCAAAATTCTCCATCTAAACGCATGTCAATTTTATTTTCCACAGGCAACATATATAAATAATTTATGAAGGTCCGAGATACATAAATTACACAATAATAAGTTTGGAAAGTCCTTTATAGCAACATCGAGAAAACTTTTGGATTCAAGTATCCAATTTTCTAAATTTCATTGAAATTGGTGCATTCGCTTTTAAATGAAATTAAATTCTGTTATGAAGATGTCTCCTGTCAAATTCATATGTCACTAGTGTCACTTCGCCCTCTAATGTCAGATTTTTTGTCACATGGCCACCCTATTGTATGAATGTATTAAGCACCAGCCAGCCATTTTACTAAATGTTGTATTAGACGCTACGCTAGTTAAACGGCGCCGTTTAGTAAAGAGGCTAGGCTGTTAATTGAGAGGCTAATTAAGCTAGTTGGCTGCGACATATACATATAGCAAAGCGACTGTAAACTCATAAAATATGTTCTATTTTAAAATCATTTTCTATTAATGTCCAAACAACAATGTGGAAACTAATTAAAACGTCTACCTGATAACCATCGTACGTCCAAGACGCCCACTTCATGTGGCAGCTTTGCAGGTCAAACGGGAAGTATTCTACGTTAATGTCACAGGACGAACGGTATATCCCATGGCTTAGCCACAAGACCTCCCCGGAACTCGACACGATCACATTCGTGTTAATAACAGACGACTGGAACTGAGGGTCGGCACTAAAAATAAAACACTTTGTTAAAACTTATCCTTAACTCAATAATACTGATGAGAGGTGTCAGCAGGTGCCACTGACATCGAAAGCCTCGTACAATGTGGGCGCTCTTAATCCATAAAAGAACTTTAAAAAGTTGAGCTTTATTATTGATGCAAGACATCCTAAATCATCGCGCAACCATATTTGTCCCAAAAGGCAACATCACAATGTTGTAATATCAGAGGGAAGCTTTGATGGCTGATCGTTTTCGTGGAAAATTGCGAAATGTAAGGTAGCGGCAGGAAGCCAAAATATTCTGTAGATTTTAATTTTAAATCTAGCTGCCATAAAATGGCAGACATGCACTTTTATGAATGATTTATATTGTAAGTAAGCCAAAGTTTTTACTTACCTATCAGATTTGAAAATTAAGGAAGTTATGAGGTCTTTTTAACAAATCAAATATTTTTGGCATATATGTTTTTGTTTTCTAAAAATAGAGAAATCGAAAACTAAATTAACCAAAGTTGGCCACGAAGAGCCGTTTAGTTGAACTGTCAAATTTAACAACAGTCAAGGCCGCCTTTTATGCACAGCTATCTCTGACGAATTTTGTTTTCGATCTCTCTGTAGTAGCCCTTTCTCTACATTACAGGTAATGATGACATTGCCCTTTTTAAATACACGAATTTAACATAGCGTTGCCAGAGAAACAATATGTTAAACACTAATATGAGTTCCACTGAGATTGACACGTCAAAGCTTGAAATTGTTGGTGGAACAAACGATCCAGGAATTGAAACAGTTGTAACAAGTTTCTGACTTCCTGATTTGATTTTGGTATTACAAAATTTCTAGTGGTTGCTTCTTATTTGTCCATTTTTATATATTCTGGCGTTTTAGTTTAACCTTTTCTGTACGTACACCGAATATTTGATACAACCGGAGCGCGAAGCCACAAAATTCTGTTTATACGAAAACGTGCACAAACTATGAATAAACTTACAAAACATTGTTGTAAGACTCTTAGACTTAAATCCGCTCCAACATCAAACACATTTAAATCTTCGATGCAAGAACGTCGCTCCCAGATTTATTTCATGTATCTTTTCATATGGCGAACGTAATCAGCAAGTATTTAGATGGAAATTTAATTTTAAGTTTTTAGTACAGTAGTTCACCAACCATTCTGTTGCCGTTTTTTTTTTGGAAGTCACTATGACATTCAAATTTTAAATCAAATTGTCAAGAGTTAGTAGTGCCAACCTAATTTAAATTTCACAGCCTACTCTACTCTATAATTTCATGGTGTATTCCCAGGGATTTTTAAAGCTCAAAATAAACAAGTATCGTGATGTTTGTATGATTTTTATGCTTGAAATTACATCTTCATTAAAAAAAAAAAATCTCAGAAACAGGCATTGTAGGATAGATAAAATACGTTTTAAAATATATAAAAAGGACGTTTTCTATAATTATCATGCATAAGTTAAGGCTTCATTTGTCTCTAAGCAACAGTTCACCAGAACAGGTTGTACTAAACTACTAACATCAAACTCTCTAAATAATTAGCCTAAATTTAGTTCCCTCAAAACCGATGAACATCGCAGCTTTGATGCTGTTTGTTGTCCGGTCGATCGTTAAACACATAGGACCTGTGGTGTACCGGTGAAATTAAATTACAATTTTATTTACATAGTTATATCAAAATTAATTAAGAAATAAATTGTGTGCCTACGTTTTAGTGGCGTAACTTTTCGCTTTACAAATATTTACATATTTTGCGCTTTTACGTACGCCTCAGTGCGCTTACACGTTCTCATAAATACATCCTCTTTTTGTGTTCCCGTTTCGGACGAAAATTATCGCCACCATTGTGAACCTTCTGAACTTTGTTGCGTTTTTAAATAAATAAAATTGTTATGTACGATTAATTAATAAAACGAATTATTAATTAAAAAACATAATCTAAAGAATCATAGACTATGACAATGGACAGAGCAAACTCCTAGGATAAAATAAAATAAAATCCATGGCTCTGCTTGTTCTCTTCCGGACTGTCCACGAAAATTTCCAGTGTAAAAGTCGTTTCTAAGTTAACTGTTGCTTTTTTGGCCCTCATCTTAACTCATCTATTGTTTCAGACATAGATCATGTTTTGTGGTACCACCTCTCATATTGGACAAATTGCACGATGTCACATTATCGTCACAATAGTCTTAACTGTTGCGACTGCTGATGTAAGGTGCGAATCCCAAGCTCTTTTGGCTGTTTCCACTGAGTTTAGCCAAAGAGTTTATAATTTTTCAAGCGCGAATCGAGTCTTTTCCATTTTCTGCAGCTGTTTAACCAAACTGTTTTTCGGTCTCTGCTCGTAATAGTTGAAGGCTTAAAGGTAACTGAACGGCAAAATATTTTCGTCGTGATGGGATTCCATATCTGCGACTGCTTAAACACCTATTCAACATCTAATCTTCAGAAGGTTATTTCCCGGAATTAGCTTATAGAGAAAATTTGGTGGATGCGCCGGGATAAATAATAATTCACAGCTTTTTAACTGAACCAACTAAAGCAGCAAAAAAACAAAAATGAAATAAAAAATTTAAATATATCTAAGTCGAACTCCACAAACTTTAATCAGCGTAAAATTATAAACCATTTATAATTTTACGCTGATTAAAGTTTGTGGAGTTCGACTTAGATATATTTAAATTTTTTAATTTAAATTTACTCCACTTGGATTTAAGAACATTCTTCTTGTTTAAAAATGAAATAGTGAGAAAAAAGAATTATAAATCAAAAACCCCATAACAAGTGCTGCATTAGGATATAAAAAATGCAAAAACTAATTAACTTGTTGCAGAATACTGCGAGTATCTATTTTCATTACCATTCTGTGAGTTTTAATGGCTAAAATTTCTAGAGCCCATTTAAGGGAAACTTTAAAGAGAACGTTTGAAACAGGTCAATTAGGCGAAAGTAAATGCAGTGGAAGACTTTTAATAATAATAATAATAATGGTTTATTAACGCCAAGTAGCATTTACATGAATATAAATATGAAAATAATACAACAGTACAATACAATGATATAAATGTTACAACATAAACAGAAACACATTACGCTTACATTCAGATTTGAACTTTATATATGACACTCCTGTGCGATTCAAGATTGTTATTTAGACGACTCTAGTTTTAAGAATAGAAGTGCTCCCCTCCCCCTAGAGATGGACTGTCCTATTTGTGAAGGGTGGTAAAAAATAAGCTTGTTTACCAGTAAAAACACTTTGTACTGAGCTCTCCTACGAGAAGGGAGTTTGATGTTTTAATAATAAAGTACGAAGTCACTTAATTGCGTGTTTGCTTAATTAGAACAAGTGAAGTACCGCACATTGGCGACCGTGACAGGACAGTGGTTCCAGAGTGGTTCTGCTACTAACAAAAACAGCGAAGGGTTCGACGAGAACGATCGGACATCGCAAGAAGTACAAGACGGCGAAGGACGAGTCCATTCCAAGACGGCGAAGGGTTCGGCGAGAACGCCCGGACATCGCAAAAGGCACAAACGGTCAGAAAATCCTTGTTATTATCCTTAATTATTCATATCAATTATCGATCCTCAAAAAAAAATAAAAAATTTGTCTGAGTCAGCAGGCAAATAAATAATTACGTGATAAATATCTTTAACGCTCTAATGTGATTTTCTCATTTATGCATTTGGTTTGCCCTCCGCACTAAGAACGATGTCAACATTATCAAATGTGCGTATGCTTACGTTAAAGCGATTCCGAGTAGAAGACAAATTAACCAATTTTGAGACATTTATTAAAGAGTTCAAACCGGGTGACAACATAAATACGATAAAATGTCGAATAGATGAAATGAAAAGTTTTCGCACCGAATTCGAAAACTTGACGTATGACATCATCGCTGCCACAGAGGTTGACAGTGATGATGAACCGCCAGAGATGGGCCGAGAAAAGCGTGAGGAATTCGAAAAAATGTCAGCTTTTGACAAACGGTGGTATGATGTTTTTGGCTCGCTTCAGGCAATGTTAAAACAATATACGCCCAGTCCCGCTCAAACTCCCCTTGTAATTCCAGCGCAATCTCAAGAAATTAACCTCCGGCTTCCGAAAATCGAAGTGCCTAAGTTTTCAGGCAGGTTTTCGGAATGGCTCCCCTTCTGTGACTCATTTTTGAATTTAGTACACAATAACACCGCGTTAAATGACTGTCAAAAATTACATTATTTGAAAGTGAGTTTGGAGGGTGAAGCCCAGAGAGCAGTAGGTTGTTTGACAATTTCTGGAGATAATTATGCGTCCGCGTGGGGAACCTTACAAAAACGTTATCAGAACTCGCGTTTGATTGTACATGAACACGTCAATACCATTCTAAAGTCACCTGAAATCGCAAAAGGAAGTGTAGCAGCTCTCAGAAAGCTAATAGATGATGTAAGCACTAGTTTACAAGCGCTAAAAGTTTTGGAAATTCCCGTAGATTCATGGGATGCAATCCTAGTTCCGATTGTTACAACAAAATTAGACTTTCAAACTCGAAGGGAGTTTGAGAGTACGCTTACAACGGAAGTTCCTACTCGAGCGGAACTATTAAATTTTTTAGAAAAGAAATGTTTGATATTACAATCCATGGATTTAAATAAGTCGATAAAACCACCAAATAAATTTTCTAACGTTGTCACAAATAACAAACGATCTTGTTATTACTGTCAAAAATCTCATTTCCTAAATCAATGCCACGACTTCCTAAGCTTGAGTGTTAAAGAACGTATCAAACAAGTTAATGAGAAGAAATTGTGTATGAACTGTCTTCGGACAGGACATCGAGTAAAAGACTGTAAAAGCTCAGGTTGCAAAAAATGTAATGGTCTACATCATTCATTTTTACACGACTCAAGAAACGCGATCGACGCTGAAGGCCAGTCCTCAACGGCAAATGTTGCCAACGTTAACCATTTAGCATATTTGGGAAACACTACCGAAAAACAAGTAATCCTTTCAACCGCGGTCCTGTTGATTCGGAACAAGCATGGGACATATTTGCAATGTCGTGCGTTACTGGACCCGGGTTCACAGTTAACTTTAATATCTGAGTCATTAGCGAATAAACTGGACTTGCGGCCAGTGAAAATAGAGTTGTCATTATCGGGAGTTAATAAAATTAGTCGCAAAGTTACGAGGTTAATTAGGGTGTCGCTCAAGTCGCGTCAGTCTCAGTACGAGATGAACGCTAATTGTTATGTTTTAGACAAGATCACCGGAAAATTACCTACTCATACATTTGATACCTCTGATATAAGCATACCTGATTACGTACTCAAAGATCTAGCGGATCCGAAATTTAATGTCAGTGGTTCTGTCGATATATTGTTGGGAGCCGAACATTTTTGGGACTTATTGGGGAAAAATAAAATAAAAATACCAAATTCCGGAATTTTTGTTTTAAATACGCGACTTGGTTACATAGTGGGAGGAGCCTTGGCTTCAAGTTCAACTCCACTTACTGCACAAGTTTGTATTGTAAACAGTAAAGAAAAAAGAGGCAATAACGAAAATTTAGAGAGGCTCTTCAGACAATTTTGGGAACAGGAAGAATTGCTCGAATCTCCATTAGGGTGGACAAAGGATGAACTATTGTGTGAAGAACAATTCCTTAGTACTCATAAACGCGACGAAACGAACGGCCGTTTTATTATAGAGTTACCCCTGAAAAATGACTGCGCACGTCTAGGTGACTCGCGTGAGATTGTGCTTAAACGTTTTTTCTCTTTAGAAAGAAGACTAAAGAAAGACCCTCGACATAAGGAAAGCTATGTCACAGCCATAAACGAACTTATCTCATCAGGTATTCTTGAGGCAATCCCGCCAGGTGATTTACACAACGATAATCAAACATTTTATCTACCTCATTCTGGAGTTTTCAAATCCTCGCAAACCACAAACAAAGTGCGTATTGTATATGACGGTTCTTGTAAATCAAATAATAGCCTTAGCTTAAATGATAATCTTCTGACGGGACCAAATTTACAAAATGACCTATTTTCATTACTAGTACGATTCCGCTCTCACCAAATAGCTCTTACATGTGACATGGAGAAAATGTTTCTCCAAATCATGGTATCAGAAAAACATCAGGACTTACAAAGAATATTTTGGCGTGACTCAGAAGAGGAAGCGGTTGGGATATATAGATTGAAGCGGGTGGTTTTCGGACTCACAAATTCTCCATTTACTGCAATGCGTTGCATCAGGCAATTGGCGCTTGAAGCTGAGGATGAGTTCCCGATAGCTAGTCAGGTACTGCGAAAAGACGTTTTCATGGACGACGTGCTGGCGGGCGCGGAGACCTCTGAAGAGGTGTCATACCTAAGAGACGATCTAATCCAAGTACTAGAAAGAGGATGTTTCACATTGGCCAAGTGGCGAAGTAATGATCCCTCGATTTTACCGAAAAATTCGGGCGATGAACAAAAACAGTTGGGAGTTTCAGTAGATTTGCAAATGCAGCCGTCTCAGAAAGTATTGGGTTTGATATGGAACACGACGTCCGATACTTTTGAATATCGAGTTGACCCTGTTGAGATACCCACCCAGCTTACAAAAAGGCAAATTTTGAGTGCCATCGCGAAGTTGTTCGATCCAATAGGTTTGATTTCGCCGGTAGTTGTAAAAGCTAAAATGCTTATGCAAAAAATATGCGCTTTAAGTCTCGGCTGGGACGATCAAATACCTCCTCAAATTCTCGAAGCATGGTGTAAAATTGTAGAAGGTTTGAACGACTTGAACACACTTAGCATCCCGCGAAAATTAATTCCCAAGGGCAACTCGAATATCGAAATTGTAGCTTTTGCAGATGCGTCCTTGGATGCCTATGGCGCATGCGTTTACCTGAGATCGCGAGATTCAAATAATAAATATTCGATACGATTGGTTTGTTCAAAGTCGCGCGTAAGTCCGCTAAAAGTCGTCACTCTTCCGAGATTAGAGCTGTGCGCTGCGTTGTTGTTGGCGAAGTTGGTCGACAAGGTGTCGAAAGACTTGGGCTTCATTGGAAATAAAAGGTACTTGTTTTCGGACTCCGAGATAGTCCTCCACTATATAAATTCCGAATCAAATACTTGGCAAGTTTACGTAGCTAATCGCGTTGCGAAGATTCAAGAACTCAGTGAACCAAAGGATTGGTATCATGTGAGTACTAAGCAGAATCCAGCGGATATAATTTCACGCGGAGCTTTTCCGAATCTGCTAGTCGAGTCTCAACTTTTTTGGAATGGCCCTGACTTCTTAAAAACAGATTTTTGCGATTGGCCACTGAAAGATATACAACATAACAAAATGTCAAGCGAAAAAGAACTACCGGAACGACGAAAAAGAGTTATGTTAGCTACTCTGGAAGATGATCAGTTACCAGTACTTAAAAAGTATTCGACTTATTATCAAACGCAACGGGTGACTGCATTATGTCTAAGATTCATTTCTAATTTGCGCAATCCAAATAATAAACATGTTGGTACACTAACGGCGTCGGAAATGAAAAGGGCTCATATTGCAATCTTGAGATTGGTACAGATTCGCGAGTTTCCGGACGTGTATGAGGCCTTTTCTAAACAAAAGACTGTGAACAAAAATTGTAGCATACTCCCTTTGAATCCGTTTCTAGATGAAGATAGATTAATACGCGTGGGCGGGAGAATACAAAATTCGGACGCCATCACAGAAAATCAAAAACACCCTATAATCTTACCAAAGAATAATCATATTACGCGCTTGCTGATCCGACTTGAGCACTTAACATACTTACATGCTGGCCCGAATCAGACATTGGCAGCAATTCGCTTGAGGTACTGGCCTCTTAGCGCTCGATCGGAAATTAAAAAGGTGATAAATTCTTGCTATTCGTGTTATCGTGTATGTCCCAAAAGGATATATCAAAAAATGGGCGATTTACCAAAGATCCGACTGACTCCAAGTAAACCGTTTACTAACGTTGGTTTGGATTACTTTGGGCCTTTATACATTCGAGTGGGTGCAAAGAGAAGTCAGAAACTAGTCAAAGCCTGGGTTGCCTTATTTGTTTGTATGACATCTAAGGCCGTCCATTTGGAGATTGTCACCGATTTGACCTCAGAATCTTTTATAAGTGCGCTCAAAAGATTGGTATCACGGCGGGGCCGAATTGCGCGCATTTACTGTGATAATGCGACAACGTTCAAAGGAGCGAGGCGCGAATTAGATGAGATACAGAATTTCCTCTTTAAGTCAGATTTACCTGAAAAAATTGCGCGAGATTTAGCAAATGAGGGGATAATCTGGAAATTCACTCCCCCAAAAAGTCCTAACTTTGGAGGCCTTTGGGAACGACTGGTTAAAGCTACCAAATTACACTTTAAGAAGGTCGTTTTGAATGCAAATTTAACGCTTGAAGAAGCTATGACCCTGCTGACTCAGATAGAAGGTGCCCTTAATTCACGTCCGCTTGGTCCCATATCCGATGATCCTTCTGAATGTGATATCCTTACCCCCGGTCATTTTCTGATAGGTCAACCGTTATATGCCCTCCCCGAGTATGACCTAACTGATATTAGAACAAACCGGTTAACCCGTTGGCAACGAGTCCAACAGCTCAATCGCACCTTTTGGAATCGTTGGCGCAAAGAGGTCGTTTCTCAGCTCCAAACCAGGTCAAAATGGCGCAAGGATGCGCCAGAAAATGGAATCAAAGTTGGAGATCTCGTTTTGATATCGGAGGATGACTTGCCGCCCCTGCAATGGAAAACTGGTCGTGTCAAAGCGCTGTTCCCAGGAGCTGATGGAGTACCGAGGGTAGCGGAGATCAACACCGCAGGTGGAGTCTTCAAGCGGGCTGTCAGAAAGCTTGCTCTGCTTCCGCAAGAGGATTAAGGACAATGTTGACATCTCATCGCTCCTTGGTGGTTGGTGATTGTGAGGGTGTGGTGCAATGTGTCTAGTGTAGTAGTACTCGTTCATGTCGTTAATTTGAATTGTTTGCTTTCTATTCTTGTTAATTTAGTTAATTAAGTTTGTTAAGTTTGTCATATTGACTATCCGTCAAAGGGGGGAGAAATGTGCGATTCAAGATTGTTATTTAGACGACTCTAGTTTTAAGAATAGAAGTGCTCCCCTCCCCCTAGAGATGGACTGTCCCATTTGTGAAGGGTGGTAAAAAATAAGCTTGTTTACCAGTAAAAACACTTTGTACTGAGCTCTCCTACGAGAAGGGAGTTTGATGTTTTAATAATAAAGTACGAAGTCACTTAATTGCGTGTTTGCTTAATTAGAACAAGTGAAGTACCGCACAACTCCAGTGAAATTTAGAGTTTTACAAAATTGATTGGAGTCTAACAGCATTTGATTCACCGGCGAGTGATATGAGTAATTATATTTGCTGAAACGAGCATAAAATATTTCAAAATTACGAGTGTTACATGCTGGAACGTTAATGTTGACTCTAGCTAGTATTTCAGGGATGCTTAACAATCCATTAATCAATTTATACATAAAGCATAAACTGTAAAAAATTCTACGCTTTTGTAGGGGTGGTATAGACGCATATTTGGCGACAAGCTCAAGATCATTAAATACAACATTTTGTAGCGATAGCTTATACCTAAGATACTTTAGAAAACTGGTCTGTACAGCTTCAAAACGATTGACATGTGTAACATAAAAAGGTGACCATATGATGCTACCATATTCTAAGATGGAACGAACTAGAGAACTATATAAAGTAATGATCGTTCTAATGTTGTAAAAATCATATGTCCACCTTTTTACACATCCCAACATCTTCCTGCTCTTCGAGATTACATAATCGTAATGATTTTGAAAGGAGAGCTTTGAATCCAGATATACACCAAGATCTTTAACTACATTTATTACTGCAAGTGCAATGTTTTCTAAGGTATATCTGGGTTCAGAAGGTACCACTTTTCTGCTAAAGCAAATTGTTTGACACTTCTGGGCATTAAATTTCATGATATTGTATTCACACCAACATGCAAGCGTTTGAATGTCGTTTTGGAGAATAATTGTATCCTTAGTGGACTTGATAACGCGGTATATCTTCAGATCATCTGCATATAGTAAAGATTTCGATTGAATGTCTCTTGTTATATCGTTTACAAATATATTGAATAACAAGGGACCAATAACAGAACCTTGAGGCACACCGGAAAGAGCATCATACGGTTTGGATTTGATATCTTTTAAGATTACGCTCTGTGAGCGATTGGTAATGTAACTATTCACCCAAGATAATAAAGGATCACGTAAACCATATAAATGTAACTTTTTCATAAGAACTGAGTGATTAACTGTGTCGAAAGCTTTACTAAAGTCCGTGTAGATGCAATGCACTTCAAATCCTTGCTCAAAAGCGTTGAAAATATCATCAGTTAAAGTACAGAGATTTGTCAATGTTGATCTGCCAGAATAAAATCCATGTTGGGATACACTAATTATATTTTTGAAAGACTCAAATAATTGTCTAGATACAATGCTTTCAAACACCTTGGCTGGTACAGATAACATACTTATCGGCCTATAATTCTCAATTCTGTTTTTGGAACCTGATTTAAAAATTGGCACAACCTGCGCCAATTTCCAGTGTTGGGGGAAAATCCCCATTTTAACAGACAATAAATAAATTCGTGTTAATGGCGCAGAGAGTGACATCACACAACTTTTATAAAATGAAGGGGGTAAGCCATCAGGACCGGCTCCTTTGTTGAGGTCAAGTTTACCAAGCTCAGAAGCTACACTATCTTCCGTAATACAGACGTTATTTAAATCAACACTAGATTCAATATTGTAATTAGAGGGCGGCAGACCAGCGTTAACATTATTATTATAAACAGATGAAAAATATTTTGCAAAAGTATTGGCTATATTATTTCTCCCACAAATCTCACGATCTTCAAAAGTCATTATACTAGGCAAACTATTGGATTTTTTTAAGCGCTCAATAAATTTCCAGAATATCTTAGGATTGCGATTAATTTGATTTTCAGTATTATAAACATACATTCTATACGAATTATTAACAGCTATTTTACATTGTTCTCTGACACGTGTAAATTTAACATAGTCATCAATATTACGACTAATTTTGAAACGACGATGTAAAATCTTTTTTGTTTTTACTAAGTTGCGTGTGTAAGAATTAAACCATATTGGAAATTTGTTACCGCATTTTTTCTTTATCGGAACAAAAGTATAACAGACAAATTGCATATAATTATAAAACATATCCACAGCTGCATTGATATCACAAAGATCTTCTACAAAATTCCAATTGATGCTTAACAAGAAGTTGTTAATAAGATCATAATTACAGTTTTTAAAATCATAAGTATCACAGTAAGTATCAACAAAATTATCACAATCAGATATTATAAAATTGAAAGGCGGGTGATAAGAATCTTTTTTTATGATCTCATTACACCTTTTAATGACTAAGTTCTCACTATTAGAAAAACATAAATCTAATACATTCCCATTAGAGTTGGTAATACAGTTAAATTGACTTAAATCGCAAGAAGCAAAAGAATCGCATAATAAAGTGCCTTTATCAGATCTAACATTAATAGGAACAACACCTACCACTTCATCATCAGTAGTCCAGTTAATGTTGGGCAAGTTGTAATCACCCAAAATATACACTGTACTGGACGAGTTAGTATAAATAACATTTTTCACAGTATTTACGTGTTGGCTGTAATTATCCAGCAAAGCATCGGGAGGCAGATAAACCGCACAAAAAAGTAAACTTTTATTTTTAAATTAAAATTTAAATATATCTATGTCGAACTCCACAAACTTTAATAACTGTAAGATTACTAATGGTACATGTTTCGGCAGAATACTTCTGCCATCATCAGCCCTTAAAGAATATAAAAAATTATGACATTGACGTAATTTTGAATTTACTCCACTTGGATTTAAGAACATTCTTCTTGTTTTATTTTTAAATTTCACAGACACCCACAGTTCCTCGATAGTGGATGTGATGTTCAATTTATAAGAAACAAATTCCCTTTTAACAGCGATAAGGACACCACCACCTAGAGTCTTGGCACTATTGCTGGGACCCCTGTCAGTTCTGTACGTCACATAACGCTCATCCAAAATTTCAGTGTCGTGTATGCCTTCGTGTAACCAAGTTTCAACAAAAATAATTAAATCATAATCTTCATTAGCAAACGACAAAAAGCATGCTTTTAGTTTAGTTCGTAGACCACGCACATTTTGAAAATAAACCTGAAGTGCTGCTATTCGTCTGTTGTTAACATCGCACTTTGGGAAAAATTCGATTTGTCACTAGCGGGAAATTCAGCTGGCTCAGATTTGTCGATTGGACGTCTCGACCTGGGCTGATAAAACTTTCTTCTGTGAAAAAAACGCGTCACGTACGTTCCTGCCGGCCACATGTTAGGATTCATGATCGATTCTTTATTTGTTATGTCGACCATAACTTTAAAAGATGAATAATACTGTGGAAATTTTGATTCAAGTTTATCGCAGACTATTTCTGGGCAGATGCTACGGAATGCATCAGTCAAGTCTTCACATTTTGTGTCCGGATGCAAACGGGACACATATACAAAGGCTTTTTTAGGTATGGATTTGAATTTTAACGTCTGGCTATTATTTGATCCAAGAATATAGTCACTGTTCTGCTTCCTCTTAGAGGTTTTATGTAGAGCTGATGTTTCATTTCTGGTGGTATTTTTCAACTTCTGTGATTTGATCATGGCAACTTCCTTTTGAGTTCGTTTTGCACTTTGTTCTTCGGTGTGTACTATAATGTCTGCCACCTGTATTGCGGGCTCTTCATTCTCCGTAGATGAATCATCGGAACCGCTAGAAATGTGTACCGCAGGTTTATGGATCCCCGAGAAACGTCTTGGATTACTTGATCTTCGATTGTTTATATTTACAGCAGCTGATCCGCAAGTCTCAAAAAAGTTATCTTCATGCACATTGAAAGTGTGCTTATCGCTAACGGTTTTTTGTGGAATAAGCGATTTCCGATTTTCAACCATATTGTGTAGGGGTCGGTTATAATTATTCGAATTGTTAGCTCTTAATTGAACTATTTCTGACTTCAAAATTTTTAATTCGGATTGTAATTGTGAATAAGCGATGTTTGACTCACTATTAATACTTTGCAGTCGTTGATCTCGTTGTACATTGAAGCACAGTCGCATCCCCAGGCAAATTCTTCAAAAAAATTTCCAAGGCACTTGGTGACTACATCCTCAATGGCACTTGGAGATGACTTCTTGCTGGCAGCCTTAGGCATTGCGATTAACAATATAAATAAAACTGAAATGTATAATTTGAATGAATTTTGACAGTTTTGTTAGTTCAAGTGTGTTGCAGCTTCAGCGGACACGCCAGCGATACAATACGACTTTAAGCTACTATTCAAGCTACATTACTATTGCAGTGTAGTCGTTGAATTTGTTTCAGAAATTGAAGATTAAAAGCTCCCCAGACTGAATTTAAAGTATTTTTTTAAAAGCACCTAAATAGTGTTACTATACCTATAACTAAAGAAGGGTAAATATCAACTTAGTTTTAAGAAAGAATTGGGCAAGTGAAGTTTCAATTAAAAAATGTATACATAAACAAAAAGGTATCTATGAACAAATATTTTTGTTCGACTGTATATACTACCGGTTCCCAAGACTTTGTGGTCCATGTACTAATAAATGTGGTAATACCGAAGGTAGGACTTCAAGAAAAAAAAAACTTTCTTAGAATTTGGCAGAATATTCGTGAAATTCTTTACGCAATTATAAATACAAGAATGGACAGAAAAATATGATTTATAGGATTTTTGCTGCTAGTAGTGAAAAAAATAATATATAAACCACGGTAGAGAAGTCTTTTCTCAGCTTCGCAACTTATTTTCCTCGATGCTTCGCATCTTGGGCAATAAAATAAGCTCGGCTAAGAAAAATTGCTTCTCAACCTTGATGTATAATTACTATTCTGCACTACTAGCTTCAGAAAACATTAATACTGCTCAGCTGAGAAAAACTACTTCTCTACCTTGGTATATAATATACTATTACCTCCTACTAGTTGATAATAAAAACAATATTGCCAATGTTGGCATGGTTACTGCCGTACTTGATGTTTTGGTGACAGCTCAACAATGTAGAACTGGGGAGTTGGAATTTCTTGCCAAATGTTAAATTTGCCAGCTGAACCACACTAGCAACATCGCAACAAAAATAGAAATGACAAGTATTGATTTAATTTCATATGCTACTTGCTTTTCATGGATATCTTACTTCAATTCGTTCCGACCTTTTGCATTATCTTGATTATCATTTGAAGAAAAGTTAAACAAATGTGTTAGTAGTGAAAAAAAAATCTTATATAAACCACGGTTGAGAAGCCTTTTCTTAGCCTCGTGCTATTATTGCCCAAGATTCGAAGCATTAAATTCTGCGTAATATTGGTCTTATGAAGTTTTGTCTATCGCAAAATTAGTATAGACAAGTATATTGCCAAGGCAACCCCCGTTTTTTGCGACGATTATCTCGAAAACCATTAATGGGAGTAAAAAATCTATACAAACTAAATTGTAAAGCAGTTCTTTTTGTACAAAGTCCAAATTGAATAAAAGATTTGCAATAAATTGTTATTAGTCAAAAAACGGGGATTGATTAATTTTTGCTTCTGCGCTGAAAAATATACTCATTTTCATTTATGAGCGTTGGGTGGGAAATACACAATAACTCCATGAGACCAATTTTATGCAGAATTGAATAAGGAACATAAGTCAGATTACATTTTCTCGTCGGAGTTACCGTTTACGAGAAAAATGCAGAAAAGCCTAATGAGGTCACGCTCGGGGGCGGTTTTTTGTGCCAAAGGGGGATGAAGCTCCCCCCGAGAGGGGAACTCTTCGGATCTTTATTTGGGTTCCTGCTGGGAGTTCATAACCAAAATTTGAAAACTATAAATTATTTCTTCTATTCGTCGTTTTTTCGTCTAATTTGCTTTTACTATAGTTAGCCCCAACTGTTTGTCTTATATCGCAGTTATAATAATTGTAACAAGTTAACAACTTGTATAGGTGAGATGTTCAAAATTATTTATAACATGTAGAAACTTTGATATATAGCATGTGATTTTTATAATTTTTCCGCAAGAACCAAAAGGGGCCCCACTTTGAATGGCCATAGCATCGCAACGGTTAACTTTATAAACAAACAGTAAAGAACTTTTTTGTTGAAAATTTACTCTGGATTATTTTTGCTAAAGCATTTTGTTGATAAAGTTGATGCTTTAAGAGATATTTGCAAAAAACTGTACCTTCTTAGGGCCATAAGGGCCAACGCCGACTTTGCTCGAAGGAGAAAACATAAGACAGTACTAAGTGGGTCCAAATAAAGAAATTAAGGCCATTTCCAGCTTTCCACTAATTATTTCCTTATTGAGGCTTTTTTTCGCTCTGTCGCCTGGCGACATTTATAAATTTATAAATAATCATAATAAATAATAAATAATCATAAAATTTAAACCTCTAGTTATGATTTTATCAACGTGATTTTTGTATTTTCAGTGATTTTCTTATGCCCTTATTTCATCATTTTTTCCTCTTCCATTGCTGCTCCACATTCTAATCAGTCCATAATTCTCTAGTCTTTTGATGAAGCTTAAAAATTCTTTACCCTTAATTCTCTTGATTCTGTTCTTTTTAATGATTCTTTTGATTTTTTCTGGACACTATTGACTCTCTTTTCTCTCTTGATATTTTTTAATTTTTTTATCGATTCTTTTGAATTTATTATTATTTTTTTATTACATCTTCTGATTTTTTTACGCCTCCTGACAATAGTTTGTTTTGATTTTAGTACTTTTTCAGATTAATTTGATTGTCCAGGATTTATTTCTTCATTTGGTTGATTTTTTTAGTTTTTTCTTATAGTATATTCTTCTCATTTTTTTATTAACCCTATAAGTGTAATGCCAATGCTTGTGTTTATTTTCTCGATTTTGATACTGATAGTATTACTTCCTTTCTTTGTCGACTCTGCTGATTCTTTTGACTATACAGAGTGAACATAAAGTTCCGCACAAAATTCATAATTTAGTTATGTAATGTTCACAACAGGTCGATTTTCGTTTTTAAATTGCCATGCTTTGACATAAAAAAATTGTTGATGGCGTCACCTGTTTTTGAACTGACACCGTCATCAATTTTTTTAAATGACAACCCCCAGTTTTTTGGTTTCTAAATACACTTTTCAATTCTCTATTCAACAAGCGTAAAAAATTGATACTTTGCATAACTTTTTTTTTAAATACGTTCTACATCAAAAATAAAAACTTTATTTCCTGAAAAAATTTGAAAAATAACAATAAATTTGGAAAGCAAACAACAAAAAATTAAAAACTAACTAATGCAAGTGCTCAACTATTTGACACATTCCCAGACGTATTTTAACGCTTTGAACACTTCGTTTAATTACTTCGGAATTAATCTGCGCCATTTCACCACGAATTCGTAGTGAGATAGTATTTCTTCAAACAATGCATCTAAAACCCAAAAAAAGTTAGGAGTTGCCATTTAAAAAAAAATTATGACGGTGTCATAGTTCAAAAACAGATGACGTCATCAAAATTTGTATGTCAAAAAATGGCAATTTGAAAACTAAGATTGACCTGTTCGAGCGTTTTTCGCAAGAACATTAGATAACTAAATTATAAATTTTGTGCGGAACTTTATGTTCACTCTGTATAGTTTCTCTATATTTTCCTACTGGGTTAATTTTTTACAATTTTCCAATTTGTATTGATTGATTCTTCCAATTTTCATATTATTAATTTTCTACATGCCTGTCTTCCTCTTGTCCCGACTGTTATAATTATTGTTCTAATTTAGATCCGATTGATAATTCTATAGATTCGATTGTTAAAATTCACTCTCTTGAATCTATGTTATTTCTGCTTCTTTTGGTCTTTCTCATTCTTTTGATTTTATAATAATTCTTTTTATTTCCTTAAATCTTTGTTTCTCCTGAATAATGAACTACTTTTGTTTTTCTATTTTTGATAATTCTTTTGATTTTCCCAGATTTTCGTCGTTTATTGATATTTTTAATTTTCTTGATTTTATAGATTTTGATTAAACAATTTCTCTTAATTATGTTAGCTTGACTTTCCCGATTCCCCTAATTTCATCGATTTTGTTCATTCTTTTTCCGCCTGATTTTTTACAAGCCACCCAGTTGTTTGTGCGGCGGGATTTGATTCTAAACATTTTGTGGATGGGGAACTTGAGATATTCCAGGGAGAGGATATCGCATTCGTCAGTGTCAAGGTGCACACCGCGGATCACAAAGGAAAAGAACGGGCCCGTGCGAGTTGTTTGGGGGCGTTTGTTATAGAGGTTATTGTGAGGTTAGGGGGTTCAGTCATCCCTGAGAGTCATTTTTGGCGGTCATTATTACATTTTCTTTTCAACCCCCTTAATATGGGTGTCAAATGAAACGGCTTGAAGAGTAGAAAACGCTAAAGTTAGTGACATCACAGTAAGCTCAAAATGGCCACAGCAAAAACTAAAAAGTTGAAAAAAATTACATAATTATGATATAAAAGCTTGTCGCGAGATTTTTGTGTGTAAATTTCTTTTATCGAAAAATACAATTTCTACTTAGAATTACTTTCAAGATAATATAAATTTTAGAACATTTAAATAGAAGCTTGTTTTTAAAAATATTTTTTTACTATTAATTTTTTTTAATTTTGCTAAATATTGTTTGAATTGTTTCTCTTGATTTTGATATTTTTCCTAATTTCCCACATTCCTTTCAATTTGCGATTTCAAAGATATTTTTTGTTTTTTATTTCTTTCAATTCTATTGCATTTATTTTGAAATTGATTCGAGACTTTGAAACCAAAAAAAAAAAAAATCAAATCAATCAGGATTCTTGTATTAACCACTGATGCAGCAACATGTGGTACAGACAAAAGTGATGTAAATATAGAGAAGAAGGCAGATAAAATCGAAGAAAACAGTGGAGTATGAAGAAAAAAATATTGTGATAACAGGATGGGGTAGAGAAAGGAAATGTAGCAGAGAAGATTGAAATGACGGCAAAGAAAAAGGACAAAAAACGGGAGAACAAAATTAAAGGAAAGAGTAAGATAGAGTACAAGGATACGGTCGGGAAAACTAAAGCGGCGGAAAAAACAAGAGCGAAAGCACTATTTTGGAATATAGCGAGACTAAAAAAAAAAGATTTCTGGGACTATGTGAAGAAATTCGAGATAGTGGGTTTAACAGAAACATGTATAGAAGAACAAACCTGGGAGAAAACAGAAAAACTGCTACCAAAAGATGTCAACGGGAGAAACGGAGAAAGAGGAGTCACTGATTTGGAAGAAGAAAGTGGGGATGGAAAGAGGAAATACAAACACAGGGTAGAAAATATGGTGTGTAAGAAGATGGTGGAATGGATTCAATAAAAAGGGTGGGAGCTGTTGAGTGGGAATGCTATATGAAGAAGCACGGAAATAAGTAGAAGAATTCATAGTACGGGAAACAATAGAGTCAGGCCATCTGTCTAGAGAAACAAATATACGAAGAGGGAGACAAAATAAAAGAGGAGAAGAAAGAACAGAAGAAGTGCAAAAGAAGATGATGATCAAAATATGGGACAAACAAGGAGTGGAAAAGTACAAAAGAAGACAAGAAAGGAGATTCGAAGAACAAGAAGTAGGAAAGAAGGAAAGGAAGGAGAGGAGCGAAAAGAATGGAAAACGACGAAAGAAAAACAGAAACGGCTTTCTAAAAGCGAAAAGAAGATCTAAAGAGACATGTAGAGAGAAGAAAAGACATAAGAAAGAAGAAGTGGAGAGGTGTAGAACTATATCAATAGACAGATGAGTTGGAGTTGGAGATGAAGAGGAACCAAACAGCACCAGAAGCAGAAGAAGTCACGCTGGAAGAGGTGAACTGAGAGGAAAGCGCCGAGGAGGAATGGAGTACACAACGAAGCATGGGACAAGAAGAGTGCTAGAGAGGCTGGTTCAGGAATGAAATCTACAAGTAGTATTTTATCCTTTCGAGACACTCTGCAGAATTTTATGTATGCGAATACAATTATAGTTTTGTAAAAGATATAAAAAAGCGATCCATTATGTTTAAACCATTACCATTACAAAGTTACCTATATCAACACACTATATTATTTATAGCGGTTTGTGAAAATTATTTCAAAACAGGCGGCTGGAACTCGGTCAACTTACACTACAGCATGTTTAAATTTCGCCCACTCAAATATTAATTAATGTAAATTATTTCCAACAAGAAGTTACAAAGCTTGACACTTTAATTAAATTAAAGCCGCACTATCGTGGTCTGACGGAGGTGTGAAGATAATTGAGATTGTTTTTAGTGTACCTTTCTCAGAATTCTGCGAAAAGCACAACCCAATTACACTTACTTATTGTACAAAATCAGATCCGGTCTCCAAACTCGAGTGTAGGGAATTCGGATAACTTTGATTCCGGCGAAATCGGACGAGTTCCATCGTAAGTGGTGATCTATCCACGCTTGTGTTATCCAGCAGTTAGTCGTTAGTATTTGATTTTTTTCGTCCTGGAAATCAAAGTTTGAAGATGATTACAAACATTTTTACTAAAACTATTTAGTATTTAATCACTATTTCTTTTAAAAAATATAGCCTAACTTACATAAATCATTTTCTGAGTTGAATATGATGTACTTACCACATCGATGATGTGATGAAGGGAGATTCCGAAAATCACAGTCAAAGGTAACGAGGAATTCTCCACTGGTCTAACGGCTGCGTCATAGTTTGTCATTAAATGTCTCATTAGACGAGCTTCGTTCTCATCAGCTTGGCAACCTGCAAAAGGTCAGCCAT
Organism: Diaperis boleti; assembly: GCA_963583935.1. Lineage (NCBI taxonomy): Eukaryota > Metazoa > Arthropoda > Insecta > Coleoptera > Tenebrionidae > Diaperis > Diaperis boleti. The sequence goes on along the minus strand of OY757246.1, from coordinate 19,186,800 downwards.
TGTTAAAAGAATTGATATAAAAAGACTGGAACATCAGTGGAGATTAATCTTCGTTGTGCAAGTGCTTTTATGAAAAGTTTATGCATATCTGCATTCTTAAACGTGCATCAATCCGACAATCACGGATAGGAACCCGTATTTGAATAAAATTGAAAAAAATGGAAAGAGGTCGAAGTAAAATCGGCGCTTTGATGAATTAATATGTGTTCAAAATAAAACTATTATGAATTTTTTAAGTAGGAATTAGTTTATTAAATTGTCACTTGTAATTACACGGGAGCTCCGAAATTATCGATCTGTAACACGAGAGCTGACTTAGTGACCACGATTGTCACGTTTAAATTTAAGATTGAGATATCGTGGTCACTTGAGGCAGGTCTAATTTAATTTGATGGATATTGAATTTTTTTTTTTATCCGATTATCACTTGTAATGACATGAGTGCTTCGAAACTATCGATTTATAATGCGAAAGTTGATTAGCAACTACAAGTGTCGTTTTTTGACGTTTTAATTTCCCGATGCGCAGCAAAGGGAAATTTGTCAAAAAATGACACGACTATAATTCAAAAAATAATGATGCATGAAATACTCACTATAATTTAAATGCAGCTCAGTTATTGGTCGCAATTTCCAAGAATAAAATAATCATGTAATTATTTATTCTTATATTTTACCCAATGTTTATAATAACGTTTGTTATTCTAAAAGTCACCGACTGACCTGTAACTTTTGAAATTTTTCTTATAAATGCTTATAAATGTTGTTTGTACATGCCTATTTTTCAGACGTTAGAATCAATTCTTTTTTGAATTATTGGAACATTATTATACAATATTTTAAGCAAGCTAACATTAATTGGGGAATTAATTTACTAATTAGGACTCCTGACTTGTTCACAAACAAAATCTGAAGATAAAAACATTTGAGGAAGCCTTACGACATAATTAAATTACCCTGTTTTTACTTTGAATAAGAATTAACTGATTAAAAATATAAATAAGACATTTTTAAATGTAAATACAAAATATGTTTAATTAGAAGAATTTCCGCATTATACAGAGTGTCTCACATATATAAGGTGATCATTCTAAAAATGTGAGATTTGAAAAGAAAAGAAACAAAAATCTACATACTACTAAAGAAATTTTGAAACTTCTGATATGATAACTACAATAATTAACCTACTATATAACCAACATATCATACATTTACCAGAGCAACCCTAAAGGTTAAATTTTTGGCTATTGTCAGAAATATAAAAATGTATTATTGTAGAGAAGTTCTCAACAGTTTTACTTTTAGGGTTGTATTTTATAGGTTGTCTTCAAAATGTAACTTGCTGTAAGACCTTTTTGGTCCTTATACTGTACAGTTCCTTCATGTTGAAAGTGAAACACCCGGTATGTAAAAATTCCACCTAATTCTAATTCACGCATTTTTTGTTTTCTTGATACGGAATCAGAAAACTTTAATACCTGCTTTGAAATTTAATTTAATTTAGAATATTCCGTGGCAATAATTCAAATGAAAAGTAATAAATCTCGTATGACAGGAGGTTTACGCTTGGAACCGAGTGCGGAAATCCAACGAAGCGAAAAAGAATCCCTCCAGAGGTTTCTGTACTTTTTTTTGTGCGGAAATAAGTAAAATACCTGTAACATTTTATGCAGCCTATTAAGAAAATATAAACATGCTTGAACATTTTTAAATTTGGATATTATAAATATCTTTCTTTTGTAAACCCAGGTCTACTTAAGTGCTTTCAGGATCTTGTCAGAATCAATTATTATTATCAATTTAATAAAAGGATATCCCTAATCTAGTAAGTCAAGAAAATATTCAGTTTAAAAGGAGAGAAACTGCATGTCTTTAACGTCATTGACATTTAGACTTTAAATTTGACACGAGTTGACTTTTACAATTATTGTGATTCCTATACATATACAAGTAAACTTAACAATTATAATAATAAAAAAAAAACTAAATAAAATTCTCTATTTCTTCTCCCCTGCCCTTTCCTTTTCTCCCTTCTCCCTCCTCTTCCATACCTCTTTTATCCATTTAAATTCCCTTCCATCTACATTCAGTATTTCCTCTCTTTCTTTCCTCTCTCTTTGTTTCATCTCACTGCACTCGTTCCACATATGCTCAATCGTCTCTCTTTCCTCATAGCACATTCTACACATTCTTCCTCCATCTTCTGCCCAATACCTATTTTCCCTCTCTTCATTTCCGCACCTAAACCTCGCCATCATCTTTCTTTCTTTCTCGCTCTCCCTCCCCAAATATTTCGGTACTACCTCGATCATGCATCTTCCGTACTTCCCGTTGTATCTGGATTCTCTAATTCTTTCTCTCCTCTCTTGTCTATCCGTATCCTTATCTCTTTCACTTAGTTCTACATTCATCCATACGCCTCTTTCTCTCAGTCTCTCTATTTCTTTGCTTGCATACCCATTCCTCCTGTAGTAAATCTCCCTATCATTCTCTTCTGAATTCTTCTTTTTTTCTCTCCAGCACTCCTTTAGAATCCTACATTTTTTCCTCTCTTCCATCCTGTCTTCGAACTTGACCGCTCTTTTTCCCGCTTTCACTCTCAACCTATTCCTCTTGCATTCTTCTCTCACTATGTACCCTGGCGCTTCTCTCTCCACCCCTAGCACCCACCTCAGATATTTCTCTTGCACCCTCTCTATCTCCTCTTGTTCTTTCCATCCCCAGACCTCTGCTCCGTACAACAACACGCTTTCAATAAGACTTTCAAACATCATCATTCTCCTCTTAAACTCGCCTCCCCACCTTCTCTCTCCTATTCCCCATACACATCCTATCACCTTGTTCGCTTTTCTTGCAAGTTCTCTAATATGTGCCTTATCTGTGGCTCTTTCATTGAACACATACCCCAAGTATTTGAATTCTTTTACTTGTTCTATTACTTCTCCCTCCCACCTCTAATCACTCTCTTCGTTCTTCCTCTTTCTCTTATTGAACACCAGCATTTTTGTTTTCTCTACATTCACTTCTAGTCTTTTCTTCTTCACATATTTTCCTGAACTCTTTATCATTTCCTTCATTTCTCTTTCACTCCTTGCCACCATTACCACATCATCCGCAAACGCCAGGCTCCACACTTTTTTTCTACCTACCACACATCCCCCCGCTTGTGCTCTCTCTAACATTCCGTCCATATCTGCCACATACATCGTGAACAACAAGGGGCTGAGCGGGCAACCTTGCCTCACTCCCTTTGTTGTCACAAACCATTCACTTTCCGTCTCCCCTACCTTCACTTTACTTTTTGTCTTCTCATATATCTCCTCCACCTTTCTTACCAGCCATTCATTTACCCCTTTCTGCCTCAGGCACTCAAACATCCTCTCTCTGTCCACCTTGTCAAAAGCCGCCTTGAAGTCTACGAATAATGCATACACCCTCCCCCCTTTCTTCTTTAACTCACTCTTCGTCAAATAGTCCAGGATGTATACATTATCCATAGTTCCCCTCCCCTCTCTAAATCCTGCTTGGCTGTCTGGTAATGCTCCCTTTTCTTCTATCTCTCTGCTCATCCTTTCATTCAGAATTGATGCATACAACTTGTACCCTGTGTTTAGGAGAGTTATCCCTCGGTAATTTTCTACTTTATTTTTCTCCCCTTTTTTGTAAATGGGGTAAATTACCCCCTCTCTCCACCCTACCGGGAATCCTTCTCCTCTCCACACCCCATTCATTACCTCCACCAGTCTCTCTAGCACTTTTCTCGTCCCATACATCCACGACTCATTCTGTATTCTATCCCTCCCTGGTGCCTTCCCTTTCCTCAGTTTCTTCACTTGCCTCTCCACCTCTTCCATTGTAATTTCTTCTCCTTCAGGTTCTACTCGGTTTCTCTTCGTCTCTATTTCCGTTTTCTTTTTTTCCTTTTCTCCCTCCAGCAGCCTCATGAAGTACTCCTCCCACTCATTCATCGTTATCTCCTCGCTCCCATTTTCTTTTTTCTTTCTCTCTCTATTAATATAGTTCCATACCTCCTTCTCTGTTCTTATTGCTTTTATCTCTTACTCTTCTCTCTCCTTCTTCTGCCTCTTCTTCACCCTGCATGTCTCTCGGTATCTTCTTTTCGCTTCTAAAAAGCCACTTCTGTTCCCTTTAGTCTTTCTCCACTTTCTTAGTTCTTTTATTGCTTCCTTTTTACGTTGCTCACATTCTTTGTCCCACCATTTATTCTTTCTTTTTATTCCTCCACCTCTTACTGTTATTTCTCTTTTTGTCGCTGCTTTTTCCAATATTTCTACCAATTCTTTCTCCATTTTCCCTACTTCTTGTTCTTTAAATTTTGCTTTTTCCAGTCTTCTCTTATACTCTTCCACCCCATGCTCGTCCCATACTTTAATTATCACCTTCCGCATTTCCTCTATTTTTTCTTCTCCTCCTCTCTTCTCTCTCCCCCTTCTTATACCTATCTCTATAGGCAGATGGTCTGACTCTACTCTTTCCCCTATTCTGAATTCTTCGACTTCTTCCCATGCTTCTTCGTTTACTATTCCGTAGTCTATCACCGTCTCTCCTCTACCGCCTATGTAGGTCCATTCTCCTTCTTCGTCCCCTTGTTTATTTCCATTCAGCACTTCCCATCCTTTTTCTTCTATCCATTCCATCAACTTCTTCCCTTCCGCGTTTTCTTTCTTGTCTTTGGATTTTCTTTTTCCCTCTCCTCTCTCTTCTTCCCAAGGAGTTTTAATAATTATTTAAGATTTAATTTCAGAAAAGACAAAACAAAAAATTATGTACATGTAACTCTTGCGAAAGGAATAACATGCAGCGTATTAGCGCTTGTTATGCTATTCCTTACTTTCGGCACTCATAATGTAAAATACTATTGTATTCGTTCACGCAAAATGAGAAAAATTGCAAATTTACATCAGATTTGATATGATGTAATATTTATGTATGTTGTTATGTATTCCATTAAGCATTATGTGTTTCACAAAACGAATACAAAAATACTATTACACCCGAACGCCTCAATTACAACAAATATACTATCCCAAATTATAGTATTTAAGAATTGAAATCCCAAATGTCATTTTTCTGTTATTTTGGATTTGTCAACCACTTCTATGAAAAATGACAAAACTGAAAAATAAGGTTACAACATGAGTATTCTACACTTTGCAACAATGGAATGATATAGTGGCCCAAGATTTCCTAACCGCGACTGTATTTCTTTATAATTCATATATTTTAAAAGAGCACATTAGAAACACTTTTCATTAAACTGAATATGGATCAGTGAGCATACCTTTTGTCTGTCAAAAAAATTTAATGCCATCTTCAAGGGGGAAACAGTAAATAAATATTTTAAGACAGTCGAAAACTGAAATTAACAGCATATACAGGGTGATCCACGAAGTGTGGCGAAACGTGGTATTGACGGTATTAAAAAACGGTTAATTTATAAAGTTGAAAAATTAATGGCAACCAGCAATGCACTCAAAACATTTTGATAGATTTATTTTGGGCCATAAAACTTACTATGTACTTATGATAGGCACTATTGTAAACATCTCGTCTTTTATTGACTAACCTTTGCCGACAGACAAACACTCACCTAGGCCAACGTACCATTTATAAAAATTGTTTAAAATGACGACCGCCCTGGACACGTCGGGCATTTCGCGAATGGTTTGCGTTACATACTCCACTCTTTCATGTAATTGTTACACGGTGTTGATGGGAGTCGCATAATCAAGCTGTTTCATGTCTCCCCACACGAAAAAATCACATAGATTTAAATCTGGAAAACGTAGGGGCCACAATGTCGGGATAGTTGTTCCTACCCAACTTTCGTGTAAATTATTATCTGACCAGTCTGACTATGCGTGCACTATGGGCACGAGCTCCGTCTTTCAAAAACCACATTTGTTGTCTCACTGTACAACTTCCCGTGCCGAAGGTCATAATCATATCGGTCATCACTATTTGAAAATAAAGTAAAACTGAAAGTAATTAATTGGCAGTCGTTCACCAGCAAATAAGTCGTTTTTTGTTTAGACCAACAGATAAGGGTTTATTTACTAATAGTTCTTCAATCATGCCAGCGGTTCCTTATTTATGTTATTCTTATGTTACTGTATTTTGCAGCAGCACATTATCAAATGTGCCTAGTATTTATGCATTTTTACATGCACTCGTCTGTAATATTCATTTTTAGACTACTGCATATGAAAGTAACCATATCTACGAAGCAACCTACTTGTCGTAAGTTGACATTACCACCACAGTTATAATTTGAAATATATCGCAACGCTTCACCGTCTTATTTAATATTTTCACCACTTCAGGCTTGCTTGCTGATATCTGTATGACGATAGAGAACGAATAATTCCAGTAGATTCGGCACCTTTCGTTCTCCACAACTGACTCGATTTCGTTCGCGACATAAGGCAACACTTACTTCTGGTCTATCGCATAATGGTGCCTCAAATTAAAACATAATAAATAGAAAACTACTGGATCATGATACACTGACGAATAATAATAAAAATAAAAAAGTTTCGGAAGTACATAGATGAAACGAAATTACACAGCAACTTAAAATAATTTTACTAATTAATTACTTAAGCAATTAATTAAATAATTGTACCAGGTATTCGATTTAATAGAACACGGCCATTCGTCTGGGAGGGCCTCAGAACCAAAAATAAAATTTAGATCACTGATTTCAATCAACCGAACTGATATTTTGAGGAATGTTTACTAGTAAGACCGGAACAAAATGCTTAATAATGGGTATTATTATTATAAAGCTCATATGGGTTAGTGGTAATTCTGAAATATCTCTGGGAATATTATTGAAATCAGTTTATTTGTTTGGAACCAATGGATCCGTTTTTTATTTTATCATTAATCAACGCCTTATCAAGTAAACATGGAGTTTCTCAAAACGAACTGCAAAGGCTTATTAAAAAACAATAACGTGTGTAGTAAACAACGGACTTCTAAACAGAGAAATCTTGAGAGACAATCGAACTCATCAATGAAAATACTCTAATTTACAATACAGAACCAATCAAATACTGATTACACTGACAAAAAACCTGCTTCCTTTTCTTTTCACTACAATCACTTTGTCTTGCTCTTCACTCTTCACTCTTCACTTGCTCACCAAAAATAAAAACATTTTAATTTTAATAATGGTAATGTACACAATTTGTTCCTTTGTAACATTCGAAGAAATTGACTCCTCTGTTATCGTGCAAGTAGCTAGGGATGCCGCAGAAGCACTTTTGGAAGTTGAAGAAGTATTGCTGGGTCCTTCTATTCTTTGATTCCTAAGCTTTTCAATTATATTTGCGTGATGTTGATGGTCTATCTGCAAATATGGTCGAATCGATGCGGCGTTGCTGTGGCCAGTTATCTTAATCAGTTCTTGTTCCGATACGCCTGCCTTTGCTAATTTGGTAACCGCAGTTGACCTTGTTGAATGATTTGTGACCTTAAACCGTTTCATATCGAGTCCTGCTTTCTCGGCACTTTGTTTTGTCCATTTGGACATTTCATTGATGCCTACGGGGCAATTCTTAAATCACCCATTCCCATTAGGTTTCTTCCAAAACGGATTTTCAGTCAAGAACAATCTGCCAGTTTTGATATCAGGATCCCTCTTAGAAAGCATTTTTTCTAAAAGCGTAACGAAAAAAAAATGAAGTCTGAGATTAATGCCATTCAAAAAGAAACTAACCTCACTGGACAAATATTCGGATCCTCGACATTGAGTATCAACCATTTGCTATCAGCAAGACCGTGAGCTCTTCCCTGATACGTTTTACTAAAACTTTTCTGCCTGTGCTTGAAGTTCTTTTCTTTTACTGTCTCTGGAAGCTCTCGCGTCCTTAAATTCTTTAAAATACTTTTCTGTTAACAGCTTAGCGGTGGTATTCCAAATAGTGTTTAAAACGCTTTCTTTATAATCGCTTCCGTCCAATTTCTTCATATTGTGTCCATAGTCTTTCGATATTAAGTTAATTAAAAGGCTCTTCTAATTGTAATCTACCTTCTTTCTTGTTGAAATTGCAACCAAGTTGAGTTTTAGGAGCTCTTGGCGTTACACGAAATTGACGATTCTACAAATTGTTCGATTTCTGCAACATAAGTTTTTACGCCAAATCTATTTTTACTGGTGCTGTTCTTATTTTTAACTGCTTTTAACACTAAATTTGACAACTGTTTTTAAATTTATTTTTGTTTTTCATTCTTGTTTATTGACGACCACTTCACATACACAGTTGCTACGCAAATCGATCAAAGCTCACCATTCAAAAACGAATTAAATAGAAATTCTTTGGATTCTCTTACCAAATAAAACTCGTGGTTTGAATCTTTTGGTAATTTTTGTCAGTCCGTAGTTGCTGCTTTTAGACAAACTTTGGCATTGGTCAATTCAGCAATATCCCTAACTTCTTTCGATGAGTTTATTTCGCTTCTGAAATGGTGCAAACACTTGACAAAAAGCACTGCTGGCCGCTAGAGAGGATGGCTCAAATGGTTTCGAGTTCGGGGGAGAATATTCGAAGATATACGTAATTTTTACGTACAACAGTATTCTAGGGTTAATACCGTCTGCAGTATTGGATAATGTCAGCGAAAAGTCGGCAATCATGTGTAGCGATTAAAATAAGTAGCGCAATTGCATACAAAACTGACACAAGCAAATAGGTGTATTGTGAGAAGTGCGGATTGCCAACGGATAGGACGCGGGTTCGAATCCCGTTAAGGTAAAAAAAGTTCTATGAATTAATTATTGTAAAATCGTTCGCTTTACTTCAAAAAATCTTTAATGTACTAGTTGAAGACGTTCCCGGAAAAACATTGCAAGCGATACACTTATTTGCTCAACGTGAGGTTTTAGCGGAAAGGCGTTGTTTGTATTCTTGTACACTTGTTGCTACAACTATAGAGTGTACAAATCATTCTTTGTTTAGAAATCTATCCTTTTAATTGTTCTAGAGGAAAATCGCTGGAAGTATAGAAAACATATATTTGACACTTCGACAGTTCGTCGATTTTTAATTCTATAAAACATAAATAAGAGCCTTCAAAGGTTTTGATGATGTTCTTAAATTTCGTTTCTGCTCCAAATATATAAGATAAATATGAAGGAGCAGGTACCCACAACTAGCCTCTTGAAAATTAGTTAAGCCATCATCATTTTTATTTTTATTAATTCCAAAAAAAATACTATGTTTCTACAGAATTGAAATAAAACGTTACACCAACAATATTTATTTTAACTCGGCTCGTTGAACTTCTCTGGTTGTTAGAGGATAATTTAACATTGTCACTCGTCCGACCGAATCGTCGTTTTAAGTCTGCAACTTCGACCTCTTGGTGAAACCTTCCGGAACTTTCGAAGTTCTTCAACGTCACCCGCAAATCTCTCTAAAACAATACTCCTCATGTCTGATATTAATTTCCCAACATCTTAATTTCTTTATTTTATATCCCCCACTTTTAACTGTTTTCTAACCAATATCAACAGTCCTGCTGTTACTTCGTAAATCACTGAAACATTTTAATTGTAAATTAAGACTCCCACAACATTCTATCTAAATTACAATAGTGTTAAAAGCTGTGTCCTTGGAGGGCGCTTCAGATTATATTCCTTGTGAAAGTATCCGATTCAATTATCTTCCGATTGTGTCGCCAGGATTGGGGTTCGTGTTCTGTGAGGGAATTTTTCTTCATTATATTTAGTCACTGACTGTACTCAATTTTCCTTTTAGAAAGTTTATTTAATGAACACAACACGATCTGTATTTTCTTGCAAGGACATCACCGCCACTAACCTGTCGCAATTATTTTACGGGATATGGAATCAATTGCATTAAGAGTGAGAAAGCGGTTTTACAATAATGAGAAATCCCAAACCTATTTGGGGTCTGCGATTGAATGCGGCCACTCTCCACAGATAAATTACTTTTTTTGTTACTTGCGCGTAGTAAAATGGTGACAACGGCTTTCCTGTAACATTTCTACCTACGCTTTTAATTACACCAACGTAAATCTGTTACCGATTCCAGAATACAGTAAAATGCCACAAGGGAGAAAAAGAATTCTGTGAAAAGTGACGAAGATTTTTCTCCGTCGGTTGTGTTAATAAAATTCGAGATGCTGGCTGAAAAATTGAACATTGGTGCAAATATGGCCGCTTGCATTAAAGACGCTTGTAACGAAAGCGAAGAAAAGAAAAATGATAAATTATGGACCTGTTGCGATCTCACCGACATTATTTAAAACACTTCCCGGGAGCTTTTGTTCCAGAAGATTAAAACGAACATATTTTTCGCATCTATAAAAATATAAGTAGTTGATGTCATAAAGTCTTCGAGTTCATTTTTGTGACGAAGAGCGTCAAGTTTTACACGTTTGCAATAAAAAGGTCCAAGATTGTGATTTGTTGTGATTAGGAGATAAAACTGTAGCGTGTAATTTGTACAATACAATGAAAAAATTCTGGCTGCTTTATCTGTCGCTATAACAGTTCCGACAACCCATTTATTCTTAACACAGCAGATTCTCTTAAGGGAGAGATTGTTATTGTTACTGTTATATCGTGCAGTTTCTTGACAGTAAGGTTCTGCTATACAATTTCTGATGAAAATGTTGTCGAATTGAATTTATTATTTAATCTTTTTCTTTCTCTAGTTTAGATCTGGTGTCTAAAATGTTTGTATAAAATCTAGAAAGATTTAAATCTGCTCACTTGTCGGAGTATGAGATGCTTTTGAAGTTCTCTTGTATAACATGCCCAAGGGATAAACGTTTCTGTATTATTGGATTTCTAGTCGCTTCCAGTTGCAAACATCATCCTGACTCGGGTCCTGTAGGTTTTATTTACCATTTGGTTAAACAAATTAGAATTCTGTTTGTTGTGAAATTAAAATGCTCAGCTAAACTATATAGAAATGAGGACGTCGAAATATAACGTGAAAAAGATTATCCCACCAACGAACTTCGGGCCAGTAGTTGTTACAAGAGCCGACGATTTAGTAGATCAAGAGAAAATATCTATTTCGGATTTTATTGTCCTGTTCGTTTTCATGGTACCATCTGACGAGGATTGTTATCGTTTTTATTTGCGGCTTCATTATGGGCAGCTGTTATCGTAATATACTTGCTTTTATCTTATATTCATAGCTAAAGAAAACCAAAAATAGTTTGTGGATACCTGCGTAATGTTGCCTTACCTGATATACTTTTTAAATTTCAACACGCAGAAAAAGGTAAAGAACTGTATCTCATTTATTTATCCCTAATTGTGATAAAAATATGTCGAATGAATAAGTGTGAGCAAGAACACAAAAATTAAATTAATCCAACAAATTAGATTTCAACAGGTATTCTTTTGAGTATTCAGGAGTTCCTGTTGGCTCTTTAATTTTGTTTTCATTTTTCATTTTTAATATTAAAATCAATGGTTAAAAATAAATTAGAGATCCCAAGCAGCAAAATTGTATCTTTAGATTTTGCAAGACATTCTCCATTTAATTTTTAATATAAAAATCATTAAGTCTCTTGTGTGCAACATTGAATTTAGAACAGTAGTCTTTCTCAAGATAATCAGCCAAAAGTACAGCGAAGCACACCTACTTAAATTAAAATATCCGATTGTATTATTTGATTCTAAATCTCCTGCTAAAATTTAGCCGTGTGACTAATTTCGCAGCTTTTGAAAAACTTTTTTGGAGTGAAACTTTATTTTATATTAATATTCTTCTTATAAATTGCCGCTGGTTTGGCTCATAATAACAAAAGCGAATTTGACATTTGAATTTAACAGCGGGGTATTAGCAAAGGAGAATTCAAACAAAATTATGAAAAACGTCTTCAAACAGATACCGCTACTTTATATAAACAAAATCACTTCATGCTTCCAATAGTAGCAGGATTTAAAATCAATGAGATTATAATTAAATATTTACATATTTTTTACAACTGTAGTTTGGATGTTTCGGCAGTCTAAGAAAAGTTCACTTATAGGTCCGAGAGGTTTTGATCCAAAAAACATTATACTTTTAAATACGAATCATTATAATTATTGATTAAAAATTGTAAAATAATGATGTACCCATAAAAAAACAAAGTGCACCAAAAATAGAACAAAAACAGAGAAAAGAACAGAGAAAATTTGACGAAAAACAAGATATCACCAAAAAGGAATTTCAAATATAAAGACTGACTTCAGCCTAAAATATAAAAAAAAACTTACTCCAAAACAAACACAGGAAAATAAATTTTACCAGGGGAAGCTGGTCCTTCTGGTAGTAGTAGTATCTATATTTCAGTACCTCAGAAGCATATGGATCCAAGTCCATTTTTTATCAAAACTGAGTTAAATATGCCAATCTATTTTATTAAATACATTATTATGTTATCTAAAAAATTGAGTGTGTATAAATTGACAATAACAATCCGTGACTTTTTTTAAAGAACCAAATCCGTTTTGTCCTAGAAGCATAATACAATAATAAATACAAACTAATTGTTTATTGGAAATTTCCTATTATGCACATGGATCCATATGCTTCTAAGGTACTGATTTATTACCTTTACAGGTTTCTAAAGTATCCGATTAATACATTTGCCATAACTCAAATAAAATAAAATATAATATATATAATAAATAAAACTAAAATAAATCAATAATTTAACATAATAACTAGCAGCTTTTTATCCCTTCCCACTTATTGTCCCTCTTCTCCACTCAACCTTCTTCATCCATTCGATCCCTCTTCCGTCCTCATTCAAAATTTCTTCTCTACTCTCATCTCTCCCTCTCAATTCTACGCATTCCTTCAACAAATGCTCTATCGTCTTCTCTTTTTCTCCACACATCCTGCATACTCTATTATTATCCTCACTCCAATATTTATTCTCTCTCTCCTCATTTCCACATCTAAATCTTGCTATTATCACTCTCTCTTTTCTACTCTCTCTTCCTATGTACTTTGGCACTTCTTCTGTTATTATTTTTTCATACTTCCCATTGTACCTAGACTCCCTACTTCTCGTTCTTCTTTCCTGCACTTGCACATCTCTACCTCTCTGCACTAATTCATCTGTCATTACTCTGCCTCTCTCTCTCGTATTCTTTCTATCTCCGCGCCTGCATACCCGTTTCTTTCGAAATATGCCTCCCTCTCTTTCCATATCCCCTTTTCTATTTCTTTCCTTTTTTCTTTCAAACACTCTTGCAAAATTCTGCACTCTACTCTCTCTATCACTCTCTCCTCAAATCTTATTGCTCTTTTTCCTGCTTCTATTCTTATTCCATCTCTCTTTGTTTCCTCCATCACTATATACCCCGGTGTCTCTCTATCTACCCCTAGCACACATTTCATATATTTTCCTTGCACCCCTTCCAATCCTTCTTGCTCTCTCATCCCCATATTTCCGCTCCATACATCATCACGCTTTTCACCAAACTTTCAAACATCATTACTCTCCTTCTAAAATCATGTCCAAGTTTTCTCTCTCCTATTCCCTATACAGCTCCTATTATCTTATTTCCTTTTTTCACTAACTCTCTCACATGTGCTGTTGCTGTGTTTCTTTCATCCATCACATAACCTAAATACTTAAATTCTTTCACTTCTTCAATTTTCTCTTTTTCCTATCTCCACTCATTTACTTTTCTCCTACCACCCCCTTTTCTGAACATCATCATCTTGGATTTCTCTACATTCACCGTCAACTTTTTCCTCCTTATATATTTCTCCATGTTTCCTGTCATTTCTTTCATACCTTTCTCCTCTCTAGCACCACCCAATCATCCGCATATGCTACAGACCACACTTTTTCGTCTCTTCATATATCTCTTCTATTTTTGTTACCAGATACTCATTTATTCCTCTCTTTCTCAAGCATTCCCACAGTAAATCTCTTTCCACATTATCAAAAGCCGCCTTCAGGTCCACAAAGAATGCATATATCTTGCCACCCCTCTTTTTTATCTCATTTCCTGCTATGTGATTCAAGATATATACAATGTGTCCCTGGATGGGGTGCCAATGAGGTGATTTTTTCTAGTAAGTTGTTTGGAGAAGAATATTTTTGGTCTTGACTGGTTTTGCTTGTTATAAAATTACAAAAGAAGATAAAACATTGCAAATCATATTTGATATGTTTTAATTGGGGGCTTTTTTCTTCGAATAGGATCCAATTTTTGTTTAAGTCCCAATATTTTTGATAAATCTAGTATTTAAAGCCGAACACTGGCTAGCAACGCCTAAAAAATACCATTTAAACTTTATGAAACTTCATTGTTGTCAAAAAAAAATCGGAATACTAAATCTTCAGCAAAGATTTTTTTAAGTCAGTGTTACGGTCTTGGCGACCTATAATATCAACACGTAATCCAAGAATTTCAAGAAAAAATTCCTGGCGTTCATTTGAGCCGCAATGAATTGTTCAAATTGTTTTGTTCATTATTTTACTCGAAATAAGGTGTCAGCCGTGACTGCCACTGTGTTCAGGTTGCTAGGCAACTTTGCCTTTAGTTTATGGACTTAGAAAAAAGAACTTCAAAATTAAAGAAAAAACCGCTTAATTTAAAACAGGTTGATTAAAATGTTTGACAATTTTAATTTTCTACAGTTGTAAGATAAGCAAAACCAGTATAGACCAAAAATATTCCTCTCCAAACAACTTAATAGAGAAAATCACCTCATGGGCACCCCATCCAGGGACACACTGTGTATTATCCATGGTCCCTCTACCTTTTCTAAATCCCGCCTGTCCGTCTGGTAACACCCCCCTCTCATTCATTTCTTTCATCAGCCTCTCTTCCACAATCATCTAGTATACCTTATATGCCTCCACAATCCATTAATTATGTCTAACCTGTCGTTCCATATACTTCCCTTTCCGTTCCATATATCCACGCTTCATTCTGTATACCATCCCTCAGCGGTGCCCTTTTTCTTTTCAGTTTTCTTAGTTGTTACTCTAGTTCTTCTCTTGTTATCTCTTCTATTTCTTCCACTCTTTGTTGTCTCTTTTCCTTTTCTTGTCTGTTTTCATCACCCCCCAGCAGCTCACTGAAGTACTCTCTCCATTCTTCCATAGTAATTCCGTCACTCACTCTCTCTCTCCCTTTTTCTTTCTTTCCTTATTTATGTATCTTCATACCTCTTTTTCCGTCTTTATACCCTTCATCTTTAGCTCTTTTTCCATCCATTTCTTTTGCTTCTTTTTTTTGCACAGTTCAGTTCCCTCACCTTCTGTTTCTTCGTATTTTGCCTCCCTAAGTCTTGCTCTATAATTTTCTTTTCCTTCTTCCGTCCAAATATTCTTCACAATTTTTCTTCTAAACTCATTCACACTTTCTCTATTTTTCTCTCTTCCTTTTGTCTTCACTAAAGGCAAATGGTCCGACTCCATTCTTTCTCCCACCTTGAATTTCTCTATTTCATCCCATGCTTCTTTATTTACCATAACATAATCAATAACTGTCTCCCCTCTTGCTCCAATATACGTGTACTCCCCTTTTTCATCTCCTGTGCAGTTCCCATTAAGTATGTCCCACCCTCTTTCTTCTACTAAACTAATCAGAACTCTCCCTTCTGCGTTTTCTGTTCCATCCATTGTTGATCTTCCTTATATTGTTTCTTGTTCCTCTTCTATCCGTCTTCCTTTTCCCCCAATTCTTGCATTAAAATCCCCCCCAGTCACCAAAGTTCCTTCTTCTTGCTCTTTTACTCGCTCTTCTATTATTCTCTTCGTTTCCTTCATACTTCTGCTGTACACTGTTACAATTCTCCATTTTCTCTGTTTACTTTTCACCGTTCTTTAGATAATTCCTCTTTCTTCTTTTGCTTCAGTTCTATTTTCGCCTTCCAGTCCCTCTTTCACCCCCATTATTATCCCACCTTTAGCTCTCCCTTTCTTGCTTTCCCTCTCTGCATATTGACACTTTCACTTAAACTCTTTCGGCATTCTCTTTTCCAATTTTTCCCACCACTTTTCTTCCACCCACGTTTCTACCATTACCACTACGTCAAATTCTCTCAAATACTCCCAAAATTCATTGTCTTTGTTTTTTATTCCCGCTACGTTCCAGAATACTATTCTTATTTGCTCCTTTTCTCCTTTATTCCTTCCCGTATTCGTTTTCCCTTTTCTGCCCTGTCGTCTTTTTCTTGTGTTCTTATTCAAAAAAAATCTGTATCTAACTGCCCCTTTTCTTCGTCCCACCTATGCCCCTTTCCCTCTATCCATATCTTTTTATAACCCACTTTCACCCGCTGTCCTTTTTGTCGCTCTTCTTTGGCTATCGCTCTTAATTTTTAATCTCTTTCCTTCTTTGTCAGATCATCTTCTATGTATACACTCTTTCCCTTTTTTTTTTCTCTTAGTTTTCTTTTATTTTCCATAACTTTCCTCTTTTCCCCCCAGCTTCCCAGTTCCGCCACAATCATTTTCCTCCATTTATTTTATACATCTCTCTCACAGTCACTTCTACCCCTAATTCAACCTTCATCCATTTTTCCAGTTTCTTCTCACTCTCGCCTTCCTCTTCGTCCAATCCCGTTACTACAATATTCTTTTTTCTTACTCTTTTTCCCTGCTCTTCAATTTTCTCCTCCATTTTTTTTTATTTTTTTTTTAGTTCCATCTTTTCTCTTTCCCATTTGTCTTCCTTTTCCCGCATCATAATTTTCAACTGTTCCAGTTCCCGGCTCATCTTCTGATTCTCTTCCTTTATCTCCCCTACATCCGCCATAATTTTTTTCAGCATCTCTTTCATTTCCTCATCCATTGCCTTTTTAACCGACGATCTTTCCACTTTCTAACTTTTTCTTAAGGGATTAATCCTCTCTTCCGATTCTCGTCCTTCTTCTCTTTTTCTTTTGTAATCTTCTTTTCTCTCGCACTCACTACCACTTTTTTTCATTCTATTTCTTTTTCACTTTTTTACCTTTTTTTTATCCGCTTATCTTATCGAGCGCCGCAAAACACGTCCGCTCGGCTCAACTGCTCGAATCGGAATCTGGTCCTTCTGGAAGTAATGGCATGAAGGCTCCATTCGTCTCTAATCTCAAGATCATTTCCGTACATATACATATTGTAAGCGTTCAGCAAAAATTATTGTTATCAAGACAAAATAAATGGAGGCGTCACGCTGGATATACAGGTTAGCGCAAAAGTATGGAAACACATAAATATCTCAAAAACTGTTAGTCCCATCTAAACCAAATTTTGCAGATATATAGGGGTTTATAATATCTACTTGGTGTAATTTTTTCATAGTTGCACTGTCATTTATTTAAACCAACTTATTTTTTTTTAAATAGCAACATAGGGTGAAATAGTTATTTAATATACGAGTTCCTGTGTAAATTGGGTCATTTCGGGAAAATCACCCAAATTTTCACAGGAACGATTGTAATACAATGTTCTATAGGTCGACATAGCCGCGGCAAGTCTTTAAATTGCTTAAATCCATAAAAGTTATGTGACGTTTATCTGATATTTTTTTATTGCCTGACAGGAGAGTGTTTACACAAGCGAAAATTTGAAAATTCTGACAGTGTCAAACTATAAATAACATTTTTGGAAAAAGCATTTTTTTCAGATTTTAACGATGTGCTATAATAATGTTACTAAAAAAAAACTGTCTTTTACAATAAATGTTCAAAATGTTGACCATTAATTTCTTGACAAAAATGAATTCTATTAACAAAACTTTGTAACGCATTGCGTAACATGTTGGGAGTGATGCTAGCAATCTCTTCTCTTATTCGTTGCTTTAAATCTTCAAGATCAAGTGGTCTTCTGGCATAATCTTTACTTTTTACATGAGCCCACAAAAAAAAAATCAAGAGGTGACAAATCAGGAGATCTGGCCGGTCATTCAATTGCCTGCCTATCCACCTGCCAGGAAACACCTCATCTAAGTGACGTCAGACTTGTTGAGCAAAATGGGGTAGAGCTATCTTGCTGGAACCAGGTTGATTCGGCAGATACATTTCGTCTGTCATAATTTGGAAAAAGCTGTGTAAGACCAGAAACAATCTGTTCTTGTAGTAACTCTAGATAGTTTTCCGAAGTCAAGTTTCCATTTATAAAAAAGGGACCAAAATGATATTCCAGCCAATAATACCATCCAATGTGGATTTTGATTGGACCAATATATACAATTATGCCGATTTACTTGACCATTTAGGCAAAATGTAGCTCCGTCAGAAAAGAGCACTTTGTTAATAAATTGACCATCTTCGTTCACTCGATTCATCATTATTTCGCAAAATTCTATTCCTCTATCAAAATCATCTTCGCTTAATTCTTGAACAAAATGGATCTTGTAGGGATGATAATGTTCTTTTTTAAGAATGTGTTGAATGGATTTCTGACTTATTTCGTTAGTAGGAGACAACTGATACACTGAAGTTTTGGGATTTGCAGATGTAGCAAAACGTTAAGAGCAGTTTCATTATTGGTTAAATAATACTGCCGGTTTCGTTAAATTGCTCCAGAATTTAAATATTCTCATGTACAGTGTAACGAAGTTACCAAATTTCACAGGGTACGAGTGCATCGAGTTTAGACCAGCCGCTTGTCTCTTTGCCGCGTGAATAAAACCGATCGCACCACGCCGTAAAATCGCGTCTTTCAACTCGCCGAAAAAATATTTCTAAACATCGGACCGAGCTAATTCTTTCACTCCGGTCATCATAAAATTTTCCCGCTGCCAACGAGACAATCCCGCAGTTTCCGCTCTTGTCAACCCGGAACACGCCATTCTCAGTGCACCGTGCAAATGTAAAAATAAATGCCTAATGTTAACGTATCGGGATGATTCTTTCACTTCGGTAATCGGAATGACACCGCGTTCCGGGTCCCGTCGTTCCGGAGTTTGTGCGCTGCCCGAATTCACCGCCGTTCCGGGGGAATAGGACGCTGAATCGTATAGCGATGAAGACCTTGAATGAGTCGCCCACGGGCGATTCGGACCGTTACAGTTGGTGACAACAACCATTCCGCTAATGACCGTTCCGGTAGTGTGGTGAGTTTCTGGCCTCCTGTCGACCAGCAGAAAAACAGAAGGACCGGACCGACCACCGTAGGACAAAGTAAGGTAGAGGACCTCCTACTGCCCGCTCGTCGTTTCCTTCCCACCGACCTAAAGGGGCCAGCCCTGGTATCTTTGGTGCCGACCTGGTGCAACAGGACCAGTGCACTTGTGGTGGCTTCTTCATAGAGGCTGTCCAGGTGGCTGGTTTACGGTACACCTGCTGGTCGATCATCGGGATATCCGGGCGGGTCTGAGACTCCCGACCACCGACCGGAAAGGACCGGTCCTGGTAGCTTGGGTGTCGACCTAGTGTAACGGGGGCAGGGCGCCTGTGGTGCCTTCTTCATAGAGGCTGTCCAGGTGTCTGGTTTACGGTACACCTAATGGTCGAAAACCGAGATATCCGGGCAACGCGGCGGGTTGTATAGGGCACGACTGTTTAGTCCCCAAACTCGACAGCTGACCCCTGGTTCACCGTACTCCACTAAGCTTCCCGTGGACACGTGTGGAGCATACCACAATAAAAAAAAGTGGCGCTCGACGCAACCCGACCGTAGAAAGTGTCACAACGGCCAATTCCAATTAAATCGTAGGTACACCAAAAAATTAAAACATCCAAGTTTTTTAATATTTTAGCTTGTGTAAATTATTATTAATCTATCTTTGATTAAAATTATGAATTAATTTGACAATCGTCATTAAACGTTTGCAACTGACAGTAACATTAGTAACATCCCCTTGGTCGGGAGCCTCCTTGATCGGGAGCCCATTTGGTCGTGAGCCCCCTTGGTCGTGACCCCCTTGGTCGGGAGTCCCCTTGGTCAGGGAACCCTTTGGTCGGGGGCCCCTGTAAATAAAACAAGGAGGTCCTCAAGGGGGAGGGACCTATTACGCTAGTCGTTTCATTCACACGCATCCCCATTCACTACCTCGCTACTTTCACTTTCATTAAATTAGAAAACAACAATTTAGTAAGATAAAATTTAGTAACATAAAACAACACTTTTTGTATACTTTATGAGCCTAATCAGTTAAAGTGACACTTTTACCTTGTCAATGTTGTCACTTTTGTGACGTTTGCGGATAAAATAGTTTTTTTTTGCTGCAGACTAAAGCTAAAAAATTATAGCATATCATTCATTAATTAAATTAAAAAAAAATATTCTCTTTTTAAAAAGGTTATTTTCACCCTGTTGCTATTAAAAAAAATGGTTTTGTATCTCAAAAACAAATGACAGTGCAACTATGAAAAAATTACACCAAGTAGATATTACAGACCCCTATATTTATATCTGCCAAATTTGGTTTACTCTGTATGGCTGCCGGAATGGAATTATTATAGTGAAGAGGAGATGCGCTGAGCGTCGACTCCTGGATAGAAGGTCGTGGGGCTTCCTCCGTAGAAGGGATGTTCTGTCGACTCTGTGTTTTGAACTCGAGACAAGGTGGTATTGCTCTTTTTGACTAAGTGCTTTCAAGTGTGGGTCTGAATGCAATTTTAAATTAGAAAACAAAAGGGAATTATTTAGGCGCAAATCAGTCGTCTTCGATTGGGGAAGACCACTGAAGCTTACGTTCAATAGACCGTTTTTCGTGGAAAGATTTTTTTCTGTTTTGATATTAATTTGAATTTGTAGTTTTGGATGTTAATAAATTTTACTTTCTTATTTTAATTATCTGTCAATTTAAACCGACACATTATTGGGGGGTGAACCCTTGTCTTCACTGGAAGCTACTTGGTGATTGTGTAGCCCCATCTTGATGATTTTTAATTCTTTTTAAGTAATTTCGCACCAGAGATTTAAATGTGAGTTTAAAATTTTATTCTTTTGACATTCCGGTTTAAATTCAAAAGATCGGAGCAGAAAGTTTTTGTTGTTTAGGGGTTGTCACACAAATTTGACGCCCCATAGCGGGGACTGTTACAATATGCACATATACAACACTTTGGACTGAAATAAGTACATAGAAAAGTGAGACAAAAAAGTAATTTGTTAAGTAGACTATCATACTCAGCTATATACTAAATACTAAATCAATCGCGTCTGTTATTTGCGTATCGGCCGAATATCGTTCAGTACTTTTCATAATACTGTCGGCAATACGGACAAAAAAAAATTGGCATAATTTTTAGGCAATTCATAAATCAATTTTGTTTGTGTTCTAGAAACAGATATCAAAGACATTTTCCTGTACTGTGAATTTTTATAACAACCGTGACTGTTATGAGTGAGTTTTCACTCAAGCTGACAGTTTTAATATAATGCAATAACAGATAGGTATTATGAAAACAATTTTATTTCATACTTGTATCTAAAGTGACATTTTTCGGATTATTTTTGAGACCAAAAGTGGAACATTAACGTCCTAGTACTTTAAAGAAAAATTTTAAAGTCCTAGTACTTTAAAATTATACGTCAATCATTTCTTACATTGTTCCCGAGATTTTTGTGGCATCAAATTGTTCTTTACGTGATCTGCTTAATCTACAATGTCTTGAGGCACCTCAATTTTCTCCATTTTAAACGGAATAATCGAATAAATATCCAAAACCATTCACCGTGACCCAGTTTTTTCGTTGTCATTTTTGACAAACGTTTGTTACTATGGGAATGTTAGTTCCCGCATATTTAATTATTACGAATAACTTGTGCGAGATAAACACACATTTCTTTTTATTTTGACTTAGTTCATTAAACTTGCAGTATGAAATAAAACGTTGTATTTACCTCGAACGAAGAAGTGTTTTTAAAGGCACTCACAAGTAAACAACTTGCTCGTACTTTAAACTTCACTTCTCGTTCTAGATAAATAATATACTATAAATTAACTGTAAATGTAACTATTGTTTATGGATAACTCTAGCTTTTGACGATCTAATGACACTTGACAACGTGGTCAAGAGTCTGAATCACGCCGAGGAGAAATATGGATATTGGAAGTGGCTACAGAAATATACTGTACTAGCCTTTTCTGCTCTCGCTAGTATATTTTAGTTTTTCCATCTTTTTTATTGATAAACAGAAAAATATGCAGGAACAATAATACTATACAACTACAAGAACCAAAAGTACAAAATATATTTCTTTCATATTTTATAACATCAGGTATAAATAAACGAAGAAAATACTTGAATATATCTACTGTACTTAACCCGTACTATCATATTGTACATTTCTATGGAAATAACTTACTTCTACGTTTTATGTTTTCACTTTGCACTAACCGTCCCTGGAGAAACTACTTCTAAAACAAACAGTTATTTTCTATTTCCTCTAAAATCAATCCTTCCTTTGAGAAATTATAACAATTATGAACTTTTGCATTTCCTATTGTGTCACCTCATCAACATTGTTTTCGTCAAACCAAAAAGTAACTGAATTTTACTCTTGCGTTTTTATTAAGAAGTGATACCCTTTGATGTTGAGAGTTTTATGAAAAAACTTTTTTCTTCCTATAATATCATAGCGTGGTCGCCTTCTGAAGTTAAAAACGTGCAGTCTTAAAATTCAAGCAGTCTGAAAAATGTTTGCTGAATAATCCGAATTTACAATAGACAACTCGGGTCTCTACTAACAATATTACTCTGTTGCACCTGCTGTACGAAACTTCGAGGAAAGTTTAATTAAAGCTCTCTTTTCATTTTTCACCGAGTTCAAAACCACAACTTAATTCTTCGATACTATAATTAAGAAGCAAATAAGTGCACATCCTGCCGTAATAAAATGGTAATTTTTATGGACCAACAAAGATTTAAAGAAGAAAATATAACGACGTCGAAATCTTGTTAATTTTAGTCAAACGAGTGCAACCAATTTAAGCTAAATCTTTTTTTGAATCCTTTGTCCGGAAAGAGTATTTTCAAATATAGATATCCCTACAACTAACAAGGTAGCACCAATTATGTAAATTCGTAAGACTTCTGTGTAAAAGTTTTATTTCAAAATTAATGATGGGTGGCGTGGATTTCGGGCTCAAATTATAAAATATTTTGTGCTTAATAATATGAATTTACGGTGGACAAAAAGAGTTGCAAAATTTTAATTAAAGTGCAGCTCTTCAAGATACCTACAGTAAGATTAGAGATCGTGTCTTCGTTAATTTACATTTTAGCAAAATGAAGGGTGAGATTTGAAAGTTACCCCGGGAATATGTATTGTTGCAGCTTTAAGCATTATTTTCGACAGTTGACATTGTTAAATGTATCAAAAAAATGAAATAAAGCTGTAAATGTTTAAAAAATGGTGCGAATTACCATTTACATTAATTTTATTGTCGACATACCAAATGAAGAAAATAAATAAATACGGGGATCTGAGAAAAATTGATTGTTAAAGTTTGAAAGACTATAAAAAGTCTCTTACTTTCAATCTATTTATTCGACTGTTTTCTGCCAATATTTTCTATCAGAAATATTCAGTCTAAAATTATATTTTATATTTTTGGGTGGTATTATTGTGTATTCATCGCATCGCGACATCACAGTAGGTATTATCGCATATATCATATAGCATATAAACTGAAAGATCATAATACATATGAGTTTGTTTTACATGGTATATCTATAATTGGATCACCAATTTCAAGCGATAACATGCGGCATCAGGACAAGTCGAATTGGCAGTGAGGATGGTATTTCCAGCAATCATTCTATTACACGCCCCAGTAATCCTTAATGATCTGTTGTGAAATCTCCAAATCCATTATTTATAAACCCCCGAGAACAATTTTTCAACAGACTCGGTTCTTGCTTCCAATATAATGCCATCAAGACCTAAGTAATTCAATAAACGGTGGAAGTCATAAAGCAGTTCATGTATACGAAATCGATGGAAATCTTAACGTGCCCGTAATTGCAGTATTTGTTCGATGAACTCTAAAACGAAGCAATTAACATGAAATTAAAAGCGCTTTCGGAATATAAATTATTTATCAAATTAGAATTTTCTACATGAGTTGAGTTCGGATGGCATGACATGCTTTGTGGTTTGCATCCTCATTATTATTTCACCAGAATAATAGGAGCTCTTTGATGTTAACCATAGTACAAGTAACAGTGTTGATGAGTACGAATGATGGATGCGAATACAAGCCTTTGACAATCCTTTTTAAAAAACGTTAAGCCTGCTTAGAGCTTCAGGCCGAACCATTTGCAAAGACATAGTTGCACCACAATGAAATAAAAAATAGTTCCAAATCTCACAAGATTATAGACTATATTTTTGTGTTTGGATGTGCAAAGCAACTGACAGCTCAAATGAAACAAACAATTTATCTGTCTTATTTCCGCCCCTTGTAATCCAGTATCATCAACGGATGAAAGATAAGCAATAAACGATTGTAATCAAACAAAATCTCTGCTCATCGATCTATCTGATATTGTAGTGTTAAACGAAATTTCTTCGATTGGAACAGTAACCTTTAATATCTCATCAGGATGTTTTACCTTTAAAAGTACTATAACTAATGAACCTGCACAAACTCCGTGAAACAATTTTTTGCAGATCCCTATTCACGTATCTCGAAAATCCGTGCGTTATTGTCACCGGACAATTGTTTATGTAAACATCCAGACGTGACAAAAGCAAACAATAGTGCAGGTTTCAATCCGTTCAAAGACACTAAAAACACGCGTTCGCTCACAAAAACACAATTTGCGGTTTAAATAAGCTACAGCTGAAAGCCAACGACGTCGAAATCCTCTTCCATGGCGGAAACAGTAAAAAAGCAGAATTACAGCGAAGGAATTAACGTAATCGAAATTTGTTTGCTAGTAAAGCTACATTAACTGAAGGGCGGCGTTTGTGATAATTAATCAAGCTATTATCAAGATGTTAAAATAGAGTTACAACCGTAGTGACAACTTTATCATAAATTATGCATCAGCACGTATGAGAGATTTCGATTAATTACAGGGTGCAACAAAAATTTTGTTTTGCGCGGGTTGCAGCAAACAAGAGGTGTCAAAAATTTTCCAACAACATTGCATGTAACATATCGAAATTATTATACAACATTCACTGATTTTACCAATTTTCTAATTTCTCAATTTGTTGTGTCTCAATTCCTCAATAGGGTCGTCCCACAATGTTGAAAAATAGTTCTTTTCTTCAAAGGTCAGAAAAACGTGACATTGTATATATCAGTAGTGACAAATGACAAATGGCGATTTCTCTGCCATGACTTTGTCTGCCGCTCAATTGTCCAAGCGTGTGCTTTGAAAAAATCGAGAGGTCTTTAAAATCGGCAGAGAATTTTGACTGTATTAATCTTCGGAAAATACCATTGTTTTGAAGTTTAATATATTTAGAAAGAGTAGTGTTTTTTGTTGTTCTTTAAATATTTTTGGTGCAATTGTATTATGTGTCGTCTAACGGCCTATAGCTAATTTGATGTCCCAGTAAGCGAACCCTGCGAAGCGGACTTGTCTCGAAATGTCACTGAAATCTCGGTGTTTGTATTGTAACGTTGCCTGAGCCGGGTGGGTTCGAGGATTTAAAGAAATATTCTGGTGCACACCGTAGTTACTATGTACAAACTTTCGCAATAACACGCGCTGACCACTTGTTCACGATGCTACTAATCGACTGCCTTGCTCCGTCGTGTGATCCCTTCTTATACCGCTCCTTGCGGTCTCGATTCCTTCTATTCCCGGAATCATGAGATCATGTTTTCGGCGCAAGGGATTATTCCAGAAGAATGAGATCATTCTCTTGTACGAGCGTGGTATAGTATGAAATCACCGCCACAGAGTCTTCTAGACTCATGAGAGCATCCTATGTGAACAATTATTCCCAGTTGTTCTCATGTGGACTGTTCCAGATTAATTACGTTACCATACGTGGTGAGATCATCATGATATCATCCGCTTCCGGGCCGTCGCGCCGTCGTCTCAGTATTGTTCTTGTTGTGAGGAAAAAATACGCAGGGAATGGTGTTTTATTCAATCAACAATATCTACGATCGGATTTTGTTGCAACAACTAATTAAAGTGGATCGCCAAATGTTTGGTTATGTTCTGAACGGCCTAAGGAAAGATTCACGGATAGGGTGAATAGGTACATATTGTTAGTTCGATACTTATATCGTCGTATAAGAGGTGGAGTTTCGAGGGACATAAAAAACTGGTCTGACTTGTCGAAGGCGTGCAGGTGTGACAGGTCCGTCTTTGATTAATTATTTTATTATAATTTGGAACTTATATGCAATTTTACATCTACACTTTAAGTTAAGTGTCGCCCAAATTGAGACTTAATAAAACAACGTTCAATAGCACTGCATAAATCGAAAGTGTTATTTGCAGAATCGAGAACGTCTTTTTACTAAAACCCTAAATTCCGTGAATACTTCCCTGTCCGCCAACTGATAGCACGCGTATAAACCGGTGAAGTTTTTTTTTATACTATGGCTCCTTTCAGTTTTTACGTAGTAGTGAAAGAGTGTTACAGTCGACGGCGCTGATTGTCAAGCAGCAGTTTTACCACATTCAATAGACCACACATGGAACAGGTACCTACATGGAACTGGATTGTAAAAAATGTTGGAGGTGATAGTGGCTATCGCGTAGATTAAAAGCCCTTGTAAATGCACCAGAGCAGTATTTTAATCAACAGATTCACCACTCATTGAACGTTGTTCTCCATCAATAGTTAGGATATGCACCGGGTAAAGTGTGCAGATTAGTGACAAATTTGTCGTCTATTACAATGTGGACATCTGGACATCGAGGACTTTGATGACTAACCACTCAATAATGATATTCATAATCAAGATATTTATCTCTTGGAGGTGTGATATGTTCTAGATACAAGAAGAAAGCAAATGTTAAATGTTTTTGTTTTATTTATTGAATGTGTGAAATAAATCATGAAATGTAGATACAAAGACAACTTTTTTAATTCATGTTTCCATTATTTTAGATAATCGGGAAGTTAGTGCAATGTTAGTGTTATGTTATTGTACCAGTTAAAAAAAAAATCCGAAACATTTTTCTAATTTGAAACGCGCGGCTTTCTTTGACGTCAACACCGAACGCCAAAATCTAAAGTCACTAGACGCGCGGACCAATGAGAAACGCACGAACCAATGAGAATGTTCCCCCGAAATCTTCCTATGTTCATTTAATTTTAATTGACGACATAAAATTAATTCATTTTAATTAAAAATAAATACATTATATTCCCCGCATACAGCTAAGTCTCAGCAATTAGACAAAACAAGCAATTTTTAGCAACGCAAGTAAAAAGTCAAATTAACGTTTCCTCCTTTATAATTTACAGAAATCTCAATGACTAGATTAGGATAACGTTTAGCAGTTTTAAGCCTTCAAAAGCTTGTAAAGATCGAGGTTTTAAAATTAGAATAAAAAACTTCCGAAATTTTCGTTCCCTTTAATCAAGATCATTAGGTGAATGATATATACAAATAAAATCAAAATGCAAAGAATTTTTCTGCATCAAATACTTCAAATATAGCGTTGCAATTTTATTTTGTCCGTAATGCCAGTCAGCCAGTTAACTATATTAATTTTATTACATTAAAATTTTAGAAATTTTTTCCTTTATATTTTAAAACATTACTTTAGAGACTTTTAACTAGAAGTAGGTACGCCGGAAGTGAATGATGTCATCATGATGTCACCACGTATGGTAACGTAATTAATCTGGAACAGTCCACATGAGAACGTCTGGGAATAATTGTTCACATAGGATGCTCTCATCAGTCTAGAAGACTCTAATTTGTGTTCGTCAAAGTGATATAAAGTTGTTGATTTTAGAGGTTATGTCAATGGGTTATTTAAATTTTTATATTTATTTAGTTTTTTATGTTTCTATTGGTCTTACTGTTTGTTATCTCATTCTTATCTCATTGCGCCGAAAACATGATCTCATGATTCCCAGAATCGAAGGAGTCGAGAACGCCAGGAGCGGTATAAGAAGGGATCAAACGACGGAGCAAACAGTCGATTGGTAGCATCGTGAACAAGTGGTCAGCGCGTGTTATTGTGAAAGTTTGTACCAAAGTTAGTATTTTTAATAAAAGTTTGTAACTACGGTGTGCATCAGAATATTTCTTTAAATCCTCGAACCCGCCCGGCTCAGACTACCTTACATTGGTGTCAGAAGTGGGATTTAAAGAAACGGGCATAAAAAAAGAAGAGAAGAAGAAAAATCGAACAAACCGGTACGTGACGCATGTCAAAGCAACCTTCTGGAAGAGTCACGAGAAGTAAAACCATGGAGGCTCTACAAAAACAAATGGCCGTTCTTCTAGAACAATTAGAAAAGAGACGACAAGAAGAAAGGAAAGAACAAATGGCACTTCTAGAACAACTTGAGTAGCGACAACAAGAAGAAAAAGAAGAACAAGAAAACCGACTACAAGAGGAACAGAAGAGAATTTTCGATCAGCTGGACATTTTGCAAAACACTTTTAAAAAAGACGTGGAAGAGAAAGTTCAACTTGTGGAAAGGAAAGTTCTGGAAATTGAAGAAGTTGTAAAAGAACATCGTGGACTTTGATGACTAACCACTCAATAATGATATTCATAATCAAGATATTTATCTCTTGGAGGTGTGACGTGATTTCCCACCATAAGAAAATCACATCTTATGTTCTAGATACAAGAAGAAAGCAAATGTTAAATGTTTTTGTCTTATTTATTGAATGTGTGAAATAAATCATGAAATGTAGATACAAAGACAACTTTTTTAATTCATGTTTCCATTATTTTAGATAGTCGGGAAGTTAGTGTAATGTTCACTTTTAGGCAGAAATTTATGTGTGCATTGAGGCTAGTGAACTGTCAGATTTGTATTTCGTGGACGATTTTCGAGGTTTGAAAAAAAAATAGTCTTATTCGGAGAAAAGTGACTTTTCGTGGCCACGAAAAATCTCACTTTTGCTCCTTATACTATTCTAAAAATTGGACGAAAAATATTATACACATACTTTCTTGTTTATTCGAAACAAGCACTTACCGGGTAAAAAAAAATCCGAAACATTTGTCTTATTTGAAACGCGCGGCTTTCTGTGACGTCAACACCGAACGCCAAAATATAAAGTTACTAGACGCGCGGACCAATGAGAAACGCACGAACCAATGAGAATGTTCCCCCGAAATCTTTCTATGTACATTTAATTTTAATTGACGACATAAAATTATTTCATTTTAGCTAAAAATATAGTATATTAAAGTATGAGTGAATAACAAGGTCTTTAAAACACGCGCAAGTTTTCGAGCACGACGGCGTAGCCGGAAGTGCTCGAAATAGATCATGTGTTTTAAAGACCAGTTATCCATGAATACTTTACGCTATTTTTTTATTATACCAGCAATACTGGAAACAAATTAAGCACTAAAAACTTAGAAATATTTTTTGTCGTGATAAATCGATATGGCGTAATAATATTGCCATTAGTTGCGACAATTATTGTTTACGTTTTTCTCGCGTCCACGTCTGTCATTGCCTTTAGTTGTGTCAGCAAAAATCGAGGAAAAATGAGTTAAAACGAAATTTCACCCGATATAGAAGCATTGTCCGAACAAGCGGAATCCAAAATACTAACATCGAAGTCAAAAGACCCATACCTGAAGGAATATGAAAAGTTTTCAAATTTGATGAAGTTGATATTGATACCTATATTTCCTTGACAACCTTTAAAGCTCGCCGTGCTTTAATCGCCTGTATTCGCACGCTCAGGCGTGCTTTAAACGGCGATTCTGATGCAGGTATAATAAAAAATACATTATATTCCTCACATACAACTAAGTCTCAGCAATTATACAAAACAAGCAATTTTTAGCAAAGCAAGTAAAAAGTCAAATTAACGGTTTTCCTCCTTTATAATTTACAGAAACTAGATTAGGATAACGTTTAGCAGTTTTAGCCTTCAAAAGCTTTTAAAGATCGAGGTTTTAGAATAAGAATAAAAAACTTCCGAAATTTTCATTCCCTTTAATCAAGATCATTAGTTGGATGATATATACAAATAAAATCAAAATGCAAAAAAAAAATTCTGCATCAAATACTTGAAATATAGCGTTGCAATTTTATTTTGTCCGTAAATGCTAGTCAGCCAGTTAACTATTTTAATTTTATTGAATTTATTTTTGATTGAGATTTTTTCCCTTTCTATTTTAAAACATTAGGTACTTTAACTAGAAGTAGGTACTGCATGGAAAGTAGGAAATCCGTTAACACGACTTTTATAGCACGTAAATCCCTACGATATAATGGTGTACCACCGAGAGAAGAAAATACTGAGACAGGGAAATTTTGGGCTGATTAATTTATTCTTTTCGTCGAATAGATCGTCAATAAAATAAGTTAAATAAAAGCTAAAAAATAATTTGGTAGGTACCAGGTACCAGTCATCACACCACTCTCCTCATCAATCTGGAGCATTGATCAGACTAAAATAAAATCGTGGGGCGAGTCGAATTTCTATTATCTATAGTCAACCGCTCATATCATTATAATATACTTTTGATGCATCTTCTCACTATCATTGTGCGACATCGCAGAACGATCATTTTTGTCTTTTTTAATTTGAGTAGTACTCCGCCATTTTGTGGTGGCGGCCATATCTTGTGGTGGCGGCCATATCTTGTATTTTGAAAATTTTCGTGGTGTACTGTATTCTACTAGCTAATTCCTTTCATTGGATAGCCGTATTGAATATGTAATCCGCCATTTTGTGGCGGGAGATTTACAATGATACTGAATATACATAATTGTATTGTCATCAGAGCTAAAGGTATTTCCCAAATTTCAGATCAATCGATCTACAGGAAGGGAGAAACCTTTCAATTATGTACTTAGATTTGACCCACACAAGACACAAACAAAGCAATGTAAATAAAACCGTTTAAAAATGACAGCTATCGGTTATGAATAACTCAGAATATACTGACAATTGACAGTTGCATAATTATGTAAAGCACAAGTCAACTCTGTCCACAAATTTGATTCTCACTCGCAGTACTGCTCACCCGTGAATTATGTGAATTTGGGAAATCTGTACGACGCTGTCGCTGTATTTTCTGCTCTTAAGGCGCTTCTCTCACCCCATGTTTGCAGTGTACATTTATAAAAATCGCTGTATTGTTAATTACTGATCAATAATCTTCAAATTTTGAATAGTTGTAGAAAAAGGATTGCTTTAGAACCTACGCATATTTCTTTCAAAACTGTTTTGCTAAATATGCAAAAATGTCGAACTGAACATACATAACTTTTGTCACCATTTTATTGACACTTACGAATTTAAAACCTACCAAGAAACATGCGTATCGCCTTGCCTATAGTTTTTTTCTTATTGTACTATGTAATAATGTTTTAAATAAAACCCTGTTCTGTTGATTTCTACGTCAAGAAAGTAGCTCCACCTATACAGCCATGCTACAAATTCGCCGTGTACAGTCCGAGTAAAATCTTAGACCTATACTAAACAAAATTATGCGGGACGGAGAGCGCCTGTTATCTTAGAACTTCGCGGCCGTAA
This sequence comes from Diaperis boleti, assembly GCA_963583935.1. Taxonomy (NCBI): domain Eukaryota; kingdom Metazoa; phylum Arthropoda; class Insecta; order Coleoptera; family Tenebrionidae; genus Diaperis; species Diaperis boleti. The sequence goes on along the minus strand of OY757246.1, from coordinate 19,155,216 downwards.
AAGTTAGCTTTTTTGGACGCATCTGCTGTTTGTAGCCGAGGCGTGACTCGAGGACACACTGCAGATGATCACAAAATACACTCAATATACGAATTTGGACAGTGTCCGAATAAAATACTCAAAACTAGAAATGAGAATTGAAAATGTCCAAACCCGAAATATTCATTCCTACCTAGTATTACGCTTTCAGTTACACCTATTTTTTTAACAGATCGGTTGGTATCTTACTTGATTCGTTGATTGATATTTTTATAAAATTTTGCAATATGAGGAGTCTATTCTTTTCGATTTAATTAACTAATTGATTACATCACTAATGACAGATCAACAAAACTTTGCTGGCAAAAGAAGCAGCAGTGTGTTAAAAAAACTTTGCATCGCGAAGCCCTACGACCATAAATTAGATAATAATAAAGATAGAGTGCGTAAAAAAAAATTTGAATATGAAAAATAATGCAGCAGAAACTTATAATTCTATCGTCTGTAAATTTATAGGGAACAATTTCATATAATAAAAAGGAAGAATATTTTGTCCTATTGCACAGGAAAATTTTGTAGTCCAGGAAAATTCGATAAAAACTATATCATTTACGAATTCAAAAAAGAAAGACTGCTGCTCCACCCGATGAAAATTACAAACCTGACAGAAATACTGGTGCTAACAATTATTGCTACTTTACAAGTACAAAAAATTTATTCCATAGCAATTTTATTTTGTATGTTCTTTTGCAGATTGAAAAAGATAATTATGTCCTTTTGGGAGAAATTTCAAAAATATATATTTAAATGTAATGGCTCTTGAAGTACTAAAAAATAGTTGAACTGTTTCTACCATTACGATGAACACGTTCTCATTCGACTGTTTCATCAGAAACAAAGTACGACCAGACTTACAGTAATTTTATGGGCTCCGGTCAATAATACTTTTATAATCCCAAATGTCGTCTCGGGTGGTGGTTGGATTTAGAATATTTTCTAAATTCTCCGAAGTTTCTGTTCCAGATTATAAAGGAATTCAAGAAATCCAACCACTACAAAGCATGGACAGAAAGCATGGGATGAATGTAAATCTAAAGAATCGAAATAATTGAAAGATTCGTGATGATCTGCTTGAAGTACATTGAAGACACGAAATTTTTGAAGAAACAGTATAGATCTTGAGAGAGTAAAAGATAAAGAAGGGGGTTGGTTGTCTCATCCACACAGCCGCAAGTAGGTATTTACAACATCTATAGTGAAAGAAAAGAAAATTATACAGCTTCTTCACTGTTTAAGTAAAACTCCTGCCGTTTGGCTTGTATTGTGTAGGGACATTTCTTGAGTTTCGTTCTGTATTATTGATTCTGCTTTTTGTTGCAATCTATCCTGCTGCTTTTTTTGCACTTCAACTTTTTGGAATTTGGTAGAATTGACAACTTCAACCGTATAACATCGCAGTGTGATTTTCTCATATTACACAATTTCATTTTTAGTCCTAAAAAATGATTGGTTCAAAAGTCACTATGTGTGTTTATAATTTTTTTATATTTGTACTTCTAAATCGTATAAGCAATTCGGTCGCCATGGTTGCCTGTTGAGGCTAAAATATTTATTCTTAATTTAATATAATTTTTAAAATATTCGACCTATACTATCGTATATTTACATTTAACATACTGCTCATGCTTAACATTTGCCGCAACATAATAGCAAAATTTTGTAACGCTATATTGTTGAAAAGGTGTAGGACATGGTCACGTCCAAACATCATAAAATTCACATAAATCGTTCCAGACATTTTGAAACTCAAATAGTAATTATACAAGTTGTAAAATAAAATAGTCCATACTGCTCACATACTTTGAACTGTCTACTAATTTCGAACAATACAATAAATTCTTTTATGGAAATGCTGTGACGTTCATAATTATATTTAATTAATGATACCTTCAACAAAATTTAGGTAGGAAACGCTTAGGGAAAAGCATAATTTAAGTAGTTGAAGTTACGTTGAGCATATAAATGAATGCTTAAAGTAAGGTACCTTATACAATTTGCGAAATCATAATGTTATTAAAGGTAAAACTAAAATTAAATCTCTTAGAAGTAGATAAATATTAGACGAAAAGATTGAAAGCCCTTTTAAGAGTCTTGGAAGGATCGGCCGGGAGCTGGCTTTTTTCCCGGTGATAAGAAGTGGATAAGAGAGAAATCAGGAACAGTTTTTATCGTTCTATAAAGAATAGGACTGAAATGGGAGGGTTTCTGGATACAACCCAAAATTAGGTAATTTTGCGTGGCCTTCGTAACTAGTAAGTGTCGAAAGTGAGACATATCATGCGAGTGAGGAAAATCACGCAAGCACTGAAATTATTTCCACTATCGAGTTATGAACACTATTTTTTAGACGACTGCGAACATTATGCAGACACATTAGTTACAGTTAGACTATCAATTAACGTTAGCTAAAAGCAATAATAAGATTACTGGAACTCCCACTCCCAACAAACATAATTTTTTTTATTTTTGTAAAATTTTGGTTCAATGCACAATGAAAGTTCTTCTGTTAATTCTTCACATTTACTTTATAAATCTTCTTATGTTGCTGTTTTCAGGTGAATGAAATCGGAACTGTTGTGATATAGAACGGGGAGTATTGCGATATATTTCATATTGTAATAATGTCAACTTTCGACAGATAGGTTGCTTCATAGATATAATAATATGTCCATAGTTACTTTCATAGGGTGTCACCTGAAAAAAAAGAGAACAAAAAACTGAAGTTGGTCCAAAATATGAAATTTCAATCATGATCTTATGAACAAGATGTTAAGATACAAGTTCAGTGTTTAGAAGTGGACCATATCTTTAGAGTAGTAGTGTCCAAAGAAGAACTTATATAATGAAAATGAAATGTTGTACTTTCGCACGCGCATCATTTGAGAACGACTGGACCGATTTGGCAAAATTTTTTTTTAGAACATTTGTAATGGTCCAGGTCAGGTTCTTACGGACAGAAAAATTGGAAAATTTCGGAAAAACTGTTTGGTGAAAACGAATACTGTGTTAGCGAAGCCGTGGCGGGCCTGCTAATTTAAAATACAAATATCTATATCTAAATCAAAGTGAACCTTTTTTTCGATTTGTAAAACTATTTTATCATAGCGAAAACTTTTCCAATCCTTAGGTTATAGAAATGAGAATGATATTGTATTCCAAAGACCAACACACTAACGCCAGTAAACATTTTTACACACACCTGCATTCAATAAACTCAATAACTTATAATAACAATAACTTATAATACGTTTTTTGTAATAATTTTATTTCCCGTAATTTATACAACCCTTTTAAAATCTCCAGGATGTCGCCGACACATGACGTCATATCTACAGCAAAATCATATTGAGCATGACACCACTTCACATATTTCGCAATAAAACAGACAAAAATCATTTTATACTAATATGCACCGTTTTAAAACGAACCTTCAGCCCCTTGTGAAGACTTAACACTTGACCCAAATCTTCCTATTATCTTACAGTCGACGTTTTGCTGCGTTCGAAAAACATCCCTCTAATTCAACTGAGAAATAAGTGTTATAGCCATAAGGATAGCACGGCCATAACGTTTTTATTCCTGATGCTGCGATTCGCACTTCTTTAAACCGCCATTTTTTTAGAAATTGATTTATTTCCGGGGATCCCGGAGCGTAATTTAATAGGACTCGAGAGGGTTATATGCAATTATTAAATCTGTTCGCTGGGTATGTTGCAGGAAATGAGAGTATTAATTTGTCGAACAAGTGGAGTGACAATTTCCATCTGAGTTTTCAGATTACGGTAATACGTTTTGGTAGTTCATTCATATTAATCGGACACGAGTGGGGACCCCGCCAAAGGGTATGCATAGTTTATTGACTGTCTTTTCACTGGTGTGCAATTAGCATTCTTATTTATCAATCGCATTCATTTTGAATAATTTGGGTGGTACACAGCCGCGAGCTGGGGATGTTTTTGCATATCTCCACCAATTGACGAGATTGTGGTTTTTGCACAACTGAAAACTTTTGCATGCAAAGTAAGTAAACTTTTATACAATGAAACCAAGAACCAAATGACATTGGAAGACGCTTATACTTTTAATTTTTTAGTCACAATAACGAATGTACCAGACTCACAGACTCACATTCGGAGTAGAAGAATTAGAATTAATTGTACCGAACACTTTAACACTGCAATTATTAAGGCGATTTCATCAAAGTAATCATTGTTTGTATCTTTAACAAATTAAAAATTTTTAATGGAAGAGTGAACCCATTCTAAATCCTACGAATTGCTTAGTGGAAATCGTGTAATTTAATTTTCATGGTGGGATTATCAAAAAATATGAGATATTGAAAGCTTACGTAGATCTTACATCACGTGCTAAAAACTCGTCAGAGTTGATTTGGCACAACCGCCCACAACATTTCAGGCTTAATAATAATACCTATTAGACAAATTACTCCGTAATTTTAAATGTTCGTATATCAATTTCCGTGTGAACCGTCCTTCCTTCTAATCATTACGTGTGGATTTCTAGCATGTAGATGTTTCAGCACCTCTATAAATTAAACGTTCTTTACTAATTTGTGTAAAATATAAATTACAGAAGCTTGCACTGCTTTAGTGTTTAAAAAAACTGCCAATGTCTTCAAGACATTCGAGAAATTTGAAATACATACCGTGCGAACGAATAAAAATATTTTTGTTCACAATTATCATTTGAAATCTTAAAATGAACAATTGACACATTTGAGGTTGCTCCACGTTTAGTTTAGATAATTGCATTATTTTTCTGCATAAAAAACCACCACAGAAATTATTGTTTTAACAAATTTCACTTGCGTCATTGTTTATACAAGCTTGTCATAGGCTTTTTATGGCCATTAATAATTAGATTGTGAATGGTTAAATGTGAAGACACTTGCGCAGTATTTTATGACGAATATTTTTTATCAGTAACTAAAATTGGCGGTAAACCAATGGATTTTCAAATATTAGAGAAAAGTTCCTTTTTGACACCTTTGACCTTGAATAACATTTTTATCTTAAACAATTTCAAAGTAATGAAGTCCCAAAGACAATTTCTTTACTAGTGACTTTGATAAATGATGACTTTTTAAATTTAGTATCAATACGTTCTTTAGTTCGGCTAAAATTAAAAATTATCAATTAGATTATTTGAAAAAAATCCCACTTACAATATTATTCTTTCTTATTAGAATGTACCTTTATTTCGTTTATTAATTCTGTGATTCTTTAGTGAGTAATTGTTCTGTTCCTCTCCCAAATGTTATGTTGTCTGTTCTTGGTGAATTTTACACTTTTCTATCCTCCTATTGCATACTCCTATAAAATTATAGGTAAAACAGAGAATTTTTTATGTTCATTATAAACTAGCTGACCCGACAGACGCGGTCTCGTCCAATTTTCAATAAATTAATATGTTTTTACAGATCGAGAAACAATACAAAAGTAAAAACAAATGTAATTTTATTTTAATTTTTATTACATAGATTTAGGCTGGAATTTGAAAACATTCAATCGAATTATTTATATCCCGGGAGCATAACGAACAAAACAAAAAAAGAATCAACCGAATACGTCGTTCCTATCGTCAGTTATGATCGAGAGTCCATACAAAAATTATTTCCTTTGTAATTGTCTCGAATTTTATGTTGATTCGGATTGGTTCGGGTGGTGAATTTTCGGATGCATCGAATGCAAGCGCAAAACGAACAAATTTAGAACGCGTTAATGCATGATGACTTCAACAATCCGAAATCGAAATGTCAAAACGATGCAATGAAATTGCAAAGGTTTTTTTTTAAAACGAATATCAAAATATCTCAACAACAGCATCATCTACCGGGTCCAACTGTAGCTAAGAATCATCCATGTGACCCCATAAATACAAAAAAAAAAACATCAAGAACGGTCAGAACATTTTAAAAAAAATCTGTATCTCAACAACAGTACATTGTTTAGAAACATCCAGGTGACACCATAAATACAAAAAAAAATTATCAAAATCGGTCAGAAAGTTTAAAGAAAAACTGTATCTCAACAACAGTAGTTTAGGAACATAAAGGTGACCCCTGGATACAAAAAAAATCAAGATCGGTCAGAGAATTAAAAAAACTTTGGATCTCGACAACAGCGCCACCTACCGGATCCGACTGTCACTAAAAACCATCCAGGGACCCACTCAAACAAACACAAAAAAATAAAAATTCATCAAAATCGGTCAAGCCGTTTAGGAGGATAAGAATTACGAACACACGCACACCGGAATTTTATATAATTACAAGCTGGTACCCAAAAAATTAAGTAAAACACATCTCATCCGATTTGACCACCGGTGCAACGAACAGGTAAACCACGATGGGTAAACACTGAACCGATCCGAATATTATTTGATTTGTGGTCAAAATTTCATATCGATCCATTGACCGGTGTAGAAACCTATTCAGAACATAGACACAGCCAAATGTACAAATAATAAAACACATTCTTTTTTAGTGAAGAGTACCTATTTTGGAATATGTAATAATAAATTTGGTTTTCCCATTTGGCGAATACAGAAATAAGTTTATCCAACACCTGTTTATTATGAAGTCATAATAATGGCGATTTTGAATGTATTATGAGGTCTATAATAAGACACAACAGACTTATAAACCCATAATTCAACGGTTTTCTAATTTGTCATAGGAACCAGTTCATAAGCCAACAGTTTTGAACGTCAAAATCTTTTGGGTTTTGATGAATATTTTAAGAACTGTTACAGAAGGAGGTGTTGGATAAAACTATGTATTACACGTGTCTTAACAGCAAATAAGTGACTCAAGAAAAATTAGCCTCATAAGACACTTGTATAATAAATAGCTATTTTCGGTGTTCCCTCTCTGTAGCAAGCAACATATAATTGGCCATGTGAGAAACATGGACTTCCCAAATTGAGCCCAGCAACAGTCAGTGACTGTCCTTGGGCTTTGTTGATGGTAATAATTGCGAAAGTAAGACGTACTGGAAATTGAAGCCTTTTGAAACCGACAGGCAACTCGAACCATTGGTATGCATAGGATGAGCATTATATTTGGATGGTCGTTTCAATGGACGCTATGTTGTTCAAGTGTTTCAGCAGCTTTTGATCTGATCTCTTAACCGCATTTCCTCCACATGACTTTCACGTTGGTCGGGTGTCTCACCTGTCCTATCGATTTTTTGGTTGATTTTCCAACAGATGGTTTTACTTTTTTGGCGTTTTAAAGTATTTTCTGAAGTAGTAAACAAACGTAATACATTCAAAATACCCGGCGCGAGTGGCTGCGCCTCAAGAATGAAGTAAAGTATTTTTCTTAGTGAACAACAAATTAGCGTTATAAAATTATTTGGTAAGCGTTACTTGCCGATTGCACTTCCTTTTCAAGATGGACTTATTAAAGTTGCGCCCACTTCGAAAGCAATCCTGGACACATCCACAATCAATTTTGGCACTTCTCCCTCAATTTCACCACACTATTCCTTCCTTGTGAAATGATTTTGTCGAACACTAATGATTAACATTTTGTCTAAAACTGTCACTGTGACATTTTTATCTGATAGAGTACTCAATATGGCCGATTTGAACTTTAAATATTTTTTTACGAAAAACGGGTTACACATTGGGGTCGTCAGCCCCCCATGCTACTCCCCACTGCAAATATTATTTGTGGTCAAAATTTCATAACAATCTGTTCACTGGTTTGGGCACCCATAACATACGAACAAACAAACAAACAAACATTGATTTTTATAGATCGACACTGTCAGAATTTTCAAATTTTCGCTTGTGTAAACACTCTTCTGTCAGGCAATAAGAAAATGTCAGATAAACGTCGCACAATTTTTATGGATTTTAAGCAATTTAAAGCCTTGCCGCGGTGGTGTCGAACTATAAAACGTTGTATTACACTCGTTCCTGTGTAAATTTGGGTGCTTTCGGGCACTCGGGCTTAAGCCCTAGTGCCCGAAAGCACCCAATTTACACAGGAACTCGTATAATAAATAACTATTATATATTAGATAATAAACGGTTTTATTTTGTTACATAACGCTAATTACAATAAACATAACATGCCACCTCGCACACGATTAAAAACAGTATTGCACGTATGGTAGTAGCTGCATCTTCAACGCGTTGGCAAATTTCGTAGTCAATGTCAACGAGAGTTTCATAAACAAGTGGCTGGATGGAACTCACACAAGAAAAAATCGTTTGCATATAAATGCTATGCAATTGCTCCATTCCGACCTATCCAATTTTTTTCAAATTTAAAAAAATCTGCGACTTCAAATTCACAGCAGTGGTGTGTTTGGTAAGTGCGGTTAGATTTCAACAAGGACGTCTAGACGGCCTTGATTTCCAGTGTTTTTTCTCGAAAGTAGAAATCTATCGACACAAAGAAATTGGACAACAGTTTTATTGCAGATATTTCCATGATATTTGTATGTATGAAGAAAGATATATCAGAAAAGTAACATAAAATTACTAAAAAAGAATTGTCTTCCAGACTCACGCGCATATGAACGAAAATCTATATTTACTCACAATGTCAATCTACCGAATTCACGATGTTTAATTAAATTGCTGGGGACTTGAGGTTTTTGAAAATATCTACTCTTGTAGAGATGCTGGCTGAAGTACCGATTTTAGTGACATAAATTTAAATTAAAAATTTGAATATATCTAAGTCGAACTCCACAAACTTTAATGAGCGTAAAATTACAAATGGAACATGTTTCGGCAGAACACTTCTGCCATCATCAGCCCTTAAAGAATAAAAAAAAAAATTTTTACATAATTTTGTCTGCTTAATGTATTAGTAAATTATGTGTTCCTGATATCCTTTTTCAGTTATTTTCACTTTCTGGTAGAACATCCTTATCTCTTTCTTTTTATATTTCCATTGAATTGTTTTCCTCTCTCTGGAATCTCTAGCATTTTTTTATCGTTCCTTGTTCTCTATCATATTCTAGAACATAGTCTTTATAGATTTGGCTAGCACTGCCTGCCTTATTTGTTTCTTGATCTCAGCTAATTCCTTGCACTGTTCATCAAACCACTCTTTGTTCATAATTATTTGTTTTTATTTGATGTCACTACATATTTTGCTTGGTTCTTCTGTAGCAACATTTATTTTTTTTTTTTTTTCATAGTAATAGTTAGTCTCGAGACCTGATGCAGAAGCAGAATACTTCCTGTGGAAGGCCAAAAAAAAGCCGATAACATCAAAACTACAATAATTAGGAAAGTAAGCGGACAATGGACAAGGGCAAGCCAAAAGCTGTGTTATTTGCAGAACAACTTGATGAGACATTTCGACCTAATCACAACAATGTAACAATCAATCTAGAAGAGGTACAAAATTCAACATCAGACGAAATCACATCAGTGACCCCGAAAGAAGTTTCTCAACAAATTGAAAACAACATAAACTCTGAAAAGCACTAGGCTTTGACCTAATAGCAGGACAAATTAAAAAAAAAAATGCCAGAACAAGCATGGTGATGCTCACGTACCTAATAAATGCGGCGTTTAGATTAAAACATGTAAACAAGAAAAACCGACAAATGTTATCAATTTTATGCAGACTTAAATGGAGAACATAAAGTGCGAGCCACAGTAATCCAACAGCCATAAAGCGGGGCCCATTGCCTCAAATTACGTCTTTGAGGTGCTTGTTTATTGGTGGATGAAACGGACCGGATTCGAAATTTTGGTCTCGGAAATTTATGGCTGGGCTTAAGATAATTGTGGCCAGTGGGCCCCGGTTTATAGGTGTAAGTCCTATAACATTTTCTCGTCGGAGTTACCGTTTACGAGAAAAATGCCGAATAGCTTCATGACGTGACGCTCGGGGGCGGTTTCTTGGGCAAAAAGGGATGAATGTCCCTGCTGAGAGTTCATAACCAAAATTTCAAAACTTTATAAATTATTTCTTCTAAAAGGTCTAATTTGCTTGGACTCCCGATAATATCGAAAGTTACTTTAAAAAAATTAAAAGCAATAAATAGAATGAAGTTTTCTTGTACAGAAATATCAATTTGGAATCGGAGAAAAACTATTGACCAATTGCACTGAATAACTGAAATAGTAGAGAAAGCTCTCGAAGGAAAACGTGTTTGTGCTGCAGTCTTTCTTGACGTAGCACAGGCTTTTAATAAGATCTGACATGAAGGCCTAATCAATAAGCTACACAAAATGCTATCAATTCAGCATGTTCATCTAATCAAGGCTTATCTCAGTGGCAGACTATTCAGGATAAAAGATGGGTATTCAGTGTTCTCGGTCCCATATTGTATTTTTTATACACATACAACGTTCCAGAATTAGAAAAAGCAACAACAACTACTTCTGCAGATGACACTCCACTTCTAACCGTAAGTAAGGATGTCAATTCTGCCACCCAAAAAATCCTTGTGAGAAAGTGAGTGTTTGGACCAATAACTGGAAGATCAGATTAACTTCACTTACAATAAATTGCTACAACAACCACTACTAAACATTAATGGGATGAGAATGACCGAGTTAAAAGTGAAGTTCAATCAGTGCTATTGGTTACTCGGAAGAAATTATCCCAACTTGGCTATAAACAACAAAATTTTTATATACAAACAGGTATTGCAGCCGGTATGGATCTGTGGCACCCAACTATGAGGATATGCAACAAAACAAATATTGGTGTCATTCAGAAGTTCCAGAACAAAGTTCTAAGGAGCATCTCCATGGATATCTAGGGATCCTCACCGTCAAGGAGGAAATTAAAAAAAGGACTAGTTAACACCAAGCCAGGTTGCATCAGCAGACCAATGGTGAGGTTCTTTTTCATATTATTTTTTTTACTTCTGTGCAACTTTCTTGTTTTCTCATGCTATGTTAATTTCTTAGTTCATACCGTTTGACCCCTTTATTCTTCGTTTCATCAGACACCGGGCTTACATAATTTCCAAAAATAAGATGGACAAAAAACAATAATTTCAAAATTGATAAGAGAAAATAATTTTCATAGGAGCCTAAACGAATAATTTTCTCGAGAAGGAATTAATGGTTTTATAACGTTCAATTGAACTTGACGAATTGGACTATAGCATCTTGTAGACTGTATAACATGAAGCCCTAGAACATGTTCTGTTGTTTCATAAAGTTGTTTTGTGAGATAACAAAAATCGGGGGAGCATTCTCATTATGTGATGAATTTTGTCCCGTGTTGACGTCACAGAAAGGCGCGTGTTTCAAATAAGACAAATGTTTCAGATTTTCTTTCCTAGTAAACTCGTGATTTCGAATAAACAAAAAAAATAAGGGTATAATATTTTTTCGTCTAGCTTCTAGAAAAGCTGTTTTTAAAAATTGTGCTATGACCCCATTAAAATCTGAGACAACAACTCACTCTAATAACAACTTAGCCTATTCCCAGAATAAAGCTCGTGATAACTCAGATATTAAAGATTGTTTATAGCATAAAAAACAGCTAAAAATGATTTCCGGCATTATGTCTTTCACTTCCTGTGCATTTGTCACGGCTGTGATCTCTAGTTCGTTCCCCTGCTTAATCCAGAATGGGCGAAAGTTATCTCCGGATTGAAGAGGATTTCAACTACTTGTGAGCGAACAATCGATTAGAGTAAAATCAATGTAACCTGCATTCGGTGAAAAATTTGACCAGTTATGAATAGGTACGGCGTAAATCTAAATCTTATTGTTCAGAGTAGACCGAACAGGTAAATATAATAATGTGTCGCTAAAGTCTAAAACTAAATCAACAAAAACGTACATTTTGTTCAACGTTCTTTATTTACAAAATTGGTTTAATCTTTAATTATGTAATTTAACTAAAGCAGAAGATCCCGTTTGCGTTTAAGCGATAAAACTGTTTTGTTATCCTTTTTGTCTTTAACATTTTCACATTGTGGGAAATAATTCTCCAGAAGAGAAGCGTCTCTAATTATGAGCCTCTAACGATCCAATATTTATTTAAAACCATTCTTTTGAAGCTCCAGACAAATATACACAACAAAGTTGCTCAAAATCGTTCGAAATTAAACTTTCCCTTCTTAATTAGCGGCGAAATCAATTATAAATGTTATCCAGCACTCGACACATCCTTTGTTCATGTGACCTATGTTTCCGGGAGAGGAAGGCGGCTTATCTATGGCGGTAAATTGAATTTGGAACAACTGTCATCAAAAAAATCCCGTAAATTAGAGAGGCGTACAGTTCTAGCACGAACGGAACATATTTATTTCAGCTCCTAAACGTTTTTCTCGAAAGATATTCTTGTTGGGTTATTGCACAAAATTAAAGCATAAATTCGCGAGGCACGTGCTGTATGGGGAGAAGATGAGGGTTTTGACACCATTTTGTTGAAATAAATCTATTTATTTGGTTTCTTTAGTCTCGTATTCAGAGGGGGCGGTTTGGCTTAATAATTTTATTATGAATAGTCAGTATATTGCCAAGTATGTCTCCAATAATGTAAATTTAAAATAAATAAAGCTGTTAAAACTTATAATAACTTTATGCAGATATGCAGCTTATTCATCTATTTATTTTTTATTGCTTGTACACTTGTTACACGCGAATACAACGTTTTATTTTTTGAAAATTGGATTGATTGTGCTCAAATTGAAGAATAATAGAATAAAACGCACTACAATTATTATCCTACTAGAATCCACATTTACTATAATAGCAACACCAAAGTGTCAATTTTGGCTGTTGTCAAAAACACAAAAATTTATTATTACGCAGAAGTTTTCAAAAGTTTTACTTCTAGGGGTGTATTTTATAAATGTCTTCAAAATGCATTTTGCTTTTTGGATCCTTATACTGTAGAGATCATTATGTTGAAGGAAGCTAACCTTATGCGACACCCTGTAAAACAATAGGTAAAAAAATCGCGCTATTTTTGGCAACATTGGTTTTTTACCAGTTAGTGCCATAAACTATTCAGTTTGTTTCTGGTAACAGACGATTTAATATATTTTATAGCCGAATTATTTAACTGCAATGGCAGCAACATGCTGTAAATAATTTACGGCTGTGGTAATTTTATCACATAATACTCCAAACGCAGCTAAACTACCTCAAAAATTATTGCGAAATAAATTAGTTTTTGCACCTCCATCGTTCCTAATAAAATCGCAAAAAATATCCATTCAAATTAAACTCGTAGTTCTAACAAGAAAATCGCATCACCATAAAGCAGTTTTGAGTGATATCTTTGGACCAACAAATTAAAAAGGGTTCTGCTGTTCAGTGTCATAAAATCTCAAGCACCTGAAAGACAAGAGATTGCCCCAAACACGTCCACGACCATTACAAGCTTCTGATTTAGGAAAATTAAATCTCTTTCGTTTTCCCTCGACAAACTAAATGGGCTTTTACTCAACACACTTACCTCTTAACATAGTTACGAACATTAAAAGGTGTAAGTGGCGCAAAAACAGTTTCATCGCAACTTTGAAACTTTTCCGATTTTCGAAATGGTTCTTTTTTGCCGAGTTTGTGTTTCCGAGTTTTCACTGGGCGTTTCTAGAGTGACTATAAACAATTTCGGAACTGCGAAAGTTGTAGCTTCTCACGCGTGACCACGAGTTTCCGGTAAGCTCCGGACTTGGAGTTAGCATCCCGGAGCGGAGGCGCAAACTGGCGGATTCTGTATATCTCACACGGAGCAATATTTGACGCATGTCAGCAAGCAAGACTTTATATAATTATTTCTAATCTGCGACTTGGACGAGCGCAATTAATTCCAAACAATAAGTGTAAACTTCCCTAGTAGCCACAAATATTTTAAATATATGTATTTCAAAAAATATATTGGACAAATATAGGTTTTTGAATATATTGTTTAAAGTTTATTCAAATGTAGATAAAATATACATTTGAAATATTTTCTCTTCAACAAAAAGTACTGTATAATCATTCAGACGAATTCAATTTGCCTATATGAAATAAAAAGATTTGTTGGCAGCAGCTGAACTAATTTATTCAAAACGCTTCATCCCTGGTTCTGTTTAGAATGTCTAACATAGGGTCGAAAATGAAAAACAACTTGTTACCTTGAGTTTTCTAAAAGACAAAAACGAATTAATAATTTTAGCATCTAGGTATTGAGATATAAATTAAAGAAAGGCTATCAAATAAATGATAAATATCTGTAATTGGAGTGCTATATAATTACATAGATTTTATTAAATTAAAGTATAATAACATAAATAAGAAAATATTAGAAATATAATAAAAATAAAAGTCGTTAACACAATCACACAATATGTAACACAAAATCCGTAATAGTTTGGAAGCTTGGCTTAGCGATGGTTGAATTTAGACTGTCGATTTCGGATTCTTCGGGCATCGAGTGTCGCCAGGCAGGTAATGGTTTATGACCTTTTGGGTCCGAAGGACTCAAAGTTTTGTTTGTCTGAATCATATACGTGCAAGAGAAACAAAGCACGGACCAGCAAAATGTGAACATAAGCGAAATAAGAACTGGTAGAGCCACAAACCAAGTTACAATTAATGTAGCAGAAATTAAAGAAATTATCATGCCAATTAATAATAATTTTGAACTTTTAACTTTTCGGTTCACTTCAGTTTCATTTCAGTGAGCCTCCTTGCACGCAAACGTATATGTCCGAGTTTCTTTACTGATATATAGTGATATCCTAATTTATTATCAATTATTTATTACTATCAATGTCATGACATTTTATAAAATGGTAGTAGAAATTGAATGGGCCGGGTATTTTTTTAGGCTATACAGAGAGCAAAAGAAAACAATACAATAACAATATAAACCAAACAGACCATAGCAATTTCTACGTTTTAAAGAGTTCTTCTTTATATAGGAGTTCGTTATATAGAGTTTACACTGTACTTATAATTGTGTACCTGATGTTATACCTAGCTCATTTTATGCAATAAAGTCTCGGGGAGAATGTCGATGAATCAAAGTGGAGTAAATTTAAATTAAAATTTAAATATATTCAAATCAATTTTGCATCATAACGCTGAATTTATTTTTTACACAAATAAAGACTAAAATAATAAAAATCATACATGTGAGCAAATTATATGAATGTGAATATTCTATATGTTTCTTGTGTAGTTACATATTTGTATTTGAGTTTTATATTTATTTTATTTATTTATTTTATTTTATATTCATTTAATTAAAATTATTCCCAAAAGTATATACTAATTCCCTAGCCAAATGGTGTTGGATGTAAAATAAATTTAAAACTGAAATCGAGTTTAAAAAGCTGCGAAGGCCACTGTAACGAAAGTAGGTGTTCAGTGTATTGCAAAAATGTTAACGATTATTATTGAAGTAAAACTTGACTTGGGGAGTAAGCTGGTGAACGCGTGACGAGAGCGTTACAAAAGTGTGATCGGGCGAAGCGAACGATTTTACAATAATAATTAATTCATAGATTTTTTTGCCTCAACGGGGTTCGAACCCGCGTCTTATAGGTTGTGGATCCGCACTTCTCTCAATACACCTATTTGCTTGTGTCAGTTTTGTATGCAATTGCGCTACTTATCTTAATCTCTACACATGAATGCCGACTCTAGCTTCTCTAGCTCCATTTATAAACTTACATAAATTAAGAGCACTTTCACAATAGCAAACTGAAGTTTTACTTCAGTCGTGTGGTCTATTGGATTCTTCCTTCATGAAAAATACTTACCATGAAATCTAAATTACGTATAATCGTGTAAGGACCGGAGACGTATTTTAAAGAACAAATAACAATATACATAGTATAGAAAAAAGCATCAAAATTTAGTATTGTCCCTATCAATTAGTTTTTCTCAAAAATGAAGCCCCAATTATAGAAACTTTATCTAATTATGAAGGAAATTAAAACCTCGATGTTATTCTTCGCTCACAAGCGGCTCCATCATTTAAATATTATCAACCATTCCCGAAAATTAATTATCCATATTCGCCTGACTCGGCTAAACTTTCGCCTTCTCACCCCATTTCCGACCGCCTTAAGGTACCTTCGTTATTATCTGACCACATTAAACAAACTTGAATGAAAATTTTATTCGAGTAATTGTTTTCCAGGGATCATCAGTTTGCAGGGCACATAAATGATTAAAAGGAACCAGGATCGTTACACAATAAATAAAAAAGTATTAGTGCAGATCTTATAGTGCTGTGTCGGTTAGTTTAACACTGTCCCCGATAATAATCAATTACTGGCCCAAATCCAGAATGTATCGACCAATTGTCACACGAATTTTCCAGCCAACAGCTTCACGATGAAAAGAAGTCGACACATGTTGCAGCTCCAAAGACTTAATTAAGAACCTTTCACTTCAAATCAAGTCTTGTGAAAAACCACGTCTGTTGGAAGAAAAAAACTGATACTGACCATCTGATAAAGTTTTAGGGGGTTTAAAGTGTTTTGGCAGTTGGCTGCGAAATAAACTGCCAACTTCTGTTTTGTAGTTTGAAATAAGTCGCTTCTCCGGAAGAGCAATAACTCAAAAAATCAAAATTTGCACTTGGATCATTGTTCTTCAAGAGAAGCGAAGTATTGAAGTTGTATTTTATCGATTTTATACTACAAAAACTAAACGTTAATAAACGGTATCATAATAGTTATTTGAGTGATATATCCTGAAATTATTTCATGATGCGTCATATGAATGGTATTGTAACGTAGCCTGAGCCGGGCGGGTTCGAGGATTTAAAGAAATATTTTGGTGCACACCGTAGCTACTAACTTTTATTAAAAAGACTAACAATAACTAACAATAACTTTTCACTATGTGTAAACTTTCACAATAACACGCGCTGACCACTTGTTCACGATGCTACCAATAGACTGCTTGCTCCTGGCGTTCTCGACTCCTTCGATTCCGGGAATCATGAGATCATGTTTTCGGCGCAATGGATTATTCCCGAAGAATGAGATCATTCTCTTGTACGAGCGTGGTATAGTATGAGATCACCGCCACAGAGTCTTCTAGACTCATGAGAGCATCCTATGTGAACAATTATTCCCAGACGTTCTCATGTGGACTGTTCCAGATTAATTACGTTACCATACGTGGTGACATCATATGACATCATTCACTTCCCGTGCCGTCGCGCCGTCGTCTCAGTATAATGGCATAATTAAAACACAGTTGTAGATACATTTCTATTCACATAAGTAAGTGGGTGTGATACTCCTACATAATAGTAGATTATATTATAAGTGAGTGATACACATCTCAAGAGCTTACAATAGCATTTCGGTCACGTGTAAGAAACGACATTTTTTGCCCGACGTGTAATTTCTTGTACAATGTTAAAAATGAAATTGTCAAAATGACGTTTCAAAAAATTATTCATGTCTTACCATTGTGTAACCATAGTAATTCACCCCTTTTAACATTACATACATCACTTGTGAGTATACTGCTACATTATACGTTCCATTTGCGTGGAATAATAAGTCATCTAGACGTTGTTAATAATATACAAATATAATAATATAATAATAAAAATATTAATGGTTCAGCCCCCAATAGACGTGTCTCGTGAAAGAGAGAAAGAAGGATGTATTCCATTATACAATGCAACAAAGTGCAAAAAAAGATAAGGTGCGCGCGACGCCTGTGGATTCTTGTTACCAACTACACATTGATCAAAGAAAAGATCCCCAAGTGAGAAAATAACGCACGCAACATATTTGTCCCTTGATCTTTTAAAATAAATGGGGAGGAATAAATCGAACGGTAAATACTGTAACCTCATTTTCGGTAAATGAAAACATGACAAAAGGATTGACACTTCTGCCAGTTCCCTCCGCTATGATTTGTCAAATTTTCACCTTTCGACCACAAGTGACGCGCGCACTCAGGTAAAAAGAGATACGTCTATTACTCAAGTCGGTAAATCAAAAATGTAAAAAAAAATCCTATTCCGTGTGGGTACTCGAGTATCATACCGTCGATGTAATAAGACATATATTATCTGTAATTTATGTTACCTGTTTATTCAAATTCAAATTTGTTTTATTTTATTAGTCTGAAAAGCGACAGCGCACGAGTATTGAACATTTTTTTACCGAAATGTCAAAATGTGGAAAAACACAAATTAACCTCAAATTTTGAGGTTAGGTTTGACAGCTGTCAAATTAAGTACATATGCGGGAATATT
Source organism: Diaperis boleti (assembly GCA_963583935.1). Taxonomy (NCBI): domain Eukaryota; kingdom Metazoa; phylum Arthropoda; class Insecta; order Coleoptera; family Tenebrionidae; genus Diaperis; species Diaperis boleti. Next base: position 19,136,981 of record OY757246.1, on the reverse strand, counting down.
TCTATATTTAGTTATACATATTATATTACTTTCTTCATTTTGTATTATACTCACAATGGACTTCGTTTTCTCTATTTGCAAATTATTAAAGATGGGTGATTTTTAAAAAACGGTAGGCACTGTAGATTTCAAAAATAAAAAAGTAAATCAAATGGTTTTTAATTTACTATAAGCTGACGGTTTTAGATTTTGTCTAAATGTCGTAGTGTATTTTGGGCTCCATTCAACTTTCTTATTTTAAATTGTGACCCATATGTAGTTTTTATTTATTTATTTGAAAGATCTTATTTTTCTTCAAACACTCATGTTTAATATGCGCTACATTTACTTAAAATTATTGTTTAAAAAATTGTAACAGTTGAAAAAAAAAGGAATAAAAGTTCATAAAATCTAGTTGTCAACGGTGGCAAATAAGACATTGCCGTTATTATTATGTGAAAAAGAAGCAAATAAAAAAATTGTGACATTTTTTCAAACTTTTATTAAGAAATGACAAAATGACAAAAAAAAAACATCTAATTTAGTTAAATCTATTAGTTTAAATGCTGTTGAAACACCATCCCATTTTTTTCAATGCACAGTTGACACCAATAAGAAACCTGCATGATGGCGCCTAGAAGAGTATCAGACGAAATTTCTCTACAAGCGATTACAATTCTTTCTCTTAAAACGTCTATTGTTCTTGGACGTGTAATATAGACTAGATCTTCTAAAAATCCCCAAACGAAAAAATCGAGTGGTGACAATTCCGGTGACCTGGCTGGCCATATGAACAGCAAATGAATAACAGTGGGACAAAGCGCAACGTCGTCGTACTGTTTAATTTGTTGTTACTGAAACCAGTCTGAATGAATCAGATGAAACGTCACCATCAAGTCAGTTTCTGAATCTTCAGCTAGATTTATAATTATTGGTGGAATATTTCGGACATTCTGCAGTGATGATATCTTCACAGTGCTTTATACTATTTTCCCAAATTGGAGTGTACTTAGTTAGATATTGCCTTTGCCCACAAGTTCATTGTTAGTTTCCTGTAATTGTATCTATTTCATATTTTGCTGTGATATTTGTGAGTGTCGGTTCTATCAATGCCCATAACTGTTTTTTTTTTGTAAAACCAACATCAAAAGGTTGTTATGTTTGTTTAAGTAATCCTGTCAAGCTGACGTGATAATAAAAAATGTCATCTAATGTCATCCATGTTATTACCAACACAATTTTTTATTTATTTCAATATGGGGTTTTTTGTTTTAACAAACATAATGCAACAGGTGGTGGACAAATAATAAAAAAACAGCCTTTAATAACGGCATTGTCTTATTTGACACCACAGACAACTAGATTTTGTGAACTTTTATTCTTTTTTTTTTCAATTTTTACAATTTTTTTAAACAATAATCGTAAGTAAAAGTAGTGCATATTACACATCAGTGTATGAATAAAAATGAGGTCTTTCAGATTTAAAAAAGAAAATTATAGGTCCCAATTTAAAATAAAAAAGTTGATTGTAGCCTAAAACATACTATGACATTTAGACAAAACCTAAAATCATCAGCTGAGTAAATTAGAAACTCAGTCGGAGATGAGCACTTGTTACTTAGAGCTACTAGATCTGAAGAGCAAAGGCGGGTTGTCGGGTATAGTTAGATCTAACACGAAGACGCTTTCTGGAGCATTGTCCGAAGTTTGCACAACGGTTGATACTTCGAAGGGATGGTGGTACCGGGGTCCAGAGTGGTGATGCGGTGATTACAAAATTCATTAAACTCTACTACATATTTGTATATCACACAACACGTGGTATTTAAAAAATAGTAACCAACAGTCAATTTATCCCTTTCTTGGAAGAAATATATTCTTGCATATTATTCATATTTATTACCCAATTGTTGGATTCATTTTTTTTTTCCTTATTTTCTATATCACTTCCAATAACCATTTATGCACTAATGATATACATGAAGAAATAAACAAACAAAAAACTCTACAACTGAGATGTGGAAAAAAATTTAGAATTCACAAAGAAATAAATTTGAAACTTTAAACTTTACGTACATTACAAACAGACGACACAAAAATGTGAAAAACGGGAATGAACTCCTAAGCAGAAATGAAGAAAATTAATAAAAATAACATTTACTACAATAATAAAAAAACTTGTGATAATAGCAAAATGCAGGGATGTTTATGTGCAAGTTATATCATATTTACCTACTAGATGGTTTATAAAGTAGGTACATATTTTATGTACATAGAAGTGCGTCACATTTGAAATCTTATTTGTTGTAAGTTTACAGCCACAACACTAAAACTAGAGAAACGTTATAAAACCGACTGGATACTGATACCACAGTTGTTGAGTTTCTTGTTGTTTAGTAAAAATTTGTATATCGGGTGTCCCAACTAAAATTTGTACCCCCAACAATTCCAATTTCGAAAGACTCAGAAGAAAACGCTCGAACAGGTCAATTTTGTTATCAAGGGGGACCAAATTCTACCAAACTTTCAAGTCTTAGATCCCACCCCTTGAGCCAGGGGAGCCACCCCCTTAAAAAATTTAAATGGCATGGGGGGTCGTGTGATACATCATTTTAAAGCTTATTCAATTCTCTATCCAAACCTGCATTTATCGATTCCTTTCTACAAAGAAATTCATGAATTCGATATTTTCCAAATCTACATAAAATACTCAACTAAAATTTGTACTCCCCAACAATTCCAATTTCGAAAGACTCAGAAGAAAACAGGTCAATTTTGTGATCAAGGGGGACCCAATTGTGCCAAACTTTCAACTCTTAGATCTCACCCCTTTAGCCAGGGGAGCCACCCCCTTAAAAAATTTAAATGGCATGGGGGGTCGCGTGATACATCATTTTAAAGCTTATTCAATTCTCTATCCAGATTTACTTTTATCGATTTGTTTCTACAAAAAAAACATGAATTTGTTATTTTCCAAATCAAGAGTATTTTATGTAGCTTTGGAAAATAACAAATTCTTATGCTCTTTTTGCAAAAACGAATAGATAAGAGTAGGTTTGGATAGTGGTGCCTCCCCTGGCTAAAGGGGTGAGATGTAAGACTTGAAAGTTTGGGACAATTTCGCCCCCCTTGATCACCAAATTGACCTGTTTTCTTCTCAGTCTTTCGAAATTGGAATTGTTGGGGGGTACAAATTTTAGTTGGGACACCCTGTATATGTACTTGTATGTACTGATACGTACTTAGACTTATAACACAGAAACTATTTGACATGACAAGGAAGACCTAACTTTTGTAATGTTCGACATCTCGATGTCTCTAGAATACTGGAACTCCGTCCGTAATTATATTATGCTCATGCTACTTTATACTTCACAAGTCGGTTCGATATAGCAAGTTAACAGAATGTATTTATTAAACATTTATTTTCTCTTATCTGTGAGGTAAATATTTTTCTTTGATGTTATTATGCAAAGTAATCGTCATGAACCTTCCCGAAATCCTAAAACTTTTTTTTATTATTATTATACAAACACCGTATTTGGAATTTACTCAGTAACTCGCATTTTCACTAACTCATAAGGTTTGGTCCTTTTGAGTCTTCTCGTCTGATTAGTGTTATCAAGGAGCTGGGTGGATTCGATATTCACATGTTGAAGTAGTCGCTGCTCATGACTCTTGTCGAACTTGATGATTGTCTGATCAACAGTTTCCACATCAAGATCTCTATGAAGACGTTTATTTTGGAAATACCATGGTGCATCAACAATTTCCCTAAGCATTTTGTTCTGAAATATTTGAATAACTTCTATGTTGTATTTCTTAGCGCACGCCCATAGGTCCAAATAGGTTTTAAAATTTGCTTGTAGAGAAGCAATTTATTATATGTTGATAACTGGGAATTTCTGCTAACGCAACTTTTTCCGCTTTAACCCTAAAACTTGATACTGGAAATTTTCCATATTGCTGTAAAATTTGTATAGCAATAAAAAATTCTAAACGTCATATTTAACATTCACCACCGATAATTTCGATGCAGCCTTGAGGGTGTCGAAAAAAAATTGTGTAAATAAATGCCCGATTACTTATCGGGTAGAGCAAAGGATGATATAACCCAGGAGTTTACAGAAATATTTTTTACTATGATAAATCCTTACTCGGTTTTCCCCACCGCCCTTTTTATTAATACTGATATACTAAATTTTGCTTGAAAGACTGTCTGTACTTTTAGTCGCCTCTAAAAACGAAACATCAATTTCTCGACTCGCACTTTTGCCCTTGATTGTGTTTTGAGATCGCACAGAATTGAATTAAGCCATGTCGAAAAAGCCTTTTACAAAACATCGAAGCTCTTAACACACACTTTCATAAATAAATTATTATTGGTATTAATGGCAGATCCTAACTCTGAGTTTGTTTTAGGTGGATTTATCGTGTAATCTTTAAGCGATTCTGTATAGATTAAGTAATGTTTTATAGAGAATCTCCGCAAAGCAATTCGTGCTGTATGTACTCCGAGTAATTGTCTAAACCCAAATACAACAGTGTCAAAAGGCCGTCTAATGAATTGCATTTGTATCTGTTTCATATACAGTCGACTTAGAGTGAGTCGACTGTATAAAACTCAACAACATAGTCAGCCTTTATACCTACTGTTTTAGAACTCATAATATAAAAGTGATGGATTTAACAAACTTTAGGAATTGAGTTGTTTGAGCACTATCCAAAGAAGAACTCTTTGAGATGACTGGGTGATAAAATTCAGAGGACTAGTTCTGCAATAATCTTGCTATATAATAAAAAACCTCATTATGTCCGGACTTTTGTAACATTCACAGTTGTACTTAAGGAAATATTGAATAAATTGCATTTGGAAAAGATAACCAAATGAAAACTAAATGTAGGAATTAATCATTCGTTTGAAAATTTGTATTACATTTAGATGCCAAACCTGAAGCTTTTCCAACTTGACATAGTTTTTACTGTTTTATATCCGAATATTCTACTGGGAATACCTAAGAAAATTACTTACGTGTGTAAGTAATAAAAGTTAAGGTAACCTTCCGGTTGCTTGATCTCTAATAAATGAAGGGAGATGGAATGTCGTAAAATTTACAATTCCATTTTATATTGTCACCTATCTCATGGCAACTACAATGGAAAGCGATCTTCAGTTCTATTAAACATTGTTTCAATTATTATTATCAGTCATAATGAAGTATAGCACTGAATTAATGTTCAAATTTATGCCACTATCATACGATTCAAAATTCAAAGGGCGACGATGGAAATATTATGTAGCAATCTTTACCTACTTATTCTGTGTTTCATTTTACAACCATTGTTCATTTTCCTCTAGAAAAAATATTAATACCTTGATAAAAACTGTACGTTCATTTTATAAGCAATTTTTCGGAAAATACAACACACCACAGTTCTAAGTCATCGTCTGTTACAAAGTTTCAAAGACGTAAGAGAGGAAAATATTCTGCTCGCACTAGACCACGTGACAGAGAGTTTGTTAAGAAGTTATTTCAAAATTGTACAGTGTACTATGTATTTTTATTTTCTAAACCTTGATTACGCAAAGCTACCACTCATTTACTTTGATGAATTTGACTGCTCATTGGTCAACTTCATCATGGCTTTTCTCTTAACGTCGTGTTTGCTCTGCTCAGAAACCGCTATCTTAATTTAATTTAAGAAAGTTAAAATCTCAAATTTAATGCAGAATGGAGTCTGGCTACTACATGAAATACAGAGAAAAATTATTCAATATCTAAATGCCTAAATAAGTACTCAAATTGGAGAAGATGGGCAACCTGAATCGATCAGCTAAATTAAAATTTTTAAATTAAAATTGTATTCAGCACCATTATAATGCTAAGAACTGCGAGTGTTGGTTAATTGGAATTCACAAGTTGTGCATAGTATGACGTGACGTGTGTTTTAAGTTAGTTCTACGGCAGTTTGGAATAACTTGTTGCGAAATTAATTTTTATTAATTCTTCTGTTTGTCAGATAATAGTTTACGTAAAAGGTTCAAATAGAATATTTCGACACGAGTGCGCTGTCATGACACTTGTCACGGCCGAAAGCGAATTTTAGCAAGCACCACGAGGCGCTAGCCGAGCCCGAGCCTCTGGAAACTGACAGCGCACGAGAATTGATCAGCGTTTTTTTTAAATCGTTGTAATAAATTATATATCTTGTTTTAGCAAATGATCCCTACTAATCAAAGAGCAATTATTATCTTATTAGATAAGATAAGCACACATAGTCAAAAATACAGAAAATATACTATAAATTAGTATTATTTAAAAATTAATTAAGACATCAGAGACAGAGAGATCGGAAAAGTTGGACATTTCATAAATAATTCTACTAAACTACGACAACCGGTTTTTTGGGACTAAGTAATTTAGGTTTATGTTTCTGTAATAAGAGTATACGAAACCATCGTCTTATACACCTTTGGCTTAAAAGAAATAAAAGAAAAATATTGTCAAATAGAAACATTTAAAGCAACTTTTTCAACTAAAATTGGCCCAAATGGCATTATTGTAGGCCAAATTGTGGCAACACTATATTTGAAAATGATTTATTATGCTTTTAGAAATCTTGTCAAGATTAGTGGTTTGCTGCATTTCCTAAAAATATTTAGAGTTACCTAACCGGACCCAATTTTCCAGGACCGTATTCAGCTTTTTTTTTTAATAGAACCCCCTGTATATTTTTTATATTATTGTTTGCAGTAGTAAATGCTAACTGTGTAATGTTTTTTAAAACAATGCAGTTATAATTTTTCCTTCATTTTTTTCATTCATTTCATTTTTCAAATAATGGTTAAAAACACATCTTTACAAAAAAAATTCTAAAGGCTTTGCTGTTAACCATAAAATTATAATATTTTGTAAGTAGATAAAAGAAGGTTAGAGACATCCTGTGTGGTCGATACTTTTTGATCTCAATGTAGTACTTAGAGAAAAAAGAAACACTTTGGATACCTTTCCATCGCCATTTTTTTTTTCAAATAGAACACCGTGTAGAATTCTTAAAAAAAACAGCAAAATCCAAATGTAGTGATTGCGTTATTTTTATTTTTTAGTTTTTCTTATGCTTCTCTTATTAAGCCTTAACTTCACTACTTTTATTTTTCATCCTTTCCTCTTATTCTTCCAATTTTTATCCTTTAATCCTTTCGTATAAATAATAATTCGTTCTATGAAAATTTCTGCTGCTTTTTGTTCTTTATCCTTTCATCCTTTCGTTCTGTTATTTCCATCTTCGATTTTTTTTTTCAAATGTATTTTTTTGCACTATTATGTTACTGTTCACCTCTTTCTTTTTTATTAAGCATTACCTATACTTAAACCTACAGAATTTGAAGTTATTAAAATTGTTCTTAAAATTAATTTTATATTTCACTAAATCATTATTTGTTCTTTATACCTTGACAACGAAATATATTAAGTAAGCTATAATGCCCTAGGGCGTGTAAATCATAATGCCCGCTTGTTATGCCCTCAAAAACTTTAACCATGTTATCATTATTATTTATTTAAAGTTAAAAGTACAATTTATTTGTAAATGAAGATCCAATACTAACTGAACATTTTATCAAATTATATAGTCGTGTCAATGAATTCTTTGAAACAGACTTCAAAAAGGGAGGAAGTTATCAATTCGGTTGGTGTTTTTTTTAATGCTTGTTACCTCAAAACATTTATATATTTATATTTCATTTATGTTCACCGATTTCTTCGTCAATTGTAGACCGATTTACAAAATTCTTCTTTTATTTGAAAGGGTATACTCTTAAGGTGCTTCCATTATCAAAAAATCAGGATCTGACCAGGGAATTCCATGGAAATCGAGAAAAATACTCAAATTTTCGCTCCTTTTTATTAACCGACTTCATGTAGGTTCACCGATTTCTTCGTCAATTGTGGACCGATTTTCAAAATTCTTCTTTTACTTGAAAGGCTATACTCTTGAGGTGGTTCCATTATCAAAAAATTAGAATCTGACTAGGGAATCCCATGGAAATCGAAAAAAATCCTCAAATTTTCGCTCCCTTTTATTAACCGACTTCATGTATGTTCATCAATTTCTTCGTCAATTGTGTACCGATTTACAAAATTCTTCTTTTATTTGAAAGGGTATACTCTTGCGGAACTTCCTTTGTCAAGAAGTCGAAATCTGATCAGAGAATCCCATGGAAATCGAGAAAAATCCTCAAATTTTCGCTCCCTTTTATTAACCGACTTCATGTAGGTTCACCGATTTCTTTGTCAATTGTGGACCGATTTACAAAATTCTTCTTTTATTTGAAAGGGTATACTCTTGAGGTGGTTCCATTGTCAAAAAGTCTGGATCTGATGAGCGACTTCCATGGAAATCGAGGAAAATTCTCAAATTTTTCCTTCCTAAAGTATTGATGAACAATTTTTAATTATTTTATTTATAAATGTCTAAAATAAATAATCCACAATTCATAATAATTTTATAATTTACTTTCGTATATTATTTGTAGAATAAGTATTGAAAAACTAATTTTTTTATATAAATATAATAACTAGTGTTTAAACAATATAAATAATTATTTTCCACCTTCAAAAGGTTTCTGATTTTGAATAATATATAAAAACAAACATTCACAAAAAAAAATCATTAAAATCGAAGCTGTTTTTGAGGACTTCCGAAGATTGCCTGTTTTATGTATTTATTGACGCTACTAATACTATGTTTAAATGAAGAAACATTCAGGTTGGAGGCATCAGTTTTACCGAAAATTCTATTTTCGCAGGACGTTCCATTTTCACGGGAGCTTCCAACTTCATAAATACAAGCCACCGCAAACTAGGAAATTTAGTAAAATCAAATTCAAAATGTATATATTTTTTAAATGTTTACAAATTCAAATGCAGTGAAATATAAAACGTTGTATGCACCACGTGCATAACTCAATGTTTATAAATCTCAGGCAATTTACAAAATCTCCGGCCGGAGGCCCTCGAATTTCCAACTTCCAACTTCATAAATACAAGCCACCGCAAACTAGGAAATTTAGTAAAATCAAATTCAAAATGTATATATTTTTTAAATGTTTACAAATTCAAATGCAGTGAAATATAAAACGTTGTATGCACCACGTGCATAACTCAATGTTTATAAATCTCAGGCAATTTACAAAATCTCCGGCCGGAGGCCCTCGAATTTGTAACTGTTGCCCTCGAATATAAACATCCTCATTATGCCCTTGGTACATAAATATCTATTAAAATTAGGTACCTATTATGATCATTTACCCATTGATAGTGTGCTGTGAAATCGAAAATCTCAACATAAAAGACAAAGAAGAATATAATAATAATTCAAACAACTGTTGTTCGGATGTAATATAACGGTTTAAATCATTTTTAATATTAAATTACAACAAAAATAACAATGATAAAAAAGTAACATAATAGCGCAAAAAAATAGAGGTGTTCCATTTGAAAAAAAAACAGTGTTGGAGATGGAAAGATATAAAAACTTTTTTTTTTCTCTTAAGTACTACATTGAAATCAAAAAGTATGAGCCACACACGTGTGTGTTTTAACCATTAACCATAACTTCATTGTTCTTCAATAAAAATTAAATTTACATTACACAGCTGTATAGCATTTACTACGGCAAACAATAATATAAAATAATATACAGGGGTTCCATTTAAAAAGAAAAGTTGCATACGGTCCTGGAAAATTGGGTCCGGTTATGTAACTCTAAATATTTTTAGGAAATGCAGTTTCTCCTGTATAATAATTTTATTACATTGACCAATTTTCTTAAAAATTAATATAGTAAAGGCATAAGAGACCGATCCCATACTAATGACTCACGCTGTATAAATATGAGGCATTTCGAACTCAAAATATAACGCAAGAAAAGTATTCATTACATGTATTGCAAATTATTATAATAAAAATTGTGAAGCTGGTTTTTTGTATGGATCAGCAATCAGTAGAGTAAGTTTTTTAAAACTGTTCAAAAATCACCTCGAAAATGTGCATGAAATAACACATTAGTCTATTAGGATTTTTATGATATCTTTAATGTCTCTTCCAATATAACTGTTAAAATGAGAAAAGCCGAAAAGGAACAACTTGCCCCGTCACGGTTTGCGTTTACAAAGTATTGGAACAACTTACCTCGGGAACCCCGAGTTTTCATTTTTGTGCTAGTTGTTCATAACATTACAACTGATTTCTTGAACTTCTTGTGAAGTGAGGCTGCAAGAGGAGTAATAGCAAATAATAACCGGCAATAAAATGCAACTTTGTTCCTTCGTTTTTGGCCAATAATGTGGTACTTTATTCCCGAGGAAATACAGCTATTTTATTCCCTAGTAAATCGTTTTTCACACACAAACCAACTCGTTTCCATAGTAACCATCATTCAACTCCATTTAGGTAACACCGTACCGCGCAATAAAAAAAATTCTTCTCTAATTTAGGCGGTTGGGAGAAAAGTTTTGTATGCATCTCTGGAATAAACAGCGTTAATCCCTCGAATGAAAATGACCTCGGCTCCCTACGGTCGCGTCTGGCATTTCTTATATTCCCGGGATTAACATGGGTGTGTATTCCCTTGATACATAAATAACTATTTTGTGGAAAGATGCCATTATGAGCGTTTAAGCTCAATGAAATAATTATTCTTTTCAGTAATGCTTATGAGCTTGTGGCCCACAAGAATTAGAAATTCTACACTTTCAGACTTTTGAGGTTATCTTACATGAACATGGATTGAATAATTAACTTAAAAAAAAGAAACCGACTTCAAAAAACCTAAGTTAACTAAAAAGTAAAAAATAAAATAAAATTACATATATTATATTTAAAAAGTTATTTGTTCTTCCACCTACTCTAATTATATTGGGTGTCCCAACTAAAATTTGTACCCCCCAACAATTCCAATTTCGAAAGACTCGGATTGATGAATGTAGGTTTGGATAGAGAATTGAATAATGATGTATCACACGACCCCCCATGCCATTTAATTTTTTTAAGGGGGTGGCTCCCCTGGCTAAACGGGTGAGATCTAAGACCTGAAAGTTTGGTACAATTTGGCCCCTCTTGATAACAAAATTCACCTGTTCCAACGTTTTCTTCTGAGTCTGTCGAAATTGGAATTGTTGGGGGGTACAAATTTTAGTTGGGACACCCTGTATATTGTTCCGTTTAATGAAATTCAGAAATTATTGTTGATTATCTAATTATTAATTGTTTTATAATTTTGAAGTCGGTGCCAAGTAAAACATAAAATTATAATTCCCTGATAATATGTAATTTCAGACTTCTTAATACACGATTATGATTACCGAATTAAACTTTTCAGAACTCATTTGATACATTAGGTAAAATGAATGATCAGATGAATTATTATTGTTAGATTTGAAATAAATAAATAATTATGTATTATGTAATTATTATTATGAATTGTTTTTATAATTATTTTCGTAGTATCTAATTTGTTATTGTAGGAAGGTACATAACGTCGGTGAAATGTGTTAACCTGCTAACTCCATTTGGCAAAATTTTGGAGGAGACTATTAAAACGCTTGAATTTCGGAGTTTATATTAAACCATTTGGAGACAGCAGGTATTATTGAGAAAAAACATACAACATTTTGTCTCAATAATACCTGATATCTCCAAATAGTTCAATACAAACTCCGAAATACAAGCGTTTTAATAGTCTCCTCTAAAATTTTGTCAAATGGAGTTAGCAGGTTAACACATTTCACCGACGATAATTTGTTTTTATGGCACCAACTTCAAAATTATAAAACAATTAATAATTAGATAATAAACAATAATTTTTTAATTTCATTAAACGGAACAGTAAATCATTTCATTAAGAGGACAAATAACTCTGAAATTGAAATTTTTTATTTTTTACGTTTTAGTTAGCTTATGTTACTTTGGGAAGTCGGTTTCTTTTTTTTTAGAGGGGGGTTCGACGTTTGTCACACGCTAGGTGGCGCCACGGGTAAAAAAACAAGGGTCCCGTTTTGTTAAGTTTTACGTAAAAGTATTGATATAAATAGCATTTACTTATTATTAATAGATAGCCGAAAGTTGTCCCTTGGACCTAATGCCATTTTTTTGGCTGGTGATGGTCAATAAACTCGGAAATAAATTATTAAATTTCATTCATTTTTGAAATTTCATAGTAACGAAATTAGATGAAACTCGTTACAGACTTGGCGGAAGCTTTTAAAAAGTCACTGCTAAACCCAAAAGTGATCAACTTTGCGTTTAAATCGAAATATCTTGACAGAATTGACCGAAAATTTGCCAGCTTATGTCTGACCTATCATAATTTTGCTGCAATAGTTTGACTACTTTCTCAGAGATGGGGCACAAGCGAGACGCAAGAACACAAAATTTAAGAATCCTATGGACCCTGTGACGGTCTTGATTGTGACACTACTTTCTGTGCACGCGAAAGAAGAAGAAAGTTATAGAAACGTATGTCTGTGAGATATCAGACGCAGAGAGGAACCGGCAAATGCGTGGGTACCTATTGTACTCGTCACGTTCACTGTTTTGTACCTGACGAGTTTCGGGTAATTACGGTATATTTCCAGAAAAGAGGGTGCGGATGGTTTTGCCTCTGACGAGATATGCGACTTATAAATAAGAAACCGACTTCTTAATTCCAGACTTGACTATTCATAATACTAATATTGTATGGTTTCGATCTACCGACAGATAAATTGATATTATTATTTTTTTCCGTTGTATATAATGTGTTATTGTAGCAAGGTACATAATTTGTTTTTATGTTTTACTTAACACCAACTTTAAAATTATAAAACAATTAATAATAAACAATAATTTACTTAAAAAAAAAAACACCGGTGGTGTTTGCTAAAAAATGTATTCAAAGTCAAAGGTCAAAAATATTTTTTTGCATCCTTTTCTTAAACGGTAAGTGTTAACATAAAAAAAAAACATTCTGCTAGTTTGTACATAAATAAGGAACAACTCGAAACTAGGAAGGTATTATGGAAATTAAACAATAATAAGCGTTTTTTTTTATTATTATTGGGTGGGCCTTGGACCTATATGTATTCATTTCATAATGTATGTAAACCTTTGGTATGTTAACTTCCCGTGAAATTTAAAAGAAATTTAAATGTCTTGATCAGGGGTGGGTCATGTCTACCAGTTAGGAAATCCCAGTGTCATAAACCCTTACCTGACCCAATCTAAAATCGTAAACAAGGTTTCTTTATTCAAATCTTTTTAAAACCTTCATTCCCTCTCATACAAGCTTCCATTTCATAACATGCTTTCTGACAATAACGACATCACTCAGTTCAACCGTCACAATCAGTAAACGAAGCTATCAAAATATGGAAAAAAAAACATTAATTTGGATAAAGCTGAAAATTGGTTCAAGTCTTAGGTACACTATAACAAATAAAATATCAAAAAAGATCAGACAAAAGTTTTAGATCATGCAATTATTTACAAAAATTGTTTCCATACTTTTTTTCCTACGAATCACACCATTCCTGTGATATTGCGATTCCAAAAGTTGAAGAAGTATTCAGGATTCATTTGATACAAAAAAGCGATCTATTCGTAATGCATACTAATATTGTATGGTTTGGTTGGATTTACCGACAGATGAATTGATAGTTTTGGTTATTATTTATTATGTAATTATTGTTTTTATTTTATTTTTTCGTTGTATCTTATGTGTTATTGTAGCAAACTATATAATTTGTTTTTATGTTTTACTTAACACCAACTTCAAAATTATAAAACAATTAATAATTACATAATAAACGATAATTTACTAAAAACAAAAATAGCTCATAATAGTCAGGTCAAAACAGACATTTCAATTCCCATTTGAAAATTTTGTTGAATAAGGGAGGGGTCGTCAAAGGACTGTTCTGCCGTAGCTAGCGGCAAGATGGGTTCTTCGGCCACTTTACTATTTATTAGGGTCTCAGGTAGACTTCGCTGTAAAAGATGGAAAATATTGGAAAACACCCCATCTAGAGTTGAGTAGTTCCATCGAGTGGTAAGTACCGTTACAATATTATTTTGTTGAATGTGAACAATGGGGGCCATCTAGTAGTCAGTTGACGTTTTACATATTTTACCCTGGCTTCTAACCTGAACATGTTGAAGTGGGCGTGGTCGGACCCCGCTCTTAAGTTAATTTTACAATTTTAAGTGATGGGTAGACCTAGTAAGGAGGCTTCAAATCCACAGGAGCGCGAAAATCGAGTGTCTTATGAATTAAGAAGTTAATGTCAAAAAGATCGAGAGCATCAATCCAAATTCAAGATTGGATATTCGAGATTCAAGATTCGATATTCGAGGATTCGAGATTCACAAATTCCAGATTTATCATTCCCGATTCTACAGAATACTATGTCCAATATCATGAAATTAATACTGAACAAAACGCAAAAAGAATAATTGAAATCGGTTCATAAACAAAGAAATTATGTTTGAAGTCGGTTTCAGTTAATACACAATCACGTCCTTGACCACAGTTTGGTACCTACGTTATTCTCGGGTTGTCATAAATTATCCGTCTGGTGTACCCTGTCGATCACATTTCCATTTGTTTCTATAACTTCGAAATCTTACGTCCAATATGCATGAAATTAAAATGGGACCACCTTGAAGATATGCTGAACACAACGCAAAAAGAATAATTGAAATCGGTTCACAAACAAAGAAGTTATGCTCGAACATACATAAAGAAAAATAAAAAATATAATTATATACAATCAAATAGAGAACCTCCTCCTTTTTTTTAGTCGGTTAAAAAATATATCACACGTCTTATGTTTTCTAAACAAATTAACAAACTAAGTAAAAATGCGGAACATTTTAGTAATCCTTTTAAATTCTCCTGTAAAATATCGATTGCTGATTTTCTAGAACTGGAAAAAGCTTTTCCGCGGCTTAAGATAAACCGTGTGCATAATATACGGGGTGTTACAAAATGATCTAGTTAACTTTGGAATTTTTTACATGTAAATTTTTCTATGCCGCTCTATTCTTTTTGCATTTGCTAATTCTGTCAAGAACGCATTGGTTGTCAAATGATAAACGTCATTTAATAAATTAATTCAAGGAAGATACGGAACTCATCCGAGGTAGGTATACATTATTGTCATGGTAAACCTGACCAGGCCCGGAAAACACGGCTACAGAGGAATATTTTCATAGAGCGGATTTTTTTATTTTACATGAAAAATGCACAGGCGACTAGATGAACATCATTTTTAGTAGATTAATGTGTTAATTTTAAATTAACCGTTCTACATTGCTCGACCTTCCCCTATGTATTTAATTTTACACATCACTCATAATTTATCATAAACTTGTTTGTATGTATACCCCCATATAATAAAAACATAGAAATAAAGAAATGAGTCAATAGAAAACATTTAAAAGTATGTAAATATTTGAATTCCTTAAATGTAACTTCCGCTATCACCAGAAAATGCAGAGCCCGACCTCTAGAAACGACCTTCCATTCCATATTTGTACTGTACGAACTCCCGCCACCTTCCGTCTAACCACCAAACCACTCCCTATTTATAAATATTCTAATTTGATCGTAATTCATAACAGTCTAAAACCCCTACATGCGAAACGGGACATTTTGGTGAATATCAGTGAACGTGAAAAGTGCAAAAACCTTCGAAATGGGCCGCAAGAATAAGAACAACCATAACCACATCCTCCAACCCGTGAAGACAAAAAACCAACGTAACCTCACACCTAATCAGCGCGAACTCGACGAACTCGTCGATAAACTCCTGCGAATCGGCACCATACCCCAACAGCCGAACATTCAGAAATCCATTGAGAATCAAAAGGAGATAAGTAATATCACGGAAAGGATTAAAAAGCTCGAGGTAAATAAGGATTTGAAAGCCTCAGTCGATAATCGCGCAACTAGCGCCATCATTGACAATTTCATGAAGTGGGCTTTAGAAAACGGCGCGGAATTGAACGGTTAGTCAATTTTTATAACCACGGGAAAATTCTGAACGAATCTGTCTATATTTGCAATGGGATAAGGCCCCTCTGCGAGTTAAGTATTCACGAGAATAGTCCGCGGTAAATGTTTTAATGTTCGTTTGCTGGATACCATGGAAATAATTGCAATACCATGAAGGAAATAATTAATTAAAAAAACAATGGTAGCTAAGAAATCATCATCACTCAACAACGAAACGATTAAAGTTGCAGCCAAATTTATTTACAAATTCATGAAATGGAAAAATTGTTAAAATAGAATTAACGAAATTGATGAAATATCAAAATATCGCACTAACGAAACATCAAATTAACGTACTATTAATTACATATTTAAATACGAATTATTTAAACATCAAAATATCAGAGTAACAAAAAAAAATTGTAAATACCAAAACATAATAATTTTGCGAAAATATCAAAATGTCATCATACAACAGAGAAAAATCGAATTAGCTAAATAGCAAAACGTAAAATTAACAGAATGTCAATCTAATAAAACGAAATAATAAAATATTACACAAATGAAATATCAAAATGGCAAAATAAATAAAAGTGTATGAAAATATCAATTCAAATTCAAAGACTTCAAAATTATCAATTAACAAAAGACCACAAAATACGAGATTAAGAAAATATAGAATGAACGACTTATTTTCTAAATTAAATGATACTTTTTGTGATGTATTTTAAAAATGCATTTTAATTAATCTCTTGTTTTTTCTGAGTGTTTCTGTTTCCAACCGCTCGAAGTTTTATGAAGAATTTATGTGCATTATATTATTCTTCCTGTATGTTTATTATACATATATGTATTACTTGTTTATTTTTTGATTGCAGTATCTTTCTTTGCTGTATATTCTGTAATTGAATCTAAATAATTAGAAGCACGACCATAGAAAAACAAAATACTGGACCTAATTTCAATTTAAATCAGTCACCGTGTAGCTGTCAATTTAATGAATTTTTAATTTTTGGATTTGCGTTGGTAATTTTTTATATCATTTGTTTTTCTTTTGTGTCAGTTTGTTTGTAATATTGTTTTATCACGCCTTACCTGGTAAGTTTTCTATGAATTTTTTTCTCTCCTTTTCCTGTTAAAATTTCCATTAATGTTTCATAAAATATAAAACATTAATTTAAACTTTCTAGAGATATAAGTTACCGTCGTCAGTACATATACAGTTTTTTACATTAATTTCTTTCGCACCATTTTTATTTAATTCAGTGTGATCCATTGATTTTTTCCGACAGACTGGTGCGTCACGAACGCATGTCTTTCCTTCAATGATACTTTGACTTGACAATTAAGCTGTCAACGACATGCATTCCTGTCGTAACAGCCTACTAGTTAAAAAAACTTATTTGATTTTGCATTCATGGATATTGTAAGAATTTAAAAATACATAATGGGACTAGTCGCGTGTAGAAAAAGGAGATAGATACACAGAATTTTCTAATCCACTTTCACAATAACTATTCTTGCCATCCGATCATTAAGCCAGTGCACAATTTAACACAAAAACAACCAATTAAAATCATCGTTCACTCGTTCAGAATTTTCCGACACAGCTCACCTTTTTTTTGTCTAATTTACCCGAAATAGGTTGCAGCATTCAGGAATTCGAGGGATACGAATTGGGGATTAAAGCGGAAGTTGATATTCAACAGTCGAGTTTAATCATCGCAGTGCCGAGAAAGGTGATGATGAGTGTAGAAAATGCCAAAGAAAGTATGTTAAAGGATCTGATCGATAAAGACAAGATCCTAAACAGCATGCCAAATGTCACTCTAGCGATGTTTTTGCTCCTGGAAAAATTCAAAGGCGATTCGTTTTGGAAACCTTATATCGATATTTTACCAAAAAAGTACACAACAGTATTGTATTTTAGTGTAGAAGAGTTAGAAGAGCTGAAAGGGAGCCCGACCCTGGAAATCGCTTTACGACAAATCAAAAATATCGCTAGGCAGTATGCCTATTTCTACAAGCTTTTTGGTACATCTGATGACCCAGTGAGCAAGCTTATGAGGACCCATTTCACCTACAGTGAATATTGGTAAGATTTTTTCAATTTCGCATATAAATTTTACCAAAAAACTAAATAAACATAAATAATACCACCACATCCAATCAATTACAAACAACACCAATAAATTAACACTTTATGAGAGGAGCAATAAAGTTCTGTTCGAGGACAAGCAGGCATTTATTACAAAAACTATTTTTGTAAATAATACTAAGGTACTTAAAATTAAGCAACAATTAAAATACTACCGGCTAAAAGAGTCACAAAGTCTTAATAAATATTGCACTTAACAATCACATAAATAACAAAACTGAACTGTCAAATCATGTAAGATTTCTTCTCGTCGTTGTCCCAAATGGAGTCCGACATGCTTTGAAGATGAGCCTTATAATAGTTCTTCTTTCGTCCTAAAGTCTCTGATACAAATGTCCTAAACGTTCGCCTCTGCTGAGGCTCCAAAATTGGGGACTTGATCTTTGATCCAGAGAAGCTGCCATTGTAATTCAGTCTCGCTTTTTTCTTCTGTGACCACTTAAATATGAGTAGAATTGTTAAGAATACGAACAGTGATAGTCCAACTATGGCTAAACTGGCTAAAATAGCAGACTTGACGCCTGATGGCAAATTGATGAAGTCCTCATCTTCGTAGAGGTTTTGAGGTACATCTACTTTAAATCGCTCGTTGGCTGCTTCGGCCAACGCGTTTTCTATCTCCTCCAGCCGTTCTAGTTCTTCAAAATCCAACCTTTCTGTTGTCGCTTTGACTGCACTACTCTCATAATCATCTTGGAACAAATTTGGATACAGTTGTTGCCAAATTGGGAATAACGTCTCTGATTTGGTGTCTTTACTGGCCTCTATTTTATAAGTGGGAAAGCTGGTGATGGTGTACGGAAACTTTGTGGTAGTCTCAGGTTTCACAGATGGTACAGTCGAAGAAATCACCTCCGAAACAATGGGTATCGTTTTGCTTTTGCGATTGTAAACAGGAACATCATACTGGCTGGGCTGAATGTGACCAACGTGTTCTTCTTTAGGCTCAGGTTCTCTAGTTTGGTTATGGAAAATATCGGCCAAGTGTAATTGACTGGAACCCCTTTCTCGTTGTTGCACCAACTCTTCAATCGTCATGTTTCGCGTTCGGAGAACTCTAGATAAGTGTTCTCTTTCACTAGGGTTCTTTAAAATTTCCATAATTTCTTCTTTGGCAGTGACGTGTTTCACTTTTTCGCTTAAAGTTGCCGCTGTTGTTGAAAGTTTCTCTGTGGTTTGTGTCTGGCCCTCATTTTCGCCATCCTGAGACGTTTCTGTGGTCATCTCGCCTAAATCTATTACCATTTTAAAAGGACCATCGCTTGGCTCTGGGCCAGTTTTGTTGTTGACGGACCGGAATCCAAAGATTTCATTCAGGTTGATAGATACTGCTTTTTCGGGAAGTTTAGGAACCACTGAAGAATGTGATAGTTGATTCAGCTTGGCACTTGTCATGGGTAGTTTTCTGCCTTCAGGAGTTGACGTGGTGGTGGTAGTTTCTTCGGGTACGAATATCCGTTTCTCGGTGGTTTCTTCGGTAACTACCTCAAATTTATGCAAAAGCGCCAATCGCTTTCTTTGAGCTTCTTTCACTTCATCTGACGTCAAACGGTCCAGAGAATCGCGCAGGAAATTCTTGTTAACATCTTTCTTCAAGCCGATCGATGGAGGCAATCTACGATACTTTGTATTCTCAGTGGAAGTAACGACTATTGTTGTTGTTTCTGCTTCCTTAACAAGGGCCGAAATTGCCTGTCGATTTCCTTTCAGTAACTCCGACAGTGTGAGATTTTTCTGCTGCAAAACCTCACTCAAACTCAACCCACCACTCTGTTTAAGCAATGTCTTCAAGTCTGGCGTGTCTTCAATCGTCTTCTTTTGCTTTTCTTCGGCTTCTTGCAGCGCCGTGAACGGATCACGAATTCTTTCAAACGTGTGAGTTTTGGACTCAAACACTTCTTGGGTTTCGTCGTAAACGGGTGTTAGCCGTCGTCTGTTGCTTGATTTTTGGTTGACATCCTCATTTATTTCTTCCCATGGTTCTTTTATTTGATCAAGGCGTTGGGGACGTACTTTGTCACGGGATTCCTCGTTATCGGGTAAAAGCGGTCTGCGTTTCCTCTTACGAATTCTGCGGCGTTTCAACGGCTGGTCATATGTTTCGGGGGAGTGTGGAATCCACCCTGCAGTGTCCAACGTATCAACGGCCTTCCAATTCTGCAATTTAACAAAAGTGTTATGAAAAACGAATCGAGTTCAATGGACGTCTCACTAAGGTAAACTACGCACTATGAAGGTCAGCTTTGTTGTTATTACACTGGCTATACACATGTTGTCTATGTAAAGGCGACAGGAAGTGGGTTCTGTCCTAGATTAGTTTTTTCGCAATACAACTCAATCAACAGCGCTGTTTAACTGAACCGAGTAATTACAGGAGATAAAATCCTATTCATAAAGTTCCACATTGTTACCACGAATAGGCATTATTGTGTTAAGGACGTCGCCACTGATTGTAACTTAATTAATAGCTTGATTAAATTTATCAGAACGACCTATTTCAGTTTGAAATTGATTTACATTTGAGAAAATTGAGGTGAAAGTTTTTGTAATTGCCTTTTAAAAACAAATATTAAGAAACTGTTGCCGATGCCAAATTGGCTTTCGGATGAGTGCAAATGGCAAAAATAATTTATTTCTTTAGCTTGACTCACGCCGTATGAATTTGTTTTCTTGAGAAGTAATAAAAGTGCGCAAGGTCGCATATTTTAGATTACCAGTAAACTATATGTAATAACCGACTTGTTCTGAATTTCCTATAAAAATTGGGGATGCAGTGATTAAAATAATTATGTCTTGTTCCAATTGAGATTATTGGAGTAGGAAAGGAAAAGTTTAAATTAATAGAATGTAATGAGTTGAAATAAAATTTATGTAAATTAATGAAATGTAATTTGAAATAATTTCCGAATCCTACTAATCAAACTTTTAACTTTGCGACAGCCAAATTTTAAACTGGGGTCCTCACCTGGTTGTAATCCTGCAGAGTTTTTGCTTCCCGCTGTTTTTCATGTTCGCTAATATCCTCGGCAGCGGTGGCACAAATTATTAACAACACACAACATCCTTCGATTAGGTTCATTTTCACCTAGCCCCACTTCACACACTTATTTATTCTTTCTTTTGGTAAATGTCGCGGCAGACAGCAGTTGCATGCTGCATCGGTGTTTGGATTTGTATTGAGTGATAATTTACCATGTGCTCGGCAGATCCGAACCTTTCACCAATGGTGGGGAGGAAGACTAGTCAATCAAAGGCTTTTCTGGCACGCCAAGTGCTGTATGGCTTTCTCCGAACTTTTAAGTTCGGATTCTGATCACATTGAAGAAGTGACTTAATTAGGAGAATTTACAAAATGATATTCGGGTTGCGGGTCCTTTCACAATTTTGCAGCAATTACGCATACTGTGCACGCACTGCACGTTTTATTTTAGTTGTTTCGAGATTTAGTAAAAGTGTTTTCACTAGACTTATTCAAATTACTGATTTTTTTGAGCGAAACTGCCAAGGAACCCAAAAGAGCTTTTTATGTTCCGATAAGGGCAGATACCTGTATTGGGCCATAAAAGAAGAAAGTTGTGTCAGACGTTTCTTGGAAGCTCTTTATTCTTAAAATAGACATAGCCAAGAGAGCGACAACTTGTAATCTACTTGATGGACTGGAGGGCTGTTGCATTTTGGAATCGTTTCGGTAAAAATCGTTTCCCTTGAATACGTGCTTTCGATGATGCAACTGCACAGTTGTAGCACTTAGGAAGTCAATTCGATTTTTTATTATCGTTGCTGTTCGTTATGTAACTTGAAGGGATTTCCGCAATTACTCGCTAGAATATGTGCTGAAACACCGTTTTTATTTTATTCTTGTGCTTGAATGAATACATTTTTTTTACGTCCCCAAGTGTAGGTTTAAATTTGAGTGTTAATGCTAATTTATTAAATTCTTCCTAAATAAACAGTCCTTAGACCTTGTTTTTTTTTAACATAACAGCCTTGTTTTAATGCTCATTACGGCCTCAAGTCTAATTAGATAATAAACAATTTTAAATATTTTTTAACATCATTGAAACTAATCTTAAGGAAATAATTAACAAATATTTTTTCGCAAAACTCTTTGCTTTATGTATATGAATTTAACATTTGTGTAATATCAGTCAGACGATTGACAATCGTGTGGGAAAATGTAGAATTTAGAAGTAAGTTTGTCTGAAGTATATTTGTGTTTGACTAACATAGTTTAACCCTGACTGATAATCAGAAGAACCTTCTGTAATTGATTTTTAAGTTTCTGTTATCTGCGACATTATTACTCATCGATTCTTTCATGTTTTAATTTAACTTCATTGCTAGCAAAAAAAAAATTACCTAATACACATCATTATACACACCATTTGATCCAATTAAATATTCTTCTCGCTCTAGCTGTCCATTCAAATAAATTTAAAATTTAAAAGCTCATAACATTCATCGCAGAAAACTAGGTTAGCCAGTTCAGATTTTTTCCATTAGTTCTTCTGTGTAGTGCACAACATTGAAACGATTCGAATAAGACTCTTTTGAAGTCAATGCAATAAAGAATTCTTTTGAATAATACATATACATGGTAGCTTTGAAAAGATGCGATGGGTTCTCACGTCTTAATTCATAGCTTCATTAACATCGACTTGGTGGGAATAAATATCCGTTTTCCTTAAGAGAAGTTGATCTATTGTCATTTGTGTCACGTAAATTACAGATGTTAACATGATGCCTGATAGTTCTATCTACTTCAATTTATAGTATGTACTGTATCATTCTTTACCGACGGCTAATTTTGTTTTGATTTTGTATTCCGTTAACAATTAGCTTACAAATAAATTGTAGTAGATTTTACTTTCCTATAATTTCGACAGTTTTGTACACAGAAATTATGATAAAAACAAATTGTTAAGTGGTGAGGCCCAATTAATGACTGTAGACTGAGAATGAAGTAAGCTATAGAAGATTTTAATATTTCTCAATGATAAATTATCGTGGTGTCATCCTGGGATCATACAAGGCTTGTGAAACACTCGTATGTGTTATACGGAATTTAAAAACAACTATCGCGTGTGGGTAATACGCGGATTTCACTTGAGACACGTATTACATTACAAAGCTTACACTATTTGCTTTTACCATTGCATTATGGTGGAGTCGAAGTTTTTATGGTTTGTTGCGAACTACCGGGCCACATTGCTTTGATCAAGCATTATGTATCAACTCAATTTTAATGGTGTTAAAAAATAAAATCATCGTTAGAGAAAACACGAATTTCACAACAGTGAAAACAAAAAATGAAACTTTATTAACAGCTGCTCCTAAAATATCTGTTATTAATCCGATAATGACAAAACATCAATATCACTGGTCTACGAAATTACACAGGTTTTATCACATTATTTTCGGAGAAATCGTCAAAAAATCCTTGTGTTGAAAAGAAACTAAAATTAATTTGTAATTTATAGGTAGGTACCTACAAAATTATACTTTTGGCTTATAGTGTTTGGAAATATTTCACCTTGACCATTTTAATGATCCATGCAGCCCCTAATTTGGTATGCAGACCGGAAATAACCGTTATTGACAAAATGCAACAACCCTCGAATACATTAACACAGTTTCAATGCAAATACTCCAACCACCCTATCGGTACATCACACATTTCATTACTCTAATGCAGAAGCATTTATTTTATCAATGAAGAACGTTTCAATTTTACAATATATCGTAGACAAACAAAAACGCACCCCGCTGAAAAACCTTAGTTTATTATTCGATTTTAATGCAAATTCAATTATTATTTGTCAAAGGTCACAAAATAATTTTCTCACCAACCAGTTTGAGGTCACAATTATAATCAACCTTTTTTTTTATTTTAAATGTATTATTTTTTGCGAGATAAAATAAAGAAGGCAATTACCATTTGACTTAACTTAATGTTGAAAAAATACCATTAATTTCTTAACTCTCTAAAAGTGTAAAAGAAAATTTTCAATCTATACCAGGCGATCGATCGATAATGTTATTTTGTAAATTTAATTGTGGAATATTTTTTAATGTACAGCTTTTAAAAGATGTGCAGTGCAAATTAATAGTGTGAACATTAAACGCAACAATTAGCAAAGTAATGTTTGATATTCATTTTATCTTCTATGCTTAATTCCTGATTAGCGAATTTTACGAACTGCAGAAATATTTTTGAAAAAATACGCAAACAAAACAAGAAACTTGTATTTAATAAAAGCAACTACATGGACGCACATTTTTATGAACAAATCTTTTTCTTTATAACTAGCTGACTCGGCGAACTTTGTACCGCCTCAGAATCCATAAATGTTGTGTTAACTCATTAGCTGAATTAAATTTAGGTTTTCGTCAACGTCATCTACAACGCCATGTTCATTTTTGTTTCTGTCATGTATCAGAGAAGGATACATACGGATTCCATACAAAATGTTTGAGAACATTTTGTAAAAAAATCAAAAAAATCAATCAATCCATTCTCGAGATATCATCAAAAGATTTGTGTGTGAAGTACACGCGCAACAGAAGTGAAACTTTGGGGTTTACTCCTTAAGAATCGATTTTCATTTTTAAAGCCCGGTACGACAAATTTTGGTGGCCGGCACAATTTATTATTGTCGTTTCCCTGTATCATGGAGATTTCCCTAAGCCCCCCTGTTTCCAGGGGGCGCCTTATACCAGGGGGGCTTTGTTATTGTCGTTGCCCTGTAGCAAGCTGCCCGCCCCCTGTAATTTTTAGTTATTCTGCTATTCGGGACGGCGGGAAATCCAACAAATCGGTCCATCCGTTCTTGTGTTATAAACCCAAGGGAGGTCCCTGAGCCCGCTGTCCATGTTTTAATAGTTATTCTGCTATTCGGGGCGGAGACAAATCCAACAAATCAAAGATCGTGAGTTATATTTATATTATATTACTAGCTGACTCCGAGAACTTTGTACCGCCTCAGAATCGATAAATGTTGTGTTAACTTATTAGCTGAATTCAATTCAGTTTTTTTATCAAAGGATAATGCACACAACGCCATCTACTGGCATTAGGCCTTCTTGGGCCCCAATGTGCATGTTTTAATAGTTATTCTGCTATTCGGGGCGGAGACAAATCCAACAAATCAAAGATGATAAAAGCCGTTCTTGAGTTATAAACCCAAGGGGAGCCCATGTGAAAAATATTTTACGACCTATTCTATTACCTGCCAAATATACAAAAAAAAATCATAAAAATCGGTCGAGCGGAAGAATCGGTCCAGCCCAAGAGGGCCCCCTGGGCCCCCATGTCCATGTGAAAAATAGTTTACCACCTATTCTCATACCTACCAAATATAAAAAAAAAATCATAAAAATCGGTCGAGCCGTTTCGGAGAAGTTCGACCACAAACACCGTGACACGAGATTTTTATATATTACTAGCTGACCCGGCGAACTTTGTACCGCCTCAGAATCAATAAATGTTGTGGCAACTTATTAGCTGAATTAAATTCTTTTTTTATATAAAAGAATAATGCACACAACGCCATCTACTGGCATTACCGGAACCAGCATACAACGCCATGTTCATTTTTGTTTCTGTCATGTATCAAAGATGGCGTTATATACGGATTCCATACAAAATGTTTGATAACATTTTGTAAAAAAATCAAAAAAATCAATCAATCCATTCTCGAGATACCATCAAAAAATTTGTGTGTGAAGTCCACGCGCAACAGAAGTGAAACTTTGGGGTTTACTCCTTAAGAATCGATTTTCATTTTTAAAGCCCGGTACGACAAATTTTGGTGGCCGGCACAATTTGTTATTGTCGTTTCCCTGTACTATGGATTTTTCCCTAGGCCCCCCCTGTCTCCAGGGGGCGCCTTATACCAGGGGGGGCTTTGTTATTGTCGTTGCCCTGTAGCAAGCTGCCCGCCCCCTGTAATTTTTAGTTATTCTGCTATTCGGGGCGGCGGGAAATCCAACAAATCGGTCCATCCGTTCTTGTGATATAAACCCAAGGGAGGTCCCTGAGCCCCCTGTCCATGTTTTAATAGTTATTCTGCTATTCGGGGCGGAGACAAATCCATTAAATCAAAGATCGTGAGTAATACAGTATGTCCCCGGATTGAGTTTACAAGAGGAAAAAAATTTTTATTTTTGATTTTATGCCAAAACCTCAAAGGAATAAGATTTTTTGCTTGTCCTGAAACCAACAAATCTGTAATTAAAACTTCATTATTCTGACTCAGTGGAAAGAAACCTTCATTTTTCTCTTAATTTTGGACTTTTTTTCCTCTGCTCTTTAAATCCCACCACATTGGCGATTTTATTTTTTTGACAACGATGTCACGTTTACGCAAGTTAAATAACAAAAATGTTTGTGAAAAAAATTATTTTAAATAAATTAAAATTAATTTAATAAAAAGATGGCAACTCAAAGAAACACCTTTAACATAAAAAACTAATTTTTAACAAGAACAATCATTATTCATTTAACCCCCCATCCATTTCTGCGCACAATTCTACTCTAAAACGATAGCTTGCCTTCGTGATAAGAAAACTTTAAGATTAAAATTAATCATTACCAAGTCCAAAATCAAGAGAAAAATATACGTTTCTTTCAACTCGGTCAGAATAATGAAGTTTTAATTACAGATTTGCTGGTTTCAGGACAAGCAAAAAATCTTATTCCTTTGCGGTTTTGGCGTAAAGTCAAAAATAAAAAATATTTTCCTCTTGTAAACTCAATCCGGGGACATACTGTATATTATATTATATTACTAGCTGACTCCGCGAACTTTGTACCGCCTCAGAATCGATACATGTTGCGTTAACTTATTAGCTGAATTCAATTCAGTTTTTTTATCAAAGGATAATGCACACAACGCCATCTACTGGCATTAGGCCCCCTTGGGCCCCAATGTCAATGCACACAACGCCATCTACTGGCATTAGGCCCCCTTGGGCCCCAATGTCCATGTTTTAATAGTTATTCTGCTATTCGGGGCGGAGACAAATCCAACAAATCAAAGATGATAAAAGCCGTTCTTGAGTTATAAACCCAAGGGGAGCCCATGTGAAAAATACTTTACGACCTATTCTCTTACCTGCCAAATATACAAAAAAAAATCATAAAAATCGGTCGAGCGGAAGAATCGGTCCAGCCCAAGAGGCCCCCCTGGGCCCCCATGTCCATGTGAAAAATTGTTTACCACCTATTCTTATTCGTACCAAATATAAAAAAAAAAAATCATAAAAATCGGTCGAGCCGTTTCGGAGAAGTTCGACCACAAACACCGTGACACGAGATTTTTATATCTCGTATTATTATTAAATATATATAAAATTCCGGTGTGCGTGTGTTCGTAATTCTTCTCCTCCTAAACGTCTTGACCGATTTTGATGAATTTTTTTGTGTTTGTTTGAGTGGGTCCCTGGATGCTTTTTAGCTACAGTTGGACCCGGTAGGTGGCGCTGTTGTTGAGATACAGAATTTAAAAAAAATTGTGAGCGATCTTGATGTTTTTTTTTATTATCTATGGGGGTCACGTGGATGATTCTTAGCTACAGTTGGACCCCGTAGGTGGTGCTGTTGTCGCAATATTTTGATATTCCTTTACAAGTTCATTGCATCGTAGTAAATCTATATAATAAAAATTAAAAATTAAAGTAAAATTACATTTGTTTTTACTTTTGTATTGTTTCGCGATCTGCAAAAACAAATTATTTATTGAAAATTGGACAAGACAACGTCTGTCGGGTCAGCTAATTATACAGAGTGATCATAAAGTTCCGCACAAAATTCATAATTTAGTTATGTCATCTGTTTTTGAACTATGACACCGTTATCAATTTTTTTAAATGGAAACTTCTTTTTGGGTTTTAGATAAACTTTTCAATTCTCCCATCAACAAGAGTAAAAAAAGTGATACCTTGCACAATTTTATTTTTTGAAAAAACTAGCTAAGTTGGTTCGGTAGGTGGCGCTGTTGTCGAGATCCAGAAATGTTTTTAAAAAAAACTTCCCGATCTTTATAAATTGTTTTTATTTTATCTATGGGGCCACCCAGATGATTTTTAGCTACAGTTGGGCCGGATAGGTGGCTTTGTTGAGATACAGATTTTTTTAAATTTTCTGACCGATCTTGATTTTTTATTTTTATTTTTTTTTTTTTTTTCATTGCATCGTAGTAGTCTTCTATCGTAGCTTTCTCATTGTTTTGACATCTCCATTTCTGCTGAGTTCTGATATATTCCGTGCATTATTGTTCATTTGGTGGCATTCCATCTAACTTCCTAAATAAAACTTTTTATTTTCAACATTCATTCGTTCGTGAACTGTACACAATGTGTAAGTATATTCTACAAATTAACCTATATAATAAAAATGAAATGCTGTTCGTTGGTGAATCCATCACTTGAGAACAGCTGGATCGATTTGGCTACTATTTTTTTAAATATTCGTAATAGTCCAAATAAGGTTCTTACGGAAGAAATAATTGGAAAAGTTTCACAGAAAAAAGACCATAACTCACAATTCGAACTAGGGATATGAGTAATTCTTTTTTAGTTTTGTCCGTTATGGCCTTCGAAAAGTTTTCAGGAAAATAAAATTCGAGACAATAATAATTATAAAGGAAAGTCGGAAAATTCTGACAAACTGCAAAAATCATGCATTGTCGATCATAACTGGCGATAGGAACGACATTTTTTATTATTATTATTATTTGTTGTGCTCCCGGTATGAAAATAACTCAATCCAGCCTAAATTTATCTTCTATATAAATAAAAATCAATTGCCGCATGTATGAAACAGAACGGCTCGACAGATTTGGCTGTTTTTTTTCGCTGTGTTCGTAATTATCAGGACAGGGTTTGTTTAAAGCAAATTTTTGAAAAATCCCCCAAAAAATTGGAAAATTCGGGAACAATTGAAGGTGCTTTTTTCTGTGGGATTTTGTTATGAACACAAGACCATAACTCACGATTCGAAGGATGGATATGAGTAATTCTTTTTTTGTTTTGTTCGTTATGGTCCTGGAAAAGTTTTCAGGAAAATAAAAGACAATTACAAAGGAAAGTCAGAAAATTCGGGAAAACTGCAAAAATCATAATACATATTTGTATGCACTCTCGATCATAACTCACGGTAGGAACGACATATTTGGTTGATTCTTTTTTTGTTTTGTTTGTGCTCCTTTGATCTAGAGAAAAATCTGGAGTAGCATTCCAGCCTAAATTAAAATAAAATTATATTTGTTTTTACTTTTAAGTCGTTTCGCGATCTGTCCAAAAACAAATTTATTGAAATTTGGACAGGACTGGGTCTAGTCTAGTAAAACTATAAGAAATAAGCTAGTAAAGCTATAAGAATCGTAATGTATTGCACAGAAGTTTTTTTTAATCACTAATTTTATGCTTTTGGTATTTAAAAAAAAAGTGTGCTGTCTTTTCCTTTTAATCACTAATTTTATGCTTTTGGTATTTAAAAAAAAATGTGCTGTCTTTTTCTTTTAATCTTCTTACAAAAGTGCGTCTTGTATTGGAATGTTATTCTCTTCTGCCCATTGTATGCTTTCAGAAAATGACCTAACCGCATCTTTGTGCATGATTTTATCATATTAAGATTCTTCCAAAAACTCACATTCGGCGTCCGTCTTTTAATAAAGCCTCGTCAATTAAATCTTAAAATTGGACATGCCTTCATTTTGACCAGTGACCCAATCAAAAATTTCCTCAGAAGTAACTTGCTGATCAATAGTATTCAACATTTGCTTAATAGCATTTAGATCTCTTTTGGTGATACAGCTTCCCCCTGTCGTCTCAACAAGCTTAAAATAATGTCCTTTTCGTCCGACTGGGCTTTTGGCCAGAGTGGAACCCAACTTTTTTTGCCTTTTTTTTTTTTCGTTATAACCCTGTATGATTCATACAAATTCATCACAGCCGCCTTTAAAATTGTGCAAGAAATGTAACGAGTGAGCAACAAAATTCGTGATTGTAGGAGCCTCTGAATCCAAAATTTTGAGTCGATACGATTGTGTAAAAAGTCATCGAGTAATGTAAATTGTAAATAGTAAAGTAAAAGAACCGATCTACATTTAGCCAACTGCGATCACGAATTTTGTTTCAGAAAAAATAACCAGCAGCCTAGCAGCTCTGTCTGAAAAAGAATATAAAAAAATTGTCGAAGTTTTTGACGAAGATAGTCCCGAGGAGCTTCAAAAGAAATTTTTCTTGATTGCCTTTTATGAATTAGCTTGGCGAGGTGGAGAAGGGGCCCAATGTCAGTGGAATTCTAATACAAAGAACTATTGGTGCAAAAATTTCCCTGTGGGAGTAAACTAAATTGGAAAATGGGTGAAAACAGCGGCAGAAAAAATTGGGTTGGACACTAAAAAAATAATCAAATATTCAATCAATCGATTAAATCCACTAGCGTTTCGTCATTGGCCAAAGAAGGTGTTGGCGAGCATCAGTTAATATTAATTCAATTCAGTTAACTTTGTAAAAAAATATTAATTTTCTTAAATAAAAATAATAATCAAGTTCGTTTAAAATATTCACTGCAACCACTAGTGAAATACTCGCTGGAATTTACTGTTTCTAGGATACGAAAATAAATATCTGCTACATGTTTTATTGGTTAATATTTGAAAAATTACAATTGAATAGTTGAATAAAATAGCTTTTTCGTTGTTATTTTTGACAGACTTAACAATTCAATTATTACGAATAATTTGTGCAAGATCAAAACTCAAAATTTCTTTTTATTTTAATCTAATTCGTTAAACTTTCAGTATGAAATAAAAAATGTATTTACTTCGAATGAAAAGTACGGCTAGGCGCCTCGGCCGTAAAAAACTTGCTCGTACTTTAAACTTCTAGATAAATATGAAGTTTACTGTATGCTGAAAAAATTGTAACCTTTTAACCCTAAGGTTAAACTCGTCACTACGTCAAACTACTATCAATCATACTCATAATAAACGTCAAACAATATCGTAAAACGTGAGCTAAAGAGTAAATAATTTAAACAATTTCACCGACTTTATTAAATGTATGTATGTATTTAAATGTGGTTAGGCATAATTTACAGAAAAAAAATTATGGCCAATTTCATCAGAATTTTTTTTTATTTATTTTTTAATTACTTTCAGTACACCTTTTTTTTCAAATTAGATGGAAATTTCACTTACTAAAATAATTTCGTGATATAATTTGCAGAAAAATTAAATATTAAATATTAAAAAAAAATAGTATATTTATCATGTAAAAGTAATTTTTCACACAGAAAAATTAAATTTCTTTAGTGTATAGAAACTAATAGACGGTAGTGTATTTATATTAAAATATTATTGATATCACAATGCTGATATTTTTACCTTTACTACTGAAATATCTCACTCGGTTTCACTCGCAAATAATATCATCGAGATAATTATTATGTATGACAATTTACTTCATTACATATTTATTTCTTTCTGCATAATTTGAAATTTGTTAAAATTAGATACCTCATCATGATGAACTCGTCAACATTTTTTTATTGTCTCTTTAAATTAACTCAAAGTAGTAATTATTAACTTTATTTTCCCGTTTATCAGTGTTTAAGGGTGGTATACACCGAGCCGCACTGATTTCCTCAATCTTTAATACTGACCACTAGTCCTAAGTAATGAACTCTTCCAAAAGTGCAAAATTATTTTAGTAAATTAATCGAATTAAAACATTTTCTCATTACTATTGTTAATCACTGGGTATTTACGCGCCTCTGCAGATGACTTCTAACAACTTCTCGGGTTGGCCTACGTGTCGTTCTGATCGTTCAAAGAACATTAAGAATAGATTATTATGGTAGAGGACCAACGTTAACTCAACGAATTATATTTGGCCCGTTTTAACAATAACCGGAGGACTACGTGCATCTCGCCCCGTATCTCCACCCTGCCAAGAGAGAGGTCGGCCCTGACACTCAGGATAATTTGGTTTATGATGGGTGTCGCCCTATTGTGGAGACCCTATCGTAAAAAACATTTCGAATAACCAAACAAAAAGCATGTAAATCAGTAATATCCTGTGGTTTCCCTGAATTTAAAAAATTGTGCTGTTTAGTTAATAATTTTATTTTGTATAATATCCCACATAAACATTAAAATGTTATTTTTGAGCAATATGTGGAAATTCCAATTGATTTTAGATACAAAAATGTCTGTGAAAAATATGATGAATATTACAAATTCTAAATTCGCGGTTTCATCAAATCTATACAAAAAACGTTCCAACGGATGCCGCATTGCCTGCCATCCTGTTTCGCCACCTTGGGACAAATTTGACGCATGGAACTCTTCCTTGCTAAAACAATGACTGTCACTTTCTCTTTTAGATTTTATTAGTCGTGGCGTCAACGCCATATTTACCGCTGTTGTATTTCTTTGCCGCGCGGCCAGGTACGTTTGTAAAAGCCATTAGCGCAAAATTTCAATGGCAGTCTCGCTCAAGTTTACGATTCTGTTCGCAGAATGCAGACGGTGTAAGACAGGTGTAAGAACTTTCTCCCGGTTGTCGATAAACTGGCGTTTTTCATTTGCCATAAAAGAATTGGTTACCCAGTTAGCTGACCACATGTCGGTCTTAGATCTTAACGAGACGATTTCATTTTTATCATAGATTCCTCGGCCTAGATGTAGATTTACCCACTGCACTTATTAAATGGTTTTAAAAC
The DNA here is from genome assembly GCA_963583935.1 of Diaperis boleti. Taxonomy (NCBI): domain Eukaryota; kingdom Metazoa; phylum Arthropoda; class Insecta; order Coleoptera; family Tenebrionidae; genus Diaperis; species Diaperis boleti. Next base: position 19,104,075 of record OY757246.1, on the reverse strand, counting down.
ATAGATGAAGTAGGTGCTAAGCATTGTGGTTTTCATTATGAAATAGAAATTTTGTGTGAACTTCTCAGCGACTGCGAAAATGTAAACAAACGAAAAAGTCGCAAACTTTTACTATTTGGTGACCTTGATACATACAGAAGCTTGTTGACGAATATGTGACTAGAAATTAATTAAAGAACATTTGTAGGAATAATAATAAATAAATCAAATTGTACTGACGCACGTTGCAGACTTTTATCCTTTAACCAACATATAGGTTCGCCGTTTGAGAAAATATTTCCGGTCAGGATTTTTTTTTACCTTTTTCCTTATCACATCGCATTCTGATAATTCGGTGAAATGCATATTAAAATCGCGCAGTATATATGTATATTTTTGCTTTCATGGTAATTATTCTTTCATTTACTGTTTTGCCAGCTAAATACTGATTACTGCACCATATTAAATTTATACAATACATTTTCGAAAAATTGAAATACAAAAATTAACCGTCTTTTTATCTAAATGTCATCTGAAACCCGTAAACAGAAAAATAATAGTAGAAACTGTTTTTATGTACATTTCGATTTCATAACTTTGAAGAATTTACAAGATTTTGGAACTCCGGATTATTTGCTTATTTCCTATCTATTTCACAGTATCCTTTCGACACCGCACACGCTCGGGTATTTTCAGTCGTTTTTAGATCTCGAAATTTCCATCATTAAGACAGCGGAACGATTTCGTTTTCGTACTAATTTGATAATAATTCTTAACTGACTTTATTAAAAGCTGACTTCATTGAATTTCAGCATCTTTACCTATGTTACGGTGAAAAAATACCAGTGTTTAATTTATGCAATTATGGTGCCATCAAAAATGGAAAGTTTTTATAATCACTCATTCCGAACATGTTAAACTTCTGTTCTCTGTTGTTTGTACAAAATACCTGTAAACACATAAAGAAAGTGAACGATTGTAAATTTGTCCGAGGTTTCGTTTTCATTCCGGATTACGTTATTTCAAAACTGGGAATTTAGATTCGAGGAGATGTTGAAATGGCATTTTGATGTAAGTTAAGATTTCCAACAGTGGCTGCTTCTCGGTAGTGTTATATGTATTGAAATTACGACATATATAAACAATTCGTTTTCGTATCTATAGATTGTTAATAATGACGAAGACAAGCAGACGTTATATAATAGTACTTAATTTGTTAATGTCATAATTACAACATTTGCCAATGCTTGTTCTAATGTTCCAAAAACATTTTATCAAACCGTGTTCAAATTGCACAACGCATCTTTCTACAGTAGAAAAAAGTTAAAATGGGAGTTAATAGATGATCTTTTAACAGAATGCACATATGCAAAATTTTATTATTTTATGACCACTTTACTGTTCTAAGTAAAGAATTCATTACTACAATAAATTGAAATAAATTAGTTAAATATTAAAACTAACTTAAAACTCGACTTCGCAAATCTTCTTTTATTAGAAGGTTAGAAACTCTTCTAATAAAATATTCGAATGTTGCAATCTAAAATATGACTGTTTATAATTACCTTTATTACTTGCTTGGCAGGCTTAATAAATTGTCCAATGAGGAAAACAATTTGGTAGACAAGCGGATATAGTTTTAATTGTCCCAGTAAAAACAAAAAAAAAAATATTGCAGCTTTGAAATTTTATAATGAAGTGTATTTTCCTCATTCTGTAAATCCAATCATGTCTATTATAAACAATAATGCGCATTCAGCTAGTGAAAGCACCATGAGAAATTAGCCTTCATTTCAAGTATTACACGCAAATGCAGTAATTTCATACTTTCGTTCATTGGGATGCATTGAAATTTTTTACGATTGATTTACATTAAATTAAGTATTAGTCGATCGGGTGGAATGGTAATTTGTAATGCATACTGTGATATGATTTTCATAATAGCTTTCAGTTTTCGGAAAATTAAATATTAATTTACGTGAGTATAATGTTTTAATGGCGAAAGTGATTCTTCATGTTTATATTTGCGGCCTTTTCATGTGAAACATGAAAGTATGAGAAATTATACACTTGTTTTTATTAGTTTGGAACAATCAGAGCGCTCAGTGATCCTCACTAATTCCTCACACGTCATTTAATTCACGAAGCAAGTATATGGGATTTTTAGTAGAGTAGAGTTGCGTTTCTATGTGCGATTATTTATTTTCAATTCTTATATTACAATATTTACATTATTTACTCTATGACTACCTTACCTTACACATCGCGCGGATAGATAAACGTTACTGTCCGACTCGACCCACTGATCTTCAACTTTTACTGTGACGATGCGGCTGGTTCGACTAGAATTGACTCCTGCTGGGACGTCCTCCAAAAAATATACCGGCACCTAAATCCTTCTAGGCGCCTCCAGATAGTTCCATCGATGACATCATCTAGACAGTCTCGACAATTAGTCCAGAACATCATGTCCCACAGTGGGACCAACGACAGGACAACCTGGCCATAATACATTTTTATAAATATCCTAAAATGGACCAATACTACGGTGGACTGGAAAGTAAACAGAATGCAGTTTCGGGGAACATAACTATAATCTCTTATAAGTAGCTTATGGCCCTTTCACAGGTAGCCAAAATGACTCATTTTTGTTGGTGCGTTACAATCTTACAAAGCAGTTAATTTGTGATCATTTTCAAAGTGACAGTGTGCTCCTTGTTTTGCTTTTTTCCAACTAAATGCAAATGGAGAAGCAAAAGCAAAGGAATTAGGTTTATTTACTATCTTTATATTTGCAGTTACTATAAAATATTTCATAGATTTTTATGAATAAGTAATAATTAAGTAATAATAAGTAATAATTTTTAATAAATTCGACTTGCGCTACAAAATTAGTGGGGCCAGTTCTGGTGCTAAATCTTAATCGATCAAATATAGGAACCCTTTCTCCTTTAGCGTTATAAAGTTTAGCTGCTACTTTTTGTTGAAAAGTGAAAAATATCACGGACGAGCCCAGTTCCTAGTTTCTTCAGATTCTTTTATTGCATCGATTCATAAAGCTACTTCAAACCAACGAAAGGCTTTATCCTCTGAAATTTTAAGTTTGTTAGAACTGCCAGACGAAGAGGTAGAACGTGCTATCCAGGCCCAATGACCCAATTCTTTTGTAAAATACATTTTTGTTTCTACTAGAAATCTAGCAGTATTTAAAGAATTTATACGACAATAATATGGCAAGTCGGAGGATCAAAAGTACAGTTTTCGAAGTCCCGTTTTAACCGCCATAAGGACAATGTAAATTCTGATCGGTTATAACGAACCTCGTTTATAACGAACGGTCGGTTATAGAGTCCAAGATTTCGGCGTATGCTCGGTTATAACGAACTGCGTGCACGTGTTCTCTGCTCAGATTTTTTGGAATAATTAGCACGATTTAAACCCCATCTTTCTCAAAAGTATTCGTGTTGTGAGAGCAATCGAACGAAATAGAAACATTAGTATTTCAGTTTTATTTCTTACTAGAACAAGTGAAAAGGCTGTAGTGAAAAAGAAACGTGGCCCAGTAACTGTGGCCGATAAATTAAAAATAATCGATTTATTAAAAAGCGATCAATGCAACTCTAAATTATGCAAATAAAAATGGACTAGCAATTACAATTTCCTCAATTTTCCTTAAAAGAACGTGACTAAAGCATCTTGGAAGTCCTGTTAAAGAGGATGTTGACAATGCTCTCATAAAATGGTTTAGAGAAGTCTAAATGTACCAATTAGTGGCGAAGTTCTTCGTGCCGCTGGCAATTTTAGACATTGAGAATGAAGAAATAGGTCGCAAAGTAAAGTATAGCAAAAATTGATCACCCAGTATTTTAGATAGTGCATTATTATTGTGATTACACGTATAAAAGATGTATTTTCAATAAAGAATTTTGTTTTAGTACATATATTTTTAACCTTGTTTATAACGTACGCCTGCTTATAACGAACACATTAGGTGGTCCGTTGACTGTTCGCTATAACCAAAAACAAAACAATTGTCTGGATCACTTTTGGTGGTAGATAACTACTTTTAATCAGTTTTTCCCTAAAACACCAAAAACAATTTTATTATAACTGCCAACGCACGTTTCGCCAACAATGTTGGCATCATCAGGGCGATGAACTGAGTTTACTCATCGCCCTGATGATGCCAACATTGTTGGCGAAACGTGCGTTGGCAGTTATAATAAAAAAAATTTTGGTGTTTTAGGGAAAAACTGATTAAAAGTAGTTGTTCGCTATAACCGAGTTCAACTGTATGTGTTATATAAGGTGGGTGGACCATGGAAGGCCACTATAACATTATTCCTCTATTTACTGGATAAATGAAACAAACAAATTATTAAGTAACACTTTGTTTTATTATTTAACTTTTATTACAGAGTTAATGATTATTTATTAAATTAAACTTTTTTTTACTTAAAACTAACGTTGTGATAATCAAAATATCTGCTTATACTTAAACTACATACAAAGGTTGTAGTGGCTTGTAGTAGCTTGAACACTATCGTAAAACTAAGAATATGTTCGTGAAAATGTTTTAAAAATAATTAGTTATTCTGCTATTCGGAGCGGAGACAAATCCAACAAACCAAAGATCATAATAGTTATTTATTATACGAGTTCCTGTGTAAATTTGGTCATTTCGGGCACGAGGGTTTTTTTAAGCCTCCAGTGCCCGAAAGCACCCAAATTTACACAGGAACGAGTGTAATACAACGTTTTATAGTTCGACATAACCGTGGCAAGTCTTTAAATTGCTTAATCAATAAAAAATGTGCAACGTTTATCTGACATTTTCTTATTGCCTGACAGGAGAGTGTTTACACAAGCGAAAATTTGAAAATTCTGACAGTGTCGAACTATAAAAGCCGTTCTTGAGTCTTAAACCACCTTGAGTTTACCTCCTATTCGCATACCTACCAAATATAAAAAAAGATCATCAAAATCGGTCGAGCCGTTTCCGAGGAGTTCGACCACAAACACCGTGACACGAGATTTTTATATATTAGATACGAGGCTGGTTTGATAAATCAGTGACTTTTCGAAGCTATATTATTTATTTAAGCTAACTTTTTTATCCCTTCCAAAAAATAGCTTTTCTCGAAGCCTACAAAATAGCTATTGGTTTCGGTAATGATCTCTTCATCTGAGTCCAATTTTGATTTTAGAATTTTTGAATTTGAGTCATTTCTTCATGTTTCCAAAAAGAAAAAGCTCGCAAGGAGCTAAATCCAGCAACAGCAGACGTGTGCACAGGTGTCTTGTCGTGGTGGAAAATCATTTTTTTCTTTGATAAATGGGGCCGTTTTGCCATAAATTCCTTATGAATATTAAATAGTAGAATTAAATAGTTTATAAATATTATGCCATGTGAATCCCAGAAGATGGTCGCCATGACCTTTCCGGCCAAGGGAACTGTTTTGGCTTTCTTTGGCGCACGTTCACCAGGAAAACCCACTGTTCAGACTGTTCTTTGGTTTTTGGTTGATAGTAATGTACCCATGTTTCATCAACGTCGACTGTCAGCGGTCGCGGCACCCATTTTGCTGCTGACTTTCTAATACCTAAATGTTGATGGAAAATATTAAATACGCGTTCAGTTGAGATGTTTGTTATCTTAGCTATCTCGCGTATCTTGATTCGACGGTCTTCCAATACAAGATCATGGATTTTCTTGTTCATTTCTTCGGTTGTGATCTCATTTGAGCGTCCGGGGCGCGCAGCATCATTGGTTCTGGTACGACAGAACGAAATTCAGTAAACCACTTGTGGACCAAACCATGCGAAGGAGCAGACTTCCCGTAATATTACCTTAACTTTTCTTCAGTTTCTTTAATAGTTTTACCACGCAAAAAATTATGTTTTATTAGTACCCGAAATTCACTTTTCTCCATCGCACAAACGACACTTGACATACTCTTGTTGCAGACGACGCAGCGTAGTTTCTGTATGACAGATCTAATTGAAATTTGGTGTGCTTGTTTAAAAATCATGGCCAACTTTAGCAAAAAATAGAATTTGCGATTCGAGGGCTCGTCATTCGAAAAGTCACGGAATTATCAAACCAGCCTGGTATTATATCGATATCAAATAAGTATTGAAAATAACCTTTGATGAAATAAAAAATATATAACCGGCTTCTTATGGGTTCGTTCCTTGTAAGGCCAAAATGTTTTTAAAATAAAATTGATAGGTAATAATAGGAACTTATACATTGTTTTACCTTTCCCGATACGTATTTACAACTAAAAACTAAGAATTAATACTTCGTGATTCCTAGATGTTCCTAGCAAGGCCAACTGTCAATTTATTTCAAGCAATAATAGTTGCTTATTTACTTGAAAGCTTACGTTTTGCTGTGAGCTCATATTATATAATTTCAACGTCGACGACCGAAGTCAAGAAAGCGAGGCACCGCACTGATAAAACAGCGGCACGAGCGACTCCCCGCCGCGTCTGTGTCCTTGAGTTGGATGGGTGTTAGTGTGAGTAGAAGGAATTTGTCATCGCATGGCAATAACTACACTTTTTAATAATAGACCTTACAAAGAGCATGGCCGTCCATAGTCCACCCACCTTACATCCTAGAGTAAAGTATGTTAGAATTTTATTTAATTCTTATTTCTGGTTGTTTTGTGGTACGAAAAGTCTAAGAAACTTGCACTAGAAGCAGGACTGTTTGGCTTCGAAATAACAAGAGTTCCTAAGATTAAAAAAATCTATTGTTTAGTTTTATTTGGATTATTATACATCAAGTTAAAGAAATGGAAAAACGACGAAGTCGTGGAAACTTATTAAAGAAGAAGCAGAAGAAAACATACTAAACAAACATGGCAACGAACTAGATGGCGGCGAGAGATATAACTGGAAAAAAAAAGTAATACAGTTATGTCTCAAGCCTAACGATTCAATCTCATTAAGACGGTTCTCCAGTGGCAGGTACATTTCTGCCGGTCGAAGTACATTTTCCACATATCTTTTTTTTAATTTACAAATCTCAAAAATCGCTTTGTAGCTGCAAAGATCTATATTTTATCAACACGCCCACAAAATTTCAACGAAAAATCTTCAAAAATAAAAAAGTTACATTCAACGGCTGGGCGGGCAAAAATTTACAACAATGTGTGCCGTTGAATGTAACTTTTTATTTTTTGTTGAAATTTTGTGGGCGTGTTGATAAAATATAGATCTTTGCAGCTACAGAGCGATTTTTTGAAATTTGTAAACTAAAAAAAAAGATGTGTCGGGAAAATGTACTTCGACCGGCAGAAATGTACCTGCCACTGGAGAACCCTCTTAAGGTTTTCTTTGCATTTCGGCAGTGACTTCTTTAAAATGCCATGTATATTTTGGTTAGGTCAATGTCCTTTGTTGCCTGTGCAATTTCTACATTGTTCTCATTTGGTCGAAAAATTCGTTCAAGGTATGTGACGAAGAATTCGGCTTATCTTGACTATGTCGGTCCCATGTTTCATTTGTTAAGTGGGGGGCGTCCAACTGAGGTTTTTAATGTAGTTATAGCTTCGTGCAAGAAACAATTTTCAGGTCGAGACGATTTCTTTACTTCTTGGAAGAGGAGATTTGTTCGAACTACCAAAGCACCACAATAAATACATAAGTAAATAAATCGTAGGAGTGATTTTCTATTATGTATGAGTAAGCTGAATAGGGCCACTTTTCCAATGTTTCTTTCCGTAAGAACGTTATTTGGATTATTATACGAATATTTAGAAAAATGGCTAAATCGATCCAGCCGTTCTCAAGTAATGCGCTTACCAACGAACAGCATTTCGTTTTTATTATATGTATAGATTTCTTAAATCTTTACAAATAAAGATTTTTATGTTTTTGAGCACAACCAATTAGAACGGAGATGTAACTACATCATCTCGTGTTTATAATCTTTTTTTTTTGCGAAAACGACGATTTTTTTTTGAGAAGGTCCGTTTAAAAAAAGCAGGAAACTTTAATTAGTTTATTTCTACGAGGATGGGTTGATTCATTCGCGGCCTAACAAAGAAAACAATCATTTGTTAAATATAAATTTGTTTTTATTTTTCAACATAATCTTCTAGTTGAATGCTCTTGGTCCATCGATGTTCCAAACTCTTTATCCCATCCCTGTAGGCAGATTCTTGCAACTCTTCAAAATAGCCGTTTGTCGATTCAATCACTTCAAAGTCTGAAGCTTATCTCTTATAATAGGCTGAAGTCCAACGAGGCCAAGTCAGGTGAGTAGGGTGAGTAGGGTGCGTGGGGTACCGGTTCAAAGCCCAGCTGATTAATTTTAGCCATCGCGATAACCGATTTGTGACATGGTGCGATGTCGTGATCAAACAAGATTTTCTTTTTGGCTAACCCGGGCCTTTTTTCTCGAATGTTGTGGTAGAGCTGTTCCAGTAGATGAGCATAGTATTCACTATTTATTGTTTTTACTTTTTCAAGGTAGTCAACCAAAAGAATTCCTTTCGCGTCCCAGAGAACGGTCGTCGTCATTACTTACCTTTGCGGCCGAAAGAACTGTTTTTGCCTTCTTCGGAGCCGCGATTCACCCTTTGCTGTCCATTGTTTGGGTTGGATTGCGCTGAAACCGCTCCAAACATTGCTTAGATGTGATTTTTAGGTTCAGCTTTTGTTCGCGGCACCCATCCCGCTGCTAATTTTCTCATGCCCAAAACTTCATGAAGGATATGATGTGTTCGCTCTTTTGAGATCCCCACAATCGCTGCTATCTCACCCAACTTCTCGACCACTTCAGCAGAAGTCGCCGTTTTCGCCATCCACTTTTTAACTGGTGCTGAACGATGGAGAAGATTCACCCAAAGTAGAATCCAACTCATATTTAACCTACGTAGGTGTTAAACCTTTGATATAAAAATATTTTATCACGGCTCGAATCTCAGATTACTCCATTTTTCAAAACACCGACAACTTACAAACTTTGATAAGACACCAAATCAAAATTTTAATGTCAAACTGTGACAGGATGTTACTAGATGGAAACATATGAATTAAAAAGAAAAATCATTTGATTCTATGGTAGGCTACGAATTATTATTAATCAACCCATCCTCGTATGTGTACATGTCGAGTGTCTCACTATTACTTACAGTCTCTGAAAACTAAGATAAGGTACAATATAATTACATGAAAAGCGCTACATTTGCAAACCTTGAATAAAGATTATAGTTCTTCTAGAAGCTCTAAAAATATTTCAAAGTCATGGGAATAATTAAAGTCTAACACAATAAAGTCGCATGGTTTCCGAGGGTGTCCTTATCACTGATACCTAACACATACAGGTTGTCCCCGAAATAACTACTTTCATTTTAACCAGTAGTAGAACTCGCCGAGAGCAACAACATTTTTATCTACCACTCTTTAGAAATCTTGATTTTTTTAGCATTTTTGGAACTTCAAATTCACGAACCGCCTATGCATATTTATTTTAGCTTGACCATTGTTTTTGTCCGGAAAAGCCAACGTCCTTATGAAGTTTCTAAATTTTTTTCACTCTGGGGTGCATCAGTTACCTGCTGTTGAGAATCAGTATCGGCGGGCGAACTCGACCGGGCGTGTTATTGTATTTTACTTTCGCTTTTAAAGTTGTTATTAAAAGATGCCTGCTTTTTCTCGTGTACCTAATTTCCATTAACATTGTGTTTTGCAAAAAACCGCCAGTAACCGAAGGTTGGCAAATCGAATTTGGAGAATTTTGAAAGAGCAACAATTAAATCCCTATCACGTACAGAAAGTCTTAATTTCTACAGCGAATCGATAACTACGGGGTTAAGGGCAAAATTTTATTAAGAAAAATTGTTTGTATGACAAGAAGCAACACGATCTTTAACGAAGTAAATTAGATTTGAAAAATGTCTGTTGACGATTCTTGTAGACAACCAGGACGACAGCCAATTTTTATTCAATCGGTCGTTCGTATGAGAAAATCGAATTGCATAATGTAAATTCCTACGAAATTAGTGTAGTAGAATTGAACTTGAGATGAATGTACTAATAGACCAATAATAATTGGTTTCTAATGATTTAACACTTTAAGTGAGTAGTTGCACCTTGAAATATTTGTCGTAATTATGTAGGATCTTTACTAATTAGGTGAAACGTTCACACAAATATTCTGTCGATAACAACTGCATTTGAACATATTCGTTATTCTTAATCGTCAGTGGAACTGAAGAATGCATTAGACGCACCCATATGTTGGTTAATTATTTCCAAATGAATCAGTCTTTATAACAAGCGATACTTTTGCTCAACTTGTATTTATGCAAAGTACTGAACTTGTTATTAGTACATTCTATGTTGTTTTTAAAATTATAAGTAGTTGTATAATATGATGTCAACAATAAAAGTTAAAAAAAAACAGTTGTGCTTTATCACAATTTTCTTCCTCTGTGTTTATTTAATTGACTTTAATATATCACAAGGCATAAGTTGATAATTTGAAAATAGTAGAGATTGAAAACAAAATTTGTCATAGGTGGTAAATGTTAAGTTGATCGTGTTAAATTTGGCATTTAATAAACAATTTACTTTTCGTGCATGGCCAACGTTAACTAATTTTGTTTTCGATCGCTCTGTATTTGAGTTATATCGATATAAATATTGTTTCAAAAACTGGATTTACAGGAACAGTTCCAAATTTAAAATGTGCTGCCCTGCGTTTCACTTATTTTGAACTTTTTTTAGTTGGGCGGTTTCTACAGTGATGACCCGACAAAACACCATCCCACTTCAGGAACATTACAATGCACTGATCCCATTATGGGATATGTGTAATCACACCAACGGCACTGTAAGATTTCTCCTCTTCTACGAGCTATACAATTAATCAAACATTTCAGATATCCACGGATTACAACCCGGTCCTGCATCGCAGCGAATGTTTAGCTTTAAGAAACTTCAAAGCCGGAGAGCAATTATTTATTTTCTACGGAAGCAGAAGCAATGCGGATCTTTTTGTTCACAACGGGTAGGTTTTATAATTAAACGTAGAACCTTAAAGAAAAAAAAAAAAACAATTTCAGATTCGTGTACGAGGAGAACGAATACGATGTTTATTGGATCCGTTTGGGTATCAGCAAGTCTGACCCTCTTCAGGAAAAAAGAAATCAGTTGTTGAATAAATTGGCGATATCGAGTAGTAGTGACTTTTCTATTAGGAAAGGTGCAAAGCCAATCGATGGGCAGCTATTGGCGTTCCTGCGAATTTTCAACATGAACGAGGGCAAGTTTATTTACGTAAAAATTATTTGTATCTGTTAGCTTTTCTCTTTCCATAATATAGATATGACATATTCTACGTCTACACGTTTCTCACTGTAAACAGGTTAGTCCCGGGGAAAAGTGTATCGAGCTAAAATATGAGGTGCCGTTTGTGCCATAATTATAATAACACTGTTTAAAAAATAAAAATCCAAAAATAATTTTATCTAAAATGTAATATATTATTTATTAATAATTTTATTTAATTAAGAAAAATGTTTTTCATATATTTTTTATTTGGATTTTTTTTTTTTAATTTCATGTTGTGACCAAATACATTATTGGTTGCATACGTTTCTGCCTGTTTCCTAGTATAAGATCACGTGACAGGAGACCACAACAGTTTATAACTATCTATTCAAGCAATAATATATTTTGTCACATGAAATTTATATAAAAAAATATAATATGAAAATATATATTTTTTTAATTAAATTAAATTTTTAATATGTAAAATATTATTTTTTTTTAATAAGAATTAATATTTTTATATATTATTTTTGGATTTTTATTTTATTTTTTGAACAGCAATATTATTTTCAAACAATGTTCAGATAATTATGGCACAAAAGGCGCCTCATACTAAAAGTCGAAGACTGTAGCAATGACACTGCGCACAACCCATATCGATGGCCACAATTTATCGCATTAGACTTCACTTTGATAATTATTCCAACAGGACAGCGCGCAGCCCCATACGGCATTGAAGATAAATGAAACAAAGGCAGTGGAAGGAAATATGTAATTAAGAAAGTCGCTAAAAGAAGACGAGGCAGTCGAATTAAATAATTAACAAAATCCCTAAAAGTAGAATCTTTCGCGTTGCAAGTCTCCACAGACATTTCCTTTTTTTTTTCTATTCCTGAACTCTTTCGCTTTCATAAATTCAGCATTCTTCCTTCTATATTCTTCCATATATTTATTGGCTTAGTGTCAAAAATAAAACTTTTTGTTGACGATTTCAAAGGTTCTAACAATTCTCCCTCTTGCAGAACAACTGGATCACTGGATGAGCAACGAGAAGAGCGGCGATTTAGCCTACACTGAATGCGCTTTAGACACAGCTTTAGAGCGAAAGGTATGGATCTTTCTGCAGGCCCGGCTTAAGTTACTTTTGGCCACATACAAAACGACCTTAGAAGAAGACATGGCACTCATCTCAGATCCCCAGACATCACCCAATCGACGTCTTGCTGTAAGAATGCGGTCATCGGAGAAACGCATCATCACGGAAACTTTGGAGTATGTGGAACAGTTCCTTAAACAATAACTAGACGACTTTGATGTGTTGTGAGAATCTCATTTTGTATTAATCTAATTTATTGTCACTAAATTATGAATAAAATGAAGGTTTCGTTTTACTTGCACGTTAAGTGGTGCCACCTGTTCCCTTATCATGCTCGCGTATCAGTGCTATTGATTTTCCAAGAAACAGTCGCCAGATGGCGACAGCACAAATTTTCTTTATCTAAATTATATTGTACAAGTTTAGCGCCAATTCCACCTGACTGAACGTGATAGATAGAAGTGTGAGCTAACAATGAGGTAGCTAGTTTTTTTCTGCCTTTAAACTTTTAATTTGTTTTACTTTGTTATGATGGACTCTACGGGTAGTGAAGAGCTTGCTGTGGAGGAATCGCTCCCCCTAAATTCGAATCAAGACAATGGTGCTTTACCGCAACTTCGAAAAAAAGAACTGCTTTTCAAAATTCTTGTCATCGGTGATTACGGAGTTGGTAAAGTTTTTTCACTTCAGTTATAACAACTTTGACTATATTTACACTGTTGCACGAAATCGGGTTCCAATTCTTAATTTTTCTTTTCTTTTAGGAAAAACCTCCATAATCAGACGGTACGCTGATGGTAAGTGTAGACTTAACAAGTTTAAAATCACATGATTTTATGTAATTTTCCTTGTTGTGGCACGTTATGAATTCCTGTAACAATCGATATCAGGCGCATTCTTTGCATACTTTATTAATCAATATGAAGCCTCACGATAAAGAATGATTCAAATTTTGAACCGCCTTCAAAGTAGACTTGCCCACGAGAACGTCAATAACTACAAACTTGAATTGTTTAAATTCGGCGTAGCGGATTTACACACTTAATGCAATTCATTCTTATCAGTAAAATAAAAGCATACGTGAAAACATAATTATTACGTCTAGTTCGTGGCGATAAAATTATCTATTGTTCGACGAAAAGGTACAATGAAATTTCTATCACGTGCTTTATTTTTTCACTCTTCACTTATCTAAAGTTAATAAATAGAAATAGTCAAAATAAAGAATCCTTTGCGCGATATCTGGGCCATGTATACCAAAATACATAGTATTCTAATTTGTTGCAAGAATTGTTTATAACTTAGTAAATAGGCGAGATAAGATAAAAATCAGAAGTTGCAGCTTTTCCGAATAACTTGAACAGTCGTGAAAGAGATCAGAGTTTTGAAGCCATCTATAATCTAGGATAGGGGGAAATGGGTCCTTTTTAAATTGCGAATCGGTATAATAATATAATTCTTTATGCACCTGATGAGTTGTACTAAATAAACTCGATAATCGAAAAGATTATACAAATTGTTCAAAATTCTTTAAATATTTTATCGATTTCAGGTACGTTTTCGTCCTCATACAAAATCACAATAGGAGCTGATTTCGCAATTAAACATCTACCCTGGGACAGTAATACACAATTAAATATTCAGTTGTGGGATATTGCCGGTCACGAACGATTTGGATACTTGACGGGTGTTTACTATAGATATGCGTAAGTACTAATTTTTTAAACACAAAATAAAATGAATATTTAGTAAAGAAATATATATTTTAGGGTTGCTGCTGCCATTGTATTTGACTTGACTCGCCCAGAAACCTTTCAATCAGTAGAAAAAGTAAGTGCATCCACCTTTGTGAGCTTGAACTACACAAAATGTTTTAGTGGCTGATAGACCTACGACGAAAAGTGCATCTACCAGGAGGGAATCCTGTGCCAGTTGTAATTTTAGCAAATAAGGGTGACATCACAATCGCAACTCTGCCTGCAGAAATTGTAAATTTCTGTGAAAAGTACAACATTCTAGCGTGGTTTATTACATCAGCCAAGGATAATGTTCATATAGGTAATCTAGTTAATCAACCTGCCACCACAGTAAAGTAATATTATTTCAGATGAAGCAATGTTAACACTGATAAATGAAGCAGTTAACAATCACGAGCGTCTACAGTTTGTAGATAACGTAGACAATGACGTAGTAAGACTACAAAATGAAGATACCCAGTTTTACCACACTGAAAAAAGACACTGTTGTCAAAGATGAACCCTGGTTTCATTATTCAAATTGAAGATACAAAGAAAGTTTGGGATAAAGCTATAATTTATAACAAACACATACTAACAGTAGTAACATAGATTTGTTGTTGCTCAGGTTGGGTTCTGTCCTAATTTTTGAGCTGCTGCAAGGGCATTCTCGTTGGCCAGCATTTGGAACTCCTGGAATCTCTGTGAAATTCTTTGGTTTACTTTGAGGAATTTTTCAAGACAGTTTAAGGCACATCTATCCTGTAAATATTGAAATAAAATCAAATTAGAACTCAAAGTGTTTACAATTTCTTAATTATAATCAGAGGGAGGTCCCTAGAAATAGACGTCCATAAATGCCTAATGGGGACACTTACCTCGCTACCTTTAATATTTCTAGATGTAAAATCTGATACACAATCAGTGAAACATAGCTCTGCAAGTTTATTATAGGAGATCAGAAAATCTTTGAACTGAAATCAAAAACTTTAGGTTATGTTAAAATTAATTGGAAACTTACTGTTTTAACTTGCTCCGCGTCCACATTTTCTAGACCAGCACCTGGAGGTAGTGTCACGTTCATTTTAAATCCAGAGTTATTAATTAATCTAAATCACGTTAACAAATTTGTATCTTTTGAGGTTAGAAATCTTAAAGACTGGCCGATAAAGCAGACTCCTGTATATTTTAATAATACTGATAAATTAAAATTCCTTTTAAAATATCAAGGGCTAAAACTAGTTAATCCGTCCCACTTAATCTAAATGAACCGGTCGAATTAACTTAATTATTACTTAACGCGAAATAAATTAGACTGCAAAATAACGCTTGCCCACTAGGTGGCGGCAGCCGCAACAGTCATTTATTATTTTTGAATTGTCAAAATTTCAGTCAATTTGCCCGCGTTGTTCGAATTGTTTTTGAATTTATCACTAGAAAAATCAAAATTTGAAGTGCTAAAGACGCATTGTGATTGTAAGTGTTTTTGGACGTACGGTGTAGTTGTATATTACACTCTTGTAATGGACAAGGAAAACATAACCTAAAAGATTGTGTTTATATCCTAAAATGAGGGATATATTACCTAAAAAAAATTGTGTTCTGCAAGTCAATCAACGTGGACTAGCAGTCAATAGAACATCCCAAGAGGTAACCATTATCAAGCATTTTTCCCCTACTCCTGTGCGGCAATCAGGAAACAATATTCCCAAAATCCGATTTATCACTGAACTGCCAGAAGAAAACAAATATATTCATCTTCATCCAATTTATAATTTCACGGACAATTCAATTAATAAAACACCTCAGGAATTGGCCTCAATAAATAGTAATACATCAAGGAGAAAAGTCCTAAGCAAACCCAACTACAAATGTTCCTGTTTGCCCACAAACGTCGTCCTCGATTCTACAATAAAATCATTGGTCAACCAAAAATCAATTTTGGCATGTGGAACCGATCAAACTGTCAGTAATGAAAAGCAAAATCGGGTCAACAACTCGAGTAATAACACTAATAATATAAATAATAACAGTGATTGCACAGTGTCTCAGAACAAAATATGCCCAAATTGTAGACATGAGAACGAAATTCCAAAAGCTCCAACTCCACAAAAGGTTCCACAACCAACTCGCAAAATGTCATTAGAAGCAGATTATTACGTGAAAAAACTAAAAGAGGAAATTAAAAATTCTAGAAATCAACAGTCCTACATTCAAAAACTCAGAGAACAATATTATTCGGGGCCTTCGGATCCCAAAGACGAATATGTTCATAAATTGAAACAAGAGCTGTTATGCAATAAATCCAAATGTGTGCAGCAAACGAGAAATGTTATCAATGAGTTGCAAAATGAGATTCGAAATTACCGACTACAGAGCAAATCAAAATACTCTTCATCGTGTTCAAATATCTTCGTAAAGTCAGCGACAACTGCAGTGCCTTTAACACCCCCGAATCGAGATTGTACCCCTTTTGAGCCAACCCAAATTGGAGAGAGCCCCCAGAATCTGCAACAGCAGGATTTAGGTAAGCGATTAAACTCCACGATTATTGTTTCCTTTATTAATAATTTACCTTTTGCAGCAGATTCACCAGATGAAGACTCGTCAAGGTAAGCGCATTTCAGGTCCCTTTTAGTCAGTTTTCATTTTTCGCCATGTTCTTGGTGTCGTCATCTTTACAGAAACGTTGGGTTATGAGGATCAAGTAAAGTTCAACTACAGTAATTCTTTAAAAAGGCCTTAACGATCCTCACGTTAAGTTTTTCATTTTCTGAAAACCTTGGCCACTGTAAAGGTCGCTGCACAACAAAGCTGTGGCTGGAAGGCCAGAACCAGAGCTGAGGGATTTTAATTTCCCGTACGCGGCTTCTGCACCAGAAGTTCCCATTCCAGCTACAGCTTTGTTGTGCAGCGACCTTACAAAATCGTGCTTTAAAATATAATCAGAAGACACCAACAGGGTGAATTTGATCGTGTGTCATTCGAATGTCAAATTCATTTTTTGGAAAATACGAATCTATTAAATCCCTTTGCTCTCCTGGTTCTCCACACAAAAATCTTGACCACATAGAACACATCAAAATTAAAATTGTTTAATATCCACGAAGACATGGTATGTTTACCTTTATTTACTTTACTTCAGTCAGTTTAATGTCATTTTTTTTGCGTACGCTGTTTTCTTCCTCAATTTTCAACTATTTCGTAAACTAAGATATTTTTAAAAACAAGAAGAATGTTCTTAAATCCAAGTGGAGTAAATTTAAATTAAAATTTAAATATATCTATGTAAAAAAAAAACATGTACCATTAGTAATCTTACAGTTATTAAAGTTTGTGGAGTTCGACATAGATATATTTAAATTTTAAGATATTTTTGTTACAATTCATCTCTATTTTTCATTATTTATTTGAAGCTTGAAGGAATGACACTTGCTTAAAGTCGCCCTGTATTTTGGAGACAATAACACCGAATTAAACCAAACGTCCAGTCATATCTTTACAGTTACTTTTATTTAACTTATATAATTGACTTTCCCTACGAAACGTTTTATGACTAAAAACTCATGAATGTGTTTCTTGGAATTTGTCGATTTTTCGCGTAGGTGAAATGGTGTCACTTGTTCGGTGGATTGTGAGGTAAGTACAAGAATTACTTTATATTTTATTGAATAAGGCTTCTTTCTGTTCCTCTATGTGCGAAAAATCTCCACGCGTTTCATGTGGAAGTTTGTTTATGGTACATTATTGCGTTGTGTATGTTATACAGTTTAAAATAAGACGGTTATTTTTGATGGAAACAGATTGTTTCAAGTCGTCGATTATTACAGGGCAATAAATATTTGCGCCAAATCGTGATACAACACTCCACGCAGTAAGAGTGAAGTGTTCGTAATTATTTTTTTTCACTACTAGGTTCGTGTTTGATGCTTGAGAAATTGATTTTCTGTACCTTACCCAATAATGGATTTCTCTCCTACTAGTAGATAATAAAAACAATTGACAATGTTGGCATGGCTACTGCCGTAATTGATGTGTTGACTTGTCATTATTAATGATAGCTCAACCATGTAGAACTGGGGAGTTGGAATATCTTGCGAAATGTTAAATTTGCCAGCTGAACCACACCCGCAACATCGCAACAAAAATAGAAATGGCAGGTATTGATTTACGTAATTTCATATGTTATTTACTCTTCATGGATATCTTAGTTAAATTCGTTCCGACCTTAGAGAAGTTAGACAAATGTGCTAGTAGTGAAAAAAATAGTATATAAACCACGGTTGAAAAGCCTGTTCTTGAAATGTCTTCTCAACCTTGGTGTATAATTACTATTATTATAGCCTAGAACATAATCAGGGATCAAAGTAAAGGTCTTATCGCACGATCCATAATAAAAACCCGAATAAAAGTAAGCAAAATGCGTTGTGCATGTGTGGTAGTCACAAAATGTTATGTATATACAGTCACGGCCATGGAATTTTAGCCGTCACTTTAATGTCAATTAAAAGAAAACGGGTGTAGTCCATGCTTTATTGTCATTATGATTGACTTTTTTTGAATTGAAATCTAAAAATTTGTCAACTGTTAGTGTTTTCATGCGAATGAGACAGTGTCAAAATGACAAGTCTTTGAAATAGCAGAAAGTTAGGTTACGAATACCTAAGGGTCGCCTTACATCTTATGACAATAAATGATAAGTGACGGCCAAAATTCCGTGGCCGTAACTGTACCACTACTATTTGAATTGAATAGAATTCACCAGCTGACGTCGCTGCGCGGGCTAAACGTGCGAAAAGGAAAATGAAAATAGTTTTTGCAAACCTCAATACTAAAATAAAATATGGTTATGATGGACTTGCTTTCTGAATGAAATGTATACTTTACATAAATTTCCTGTACTATAATTACAACCAGCGAAACACACTGACTGATGACGTCTGTATTCTTTATCGGTTTTTATACTTATCTCTTACAAACATTGGTTGTTTGTGTAATTGTGGGTATATATTTAGATATCAACCTTTCCTGTTTCTGAACCGATTCAGTATTCTCGATTGATTCCTGCTTTCTTATCAGAGAAGGCTAACAACATGCGACTTATCATTATCGCAATAGTGCTTAGTGTGCAATCTGAAAGTCATCTTTGTACACAGAAGAGATTAAGTTGCAGCCCTTCGCTTTCCCTTTCTTTGAAGAATACAATTCCCTGTGTTTTTTATGCTTCTTACGTCATAGCGCCTTTATACGGGTAACCCTCCTGTATTTTCTTTATTTTTCAGTCGCAGATGTCTTTAAAACGTGGGGTTTCCTTGAGCAGCTGTCGTCTTACTCCGAGGGCGTCTTTGTGTTCCACATTTTGCTCGCGTGGCTCCTTTCCAGACTTCCCCACTGCTTCGCATACGTTTACACCTTTTACTTTCAGCCACATGGGCGTACGTTTAAATTTTGTTTGTTAAAACGCCTCAACCGGTTAGTAATATATTCTCCTATCGTTTTAGCACAACCGTGTCAACGTTCTAGTTAATTATTTATCTATTTTCATGTCTGCACTGTTTGTTTGGTTAAAATACAGTTGCTTGAACGATGTCAGGGTTGTACGCCTATGCTTTTCCAAAGAGAGGATCACCGATCTCCCTTTTCTTCATTATTTGCGTCGTATGTCGTGACCATTGTGCAACGCCAAAGTACTACCTGAGTGCCCATCGGACCGGACACAAAAAGGGGGTTACGGTAGAGCTAGCAGACGTTTCCTTTGTGTGACAAGCACACGTGTCTTAAAACGCTTCTTTAAAATTTATGGGGCACATGCTTGGGAAGGGAAAATCCAGACATATATAATTTTTTGCCAAATTTTTTTATAGTTCGCAACGTTGTGCAAAATTAATGAGTTTCCCCACGTTTCGGTTCGTAAGGCACATCCCACAGCTTAGGGACACAATAAATAGATACCTGTTGTGAAATAAGAAATAAATTGTGACTATGTACTTAAATACATGTTATTACTGCATCGATAGTCGTTTTAACGTCATAAATCAATAATAGATAAGAGAGATTTTCTCTAGTAATTTGTATTTCTTTACTTACATTTCGCTCAATATAAGATTATCACATATTTTTTTCATTTCGCATATTTATTATTCCTCGGTAATAATTTCCTACTCACTGTTTTAATCGGAATTAGCGGGGTTGTACATGATTTAAACAAAGGTATTTTTCATTCATTCATTGGAATAGGGTTCACATGCAAATATGTATACCTAAAAGAGTGGGTCATAAATTTATTCATTCATTCATGAAACAACAGTCGTAATTTTAATATACATAATTACATATTTTCAAAAAATAATTATAGCAGGACTTCCATGTAAAAATAATGGAAACGTGACGATTGTATATGCGCTGAAAATAACAAAACGTAGACATTATTAATTTACCGCAAAATAGGCATATTTAATATTTGTCGTACTCCCAAATTCAAACTTCATTGCCTAAGCACTGTAAGTTTTTTTTTTTATAGACATGCAATTTAGTTTGGTAGAAAATGGAATAATAATTGGGTCTTTAAAATATGGTTATCGTTTTTCCGCTAATTTTACTCTGAATTTATTTCATGACCATTAGTGGTTAAAAAGCGTTAATTAGCTCCATGCAGACATACTTAGTCATTGAAAGTTTCATGGCCAATGTTATTGCGGAGATGTAACATTGCTTTTTTGTTTTCGTAACGGATTCAATGTTTTCATTGTGCGGTTAGACCTATTCATGTTACGATATCATTGCACAATTATCTATTATTACGATACTTCTGGAACCGACAGATTCAGAACTGCATTGAAGCTTTTAAATAGAAGATGTGGCGTAATAAAGATAAAGCTTTATTTTTATAAAAGGCAATTTTAGACCCACATTGAGTAATCATCCATTACATAAATATTTATCAGAATTAAATTTGATAAATTTTAACTGAGGCGTTGGCGATGTTAATTGTCGTTTAAACTTGTCTATCAACAGAAATTTAACTGCGAAGAAGCGTGTATAGTTTCATGCGGCCGAGACACTGAATCCAACAGAAGCCTCTTTAGCTCAGTGGTAGAGCACTGGTCTCGTAAACCAGGGGTCGTGAGTTCAAACCTCACAGGAGGCAGCTACTTTTTTTCTTAATTTGTAAGAGTCAAACTGATGTTTTCAAACTAATTTCGTGAAATATGGAAACGTGAGGTATAATTTTGTTTTCTAAAACGTACACATGAAATTCGGCACCGAACGCCAAAATTTTTTTAGACCTTAACGTTAAAAAAATTACAAGGCACTGCCAAACATTGTATAATAATTAAAAATTGTAATTTTCAAATGCCGTTTAAATTGGAGGAATCACTCCAAAATTCAGTACATACTTTTTTTGTGGGAGATCAGTTTAGTAAATTTCGCTAAAATCAACTCAATTTCTAAATTATTTTTCTACTTTGGTGTCACAAAGTGTGCATTGTGACACTATAAATGGTTGCAGAATGGAACTTATGTCGAACTCTTAGAATATATTCTAAGGTCGAACTCAAGCCAAGTGTCAATTTTTCAGATACAAAACCTAACCACCAACATAACCAGTACTACCTAATTCTAAAAATCCCTAGAATATTAAATTTGAAAAGAAAAATTTTAACATTTTCATAAAGCGAAGAGCTCCAAAGTAGAAAAAATAGTATATTACACTCGTTTAACGAGGCGTTGTGACATTCGTTCTATTGGGGCACGACGAGCGCAGCGAGAATAAAAAATAAATAAAAATAAAAACCTACTCATGTCACAATGAAGCCTCGTATAATGATGTACTATTATGGCGTCATGGCCACCTATTGGATTTTGAATATTAGATGCTAGAAAGAAAAAAAGGTTATATGATGGGTGGGGTGGGGGAGCGTCTACAAGCTTTCAAAAATGTAAAAAAAAAACAATCACGTGGAAATACTCGAGCGGGGGTCACATATTGATATGTCGTGCCCCGCCTGTCGTACCGATGGAGGTATGTTAATCTGCGGGTTTGCATGGTGCGTACGGAAGGGTAAAAAATGGGAAAAAAATACACGAGCGCATCAGATTTTCATACAGACGGTTCAGCTTGATGTCCTAGTCGTGATGTTCCATAATAATCTTACGATTATTTGGAGGGATTCTCTTAATCTGACGGTTTGAAATCAATCGCCCTTGAGAATGTCAAGGTGACCCCCCCCACCCCCTTACGTCACGCTAATTAACCCCTCATACCTTAATCTGACGCCCTCGAATATTTCCAACTATCCATTTTTTTACTATTCTGACGGCAGACGGCAGCCCTACACGCGCGTGGAGGTACTCAACAGGGTGCAAGGTGCCCCCATATGTTAATCTGTCGCACTTGAGTAAATCCCAAAATCCCCAATAGTGGATTGATATACAGGCTGTCTTACGAAAAACGCACCACCCTATAACTCTGTTATTAATAATCCGATTTCAGAAATTCAAAAACCGTGTAAGACAGGTGTATAAATGCTACAAAAATGTATGATTCTTAATTTTTTTGAATGAGTCATTTTTGTCAAGCGATAGTCAACTTTTTCTTTTTAAATAGCAACACATATTTTTTTTTATTCAGTTTGGTGGGGATTTTTTTTTCTCAATACAATGGTATGTTTCAACTTGATTTTGTAAAATATTCTTGGAAAAGTTTTTTTTTTCTAAAATTTTCAAGTGTGCGTCGGAATCCAATGAAAGCGCACAAAAGGCGCACTGCTTGACCAGAATTTCTGTGGCACTCGAAAAACACTTGCATCATATCAATTAATTGATTGTTATCCGTAATGAAATAACAATGTGATCACAAAATAATAACAAAACTGCAAGAAATAATACAAACAACAATAAATAAAAACAAGTTGACAAATCTTAAATGACAGTTATTGTTTTGTGCGCTTTCATTTGATTCCGACGCACACTTGAAAATTTTAGAAAAAAAAACTTTACCAAGAATATTTTACAAAATCAAGTTGAAACATACCTTTGTATTGAGAAAAAAGAATCCCACCAAACTGAATTAAAAAAAATGTGTTGCTATTTAAAAAAAAAGTTGACTATCGCTTATAGCGTGGTGCGTTTTTCGTAAGTCAACCTGTATATATCATTGTTTGCATTGTTTATTAAAAATTTACATTCATTTTTAATTGCTAAGAGAACTGTTAAAAGGACCAATTTCTCGGTCGATATGAAACAAGGTATTGTTTTAAAATATCTTGGGAAGAGGCCCCAACTTTGTGTACCCCAAACATTTAGATAAACAACATTAAGCATTGATTGACTGAGATATTGGGATGTTCAGACATAACAGGTGTTCATTTAAAAAAGTCATCAAGTTGCTTATTATTTTTTGAGTGACGAAGACGAATTGAAAAACGCATATCATTTATTGCTTCATGTTTTATTAGTTGAAGTTGAACGTCCGCAAAGGGGCCTCCTTGTTTTAGTTACCATAAGCCACTTGTATCAAATAATGAAATAAACTCGACGAAGGGCGCCCCCTATCCCAAAAGCCACTTGTAACATTTGTATTAGAAAATAATGAAATAAACTCGACCAAGGAGTCCCCTTGTCCCAAGAGAGCTTCCTTGTTTTAGTTACCATAAGCCACTTGTAACATTTGTTTGAGAAAGTAGCCGAGCGTCACACGAATGCCATACCGCTGCCTTTTGGCCTTGAACGAAAACTGCTAACTCTTGGTCCCCATATAATACGAAAACATAAACATTTCCAATGTTAAAATTTTGCAACAGACTTACGTTAAAATGTTATGTCAAATTCATAGACGAATTTTTTAAATAAACACATGATAAATACTGCCCCCATAACCTAGAAAGTACTATTTCCAAAGAACACAATAGGGCCTTCTTTGATCAAAAACGACCTCTAACTGGACTTGGGGCCAATATAAATTCCAATATAACTTAGCAATGCATTGGATTTAAGGCTTTCTAATGCCATAAAAAGGTGTATTTTGTTGGGGCGAATCGAAAACTCTACAAAAGAGCATTCAGAAAAAATTAGGGCCTTTCAACTTATAAGGGTAAAATAGCATTCCTCCTGTCATTATGAATCCTGGAGAATCAGATTCTTCGAAAATGGAAACTGATAGTGATTTCCTCTTGGTTTTTAGTATTTCTGACATATCAGCGATTTCACTTTTTTTTTTTTGGCAGAGGCGCCATTTTCACCCAATCACACTAAACGAAAGAGGGCCTAATTTATACGATGTCATTTCTCAAGCAACAATTAAATTTTATCCTGATTTACTAGTATGACACATATTCTTTTCTTACGAGTTAGGAAAAGCCAAGGATATAAACGTTTTCATTAACAATAACATTTTTACTTTCGGATATCTCGGCCACAAGAAAGATGGGCCCAGTTGTTTTTACTGGCAAACACTTTATACAGTGTGGAAATTAAGTAAGGAATAAATTCAGTAACTCCGTTAGTACTTGCGCTAGAAATAAAACTTAAAAAGCATGTGGTAAGGCTAATTATAGCGCATCCGACGAACGTATACAATTTTTTTTCATCACTTTTTTTTGACAGTTATATGACGTCATCAATATTTTTTTTAATGGCAACCTATGTTTTTGATTTTACATTCGCATAAAGTTTTTTATTCAACGTTATCAAATACTCAATAGGTTACATAAGGAAAAAATAAATAAAAACGGCACTAAATTTCAAATTAGTAAAATTTCAAAAAATTAACAGCTGTCTAATTTTATCAGAATTTAAGGGAAAAAAACATAGAATCAAATTGCCCAAAAGCAATCAATGAGAAAAAATAAGAAAACAACCCTAAGTTTCAAAGTAGGGCTAACAAATTAACAAAAAGACTATTGATGTGAGAGTTATAAATTAAAGATATTACACCAAACGTTCAAACTGATGACCCTGCATCATCTGGCAAAATCCAAGACGATCATAAAAAGCAGCCAATACGTTTTGAATGGTTTATCAAACTGCACTCATGTCGAATTTTTCCTTCAAGATTATTCAAATTGTTGGCTCGGTTTTGATACACCTTGCTTTTTAAATTCCCCCATAGAAAAAAATCTAATGGAGTTCGATCTGGGGACCTAGCCTGCCATTCTATTGGACCTCTTCTTTCATCTTCTTAGGCACACTTCGTCCAAATAACGCCGCACCGGGCTTAGTGTGTTGGAGCACCATCCTGTTGCAACCAGATATTATTATTTAGAACTTCATTTATTATTTAATAGAGAAAAACAGTTCAGACACAATTATTTTGTACCAATTCAGAACTTGTCAACATTGTATTGGTATCTCTATAATACCAATTTGAACTTTAGCGCCGTTTTAATTCATTTTTTCCTTATCTAACTTATTAAGTATTTGACAACGTTGAGAACAGAATAAAAAACTCTATTCAAATGTAAAATAAAAAACATAGGTTGCCATTAAAAAAATATATTTATGACGTCATAACTGTCAAAAAAAACTAATGAAAAAAATTTTGTATACGTTCCTTGGGTGCGCTATAATTAGCCCTATCACATGCTTTTTAAGTTCTATTTCTAGTGCAAATACTAACGACGTTACTGAATTTATTCCTTACTTAATTTTAACACTGTATAGTCCGAGTAAACTAAATTTGACTTCCCGGAGGGTATATTTTTTGCAGGAATCGCGACATTGCGGGACAAGTAATTTGTAGACGATACCGTATGGATTCTAACCCGCTTCATTGTCCTGTTGCAACTGGTCGACTCTGGAAATCGAATGCAAGACCGGTTTTTTTGTCGGGCACGTGTCGGATTTTGCAGATTAAAACTTTAACACTCTTACAAGATGTCAAGTTAATGTTCTGGTGTGTTATATTGGTGTTATTGTTAATTTTAGTTTTACTGTGTATAGTGATTATGTTAATATCTATCAGTTTCATTATTTGTTCAGTGTTTGATAAGTGATCACAAGTGATCAACTCAATCTACATTTTTGGAATAGGGTCCTGTTACCATTTCTTTACACCTTAGCCGACCAGTCGTTCAACAGTAGAATGTTTATTTCAGAACCAGTTCAGGACGTTCATAGATAAGTTGGCGGTGCGTAATTTACCCTCGCATCTCCGTGACAATTTAAGCTTGAGGCTACTATATCAATTATCAAATAAACATTCGTCTTACTCGGAAATATGCTTCACAATCGCTCTTTATCTGCATATTTTTGACTCCATTCGCAAAATTCTCAAATCTGTTTTTATTTGTTTTTGTACTAGCGATCAAAAAAATTTGAACCGTTGATTTTTCTTTTTATTTGGAGAAGGTTGTGAAATCTCGTTTCTACTAAATACATATAAATAAATCGTTAATTTTTGTCGAATATAGTTACATATTAGGAAAATTGTATCCCATAAAATTTTACAAAAAAAAGTTTGTTATACTTATGTCTTACAATTAGCCTGATTTCATGTTAAGATACCGGGTGTCCCAGAGGTGTGTGGACCATCAATTACGCCCTTATTTTGAAGGATATCAAAACGGGGTTTTCGGGGGACAATAGCCACACAATACCTTGACAATTTAAAATTATTAAAAATTATATACAGAGTGTCCTAGTATTAGTAATATATCAAAGTTATGTTTTTTTAAATGGAATGCCCTGTATATTAGTTGGTGAATTGAAAGAGCAGTTAATGCTGAGCAAAATTATAGGTACTACAGGTTTATTATGGACGGTTCTTGAGTTATGAAGAATTTTAGGTCAAAATTAGTGCTTTTTAAAAAAATTGCACACACCATTCCAACAGAGATAACTGAATATTTTTTTGGCAATAATTTTTTATAGACCCAAACTTTAATGCACACTGATTGAAAGTCATCTAAATTGATATTTCCATACAGGGTGTACGATTTCGCAAAATGTATAATAACTTTTTTTTTCAAATGGAACACCCTATATATAGTTCTCGGCAAATGTTAGTACTTTTACTTTTTTGATAATTTTTACAAAAAACGTAGAAAACTTGCCCAAATTGATGAAATCGTGTATTGAGATCATATCAGATCGCCTTGGACTTGTTGCCGTTTGTTCGTGTTGACAGTAAGTTTTAGAAAGAGTTTTTGTTATTTTTTTACAAAATGAATTTTACGAAAGAAGTAATGATGAATATGGTACAATGCGTTCCTTTGTGGCCACAAAAATTTACAACGTTTTGAAAACACTGGAAACGGGGCCTACAACAAAAAACAATTAATTGGTAGAAGAATAGGTGAAAACACTGAGCTAGAAGTTTTATTAATCTTAGAAGAAAATCTTTACTCCAGTACAATAGAAATTGCTGCCCAATCTGATATTTTGAAATATTCAGTAAACCGTGTGATCAAAAAACATCGGTTTCATCCATACCACATTCAACTCCATCAAGAATTGCAAGAAGCTTATTTTGCAAAAAGAATCGAATTCTACGAAATAATGGACAATCTTCTGGAAAGGAATAGAAATATTTTAAACATAATTTTGTTCACTGATGAGGCGATATTTAAGAGTAATGGGCATGTCAAGAGGCATAACATGTACTATTATGGCACTGAAAATCCCCACTGGATGCGGACGATTGATTATCAGAATCAGTGGTCCTTAATGTGGTTGCAACAGGATGGAGCTCCTGTACAATTCTATAGGAGTGTAAGAAGATATTTAAATGACCGAGTTGCCGAGCCGTTGGATTGGTAAGGGCGGCAATGTCAAATGGCCCGCAAGATCACCAGATTTAACTCCTCTAGATTTTTTAGTTTGTGGTTATGTAAAGGATATAGTCTATCGAATTCTTACGTAAACCTAAGCCTGTCTACCTTTCAGTGTCATTTCTGAAGTAATTTAACATATCGACGGCCTCAACGCAGGACCTCGTAAGTGTAATTTTTTTTTACATGAGACGAAAAAAAGGCTGACGCTAATTTTATTAAGCGAGGTAAAATTCAGGAGGTTCTCTGTTTCTGTAATACAGACATTAATTATTCGATTTATCGAGTCTAAAGCTCTGCCAACAAATGGAAAGAACAATTATTGACAGGAATCTGAATTTTTTTTTTTTAAAGGCCGTCGATGTTAGACAGTAAAGGACTATCTCCATGGCAACAAGTCCAAGGCGATCTGATCTTAATAAGCAATTTTAGCAATTTCGGGAAACTTTCTGGGTTTTTTGTAAAAATTACCTAAAGTACTAACATTTGCCGAGGAAAACTATCTATAGACAGAAAGCTTATTAAAAATGCTATTTTTTGGTATAATGGAATATAGGGTGTTCCATTTGAAAAAAATAAGTTATTATACATTTTGCGAAACCGTACACCCTGTATAGAAATATCAATTTACATGACTTTCTAGCAGTATGAATTAAAGTTTGGATCTACAAGATCTAAGACAGAAAAGTATTCAGTTATCTCTATTGGAATGGTCTCTGCAATTTTTTAAATAAGCACTAATTTTGACCTAAAATTCTTCATAACTCAAGAACCATCCATAATAAACCTGTAGTACCTTATACCATTTTGTTCAGCATTAACTGCTCTTTCAATTCACTAACTAATATTCATTCCATTAAAAAAAAAACATATACTTTGGTATATTACTAATACTAGGACACTATGTATAGGATTTCTAATAATTTTAAATTGTGACGGTATTGTGTGGCTATCGTCCCCCGAAAACCCCGTGTTGATATCTTTCAAAATAAGGGCGTGGTCCACACACCTCTGGGACACCCGGTACATTATCTAAAGAGCAGGCAGTTAATAGTATTACATCTGAGGCGGAATGTATTCCATTCCTGTTGAGAGAACTATAGTTTACCCAGACCCGTGAACTTGTTCTTGAGACATGGGAATGGTACTTTTGCCGAAGTTTGTCTACTATTTTATTCACCATTGGGTATTCGAAATTTAATAATTAAATCTCATTAACACGAATTATTATTATTGCAACGTTTAATTTCAGTCAAATGTTTGCACTTAGTAAGCACTGCAACAATTGCACTGCAACAATTGATATTATTTGTCAGATAAATGCCAAAGGATTTTTGGGAATTTGTACTATTACACAAATTATTAAATCATACTAAGAGTAATAATTTGTAATTGTAATTTTGTATGTGTCAGCTACTCACGAGTTGCCGCGAGGCTGCAGAAAAAAAATCTGGTGAGAATTGGTCACTTTCCAACCCCTTTTACACAGACCACCAAAATTTTTAACCTACCATATTTAGCTGCTTTAGAATATTACACATTGCGCACCCCATTTTCTAGCATAAGAAGTTCACTCTTGTTTGGGTAGGGGTTTTAGAAGTGATGAAATTCGCCAATCGGTATTGGCAGCCGGTCAAATTGACATCTACCTCTAAGTTACTTTCTCTTTCTTCAGTTTATGCGTTTGAACGTAATTCCCCAAGGCAGTGCCTGTTTACATCAACAGAACATCGGATACTATCCCTTTTTCTACTGACTTGCATTACGGCAATTCTTTTCTTCTTTACATTTCTTGTGATCTCGTTCCCAAACTTTAGTCACTAATGTAAAATTTTAGTTACTGGACTGGGTTTACGTTATTTAATTTTTTGAAGTTGTTTTAAGAACAGAATGAGTGAGATTTTTTTTCTACTTTGTCTACGTTGATCGGTAAATTAAAGTACCACCGAGAGCAGAGCATTCCTGTAGCCAAAAGTTTAGGCACCCTGATTTTATCTACAATTCAATTCCTCCTCTCACATCTTAATGCATCGTTCGTCCTTGAAGTTCCACGCAAATGTTTTGGTTCTGGAAATCGCTGGTGGTTGCTCCGGCGATTGCGCATCGTATTTTGGGATAGTCCTTTGGTTTTCCGGAGGGTTAGTGCGTAGCACAATGCGTTGAGAGGATTGATCCGTTGAGGGAAAAACAACGTGGCTGCATTATCGACTATATGAATTAACCGGGTCTCGGGCGGTGCGCAAGTCCCAAATCCTGAATGGAACACAGCAGGGATGCGACCGGAGGGTTGTTTCATTGTGGAACTTTTGTTTTCGATGTGGATTTCCGGCCGACAATTGCACCGATAGCAAAAGCTGCGGCAATTCTCGTATTGTGCGGGAAATTTTTATACCTTGGGCATGTCTTGCCGAAACATTTTCTTCTTATAACATTCTCTGTTCCACAATGTATTCCTAACTTGCAAATCAATTTGCTATCTTTGAAATAGTACCTGACTTAATAGCGTTTTGACAGCGCATAAAATCCGAGCATCAGCTGGAATTTCCAAGAACTATCATCCGTCTGTTGACAGCGGAAGCTCTTCAGGAGAAACGGGAAAGCCTTCGTTCTCTTTTATTCCAATCAATTCTTTTCATTTTGTTATGACATTGTCTTTATCATCTCTACACAGCAAGTTGCTCCCTACTGCATCCCATTTATCTGTAGCATCGCACACATGGATTTATGGAAGTCGTGAAAACGCAAACGAGCATGACAATTACAAGACCATAAACATTTAATGGTTAGTCAGACATCGTTAATAATAATCGTAGCTCTTTTACGTCCCGTGCTAATAAATCCAGACTGTTGTCGAGATGGATGTTTGGATAGGTGGATATACGTGGGTGTAGATAAGATCGAGCCACGGTGCATCGACGTTAATAGGCGTTACAGCAAGCGAACAAGAATAATGGAAGATGCCCGATCTTTCTATCCGATGAATCCCCGCATTCTGGAATTTAAAAATGTAATGAAAGATTCGAAAAAAAAAAGAGGTGTGATTGATATCTTCTGTGTCAATGTATTTTTTACATTCTGGTGGTATTCTTGGTGTCAAATGGTGAATTGACAACTGGTATCACCGACTTGTCTAGTTTTAATATTTTGAGGTTCCAAGTGCAAACGTTGATAAGCAACGTAAATATCTGTCTATGTAAGTGATTTTCGGGTAATTGGTACCCTCATCTCTTACAATTAGTTCCTGAAACACTTATGGCTAATTTTAATGGCTTGAGACTTATACTATGAAGTTTTATCCCTTTTTCTTCTATGATTGAGTGATTACATCGATGCCTTTTTTATCATAATTTGATAGGTGTTTATTTCTGTATATCCTGAACATTTTATCAATTATTAGTGGAAAATATTAGGGTATAGATGTCTAAAATGTATGAGAACAACAACAAATATTTATACGCTGTTTTACTGTTGGAATATTACGGACCAAACCTACCGGTTCATTGGAATTAATTATAACTGCACGGGTAGCCACCGGCAGGATTCCCGAATTAACGGACTAATTGTTGTTACAGTTATAAAAAATGATTGGTATTTCCATATTGTCAAAAATGTAGTTACTAAAAGTAAGAGCCTTGTTATACAATTAATAAAATATCACAACTTAATAAATATCCTGCAAATCTAGAAACTGGAAAAAGACCTTGAGGAACAATTTCTCTTAATATCGTTGAAACGACGGTATGGAAATAAAATTTATGTGCATCTCCTCTGCGCTCTTCCAGCGAAAGCAGATAGAAAAGAGACAGTGGCAAAATGGTGGTGGTCCGATCAATATGCGAAACCCCCTCACGGGCACTAGTATTGATTGTAGGTGTCATAGAAGCGAGCTGGACCTACCCCGCAGTCCTGGGAACGATCCACACAGCAGGAATTGATTTAGGAAAATTGCGCCGTAGTACGACTCAGTCGGATTTTCGTGGAGATGAAGTAATGCAATTCCAGTATAGCTTCAGGAAGGACCGAACGACTTGTTAAAGAAATTAAAGAGGAAATCAGATCTAATGCGTTTTGAAATATGTAACTGTATTATGTAGAACTTTTACACCATTTTAAATGAAAATGATTTTCATCTAGCCGTTTGTGTATTGTCCATGTAAAATAAAAAATGCCAGTTTAGGAAAATAATTGTACATACAGGCTTTTATATAACCTCAAAAATCGAGATACACACTGCAAATGTTGTTAAATTATGATGATTTATGTATCGAGGAACAATTTGTTGTGTTTTCCGGGCCTGGAGAGCAGCACGGCGGAATTGAATTGGGCCGCCCTCACAGCTAACCCCACGCCAGTTGACACCGCGAAAAATGAACCGGCGGCTGGCACCAGAAAGATGAAATTTTGTATCACCCCGTATGTAATTTTATGAGATTACCGTTA
Organism: Diaperis boleti; assembly: GCA_963583935.1. NCBI lineage: Eukaryota > Metazoa > Arthropoda > Insecta > Coleoptera > Tenebrionidae > Diaperis > Diaperis boleti. The sequence continues at coordinate 19,071,763 of OY757246.1, read as the reverse complement.
GATAACTTATAGAAAGGCGTGCTTTTGACACTTTTTATTAAGCTGTTCTATTAGAATGTGAGTGATCGATTCTAAGCTGAGCTATTGGGCTATTTCTGGAGCAAGTTTTACCAAATCTAAGTTTACAGTGGTGAATATTTAAAGAAGTATGTCGTTCGAAGGCTTTGTGCCCGATATAATCTCCAATAGCTATACCATCAATTATGAATACAATTATTGACGTTTTTCTTTAATTATGGGTGTGTTTGCAGATGACGTCAAGTCGTTTGCTATTTTTACATCTAATGGTTACGTTTATAAATTTATCGTTCGGTTAGGTAGTTGCCGTTTTTATTATCAATGCGTGTAATCATCTAACTACTGCCAACATAATTGGAAAGAAAAAGCTAGTGTCATTATTTTACTTTTTAATTTTATGACAGCAACTCAGCTGCCGCATTATTTATTGTCACAAATCAGCATGTGCCTTGGTGCAATTATGCATAGACGATAATAATATATTCATTCTAATTAGACTTTAGACAATCTTGAAAAAATATTTTGTATTGTACCCATCAAGCGGAAACAGCTGTTTGTTTTTAGTATTGACAGGGGTGCGAATTGTAGTATTTTTTTATTATGACTACAACCCTGGTAATTAATTAAAGTAAATTAAAGTAAATTATAATTCATAACAGAGTTATGCACATCATTTTAAAAAACGCAAACCAAAAAATCTTTAAGTTGGCGCTTCAAAGTTTTTAAAGTTTTAGCATTAATCAATTCTGTCTGCAAGCTGTCTCCACGCGGTGCCACAACTTCACCACATTTTCAAACAAGATTTCTGGTTTAGATTGTAAAGCTTATCTTATAATCCTCCACCCGAGGACATGATCTTTCGATATTTTAAAAGTAAATTATTAATTAGTATGTATCATACCTCAAACCATCACCCGTTGTACTTCTACGACCAACGATAATATCAAGATTCGTCCAAGACTGTTTGATCTACTGTATTTTGTCAGACCAGTCATACACGTCGATAAAAATGATTTCTAAGAATAAAATGCAAAAGCTCCAGCTGCGATTTTATAACAGTTGACACCGTTTTCCCCTCTTCAAAGTCTCCACCGAGCCAGACTCTAGGAGCTCCGTACATCCATGTCGGTTTCTAGCCGACAGTGGAAATGAGCAGAGAAAAATCTTTTAGTCGTCGCACGAATTCGAACAGAGCCATCTCTCCCCTAATACCCCTCAGACATAGAGATGTTATAATACGTAAAAACTCTGTTCTAAAGCTCCTAATATTCTTAATTGAACCATATTTCTGAAGTTGAGCGTATTCTTCCAGTCCTACAGACCGCTTGACCTGAGCCCTCTTTCCTACACTGCAACTTATAATTCAAACCCTCCTTGAATGTAACTTTAATCGTATTTAAAAAAATATACATGATAATTTTTTTTACCGACATTCAAAGCACTTTAATGCCCTGTTGAGAACCGCTGACATTGGTTTAAAGCTATGAATGAAAACCCGAAAAGAAGTACACAAATAACGTGTAATCTACACGCAAAAACAAAGTTTTTTTTATAGCATAGACTAATATTGCTTCATATGACCCCACACAAAAAAATCGCATCACCACTTGCTCCGACGTCAAAAGAGTGGTACCGACTAGAATTAAACTGATCTTTACTGACGAATCTTTATTTTGTTTTGGCATTAGCATAATTAGCACCTAACCACTCTCGCACAATAGCAACGGAATGTGGAGGAGCTCCATCTTGCAAATACCACATCTCAAGGTGTGTTTGTAGAGGAACGTCTTCCAAAGATCATTCAAATTCTGTGATAAAAATTCTAAATAACTATGGCTCCTGTCCGTCTTGGAGGTAAAACGTAATTTTTTCGAAAATTAGTATATAATATATTTTGATTAAGAACACCATTCGCACGCACTCGAACACGATTTTGCAGCTTCGTAGGGTTTAATAGAAGCTGGTCTATATTCACACTGTTGATGCTTTGTTTTCTAAGCCAAATTACAACCCCTTACTTTTCGGTGATACTGTATTTACTTGGCCCACCTAATTTTAGCATTGAGCTTTGAAATTGTGTCCAGCTAGTTTGATTTCGTTATTATGATGAAATTCGTTGAAAGAAGTACCATAACGATTTGAAGGTAAAGGATGTTGCAATGCTAATCTGCCTATCTCCGTGTAGCCACAATAGTCCAGTAACCAATTACATACCAAGAATGCTATAGATTTATCAGATGAAGTTCACGTCCTAATGGATTCAGAGAGATTATCTCTTACCAAAATTACGAGGACGCATCAAACACAGAATCCCACGTCCCATCAGCAAAACAAGTAAAACGTTGAAGGGCTGTAGCATTAAAATCGTGACGAGGATACAGACAGCAGATGTTTAATTCAACAGTGATTACAATTAAAAAGTAGAAACGTGCTTGGATATTGGTGCTACCCACTCCCGCAACGGTTGATCAGAAACCACATACTTTACCGTACGCCATCATCGATTGCATTTCTTGTATTAATTCGAAGACCGTGCAGTGTGCTGTGGTAAAAAGCTGTCTACTTCTGCAAGCCGAGTTGTGGCTTCGTCGGCTGCCCAGAGGACATTTAAAACATGGAATAACGCAGTTACTACACTTTGAGAATGCTAACCCTGTCAGGGGTTATGTTTTATTTATCGGTTTTGCAGGAACCGGTTTAACGGCAGGAGACCGCAGCAGCAATCACGTATTCGTCTCGCATTTGCGACGTTTCCAATCCTGTCACGTTTAGGTTCTCGCTGTGCAATTCGTGGAAGTTTCATACTGGTCGCTCGTCTCACTATGAATCCAGCCTTGGATTGGTTGCAACAGAATTTGTAAAAATGGGCCCTGGACCAAGCACTATGTCGTTTCAAAAAACTTTCAGCCATATAAAATTTAATTTTTGTATAAAGTAAAGAACTGGTATTGTCTTGGGGTAAAAGCTGTAAATCGCAGCGTGGAAACTGAATTTAGTTTTATTTTAAATATCTTATATATAGATCGAGATCTCTTGTGTTTAGGTTCATTTTTGTTACTCTGAGAACGCCACGTGTCGACCTAATAATATACAACTTTGTTACGTGTTTCTACCATTGCACCTGTAGTAGTATGTATATTTATTTCGATTAATACATTTCCCATAACTCAAATAAAATAAAATATAATATATATAATAAATAAAACTAAAATAAATCAATAATTTAACACAATAACTAGCAGATTTTTATCCCTTCCCACTTATTGTCCCTCTTCTCCACTCAACCTTCTTCATCCATTCGATCCCTCTTCCGTCCTCATTCAAAATTTCTTCTCTACTCTCATCTCTCCCTCTCAATTCTACGCATTCCTTCAACAAATGCTCTATCGTCTCCTTTTTTTCTCCACACATCCTGCATACTCTATTATTATCCTCACTCCAATATTTATTCTCTCTCTCCTCATTTCCACATCTAAATCTTGCTATTATCACTCTCTCTTTTCTACTCTGTCTTCCTAGGTACTTTGGCATTTCTTCCGTTATTATTTTTTTCATACTTTCCACTGTACCTAGACTCCCTAATTCTCGTTCTTCTTTCCTGCACTTGCACATCTCTATCTCTCTGCACTAATTCATCTGTCATTACTCTGCCTCTCTCTCGCATTCTTTCTATCTCCGCGCCTGCATACCCGTTTCTTTCGAAATATGCCTCCCTCTCTTTCCATATCCCCTTTCGTATTTCTTTCCTTTTTTTTTTTCAAACATTTGCAAAATTCTGCACTCCTCTCTCTATCACTCTCTCCTCAAATCTTATTGCTCTTTTTCCTGCTTCTATTCTTATTCCATCTCTCTTTGTTGCCTCCATCACTATATACCTCTCTCTCTACTCCTAGCACCTCTTCCAATCCTTCTTGCTCTCTCCATCCCCATATTTCCGCTCCATACATCATCACGCTTTTCACCAAACATCATTACTCTCCTTCTAAAATCATGTTCAAATTTTCTCTCTCCTATTCCCCATACAGCTCCTATCTTATTTGCTTTTTTCACTAACTCTCTCACATGTGCTGTTGCAGTATTTCTTTCATTCATCACATAACCTAAATACTTAAATTCTTTCACTTCTTCAATTTTCTCTTTCTCCCATCTCCACTCATTTACTTTTCTCCTACCACCCCCTTTTCTGAACACCATCATCTTGGATTTCTCTACATTCACCGTCAACTTTTTCCTCCTCATATATTTCTCCATGTTTCCTATCATTTCTTTCATACCTTTCTCCTTTCTCGCTAGCACCACCAAATCATCCGCTTATGCTAAAGACCACACTTTTTCTTTGACCACCACAACCCCCCCTGCCTGCCCCTTCCTGAACATCTCCTCTATATCTCCAATAAAAGCTGCAAACAGGCTAGGGCTTAGTGGGCAACTTTGTCTTACTCCCTTATAAGTTTTGAAACATTCACTCACCCTTCCATCCACTCTCACTCTACTTATTGTCTCTTCATATATCTCTTCCATTTTTGTTACCAGACGCTCATTTATCCCTCTCTTTCTCAAGCATTCCCACAGTAAATCTCTTTCCACATTATCAAAAACCGCGTTCAGGTCCACAAAGAATGCATATATCTTGCCACCCCTCTTTTTTATCTCATTTCCTGCTATGTGATTCAAGATATATACATTATCCATGGTCCCTGTACCTTTCCTAAATCCCGTCTGTCCGTCTGGTAACACCCCCCTCTCAGCCTCTCTTCCACAATCATCGCGTATACCTTATATGCTGTATTTAGGAGGGTGATCCCCCTATAATTACTGACTGTATCCTTTTCTCCTTTCTTATATATGGGGCATATTATCCCCTCCTTCCACTCTTGGGGGAATCCCTCTACCTTCCACACTCCATTCATTATCAACCTGTCAACTTCCCTTTCCGTTCCATATATCCACGCCTCATTCTGTATACCATCCCTCCCCGGTCTTTTCCCTTTTCAGTTTTCTTAGTTGTTGCTTTAGTTCTTCTCTTGTTATCTCTTCTATTTTTTCCACTCTTTCTTGTCTCTTTCCCTTTTCTTGTCTGTTTTCATCACCCCCCAGCAGCTCACTGAAGTACTCTCTCCATTCCTCCATAGTAATTCCATCACTCACTCTCTCTCTCTCTCTCTTTGTCTTTCTTTCCTTATTTATGTATCTCCATACCTCTTTTTGCGTCTTTATACCCTTCATCTTTAGCTCTTCTTCCATCCGTTTCTCTTGCTTCTTCTCTTTGCATACTAAATTGTACCTCTTGCGTGCTCTCTTGTACTCTTTCTTGGTTGCTTTTTCTTTTTTCCAATTTCTTAGTTTCCTTCTTGCTTCCTGCTTCCTTTTCCTGCATTCTTTATTCCACCACTCGTTCTTCCACAGCCCCATCTTCTCTCTTATCACTATATGTTTTTTTTTTCTGTTGCGTTTCTTATGTTAACGCTCAGTTCCCTCACCTATTCGTTTATTGCTGTTTCTTCGTATTTTGCCTCCCTAAGTCTTGCTCTATAATTTTCTTTTCCTTCTTCCGTCCAAATATTCTTCACAATTTTTCTTCTAAACTCGTTCACACTTCCTCTATCTTTCTCTTTTCCTTTTGTTTTCACTTCTAAAGGCATATGGTCCGACTCCATTCTTTCTCCACCTTGAATTTCTCTATTTCATCCCATGCTTCTTCATTTACCATAACATAGTCGATAACTGTCTCCCCTCTTGATCCAATATACGTGTACTCCCCTTTCTCATCTCCTGTGCAGTTCCCATTAAGTATGTCCCACCCTCTTTATTCTACTAAGCTAATCAGTACTCTCCCTTCTGCGTTTTCTGTTCCATCTTTTGTTGATCTTCCCTCTATTGTTTCTTGTTCCTCTTCTATTCGTCTTCCTTTTCCCCCAATTCTTGCATTAAAATCTCCCCTAATCACCAAAGTTCCTTCTTCTTGCTCTTTTACTCGCTCTTCTATTATTCTCTTCGTTTCCTTCATACTTCTGATGTACACTGTTACAATTCTCCATTTTCTCTGTTTACTTTTCACCGTTCTTTCCATAATCCCTATTTCTTCTTTTGCTTCAGTTCCATTTTCTCCTTCCAGTCCCTCTTTCACCCCCATTATTATCCCACCTTTAGCTCTCCCTTTCTTGCTTTCCCTCTCTGCATATTAACATTTCCACTCTATTTCGGCATTCTCTTTTCCAATTTTTCCCACCCCTTTTCTTCCACCCACGTTTCTACCATTCCCACTACGTCAAATTCTCTTAAATACTCCCAAAATTCATTCTCTTTGTTTTTTATTCCCGCTACGTTCCAGAATACTATTCTTATTTGCTCCTTTTCTCCTTTATTCCTCTCCGTATTCGTTTTCCCTTTTCTGCCCTGTCGTATTTTTCTTGTGCTCTTATTGATTTTTTTTTTTATTTTTCTTTCTTATTCAAAACTCCCCCTTTTCTTCGTCCCACCTAAGCCCTTTTCCCTCTATCCATATCTTTTTATAACCCACTTTCACCCGCTGTCCTTTCTGTTGCTCTTCTTTAGCTATCGCTCTTAATTTCTTCTTTGTCAGATCATCTATGTATACTTTCTTTCCTTTTTTTTCTCTTAGTTTTCTTTTATTTTCCATAACTTTCCTCTTTTCCCCCCAGCTCCCAAGTTCCGCCACAATAATTTTTTTTATGCATCTCTCTCACAGTCACTTCTACCTCTAATTCCACCTTCATCCATTTTTCCAGTTTCTTCTCGCTCTCGCATTCCTCTTCGTCCAATCCCGTTAGTACAATATTCTTTTTTCTCACTCTTTTTTCCTGCTCTTCGCATCATAATTTTCAACTGTTCCAGTTCCCGGCTCATCTTCCGATTCTCTTCCTCTATCTCCCCTACATCCTCCATAATTTTTTTCAGCATCTCTTTCATTTCCTCATCCATTGCCTTTTTAACCGGGGATCTTTGAAACTTCTTACTTTTCCTAAAGGGGTCTTCTGATTCTCGTCCTTCTTCTCTTTTTCTTTTGTAATCTTCTTCTCTTTTGCTCTCACTACCACTTTTTTTCATTCTATTTTTTTTTTCACTTTTTCATACTTTTTTATCCGCTTATCTTTTCGAGCGCCGCAAAACACGTCCGCTCGGCTCAACTGCTCGAATAGGAATCGTTTATAGTCGCCTAAATTTCTAATAAAAATGGATTTTTCACTTAGCTGGGTATGACTCGGGGTCCAGAAAACTCTTGGGCTGGTCTCTCCAGATTTTCTTTTAGGAAAGAAACAACAATTGACACTTTGGCACTATTATCAGCAGGCAAAAATAGAAGCACATCCGTCTCACTCGGACAATGCGTGCAGACATTTTCCATTCTTTATATATTAGCTTTTGTTCTTCTTCTTTTTACTCTCATCTGAATATCCGCAGATACTCCCTTCCTATTCCTTTTTTTTTTTTTTTTTTTGGTTTCATTAATTAGTAATACAGACTGATCAGAATTTCAGGTGGTAATAGATCAAGATAAAAGTGGTTGGTCTGAATTTCTAAATTGTAGTTGGCAATCATCTGTCATCGGATTTATAAATTTTTGATATTCCAGAGTTGGTATTTTTTTACTTCTCAGCTTTTCTTTAGATTTTTTTTCAGTTTTAGGTTAAAAGTTTGTCAGATTTCGGGGTTGCAGGATGATGATGTTATCATATTATACTAACGTTCACATAGACTGAATTAAATTTTTAGGTTTCCATTCAGATCAGATGAAAAGATTTTAGTTACGCAGATTCTTGGGAGTTTATATTTCCAAATTTAGATAATTTCCAAATAGATCTCCCGGTTCTTGGATTTCTTACTTTTCATGTGTTCCGGTTTTTGAGTTTTCTCTTCTTTTGAGGTTCATCTTCATCTCAGGTTAATAATTCTCAGATTTTTTATTCAGGGACTCATATGTGTTTAAAGTTCTTAATGTTTGGTTTATAGGTTTTCTACTTATAAAAATTTCAGGTTCTCGGATGCTCAGATTGCCAATCTCAAGTTTTAAAATTGTCAGCTGGTGTATGTTCTGGCAGCGTTATCCACACGTGCACGAAGTTCGTCAATTGTGTTCATTGTACTGGTACTATTCCCCTGATATTGTTCTACGCCCTCGAGAATTTGCTCTTCCGCCTGTAGGACACGCTCGGTGCGATTGCGACATCGATCTTGAGGTTGAGGACAAAATATTTCGTGGTCTCGTAGGTTTTGAACGGTTGATCTAAATGTGCGAACAATAGGGACACGCCGATTAGGGCACTTTTGCATCTGCCATTTTCACCACCACTAATAACGCATACACGATTACAAACGTACTGTTGGATTTCACGATCAAAACTGAGGTCGATAGTTTCAAAAACGATTAAGGTTTTTTTGTCTACTATTTATCAATATAAAGAGAAGTCGCAAAAACTCATTGATTTCATTGCACCGAATTATGTTTTATAGCAAAACTATTTTTATTAATCACATTTTCCGTTTCTACCAAAACCGATTTTCCTCCGAATCTTAAATTACCCAGGATTACTCTCGTTACTGTTATCTAAAACCTAAATATTGTCAATTTCGTCACCGCTCTGATTCACGTTTCGTAGACCCGGCTTGGCGAACGTTGTTGTCCTTGGAGTTTGCAACGGCTGTGCGGAATTTTTTGCCAACTGTGTAAATAAAGCATTTGCGTACATTGGCGTTTACTTATCTTCTACATATATTTTTGTTTGAATTAAGACGCTAATTGTGTAAAACACACAGATTGGACTACGCAATTCGGCTCGCGGAAAAACGCGGAACCACAGCAACAAGGGAAAACTGTCTTCGTTGCCCACTTTGATAGTCCTCCAATTGTTAGAGGCAGTGTGCAGCGTGCCCCAAAAAGAGGACAGTTCCACAACCTCCACAAACCCATAATGTCGTAAATTGCCCCATTTCTGTAGGCGTGCTAACAGTCACTATCTGACACGAACCTGTGCATTTTTAATATTAATTTGGCGAGCATGCAACCTGCTCTCAAGCACGCTACCTGTCCAAGTGCGTGACATCATGGCATTCTTTGTGGTCGTCCAACGATAGCGTGACGATTTACAGTCATGTTAACGCATAAACCCTCTGTTAGAACAGATGCTGTACAAGAAACTTGGTTTTATCATCACTGGCCACAGGGATAGTTGTTATTTCGTCAAAAATATATCCGTGCTTCTTTGTGTGGAACTCTTGGAACGAATAACCCAGAACCAGCACCAAGTAGCCTTCCTATCGTGACAACAACAAATTAAGTGCAATCTGCATACGCGAACCCAATGGTGTATTTACCGACAAGAGTCTTATGGTCATGCAAGTGGGACTGATAAAAATAAAGTGTTTTTAAAATAGAGTCATGACCTCGAACAAGTCGTCTCACGCACGTTTGGTTCATCGTTTCGAAAACCAAGCGATGTGAAAATGGGAGGAAATTTCAGAGAATGAATAGTGGCAGAAAGACAAAGGGAGGTATAATCTGATTACTGGAGGTTATGTGAATTTTACGGCCACAGTCAAGTTCTTTAGCAAATAAGGCATTGTGTAACTTGTTTTTTCACATGAAGATGCTTTTTTAGAGTACTCACTATTAAAACTATTGTTGTACGTAATCACATTATCATACAAAGAAGAATAGCACAGTTTGCTACTCCAGATGCATGTATTTGCATGAATTAAGTTGGGCTTGCTTGGTGACATTCGGCTTTGATTATGGTATGCAAACTTCTGTTAGAGGAGCAGCAGCATACCTATTTAAAATAGATTTTGAAAAAGTTGTCATGATGGATAGAAATATGAAGCGATTCATTGGGTGGAAGAATTTAATTTTCATTGTTCAAATGGACATTCAAGCCTAGAAAATCGTTATCAAGGTCGTCCTCAAGCAAATTTGATGTTGGCTGGAGTTGAACTTGGTGCTTGCGTCGACCGTCTGCACGATGAGTACTAATTAACCTTTCCCGATTACAAAACAACTTTCCCAGACATTGTCCGAAGGTCTTCGACAATGTACAAACGTGGCGTTCCGCTCTTATAAACTCACGACCTTCCTCCTGTCTTCGGTTCCCGCCTGTGAATTTACAAATTTACGTTTGCACGCTCTGCGACCAAGGAATTTACGCTCAGTTGGTTATTTTCAGATAGGGCAGATAAGAAACGACATTTGAATGAATTTCAGTCAAATGAAAACACAATTAACGCATACATAATGAGGAGGATTCGTTCCGGACGGCAACCGTTGTTAAACGAAGCTTGGCATCGCTAACAACGCAGACGTATTGTTTTCTTGATGCAGTACCAAGAACGTTTTCCTTCCTCGGAAGATTTTACACTTTTTTGATAATCACAATTAGTAATGCTCGCGTCCGTTGACTTCATGTTGCAACTGATTTAGAAAACACGATTGCTTCAAGGACATGTTTTGATTGTGCCTGATTCGATGGGCGGTTTACTGGAAATGCGTGGCATGTCCTAGTCGTGATGTAATCTCGAAAGGTAAAAAGTCCCAACAAAAAACCTTCCACAAATTCTCGTTGATCAGATCGTTTCGAAAGTTGTTGAATAAAATTGATTTTCGACGCCGAAATGGATCAAGGTTTACAGATTTCCCAACGTGTAGGTACTTTAGGTTTCACATCATCGGATGATCGAGACAAAAAATTATCTAATCTAAATTGTTTGTTATACAGATGTTGTCACGTAGCAACAAACAAGATATCAAAAATTACCCTATGACGTGTGGGTAAAAACTAAATAACCAGCTAAATCAGTAATATTTTATTACAAGCATCTCACTTTGTGAGTCGCAAAAACAAGCAAATTACATGCAGAATCCGTTGCAAGTTAATTATCCATGGGTATATAATTGTGTATGTAGTTAAGACTATAAAAACTCATGTCAATGCCTCCATACATTCAACTATATTACCTACGGGAATGATTTAATATGATACTCATGGCCGTCTTCTGCTTATGAAGAGATGAGGGACATGGGCCTTTTTTAAGGTCTTAATCTTTGCGAAATAAATATATTTATTATGTAATTAAGTAAAGAAAACAAAATCATTCTTATCGAATCATCTTTGGAAATACGTTTTCACAACCATACCGAGAACTGTCAAATAAAGTCCAAATAAAAGTGAAACAATTCGTGACAATTGCAAAGAGGTTAGTTTATTTCCACCTGGTGTAGGAATTTTTTATTGCCTTCCCATGTTAGCTACATAAAAGGTTGATTCAAAAAATTGAATGGTGGTGAAAGTCATGCAGTCATGCACGACTATAATTATGTACTATCAAACCATTTGAAATTTATTTTCCAGTCCTCAATAGGGTTCTCCCACCATAGATGACTTGATAACACAATATTTTTTACTTGACATTTTAACACATAAGAAAATGCAATTTCATTGTGGATGTGGATTTAGAATAATGTATACTACGTACCAGTTTTGAGGTCTCGATAAACCTCCTTGGAAACAATCACAAAAAACTTTGTTGGACAATGTACATTAATTATCTGTTGTTATTTTAATTAACTAAGTAGAAGACTATCCATCTTTATCAAAACATGTCAACAAACTTGATTCTACTAAATAAAATCAGAATGCTATATAGTTTTTGGTACCACACTTGAAAGTTCATCTTTTTCTTATAATTCACACCTATTATAACTACCTACAGATAGAATATCTTCTAAACAATGAGATCATGTATTAAAATGGGAGACCCATTATTAAATACATGTTCTGCAATGTGCATAATAAATCACCAGGTCACCTAGGCTGCTGTCCTGTTTTTATGACCATATAAAGGACGTTCAATTAAAGACAGTCCAAGCTGGGAAAGTTGTCGTCCACATCTTAGTCTGTTGTGCAACAAACCACGCTCTAGGATGATCTAATTAATAACTCTAAAATACATGTTACTTTTTATTGGATTTTAGTCTAATTTTGTTTATGGTTCTATGAATATCTTAACCGCTATTAAATCTGTAAATGAAAAGAGACCAATAGGTTTACAATGCATAATAATACTAGATTGTTATCTGTTTTTAGACTCGAGTGGAAACGACATGCCGATTACAGTGGATGATGGAAAGACAATAGAGTCCAGAATATAGATGACAATGCAGTGAAAGCTACCTTGTGCGGACATCGACGGTCGGCAATTTTTTGTCCGACTGGTCTAGGAGAATGTCCATTTTAAAGAAAGATGTCCGCTCACTGGAGGTTAAACTTACATTGTACGTTCAAGAGAAATGTAGATATCTGAATACTGTACTAATATTTCGAAAGACAATAGAGTCCAGAATATAGATGACAATGCAGTGAAAGCTACCTTGTGCGGACATCGACGGTCGGCAATTTTTTGTCCGACTGGTCTAGGAGAATGTCCATTTTAAAGAAAGATGTCCGCTCACTGGAGGTTAAACTTACATTGTACGTTCAAGAGAAATGTAGATTTCTAAATACTGTACTAATATTTCGAAATGTACCTGAAGAAACAAAGGCTTTCACGACCGGTGTTGAGAAATATTTGCAGCAGCCGTCGCGTCGGCCAGTTGGGAAACCCAAAGGGTCGTAAAGTCTTTACCTGACTGGATGCGCTCACGCCGGCCAAACAGTCGAAAACGAACTCTCAATCAAACTCAAGTCAAAATCCAAATCTCATTCAATCAACAACTCACTATTCAACGGCCGCAAGGGCATAATTTAATTTAAAACCAGGACACGGTTCCTTTATTCAAATTCAGTACAAAACCAATCCGGGAGAAGAAACGTTCAACATCAATCTGCAACTATTCGTTATATACAAGTTTATTAAGTTCGCGAGTGTTTCAATACAAATCCAAAACATATGGTCCTTCGAGTAACACAAATCTACAAAATTATGACATACATACAAAGTTTGATTAAAATTTTGTTGTACACTTTCAAACGTTGTAAATTGTTTTTTTTTTTTACCTCAAGTTACAACACTTCTGTTATTAGTCAATATTTACCCATTAGTAGGCAATCTACAGGGTGACTTTTCTTCAAATTATAATCATGATAATGCGAAAGGTTCCATGAAAGATATCCATAAAAAGCAAGTAGCATATGAAATTTCATCAATACCTGTCATTTCTATTTTTGTTGCGATGTTGCTAGTGTGGTCCAGCTGGCAAATTTAACATTTAGCAAGAAATTCCAACTCTCCAGTTCTACATTGTTGAGCTGTCACCTATCATTAATAATGACAGCAAATGTCAAGTCAAAACATCAAGTACGGCAGTAACCATGCCAACATTGTCAATATTGTTTTTATTATCTACTAGTAGGAGAGAAGAATCAATTATTAGGTAAGGTACAGAAAATCAATTTCTGAAGCTTCAAACATGATATATAATGATGTTTTATGAAGCTAGTAGTGAAAAAAATACATTAAAACCTAGTAACCTCAATAATAAATTTCATAAGCAATTAAAACATAATATTGTGTTGTACTAACAACAATGTATTTCAAATAGACTAAACCTTTGGGTAAATCCATCCTCTATGGCATCGGATTCTGCACTGCACTATAACTCACTTTTGATTCAAACGTTTGTGAACAACAATATTTATCACTAAGACACTCAAATATTTAGTTCGCATTGTGCAATAATTTTTTTGCGAATTTACAATAAATAAAGGAACATCTCCCGGCAAACACCCAGAAATAACTGACCAATTAAAAATCGCAACAAATTATTCACATAGTATTTACAGTTTGCCTGGTTACATTTTTCGGTAAAACTTTATATTGCAAATTATATAATTCTAATGCATAGTATTAGTAATAGAATCATAGTAGGTATTATTATCGCTATGTATTTAATAAGCAGTCATGGTTATCTACTTAATTGCTCGGTAAAAAAATCGTGCCCCATGTTTAAAACCCACACTGCCAAGTATAATATGTTATTCGCATAGTAAAAATCATGGACGCTCGGTATGAAAATCTGAATGTTCAGTACTTTCTGAAGAGTGTTCAGTAGATTATACTGGACGCTCGGTATAAAAATCTAAATGTTAAGTATTTTCTGAGTAAAATGTTAGTATAGTATAGTAATCATGTTATATATATTTACTAGCTGACCCGGCGAACTTTTTACCGCCTCAGAATCAATAACACAGCCCTGGGCTCCCATATCCATGTTTTAATAGTTATTCTGCTATTCGGGGCGGAGACAAATCCAACAAATCAAAGATCATAAAACCGTTCTTGAGTTATAAACCCAAGGGGCCCCCCTGACCCCATGTCCATATTTTAATAGTTATTCTGCTATTCGGGGCGGAAAAAATCCACCAAAAAAGATCATAAATATTGGTCCAGCCCAAAGAGGCCCCCATGTCCATGTGAAAAATACTTTACGACCTATTCTCATACCTACCAAATACATATACAAAACAAATTTCATAAAAATGTCCAGCACAAGAGGGCCCCCTGGGCTCCCATGTCCATGTAAAAAATAGTTTATCACCTATTCTCATACTTGCTAAATATACAAAAAAAAAAAACATAAAAATCGGTCGAGCCATTTCGGAGGAGTTCGACCACAAACACCGTGACAAGAGATTTTTATACAGTGTTCATAAAGTTCCGCACAAAATTTATAATTTAGTTATGTACTATTTTTGTGAAAAACGCTCGAACATTTCGATTTTTGTTTTTAAATTGCCATCTTTTTACATAAAAATGTTGTTGATGACGTCATCTGTTTTTTTAAAAGACAATCCCCAACATTTTTTTGGGTTTTAAATACAGTTTTTTATTCTCTATTCAAGAAGAGTAAAAAATTGATACTTTGCATACCTTTTCTTTTTTGAAAAAAAAAGTTTTACATCAAAAATATTTTTTTTATTCCTTACAAAAAACTGAAAAATAACAATAAATTTGAAAAGCAAAAAACGAAAAATGAAAAACCATTTAAAGTGCTCAAACTGACAACT
This sequence comes from Diaperis boleti, assembly GCA_963583935.1. Lineage (NCBI taxonomy): Eukaryota > Metazoa > Arthropoda > Insecta > Coleoptera > Tenebrionidae > Diaperis > Diaperis boleti. Next base: position 19,056,731 of record OY757246.1, on the reverse strand, counting down.
ATTAGACACATACCCCGACGTCTTTTAAGGCTTTGAACACTTCGTTCAATCACTTCGGGACTAATCTGCGCCATTTCACTACGAATTTGTAGTGAAATAGTATTTTTTCAAGGAATAAAAATTTAATTTTTTGAAGTAAAACTTCATAAATTTAAAAAAAAAGTTATGCAAGGTATCACTCGTTTACCCTTGTTGAATAGAGAATTGAAAAGTACATCGAAAACCCAAAAAAAAGTTGGGGCTTGCCATTTAAAAAAATTGATCACGGTGTCATAGTTCAAAAACAGATGACGTCATTAACAAAATTTTTATGTCGAAAGATCGTCGGGGTATGTGTCTAATAGTTGTCAGTTTGAGCACTTTAAATGGTTTTTCATTTTTCGTTTTTTGCTTTTCAAATTTATTGTTATTTTTCAGTTTTTTGTAAGGAATAAAAAAATATTTTTGATGTAAAACTTTTTTTTTTCAAAAAAGAAAAGGTATGCAAAGTATCAATTTTTTACTCTTCTTGAATAGAGAATAGAAAACTGTATTTAAAACCCAAAAAAATGTTGGGGATTGTCTTTTAAAAAAACAGATGACGTCATCAACAACATTTTTATGTAAAAAGATGGCTATTTAAAAACAAAAATCGACCTGTTCGAACGTTTTTCGCAAAAACATAACATAACTAAATTATGAATTTTTGTGGGGAACTTTATGATCACACTGTATATTAGAATATAATGTGCAATCTCTAATAATTATTGTTCTTATTGAGTTGTACCGGACATACATACATTTTTTTGTATTGTGCGTGACGCAATTAAATACGTATTAAATGATGTTATATTTTATACCGAGCAAACATTTTTTATACTGTGCGTAAAGCAAAAAATACATAGCACTTGTGCTATATTTTACTATGCAAACATATATTTAAATACTGGTGTAACCTACCGTGCAACTGGTTACTATACTTTACAATGACAATTATTTACTGTGGATAAATCGAGGCATAAATGCATTAAAATACCGAACAGTTAATTTCATGCCATTAAAAATGACTAATGAACAAAGGACAAAAGTGTTAGATCATAATAACTTCGAATATTAATTAAGATGTAAACGAAAAATTCGGTTCTAATTTAAACATAAATTTGCCGCGCGATTCCTTAATCAATTTCCACAATTATTATGATCTAACACTTATTTGTCCAGTTTATTAGTTCGTTGTTATTTGGTCAGTTATCTCTGTATGTTTAAACTAAATCTTGTAGTTCAGAAAAGCTTGAATTAAAAGTGAGTGATAGTGCAGTGCCAAGAACACATCTTATGCCGATATGGAGGGTGGAATAGGCAAAGGGTTGGTCTGTTTAAAATATAATAGTCGTGGATGTAGTGAATGTGTTAATTGTTTATAGAATTTATTATTAGGGTTTCTAGCGTTCAGTTAATCATGAAATAGCGATTTATGCGTATCAGGCATTTTTGGCATGAATTTATCCATAATTTAATTTAATGTTTTATTATACTATTTTGATTATATGGACTATTACGAATATGAAGTAAAAATTGGCCAAAGCGGTCTAGCCGTTCTCAAGTGATGCGCTTACATACAAAGGAACGATATTCCGCATGTGTAGTGCACTTTCAGTTTTCCCCAAATTTTCCAATTTTTCTTTCCTTAAGAATCTTATTTGGACTATTACGAATATTAAAAAATCTATAGCCAAATCTAACATAGCCGTTTCTCAAGTGATGCGCTTACCAACGAACAGCATTTCTTTTTTATTATATAATATGTATATCATTACATTTAAAAATAAAAGTTGACTACCGTTTGACTTTGAAATTCATGTCAAAGAATATATTTGTACCACAGTTCGTGTAGCCACTAAAGATCGTGTTATTTGTTCTTTTTTTTAATTAAACAAGATAAAAGAATAAATAAGAAAGTACAGCCCTGTTTATTAAACACCTTGTACATCACGTTGCTTTCGTTATGAAGTGTCTTAGTCTTTTTTTGGTAAAGAAAAGGTTTTTAAATAAACTATAATTGATTCTGATATGTAGTAGGTATCCTTAGAAAAGACGTTTGTTTTAATTTGTATAGAAAGTTTGATAAAGATGACTAGTGCATTTCTCCCTTCAGAGAAATTTGGCCAACTTTTTTTCTTCTTTATAGTCCGGAGAGGCCTTCTGTATTTGTAATCCTTCTTTAGTGATGTTTTATTGTAGCAGAGTAACTTAGATCACTTTAAATAAATCCATAGATATTGTTGACAGCAGAGTGGTGGAAGAAAATATGTGTTTTTTCATATTTTCTGGTCGTGGAGAAAATAAGGTCTGTTACTCGGCTAGTCGTGGTTCCACTCGTATCGAATTTTCATTCTAACCTTGTTACAGTGGTCCTGTTCCGGATCGTGAAAAGCAACCCCATACCATACCATACTGCCATCTCCGTGTTTTACGGTGGGTTTCCGGTACTTTAATTCGTACCTTTTCCCTACAGGACGTCTGACATACTGTCGTCCATCGATGTTGCTTTTGTCGCTCCAGAGTAGGTATGCCATTTTTCTGGTCTCCAAGATTGATGCTCTGATGAGAGACTTCTTTACCGCTACTCGTCCTGGCAGTTCTAGTTCACATAGACGACTCTCACGGTTCGATTTATGCATTTACACAAATCTATGTTGAAAGTGCTGCATATTTCTTTGTTTGTGGATGTCTTTACTTCCCTAAACTTCTTTAGAATTTTCGACACAGCTCCTCTGCTAATCAACAGCCGTTTTGAGAATAGAATACAAGCGAGTGCAAATAAATGTATACTTTTTGTTAATTAACCAAGAAGTTGGACTAATTAAAAACAAAGCGGATCAGAAATGTATAGTTGCCCCCAAACGGTATTGTGCACTGAACCTATCTAGACGACCAGTGAAGTCGTAAGCTTTGTTTCTATACTTTAAACCAGTTTGCCAAGGTAATTCAATCACTGGGTGATTTTTCGCGCGTGTCGGCAAGCAGGGGTGGCTTTATTTTTTTATATATCATTGATTTAAATTTTTTATACTTCATTTGTTGTTAGTATTATCATTATTATTATTCATTATGTGTTATCACTAGTTAGATTAATATAATAAATACACTTTTATAACACTATCACGTCAATAAATACTCGAATGTGGACACTTAACACGCAATAAAAACACTGAATGAACAAAAAAAATTAAAACACCAAGACGCACTGAAAAGAATAAAACTTTAAAAAACAATGTATCCACCTGTTCGGCCCGCTTGCAGATTAATTTATTTCGTCCCTGTATCACAAGCAGATGCACCTCCGTCGACAGAAACCAGTTTCGTATTCAGATGTTTTTCAATTCTGAGGCCATCACAAATTAACTGGTCTACTTTGTTTAAAGCGTGCCACAAGTTTTTTTGTGGTATTTAAAAAAGAAAACAAAACGTTATAGCCTCAGGCGCGCCTTAGAGATCTTACTCATACTATACGTCTACTATTAAAAAAAATCCATAAAATGCGTGCAATTTTACTCTTGTTACTATTAATGTTCTTTTTCACTTCCTTTTTACAAGTTTCTTTTTTTACGGTTTCTTTGCATCTTACACTTTTTTTACAATTCGCTTTTCATTCATTATTAATAAATTATCCAAAATAACTCACTCGCGTCATCATTAGTTGCTCCTACTTTTCACATACATACATACACGAAAACATCAGAATCTGTATCACATTAAATTCACTAAACACATACTGCAAACTTTACAATAGAACCGCTTGAAACACGACATTTTCACTCACTTTTAATCTATTATTATTGAGGACAAAAACTCCCTCAAGTAAAATGTATGGTTGTTCGTTGTGTTTTCAACCAATCCTATAATTAAATTTCTCTTATAGCTATCGTGTATAGTGTAATCCATTAATATGAGGCAATAAAAGAACCCGACCAGAAGAAATAAATACAATCAATAGATAGTTGCCACTTGTAAGCACCAGAAAGTTTGAACCCTTGGATAACTTCGTGATAAGTGGGGCTCTTGTGCAGCATAAGGCCAATGTGCAAATTTATTAAGATTTTCCTCATCAACGAGGTTTGCTGGCGTTAACAACGCCAGTTAGAGAAAAACGTTCCGATTTTTTATTTTCACAAACCGGATTTTGGCGGGGACGAGCCAAAAAACAAAGTTGTGGGTCATTTATATTCCGGAGCCAGGATCAATAGAGGCCCTTAACAGTATTCCGGGCAGGTTCTCGCCGTGTTGGAACAAAATTCCACCGTTCTAGGGGAAAACTTCACGCGGCCATTCTTTCTTCATTACGTTTGAGATAAATTTGTTTCCTTTTTTTAGCCTCAACTTACAACCCCAGCCACCGACTCGTGCATTTAAATTGGCTAATATTTCTCACAAAGGGAATTTCTGAGATGAACAGACGGGAGGTTACATTCTTGGAGTAGTGGAACTTCATTTAATGAGCATAATTTTGTTAGTAAGTTATGTTGAATTCTAACTCACTCACGTAATTTTTAATAATGATTTTTTGGGCTCACCTACAAATACTCAATATGGAATTAAGTCATCTAAGTACAAGTATTTTACTAATCAGTACTGGTTACGATAAGAAGATTTATAATAATGTAAGCAATAAAACTTGACCGATAAGTCAAACAGTCAATAACAAAGCTGAATGTCTGTATGATGTACATAATTATATCGAATCCCTCCTTCTTGTATTTATACTGTCGAAATAGACAGATCAATAAAAGCAAGAATCAGTAAAGATTAAATTCAATTTTAGTAATATGGGCTGCAGAAATGTCAAAAATTTTTCATCTTAATTTACACATTAAATTTGTTTCGCTGAGTCAAAAATTTGAGTGCACAAAATTAAATAACCAAAGAACTTCTACCTAAGAAACGAATATGTATTAAAGAGATAAAAGTCCAAAAACGTAAATAAGTGGAGTTCCATGTAAACTCAAAAAACTTCAGTCTCATTAAGGTGGCAAAAGCTCCAATTTGCAAACTCATAACCTCAAACCATATCAAACAAATACTGTCGAAGGCCAACCCACAATTTCGCGAAGTTTACAACAAGAAGTGAATAAATAAGACTCCTCTCTTCAGCTTTTTTATTAATACAATTAATTTAATCATTAATTAAATACGGCATAGCAAATCCATCCGATGCGGAACAGTAACGGTTCAAATTTTACTTTAAAACCAAAAAAATTAAGCGAGGACATAACTGGAACGCTCGTAAGTCTATGTTTTGATTGAACAAAAAAATGTGTAGTTGGTCATCCATGAGCAGTAGGCGTGACGATGGCACAGCGGCAACGTTGCGTATCATTTTAAACATGACTGATTTTTTATGTACGCGTTAGAATGGAGTTCAAGGACTAATGACGTATTTCCCCCGTCCTCCACCCGCACACTACGAACCGGCAATTGCACACAAACAGCATCCTAGCGAACGGAGTGAGCCGTGGATGTTTATTTCCCTTGGCGGAGTTGCCGCACTTACGCATTTCCTAACTCTGCCAGAACAGTTTCGGTACGCCCTAGCGGATATTTTTGACCCATTTTATTTATTGCATGTTTATTTCTGAAAAGCAGATGTTTTTACGGCTAATTGTACGTGGATCTGTGGGGAAACTATGCGAGTGGATCGGATTTTGGAATTGCCCAAAGATGTTTACGTTTTAAAATATGTATGTATAAAGAATATAAAATGTAAATGTTTTCTAAAAATCGTGCCATTATCGTCTTTGTGAATTTGTGAATATTTCATCACTGAAAGTAGATTAGATTATTAGGTGTTGAGGGGTGTGAGGGAATTTGCTCCCCTCACCGACACTTAGACCACACCGCGTCCTTCATTCCTCTCTCATCCAGCCATCCGACATTGTCGAAAAAAGCTAGGATGTTTCCAGGCGAGGTACACCTCAGGTTGGCCCAGCTTGGCCATGTCTCCCCCAGTGTGGACTTTCTGGTCGATGCGAGAGCCGGACATTCCCGTAGGATATGTTCGATAGTCTTGTCCTCCTCTAAACACCCCCTGCACGTTGGGTAATTTTTTTAGAGAATCAAATTATAAACCTAAAAAACTCCTCATATCCTTGTTCCCGTACTCATTTCCGGATATGTTTAATCATCTCATCAATGCAGGTAATTATCGAGTCTTCATAAATTGTTCATACATCATGTTGCCCCTGGAAAACAAAATTTACATTTAGCTATATGGAGAATTTTGACTGGAATCATTTATGAAATGGTATGGTGTTCGGAAATGGCTCCCCTTCAAATATTAATTTCCTCGTACTTGTTAATTTTGCTTGTTCGTTCAAAATTTGCGTCAAATTAATTGACTAACATTAAGAACGGGACGCTCCAAACACGTACGACAGAACGCTAATGTAATGGTACCTAAACACAAGCCGCTTGACCACTTTGACACTTGTACCTGTCACAACTATGTAGAAGTCCAACGTTTTTCGCGCATGCGTCCCTTGTCTGAAACCAGTGAAAAGATCCTTACATATTAGGTTTAACTATGAATTACGTCTTAGATACTTACCTATTACATATATATATTTATCGCAATTTGCAACCAGAATTGAGTCTACTGTACAAACTGCATAATATAAATTAGAGAAAGCAATAATTAGCATAGTTTATACTGTTTTTAACTTCTATAAATGATAATTACACTGGACAACAAAATTCAACTTTCTGTCTGTTGCATTAGATGTTTCTATTGATTCTGAATAATTACAGAGCTGTGTTCAAATTTGTTATCGGTTTCTCGTCATCAGCTCAAATTTTTGAAACCTTGTAGTTTTTTTATAGTATTCATATTTATAACAACTACTTTGCAAACAGTGTATTCGGGTCGGTCTTTCGACATGATAAGGTTAAAGTAGTTTTCTTGTATTATTGAACAATAACTGAAAAAATAACTTTTGTAAAATAATAAATAAAATAATACAATAATAAACCTAATACAAGCTACCTATAGTAATCCCAAAGTGTCACAAAAATGTAGTATTAAACAGAAGTTCTCAAAAGTTTTAGTTCTAAGGGTGTATTTTATAAATGTTTTCAAAATGAAATATGCTATAAGACTTTTTTTTGCTCCTTATACTGTATACTTCCTCCATCTTGAAAGAAGCTAACTTTATGCGACAGCCTGTAGAACACCGCTTCAAAATGTCAAAATGCTTCAAAATAAACGACAAGCAAAAAGTTGTTACTTTTCATGGTTCACAGATTAGAAAGCTATTAAAAGATGCAAATTTGACAAATAATGTGAGCAATATTGAGAAAAATATTTGGAATTTCTTTTTTTATTCTCAATGGCTTCCATGAAAATAATAAGACACGAAATGATTCCCTATTCAAGAGGTATTAAACAATTTAGCTTTCTGACATTTAATTTATTAGATCATTTTACTGATATACATTACATATATAGGTGTCCCATTTAAAACTCCCTAGTCCAGATTTCTCCGAATTGATTAGTGTAATTGAAAAATCCATGAACAGGTCGATTTTATTTGCCAGGGGCACATCTTTTCAGGTGCTTTTCAAGATCCAGCGCTTCGCCCTCTTCGCGAGGGGGCTGTTAGCCCCAAAATCTTAAATGGCACTATGGGTCGAGTGATACATCATTTGAAAGATATTCGAAGCCTCTCTACAACTAACTGCTTACTTTTCAATGTTTCGCAGTTTTAACCGTAAAAACGATAATTTTCTATTTTATAATGAGGTATAACTCGACCCCTAGTGCCATTTAAGATTTTGGGGCTAACAGCCCCCTCGCGAAGAGGGCGAAGCGCCGGAACTTGAAAAGCATCTGAAAAGATGTGCCCCTGGCAAGTAAAATCGACCTGTTCGAGGATTTTTCAATCACAGTAATCAATTCGGAGAAATCTGGACTGGGGAGTTTTAAATGGGACAGCCTGTATAGGAAAACAGTTAAAGAGATATCATCTTAATGTATGTTAGGGGTATCGGAGCCGGATAGACCCACCGAGTCGTATATTTTGTACATTTATACATACATATTTTATTATGTATTAATACTTCTTTATCTACGAGTTAACGTCATACACATATTAATTTATAAACAATGAAACCGTTTTATGAGTGGGCTTAATTAATCAGTGTAGATGACTGATAAGAACTATAAAAAAATTGTTGATAACGTGAACAAATGACATTATCTGAATTGGTTTTGTCTGAAACTAATTAAGGAAGTACATTACATATATGGTTTTGAAAATTGGTAAAAAAGGTAAGGCTTAGCTGCATCAGGATCTCTCAGGAGTATTATATTCCAGGATCTCTCTGGAAGTCTTAGATTGTCCAAAAATTCTCAATTCTTCAAAGCTCCTTACAGTTTAACATTCATCTGACTCATTAGACAAAAATGTGCCTTCGACGATTACATTGGGTTGCGACAAAAAATCGGCATTGGTCAAATCCACTGAATGAATCCACATGATAAAAGTTTATAAATAATTATTATCGTCATTTTCGTGGGCCTCTGGCGATAGTTGTCACCACTTCCTTCCCGTCACAACACTAACATATCTGCACAAATTGCAGTTACTGATAAATTCAATGAAATATTATTAAGCGTCTTCGATGTCCGCATTCACATTCTTAAACTTCCTTCTCGAAAGACAAATTCATTTTGATACCACTACCTTCTTACACTATGATTATAGTATTGCTCAAATTTGAAAGTAAAAACTTTCATTCCAAATTTAAATGCAATGATAAGTAAATTATGTTATCACTGTTTTGTTAGTTTAAATGAGAGTATGATATTGCACAATAAGGATGTCAATATGCATGATAATAATTATGTTTTCACTCATGGTTCATGTTACAGCTTTTTTTCTCTTTCGAATTCCTGCGTATTATGTAATCATTTATCGGGGCTTTCGGAATATTAATCGTCGGTTGCTTTGCCAAAATCCAAGTGCAAAAGGTGAAGGGGACTCGTGGGGCCGGTACACCGTTACAACGGTTCGGCATTTGGTGCTGCGGTCACCCGGTCTGCTCTTCATCACTTCAAAGACGACTGCAAGATGATGCTGAACCCGCTACTCAGCCTTCATAAAACGCATACACACATGACTGATTGATAGCGAAGTGGATGTCCTGCCAATTAAACATACTTAAAATTCAAACAACTTTATTAATTTAACTAGAAAATTTACTAAATCAAACTTATAAAACATATATCCTTATTCGGGTTTCTTCATAAATTTCTGTATTCTGGGACGAGCAAAGGTCATCGAGATCTCTTCGTATGACACTGTGGTTTACAATACTGGGACCACGTAATACAATCATATTATTTTTGCAATTTATTCGTAACAGAGCATTGTTGGGGAGTATAAAGTTTCGGATTTGGAAGTGTGCATTTCCTTGTTATCAATTCATTCATCATTCAGACCAACCTATTCTGTATAAATCAAATGTTACCGTGTTACAGCGCTAGATAACGAAATCAGCTTCCAAAAAAAAAAACACGATTGTATAGGGAATTTATTTTATACCACCAATTGAACACTGGATGCAGCAGAAAATCAAGCTAATTTGTCTAGAGAGGTCTGAGAACTCTTAGCGGGGAAGCATAGATTAGCAAATGTTTACTTTCCACGATAAAGCATGTAACATTTACCGTGATAAGAACTTGTTTAAGTATATAAGACACAAAAAGGCAATAAAAAATTGTTTTTCACATATAACACATGACATAGTCATACTGCTCTCCAGTGTTTATTATTGATAAGATAAGGTTCAATATTAAGCGATGCCCTAAATAACCCGATGATAAAGCATATGCATACGAATCCGATAAGATAACTAATTTTTATCTGTGATCTTGTAATAGAAGAAAGAGAGATTTGTGCGTTATAATTGTTATAAATAATGAACAAAACAAATATGTATAGAAGATAAAAGATGAAAGATAACCGTAATAACAATGGTTTTACGTCAATGAGATTACGAATGTGGATGATAATATAACAGCCGATGTTGCTGACACGGTTTGGGTATACCAATATGGTATCTAATCAAACTGAACAGATTTTATCTAGACATAAAATTACAAATTTCGGTGTGCCGGCGAAATAACGAAACAACAATTTAATGGAACGACCTCCGTCTCAACATCAATTTTATGCCAAAATTGATACTGACCTTGAATCGACAAGATAATAACGATGGAAAGTTCATAAAATTTTTGTTCATTTTATTCATCATGTGGTCACTGGCTTATGGAACTTTAGATTGTTATTGACTTCACTTCTCATCAAATTCAATTTACGCTAAAAACGAGAGATTAATTACGGATCTGTATTTCTTGTCTAATCATTTAATGTCGTAAATTTCGTCGTAGCAGAATTTTAAGAATAATGATATTTTTTGCATGCTTTTTGCGTTGGAGTTATTTGTGTAGTCCTCACAAGCCACAATCTCTATTATGTCAGCGTGACGAATGGTTAGAACTTGAGCTAATCTGTGAAAAATTGTCTTAATTCGATACACACCTATTATATGACATATATTTCTCTTTTCCGAAATGTGAGACGTTTACTGACTGATTACGGGCCGATAAATGAAGTGTAAAATCAATAGTGGTTGTTCTGATAAGATCCAAAATGTGTGGATCTCGAGGTAAACGTGTAAACATTTGTATTACACCGGCTTATAATTAATTACATGAGTGAGATCCTTCCTCCCCCTACGTGAGATTTACCCTATAATTTTTAAATAATTGAATTTATTTGAAATGTTCATATACTTTGCTTCGTACCACTAAATATCGAAGCGTTAATACTGATGTCTTCTATGAACTTACATACATTTTTTCTGTGAATTATGTTATCTACTATAAATGTATATTCTTTGAATTAAAAAAAAAGTTGACGTGAGATTTTCATTGACCCCCTTCAGATGAGATGTGGTGAGATCCATCATGTTCATGTGAAATTGCACTTTTCCATTACGTAATTACTGTAGGTGTGATTTTCACGACATTTTGGTCGAACTATCGGGTCGTTTATTTGTTTTTGGGACAGACATACCTAAAACGTGTGTTGGTTCCAGATTGTGCATTTTTCGAGACATTGCGTTTGTATAACATACCGGAAGTTGGTGTAGAAATGCATGCCTTAGATAATGCTGATGTTGATAAGAATATGCAAAGTTGGAACGAAAATACTCACGTTAAAAACAGGAAAAATGCTCTAATAACATAAATCGCACAAGTTCAGTTCTAATTCCAATTATTGTGGGCTTTAATGGTGACGATAAAACATGGATTTTTAAGATATCTCCATCGTTGGTGAAGTGGGAAGTCATAATTTAAAAGACCCACACAACATTACAAATCTGAATTTTTGTCATAGACTACCTACAAGATAAAGACCTCCACGGGTTTCTTTATGAGCATGTCTTCAGTGGATTGTGACTTTTAAAAAATGATTAATTTTGCCAATCGGATTACAAGATCAGCATTTCATTAGTAGATACATTTAGTGCTTCAGTAATTTATGGACATCGACGACGACACGTTCTTCATTAATCATCTTTTGGACTCACATATTATTTGTCCCGCGGTGGGCGTATAAGTGAATACACTAACTTTCAAATGAAATGCACCACCTTGAAGGAGTAGACGCAGAATGTTAAAACTTTGTAGATTTAGTTAGTGCATAGAGACAATCAAAAGTTTTTATGTAAGAACTTTTAATATGTGACAGCCACTTACGTTTATGGATGTAGCTTTTCTTCTTGGAATTTCAATTATCTCTTGCAGCTTGAAGGAGTTGATGTAATTCTTAATATTGTTCGTGGGATGAAAACGTTTGTCCATCAAGTAAAATCAGGTAAAATATTAACATTATATTTTCCTCAAAGACTTATCTAGTCATTATTGCCACATGAGGTCTTGCGTTGTCTTGTTGAAAAAATGCCTCCGAAAGGTTTTAACTAGTGAGAGAACCACGGGCTTTACGAAATTAACAAAATATCGTAGACCACCCAGAATGCCTGGATTAAACACAAAGCGTCGTTTAACAAAACGCAAATTCTTTCTTTCACTACTATAGGTCTTCGGACACGTATGCGCTCGTCAGACTGCCACACCCAAAACGTAAACTCATCACTGAGGATGACATTGTTCCATTCATGTTGCCCTTCTTGTCTATGCCTGGTAGCTTCATGTCGTTGGATCAGAGGAGGATGAAAGTTACGGCGATAGGATCTTGGTCTAAAGGAACAAATTCGGCGATAAATGGTACTTTTGGACTTTCATCTACCTCTATTATAAAAAATTTACAAGCTTTAGTGATTCGTGCAGACGATAAAGACTACATTCGTAACCACAATGAATTTGGTTCTAAGGAAACTTCACGCGAATCTTTCAATCATTTTTCAGCTATTCCTTTGATTACGATCTGCCTCGATTGCCTTGTTGTACTTTTCGAGTCTTTTTGTAGATTCTGAGTATGGTTTCTATCTTTTCCTCTGCGTTATCTTATCATTTAGGCCAGAATGTTCTCCATATATAGCATCCACTGTGACCTATGTTTATGAGTGCTTGTTCTTTACAACATAGTTTATTGTGGAAGTTTTTTACCAATTTTATTCTTCTTTCTACACATATTTTTCTATTTCTCTAGCATATTAGGTTTACCAAGGTAACAGAAGTCATTCACTTCTTCTATACAGTTTCCACTCTAATTTCAAGTCTTGCTTACTTCAATGTTTGAACCACAATCTCAAGAAGTAACATTCCTTCCTAACTTGATATTGTACAGGGTTTTGTAATTACTATCATCAAGAATGTAACAAAAAACGTATTTGCATTTAAGTCTCAGATAAGCCAACAACTAGAATATCACACACTTTGGAGAAAACAGCAATTAACTGCATTTTGGATAAGAATATGTGTATATTTAGTATATTTTTGTTTACCATCACCAAGAATTTAATAAAATACATATTTTTGTTAAGTCCCAGATAAGAAAACAACTAGAATATCACGCATTTGGGAGAGAACAGCAATTAACTGCAAAACGATTGTTTTCCACATCTAAACGTGATTTTGCAGTAAATGGTGTTTTAAACACTTCCAATGAATGTGAGATTTCTTCAAGAATGTTCTTCACTTTTACAGATTACAATATTTTACTGATTTTACTCTTGCTGCCTATAGATGCCTCTTTCATATTTACCACCAATGTCTCTAAGAACAGATTGTTTTACCGTAATTTATTTTCCAAAATGATTGGAATTCAAAGTTTCTCCACGTTTTGCAGACAACTGCTTTGAATGTTTTTTCATCACAGAACATCGTGTTGAACTTGTAATAGCTATGCTCGACAAGTAGAAGAAACGGATCACAGGTGTTTATAAATGATTCATCATCAAGTTGTCTGTGGATAAGAAAAATTCTATAGGGTTTTTATTGTTGTATGGGTCTTCATAAATGATTCTGTGGAAAACAAGATTTACATTTAGTTAGATGAAGAATTTTGACATTCAAAGTGCTCTGGATGTATGAATCATTTGAAGATTTTGTAATCTTATAAGTATTGATGGTAAATCATTCCAATTAAAGATATTTATGAATCTCCAATTGCTGCAGATATCAAGTTCAACATGCTAGGAATTTTATTTGTTTGTATCTTTGTTGCAATATGTTTATAGATTTTTTTAATGAGGGTAATACATTTTGCTTATTTTCTAAATGACATCATGCATATTTATAACAGGCACCAAGTGGCAACTACTTGAAATAAACATAAATAAATAGAGCATACACAGTGTTCATGACTGCAACTCATGGTGCTATTTATTACATTCTATAAATTATGTGGGAAAATTCTTGTGACGTAGACGTTCAACTTGTACTGCTTCCAGGTTAGCAAAGCCCCCAGGTCAAGTTTAAGCCCTAAACGCTTATTTTGAGCAAAGCACTCACTTTGCCTGAGTATTGACCGATCGATTTGTGGGAGTCGTCAAAGTTCCTTGGCATGAGCAACCGGAAATTAGGGCTCGCATCTGGCCCGAAGAAGTCGTAAAGCCGCATAAGAAAATGAAAGCGCGAGGATTCGGCGTCGATACCAGCGACGCTAGGCGTCTTTCCCGGGCAGCGTAGGCGTGCAGCTTGCGTGCACAAGCTGATTTTACAGAATGTACAAACTCGGTTATCGTAAATTTTTCGAAGAGACTGTACGGTTCCGGTCGTGACGTCACGCGATCGATGTGCCTGCCAACAAATTCCAAGATGCTCCCCCTGGTTGTGGATCCTGCTCCTATTTTTGCTGGAATGAGGATTGGAAGTGAACCGTAAACATATTGATGTTGTTGAGGTTTAACGAAGAATATGTATTGATGTGGGGGGTACCCCGAAAAGAAATATTTTGTTGATGCAGGTCAGATAGCAACCAATTACTTGGTACCTTTGACGAATGTTTACCTCCTGTGCAACTGTTGCCGTCCGCGTTGAGGAAGGTTCGGACGCTAGTACTCGTGCAGTCGATTCAACTTCTGACATTTGAATTGCTATTTTCAGAGCCACTATAGTTAGATATTTCCACTTTCAGTTTTAAAAACTCAAAATGTGTAGCATACAAGCTTTGCTCATCATCATTATATTTTGAGTTCACTGAAGTTAATCCATGGATTTATAGGTATTCTTCTAACCTGGTCCAGTGTCTTATATTTCTCGTCCAAGACATTTTGTTTCTTGCCCAATTCTCTCTTACTTTCTAGTACTAGCTAGTATTCTTGATGGACGATAGTAACGAGTGAGCAACAAAATTCGTGATCGCAGTTGGCTAAACGTATATCCTCGCGTATATCGGTTATTTTACTTTACTGTTTACATTAATCGTCAATTCACATTACTCGATCACTTTTTACACAATCGTATCGATCAAGAATCGACTCAAAATTTTGGATTCAGAGGCTCCTACGATCACGAATTTTGTTGCTCACTCGTTACTACTACATCTCTAGTAAAGCTGCGCATGTCACACTGTATTATGAATGAGTACATACCACCAAAACCTAAAAACAAAACGTGCGAGAACGATTAATTCCATACACGAAACAGAGAAAATAATTTGTTGCTATTGTATACGTTTTATTGCGAACTTCCCAAGAATTTATTTATGAGCCAATAATGGTGTAGATCCGGGACTTATGACATTACCAGCTAGCATGCCAGTCATTCTCTCAAACTGAGCCGTCAATCGGAAATTTTTGTGGTTCTTTGCGTTTAAAAGTTTTAATCTTACAAACTATTCGGACATATCTTAAAAAACAAATTTCTCCAAAATAAAATATTTTCGATCAAAATGCTGTAAACAATTCGTTTCTTTTCAAGTTTGCGTTTCAAATAGAATATTCTGTACATTCAATATTCTGTTCATTTCCCCCGCACTTTTGTTTCTCTCTCAGTTTATAATTTTTTATGAATTTTTTATGTAATTTTATGTATTAAAAATAAAAAATAAACAGGTTATCTGAGAATAAATTTCATATTTTTCTGAGTAAATTAAAAAAAAATATATAAATCATTCGAGACGACCGTCAACGACGTCTGCCGTTTGGGATGTTTTGCTCAGCACGAGCCCCCCACCCACGCTCACGCATTCCGGTGCGTTCGCCGGGAGACCTTCGATGTGGCTGGAGCAGGCAGCCTTTCTATCTACTACCTATTTGGCTTAGCACCGACTTCAGACAGATCATTGGGTAGTACATACATGTATTCAATTATTTTTCATTTTTTGAAGTCGGTTCTCTTTTTTTTAAAAGCAATTTTTTTTACAATTTTAACTGATAAGTTAGTGATACCTAGTAAAGACGCTTCTCCAATGATGAGGTCCTCAATAAAGTTGACGAAGAAATCGGTGAACATAATTATATACATAAAATGAAGATAAAAATTGAGGATTTGAGATTAACTGATCAGATCCTGGATTTTTTAACAATGTAACCACCTTTAGAGTATACTCTTTCAAATAAAAGAAGAATTTTGTAAATCGGTCCACAATTGACGAAGAAATCGGTGAACATACATAAAGTCGGTTAATTAAAGGGAGCGAAAATTTGACGATTTTTCTCGATTTCCATGAGATCCCCTCATCAGATCCTGAAATGGTGACAATGGGACCAATCTGTAAGTATACTCTTTCAAATAAAAGAAGAATTTTACAAATCGGTTTATAAAGTTCTGCGGTAACAAACATTAAAAAAAAAACACAACCGAATTGATAACCTCCTCCTTTTTTGAAGTCGGTTAAAAAAACTTTTTTTTTTTCACCACTTCTCGGCGGTTGGGAAAAAAATGTCTTTCACTCATTTTCATCAAATTAATACTTCACAGATACATACCGGGTGTCCCAGAGGTGTGTGGACCATCAATTACACCCTTATTAACCGACTTCAAAAAAGGAGGAGGTTATCAATTCGGTTGTGTTTTTTTTTTTTAATGTTTGTTACCGCAGAACTCCGTCATTTATAAACCGATTTGTAAAATTCTTCTTTTATTTGAAAGAGTATACTTGCAGATTGGTCCCATTGTCACCATTTCAGAATCTGATGAGGGGATCTCATGGAAATCGAGAAAAATCCTCAAATTTTCGCTCCCTTTAATTAACCGACTTCATGTATGTACACCAATTTCTTCGTCAATTGTGGACCGATTTACAAAATTCTTCTTTCATTTGAAAGGGCATACTCTAAAGATGGTTACATTGTTAAAAAATCAGGATCTGATTAGGGAATCCCATGGAAATCGAGAAAAATCGTCAAATTCTCGCTCCCTTTTATTAACCGACTTCATGTATGTACACCGATTTCTTCGTCAATTGTGGACCGATTTACAAAATTCTTCTTTCATTTGAAAGGGTATACTGTAAAGATGGTTACATTGTTAAAAAATCAGGATCTGATCAGGGAATCCCATGGAAATCGAGAAAAATCGTCAAATTTTCGCTCCCTTTTATTAACCGACTTCATGTATGTACACCGATTTCTTCGTCAATTGTGGACCGATTTACAAAATTCTTCTTTTATTTGAAAGGGTATACTCTAAAGATGGTTACATTGTTAAAAAATTAGGATCTGATCAGGGAATCCAATGGAAATCGAGAAAAATCCTCAAATTTTCGCTCCCTCTTTAACAGACTTATCATGTATGTTCACCGATTTCTTCGTCAATTGTGGACCGATTTGCAAAATTCTTCTTTCATTTGGAAGGGTACACTCTAAGGATGGTTACATTGTTAAAAAATCAGGATCTGATCAGGGAATCTCATGGAAATCGAGAAAAATCCTCAAATTTTCGCTCCCTCTTTAACAGACTTATCATGTATGTTCACCGATTTCTTCGTCAATTGTGGACCGATTTACAAAATTCTTCTTTTATTTGAAAGGGCATACTCTAAAGGTGGTTACACTGTTAAAAAATCCAGGATCTGATTAGGGAATCTCATGGTAATCGAGAAAAATCCTCAAACTCTCGCTCTCTTTTTAACCGACTTATCATGTATGTTCACCGATTTCTTTGTCAGTTGTGGAACGATTTACAAAATTCTTCTTTTATTTGAAAGGGTATACTCTTGACGTGATTCCATTGTCAAAAAATCAGGATCTGATCAGGGAATCCCATGGAAATCGAGAAAAATCCCCATATTTTTTCTTCATTTTATGTATATAATTATGTTCATACCGATTTCTTCGTCAACTTTATTGAGGAGCTCAATATTGGAGAAGCGTCTTTACTAGGTATCACTAACTTATCACTGAAAATTGTAAAAAAATTTGCTTTTAAAAAAAAGAGAACCGACTTCAAAAAGTGAAAAATAATTGAATACATGTATTATTACATGTACTACCCAATGATCTGTCTGAAGTCGGTGCTAAGCCAAATAGGTAGTAGATAGATAGGCTGCCTACTCCAGCCACATCGAAGGTCTCCCGGCGAACGCACCGGAATGCGTGAGCGTGGGTGGGGGGCTCGTGCTGAGCAAAACACCCCAAACGGCAGACGTCGTTGACGGTCGTCTCGAATGATATCGAATTTTGTATGCGTTGTTGATATTTTTGTATAATTACAATATGTTACAAATTTGTAACCTATTTGGCTTGGCACCGACTTCAGACAGGTCATTGGGTAGTACATGTAATAATACATGTATTCAATTATTTTTCACTTTTTGAAGTCGGTTCTCTTTTTTTTTTAAAGCAAATTTTTTTGAAAGATATCAAAACGGGGTTTTCAGGGGACGATAGCCACTCGATACCTTCACAATTTAAGATTATTAGACATCAGATATAGAGTGTCGAGAGATATAAGGTCGTAATTAATGATCCACACACCTCTGGGCCACCGGTATATCAAGATTTTGATTTACTGACTTATTTGATTGGACTATGGAGGAGACCTGCAAAATGCAAACGACTCTGAACAAATAACCCGAACGAACCGTTTTTGTCTGTCCTTATTGTTGTCGGCACATCAAACACATTTTTCAGGTTTAGTGGAGACGTGCTTGTAAATAGACCTCCCTCATTACGCCTTTTTATATTCTGCGACTTGTCGCAAATCACCAAAAATTACGTATTCATAATAGCTTCATTCGGAAAGGTGGTTTACAACAGAGGTTTTCCCGAATATCAGGTGGTGGTGGTAAACACAAAAAGATAACAAAGTAATGAAATAGGTATAGTAACAGCTGCCTGTGACACATTTACGAATCCTCAAGATAGTAATATTATAATAGTTGGTTCGCTGCAAACATAAGTTCACGCCAACGTCTCTATTGGAAACACCCTCTCGATCCTTATTTTTTAGCTCCATTTTAAATAAAACAAAGGGTCAAAATTTATTTTGGTTTTCGGATTCGGAATCAGCATAACGGCTTTCATAAATTAAGTCTCAATCTCATCAATTTTTCCAAACTTGACTGGTTTTTAATTGTTTTTTGAAAAACAAAGATTACTAGGATTTTCAAAATAACACTTATTATTATTTCACAATAACTCTTATGGAAATATAACACGGAAGGATCCCACCCTTGTTTGAGAACTCTTATGTTTATATATTTTTATTTCCCCCTTCTAAGTAAATGACACATTACAGGTATTTATGTAACTAAGTAAATGTCTAATTACCGAAACAGACCTGTAAAGTTTTACGGGCTTGTAGAAGAGACCTGTAAAGTACAACACCATGACAACGCATCGTCACAAACTGTCCTGCCGTCAGATTACAGAATTTTATATCTATAAAAATTGAAAAAAAGTCGTTTGAAGGTGGAAATAAAAGATCGAACGGGATTCGCCTTGCAATTAGTCTTTACTGGGCTCGCCGGGTTACAATCTCCCGGCTCACCCGTAAAGACTAATTTACAAGGCTTTTCCCGTAAATAACTATTAAAGGTCCTTCAATCAATGCTATAAATGGTCATTTGCTGTCTTCCGGTCAGCTTGTTTAAAAATTTTTGCAACTCTACTATACATCTCTTCATTGAACAACACATACTTACTTCTTGTTATTGTTCTTTTGTTTAATAACGTTGTTTTGTGAGATCACAGAGCGGATCAAAAATCGCAATTTCGGCTAGGATTTTCAAACGCTGTACATTTACCGCCTCTTGTGACGTCATTTCGGGGGAGCATTCTCATTGGTTTATGTGTCTCTCATTAGTCCGCGCGTCTAGTAACTTTGAATTTTGTCCCGTGCTGACGTCACAGAAAAGTGTTTCGAATTTTTTTTCTTTCGAATAAACAAAAATATAGGGGTATAATACTTTTCCATCTAGTTTCTATTGTATCTGTGTTTTTTTATAACTATAATTATGTTGGTCAACTCAACCATCCATATATTGATTTAAATTGTTTTTTGGTAAATCGATGCCTGCTACCTGCGACTTTCCAGCCCATTTGGACAAGAATGTTATTGTTAAATAATGGACACTCGCCATCGCATTGTAAATGTGTGTACACGGCTCGCGACGTTTTTTACTCCTCCTTAGCGATGTCCTTGCCGAGTCTGCAAGACTGCGTCTTTGTGTTTTTGGCGCAAAAACAATAAAGACTTTTAAGGAGAACTGAATTGCAGGCAAGATTCGCATTGCGTCGTATGACATAAATAAATACGCCCATAAAAACCTTTTGAGTTGTGGATAAAAGAACAAAACAATTTTAAGGTAGTGTAAACATTTTTTCACGGATCTTTATCAAGGTTCCCACGTACATTTTATTAATGAGAATGTTTAATTTATTGCAAGCATGTAATGATTCTTCACAGCAACAATCTTCAGATACCTTCAGATCCACATTTTCAAGTGATTTTGACCGTTAGTTTTATAAATTTCTAATTATGTGTCTTTGTTTCCCAAAGTTCCCCATAGTTGTCTTGTGAGTTTCTTTTTCAGTTTTGTTACTTTACATTTCATACAGTTTCCAGTTTCCACCTCTACAATGAACGGAAAAGGTAAGTCAAAACTATAGTTGGCCGATTACGCAGGGTTTCCCTTGAATGTTTAAATAGTTATTTCCAAACCAATGTCGACATCTTAAATCATTTCAGCCATGCAGCTCAATTATGTCTGCGCTGACATTGAAGACAAAGCTTTCTACCAAATACCATTTTCTCTGGAGAATCGGGACACGTTAATTTTCACGCTCTTAGATCCAAAAGTAATTGTTGACCCATCGACCCATAGAATGCCATAGCGGCCTCACGTTCTTTTATTGATTTTGACGTTAGCGTCGGTGCTGGGGGGCCCCGATTAATTTAGAATGTAAGATGCATGGTCACGGCTTCGGTTTCCCCTTGAAAAGTTCATTTACTCGAATAGGCATGGCTTCCAACGTAGGATCGATTCACTTGTAAATATCCTTGGCAACGCTTTATTATGCGTCGACGCTATTTTAATAAGTTGCTAGTTTGCATTAACGCAGCATACAGTGCAATTAGCTTTCAGAGATTGACAAACATCCTCTTGGTCCGTGAGTCTACGGGGTAACACATCATTTTACCGAGACGGTCTAAAAAAGGACACATGTAAATAATGGTTGTTCAAACTCCCAAGAGGCGTTCGTAAACTTTTTACTTTGCAAGACGGACGAGATTGGAAGTCGACGAAAAATGGGACAACCTAGTTGGAGCAGGATTGCAAAATTAAACATCTATGTTTGCTCTAATTTTAGGAGACTAATTGACGTCATTGGTTTACAGTCATAAATCAGTTCATTTTGATGTCTTAAAATATTTTTGATTCGATAAAGTTGATCCTCGCATGTTGTGAATTATGTTTTCCCGCAGGATGATTCGTCCCCAATGTGGAAAAGTTCAGCAGACGTCCAGGAATAGCTCTGATTATTTGTAAAGTTCATGTATACCTAAAATTAAATAACATACCAGATTGCCAAGAACCATTGGTGTGAAATTGGCGGAATACATACGTAAATGTAACATAATTTCCAGGAATATAAACAGTTTGCTTCTCCAGGCACCCAGCACCTTTGGTTTGCTATTAAAATTTATATTTATGACGTTTGGAGACGTGCCATTCATGACTTTATGTTCTGTTATAAAACACTCATGCTATAAAGAGACGTTTATACTTCCAGATACAACACTGCACATATTTTTAACATCCTCGTCGAAAAAATAGCTTTCAGACGCATTGTTTGTGTTCGCTCTTAGCGAGCTTATCCATTCAACAAGGGTGAGTTCCAGAATGTGGGCGGTCCTATCACTGCTAAATCGGGGTTGTGCCGGAGGTTCGTGTGCATGCTGCTGGAGGTTATAAATACCCAAATATCGGCGTCAAGTGCAATGGAACTGCAAGCCGAGGATGTGAATGGGAAGCTTAGGGCTTATTATACTAACCAGACCTTGGGGCTAAAATTAAACCCACGCTCGTTGGAGCTCATCTCTTTAAGGCCCCCTCGCGACTGGATTTTCTTTTATCTTTTATTACTATTCATAAGCTAATATTGGTAGTTTTTGCACAGACGTCCGTTAATTAAGATTGACAATTTAACTCATGCATAAAATATATAAGGCTGCGCATTGTACCAAATTCTCGTGAAAATAGTTTTATTGGGATAGTCGCACCTACTCGTGAATTTACCGATTCAACTGATTCGAGATTTAAAAAAATATATACAGGGGCATAAAGTTAAATAGTATTTACATTACATATTTGGTTTTCCACAAAATACTATCAGAATTACACTTGATTGATGTTGTGCTATTCTACTCATAGTTTAGGGCGACCATAAATCTTGTTAAACATTGCAACTACCATGAGATCATTTAAATTATAAATTAGAGTAGGTGGGTTTTTTATGCAATGGCCCAGTCTGCAAATTGACTGACCGTAATATTTGAGGTTATGGTGAAAATTCTCACGTTTATGTTTCTCATGTTAAATTGTTTTAATTTAAAGAAAATAAAACTAACAAATAATGTAGGTTTATTGAGAATTACAGCAAATGTTCAAAGTGTTCTCCCCCAGCTTCAATGCAGCTCTTAACTCTCCGTTTCATATTTTTAAATACATTTTACAACATAGCCTTCACCATTCTGTTTTTTTTTTTTAGTTTAAAACATCCAAATTTTAAGTCAAATTGTCAAAAGTTAGTAGTGCCAACCCACCTAACAGTTGTAGATACATATAAGTACATATTATCTTCTAATTCAAGAGAGCTTCAACTAAATGAACAAATGCTGTGGGCTACAGACTAATGAACCTAAATTCTATAGGCGTTGTAGGATCAGACGTTCATTCTAATAATAATCCTTCCAGAAAAAGCTCAAGTGAATCTGAAAAACCCTTCGAGTGTCTGGACTCTCTAAAATTAATCATTCAATTTTATATCGAAACTGAACTCTCAAAGCCTTTTAAAATGTATGTTACATTCTCCCGTTTTCGCAAAACGTGCTCGATTAAGGGGCATAATTTCTAGTTCACTTTTCCCTGAACATTCTTCCAGGAGATGAGGTCATAACGCCTGCGTCGTTATACCAGCCGGGATGGTAGTTGTAATAACGACCAGACAAAAATCGATCGGTCAGTCTTCAGCGTTCACTGCACCCTGTTTAATGCAAATAATGCACCCCTCTCACCTTCCGTACGACGCCGATTTAAATCCATCCATCCTACATGCTCGAGTTGTTTTATATCGCCCACTAGACACGCCGTCTTTTGCGGAATCATGATGAAGATCAAGGGTGATAAATTTTAAATGTCGCACAAGAGGATGAAAGGACGGTTCTACCAGTCGTTTCGTGCATAAACATGGAAACCTTTGCATGTTTCTCATAAGGAAGTGCAACGAATGAAAAATGATCTGCGTGGTATGGGTGTAGTTGATCATGCAGCACCAGGTAGTACTAGCCCAAGAGCTGGGGAGTTGGGCTACTCATTAACGGAGAATGTGATTACTGTATTAGTTTTCTCATATAGTCTTTCTGGCAATCGTTTATTACCTTAAAAAAAGAACATCTTTGAATCAGACTTTCTTTCACACAAGTAGTAACAAGAAAATATTAATGGTTGCGTGTTAGCTTCCGAGCCACACAAATGACAAGAAAGCATGAAACATAAACATACCCTTTCAACGTAATGCACTCAACGCACAGGCTATTGTTTATTAATACTTACCTTTAATATTCCAAAACTTTTATAATAGTTAAATACGCGCAAAATAATGTTCTGTGCGAATTGCGGTACCGTGCGATGATTTAAATTATAAATCAGAGCAGGCTGTGAAGTTAAAAAATGGGGTTGGCACTACTAACTTTTGACCATTTGGTTTAATATTTGAATGTCAAAGGTGTCAAAGTGACTAGAGAATTTCCAAAGTTCTTTGTCACGGTTTCCACGTGGTGCCACACCTGTGAAACGGTGTTTTCATCAAAAGTGCAACCCCGTTCGACCAGCGGATTCGGAATAGATGCAGGTCTAATGTGTACTTTTCCCGACCGCTGCGAGAATAAATCCTGACGGCTCGATCGCATTTGCGTCGCATTGGAAATTCTCCAAAGTCACTTTGACACCTTTGACATTTAACTGTTAGTAGTGCCAACTTAACTTAACCAACTGTAATTTATAATTGAAATGATTGCACGGTAGGTACTTTCGTTCTTTCGAGGTTGCTTTTTTAGGGATGTTTTTTTGATTTATAAGATGTTAAATATAGTATCTATTGCATTTTTTTTTGTATTAGGTAGTATTACAACCTAAATTGTTGTAACGCCCTGACAAAATTGTGAAGTGTGGGTGGTGACAAAATACAATTATGTCCCCAAAAATCATAATACAAGAACTTTCTACAATTAAACAATAATAAAATAACGTGGTGAAGATTGAAATTATAATGACTGGTAACAAGTTGGTGAAATAAATAACTAAATGAACGATGAAAATGGAAATATGACAGTTAAATTATGACTAATGCACTACTTAAAGGTTAAATTACAGTAAAATGGTTATAGAAGTTTACAATTTTTAAATGGCACGCTAATAAAAAACTAGATGAATTATTGATAACACAAAAAATATAAAGAAAAATTATCTATTATATTACTTATTTTCTGAATAGTATTACGCTTTCCTGCTGGTTTTGGAGCTGTCCTGACAATTTACTTTTCCGCTTTCTTGCGAATCCTGCGGGTTTGCGATTTCCTGGGAAATTAAGCCTGATTCCACGTGAAAATTTCGTGCGTCCAGGAAAGAATATTACAGCTATTATTCCAAAAGAAGGTGATACAAGAAAGATCCTCGGTAAAGTGCTGGTGAATCTACCTATTTGATTGAAAGAGAATAGTCAAGGTCTGCATGCAATAAAGTAGTTTTTCTTACCTCTTTTTCCCCGAATCGACACCTAATGATTTTATCCGCTAACGCGATTTAATTATTGAATAACTGAACACCCAGTCGTATTATCCGTATTTACGTGATTCTCTGGAGCTATCTCTTGTCCAGGAGCAAAATTTATGCTGAGATGTTACTTCGCCAGATGTCGAACGAAAAAGAAAAAGGCAGTAGGTTGGTCGCGCGGCACTGCAAGAACTTATCGTTTTTTTTATTTGTATATGCCGGTTATCTCTAGATGCTGATTCGTTCCTGAACTTGAATGGTGAATACGCGGCAAAAATCAAATTGTAACAGTAGCTTCTATGTATATGTACTACATTCACGTTATTCGGGTTGTTTTATATTTTCTAGTAGCTAATCAGATCCAGGGTGATCAATTGAAGGCAAACTTCTTAACGCACGTTCGGATGGGGCCAAAAGTGAAACGTCAGGAAAGTTTGTAACGGAAGTTGCTCCTCATTGGCTGGGCATTATTGCCCATGCGAGTGAGTGAACACGGCATCTTTGTTCTTTTAGTTACAACATTTAAATGTATGACTGTATATGTTTTTGGCACGTATTAGAGTATGTATTGAAAACTACATATGTGGTATACTCCCTCTTTCTTTGTTTTTTTTTTTTGTGATGTGTATTTCTCTAAAAAAATTATAAAATACATAAAGGCTGTCTCATGAAATATGGTAGATATTTAAACCTGTAGTAGTAGATCCGCAAGTGCAGATTCGTCCAAAATTTCACCAAAACAAAAAAAAAAAAAAACTTTTCGGGTTTTCATTCATCGCTTTTCAAACCAATGTTAACGGTTGTCAATAGTGCATTTCAGTGCTTTGAATGTAGGCAATTTTTTTCCCAGCAAATTTTTTTTGTTACGTTCAGGGGTTGCAAAATAGATTTTAATTTGAAAATAAATAGATACTATTTTTTTTAAACGAGAAGAATGTCGATGAATCAAAGTCGAGTAAATTTAAATATATTAAAGTCTCCACAAACTTTAAAGAACGTAAAATTACAATTGGAACATGTTTCGGAAGAAAACTACTCCCATCATCAGTCCTAATTTTACAAGAGATTAATGATACAATTAATGAATTACAGAGGGGTTCTTCTTAGGAATGTTTAAAATTATGACGTTATTTTGTATTAAATTTGACGTTTTGAGAAGGTTAAAGATTTGATAAAAACAACATCTTATAAAATGTAAAAATTAAAAATGGATCAAGGAGAATCTGGTAAGTTTGTTCGAGTGGTAGAAAAGGTGATAAATAATGAAATCATTATAAGTGAAAAAAGTTGGCATTTGAGCTTAAAATAATGTTGAATGAAAAAATTAAAAAAATATTGGAAAAATTAAAATAGTGAATTGATGATGGGGTTATTGAAGTGGGTTTATTCTGTTCGTTTAAACAAGATCTGTTTTCCAGTTTCAAGGCTTTCCTCATTTCCAAAGTTTCAAGAAAATCTAATTTCCGGCCTTTATTGCATTTGTGAATCAATTTGGAATTTGATGATGAAAAACTATGTTTCGTTATTAATATGACGAGTGAGCAACAAAATTCGTGATCGTAGCAGGCTCTGACTCCAAAATTTTTAGTCGATTCTTGATCGATACGATTGTGTAAAAAGTCATCGAGTAATGTGAATTGACGATTAATGTAAACAGTAAAGTAAAAGAACCGATATACGTTTAGCCAACTGCGATCACGAATTTTGTTGCTCACTCGTTATGCTTGGTGAAAGAAGAAGGTTTTGATATAGGAGGATCAAGATAGATGTGTCTGAAATGTTCTTTAATACGGTCTGAAATTTTGCGACCTGTCTGACCTATGTAGAATAAGGTAAGAATAATAGGTAAGAACCCCTCTGTAATTCATCAATTAATCATTAATCTCTTGTAAAAACAGGGCTGATAATGGGAGTAGTTTTCTCCCGAAACATGTTCCAATTGTAATTTTAGGTTTATTAAAGTTCGACTTGAATATATGTATTATAATTTTAATTAATTTTTAAGTATTTTTTTTAAATATCCGAAAAACAATTTATTTCTATATCGAAATTAATTAATAATTGGATTTTAACCATAAGACGCTTCGCTTCTGTCACCTCATGCCCTTTTTTATTAAGCAGGTTGGTGCGTCATGAATGCACAATACTGGAAAGGGCCAGGTAGTACTTTTCTGTAAAAGCTGTCTTACAGCTTTAAGAAAGGAGAGTTTTGTTCATTTTTCTAATTAATACTGTTTGGGTTAATTTCA
This sequence comes from Diaperis boleti, assembly GCA_963583935.1. Classification (NCBI taxonomy): domain Eukaryota; kingdom Metazoa; phylum Arthropoda; class Insecta; order Coleoptera; family Tenebrionidae; genus Diaperis; species Diaperis boleti. Next base: position 19,029,535 of record OY757246.1, on the reverse strand, counting down.
ATAACTAAAACTTGCCTGACGACTGCCACATATTTTTAGAAAAAATAATTTCTCAGATTTCTCAGCCTTGTGGTTCAACTTACAATAAATTGGTAAGTTTGCAATTTGGTTGTCTGTAGTTGACAGATGGTTGATGACTACATTTAATAGTATATTGAAACACTAGTTTTGTAAAATTTATATTAAGACACGAGTTCAGGTTTGCAGCACGACTGCCGTAGGCAGGAGTGCCTGTAAAGAACGAGTGCTCTTAAGTTTTACAAAACGAGTTTTTCATGTTATTTTTTCTAATTTGCATATTAATTTCATTTTTCTCCAAATAAAATCAGTTTTGTTAATTTAGGGAATTCTGTTAAATTTCGATTTTTTTGTACCTGACGTATACTTGACATGGCTTGACATGGAACCGTAATCTCAAAATCACACTGAGATTTCGTTCAGTGCAGGGTTCAGTGTGTGTTACCAATGGAAAAAGAAGTCCTAGATTTTGGGTGCGTTAATGGATTATTAACGCACTCAAAATGGATGCGTTAATGGCTTTGTTACAACAGCAAATTAGAAAAATGTTTATAACAAACAAGCTTGCATTTACAATAATTGACGTTACGTCAACTTAAAAGGGTAAATCTTCATCAGTTTCAAAATTTTATTTCGTTAACAAACCTTTTATTATTTACTAGCAGAATGTCCGGCGTTGCCAGGTGGCGTAGCTAACATCGGAGGCCCTCTTGGGGCAGGGGGCCGTGGCTACAATCGGGGCCCCCTTGGGAGATTATCGCCGTAATACCTATACTACTCTCATTCCGCCGCATTCATTTATGACGACACACTATGCAAAAAATGTGAAAAACAAAAACAAATCTATCCCACGGGAACCGTACATTTTTCCGGGATGAAAAGTAGCCTATGTGTTATTCCAGACTATACTCTATCACTGTGCCAAATTTCATCCATATCCGTTCGGCCGTTCTGGCGTGCTTGAGCAACAAACATCCATCCATCCAAACTCGCATTAATAGTAGATTTACGTACTTCATATTATCAAATATAAATTTTTATCGATGGGAAATCCAAATTCTGATAAAAAGAGTATGTATTACCAAATTTTTTGCCAATAGATGCTTCATCGTATTTCTAAGCATTTAAAATTTACCAATGATTGTTGAGGTATGTCGAAAATTTTTATTTTTAAAATTATAGGCTTGGTACATCTTTTAAGTTTTATTTACTCTATTTTTTTTTAAATATGTATTGTTACAAACGGGGTTGGTTTGTTTGCTCAATTCCAACATCTGTAGTCGTTATATGAGTTGGTGACTCACTTTGAATTTCCATATGCGAAAAAATACTATGCCTCGTAGCCTTTGGTGACCTCTCGTAGAAGTAAACACATTAGAAAAGCAGCAGGGTAACGTTGTTTTAAGTTTGCATTTTAGGAATCACAGTTTTAATCAGCATTCGATGATATTAATGCGAGTATTAATGTTGTTTGCCCAACTAATCTGAAGATTTTTTTCTTCTGGTGCAATGTGTCAAACGTAATGGTATTACGTCAGCATGGTGTCAACTGCGAAGATGACGTATCACGGATTGCTCACGTGTAATGCGATCTTTACACTTCCGTTATCTATTTGGTTTTCTTTTTTTAAATACTGTTAGTGATATGTTTGGGTTACGATAAATAGCGATCCTTTATTTGTAGCGTTATCTTCACACTTAACCAAAATTTGTGAAAAATATATGTCACCGCAATATTATGTCGTGCATTTTTGAACGTTTGAAATGTTTATCAACGAACTAATTTTAGATGCGAAACTATTCCACTGCTGATGGTAGACATAACTATTGATAGATAACACCATGCTTTTTAAATAATTTATGAAGTCTTGTCGTCAACATAAACATATTATCTTGAATTCTAAACATATCTACGTTATCGCTGGTATTTTCTAGTACAGCGCCTGTGTCTGTTATCAATTTCCTATCGTCTTTGCGACTGATTTTTAAAATTAAGTAACCGTTTTGATAAAATAACAAATACCACTATTTCGTGTTTCAATAACAGAATAATTAACCCTTTGTGGTGATTTACAACTCATTTTTACTATCCAATAGTGAATCGTGACCTACGATAATATCTGGGATCGAGCAAAAATGAAGAACGTCTGAACGGAAACAGAAATTGCCGTGCGTTTGCGTGCTGGCAAATGTGTCGTGCAAGTTGAATGTGACTGAAAATCGCCTGAAAGGTTAAGATGTGCGTCATTTGACTGAGGAAGTAAAAAATGCGTGCTATCGTTAACTTCCTGATTTTGTTAAATTTATGGGACAGTCGGGTTTGTGGGGGCAATATACCTACCGACTTTGTTGTTAAAAACTTGGTTGTCGCGCTACAATAGAAAATCGTTTTTTAACACTATTAACGTGGTTCATTGTGGATGGAATTCAGGTCAAGTCAAACGGACGACCTCTTGGCGGAGGCAGGTTGGTCGCCCAAGCGTGATTCTGTTATTTTTGTTAATTCACGCTAAGCCGATTGAAATGGGTTTCGGTGGACAGGACCGGCTTCGGGCAATTCGTGATCTGAATTCTGAACAAGGAATACACTGTAAAATTTAACAAATGTACACATCATTTCAGGATTGGGTTGTGTGATATCTGTAGATACTTTATTCCTTGTTTGAAGACACAACCCTGACGACTTCACGCCAAAGATCAGTTAAAGCGCATCAAAGAATTACAAAATTATAGAAATAAGATGACAGAAGAATTTGAAAAATAAGGGAAATAAAGTTAAAATTGTAGAACAAACTAATAAATTAATTAACCAAGAACATGTAGAACTAGCGACTAGTTAAGTGAACGAAGGAAATGAACATTTTAGGAAGAATAAAAATCTAACAAAATAAAGAATCGAAAAGAAAAAAAGGTAAGAAAGGGAAGAAGCAAGGAAATAATCAATTAGAAAAAAAAAAGAAATTTGGTTAATCCAAATTAGAAATATCTGAAACACAGGAAAACCTGCGAAAATTAAAGGAGGTTGTGTAAACATAATCAAAAACATACTTTTTATTTTCCAGTTTGTTTTAATTTGACTTGAGAAGAAATTATTTTTATGTTCTGATTTGTCCTACAAGTGTGAAAAGATGTTTTCGCACGAATCAAAGCAAAAAGAGATGAGATTATGAATATGTGTGATTTATTGATGTTAAATTTTCATTCCTGGATTTAAAATTTTTATAAACTTATATGTACATATGTATTTTTTATATCGGGCTCAAAGTCCGCTGCTGGCTGAACAAGAAATAATTATTGAGAAAATTTAAAGGTTCAAAATTGAAATAAGGTGAAAACCTGAGAAATTGAATGTCCAAAAACCTGATTTTTTATGTAATTTGTGAAGCTTAAGAAATTAGAAAAATAAAATATCGGAGATCCCAAAAGCTCAAAATTTGAAAGATTGAAAGTTTTTTTTTTAAATAATTGTAATAAAATGTAAGACCATTGTGTGTCACCATTTATTACTAAAAAGTGACAATTGACAAACTTTAACTGACGATATGTAGAATTAGTAGGCCTAGAAACAGTTTTTTTAACAAATAAAGAGGTGCATAACAAATTTTTATTGTAAAAACGAAATGGAGCAATTCAGTTTGTTATTATTAATTAAATGTAAAATTTATAGAGCTTAAACTATTTATATGGGCCGGATTAATATGCAGGCGACATAAGGAATGGAAAATATATTTATTAATACTAGCTGTTTGCCCGCCTTCGTTCGCGTGCTACCAATTATAAAATATATAGTTGTACTAATTCTAAACCTTCCTGGGCGTGCGCACAATAGCTCACCAAAGTTTCATCGCAATGGATGAATGGACAATGGACAGACAAAAAAACATTCGGACACTCCCACAATTTGAATCGCTCTTTAACTGAAAGACTCCTCATAAAATCATAAATATCTCAGAATGACTTCAAGAAATTCCCTTTTGTTATGTCTCGAATTAATTTTAGAATACTACAACAAGCGTTATGTAGATGTAGAATGATTCTCAAAATGGCGCCTCAAAAGTCCCTAGAAGTGTTGAAGGACACGCTTTGACGTTATCATTTTTAGTTGAATTCAATATTTTCGTCGATATGGAAATCACAGACTGTACCTCAAGCCGGCCCTGTGCGAGAGTCTGATGGGATTTATTCTGGGCAGCAGCAGCAGCACGAGAAGCAGTGCAGCGCGCGCAAAGTGTGACGTAGATCATATTGCCATTGGTGTTTGGCTCGGCGTGACGTCATCAACATAACGATTACCGAGCCAGTCTAGAGTTCCTCCCCGACCTCCCGGGCCCCCTTCAGTGAAGTAGATGTTTCGAAAGCGCTGGCGCTGGGTTCAGTTAGTTTTCTCGGAGCGTTCGAATAAGGACAGTGTAGTGGTGCGGCTATGTCGTAGTGTTTGTTGTTCGTCAATGTGCGTGTGACACTAACTTTTTTCTCTACTAGTGACAGAATTGTTGTTAGATGGTGAAGATGTCAGTCATGCAGATGCAGCAAGCCAAACGGCAGCATTGCTATCTGTGCGACCTGCCGAGAATGCCGTGGGCCATGGTGCACGACTTTTCGGAGGCGGTCTGCCGCGGATGCGTCAACTACGAAGGAGCCGACAGAATCGAAATCGTCCTGGAAACAGCACGTCAGATGAAGAGAGCACACGGCTTTCAGGAGCAGCGCTCGAGCTCGCACAGCTCCAAGAGTCACAGAGCGGCGGCCTCCGGCCATGAACATCAAAATGGCGAAGTCGTGGCAACGTCCAGCCGGCAGCAGAGCACCAGTCATCATTCGGGGACCTATAATATGCATCACTCCCGTTCGGGAATGTTGGCGGATTACCAGGCGGCGCAGCAACCGCCCCCACCGACCCGTGGCGCCGCTGCCATGCCCAGACCGCAGCAGATGGAGGCGACCCAAGAACATGAGGCTCTGGTGGCCCGCACTACGGTGCGTTTGCCCACCGCAGCCCATCTCACGCACCATCCTCTGCAGAGCCACCATCACTCGGCCAACGGCAGGTCGGGACCTACCATGCAACAGCAGGGACTGAAGAGAGGTTTGTCGAGTGCCGACGACGACGATCACCACGGCCACCATCACACAAACGGTGATATGAACGGGGCCAAGCGGATGATGTCGGTCGAAGAACATGGGAATGCAGTTAGACCACCGCTGACCAGAGGAGAGTCGCTCCCGGCGGTATCGTTAGCACAACCGTTCGTCGTCTCGACCGAAAGGAGTTTCAAACAGGACAAGCATCCTTTGAGGACGGCCTCATTCGACACAGCCACAGCGTTCAAGTCCAATGGTGAGACTCGTAGCCATTAGCGCAAAGCCTTCCATTGCAAACCGCTAGACTATGCGTCAAACAAGGTTGCCAGATTTTTGTATTCCCCGGCCCAAACAATGTTCTGATGTGGGGATAAATTCAGATGTGTCGAATTCAACAAAATATGCATTGGAAATGAAAAGCAGTGTCAAATAACGGGTACAGACTGATTGTGTTAAATTTATGAAAAATACAATCGTTCGATAAAATCACCCAACAAAATTTTGTTAGAAAACAAAAAAGTCACCGAACTAGTGAACGGTCCTAAAAAGACAAATATCCATCAAGTTGCATCTGAATGAACAAAATTTATATAATATTTTACAAAATACGATTTGTGTCGTTCGTAGCTAGCGTAGCTACACGTAGGTATATCGAAATTAAAACATTCTCTTCTTGTGTCTTGCCTTACAATGATTTTTTGGTCCGATAATTTATTGTTGACGTTTTAGTGTGATGTATAAAATTTAAACTGCCGTAGGCTATTGGTGAAATGAGTCCAAGCCAAGCCAATGGCAGTAAAATTGCATCCTTTAAGTATGTCTTTCAAATCTTTTTGTCGGTCATGATTGATAGTGATGCAGCAATAAATCAATCGAAAATGATTATAAAATTGAAATAATTTATTCGTGGGTGTCATGATAAAGAAGATAATTTTTGCAGGCCAAAAAAAAAAAAACACCTATCAAAACATTCCATGTTCTTAAAAAAAATGCGGTAAGATAAAATGAACGGTAGCAGAATTAAGCCTAAAATAAACAAATTGAACCCATTTTCCTCTAGGCAAGTAGTGACAACACTACAAAATTAGGGTAGCGCGGGGAAAGATACTGTCATTTATTTTCGAATCTTTATAATTTTTTTTTGTTAGTTAGATGTTTGCAAAGTTTTGCAATAATACGCAAATTTTGTCTTAAGACACCATATCCAAATTCAAATGAACTGTCTGGCAACCTTGTCTCTGGAATTAATACTTGGTAATTGCGGCCAAGTCCTTTCTTGGACGAATCTCTCTGAGGTCGACATAAAATTTGATTGCGTTTGATTGTCCCGTTATCACCACTGTGTCTGATGAAATTCACTGTAGAGGAGCGATTAACCGCTATCTTCACTCCCCTTCCAAAGCGCGCCCTATCATTTAAAGGAGACTTCCATGACGTCACGGTATTCTATGCACGTAACGATGACGCTACACATCAACATAAATCGCTCGGTTCTCTGCTCCTCGAAAACAAAATAGGTGGAAGCGACTGCTAGCTGGCATTTGACATTCAAAACGTTAGGCTTAAAGGGGAACGCAACTAATCATTGTACGTACTCACCGATCATGAATCTATTTCGAATTACATCTGTTAACAGTCGTTTACCTACGTAATGTTTATTTTGGAAAGAGGTAACGTTTCTACGACACGGCCGTGTGCATGTTGACACACACGTTCGCCCCAAAAAGATAGTCGTAAAAATAAATCGAGCCTTGTCATGTCGCGTCGCAGTCACGTCACGTATTCGTACATAGATGTTGAGATATAGGAGGAACTCGGTGAATTGCGGAAGGTTTGTTTATTAACACGGAACGGGAAGATTAGCGATATTGTTATCTGTGATTGATAAGGAGGCGCTGTCCAAACGAAACCGGAAGAGAGGTTTTGAATCGTAGTGGGCATGGATGGATTTGATTATCTCTGTACAATCAGTGGGCAAAATTTGAACATAACTTTGGGGTGAAAACGGATAGATGACACAGGGTATTTTTTTCTTTTAACAGCTTTGTACTAGTACATTGAGTGAAAACTAAAATTATGGTGTGTTAACACTATCGGTTATTAAATTTGACATTTAATGGACGTGAGGGAGAGCTGAGAATCAAGAAGAAAAGGCGTCTTGTTTACCGGGTTTACAAGACGAGCAAATTTCGTAAAATTTATTTTAAAATTTAAATAAGAACTGAAATGATCTGCGTCCTACGTACAAATTTGTAACGCGCTAAAAATTTGAAAAATGGAGTTAAAATCTATAATTTTTGTAAAATTCAAGCGGTGGTCAAACACGGTCCTGGTTTTATAGCGAACGGTCGAGGTGTTTTGCGAAATTTATGGTAAAGGTGAACGCCTCGTTTCGAAATCGAAGAATGGCAACATTGTGCAAAGTTCAGCCGCAAACGCAATTTGGCGTCGTCGGATGCAATAAATGGACGCTTTCACTCGCCGCCATTGGTGAGTCAACCTTGTGACGTAAAAAAGCAGTCAACGAGCCAAATGGATTACGGGCCGCTGTAGTGGAGAGGCTATACGTAAAGACCGGTTCTTGGTCTGGTGTCTCATACGACCGGTTCTTGTAATAACACCATACCTGTCTGCTAGTACTCCATCTACTACGTCACCATCGGCTTTCACAACGTCGGCATTGGAGTGGCATTCCCAGAAGATAAGATGCTTTTAATGGATGTTTACCTGGCCTAGCTCCGGCTACGTTGGCCCCCTTTTCACTGTTTACCGTTGTGTTTCTGACACCGATACGAGGATTTTTTTTCCACATTTTATTCCTTTCTGCCTGGAGTGGGAATAGCGATGGGATCGTTTTCCTATCCTACCGCTATGAAAGAACGCATTGTCAGCTACTTCGACAACACCCGACACCATACCGTGCCCTAGATACTCGGCTTTCCTGCATCCTGTTTGTGGAACCTGTATATGAATACAAACGACCGACTTGTTTCTATGACAACTGGCTCGGCGAGTTCGGTTTTTATAACGTGGAAGTTTTTTCAAATCGATGAAATTTATAATTTGCTCGCCCGACAGTATGCCCACATCTCGTGTCACTCCTTTCCCTCATTGCTTATACATTGGTATCAGGGGAAACTGGGGCAGGTTGGATGTTGGCCACTTAAGTTTTATTACTGCTGTTACAAGCTTAGGCCTGTTGCTGTTCTAAAGTTGTACAACTGACAGAAACTTCTTCCACACAGACAAAGCAATTTTAATATTTTCGAGACCAAGAAATTACCACTAGGGCGTGTATTGCGAATAATTCCGAAGTGAGTGAGTTAGTATTATCGGGTTGTCAGAGTACATAAATTTTTTATCAATAAATTCTGATAACTTGATAGGGTTTGTTTCTGGATTTTATCGACACAGTGTCCTAATACGCTGTGATCATGCGGAACATCGGATAACCGGAACTCCACTACATATATTGATTTCAATGGCATTCGTGTTCATTCAAAATACGTCACAGATCAATTAATTATTCCACGCAATTGATGGAAAAGTCGATTATGTTATATACTAATACATTGTAGAAAACGCTACTTCGTTTACTGCATTTTCATACATAATAATTACATCAAAACACTCGTCACGATTTCAATAATGGTAACGATAACGTTGGATATTTTATATTTCTAGGATATTTTATGTATTGCTGAAACACTTATTTTAATTCATTACATAATTATGTGTTTAATTTCAAACCAACCAACAATGCCAGCAGTTTTTTTTTTAATCATTGTGAAACCAGTGGCATCTCGTTTTCATTGTCATAAACTCCTTTGTTGGCAGCTACTACCAGACCGCCATCAGGTGCTTATATAAATCTGGCCTGGTGTCTTAATCATGAGGGTGAGAACAAATTAAACCATATCGTAGATATTTTATAGTTTACAAACGAAATTACAATGATTTTCCAATTATAAAACGGACGGAACAATTTAACGATGTTCCCAGTCTCTTGTACACCAACCAGTATGTAATTGCTCTCGTCTCTCGCATTTGCCATCCCAGAACCAGTTGTGTCCTTGAAAGCAGTTCCCACGGAACAACCCTCGATGCATCTGTCCGTTGCAGAAACTGCAAGGATGCTTTCAAATTCACGTATTTTTTTCATTTTCTAGTACTTTCGATTGTTATGTAAAAGTGACTTTGGTAAAAACCGTGACTCACACATTCATATCACCGATAGCGGCGTTTGGATAAAACGTGGTAGTCGATTGATATTTTAAATTCAAATCCGCCACCGATTTTCAATGCTTTCAATGACCCACGGAGTTTTGTCAATTTAAGAGGGGGGTTCGACGTTTGTCACACGCTAGGTGGCGCCACGGGTAAAAAAACAAGGGTCCCGTTTTGTTAAGTTTTACGTAAAAGTATTGATATAAATAGCATTTACTTATTATTAATAGATAGCCGAAAGTTGTCCCTTGGACCTAATGCCATTTTTTTGGCTGGTGATGGTCAATAAACTCGGAAATAAATTATTAAATTCCATTCATTTTTGAAATTTCATAGTAACGAAATTAGATGAAACTCGTTACAGACTTGGCGGAAGCTTTTAAAAAGTCACTGCTAAACCCAAAAGTGATCAACTTTGCGTTTAAATCGAAATATCTTGACCGAATTGACCGAAAATTTGCCAGCTTATGTCTGACTTATCATAATTTTGCTGCAATAGTTTGACTACTTTCTCAGAGATGGGGCACAGGCGAGACGCAAGAACACAAAATTTAGGAATCCTATGGACTCTGTGACGGTCTTGATTGTGACACTACTTTCTGTGCACGCGAAAGAAGAAGAAAGTTATAGAAACGTATGTCTGTGAGATATCAGACGCAGAGAGGAACCGGCAAATGCGTGGGTACCTATTGTACTCGTCACGTTCACTGTTTTGTACCTGACGAGTTTTGGGTAATTACGGTATATTTCCAGAAAAGAGGGTGCGGATGGTTTTGCCTCTGACGAGATATGCGACTTATAATCGAACAGTAATAATTATTAACTTTTTTAAAAAAAAAAGGAACCGACTTCAAAAAACCCAAAGTAACATAAGTTAACTAAAAAGCAAAAAATAAAAAATTTCAATTTCAGAGTTATTTGTTGTTCCGCTTAATGTAATTATTTATTTTTCCGTTTAATGAAATTCAGAAATTATTGTTGATTGTCTAATTATTATTAATTGTTTTATAATTTTGAAGACGGTGCCAAGTAAAACATAAAATTATACATTTTAAAGTTATAATTCCCTGATAATTTCAGACTTCTTAATTCACGATTATGATTACTGAATTAAACTTTTCAGAACCCATTTGATACATTAGGTAATATGTAGTATATTTCAAACGAGTGCGCTGTCATTACACTTTTCAGGGGCGAGGGCGAATTTTTGCAGCCCGAGGCAAATTCCGAGGGCTGCAATGAGCCCGAGCCCCGGAAAAGTGACAGGGCACGAGTATTGAACAGTGTTTTTTGTATCGTTCCAGCAAAATGAGAAAATTTAAAAGAAATTTAAATGTCTTGATCAGGGGTGGGTCATATCTACCAGTTAGGAAATTCCAGTGTCATAAACCCTTACCTGACCCAATTTAAAATCGCGAACAAGGTTCCTTTATTCAAATCTTTTTAAAACCTTCATTCCCTCTCATACAAGCTTCCATTTCATAACATGCTTTCTGACAATAACGACATCACTCAGTTCAACCGTCACAATCAGTAAACGAAGCTCTATCAAAATATGGAAAAAAAAAACATTAATTTGGATAAAGCTGAAAATTGGTTCAGGTCTTAGGTACACTATAACAAATAAAATATCAAAAAAAGATCAGACAAAAGTTTTAGATCATGCAATTACCTACAAAAATTGTTTCCATACTTTTTTTCCTACGAATTTGATACAAAAAAGCGATCTATTCGTAATGCATACTAATATTGTATGGTTTGGTTGGATTTACCGACAGATGAATTGATAGTTTTGGTTATTATTTATTATGTAATTATTGTTTTTATTTTATTTTTTCGTTGTATTTTATGTGTTATTGTAGCAAAGTATATAATTTGTTTTTATGTTTTACTTAACACCAACTTCAAAATTATAAAACAATTAATAATTACATAATAAACAATAATTTACTAAAAACAAAAATAGCTCATAATAGTCAGGTCAAAACAGACATTTCAATTCCCATTTGGAAATTTTGTTGAATAAGGGAGGGGTCGTCAAAGGACTGTTCTGTCGTAGCTAGCGGCAAGATGGGTTTTTCGGCCCATTTCGGCCACACTGTCGGCCACTTTACTATTTATTAGGGTCTCAGGTAGACTTCGCTGTAAAAGATAGAAAATATTGGAAAACACACCCCATCTAGAGTTGAGTAGTTCCATCGAGTGGTAAGTACCGTTACAATATTATTTTGTTGAATGTGAACAATGGGGGCCATCTAGTAGTCAGTTGACGTTTTACAAATTTTACCCTGGCTTCTAACCTGAACATGTTGAAGTGGGCGTGGTCGGACCCCGCTCTTAACTTCGTTTGTCTGATTGGCGAGCAGATTGCAGTGACGTAGATTGCTGGTATTTTTATTCATCAACGACAGATGTATTTATAGAATTGGGTATGAAATTAATTAATATCGTAAATGTCAAGAGCAGGTTCGGTAACAACTTTCTTTGGAGACTGAAGGCCACGTTTTTGTAATTTCACCAACAGGACAAAATTCATTTTCTGCCAAATATCAATCAGACTGTGATTTTTGTCTTTATACCTAAACATGCGTAGACATTTTGTTATCCCTAGGCAACTTGATCTATGAATCATTATAAATACCCAGTATATAAAAATAATAAAAATAATCAGAATCGGGATAACTGTTTCACCATGCTATTTATAACGTCCAGACGGATTTCCATTTTCCGATATCCGCCGCAGTCGGTGGGTAATTAAATTAGTTTTATAATTAATCTGGTTAACAAATGTCAAAGCAATTGCCGAGACGCTTAAAAGCAGGCAGTGTTTAAAAAGTTGGAACTTGTAATTGGTCCATTGTTCTTCATATCTGAAATAGGCGTAACAATTACTGCATTGTTCGATAGTCGTAAAATAGTTATGTTTTTATAGTTCTTTGTGCATGCTTCCCACAGGAGGAATTCCTTATTCATGACTTTTTCACGACGAAGGTGTGTTTACTTGTGCCAGGGGTGTCGATTTAATGCAGACAGACGGGATCGCGTGCCAGCAATCACCATTACTTGATCACACTTGTAGACTAATTTTCAAACTGCACCCACCAATCACGTGATTTGTAGCAACGTTATCTAAAAATAGTGGATAACTTGTTTATATTCGGTGTTCATCTTCCGTAACTATAGTAGTCGGCCTTGTTACCATGAAGAAGTCCACTGTTCTTTCACGGACAGTTGGCAGCACTTCCTTCCTCACAGCTGTCTTTGAAGGAAATAGATAATAATATCCTCGAGCAACGGTATCAAACACCTGTGCCGTCTGCATCTAGGGGGACCTTTTCCCTTCATTCTTCGGGTCAAAGGAAGTCCGATATCATCAGCCGTTTTTTGTACCCGTCTTTGTTCAAAGTAGGTTGGTTTCACCTGTTAATGGTGTTTTAATTAGACTTGAAACTCCAAGAGCAGGTGCTAAAACCGTACGAGACGACCCGACTGTTTAGAACCATTTTCGGGTTGCATAATTGGCTGTCCCCGTTTGTTATGTTTATATCTTGGTTAAGCAAATCAATATGGTGATTGATGACTTGAAGGCTGTTTACCATTCTATTTAAAAGCCTAATTAAGGAGTGACACACCATTCCATAATCTAGTTCATGATGTTTACTTCGCACGTCAAGTCGGCTTGCAAGGCAAATGTCAAACGACTGTTGACTGTTTATGTAATCGACAAAGGTCACTCACTATTGTGATTCCAGTTCCATCCTATCAAACCTTTTGTCATTTACACTGGTCCACAAAATGAAAATTTTCCACTACGGTTCCAATCCGTTACCTGTGGTGACATTTAAAGAAGCCTCGAGGCATTTATATTTAGTTACAATTTTGGTAATAAATTTTGACATCTGGTTAGGCTAGTTACTTTTTGTTTATAATTTTTTTAAGGTGTGCTTTGGGTTGGAAGGGTCAGGTGTTCATGTTTATGTGCATATTATTTCGGACTGATACAGTTGCTACTCGTCACCAATACCATTACGTGACCCTAACTATACGTCTAAATTTAGAACAAACCCGGTCAATTCATCTTCATTCCCGATTAATTTTCATTGTCGATGAGTGTTGGTTTTAAATGTCTGGGCGAATTCCGATCACGAACGAGACAACGTCGCACCACGGAATATGGCGGTCGCCGCGGCAACACCGCCCAACGCGGATACGTGTTCACTCACGTGACCCCGTTTCGTGCGTCTCGTGACGTAAATCGTGACAATTTTAGCGATCGGGAACGTTCGCGGCCGGGCGTCGACGATCGGCTAGTGAGAATGTGACCACCACAAGTTTTTTCAGGCGTTACGTATTTTTAACAAGCAGCGGAAATGGCGTCATGCGCGGCGTTGCCAGATCGATTATCTTTCACGTGTGCATCGAGGTTTTATTTACCATAACACAGTTGGATGTTTTTGTTTGTTGTAGGAATCGTAACATTATCATATTGTTGTTCGAGGAATTTTGCACTCGGGTACAATTGAAATGTTTATAAATAAGGATTTCCATTTGGTTTATCGGTGTTTCTGCTCATAAATGCATAGTTTCTATTGGGTTGCCATTGTTTGCAGCTAATTGAATATTCTGCTGTTTTTTTTTACTTGAGGCCGTTTTGTATGTAGAATTTTGTAAATAATCACAATTGAATAGTTTGGTTGGTAGAGACGCAAATGCTGGTATGGCGAGTGAGTCATCTGATAATGTTTCGTTAATGGTAATTCGTTATAGAAGGTCGATTAGCTCGTTAAAAAATTGCTGTTTTTACATATTTTAAATATTTATAAACACAAGTCTAATCAACGTTGCACCTGTCGCAGTTGCTTTCAGTTACTTTTATGGCAGTATGATATGACATGGATGATGAATTAAATTTTTAAAGTTTACAGTTAAAGATTATTGTTATCTTATTCTGCTTTCATTATGCTGGTGTTAATGTTACAAATATTTATTTTAATCAGTGTTTAATAACCTCTAAATCATGTTTACAACATATGTACTTCGTTAAAATAACCGTGTTTACTCAATTTCCAGACTTAATTACGTACCAGTTTCCAGACATTCGCAACACTTTCTAAACGTTTACATTTAAATTTAAAATTGGAGGTTAACGTTCTGCCGCACTTCCGGAATCAGTAGGCTGCGCGACAATTTTTTACATTGCGTCACCCCTTTAATATTTCGGAAATAAAAACAACATTTAGCGTCCAAATTATAACGGAAAGTGTATAATTAGAATATGTTTGATTTCGAGTTGTGCAAGTCCTTACAACTAAAGTTGTTTATGTGAAAATGGGTCTTTGGCGGAAATGTGCTACAGTAGCCTGCAAAACAAAATTGCCGTCAAGGTAACCGTTTTTCATTTTTCTCGAAACCGCGGGTATCGTGAACAAACTACCATAAATTGCATACAGTACAACCCAGCTGCAATCTAATTTTTTCTCATCTCAATTCTATATTTATTTTCAGCGCCAGGTTCTGCCGCAAACTCGAACGGTACCAGTTCAGGTTCTCCCTTGAGCGGTCGTACCGGTTCGCCCCCAGATCCCTCAACGGGAAACACCCAACAAACCCAAGCCACCGGTACTACTGGCCAAAGTCCCATGGCCGCCCTCATGTCGGTGGCTGACAATCTGCCTCCTGGGAGTCCCCGATCGGCAGTGGGAAGCCCTCCGAGCAGTGCCGCCCCCAGATCGGCCTCCAGAGGCTCGCAGCATTCGCCCAATTCTACAGGTGAGCCACAACCGCTTGTAGAATTTCGAATATCGTTTCCTCAATCTTAAGATATTGTAGGCTCCACAAGCGGCAGGAGGTCGTCGGGATCGAGGCACGTTTCGTCCACAACCGTCACTTCCACAGATGCTGGAGGCAACATGGGTCCTAACGAGTCCTTGACTGGTACTGCAGACAATGTCGCGCCCCCGACACCGGCCACAACAGCGACTTTGAAGTGTACCTTGTGTCAAGAGAGACTGGAAGATACCCATTTCGTGCAGTGTCCGTCTGTCCCGCATCATAAGTTTTGCTTCCCTTGCAGTAGAGAGAGTATTAAGAGACAGGGGGCTGGTTCTGAGGTGAGCATTCACGTTTTGTTGTTTTGGGTGGGTGAATTATTGGTTGCCTATTTGCTCCGCAAATTTGGAATGAAATTGTGAGCTCTACAGATTCTGTGCGTTAAATATGTCGTTTTGGTGTGAGAATTGTGAATTTTTCTTAAATCCATTTTTCATCTCACGTTCATCAAATATACTATTTAATAAATTTGGTACTATCGGCTCGTACATCATGTTGCCTCTGGAAAACGACATCTACATGATGTATGGTTATTTCTGAATATAATTATTCTTTGGGTGGTTAGAAGGAGTAAAATCTCAGGGACAGGGGGGGGTGCGTATTCATTTATAGGTGCTTAAAAATAATTGGAAATTAAACTTTTCCCAATAAATAATGGACTGATTAATAATAGATGTTTTTATTTTGTAAACTTGACTTCAGCTGAGAATTTTTTCTGAGAAAATAGATCAAGTGGGTAGTGGGTAAATTGTAGACTCGGCGAGCCCACCCCTCGACACAGTAATATAAGGGACTGAATAAGAACTTATAATAATTATGAACTTTAAATGGCAAGTAAAGAACAGTTAATGGAATTGACTTTAATTATAAAGCTAGTTTCCAAGTTGAGAGAAAATTAACCCTTTGTGGACGACTCAAAGTTGAAGCACTCTGCGTTATACGTAAAAACTCTATATTTTCTTTATTTATACTCTTATGCCTTATACATACCTTTATTCTGACCGGCCGTTCCTAGAGTTTCAACTCAGCTACGGAAGGAGTAAACATTTGACTTGAGTTCAAGGTTATAGTCACAATCTTGAATATCTAAAAATATTGTATTATTATTATTATTATTATTGAAAAATTACAATGGCAGGCACCTTTGAAAGTCGAAAAAAATGTGATTAATTTAAAGAAATGCAGAATGTCTATTGACCATAAATTTTGAAATTCAAAAATCGCTAACAAAAATATCCCACAGATTTATATAAAAAAGATGTCGGAAATCAAATTCTCATATTTTTGGGTTATTACGAGCGTTTTTGTTGGCATTGACCAAAGACATCGAGATACCAACTTTCGTAATAAAAGTTCTAAGTCCCAAAATTCAAAAACTCCATTGTGGTGAGAAACTCACGACCGGTGGTTCGTTCTTGTCATTTCGCTATATGTATAATAATATCAACTAATGGTTTGTTTCACTTGTCGCGTGTGAATAATAATTATAAGGTTGATTATAAGCACCTGATTTTAACGTTTACTTGAAGGTCATTCAAATACAGACAAACCTGTCTTAACAAAACCCGAAATACCACAGCTTGTAATGTGTAATGTATTTACAAAAGTTTAATATTGTTTTCATGTCTAATTATAAAATGTGTTTTGGTTTTAATTGTTGGCCGACATGTTTCAGCGTCGTGTTTTCCGCACTTTGATCACTTCACTTAAATCTTTAATCGTGTTTATTTGTGTATTACTGAAACTTACTTCATGAGTGTATATTTTGTTTCAGGTTTATTGCCCCAGCGGTGAGAAATGTCCACTGGCGAACTCGAACGTGCCATGGGCGTTTATGCAAGGCGAAATAGCGACGATACTCGGCGAAGAGTACAAAGTGAAAAAAGAGCGAGAAACCTAATATTGGATGCGCTAAGTACCGAAGTACGAGGCTCTCTTTAAACTCGACAACTGTAGTCGAGAAATGTCTCTTTTTCAAACACAAAAAGAGATGATTTGTTGAAAGTTGCTGGCGAAAGTTTGAAGAAGCTGGATATACCATATGGCTTGTCAGTTATCAGGTTGATGTGTAAAATTGAAGTGAAGAAGGCTGTGTCGAAATATTAGTTTAATATTGGACAAGTCGTCCATCTGTCCGTCTTATGATTGTGTACCCACCGAATTAAAACAAAAATATATGGCTAACGTCGCCGAAAGTGTACATATAAAGAGTCGGGTAGTAAAAAGAGATTTCGTTTTGATTCAAGTTTTGGTTTGACGTCTTTTTATTGGCCGAAAACTTTTATCTTATTTGTCCATCTCAGCTTTATAGATTTGTGTATTGGACATTTACGTTATGATTTGTAAATATTGTACATAAACAATCGTGGTAAAACAAGAAAAAAATGTACAAAATATATAATTTAAGAATTTAGTTGTAGATCTAGAATAAATTTTATACGCACAACTAGTCAGTAAACATGTGTATGTTTTTCTGTAATTACTTGTCTGGTTGTTTGTGTGGAATTTATTTGCTGAGAGTATGATTTAAGTTTTATTTTGTTGTGTAAAACTGTTCATACTATAAAAGGCCTCTTACAAAAGCTGTAAATATTGTATATTCATCAGCTGTTTTAACGACATGAAAAATCGACCAGATTTTAAAAATGCCGTTTTTATTAGTTTTATAGAACTTTGTTATTAATGGTACACTTGGGCCATGGCTTTTTTAATTTATGGAAAGTAACCTAGTCAAATCATGAAGTGTCTCACACTTCATTTATAGGAACTCAAAACTCGCTGGTATATTGTAAGAACGATAATTAAAGAAAATCCTTGATTAAATAACATTTAACTTGTATATTCATACCATGTTTAATGTTCAAGGTCTCCTCACATTTGTTTGCTTGTTTAGTGAGAATATAACAGTAATACTGCTAAAACCTCCTTCATTTTTCATTCATTTCAGATCAGTTTGTTCTTCCTAAACAACGTTCCAAACAAAACGACCATTTTCAATTATTGTATAGACCTTGTAAATAAAATACTTGTATCCCTTAAAAGGACATTGTTAAATGCAGCATTTGGCAAAAACAATCTTGCTCCACATAATTTCGAATTTTTCACACAATAGACTACTTAAACCTTGGAATGACGGACCATACGGTCGCCTCGAAAAAACGAAATTTATGTGGTGGCAAGACTTACTTTTGTTTTCATCTTCACAAGAAGTGAAGAAAATGATTTTGCTTCTCTGGCCCTAACAATAAACGACTTGTAACATTGAGAGTTTTGGAATTTGTGATAAATGCACAGATATTTGTATTGACAATGTCAATCTTGTACATTTGTAGTTGTTAATTTGTATAACAACTGACATCATTTGTTTGGAAGCTTGTACAATCTTTTGCTGTTAGTGGATGTCAAATAAAATGAGATAATCAATGTCTATTGGATTTTTATTTCTTGTGGGGGAGACTGGAGAGGGACGCATATCCACCTTTCATTTACCTAACCTTTATGACCTAATATTCCCAGTTCCCATTCCTTCATCATTTTCATAGTTTTTAATCGTATTTTTTTTCTAATCTGTTTCATTTGTACATGCCATTTCCATCTTTTCACTTTTTATCTCAAAATTCATTCTTCAAGTGAATTACTATTTTTCAGCCTTTTTATTTTTTCGTTCACCTTTCATATTATTATTTTTTCGCTTTATTATCCTCTATCCGTTATTTATCGACTTTAATTTTTTATTCTTTCAAAAGAAAAAAACCTACATCTTCAATTTTTCATCTTTTATTCGTAATTCGTTCTCGATCATCTCGTACTATACTCGAGCCGCTCAAGAGAGAGAGGGAGTTGTAAAGACGGGTGATCGCTTCTTATTGGTTCGCGAAATTAATGAGAAAAGTGCGGTGGAAATAACCCGTTGCACACTAGAGTGCAGCGAAGACAACCCAATTACACCCAACATTTATTCATAATAAACAGAATGCGTTCTGTCTTCGTTTATAAATTTCATTTTCATGTTCGTTTGGAATCTCATTTTATCATAATATTTTTTCATTTCTTCATATCGTTATTTATTCGTCCTTTTCTCTCATCGTTCACATTTCTGTAGTTTAATCATTTTCTAGTTTTTAGTTTTCAGTTGCAAGTTTTTTAAATATATGTCTTTATATTTCGCATATTTTATTTAAATTTTTGTTCTTCGCGTTTTTTGAAGTCTATTTCCTTCTTTAGTTCTTTAGTTAGTTCTTTGGGTAATTACATGTGTGCTTAAAACTATCGAGTAATTTTTTGACATGTTAATTTCCCTCGGCTGCGCATCGGGAAATGTCAAAAATTGACAAAAAATTACAATAATGCGTTTTAATCAACTTGAGTATTACAGAAGCACGAAAATAATTCGGTAAGATTATTTCATGAATAAAGTTGTTGGAACATCAAAGAATGTTCCCCAAAACGATTCATGTTGAAATTTGACATAAAAGTAAAAATGTGACATTATATTCAGCGGTGCCGTGGAAACAAAAACATTTGTAAAAGGAACACTCACTATAATTCAAAAAATAAAGTCTTAATAAAACCTAAATTTTTCTCGTCTTCAATAATTTTTTTCTTTTTGTTCTATTCAACTCTAGTTTTTTTTTCCGTTTCAGGTCCAAACCCCGATGCAAGACTCTTTGGCGCTCAAGAGCCTCATTACCCTCATCAACTGACATAGAATCCGCGTGTTCTATACCAGAGATAAATTTTGAGGAGAAATTAGAAGAGGCACACATGCTGATTGAAAAAGTTCGAGCAGCATTAAGCGATATCGGTAAAGGAATACATAATGTTCCAAATCTCCAGAAACCAAAAGCCTGTCTTGCAAAATGTTCAAATCGAGTTGGTTCCATGCGCGACCAATGTAAATTAAAACGATTGGCTAGAGCAAATCAAACGAAAAAAGCAGAACAGAAAGTTGAGCTCATTCCAAAATGTCTTAAAACTCCGCCGAAAACTCCTTGCAAATGTTCGTCGGAGAAGGCGACAAGTAGGATTGAACAGAAACACGATGATGTAGAAGAAGGAAATATGAAAGAAGATATAATCAAGAAAGAACCGAAGAGCATGACAGAGGAGCGTATAGAAGCCGATCTAGAAAAAGTAAATTTAGAAAGCGTAGATAAAATACAAGCGAAATTAAAGACCATAGAAGAACTAACAGAAAGTGAAAGCAAAAGTACGGAAACCAAAAACGTAGTATCAGGTAAGTTAAGTTTAGTTTCCCTTCGAATTGACAACTATTTTATGTCTAGTTATTCATATGGAGAGAGCCAGTAGTCCCATAGATGTTATAGCTTCAATGAAGCATCCACCAGATGAGAAAGAGGGAAAACCCGATGTCCCAAAAACTCCAAGCGTTTTTTCAAGTGGTCAGGTAAAAGCAAATGACACTTACATACCGCTAACTCAGAAAGATTCTGAAATATTTACAGGATCTCACTTTAGAAGTAGATGAGAATGAGAAAATATCCGATGTCCCAACAATTCCAAGTTTTTTGTTAAGTAGTCAGGTAAAACAAATGACACTTACGTAGCGTTTACTCAGAAAGATTATTAACTATTTACAGGGTACCACTCCCAGCACCCCCGATGAAGTGGTAAAGACTTCATCTGAAAAGATTTCTCGAAAGTCCAGTGAGAAATCGGCCAAATTATCAATCCAAGTTATGCCTTCTGTTAGCATTCAAGGAGGTCTCGTTATGCAAAAGACTCTTCATTTGTGCATCAAACCAACTGGAAGCGTTACAAACGTTGCTCGTGGAGATTCCAATGTGAGATATCATGAAATTAAGGTCACTCCAGAAGAGGAATCCAGGAAATTTGAAGTAACACTGAACGAGGAAGAAACTTTGGAATGTCCAGCCGTTTGTAAAAATTTAGAGTGTAAACAAAGACCTCTTTCAAGATTGTCAACAGATTTTCGCACGGATGGGAGAAGGAAAGTTTCTGTGCCAAACGAAATGGACCAAAAGGCCATGTTATTATATCAGTCGTATCAAATTTTAGACGAGAAGTGTAATAATAGTAGGCGAGGTTCTTTAACATCGTCTCAATCATTTAAATGGAAACAACCTTTTAGAATAAACAGTCGAGTGTTTAGAAATCCTGTTGAAATGGGGTTCTATAGAAGCCAGGCTACCCAATGTAGTGACACTTCTTTGCAAGAAAAAGACATTCCATCTTGTTACCAAAAATCCGTGGAGAGTTATAATTACCACGAAGTAGACCAAAAATCCAGTGAAAGAAGCGAATACACTGATACAAGTTCACAACCTGTGGAAAAGCGAAAAGACACTATAGTGGATAAGAAATCACGGAAATATACCATAGCCGATAAGGATGAGCAACACGACACTGCATTCGTTGATTTAGAAGATGTACCAGTAGAATACTTATCTAAAGAAGACGATAACACCTTGGCCAAATCATCTCAAAGTTCTAAAGAAGAACGGGAGACTTTTCAAACTTTTTCAACATCAGAAGGTAGTGCTACAAAGGCATCTTCAGATGATGAGGATAACAGTGGTATCTTAAATCAAACACCTGTCTTATCTGAAATAATTTCCGATACAAGATCTCAGGATGTACCAGAAAAGGAAATACCTTCCGAGGTTCCGAATGAAAAAGAACTTAAAGATTTGCCAGAAAAGATGCCTTCACCAACCACATCTGATAGCAGTAGTGGTAGTAGTTGTAACGTGGAAGGCAGTTACAGCACTTTTGTTGGTAGTCAAGCGATAGTTTCAATTCCTGATACTGCCAACAAGAATTATACTTCGCCTGTTGGTAGTAGTAAACGTCGGCAATCTTCAGATTCTGACTTTTTCTCAAATATAAAAAGTGGTGATAAACCAGAAGCAGAACCTGACGAAGTTTCAGTATCAAAAATTGAAAGTCCTAGATCAATCAGCAAAGTTGATGTAAACGTTGCAAACTCAAAATCCAAGGAAATTAAAGTTGATGAAAATATTCAAGTGTTTTTGGGATCATCTAGTGAAGATGAAATAGGTTCAAACGAGAGCATTCATTTGGACAAAAGTACTATACAGTCGTTTATAAAGGGATTAACTGGTACGTCACAAGATCAAATGCAAAAATTCCGTAGCAATAACAGTTTTCGCCAAGTGACTAAAGACGTCGAGGCGAATTCTAGTAAGGAGGCCCAACCAAAATTAAGACAAGACAAAGTACTTGAAGAACAAATCATAGGTTCCACGGATTACGGTGAATTTAAATCATCTGTTTCAACAGTGGCGGAATCCAAAGAAACAAAGTCAAAAGGGAAGAACCCTCTACAAGACTTGCAACGTGGGGAGAGAAAAAAAGATGATCAAGGTGACAGAAAAGGTAAAGAAACTACCATCATGAGGTGCCAGAATATAAGAGGCAACTCAGGCGAAGGTTTACGGCAATCGTCTAAAAGAGAAATACCGTTCTACCGACGTATGATTGATAAAATAATCGAACCTTCCAGCAGTAAACGCGCAATGCAAAAATCATACAGCGCGTCTAGTCCCTTAGACGAATCCATTTCGGAAGGCGAAGTTAAGTTCAGGAATAGTTACAGTATCGGAGAAGTCATTCCACATAAATACCATGATACAAAGCGGAAACATAGAATCGGGGAATTGAAAAGTCGATATTCGAATGAAATGCGTCGCAAAGAGATTGAAGAGCAGTCATCCAGAGTTGCCAGACAACGGGTGCAGTACAACCAATGGGTCAATCATTATTTGCAAACACAAAGTCGAGGATCGATTTTCGATAGCAGCTCTGGGTCCAGTAGTTCTAAAAAATAGTGGTTTTGTAAATTTGTGTCATTATTTAATTGTTTGTGGTGTAATAAAATTTTTCTATGAAGATTTTTTATTGTATTTTTAAGGTGACGAACAAGCTCTATATTTTCTACGCTTTTCTGGATTTCAGATAAAGTACTAACACTGTTTTTTGAAATGAAACTTCTGTACGCGCCCTCGGAACTTGAATAATGGGAATGAATCCCTTCGAAGTGCGCATGACACACTGTCTGAAAATAGTCTCCATTAATTGTGAAAATTTCAGGTCTAGATTTTGCCCCAACAGGAGTTAACATGGGTTGAAAAATTTAACATTTTAATCCCTATGGCCAGTTTAAAAAAATGCACGTGTGTCTAATTTATCAGATTCCAAAAAGGTAACATTCCATTTATATTTGGAGGAAGCTAAATCTAGAGTTTAGAAATCAGAACTCTGAAATCCGCATCATGTGTAGTTGGGATGAAAAAATCTCGGATGTCAAAAGTGTACAACACTATTATTTTTTTAGATTTGTAATTTGTCACACTTCTTAATATTGTCCACGTACATAATATGAATTCAAAATGATAACAAATAGAGAAACCCGAGAAACGTATACATGCTAGAAACGTAACAGTTTTTTTTGCCAGTGACAATCCATATTCACAAATGGATTAAGATTGGTTTTGCGGCCAATCGAAGAAGTTTATATTATTATTGAAGTGAAAACTTCTTTAGACACTAAATCATATATCATGTGGACAACAAAATTTACGAGTAGTTAGATGGAAAATTTTCACATTCAGTGCCCAATCATTTATGTAATTATTATGCATGCTGTTGTAAAATATTGATGACCACTGTCATTTGGGTGCAATTTTTCTAGTTTTGCAGCGGGATCTAGTAAGCACTAAAGTCTCTGTACGTATTCTTATCGTAGGTGCTGTCCCCTGCTGGCGACTAGTTGAACTTAACATCGGGGCGTTGAACCGTGTTGCTCAGTCGGTAACGTTTTCATTTTGAAGTATGTGAGGCATTGAGGAGGTGGTTAAGAAAAAAACATGGCCGTAGTTGTGTCTAGTTGTGACAGTCGAGGAAAATAATTTAAAGCGGAAACATGTAAATATAAAATAGTGTTTTGTGCGCGGTTAAGTATCGGAACAAATCCATGGAGACGTGTTTCAGTCAAAGTGTTGGTGACTATGTGAAAAAGTGGATGTATGGTGTGTTTGGTGACCACCTGGCTCTGTCTTCTCTGTCAACTGGGCCTTATCATTCAAAAGAAGATGGGCATTGTTAATTTTAAACGGAATTATTCAAGAAGTGTCACGTTGAATTGGTAAATGTTGAGAGTGCTGTCGGTGTGCGATTTAACAGAGCGCGACTTTAATCGAAACAAACATGCAAAAGTCCAAAAAAGCGAAAGGAGCGATTAATTAAGAGACGAACGATTCAATGCTCTTAACACATGTTCTGTATCTGTCACAGCTTGGCGACACATATTGCGGTGGTGGAAAAAAAGCTGTATTTCAAAAATTAACTGACAAATTTAGTCTCTCATTAACTTTCAAAATACGTTGTCGGTGGAATTCACTTGACAAAAGTACAAGCATATTGTATAATTACAGAGTTTAAGGAATATGTAGGCACTTTTTTGCTT
Organism: Diaperis boleti; assembly: GCA_963583935.1. Lineage (NCBI taxonomy): Eukaryota > Metazoa > Arthropoda > Insecta > Coleoptera > Tenebrionidae > Diaperis > Diaperis boleti. The sequence goes on along the minus strand of OY757246.1, from coordinate 19,004,910 downwards.
CACATTTTCTTTCCCAGAACAAAGTAATAAAGCTAAACAAGTTTTATACAGTTTAGCGAAGTAGCCTGAACCTAATCCTGACAACGTCAATGGTGGGAATTAGATTTTTTTGAAACATCCTGGAAATAAGTTGTTTCATTTATGAATATGTACCTACTATCTTTGCTTTTTTCTTCGTTTGGTACGTGCAAAAGGACATCCGTCTTAACCACATTTGTCGAGTATCAATCGATTTCCGTCTGCAAATTGCTAATTATAATATAATTATGTTGGTAGCGAGAGTTAGTGTCTTTGATCGTAGACAAAACTACTAATAAAGCTCTTACTGCACAAGGTCTTTGGACCCAATAAGAATCGTTGCCGCAGTTTTGACCACAGCAGTGTGAAAATGGTGGATGAAGAATTTACGCCTATCGAAGTTGGTCTGACCTAACATGACCTCTCTAATATAAGTTTACTCGTCCCAGATAAACTGGCAAATTGGCAGTACCTTCATATAATATACAAAATTCTACATCAAATAATATTGGAAGCAACTGCCGGATATGGATGATTTCGGTTGTTGATATTCGAAAATGATACGGCGATGAAAATGTTTTGTTAATCATCATGACAAAATGACATGAAAAGTTCACTTCTTGGCCCCACCATCCAAGAAGGGTTAAGGTCTCCTCATCAATAATCGATAAAATTAACGACAAAATTATTATTGTTAATAAATTTAAGACCGCGCTCAAGGAATGTTTTAATAGATATTTACCCAAGAAGTGCGAAAAGTGTGTATACAGTATTTTTTCTACCATTTTCCAAGATGTCGCTTTTCAGGAAAATATGCATACATTTATGTTACTTAAACTTCATTGACTTCGTAGGTATTTTTTTGGAGCGCATCAATATTAAGTTGACAATTAAAATTGTAGTTATTCTATGTACCTTTTGTTAATAAAAATTTGTTAATCAAATGTGAAGGAGGATGACAAAAAAAAATTCTGATTGCTGTATATTGTAAAACTGAGAATCACTCAAAGTAAAAGACTGCACCTTAATTAATAATTCGTCAGTACATATTTAGAACACGTCCTATATAATTTGCTACCAAATTTCTATAAAAAAAATTATACCGAAACTGTGACATGCTGCGAAAGTTCATTTCATGAGAAATTTTGATTAATTATCAAATTTAATCAATAATGATCAGTATTTGAACAATTTCAGAAGTTTAGATTACGCTATTGAATCCTTGAATGAGGTAATAACGCTTGTGTATGATATGATAATTGTGGACAAGCCTGATTCACATTAGTGAAAAACATTTGATACTTATATTATTAAATAAGAATACCAATAAAGCATTGACGACTCGATTTTTAAATGTCAAGAAATTATGTAAAACTTTTTTTATTTATTTTTTTGCCATTGAAAAGGAGTAGTATCTTAAATCCGGACCCCCATTCGACGTTCACGGTAGACCGGTTGCCATAGATTTATTCATGGTCAAGTTCGCGTAAAAACCCTGCTTATTTATGTTCACTCGCTGTCCGTAATTAGAGTAATTTTTGTAGCTAACGTCAACGAGTACTCGGCATTCCGGATACAATGGGAAATATTTTCCAATTTTGTTTACTATCACCAGTGGTATCTAAACATGCAGTTTTACGTGAACCGTCCAATTAACTCAGATGAGCATGACCAGAGTTAAAATTCACTACAAGGGAACTGTACAAAGCGAAACAAAACATGTGAATACGTCCAGTACCCCAATTGTTATTTTTTAAACATTCCATTGGATTGGTGTACATCGTTATTTTTTCAACTTTTTTTTTTCACGTCCATAAAGCTAGCATAGTCAAATGGGCAGAATAACTTAAATTTTTGCTCAAAATTTAGTGCTAATTTAGGGCCGAAATAAAAAATTTGGTGCTCTAAAAGATTTGCAATATTTGCAACATGTAGCCAAAGAGGTGAACAAATTTGTATTTATTTGGCTTGGCACCGACTTCAAACAGATCAGTAGGTAGCACATGTAATAATACAGGTACTCAGTTATTTTTCGGTTTTTGAAGTCGGTTTCTTTTTTTTAAAAAGCTAATTATTTTACAATTTTAAGTGATGGGTAGGGGAGGCGGAAATATTATCGACTTATAAAATATTGAACACAATAATTAGTCGAAAAACAAAATATCGAAAGTACAAAATATCGAAAAACTAATTATTATCGAACACAATTTTTTGAAAAACAAAATATTTAAAGTGCAAAATATCGAAAGTACAAAATGTCGCAGGTAAAAATTTCACAAATTTGTTTTTCCTTGCGCTTTGCGCTCGGCCCCTTAAAGAAGCATAGTCCAAGAAGGTCATATTTCCCTGTACGTGAAACTCGAAATGTGGACAGGCCAGATTGAGTATTTTTTTTTTCGTGGATCATCGAAATTGTGTATTTCGATATTTTATTGTTCAATATTTTTTAGTTTCGATGATTTGTTTTTCGATATTTTGTACTTTCGACAAATTGTGTTCGATTTTTTGTATTCGATAATATTTCCGCCTGCCTCGGTCCACAATTGACGAAGAAATCGGTGACAATACAAAAAGGAGAAATTAGAGAATTTGGACTTGGTGACAATGGGACTACTTCAAGAGTATACCCTTTCAAATAAAAAAAAATATTTTCAAAATCTGTCCACAATAATTGACGAAGAAATCGGTGAATAAATACCATACCATACCATAAAAGGAAAAATTTGAGAATTTCTCTCGATTTCCATGGGAACTCCCCAATTAGATCCGGACTTGGTGGCAATGAGACCAGCTCAGAAGTATACCCTTACAAAAATCAACAAATAATTTTCAAAATCGGTCCACAATAATTGACAAAGAATTCGGTGTACGTACATAAAAGGAAAACATTGAGGATTTCCCACAATTGACGAAGAAATCAGTGAACATACATAAAAGAAGTCGGTAACGAAGAAAAAATTTGAGGATTTTCCTCGATTTCCATGGGATCCCCTCATCAGATCCGGACTTGGGGACAATGGGACCACCTCTGCAGTATACCCTTTCAAATAAAAAAAGATTTTTCAAAATTGGTCTACAGTTGACGAAGAAATCGGTGAACATACATACATACAGCCGAACATAGAACCTCCTCCTTTTTGAACCGTTGAATCCTTTGGAATTTGGCTGGATCAGAGATGGTTCCAATTTAACCCCCAAATTAATTAATGAAACACCTATACCGCATGCGATTGGACAAGCAATAGAATTATTTTGCAATGAGAAGAATAAATGTGCAAATGAAAAATGAGGTGTATATAAGGATATAGTTAGAGACATAAAGTGACGATGAAGAATTTAACTTTAAAAACTTTATGTATTTGATTAAAAATAAAAATTAATTTCAGATTAATTCATTGCGCTCGGTGGTAGTATAACGTACAGCATATAGGCGTTTGCGGTGGGAGACGGGCGCGGGCGGGTGATGGAGAGGGTAGCCTAAGCAAGTTTAGGGTGCTTAGCGACCTGGAAAAGTCAGGAAATTGTTCTGGAAAAATAGGGAAAAGTCAGGGAAATTATCATTTTTAGTTAATAGTCAGGGAATTTAACTTTTTTTTTTTTAATTTTAAATTAATGTTGAGAACATGATTGGGCTCCCGACCGGCATAACGCGCACACCGAACACGGAATATAAACCATAGGACTGTTCAATCCTATCTAAACTTATATTTTGGATTATTTTTTTTGTTTTTTAATGTTGGTAGATAGTGTATTTCATTTCCGGAATTGATGTCAAAAGGAGCCGAATAAATGCATCCTAAATGTAATAATACAATGTTTAAGGTTGTCATTTAGTGAGAGACAAATTTCTTCCGATATTGAAGTGAGATAAAATTTTGTACATTCGTCGTGAGATGCTGTAACCTGGTGTAGAATTGTGGAACTAAAGTGTCTCGGTGAGATCTGCTTTGTGATATTACAGTGACCTGTTGCTTTTAGGGACCAAGAAAATACCCAGTTAACCAAAGATTATTTTCTGTGTTATTCCGTACGTTCAAACTGAATATTGACCTGGGTGACCATATCTCTTTACAATAGGGGCCAACCTATTGCTTCTACCTACCCTCAATAAAACTAAGTGATAAATACCTGATTTATTTTAAACGTTGTTGAGCGAATCCTTTTTCGCTTGGTGTGTAGTATTTATTGAATAAAGAAATTATGATAAATATAAAATAGCAATATTTATGGTGGCGTAAAGAAATGTATTATAAAAATATAGGACTAATATTCTGAGAATATAATTTCGACAAAAATCAACAATGTGGATTCAGTGTTGTCGTTTGTTATTGATAAGTGACAATACAATACTGTGGCATTGTCACTGTGTAATGCTAGAGTTGAAAACCATTAATTATTAATTAATTGCGTTATGTAATGTTTTTAACACGTTCGCTACGGCCATTTAAAAAATAATTAACTTAAAAAAAAAGAAACGACTTAAAAAAAACAAAGTTAACTAAAAAGTAGAAAATAAAAATGTTCAATTTCAGAGTTATTTGTTGTTCCGCTTAATGTAATTATTTATTTTTCCGTTTAATGAAATTCAGAAATTTTTGTTTATTATCTAATTATTAATTGTTTTATAATTTTGAAGTCGGTACCAAGTAAAACATAAAATTATACATTTTAAAGTTATAATTCCCTGATAATTTCAGACTTCTTAATTCACGATTATGATTACGGAATTAAACTTTTTAGAACTCATTTCATATATTAGGTAAAAGATATATATTCGTAGTATGTCCCAATTTTGCATGGTTTAGGTTGGATATACCGACAGATGAATAAATTATTGTTAGATTTGAAATAAATAAATAATAATTATTTATTATGTAATGTATTATGAATTGTTTTTATAATTTTATTCGTAGTAACTAATTTGTTATTGTAGGAAGGTATAAAATTTGTTTTATGTTTTTATGGCACCGACTTCAAAATTATAAAACAATTAATAATTAGATAATAAACAATAATTTCTGAATTTCATTAAACGGAACAATAAATAATTATATTAAGCGGAACAACAAATAACTCTGAAATTGAACATTTTAATTTTTTACTTTTTAGTTAACTTGTTACTTCGGGTTTTTTGAAGTCGGTTTCTTTTTTTTTTCAAGTTAATTATTTTACAATTTTAAGTGATTAAACAAAAATTAAATACTATAAAATCTATATAAAAACAAAAATTAAATGCTATAAAATCTATATAAAAACCAAAATTAAATGCCATAAAATCTATGCAATACAAAATGGTTGTTGGTTTTTATTCTATGACGTCATCATCAATTTTTTTAAATTAATGACAACCACATTTTTTTTTTGGTTTTGGTAGACTTTTTTCCTCCCTAAATGCTTACCTAAAAAATTGATACGTTCACGTAGTTACCTTTATTGTCATAATTTTTATTCCTAATTATTTGTAAGATACTTTTATAATTTTTCTATTCCTTTCCATTTTGTTCCATTTTAATTGTTTATTATTCCGTAACCCTTTTTTTAAGTTAATTTTTTTCTTCTTTTTTTCTCCGTTCCCTTTCTTTATCAACTCTTAATTCTTCTTTATTTTGAATTGCTTTTAAAATATAAAAAAAAAATCATTCATCATACTCCTAAAAATGAAGCAACTTTGTCATTTTTTTTATGAATAAACAAATGCTGATATGGGGTTTGTAATACCTTCTTACCCTGAAATAAGCTGTCCTTTATCGATTTTTCACAACCGCATATTCAAATAATCAAAACTAAACCCCCGAAGTTCAATAATCGGCCGACCTCTCGGCCACAAAAACTACAGATGCATCCCAAAAAAGATTACGGCGTCGGTACATACACAAACTACTATAAACATTGTTGAGTGGACCCTTTTTTGCTTGTGGGGCGTAGTATTTATTGAATAAGGAAATTATAATAAACATAAAATAACAATAATTATTTTACCTGACCTGAGGATGATACCTCCCTGTAAAATACGAAAAAAATTCCATTCTTTATACTCCTAAAAATTAAGCAACTTTGGCATTTTTTTATGAATAAACAAATGCTGATATGGGGTTTGTAATACCGTCTTACCCTGAAATAAGATGTCCTTTACCGATTTTTCACAACCGCATATTCAAATAATCAAAACTAAACCCGTGAAATTCAATAAAAGTCAAGTCCGCTGCAAACAAAACTATCTTGATTTTTGGTGTGTGCAATTAAACTCGGGGGCGATGATCCTCTGTGTGGAGACAAGTCGTTACTGATTTCATTCCTATTCATTAGTTATTAATTGCGTTATGTAATGTTTTTAAGCAAATCGCTCGGACATGTCAATTTTTTTATGTCGCCTGCTATGCAATTAAAAAAAAAACATTTTTAATTTCTTGCCAAAGAATTTCATTTCTATAAATTATTTCAATTAATAAATCATTTTGATCGCCGGAATATACAACGAAAAAACAAACATTTTTTCGACAAATTGCTAATTGTCTTTGAATCTGAAAATTTACATAACCAGTTTACAATATTTATTTTAATTTACTTGTATATACATGTACAATAATCATGTCCTTTGTTTATTTGTATTTGCTTGGTCTCATCGTTTATACAGATACAAGCAACTTTTTTTGATAAATACTGCAAAAGTATTTTTACTTATAACTGGTCTTGGGTCGGTCCGAATTTTGAGAGTTTCCGAATATCGGTATTCCGGAAGCTGGAAAGCATCATAAAAAAAACCTGCTGTGTTTGTGGGCTTTGTCTTCACCGAACAATTTTATGATTTTATGGCTGAATGGTATGAATGGGTTCTATCTTATACCTGACCGTTCCCCTGACTGCTGTAAAATGCGACATCTTCCGATCCAAGGCCACACCAATTTTTAAATTTTCTACCCAAGTTCCTACCCAATTATACAGCTTTCTGTATTTTTCAAGCTTACTTCAGAAATAATTTTCCCGACAAACATTATTGAATTTTATAGACAAACAACAATGCTAAGGCACGTGAGTTTTTTTTCTAACGAAAGTTTAATTCTTGCTACAGGGTAACGTCTATTTGAAATTTACGAATTGTGCGTTGTTTTTCAGGAATAAAATTTCAAAGACATTCATTTATACTCCTGAAAATGAAGCAACTTTGTCATTTTTTTATGAATAAACAAATGCTAATATCGGCTTTGTAGTTCCGTCTTACCCTAAATTAAGATGTCCTTTATCGATTTTTCATAACCGCATAGTCAAATAATCAAAAATAAACCCGTAAAATTCAATGAAATGGTGACATGTTTCCCGTGCATTTGGTATAGGCTCTATCGCTGGTAAATGACAACCTTAAGATTTATTTTGTCTTTCCTTATACTGAAATTAGTCCATAGTTCGGGAATTTTGATGTTTAACATCTTCAGCTGCTACATGGGAGTAAAACCGATTAGAATGTTGTCACGTAAAACGGCATCACGCCCTTCTCCGCCCGCGCTCTTTTCTCGCATGTGTGTGCGAGGAGTGCGTGTCTAAGTAATCTCCGAAACTTCTACTTATCCGGTTTCAAAATTTGTCTGTATATTATCCTGTTAAAATAAAAGAGCTTTTCGTGGAGATCACTTTTGCAAAGTAAGTCGACGAAAAAATTCTTGAGCGAATCGGTTTTTACGAACGGTGCCTTAACGATAAGAGATACATACATATACGAATGCTTTCTATAGAAAATTTCTAGAGCTTAAAAAGTCCTATAAAAAAAGTCCCCCACGACATATTATACCTGTGACGGCTTAATTTCTTTTAGACCTGTATCAAAATATTTATTTTATTTTTTAATACATGAAATATTTTATTCAAAAGTTAGGTATTTAAAAAAAAAGTTAACTTGACAAAAAGGATGTATGTACATTGTATTTATTATTAACAGATAGGCCTGGAAAAATCTGGAGAAGAGTAATGGAAAACAGGGAAAAGTCAGGGAATTTGAAATGTAACAATCGCTGAGCACCCTGGCATTATGTAGTTACATTTTCACAGAAACACGATTATAGCGAATTTATTATTGTAGATGGGTACGTTATTAGTTGAGGTTAATTACAAACAACAAGATTCTGCAGTTATTTATGTGAAAATTTTTACTGCAAAGACTATACTATACGAGTTATAGCAACTTGAATATAGAAAATTTATGAATATATCATGCGCCGTCCCAGTAAATAATAGAATTTGGCTGAAACACAAATTCGCGCAATTTTCCAAATAGTCATTTTAAAGTAAATATTCTGGGATTCGTAATGTAACAAACCACAGATTGTTACCTTTTATTTAGCCAAAGATTTGAGCATCTAATTTATTGGAATAATTTTTGTCAATTTTCACGGTTTTCTTGGAATAACTTCTCGTGACTAACCCACACTGTCGTCAATTTCCATTCTAAATGCAGAATTTTTTAACGAACAAATCTATATACCGGGTGTCGCAACTAAAATTTGGACTCCCAACAATAATTCCAATTTCGAAAGACTCAGAATAAAACGCTCAAACAGGTAATTTTTTTTATCAAGGGGGGCCAAATTGTACGAAACTTTCAAGTTTTGGATCTCACCCCTTTAGCCAGGGGGGGGGCGCCCCCTTAAAAAAATTAAATGGCATAGGGGCCGTGTGGTACATCATTTTAAAGCTCCAACCAGACCTACATTTATCGATTCCTTTCTATAAAACAAAGGATAAATTTGATATTTTCCAAATCTGCCAAGCCAAATAGGTAGTAGATAGATAGGCTGCCCACTCCCGCCACATGGCAAGTTATCGGCGTGTTATGTGTTATCGCTTTTTCCTAGAACGATGAGACATTACCAGTTTAAATATTTACAGGAGTGAATTTAGTAAAAATAATAATTAAGCGACCGTATTTTACAATATTATTTACTATTACTGAATGTCTGCTGTAAGGTTTAGACAGATTATTATAATATAGGATATTTAAAAAATCCGTGATTACACACATATTGTAATTTAAAAAAATACAGAAAAGTCATCCTCGGTCATTATTTGATTTTTACAGCATTATAATACAAGTTGTCACACTGTAGCCATGACGATATTACCGAACGTCATACCTAAGGGAGATGAACCCTTGTTTGCAAGAAAGGATATTCAAATTCCAACGACGTGAGATGTCTCGTACGGAATGCGGCTGACGAGGATTGACCGGAGAATTTAAAAAAGAAAGCTATGTCCCATGGTGCATTTATTACATATTGTGGTTGTTAAGAAGTAAATGTCAACTCGGTGTCTTTGACCGTACATTTACATCTATTTTCTTCAGATAAAGTTTCACCTAAAATCAATATTTGTGTGTGATTGAACACCTCATTGGGATGATGCTCCACGAGTCAGCATGGAATCTTGAAAGTTTTGCGTTTATTTTTAGATTTTTTCACGAATCTTGTTCTAATTACGTCTAATCAACATTACTGAGAAATATAATGTTGACATTCCTACTTTCATTAGTTATTTATTGTTCAAGGAATCATTTAGCATGTTCTTACAAACCGATAATGTCGACCACCTAGCGTTTCTGCGTGTGCTTAATTAAATTCGAGTTTATCTCTTTACAAACCGAGTCTTTTATATCTGTGGGTTTTATTATCTTTCTCTACATTTTTGTTTATGTAATTAGGGATTCCCGCCGGTCTGGACTACGAAACTGCTGATTATTGTTGATGAACTCTTGATCCATTTATTTACAACGTGATGGTGAAGTAAGCATATTTTGTAATCACTATCATTGCACAGGTATTGATAATAATTGAACAAGCGATTTTTATTGCAGTGAATTCCAAACCGTTTTGTTATTTGCATCAATCTGCTACGAATTTTTTACATGTGTTATTGTTATTTGTTCCCTGAATTTAGAAGTCGTCTTTTAGTAAGCGTGTTGATTGATGAATATTAAGTTATGACCAAACCAATTGAAAGCATTAAGCACAGTGTGTTAACAAGTTATCTTTGGCGTTGTATAGTTACGCTAGTTCAAATCCGTGAATGAAATCTCTTAATATTATTATTATTGTATATATTAATATTTATTTTTATCAGAAGGAATAAGACAGACATGCGCATACATTTCGTAAAAATCAGTTTACTCTGTACATAATGGAAAATTGCAATAAAAAAACAACTGACGGAAACCGAGTTCAATGTCTGCACAATAGTTCTAATTAAAAGTCAACATCTAGTCATGAACAAAAGTAGTGTTTTTTTTGTTAATTACAATATTTTGTTTGTTTTTGCCAATTTAATGCGATTTGTAAACAGTGTTTGTTACGTAGACAAAATTGTATGTATTTACGTCAGAATTCTCTGTTCTATATTTCATTGCTTGATGTTTTTTGTGTACATGATAATACCATTAAATATCGGATTTCTAGTTTGACTTTGGAACAAATTTGCATCAAGACTTACTAATTTTATTCTCAAATGTAATAATTAAACTCTTTAAATTAATAGGTAGTAAAAGTGTTAAAGTTAGATGTTATTTTTATACCATAAAACCAGTTCTAGGTTCTTAAGCGATTACATAATTTGTTTTTTGATTTATATCAACTGTCAGAAGTAGCAGCTACTGGGTCTCAAATTCACCCCAAGATGGTTATTTCGCGATTTTTTACGATAATGCTATTTGAGTTGTATTATCATGTCCTTATGCGTGGTTGTACCTAACCTAACTAAAACATAAAAAAATACACCAACAATATTTCGACGATGCGTGGGTAAATTTACAAAAAGTATACAGAAGATATTTAGAAAGATATTCATCGTCTTCAGTTCCATTTGTTGGTTCACAATCACATCAAGTCAATTGGCAACTGATCTGATCTGATAAAAAATCAGATGATGGTCATTAAAAAAATTGTGTTTACAAATTCCCATGGGTTCAAAACAAATTTAACTACCTGCTATTTGCTTGTAATCGAATTTCAATAAACACACCTTTATTTCTTATCTGTATCAGTCATCGTTAGTCCAACAAACCCTTATAAGTTGCCGAATTCCCCTGCGGGTCTTCTTGAACTCTTATAACCCCAATATGAGGAAACCAACTGCCTCGTCCTTGTGCCATAGCACGTACAAAGGACTTGTAAGTTTTTTTCCTAAATTGACGTAAAAGCTATATTAAGACTTGGGTGTACTGAACGGCAAATATTTCGGTGTTATCATCTTATCTTTTGAATACCTGACCGTATTTGTAATACTTCCAGACTTGACGAGCTCGACGGATGCCTCCGTTGGTGGAGCACTACCACTTCCTGACGTCCATGGAACCGTCCCGCAATGGAGACATGGTCAGCTCGGTTCATGTGGTCGAGCGAACGCACCGGACCGCCAACCCCATCACGCCTACGTTATGGACGGCCCTTTACGACTACGATGCTCAGGGAGAAGACGAACTTTCTTTGCGGAAAGGTCAGATCGTGGAGGTCCTTTCCGAGGACGCGAAGATATCGGGCGACGAAGGTTGGTGGACGGGGAAAATCGGCGACAAGGTCGGCATTTTCCCGTCGAACTTTGTCGCTTACGACGACCCCATCAACCACGTCAATTCGATCATAGCGGACATCCACCCGATCGAGATCGATTTCAACGAGTTGGAACTCGAGGAAGTGATTGGTGTCGGCGGTTTCGGTAAAGTGTATCGTGGGGTGTGGAAAGAACACGAGGTGGCCGTCAAGGCTGCCAGACAGGACCCAGATGCTGACATTTCGGTTACGTTAGAAAATGTTATCAAAGAAGCCAAACTCTTCTGTCTATTGCAGCATGTCAATATCGTGTCGTTGGAAGGTGTTTGCTTGCAGGAACCGAATTTGTGTTTAGTGCTTGAATATTGTCGGGGTGGTTCGTTAAATAGAGTGTTGGCGGGAAGAAAGATTAGGCCGGATGTTTTAGTCGATTGGGCCATACAGATCGCTAGGGGGATGGACTATTTACATTGTGGGGCACCCATTTCACTCATTCATCGGGACCTGAAAAGTTCAAATGGTAAGTACAGTTTAAGGGTTAGACCTGTGACTACTGTAGACCCTTGCTTGGGCGGCGGGCGTGAAGTCAAGAAGGCCTATATCTTCGTAAAGGTTTATCATATTGACCTAAACAATTATTTAAAAAGATAAATGTATCGTATTTCATTTCTACAACCTCATTGTTTTGCGTGCTATATTTTTCGCGTAGACTTCAAATATTTACTTACCTATTTCAGCTATCGTCTCTCCTAATCCTAATGCATTTTGACATTGTCAAGTATCGAAGGATCCTGATATCTACGAGCTCTAGGCAAAGAGAATAAATCTAAAGAAACGCCACTATCGTTATATGTTTTTCTTTGACATTGGAGCAGGTTGTCCTTTTAAACTGGGGTAGCAACTGTTTTACTTTCATACGGCACCTAAAATAAATTGGGCAATACACTAATAGGTTAACCGTATAGTGAATTTTATACCTGATTGTGTAAAACGTTTTCTAAGAAATAGATAATTAACACTTGGCAAATTTAAGAGAATACAATGAACTGCCAATTACGTTTTACAAATTTTACAGTGTACAGTAAACAACCCACGCAGAGTGAACGATAATTCCGTTATTTTTAATTGTTTATCATTTTTCTACAATTCATAACGCCATAACTATATTAAATAGGGTTTTTTAATTTTTTTAAATGACAAATTATGTTCCTTCACGTTCCGAGATAAATTTTGGCGTCCGTGCTCCTCCCATTTAATTTGATTCATCAAGTCAACTTTGCAACATTATCTGAATGGAAGAAATGTTGGATTTTAATTTAAACGACTTGTCTGGTCACATATTGATCTTCAGAAAAAAAAAATCGAAAGAGGTGAGGCATAAGATGATCTACTATACATCAATTTTTTAGATGCAGAAAGAGATATGTCAATGAGTGTTTTTTGTTGGTGACCTAATAATGTTATGAGGACCTTTATTATTCCCTTGAGGTTTTGGAGTAAAAAGCTGGTGGAATATTATTTTTATTTACAATTTCGTCCGATCCAAAGAACAGCGTAATGGTCTGTGAAATAACAAGTTCACTTTGATGAATGAACGTCTTTAACATTCCACGATATTTTTCCTAACCAGCACATTACGTCGATCCGGAAAGAATCACGATTTGCACCTGCATCATTTCCATGTACAGAAATAAATTTTCTATGACCGGATGACTTTATTCACGAAGAGTACATGTAGTTGGGCGTTTCCGAGTTTAATCGTGTGAGAAAGGTGTTGTAAATGAGTTGAACGCTTTATTAAATATTTTTATTCTTGCTAATTTACGCCTTCGAAGCTGGCTCGAGGAATAATCGTTAAACCCACTTAATTAAATTCTCCCAGTTCGTTTCGAATTTTATAGCACTAGTTGAGTATTCAAAAACAAAAATTTAATTGGTACTCAACTATTTGTCTTGATAAACGTTGGTTCGTAATTACTTGTGAGCACGTGTTTTCTTTGTGGTAGTGGTCTGCAGAGATACGCACGAGGTCAACTTTACCATCAGGTGTTCATGAATTATGTGGTATGTAGAGGCGTCGAATGATTGTCGTATAAATGCGTCGATTTTGACATTTCCATGGAAGGTTCCCATGGTTAATTTTAGTTGGTAAATAGAAAGCTGAAAGTTTTATTCGAAAATGCACGAATGATAAAAATTGTAGCCGGCTGTCATTCCAAGTTTCCAAAGCGTTTACTGTAGGGTGATTTTTTAAATTTTGAATCTAGCCAGCTTCAGCACAATGCTGCCTACATTAGAAAGCTCTGTTGGTGTTTATTTTTCAGGTGGAAGAAAAAAAAAAGTTCGTCCATATCTTTTTTCTGTTTATTATGTTTTATTATGGTTTGAATTAAGTCTGTTCTTCCTGTCTCTCTATGTTTAACGATGTGTTTGACATTCTAATGACATAATTCATTGCCCGCTTTGTTTTCCTTTATAAGTCTGCTATATCGCGCGGAATATTTTATAGCGTTCAAGCGAACGTTGACACTGTCTTTCTCGCGAAGCTTGCTGACGACACATTCTTATTTCGCATTGTTTTGCTAGTTTTTAAAACCGTCAGATATCATGGAATAAGATTTGAACAAAATTTGTCGAGGTCAATGTGTATTCGATGTATGTTCAACGTGATTATTATTTAGTAAATTTTTTTTAAATTGGTTATTTGCTTGTCTTACATGGCCCATCTGATTTCAAATACATACGTCAAACTAAACGTCAAAACAAATCAAAGCGGTCATATCAGTCATCAGTCTATCCTAACCTAAAAAGATAATCGAGATCTGTCAAGGTGTCAATGGCCCCCTCCCATTAGGTAGCACGTGTATTTTTAACTTTTTGAAGTTGTCTCTCTTTTTTTTAAGTTAATTTTCGAGGCACGTATTGTACTTTTGATTTCCAGCTTTTATTTCGACCCTATCCCGACTGCGTATACAAGGTGATCGAGAAATAGACCGACAAGCTTCAACCACAGCTTCAAACCACCCAACGTGCTCCCTGTATCGACGCCTAATTGATCTAATTTAAAAGTAAATAAATAAGTTTATAAAAATTCGAGTAAATAGTTATTTTTGTTTTTATATCAAGGTACTAAAGTTTTATTTTTTCATTACAAATGTGTGTTTAGTTGCCGAGGCGATAGCCGAAGCAAAATAAAACACATGAGTAATGAAAAATGACTTTAGTGCCGAGGTACATATTAAATTTTTCCCGAAATCGCAAATTCGGACAAAATTTGTGCGAAACCTATTTGGTGGAGGTTACGTTATTATTATCATTGACGCAGAAATTTATAGTCAAAAACACCACGGGAAAGATACCTGGGTGTTATGTGGAGGTCTTAGTGATACATATTTTCTATAAAAATTTAGTGGACCTAAACCTCCATTTAAAATTGTTAAATAATGAACTACATACTTTATCGTTCGACACTGTCAGGATTTTCAAATTTTCGGGTGTGTAAACACTGTCATGAAATAATGAAAATGACAGATAAACGTGTGGATTTGATTTGTGGATTTTAAGCAATTTAAAGGCTTTCCGGGGTTGTGATTGAACGCTTTACGCCACTCGGGGCTCTAATTTACACAGGAATTCGTATGATAAACTACTATTAGTGACGATTTTAAACACTTTACTGGCGATTTCGGGAAAAAGTACTTTTTTTACCTGTTACAAAAGATACGATTTCCAAAATTTCTTTTTCGGCCTGTGCCCCTCGTGGTGGGTGTTCTCTGTCTACCCCTATAATGTTTTGCAGGTTGGAATTTGCCATCATTCCGAAGATGTTGCACAACGGAAGTAAATGTTTTATGGTGCGGAATTTCGCAGTTCGGGAATCTTTGAATCCATAATCGCTGCGCTTCATGAGCATTGCAGCCTGCTTACCCGTATACAAAAGCACTATGGCAGTCTTTTCAAATTTTGAAAAATTCACGATTTTTATGCAATAACTAACACCCTAGACACGAATGAGATGAAGACTGAAGTAGTACTGATAGAATAGGCGATTCATTACTACCAAAAAACAGTGCCGGTTTTTACTTACTGATAAGGTTTTTTCAACATTTACATCACAGGTAGCGGAAAAGACAGTGGCGTGGCTGAATTTGGTGTAGCGTTATTTAAAACGATAGGTTTTTTTTTAATATTTTTCCCAGAATTATAATTATTTTATATTATTTCCGGTATTTCGTTGTTAATTTAATTCTCGGTTAGCCTGTGTAGGATTAATGTCACGTACCGTGCGATCATTTAAATTATAAATTAGAGTAGGCTGTAAACGGCAATAGAATGGGGAATCATTCATCTATAGAACGCTATGCTAGATTCTTCGAAATACCTGCCCTAATTTTGCTGCAGATTATCAAAAATTAGTCCAGCAAATTTATAAATGTGTGGCAAGATTTCGTGATGTTAGTGTGTTGTAGCGGAGCAAGTGTTAGTTTTATGGTTTTATGATGATCGTGTCATTCAATTTCCGCCTCGAAGTCCGCAGCTGACAATTCTAGATTATCTCAGAGACACCGTATTTAAAAATAACCCGCACAATCTTGAAGAACTGCAAGCGGCAATTTTTAATGCAGGCAACGCTATAACCTTTCAGATGTTGAAAAATGCATTTGAAAATATGAAACGGAGAGTTAGCACCTGCCGTGAAGCTGGGTGAGAACACTTTGAACATTTGCTGTAATTTTCAATAAACCTAAAATTCTTTTTTAGTGTTTTATTTTCTTTAAATTAAAACAATTTGACTTAAATTAAAATTTAAATATATCTAAGTCGAACTCCACAAACTTTAATAACTGTAAAATTACTAATGGAACATGTTTCGGCAGAACACTTCTGCCATCATAGCCCTAATTTAACAAGAGATTAATGATACAATTGATGAATAACAAGAGGGGTTCTTACCTTAAAGAATATCAAAAATTATGACGTTTTTTTTTATATTCTTTAAGGTAAGAACCCCTCTTGTAATTCATCAATTGTATCATTAATCTCTTGTTAAATTAGGGCTGATGATGGCAGAAGTGTTCTGCCGAAACATGTTCCATTAGTAATTTTACAGTTATTAAAGTTTGTGGAGTTCCACTTAGATATATTTAAATTTACTCCACCTGGATTTAAGAACATTCTTCTGGTTTAATTTGACTTAAGAAACATACGTCACAATGTTTAAACAATAACCTCAAATTTAAATTTTCTCCAAAAGCACACCTTGGCTTCTTGATATTTGGTGAACCCTTCTGTGACTTGTTGCCATTTATTTTGTATTTAATTATGTGCCTGATGATTGGTGAGCAGTTAAAACTCATGATTATTAATGATCATACCCACAATTTTGCAACTGCATAATAAAGTATGCGAAAAAACTGGTGTCTTTCAAATTAGTATTGGTATAAGGAGGCTAAACTGAGAAGAAAAGGTCACATCACTAGCTATGTTGTGCAAAAATATACATCGTTAGATTTATTTCCTTTATTAAGGGAACAGTTTCAACCTAATGTGGTCCTTAAATGTTGGAATTTGTTATTTGATTTCATTCCTGGAAATGAAAACCAGCGAACTTTCTATAAATTTGGCGAAATACTCAGCAGGCGATGCCTAGCCCAGTTATTTCATACTGCCTGCAGTAGAATGAATGGTTGATGAGCACGTGGGTAGAAGGAAGATAATAACATGACGTTCATGTTTGTTTCTTTAAACAATTAATTGTTTTAAAAATGAACCAATAATAATTACATTTTAACAACTTAACGAGTTTTGGAATAGGTTGTTAGGTTTTTAATGGGCAGGTCACGTTCAGCCGAGTTTGTGCAAATACGATAGACGATAGACGTGTAGGCCTGAGACTAAAAACACATCAAACTGCTTTGATTTTGGACAATATGGTTTTTGTATCGATAATAAGGTTTTGATTTTGCAATATATCGGGTCTTGATAAATCATGTTGCCTGTGAAAAACAAAATTTAATTTAGATGGAGAATTTTGACGCGCGAAGCCTAGTGGATGTAGGAATCATTTATGGAAGCCCTGTATAATTTACAGTTGTCTTCCTAAACTCTTTTAGAGATTGTAGGCCAACTGTGAGCAAAATAAAAAAAAAGCTAATGATCTCCGAAAAATTAAGATCGTAATTTAACACATCAAAGATAACGTTTGTTTTGATATTTATTTTGACACACGATTCCGTTCAGAGTAAGGCGAAAGCTCTTCGCGGAGTGCTTACAAGAAATATAAAGCAGACATTGGAAACTCATAAAATAATAAAAATTCTAGAACCTTTGAATACGATAAAAAAATTTAGATTGGGATTTAGATTTATGGATTTTAAAATTTTGAATTAGTCATTTTAAAAACTAAAAGTCTACAGATTAAATTTTATAAGATTGCAGATTTTTGGAATTCGAGAAATTCAAGAGTGAAAATTTTAATTTATTGTCCTTGTCCTTTTTCCGTTGTTCACCTTCTGTGTCCTACAATTTATTTTTCTTTCCTGCTCGTCTTCCTCCTAGTGTTATTTCTCTTTTTGTCACTGCTGATTCTAATATTTCTTCAATTCTATCACCATCTTCCCTACTCCTTGTTATTCGAATCTTGCCTTTTTTTAATCTTCTCTTGTACTCTTCCATTCCTTATTCGCCCCATATTTAGATCATCACCTTCTTGTGCGTTTCCTCTGTTATTTCTTTTTTCTATTTTTCTCTTGACTCCCTTCTCCTATACTTAACTTAATTTGTTAAGGCAGATGGTCTGACTATTCTTTCCCTTACTTCTTCCCATGCTTCTTCGTTGCCTATTTCTTATATCACTGTTTCTCCTCTGCCGCTTATAAATTCAGGAAATTTCAATTTGTGAAATCGTTGTGAAATCGTTGAATAATGACTGACACCCCGATTTCATGTTGATTTGTCACTGGGCGCAAGTGCCGGTTGCTATGGAAACGAAGGTTCGTTGGCGTTCGCTGGCCATATGCCATCCGTAGAGTGTCGGTAACATCATAGGAAGTTGGAGGAGGGAATTGGCGAATGCAGTAGCCATCGCCATTCGTTGGCCCGGTGTGTACACACCATTAACTAAAGCCGAAGCAGTAAGGTCAATTTCATGCGAAATAAAACATGAAATTGGTCCTTACTGTCTTTAGATAAGACGTCTCCATAGCAACCGACGTTTAAGACCAGTTGCAACTCTGTTAACCTTCTGAGCTGATATTCTTCTATAAATATTATATTTTGCAAGTGCAATGATTTGGAATGAATGACAGATATAGAACTACGTATACTGTAATTATTATCACAAAATTGTAAACTGCTCGATGTACGGATGCAATTGATGGTTTAAGGTTTAAGATAATAGGTTTTCACTCAAATGAATGACCAAAATCGGGATTCTGATACAGTGCTGGAAAATAACCTAATTAGGCAACAGTTTCATGCATTCTGCGATATTGTTATTGTATATCAGACGTTTCAAACATTGGAAGAACGAGAGACACGTTAGTACAGAGAGATCGAAAATTAAATTTGTGATAGGTGTCGATGCACGAAGGGCTTGTCGTAGAATTATTTATGAAATGTCAAGTTGACAATACTAAATTTGACATTTCATAAATAATTCTACGACAAGCGGCTTTTTGTGCATGGCCAGCTTTGACTAATTTAGTTTTCGATCTCTCTGTAATGTCATATAAGCCGATCCTCAAATTTGTTTGAATTGATCTAAATTTATCTCCAACAACACACCTAAGATGAGGACATACACAACCGATCTAGCCCCCAACTCGCATTGAAAACACCAATCCTGTGGGAAAAGCATGTGGACGTCCATGAGCCCCATCGACGGCGAAGGCGTTTCTTCAATTTGTTATTTTAATACCTCTCGCCTACTGGTCGACCCATTAACGCCGATTAATTGGCGTATTATTTTAATGGATGCAAATCAGAAATATCTTGCGCCAGAAATGTGATAAAAATTCACGTCATAACAATGAAGATAAGGTTGGTACAAGCGTTGTAATAACCGCGCAAATTGTTTAAATTGCTCAAAAATTCAGCGTTTCTCGCAATTCTACTATATTTGGACTCGTTAAACACATGGTGCATTTATTCGGCGGCTGTGAGAAGCGCCAATCCGTAAAGCACTATGCTAATGGGTCACGATCCACGAGGATTAATTTGTCAAACGTACCTCGTACCGTCAACGTAATTTTTTCGTTCGAATTTTTAATCTAGTTGGAAATTATGTTTTAATTTTCAAAAATTAAAAAGTTTAGACTGCGTAATTGAATATTAAGAGAAACTCTAATGTTCACATAAGTCTTATCTGTCAAGAACAATGTACACAAAACGTGATATTTGCATAAAGTTAAGGAGTCGTTCCCATTAGTCTAGTCAGCAAATGGTTTTATACTTTTCCTCGTTTAATGTGTTAACCAATTCTGTGCTCTTTTAACTATTTCAACGAATTGAAATTGTCCAATTAAAGATCTGATGCCGGAAACTAAAAATAACAGAAAACAATTACAATTATTATACTACTCGTAGTTATAAATAACAATGAGTTAATCACGTGTCTACTCCGTTCGACTTGATAAAGGAAATTATTAAGCGTCTGACGGAAGATTTTAACTATAGATTGTAGAAACAGTTTAAATGTTTTTCTGTTACTGTTGGTTGTTCACTGCTACTAATCTTTTACATGATCATCGTTTCTAGATCATGATAAAAATCAGTCCATACGAGTTTGCCCGCAAATGGTAACGTGTAAATTTTCATCCGTATAGTGGACATATCAGGAACTTTTAACCCATAGTTCTGATAGTAATCACACCGAAGGGGACGTGGATTTTTAATGACCAACCGTTATGGTATTTTAGTTCGGTAGTAAACAGATATTAGAAAGTTGTAGGTTCAAAAGCTGACAAGGCTTAACGGCGAACAGAATGGAAATGAAAATCTTATTTCTGTATTTAATGGCCAGTGGAGTTGATAAAAATGTACGAGCAATTACACAATGAATCGCATGTCGTAAATTGTACTCTGTTTATTCTTGTAATTTTACGTTGATCCAAATGATTAAAGATTTACCACAGGTAATCATTTTGTTAAATGTTGTGATAACAATGACACAATTATCTTTGTAATAAAAAAAAAAAACAAAAATACATCAATTGTAATATAATATATGTAATATCTGGATAATCGGTACGTATCAATACGTTTTCGGCCAGGCGGGTATACTGTTGGGTAGAGGCTCTCCTTGAAAAAATAAATATCTATTTCTCTGTCCTTTTAATTTATGTCTTTATAAAATTTCGTCTGATATTCGAAGATCTTGGGAACCTGAGAATTTGAGAATCTGAAAACCTATACAAATGTGTAATTGTGTAAATGTGTGAGATTCTAAGAACTGGACAACCTGAAAAACTGAGAATGCGAGAATTTGGAAACATCAGAAGCTAAAACTCCGAAAGACAAAGAGCTCGAAAACCTCAGAATAAATTCTGCAACCAGGAAACTTGGATACTTGGGAATTCGAGAATCTGAAAACCCATCAAGGCCAATAATAATGATAATCCGAATAATCCGATAATAATGATACCTGATAATCCGAATACATAAAAACTTGGGAATACTAAGATCCTGGAAACCTGAGAATTTGAACTTAACGACGAGAAAGCACTGCACTGCTAATAGAGACCGTAAAATTTCCAGTTATAATATAATAAGAGTTGAAATTTCGTCGGAAAAGTTTACCGATTGTTACAAGAGTTCGTCTAGCAATTTTGCGAATGACATTGACATAAAAATCACGAAACGCAGTTGATGATCAATGTTATGAGCAAAATTGTAGAAGTCGAGTCCACAATCGGTAAATTTTTCCAGCGAAATCGCAACTCGAATTATATTCGAGACTATTTCAGGAAAACGCACAAATTATTGATAATGTGGTGGAAGGTGGCAGGTAATTGAGGTATTTGACATGCAGTATGCTGCCACGGTGACTGCAGCAATTGTTATTTTTCGCTGAAAAATGAGGTACGTTGTGAAATAGCGACTGTTCATTGGTCCGTAATCCCCGATAAAATTTTGTAGATTTTTTCAATTTAAATTTTGATTCCATTGTTGAATGATCACACATGATTGGTTAAAATATATATGAGTGAAATAGTCAAAAATATATATTTTTTGGAGCGGCGCATCCACCATTGGTGAACGATGCTGTTCGCGATATTAATACGTAGCTCATTATTAATTTTCGGGACTTCCGTAAAACTACGGTTCCCCAAATAATTAGGTCTTAGGTTTTTCAAATTCTGCAGATTCTTTTAGGTAACAAATTAGATTTCTCAAGTTTTCAAGTTGAATACTAGATTCCTCAAATTCTCAGGTTTCTTAGGTTCACCAACTTCCTGAAGTTTCACAAGTTCCGAGGCTCCTCAGAAGTCCTAGGTTTTTAAATTCAATTTCTCAAGCTCCTACCTTTTCATGGCTTCAGATTTCCTTTCCGGAATTCTCAGATTCCAAGTCCACAAGTTCTTTAATTTCTCAGATGTCTCTAGTTATGTATGTAGATATCTCAAGTTAAAAAAAAGAGACCGAATGTCAAAATTTGTTCACAATTGGCAATCAATAATAATAATCGAGAATTATTTTGAAAACAACAGAACTGGAAGAAATGAAAATTGACTTGCAGACCGTGTTACGTACCAAAAATTGGTTTGATACCGCTATTGTTATTTTTGCTATATCTTTATTACTTTTTTTTTCTACTTAAATGGACGCCACCAGTTTTTACCGCAGAAGAGGATGGTTACGAAATTATTAGACTTTAGTTGAACTGGAGAACTTTAATAAAACTTGAATTTAAATCAACAGAAATTAGTAATTATAAATTAAATAAATTAAATGGAATAGTCAGTCAAGTTTCATTCATCAGCAAAATTCAGTTACAAAAAAGATTAAAGCAAATAAGAATTTACTCATAAATCTAATATCGTAAATTAACAGACCGCGTTGAAATTAAAGACGTCGATTTATAGCTATAAGTCGAGGCAAGTATAGTGTAAACAACTTATATCCGTCAACGACGATTCGGCGATTTAATTAGTTTTATGTTACACGATAGCGACGATAGCGTTGATGCTAAGTTAAGTTCTTACTTAAAATTTTATTATGGCTTTAAATTATTACTTTGAATTATTACTTTGGTCGATAACTACAAAAACGAACTATGTAAATAAGAGGAAAAAAACACAAGTTGTTTTATCTGCCCTTGGAACTCTGGTTTGGATGTCTTCCAAAAGGAGACGACATCGATTCTCCAGCCCTGGCACAATTAGGTCCTGAACTTCCAAGGAGTACCACCATCGATGGCGTAGTTCCAATTCAGATAAATTATGTGGTGAAGACTCTAGGGTTCACGCCGAGCCAGCACCCTTATGAAGAAGATTCCTCTTTATGTACCCCGTTTAACGAACAGAAAGGCCCTTACCTCCAATGAGGGAATTGAACGACTTCCAAAGAGACAACGAAATGTGGACGCACCACGTGGAAGACTTATTCGGTGCTTTTAATCCCTCCAGGTCGAAAATGATTTTCCAACGAGACGAGAACCACCCACTTCGATGAAACGGATGAGTTAATCCCTTGCGGATAATTCCAATTTAATTATAACTACCACCACGTTTCATCAACCACCGAATAGTAATGTCTCTTTTTAACCCTTAGAATGCTGTATACTTTTTGGCAACACTAATAACGATGTGGGGTCCTCAAGGGACCCCACTCTAAAAAATTGTGGAATTGAAAATAAGAAATAGATATGATTAACATACGTATTTATTGATGTAATTATGATATGAAAACAAAAAAATTGATTTTATACTTTTTACAAAAAAAAAAAAAATACATTAAGATGGCGACTGCGGGCGGAACATACACTAGGTGGAACCACAATAGAAAAAATAACATAATGAACTATCTAAGGAAGAAAACGTAATAAAACATGAAAAACGTGGTAAGCCATCGTTATCTACCGATTTTTAGCCCGAGAAATGAGTTTCCCCTAATTACGGTATATGAACCCCAATATGTTTATTGCTAATAACAAAATAACGGTAATGTTTTTAGAATAGACAAATCATCCGCAATACTTGACGATGAAAAAAGATAAAATACAGAAAATATGAAAAATTACAAGAAATTATTGACACATTTTTTTTAAAGAAAAACACAAACAGAACACCAGCACAGCGAAGAAGGAAGAAGAAAGACGATACATTGAGAGTACTTTTGTGGTAAAATGCTCTAGGATGCCCCAACCAGCAATCCCTTCACAGCGAGGTGCTCCAAACCCAAAACAATTCATGAAATAACCGAAAAAAAAAAACTAACGAAATATGTAAGGTTAATGAAAAGATCTTCACAACCGGACAACCTGGAAACATCAAATACTGAAAATCTGAAAAAGTGAAAACTAAAAGACTGGTAAATTACAATTTTTGTTTTATTTCTTTAATATTCTAAAAGTTTACAGCCCAGTAAACGCGAGTAAACGTGCCTGGGGACAAACAGTGTATTGATCACTAGTATAATATATATATTGGTAATGATTCAACACAAAATCATGCGATTACGATTTTGAAGATGGAATCCTGTTTGTTTTCGTTCTCATTCCACTATATGATGAAAAACTTTAAGGAGCACTAGAAATTTATGTGGAATAATACAGAGAGATGTCAAGTTGGCCGTATTAATTTGACATTTCATCAATTATTCTAATAAACTACGATAAGCGGCTTTTCGTGCATGGTCAACTTTGACTAATTTAGTTTTTAATCTCCCTGTATCAGAACATTAAACCTTTGGTCACGTTTGGTCATTTTACAGAAATGAAAGGGTTAAACATTGTATATTTATGGAGTACGTGTCTTGTGTAGAGTGTTAATCTGACAGCGTGTCAGGACGTTTTCACGCTATTGCTATATTTATTTTGGCAAAAGAGAAAATATTTACATATCTGCCGAAAACTTTTATAGGTGTATGAAATTAAGATAAACACTATTTGCAAGTAATAGGGGCCTTTGTAGTTTGGTATATTAGTAAGTAAGTACGTCCAAATAACCTGATGCAATAAGATTTTTGTTTAAATATAAAATACAACTACAATAATCGGCTTTTTAAAGTAAAAAGAAACCGACTTTAAAAAGGGAAAAATAATTGAGTACATGTATCTAGTGATCTGTTTGTAGTCGGTTTCAAGAGGTTACAAATTTGTAGCTCATCAAAAATTCAATATCGGACCGTCAACGACGTCTGCCCGTTTGGGTTATTTGCTCAGCTCGAGCCCTTCACCCACGCTTACGCATTCTGGCGCGCGCGCGGTGAGACTTGCGATTTGACAGGCGCGGACAGCCTATCTATCTATTACCTATTTAATTGACTGGCACCGACTTCAAAGAGATCAGTAAGTAGTACATGTAATAATGCATGAGTACTGTTTTACCTAGTAATGACGCTTTTCGAATGAGGAAACGACGGCTGGTTGAAAAGGAAGATGAAAGACGGAAACGCTAAAAAAATAGAACCAGAAATATTGACAAGGTACAAGGCAATTGTGCCTTTAATGATGACTCCCAGACTCAAAGACGTGAATAATCTATATATTAATACGTGAAGCGAAAACTTTGGATCCCTCTTGAAGCTTATTGCGGGTACGGAGGACTTTGAGATTTGGCATAGTTAAAGTTCATATGGAGAAGAAGTGCACAAAGCTAAAATTTATATTTAATATGCGTTGCAAATACATTAAATTAATAAAATAAAATGTGAGCAACAAAATTCGTCATCGTAGGAGCCTCTGAATCCAAAAATACGATTGTGTAAAATGTCATCGAGTTGTCAAATCTGACTTAAATTAAAAATCTGTGCTTTTGCAAAAGTTTACTTGAGTGGAACCCGTACAATGCCTTTTTCGGGATCGGCTCTGCGAAAATAGCTACTGTAAAAAAAAATCTGGATTTAGTGGACGGTAAAAGTGGACATGCACATTAGGTGACTTTCTGGTGATTGACAGACGACGAGTCGTAAAAGTGTGGTTCTTTATTGTATGCAAGTGTCGCATTCGAGTTAATAAGAACAAATTAAAATGGTAAAAATGACCCAAACCGCTTTTCCGGTGTACCAACTTACAGAATAGTTTTTGTTTGCTTCAGGTGGAATCACAAAGAGAAGAAGCGCAAAGGACAAGGCTTTTATCACAATTTGTTGCAAGAAATGCGCCTTGGAGCCACCGATGTTTTTTTTTCCAATTTCACAAGAACCACCGTCCAGTCGGTCAACAAATTATTGTCACTTCTTGGTCCCAGATTATAATAACATTCTCGCCGTGAAAGTGTATCTGCAGAATGCCGGTTAGGAGTGACTCTTAGGTTTCTTGCCACTGGAGATTTTTACCCCAGTTTGTCATATGGGTTTCGTTTGAGGGTATACACGATATGTATGATCGTGCAGGAAACATGTTCTACTATTTGGTACGTTTTATCCCCACTATAATATGCCAAGGCACCAAATGGCCAAAATAACAATGGACATAGCGATTTATCGATTGAGTCGAGCTCGGAGAACAATAGAAAACGCATTTGGGATTTTGGTGTCCCGTTTTAGAATCTTCCATAGGACCATCAATGCAGAAATCGTGGATGATACTGTCAAGGAGCTACAAGACAACAGCTCTGCAGAGGAGTTGAGGAACATGTAAAGTTTCTAACTTAGCTGAATTCTATTAATGTTAATGTTAATTAGTCTATTAGTGTTAATTAGTTTATTATGGGCCTGTAAGGTCATGGTGGGAAAGAAGTGGGGATTAAAACTAGAAATGGTTCACTGGCTCTACACTAAGGTCATAAATCCCACGGTAACATACTCTTCGTTAGTTTGGTGCCATAAGGGGTTTGGAAAACACGCTACACTGCTAGGGGTGGCTGGAGCAACTTCAGGAGAGTACATGACTATTAATCTGGGTTCTTGGGAACCGTGTTATAGGCAGAAATTACTTCAATGGACATTTTTGTTCCGGGGAAATATGTACTGACGAGGGGCTGTGCAAACAGGCGGATGGATCCATATTAAGACCGATAGTCAGGCAGCGCTAAAAGCTCTGGAAAGTGTCGAAACAATGTCGTTGAGCTAAGATGGGTTCGAGGACATAACGGTAATGAGGGGAATGAGAGGGCCGACGAGCTGGCTCGACAGGGTGCAACGGGAACACCGGATGGAACCGAACCGCTCATCCGACCGGACAATCGCTACCTCTCAAACCTGATTAAAACTGACACCCATTCTAGACACTGTGCTAGATGGGAAACGACAACAGGCTGCAGACAAAGCAAGATTTTTATCAAAAACCCTTGCTTTAAAAGAGACAAGTCCTGTCTGCATTTGTCAAGGGACAGACTCCGCCTTTTGATGGGCATCTGGACCGGTCACTGCAGGCTAAATAAACACCTCCACGTGATGGGGGTGGTCAACGACCCAACGTGCAGGGGGTGTTTAGAGGAGGACGAGACTCTCGAACATATCCTACGGGAATGTCCGGCTCTCGCCTCGACCAGAAAGTCCATACTCGGGGAGACATGGGCCAGCTGGGCCAACTTGAGGTGTACCTCGCCTGGAACCATCCTAGCTTTTTTCGACAACGTCGGATGGCTGGATGAGAGACAGGAATGAGGGACGCAAGGGGGTGACACAATGGGTCCGCGGTGTGGTCTAAGTGTCGGTGAGGGGAGCAAATTCCCTCACACCCCTCAACACCTAATCTAATCTAATCTAAGTGTCGAAGTGAAGAAAGAGAGAGAGAGATAGACGCAGAGTGGTGAGAGGAAGTTTCGAATCGCTGGTGAAACTAGCAGAATACAATAGAGTGCCCCTTTGTAATGGGTGTCGGGACATGAGGGATTTCAAGGAAACCAAAGCGCCGAAGAGACCTGTGATAGGCCTAAGAGAGACCGCACTAAGTGCGGCACAATAAGCTTAAAAGGGTTCTCCAGTGGCAGGTACATTTCTGCCGGTCGAAGCACATTTTCTGGCAATATCTTTTTTTAATTTACAAATTTCTGGTGCGCAAAAATGTACAGAAATGTGCGGCATTGAATGTAACTTTTTTATTTTTGAAGATTTTTCGTTGAAATTTTGTGGGCGTGTTGATAAAATATGGATCTTTGCAGCTACAGAGCCATTTTTTGCAATTTGTAACTTAAAAAAAAGATATTGCGAGAATATGTGCTTCGACCGGCAGAAATGTACCTGCCACTGGAGAACCCTCTTAAGCTTCAGTGCAACTGGGTTAAAACCGCACCCCTTAAGAATAAGAAGGAAGGTGTAATTTATGTCAAAAGATAGAGATTTACAAATAAAAATTGACCTACCGAGGAATATTGTTAACACATAAGAATAAACATATAATGTTTATTTATTATAAATATTCCATACTTTGAAGAAGGAAAGTAGAAAGCTAAAATCTATAACAAATACAATACATTAATAAATACATTAAATAATAAATAATATGTGGTCAAACAGTTGTATAGGACACTGAAGGAGTTTCGAGCTGTGAATTTTGTGATTTCAGATGTTTCTTTTTCAAAGGTATTGCAGGGATTTAGGGCAAAGAACACATGTTAATGACGTATTTGTACACGCTCGCAGCAAACGTAATACAAGAAAATTCAAATATTATATGCAATGAGTATAGATGTGAACTATTTTTAAAAGATCCTCAATAACGTTCAAGCTTACAAATTTAATTAATTACGGTCGAATTGCGACCACTGGGCGACCACTAGTTACTATTAACGACTACTGTACATTTGAGAGAGTTCATAATAATTATAGAATTTGAGGATTTCCCTCTCATCAGATCCTGACCTGGTGACAATGGGACCCCCTCAAAAGTATATCCTTTCAAATAAAAAAATAATTTTCAAAGTCGCTCCACAATTGACGAAGAACTCGGTGAGCATACATAAAAGGAAAAATTTGAGGATTTCCCTCGATTTTCCTGGGATCCTCTAATCAGATCCGGACTTGATGACACCTCAGGAGAATACCCTTTCAAATTATAAAAGAATTTTCAAAATCGGTCTACAATACATACAGCCGAACATAGAACCTCCTCCTTTTTTGAAGTCGGTAAAAATCTAAATCTGCGCGTACCACTATTATTGAGTCACCGTTAGATAAACTTATCGAAACATTCTTGTATTGAATAGAATATTGACTTCGTCATGCGTGTTAATTTGTTGCGTTGACTCTACCCTCAAAACAAGTGGTAATCAAGTTCTGGGATTTGTACATTTCCTGTGCTAACTTAAGATATACTCGATGATTAAATGATTTCATGAAACAGTTCTTCATTGTTTTGACGAATTTCTAGAAAATTTCAAGTTGACTTTATATGATTTCACACTAACCGAAAGTAAATCAAAATCGTTAAGCAGCATTCATATTTACAAAACTTCCAAAATAGACTTTACAAGGAAAACACACAAATTAGATTGCTGAGTTTAAGACCGTAAGGATTACCGTTCAATAAATTTCGAGAATACATATTTTGTGTACTCAAGCTTAATTTGTATTATTAGTACAGCACATTTTGACAGATTCACGTTTTATAGTCGATTACGTAGTTCTAGATGGTTTCATCCAGCTGCATCCAGCAGAGCCATTCATAGGCTCTTCGCAAATTAATTACTGTCTTTTGTACGAAGACTCACGTTTTTGTGATGCTCTCAAAACCAATGAACAGTTAATTAGTATCGTAACATTGAAAGAAAAAAATCAACACACGTTTCGCACCATCAATCCGCAGACTTCCGTCGTGCAAAATGTGTTTGTGTTTGATTTTGGTTCGTGCGATTTGTCTCGTAGAAATGAGATTTACTTATTAAATAAAATGGAATGCCACTGTCTATACAAAACAGTATTTTCATGAAGAACTAGACACTTAACTCACCGTTTCTCTATCAATACGTAAAATTTGCAATTTCTTCTTGGGGAACATTATTGCTCATTATTTCCCAGAACAAGCACCAATCTTCCGATTTCCCTCATGTCTGGTGGTCTTTTTATTCTTTTGTCCGAGCCGACGTGCGATCGATCTCGTGCATAATAATTAACAGCGGTTAGTGAACATTGTATTTTAATATCCTGTTCAGAATGGAAGTCGGCAAACATGTACGTGTGTGCCAGAAGGGTCTTCAAATTCAACATATGGTTGTATGGTCGAAAGTAAAAGTTTCATTACCAGAGCTTTCGTAAATGTTATTTTGGAAATCCATTGACTTGAAAAATGAAAATGAAATTTTCAAATTCTGTTTCTCTTTCTGAATAAAAAAAAAGTTAATGGTGTTCACACAGTTCTAATAATGAATACATTAATATGAATTAATGTAACTTAGTAATGACTGTCGAACAGGGGATGGATTTAAAGAATTTTAGATCTTAGACAGAAGAATTAATACATATTTCGAAAATTCGTTTGTAATATTTGTGTACATGCAGAATGCTGTGTAAAGAAGTGACATATTATGGATATGGATAATAATAATTTTACGAATCCAATCTGAATAGATTCGATATAAAATTGCATTAAAAAGATTATGTTTGAAGAACTAAATATCCTGTATGCAATACAAACCAATGTCGGTCTAATGATAGACGGATCTTTTGATCGATGTTTTTTAGTCTCAATGACGGCTGTTTTGGGAGCGAAAGTTGATCGATTGGAACATAGCCTAAAACGAATGGATGCAAGGGGGAATGGTAATAAAAGCAATTGTGGGATGTGTCCGGGGAAATTTGTTAACAGCGAACAAATGGGTGTTGGAACAAATACAATAAAACAGGCGTCATTTTTCATTTTATCACACCGCTATCATTGAATCTTGTAGTTCAATTCAATGTGCGTATGCAAATTTGGTTTTTCAACACAATCAATCCAAGATAGGCTTCAAGATGGAAAATATAATCTTTGTACCATTTCGTAGACTGTATTAAATGCATTTTTTCAACTTGTGTTTACATAACTAAATTAGCGATCAGTTCAGAATTACGTCAACAGGATCCACGAAGACACGATCGATGATGATTACAATTTAATTTAAAGAAATTCGGGTTTTTTACTTGATAATAAATAGTATACCCGGATTGTTTGGGTGGATTATGAACTGAATATTTCAGTGTTTTTTACCTAATGTATTGATCCTATAAAGTAAAATAATTTGCCTTTCCGTCATATTAATTCCAGTTACTCAGATAAAAAATTTATACTGCGCTAAATGATAGTATTCCAACACCGGAATATGCCATGCGAAACAAAGCTGTATTACTGATTAGGTTGTTTCGAAACAGCACCCGCTGTTCAACTATAATTTTAACTTTTTATAAACACAAGTGTCAAGATAGAGATAAATTTGCTCGATTACGTCTCTAGTAAAAACTGTCCCTACTGCTGCTGATAGGGATACTGTATAGAGTGTCGTTTGTTACACCGTAATAAAATGACACCGCTCCCAAAGTGGTCAAAAGAAAGACTGCATTAGCAGCCGACCAATAAAAATCTTTTCCCCACGGTTTTCAGCATTTCCCACAGGAAATAGTCCGGTTGAATTCCATTACCATGTGCAGCAGCTTCCTCTTGCATTCCTTGTCCTACATGTTTTTCAAAAGTATTCTCCTTCTCGTCATTTATTCATTGCAGGATCTTCGCGAATTTCCTGTTGAATGTTGCAAAAGGTTCCATTTAGGGAAAGCCGTTTCGCTGTTGCTTGCTTGCTTACTTACTTACCAAACCGACCCAAGGAAGGCTACGCTTTTCTTGGCGCTACGTGTTTTTCAGGATCGTAAAATGTCATAAACTTTTCATGAAGAAAATCGATGGAAGCTGCCGCGTTTAGTACAGTTGACGCTAGATAGGTCAAGTTGCCAATATTGTCCGAGCTATTAATCGAGACCTTTTAGCTTTAGACGTCGGCGTGTGGTGTTTAAAGTGTCATTGTATAATGAAATTGGTGTGACAGTTTTAGCGACAAGAAGCAAAAATGTTAACTCAACTGAAATTTAAAAAAAATAATTTATTGATAAGGACCATTCATTAATTACGTAAGAACAATAAACTTAGAAAACAATAATAGTAATTATACTCCAAGGTTGAGAAGCCATTTTTCTTAGCCGAGATATTTTTATTTTTTGCACTAGCACATTTAACTTTTCTTCAAATGATAATCATGATAATGCCAAAAGTGAGGTTATGTCATTTCTCTGTCAGAGACCGGATTTTCATGCAAAATTACACAATTCACTTCGTTCATTGTTTTTTACATGAATTGCAGTTAATTAATGTCAAATACTCACAGCTGGTGCAATTTGTAAAAAGGGCGTTGTTTTTAAGTTGGTAGATAAAATTTTGCATAAAATCCGGTTTCTTTAATTATTAACTACTAGGAAAGAAAAACAATTTCACACAAACTCTATAAACTATGTAATCGTATCAGGTTTCAGATTTCATATCACTTTTGTTTCTAAAGGTTTAAAAATATGTTCAATAGTTTAATAATAATAGGTTTTTCAAAATCTTAAATTTCTGCAGGTGTCAAATTAGGTGATGCTCAAAGTCTCAGAGTAGTTAAATTTCCAGAATCTCAGTTTCTCATGTTTTCAGATTCTTAGGCTTTCCAAGTTTTCAGGTTTCGGAAGATCTCAGATCACAACCTCGGATTCCTCCAGTTCTCAAGGTCCCAGGTTTTTTAATTTTTTAGGTTCCTTCAGTTCTCAAGTTCTCAGGTTGTTAGGTCTTTCAAGTTTTTCAGCATCTTAAGTTCATAAGATTCTCAGGTTTTTCAAGTTCTAAAGTTTCCAGATTTTTTGGTTCTCCGAGTTCTCTGGTTTTTAATTTCAGGTTCCTCGATGGTTATTCTTCCAATTCTCAAATTAGCTTTGTCAAGTTTTCAGGTTTTTTATCAGGTTTTATCCGTCATCTCAGGTTTTCCAATATCTCAAGTTCTTAGTTCACTGAAGGTCTCAAGTTGCTTAGGATCTTTTTAGATCTCATATTATTCTAAAAGGCCGCATCTACAACTGACCGATTGACTAAGGGTATTGGAATGACAACCATTTTTTGGCTTAAGAATTTTGAAATTGGATTGAACACGAGGGTGAGTTCTAGTTTTGAAAGGAAAGAAATATTCAATAAATGGTTGTCATTTCTCATCCATTTAGTCAGTCGATAAGTATAGTGAACAGGGCGGCCCACCCACCGCACTAACAAATGATGCCAGAACCATACGCTTTCTAGTCACAAAGAAACATTATACCAGTAATGAGAATAAATCCAAATTGAGATTTACACCAAAATATATTATACTCAAATTTACATTTTTGATGAATGGTTGACAAGCTGGTTCAGAATGACAACCATTTTCATATTGTATCCACCAAAAGAGATTTATACCAAAATGTACATACATATATTCAAATTTACATTCTTGACCGAATGGTTGACATACTGGTTCTGAATGACAACCATTTTCATATTGTATCCAAATTTCGTTTATTGTATCCCACAGTTGTTCTTTGTGACTAAAAGTCATATGGTTCATGGCACCACATGTGAATGCGGTGGGCGGGTGGGCCGTCGCATCTACAACTGTCCGATTGACTAAGGGTATTTGAATGACAACCATTTTTTGACTTAAGAATTTTGAAATTGGATTGAACA
Source organism: Diaperis boleti (assembly GCA_963583935.1). NCBI lineage: Eukaryota > Metazoa > Arthropoda > Insecta > Coleoptera > Tenebrionidae > Diaperis > Diaperis boleti. The sequence goes on along the minus strand of OY757246.1, from coordinate 18,971,550 downwards.
CGAGAGTGAGTTCTAGTTTTTAAAGAAAAAAAAAATTCTATAGATGGTTGTCATTTCTCATCCATTTATACTAGTCGATAAGTATAGTGGACAGGGCTATACTACAGTTAGTAGTGAAAAAAAAAATAATAACATGAATATGTAAATGAACTTTTTTATTCAAGATGAAAAAGTAGATCATAATTGCTTCGCCTAACGCTTTGCTTTCAAATGTCCATCACTACATTGCAAAACGCACATTCTGACTTATAGTAAAATATTACGTAAGAATGGACCTCTAAGAGGTGCCAGAACAAAACAATGGCAATACCTAACAAATGGATCACCGATAGGTTTAAAGCAAACATCTTACTTAGTCTTACTCCATAAAATAATAAAGTTAGAGTGGCAGAAAGTTACACACGTAATAGTTTTGAATTTTCCTTTTCTTTTTACAAAAATTGATATACGGGGATGTGACCAAAGAGCCTTCGTGGATTTAGTTATAATTATTTTCAAAATATTAAATCAAGAAATTGTGTTGTAATATGTGTATTACGGCAACTTTTTTTTAGAAATACCTCTCATGAATAACCCTGTACAAATAAAGGAAATTATTATATTAAATCCATTGTTACTTTATTAAATATCTGAGGAGACCGAAACAGTAAATAAACAATAATTAACAGACAATAGTTTGTGACGTTTAGCATCTGCGTACGTATTTGGTGACAAATAATACTACCATATTTATGAGGTGATTTACGACAAAGCGCAAAAATTTGAAGTAGTTACCCCAGAAACAAATGTGACATCTCTATGCGGTTACCAAATATGAGACGGGAACATTTGATAGGAGGAACTTCCAGATACAACTGGGTGCAATATCTTTCCAAGAGGGGGTGAAAGAAACGTCTAGAGAGAAGAAGAAAGAAGCCTTTTGATGGACAAACCCATGTATTCTTGATTGACTGCATTTCAGAGAAAAGAAAACCCTGTAAAGGACAAATTACCGAGAATTGTTCTTCGATGCGTCCGGGCGGTACTTACGCCGGATGGACAGCGACCATAATACGTACCACAAAAGGATGTTTTAAAAAATATTTATTTGATGTTTTTTCTTGGAGCAGTGCATCCATCATTCCCTATCACTCAACCTCTCAGGTTTAATTCTGATTCTTTCACTTCACCAACTAGATTTCTCAAGTTTTCATCAAGTTTTTCTTCGCTCTCAAATTCCTATGAGTACTCACGTTCCAAGGCTCCCCCCGCTCCACAAATTCCTCAGATTCCTCAAGTCCTTGGGTTCCTTCCTTAAATCCCCAGGTTCCTCAAGTTCTTATCCTCTCGGGGCCCCTAAGATCTCAAGTTCTTCAAATTCTCCTCAAGTTCCTCAAGTGGTCAGGTTTGAGTAATGAACAGTAAGGAGTAAGGAATAGTAAGTCCCAAAAATTTTAAAAATAAATATATAACGAAACCAAAACTTTTTGTAATCTTTCTTGCATTTTCGCAAATTAGCTGTAATTGTCTCAGTGTGCACATTTAATTATTTCTCTTGTGTTCGCTGTGGCCTGTAATGAGCAAGGAAATGTACGCAGACAAGAGGCCAAAGCAGATGGAAATGATGGCGGACACTAAAATATCGGGCAACAATAATTCTTACGTGTAGAAACCACATACAGTAGGTTACTCATTAGGGCAGAAGAGGCGTGCGTGGCGTAAAAAATAAAAGCCTTCTTAAACTTATATCGAAACACACACCGGTGTCGTCCCTGACAGAGAATGTGTTAAACGACACCCTGTGATCAATTTCCGGTAAGACTCTGCCGCCGTAAGGGGATTAAAGTTACCCTGTTTTTGAAAACGACAGATTGTAGATTATGGCAAATTAGTTAAAACCAAAGCGTAACTTCGTGACTACTTGACTTAATACATTTCTTTATTTGCAGTTCTCTTGAGGGAGACGATAGAGAACGAGGACCTCCAGTTCAAAACCCTGAAGATAACGGACTTCGGTTTGGCGCGCGAGGTGTACAAAACCACACGGATGTCACAAGCAGGCACGTACGCCTGGATGGCGCCCGAAGTGATCAAGAACTCTACCTTCTCCAGGGCGAGCGACGTCTGGAGTTACGGTGTGGTGTTGTGGGAGTTGTTGACGGGCGAAACGCCTTACAAAGGTATAGACACCCTGGCGGTGGCGTACGGCGTCGCTGTCAACAAACTCACCTTGCCCATACCCAGCACGTGTCCGCAACCTTGGAGAGAACTGATGGAGAGTAAGTGTGACGAAAATTGTTTTTGTAGGTATAAAGGGAAGAACAATCGATGATCGATCATCGAGACAGTATCGTTGCGGTTTTATTGTGTTTTTTATGCGTCTTTTCATTAAAGAATAAACTGCATGTAAAACCCGGACTGTTGATTGGAGAAATACCATAGTCAATTTTAGTGAGGTGGGAAAACGATTTATCATTTGACCACACTTGTGACTACTAATGTTACTTTTGATATTCATCTTGGAATAAACATCCAAAGTGATTAGTGTCCTTTCACTAGTGATCTATGAAAATGAACTCACAATAAATTAAAACTGTGTAAATGCCGCTTAAGGAAAACAAAGATCTCTTTCCTTATTTGGATACTCTTGGTCTTTTGGTTAAATTTAAATTTACCAATAGGTTTTTGTCGATTAGAGTAAGGACCTTTCTGATACATTGTATAATGTTCTAATCTTTTTTAAGTGTTATTACTATCGAGCATTGGATCTTTTCCATGAATGTCACGTTTTAACAATTGCTAATTTCTCTTTCCCCACACTCTTATATCGCTTCTAGGCCCGTTGGGCTACCAACTTCTTTTAGGTTGTAAATGTCCATGACTTGTTCAAAATATTTTGTTAGTATCTTTTACGATTTTACAATAGATTTCACTTGTTCCCTCGCAAGTTTTTTTTTTTTTTTACTAAATACAGACTGATCAACAGTTTATGTTTCGGTTGGTAATACGTATATTCAGATTTATTTGCGATCATACAGTATTCTAAAATTTATTAAGTTTGTTTACTGGTGTTATTAATTCATAACGAATTCGAAAATGTATTTTTTTTTTATAAAATAGTCCTTAACTTTTGGAAGCCACTGTTTAACCATATATGTATTTGCTAATTAAAGCTTATTCCATGTACTCATTGATGCAAGTAACCCGACAGTCGCCACTTGACTTGGGCGCTTTCACACGTATCCGAAAAATTGTAGTCGGCTCCATATGAGGCGCCGGAGTTCTGTATATATGTATACTTTATATTATGTAATTAGTAAATTTTACCGAGCCAGTGCGGGTGTGGAACGATTAGTTGAGGAAAAAGAAATCTCTATAACGTACGCTTATAACGTACGTTTATAAATGTTCCTAACAAATTATGATAAATGCCAGAAAATTCGTACATGTCAATGTCCCGTTTTTTCTGCAACCAACTGTAATTTTTGATGTATGACATCTTAACTCCCGTCAAATTATTAAATATCCCAAGACTTGCTTCTGTCATTTAGTACGTTTATGGCGCAAGACTAGCTTCCAGAACGTGCCTGAAGATCCATGGGTTGAGTCAAAATGTGAATTAAATATTTTTTTCACAGAAATAGCAATTTGCATGAGCATTGAGACCATTAGGAAGTTAACAAGCTCCATGTTGACAAAAATCTTAAGCAAAATATGTATTGTTGCCCAAGTAAATATCATGCTTCATTAGACGTTCAACATGGATAGTTTTACATCAGAATTTACTTACGGCTTTTAAAAGTTGCTAAATTGCCTTATTCTGTACACGATTTTTTCCATCTTACAGTTCACATCAATAAACATCGGAAATGGGGAAAATATACGATCAGTTTTGTCTAAATGAACACAAAATACCTTTTTACTTATCATTATGATTATTCAATTACCATTTCACAAACTCCAGGCTTGGCCGACTTTCCGACCATTATTCTAGCGAGGTCGATTTGTTTTTAATTAAAACAATGGGAGTTTATATAAGGGATAATGTTATAAACAACATAACAGCATTCTACAGACTTGTCGTTTTTTGACATTTTTACAAGGGATATCTGTAATTTTGAAGCATATACATGCTATACTACATACTGCAAAACTTCGTAGACTCATTGACTAGGAGCAATGAAGTAATTGTATGTTAATTATATGTTGACCGAGAACTATTCTAATTGCATTTGCTGATTGAATTTGTATCCATATGGAGATACTTCAAATTTACCATTTAAAAAAACCTTTTATCGCCCTTATCAAAATTAAAAGCAGTTGTCCGTTATCCTGAACCAATGATTCAACCCGCAATGAACTTTAAACCAATAAAGACGCAGCAATAATTGTTGTAACAATAGAGTTTTTAATTCTGCATTGGTCGAAGACAGGAAATGAGACCGATTGATGTAACTATTACACTCTCAAATGTATTAATGCAATGCGACAACGTCATAGTTTTAATTAAGAATTAATTTCGAGGTTAGTCTAAATTATGTATGACGCTGTCCTTTTTTTCTGACTTAGGAACGATATTAGAAGCGCACGTGGGCGTTTTCCATCAGCATTTATTATCCAGATTCGTAAAAATTTCAGCAGAATTTACCAAATGCCACCCAACTTAAATTCCACCGGAGAGAAACCAGATCCATTAAAAAAGATAAGCATTTGGAGGTTGCATCTCCGGAGTTGCAAGCCAATTTCGTTGTCTTACCAACAATCTGAAGCTATAATATAACTTTGGTGAGATTTAACGATAACTGACAGCAAAGTAGCAATGATAAAATTCGCTGGCATTACTTCCTACCACCGCAACCACACATTAACAACTCTACACTTGCTGTTTTACATCAAGATTGCCGCAGGTTTATTGCTGAAGATCGCTCGAATTTACGATTTTATGTTCAAGGGCGGGATTGGAATATTCTAATCTATTTCTTCGTAATAAATTGATACACAAAGGTTAATACAAGACCTCCATAATTTCACCCAAATTTAAATTAAAAAGTGATTTGTATTTGTTAACCTCCCAAACATGTGTGGTACAAAGGATTAATGAGATGCATGAACAATTTTTGAACGAAAGAATAGGAGCCACCTTTCATTCATTTATCTCTATTTTGGCAGGGTCATAGACTTCTGACGTCATTTCTGGTTCAAGTTATGAAGTACATCAATGAAATTGACGTGAAAATGAATGTCAAAAAAAAGATAATATGTACATACTACGTTGCTGCATGCAACTCAGTCGCAACTCCGTGGCACCCAAAATCTATACGAGGGGGTATTGATAAATAAATTCGTCAAAAAAAATGCTGTTGGTATGGATACTAGTTTGACATTTAGTAAAGACTTAGACAAAGTGTAGTGGGTAAGATTTGTTATGTTATGTTATTTTTATCTCAGACTAGACGCATTTCTAGAAGATTCATTACCGCGTTTAGTACGGTAATAGAGCCTCATTACAGCACAATTTTTATTTTTATTACTGTTGATGTTGACATCTACATAATGAAAGCAAATAAAAATGTCCGTTTTAAAAAATCATTGTGGTACTACTTTAGATATAAAGGGGCGATCGGGTTTTACACATAATGCCTGTTGTGTGCCGCGTGCCTGAAATAAAAATGTCCTGAACAATGCGGGAATGCACACGCACACCAACAGTGAGTTCAGAGACGGAGAAGGAAAATCCTAAACCACAGCAACACAAATAAGGTCGTATTAAGGATGTCACCTACAGAGGAGTATAATTTATATTTTAACGGCATCCACCTACACATTCATTTCGAGATATTGCAGAGGGTCTATGCAGGTGGAAAAGGGCGGAAAACGACTTCGTTATTTACTTCCGACGATATAAGGATTTACGGTGCTCTGACGATTTTTATCCGGCAATGGAAATATTTGTATTCTGAGTTAGCTGTTGGGAAAGTTTGCTCATTAGGGTTCCGGTCGTACGGGAGCAATTAACGGGCTAGTTTTTCACTAGTGGGAATCTTTTTCTCTAAGTAGGCTGCATGATATTAATTAGATTTGTGATTTTAATTGGGGAGGATATGAACTTTTCGTCTATAATTGTACCTATACAACAGTATAACCTTTTTAATAGGGACATTTAAATGCAACCACAGCAAAAACAAAGGTGAATACTTTGTACTGTTTTGCATTTTCGACACTTGTAGCCATTTTCTGAAGCCTACAACGTGAAAACAGCTTCTGTGTGTTTCCTAAAACTCGTATTATCATATTGTATTAACAATGCTTAATATTTTCTACAGTGATTAAGTAAAAAATGTCTGTTAATTTCTTGAAATTCGTCGCTGAATTGTGATGCTTTCCATACATTTTGGTCGTTTGTTTAAATGTAATAATGGAAAAAATAATAATAAAAATAGAATTGGCCCCAAAAATCGGAAATTTCCAAAATAATGCACTTCAAAAAAAAAAACAGCAACTTAAGGCCCAGTATGCCTTCTTCTCTATTCTGGAGTAGTCATTTGAACTACGGTGTAATTAAAATAATTGAGTTGTCAACTTTTTCCTGTGGAAATTGTACCATTCTTCTTCAGTCGCTATAGTCAGCTCTTGAAGGATTATGAGTGGGATTTATGTTCTTAATATTGCTTTATTAACCACATTCCACATGTACTAGATTGGATTCATATCCGGAGAGCTTGCTGGCCTATCCAGTCCTATCCTTCTTTAGAGCCTTCGCATGCGGTATGGTCTCTTCTCTCATGGGCTGAATAATTATTGTATGATGACATTTTGGAGGTAAAAATTTTCTGTCAGCGATTGTGGTGTATGAATAAGTGAGATTCGACGACCTATACTCCTTCAATAGATCACAGTCCTTTTCTAGAAAGGAATTACTTTTTCAGCACAAGCCAACATTCTCCATATTCTTACACGTGAACTGTCACCTCTAGGTTCGTCGAAAAAAAAAAAAAAAACTCGATTCTCTCACTGCCTTAAAAGTCAATTTATGTGCTCTCGTGCTAACATTAAACGGTTGGCTATATGTTCCCTAATAAGTCTTGACACCATTAAACGTCTTCTAGATATAAAATTGACAGCACTAAGTAGCCATCGAATTGGTGCAGACATCAGACATCATCAAATGTGTTCTGACAGTTATTTTGCGGTTGTATCATACAAAATTGTGGCAATTCTTGTTGCGTTTGTAACTTTTGGACGTGCACTACTTGGTCTTCTATCGACATTTACAGTCTCTTGGAATGGTCGCACTGTTCTGAAAACAGATGATCGGGTTATTGGGTGTACGGGCATTTTTCGCCACCATCATAAAAACTGGTAATTTTTATGTAATTATTCCTATAAAAAATTATCCGGATAAAACTTGCTATATTTTACAAGAGAGTCCAAGGGTTTTGACGCTGTGTGTATTAAAATGCTTAAAGTCATAGCTAACAACTAAAGCTATGCCAGAAGATACAAGTACATATTAGTCGGTTGTTAAACTTGTTCTTCGGCTTTTATATTCAGTTCTCAAATTTTTCAAAGCAGTAATTGCAACCAAACCCATTTTCTTGTAATATTCATACATCCTTCTTTCGCCATTCCATTGTCTTATATCTTGGAAACCGTAATTGTGTCGATCATGCATCCTAATCTATTACTGAGAAGTTCCCAAATTAGTGACGTGGGTGATGGATCAGGAGTGCAAAAACAAATATTTATGTAGATATGAAATACATCATATGACCGGAATTTCCGTAATGCTACTGCGAATAAACAACATTCTCGTAACCATAGCCAATTATCTAATCAGGAATATCCATAACAATGATAAGACGGCTTGGTGGAAACTAGAAAACATTGCTCGCCCTGCGTTGAAAACGTAAGAGAACAAGATTTTGTTTAGATTTTTTTTTTGAAAAACTGCTTGATCCTTCCAGTGAATTCAAGAGGCTTGTAAGTACATTGTTTATTCAATGCTTTCACATATCTATCTTCAGTCCCTTCTAAACTTCCCACTTCCCACTACGTTTCCGGGTCTATGCCAACTTGAGCTTGGTGTGTCTGTTTGTTTTCATTTTGGTTCCAGTTTGTCCTTATATTTATGACGGCAGTGATACCGTCATACTCTTTCTTTATTCCTTTTTCTGTACTCCCTTAATTTTTATCTTTTTGGCCCAGTATTGTTCTTAACATTTCCCTTCATTTTCCTTTCTGTTCTTTTCTCATCGATCTTCGTTGCACACTATTACCGGCCTTATAAACATCTTTTTCATAAGTGTTTGTTTGGAAGTAAGGTTGTGTTGGCTAAAAAAATCTCTTATCTTAATATCTCTAGTTCCATTACTTACGTTTATCTGTCAACCTTTACCCTATTTCGTTATTTCTTCTAGCATGGTACACACTACACATATCAAAACTCTTCTTTTTGTACGATTTGTCATATCGTCCTCATACGATATTAACTGCCCTCGTCCCGTCCTTCGTACTCTCCCCTTTATTTATAGTGAATTTCTTTGTCCATCCTCCATCAATGTTAGTGGTAATTCCATTTTCTCCATTGCTTTTATTACTTTATTGAAGAATTTTGGAAGTTTATAAAGTGTATATCGATGTTCATTTTATATCGATATGCTTTTTTGATAATTCCTTTGACGAAATGTATCGCTTCTATCCTGGATTTGCCTTTTGTAAAACCCACTTTGCTGATTGTGACCTTACACGTATTATTCATTTGCCCTTTTCCGCCCACCGGCCATTTATTTTCCATTACTTTTATACCATATTGTCAGCCCTTCCCTTATCAATGTTTCTTCCAATTCTCTTAAAGTAATCTTTCCACACTTCTTTAATATTTTCCTCTGTTTTTATATTGTTACACAATTTTTTGTGTTTTTTTAAGCGTTTTCCCATTTAATCTGCGATCCACTGCTTTTTACTTTCTCATTATATCGTTCCCTTTTTCCTTTGGTTTTTATATCCTATTGTTCGTATGGTTGCTTTCACTATGACAGTCTTTACATTATTCATTCTTCTATATTTCCATCGTTGTGGTTTGATTATTTCTTCTATATTCTGCATAATTCTCATGAAGATATTACATATTATGAGATTTTTCTGTCTGTAATACTGTATTTAATCTACATCTTTTTAATCTGTATCTTTTTAATGCTGTTGGTACTTCTATCATTTTTTCCCTCCTCTCTAGCATTGCACCTACATTCCATATTTGCATATTTCTATTTTTTATTTTCGTTCTTGTACTTTGTATTTCTTTTTATGTTTTGTTTTGTTAAATAGCCATTAAATACAGTATTATTATTATTTACGTTTATATCGACTTCTTTATGTCCATCTTTATGACTTCATCGTATTTATTTATGTTGGTTACTTTATGCTAGTGGTTTTGCTTATTGTCCCTTTTCGTCATGTTTTTAACTGTTTATTTCTTACTATTTCCGCATCCACTTTTATATCTTTTTCATTGTTCCAATTGTTTCTAATTTGTAATTGCTCTTTTTACACTCAAACATGCTTGAAAAGAGTTCTCCATGCAATTTTTTTTAATTCGCCGTGGTTGACGTTACTAATTTTACCGGCTCCCGATATTGTAGGTTGACGATTATATTCGTTTATGTTTTACCCTTGACAACGGAACTACTTAATAGTGTATCTTATGTAAATTATTACTTTCCTATGAACTTTTTAGCATTATTATGTTGCGTTGTCAAGGGTAAAACATAAATAAATATAATCGTCAACCTACACGTATTGTTGTTGGACTACATCACTGACTATCGGGTGCCGGAAAAATAAATTTGAATCGGCAGCCGGAAAAATGTAATAAGATAACGCGGCATGTATCGACTACTAACATTTTCGGCAGACAACAAGCCCGCGGCTTCGCCTTGGCTTGTACATGCCTGACTCAATGTTAATACGTCCTTCCATTCCTTGTTGCTTAAATAGCTATTAAACCGCTTAGAACAACGTTCCACCATTCCATATTTTGTTTTAAATTATTATTTCTGTTTTATTCTTATTTTAAGATTCCCTTTTAGTTTTTTAATTCCTTCTGATTTTTTGGATTTTTGATCTGATACATTTCATTGCATTTAGTTTTTTTTAATTCGATTATCGTGTATATGGTCTCTGGACCAATATGCCAAACATCTCTTTTGTGACATTTCAAAAGAACTGACAGCTTATTGATTGAATTATTTTTCAAATGTAAAACGTCGAAATTGTTTCAACTTTAATACACAGTGTTAAAATTTCAAGTGTACAGTTTAAAAGATACAACCCTGTGACGGACGGACGGATGGACGCACAGCGCAGCCTTAGTAATAGGGTACCGTGTTTGGTTTACGCCAATAGACATAATTTTATAGAAACCAGAAGGAACTAAAGGGTTTGAGATTCTACAATATATCGGGTGTTTGTAACTGATTCGTGTATTGAGTTGCCCGAGCATAACAAAATTTATATGCAGTTTGTAATTATGTAGAGAATTCAACGCCTCCTGGATGGTTGAAACATTTTCGCAGAACTATGTAAGGATTACTCTGTACTAGACTTAGTAAAAAACTTAAATTCGAACCCAAAAAAAGATTCATTTCTCTCCAGAATGCTGGAAGTCCGACCCTCATCATCGGCCGACTTTCGAACAAATACTCCAAGACCTAGACATAATAGTCCACTCATCGTTCACTCAAACACCCCACGAGAGCTTTCACATCATGCAAGACGACTGGCGGCAGGAGATTGAAGAGGTCCTCTTGGAACTTCGCAGGAAAGAGAAGGTAAGTTTTCGTACGCACTCATCAAACTTCATTATTTATCCTTTGCTTTTCTCATTTGGCTGCTTACCTTGAACATCCCAGGCATGTAAATCATTTGAAGAGGTAATTAGACGAGTTCACAGTTCATAAACTCATGGACGGAATTAACGCATCACGTAACTATAACTTTTTCAACAATAGTATTAATAAGGATGACAGCTGGCAGTGCCAGTTTTTATTTTTAGGATATTTTTGATTTTGCCATTTAAAGACAATAATAACGAATAGTGTTAGCAATTAAGTCTACCGCAACCTACTATGTGATGGTCAAGATGTTCACATAAAAATAAGCGGAGGAGGTATCTAAAGTATGATTCCGCGTTAATTTTGTCTGCGAGTTTATTTCAACAATTGATGCATTAATTACGTTTGTCTCGACAGGAGTTGCGTTGCAGGGAAGAGGATCTCAATAGGGCTCAAATGAAACAGCGGATGCACGAAGAACAACTGCGGCAGAAAGAACAGGAGTTGCAAGCGAGGGAAATAGACTTATTAGAGAGGGAACTACATTTTATGATAAAGCAGCAAACTCCGACGCCTATTAAAAGGAAAGGTAAGTGAGGGAAACAGTGGGTTGAATTGTAAAGAAGAGACCAATCATTGTGTAATTGTGTAGCTAGCGCATTTGGTTTCTAAATGGCAGATATTGCTTCAAACTTATAACTTATTTTAATTGTAATGTTAATTGCTTATTTTATGAGTAATTTGTGTGTGCTGATTTATTGCGAGCTTATTTGTGTCGATTTCTATGCACTGGACAATCGGTTTTATCATATTAAATAATGGGTCAGTTTTAATAATTTTGAACAAAAGTGTCGCGTAGTATTTTTAACAGTTCCGATTTTGGAAATAATTTATTACATTTCATAGATTATTAATTAAAATAATATCACGTGACTAATCTTTTTTTGTAAAGTTGGGTATATACGCCAAATTAAATGTCAACAAATTCTTTTAGATCAATCATCACTCTATCTTACGTTCAATAATTAATTAATGTCGAACTTATTTAATGGTGCCAATCCATTTAGTTTGCTTCAAGATTAAGTAGTCACCTGTTACATTGAATATGTGCCAAAGGATGTCTCGTAAGTAGCGGATAAGCTCTCTGCGGTATTAGGGAAATTCACAGGAAGTAATTTACCCAGAAGATCGTCTACCTTGCTCGAATTTCTTCCGATACGGAAGGTTAACTGCAACGATAGCTCGACTAGAAAGTCCTTAAAATGTACGATGCCAACGTATGCCCTTGTGTAAATTATGAAGCAGTAAGCCCTAGAGATTTACACCTTTATTTTCAATTGTCTTTAAATTATACTGTTTTGTGAAATACATAATGGAGGAAGTGGCATATAACTAAAATTTGAGGTTAATTTACGGTTTTTCTCATTGTCTCAGTCTCATTTACAACACGCGGCCCACGCCTCGTGCTTCAAAAATTCGCCCTCGCCCCTGCAAAGTGTCTTGACAGCGCACTTGTATCGAAATATACTATTGAAGAATTTATCCGCAACTTACGACACACCCTATTGTATTTTACAGCCTTGGTATAAATTATTTGACACGGTTTTTGTTTTGTCTTAACTAAAAGCTCTCTTTTGTTAATAGATCTTTGGCTACATCCCATCTCGAGATGGACAGAAAACTTTTTTCACAACATATTCATTAGTTGATATAAAACAGTCGTCTATCACATAACCGTTTCACATTAATTGAAAAGGGAAGTAAAATTACAATTCCTTTTCCCACAAAGATAAATTGTGGATAATTCATAACTTACTATTGGTCCATAAGTTGACCTAGATACGTAAAGCCATAACTTTATAGGCATTAACTTCACAAAGAAAATAAATAATAATGTGAAACCAGTATCTAAATTAAAACGATTTGATTTGAGAGTTTTTGAACGTTTGTTTATCATTGCACGCAGTTTGCGTCCTCATTTCTTGCATAATGTTGAGATCTCTGTGTTAATTGTTTGCTCAGACTTGACGCTTTCTCTCATAATTCTCGTATTTTTTTTACAGGGAAATTTAAGAGGTCTAGGTTAAAACTGCTCAAGAAAGAACCGGGCACCAACATCAGTTTTCCTTCGGATTTTCGTCATACCATAACAGTACAACATAGTGGTCTGGATCATAAATCGATGTCCGGAGTTATATCACCAAATAGTCCTCCGGGTTCACCAGCCATAGCTAGGCTAAGAGCGATTGCACGTGAGTTGAACACCCCTTAAAATCGCCACCGATTTCAATACTAGAACAATAGAAGTTTTTCAGAGTTCATGATTTTTCAGCATGGTTTTTGTAAGCATGAATATTCCACGAGTGTGCTTTTTATAATAATTTAGATTCGTGCTTTAATTAGGTCATTTTTATTTGGCGCATCTAGATTGTCCGTTTAAAGTGTTCACTGTGTGATTTTCCAATTTGATGATTTACTTTGTTTAGAAGCACACTTTTCATTTTAGTTTGTCACGCCGAAAGGGGGGATCGACCGGATTATAATGATGGTATCGGTGTAGATAAAAATTACTGAGCAGGAAGTAACGTTACTATCTTTTGTTTCGAGTATCTCGGGTGATTAGGGTTGTGAAATATTGTCTCCACCAGGTCAAAAACGAAATTACAGTTTTGCAGATGAAAATATAATAAATATTGCATTTTATCGTCCCAGCCTGGCAATACACAAATTTGTCTCTCAGGTGCATATTATCGCGCTAAAAATACAACTTTCAATATTAATAAAGTCTTAGCGATAGACTATCCATGTTGCAGGGACTTTTACGGCTTCAATTATTTAAATCGTAGTCATTTATACGTTGATTAATTCTGTGATTTGCAGGTGTTTATATTTTATTGCCGTTTGCAAACAGCTGCTGATAACATCTTGACCTTGTTATCACCACGTAACCCATGCGCTGGATTCTCGCACGTAAAGTTTGAATAAATACTTCTCTAAAAATACAGGTGATACGATTTACGATAGATATGACATTTACTGGTGTAACAGGATTGCCAACGTTGTACTGATCATAAAAGTTGTGATACGATTTTTCTGTGATCGAAAGGAAATATTTAAGATTTAGTCGGATTGACCTTTTTTTTACGGGAACCAACCTCTAGCGAGTTAAATCGTGTTTGTGGGTTGCTTTATTGTTACATGGAAAAGTCACGTTAACAAGATCATGCCTTATCTAACAAAAACTCTTTCAGAAATGTGTGGAAATCATTTTATATAATTTCAATGTTTACATTTTTCTTCGCCGAAACAATTGCTTTTTATTTTTTCTTAAAGAAAATCACGTTTTTGAAGACCCATTTTTTTACCAACTCAGTATGTAATTAGACACGGGTTTCTGTTAGTTGAGCCTGGGGGCGTGGCTAGTCTACGCGTCTAGTGGCGTACTGCTCTGGTATTACGGCCTCTACGCTGGTAGAGGCCGTAATACCATAAAGAAGATAATATGTTCAAAAATATTTTGATTTTTTTTCTTGGAGAGGCGCATCCACCATTTTTTTCATTGCTGTCCGCGCTCGATATTGAGACGGAGCTGATTATTTGTTTTCGGGTTTCCCTATCACACAGGTTTTTCTCCTCAGGTTCCCCAAATTTCGTGTTGCACAAAGCCCCAGGCTTCTCAAATTTTCAGTTCACAAATTGCAGGGTGTTGTCAGAAATTTCACCCACGTATCTACCATGGATAAACATAAAAAATGTTTAATGAAGCAAGTTCCTATCTGTAATGTAGTAAAAACTACAAAAAAGTTGATTAGATAAGTTGGCTGTTTATTGTTTGCATTAATGAGTTCGGCTTCGCTGTAATTATTAATTACTTATTGTTAAAGAATTAATAATGGCAGTTCAGTATTCGTTTACGGAATCCGAGTGGTTTGATATGGTTCTGATTTATGGTGAATATCGTGAGTCATTTTCAAAGACAGTTTCGTGTGAATGTGTGGGCCGAGATATTGAACCATTTTTAATCGGTCCGTTTATTTTCGCCGACCGAGTGAAACTTATTTGACATTTCCCCGTGACAACTTGCAAGACCTGCTGGAAGAACTACCACTACCACTACCACTTCAAGTACCACCAAGGCGCGATATGTGGTCAGATTTTTTAGATTCATCAATTTTCTCAAATTTCACAAATTCCTAGGTTCCGCAGAAGTTCTTGATGACTTCTCAATCTTTTAAATTCTTAATTTTTCTAAGGTTCCCCAATTTCATATTTAATCGCAGGGCCCTTAAATTTCAGGTTTTCAAAGAAATTAGGTTCATCAAATACTCAGGTTCCTGAAGTTGTCAGGTTCAAGTTAAGAGGGTTCTCCAGTGGCAAGTACATTTCTGCCGGTCGAACTACATTTTTCCGCAATATCTTTTTTTTAATCTAAAAATTTCAAAAAATCGCTTTGTAGCTGCAAAGATCTATATTTTATCAACACGCCCACAAAATTTCAACAAAAAATCTTCAAAAATAAAAAAGTTACATTCAATGCCGCACATTTCTATACATTTTTGCGCGCCGTTGAATATAACTTTTTTATTTTTGAAGATTTTTCGTTGAAATTTTGTGGGCGTGTTGATAAAATATAGATCTTTGCAGCTACAGAGCGATTTTTTTGAAAATTGTAAATTAAAAAAAGATATTGCGGGAAAATGTACTTCAACCGGCAGAAATCTACCTACCACTGGAGAACCCTCTTAAGTTTCTTAAAGTTTAAGGCTCTCAAAGTTTCCAGATTTTCCAAAATTTGTTCTAGTTCTAAAGAGGAATATTGAATAGAAAATAGTAACCCTAAAAAAACAAGATGAAAATTGGGCATATTAAGAAAAAATATAATGAGAACTGATGAGTAAGGAATAACTTGAAAAGAGAAATTATAGGAAACTAGTGTTCGCCCGTCACTCAAAATTCTAGTGGTATAGATGTAAATTCTGCATTCTAATCGGAACCGCTCTTTTTCTCCAGTTCCCCAGTTTCTTACTCGGACGATCCACGCTGATTCAAGTCGATGACTGTAATGGACTGGTGTGCGCCGAAAAGAAAATGCAAATATTTTTTTAAAATGAAAAGTAATCTACTAAGTGTATGTTATCAGTGTCTTTCATTAAAATAAATAAATATAAAATTATTAATAAAAAATAATTAATTATAATACAAAATATGGAAGGTCATACGAGGAATGAGTAAAAATAAAAAGTCAAGAATAACAAGATGAGAGCGGTTATGAAACAATGAAAGACGGAAAGGAATATGGGATAATTACAATGAAAAAGGTAATTACCATTTAATTATGAAAAATGTGGCATAAGTAATGAACAGTTGTAATTTAATAAAAAATTAAATTAAGAAGCTGAATAGTGAAGCTGTAGAGTTGAAGTTGAAGGAATGAGAAATCTGAAACTCGAAAGATAAAAAGTTGAAACGAAATATTAAAATGTCAACTCACTCGTTCAAAAATAAAAAATTGAAAATGACAAATCTAGATACATATCTCAATTAATCTGTAAATATTAAATTTGAAAAGACAAAAAGTCAAAATAAAAATGACAGCGATCGATCCTTGATCCTGAATTAAGAGAGACGAGAATTTAGAAATAACAGGTGTAATGAGAAATGAGGTGTAATATGGAATGATAAATAGGATGATAATTGGAAATATAGGAACTAAAGAAATAAAGAAAATAGGGAATAAGTAATGAAGAGATATGAATGGGGATAGTGAGTAATAACGGAATAGGGACAAGGTTTAAGGAATCATGAGAAATGTGAACAATACCAGATTATAAATAAGGGATTAGGAATAGTGAAGAAATCGAAAATGAAAAATATATGATTCTTTAAAAAGATTTTTTTTAAATTAAAACATCGAAAACCGAAATCAAAATCAGTCAACAAAAATAGACAATAAATACTCAAATCAAAAAAAATCTGCAGTTAACAGCCAATATAAAAATGTGAAGTAGTAAAAAAACATTTGTGAATTCAGGTTGAATGATTAATTAAGGCTAATAAGTAATGAGAATGAACGATGTGGAAAATGGAATGAGAAACGATCAGGAATGGAGAAAGACGTATAAGGAAGAATAAATGATAAAAAGGAATGAAGAGTAATATAGAATAAGTGATAAGGAATGAAGGATAACATGAACAGGAAATAAGGGAGTTTTTCTTTAGTTGACCAGAAGGAGATCTTCACGAGGTTTCTTACCGGTCAGATGTTTGTATCGCACATCATACCCACTCCCCAAGACGATGACCCCAAGATAACTGCCTTATGTATTCAGGCCGAAGCCTTGATGCTTCCCATACACCCAATTACCAGAACGACCAGCTTCTCCGCATAGGTTGTGTACAGCGGTTCAAATAGCAGGTCTTATTTTGTCCATTTTTCCTCCTCCTTGATACAGAACTAGAAATACTTAATATAATAAAGGATAAGCACAATATTTCCATTTTCATATTCTAGCGGCCACTCGATTTTTTCCGTTTTCCTTGTTTGTATTGTCACTCTATTGTACACTTCTGGTATCTTTTATTTCTATATAATCTGAGAGCCGACATATAGATTTACAATGGGTAAGATTTATCTCTATTTTGCTCGTGTCATAGATCTCTGATGTCAATTCCGGTTGAAGTTATGCAGTAGATCAATGAAAATTGACGTCAAAATGTCTCTACCGCAACCCCGTGGCACCCCTGTTTAAATAATATTATAAGTTTTTCTTCTTTAAACAGGGCTGCTCATTCCAATAAATTCATGTTATAATTTGTTTTATTTAAGACACAATTCTAAAGATTCAAACGTTTTTTTTTTTTTGCCAGTTACCTAATATCTCTTAGAGTAGTTTATTGTAAAATTTAAAACCTTTTTCTGTTCTGGAAAGGAATCAAAAAATAAATAAATACAGGAGACTAATTTAAAGCTTTTTTGCCGTTTGATCAGCGAAGTAAAAAAAAAGATTGCATTGATGTGTATGTTCCTACAGTGTAGACATTTACTTTAAGGAAGATCCAATAAATTTAATAGAAGGTTGGTTAGGATTCCTATATAATGAAAAAGGTCACCCAGCGGGGGCAATGTTTCACAACACTCTTAGAGACGTGTAATTTCGAAACGCGAGGTGTTTCTCGGTGCGCAGATTACATCCGCGTCAACAAATTATCTAACAATTCCCATTTCCCTATAATAACATGAACCAATCAAGCACACATACGAGAACATTGAGGGCAGAGTAGGTTGTTGTTGTATTTCAGTCCCAGCAGACGGAGTAAAAGGGAAAACTTGGGGTCCTAGCACATGCCACCAGCGTGAAAGGGGCCAAATAACAATGCTAAGGCCCGCACCACACCGGACTATGTGGTCGAAAAGCGCCCCCAACCTGGACAAGACGAGGACGAACGTTCTGAGTCGGCCGCCGCATGACATAGGTAACACATCTCCAATTGACAGTAACAAAAGCTCTGGTCTGCAGATGTTAATCAGTAAAGTGTCGGCCTTAACAACACTACCGGAATTCAAACGGTTCGGAAGCACGCTGCGTAACAATAGTTTCCCCACAAATAACGCTTCGCTAATACCAAAACCGGGTTTGGGAAAGAATGAACGGTTGAGCAGGTCGATCGGGAACATTACGGAATCACATTATGATACTGTGTTTAGTACTGAGAGCTTCGTGATCAAAAGGGGCGTCAGCAACTCTGTGCACTTTGGGAAGGAGTTTGCTGATGTCAACGACAATCACGACGACACCGAAAGGTTACTAAAATGACTATTAAAGATTTTTATAAACGTATCGCGACTCTTCTATCTGTTTCTTTTTATAACTGCACACTTTTGCCGCTTTTCACCATCCTTTTCTTATTTGAATCATTTCGAATTGAAATCGACTTTTACTACTACTTGTAAGTTAGACATACTCGTTCATTCAAGGTGTTCTAAAATGTTTTTTTAATAAATACTTGCCTCGTCAAGTTGTGTCTCTAAATCGAAGTGTTGATTCTTATTTCACTCAACAGATTTATCAATGCATTCCGTCAAAAATTTATCAACTAGGAGTAAATTTAGTAACATTGAAAATAGCCGCATTCCTATCGTACTAGTAAGAATGGTAAGAATACTTTTTAAATACGTTTATACTTATAGCGGATATAGTTTTTAGTACATACGAATTTTAGGAAAATTGATTTACATAATTTTAGTTCAAACGAAAAGTAAATTTTTATACCAGTAGTTGTAAGATTATTTATGATGATTTATTCTCTCCGCAAACAAGACTGTACATATTTTTCTAAATAGGATATCCTAGAATGCTTTGAGTTGTATCGACCTTTTAAGTCAGTAGATAACAGTCGATTGCGCGTACAACGAAAATACAGCCTTCGTTACACTGCTTTTCTTGTCCCCGTGTTTGTGTTTAAACTTCTAATCGGGTTTTTTCGAAAAGGCGTTTCCGAGGAAAATCTTCCTAATGTCATATGTAAGTCAAAAAATCCCCCAAATGCAGTTTTTTAGTTTTAAGCACAGTAGCATGTCTTGAGTTTGATATATTTTAATAGATTTTATTTCAGCTTAAGTTCTTAAGTAGTACTTGTTTTATATTATTATATTATAATTTGTGTAGTTATGTATTTTTAGATCTATGCTGTTTTTATTTAATAAATTAAGCATCTTTGAACACGTTTTCTTATGGTAAGAAGGGCTCGTTTTCCCGTTGTGATTTTTTACGTCCAAGCGAAACGTGTTCAAGCTGCTTCTTGATTCTCATTGGTGATGGTCCTATTTTATGTAATTTGATTTTCAATAAACATTGTAATAATGTTTTTTAATTGCTGTATTTTATTTTATCACTCGCATGTCCTTAATTTTGGGATTTTCGCACTAAGAAATGCTATGGTGAACACAATTAGAATTGCACTAATATTGGTTCTTTTATTGCACCAATATTGTTGCAAGTGAGGATTGTTGAAATGATTCCAACAAAATTTTTAAACTATTAACGAAACCGATGCTTTTGTTTTAACTTACTAAATTCTTCAAGATCTTTAACAAAATACATTAACAACGGATGCTGGAACATTTTCAGTCTTTGTAGTCTATTGATTTTAATTTATTTGCTTCTGTTCGTTATTTTTGCCCACCTTGTTTTGTAGCTTTGAAAGTGTTTTGTGTTGAATGTGTGAAAGAATCGCTAGTGTTTATTTGGGTTAACAGATTTCATTCCGCCTGAAGATTGGGGCCCAGAATTTCCCATTCCCGGAACGATTAGGCATAACGTGCCGATGCCGACTCTGTACAGTGCTGACGGTAAGTTTAATTCCATACAATTTTACTATAATACCACACTGAAACAGACAACAAACATTGTTTTCGAGTTTACCTGGATTACAGAAGATGTTAAGTTATGTTTTTAATTTGTAGGTCAAAGGTTGAAACCAAAGTTAAGTATTGTGGAATTAGTTTTGTACAACATCGCTGCGATGTTAGCGGGGGTCGCATCAGGTTATGACGTAAGACTGTCGAACGTGTCTCCGTTACATCCAAGGCTGCAACCAAACAGGTAATTATTAAATAAGAAAATAATTATTTTCGGATAAGGTATACGGAGTTTGTTGCATTTCTATGAAAAGTTTCTGCTACCTTGCCATTAACAGATATCGCGTCAGTTCAATGTTTTTTCTTGTAAAGAATTCCTCAATCAACAGCGGAAATCCGTTTCAATGATTTCATTAATTTATTGGCGCATTAGATGAGTTATAAATAAAATAATTAGCATTAGAGTGGCTACTGTATAAAAACCTACATATTTTTATCTGATTTCCATAAAACCACAATTAAATAAATTGCCGGTAATCCGTGCAATTCACCTCATTCCTTGAAAAGCATGCTTGAGCCCTTGATGTCCATGGTTAGGGCTTATTAATAAATGATGTAGTAAATATTATTACTGTTTTTTCCATATTTTATTTTTTCTTTTCTTTGAAAGATTTAGAGGACACCCTAATTTGGAAAGCTATTGTTTATGTTGCATGTCATTCCATTCCTTTCCTTTTCAATGGTTTTAGTACCTATTTCTATCAATAAAAAAAGATACTGATCTATCTATTTTTTGCCTATTACTACGTAGATTTTTAACGGGTACTAATTCAACGTTTATCGTCCAAACGTGATACGTGGTTTGACAGGACTACTACATCAACGCAGACGACGATCTTAATTTCTTTTTTACATGTTTTGGGACTGACTTATTTCGTTTTCCCCGTAGCTTCAATTTCCATTTCATGTGACACAAAGTTCTTCGAGCGAATTTAATGAATAAATAAAAGTAAATAATATGGCTGTCTATAGTAATTGTTTCGTATCACGATAATAATCTTTACAATTCATTTCCAAGTTTATTTCTAATATCCGGAATTTGATAAAAATATTGCACATGACAAACAATGTTCGTTAGTCAGCTTCATGAACCAATATAATGTTTATCAGTATATACTGTTATCTGTAGAAAAATATACCTATTGTGTTTAGAAAACCGACCGTATCACTATCGATTAAAAGATTATGTTTTGGGGTTTTATTTCGTTAAAATAAAAAATAATTGACGTAAACACCTGTATCGTACTGAGCACATGTTTTTCAACGAGAATTATTACATATTTTGAATTACAATTGCATAAATGGAATTTGCTATGGGAAGAATGCATTGCATAAGGTTATCATGATTAGTTTTGTGTCTCATGCTTTCTAAAAGAAAATGGTGGAAAATTTTATTTTCAAACCTATTTCTGAAAGTATCATTTCGCTTTTGACGTAATTATGTAATTATTGGAACCTATTGAAACTATTTTTGAATTAAGTTTTGACCTGACAAGTGTGTCAAGTAAGTTTGAAATGATTCTCGTCCTAAAGTCATCGGACAGCACTGGCAGGCCCCTTGTAAACCCCTGGTTCCTTGCGGTTCAGTAGCGACGAAACGGTTTATTCGATTTGAGAATATCCGGTTTGGGCCTAAACTAACACAGTAACTAGAAACATAATAACCAAAAATAGAATTTGTTAAATATTTATAAAATCACACTGATGATGTACTTGATGGTGGTTACTATAAATAGTGGTAGACATGACAAATATAGTGCTGAAAGAATGATTTTGCTATGTCATTCCATTGCGGAGTTGAATGAGATAAAGTTGACAATTCTACACACAGCGAAATGAGAATGTAGCGGTTGCATTATTATCTCGTGCCTCATCACTGGATACGACTAATACAAGAACCAAACAATGATACAATCAGTTGAAATGTAAAAAGTAACATTGATTATCACAAAAAGTATAACTAAATCCAAAAAGTCTCCAAAAAATATATTAATGACATTTCAGCTAGATACAGCACAGCCGAACACTGCTCTCAGCCAAACGGCCAGGGTTCTACCTACTTCAGAACCTTGAAATAGATGTATAATTTTCTTTTCTTTCAACATCTATGCAAATCCAAAAATGTGTTCAACATCACACCAAATGATTTGAACAAACCTTCGATAAATACAGTGGCAGCAAAATTTAGAGGATAAGCCTTTAAATACAGGGTGTTTCTAGAAAAACGGACAGAGCTCTATCTTCCTTATTTATTGTTTGATTTTAACGAAACATAAACTAGATGACAGCTCTTTTTTTAGGCTTTATTATTACTTAAGAATATTTTTTTATTTATTTATTTTCATTGAGTTCCTCGTGCCTAACACATTTGCTGTTTCTAAAGTTGATGATTTCCTAGTCTCATAAACCTACAATTTCAGCTCTTTTTGTTGTATAATTTATTGGTTCAGTAGTTTTTCATTTACCTAGTTCTCATATTAAAGACGTAATAAAATTGCTACCTAGATATTAAAGAAAGAACTAAAATTTAACAAGGATTAAAGACAAATTTTATACAATTCTATATTGGATTTTAAAGGTATACAGGGTGCCCATTTTTTCTGTTCATGCCTAAAGAGTGCAACATATTAAACATTTCATCAACAGGGTTTACATTTCATATTTGATTAAAAAATTGCTTTGAATTGACGTTTTGAGTTTAATTTTAGACCCACTATGAGTCGCCATTTAAAAAATAAATAGTTTACGCAGTGATCTGTAAAATGTTTAATATGTTGCCTGTATCTGAATCTTTAGGCGTGAACATATAAAATGGGCACCCTGTACATGTAACGTTCCATAGAAAGTTTTTGCTTTTCACACTTAATCTAACTCGTTCCCTCGCCTTAAAGTTGCTTTGTTAGTAATATTTCTACTTACAAATTTTAGGCCCGAAGTCGTCGACTTACCTGCCTGGCGCCCCGTCGAAAATCAGGACTACGAATATTCCACGACCTCAGGGTACAGTCACAACACCTACCACGGCCCCACTCGTCACTACCGGCCCATGCTGACGGGCTCCCAACTCCTCAATCTCCAACACGAAGAACAGCGCCCTCTAAGATTTACCGACTCGCCACAACACCACCCACCAAATCCTTCACCTCGTCGTAAATCCAGTTCCACCAGTAACGATGGCTCGGAGCTCTATCCTCCTTACGACCGAACTGCCACAATCTACGTCCCTGGGGATTACCAAAGTGACACCCCGCATTGCCCAGGTTGCGCAGGGCGCACCGATCCTAGTTTGGGGTACCACTATGGCCACTATCCGGACCACTACGCTGGATACAGTTCCGAGTACAGTGGTACCACAATGTACGGTTACGGAACCGATTACGCTTACGATAACCCTAGCAGTATAAGTAGTCATAGTGGGTCTAGAACGCCGCAGAGGTTGCCTCAAGGACATAGGAGGACACCTTCTAATGTTTCAAACAGTTCTACGACTACAAGTGGATCTAATGTGAATCCCAGCTTTAAATTGGAAGACGAAGGGAGCTACACGTCAAGTTACCTGAGGAGGCCGTACGAGGTCGAATACAACGCCTTCTCGCGCCAAAATTCACAGGATTCAAATTTTGAGCGACCGACAACTTTAGAAACGTCTGGATACACCAAATTGCGCTCAAGTTTGAAGAGGAACAACTACCAGGCGACTCAAGGTCATTCCGGGGGGAACACACCCACGAATCCCACTCCCCCGGATAGTCTCACTAGTGATGATAGTTCGTACGTTTCCGCGAAAGATAGCAATAGTTCGGTGAGTAGAGTGAGGTTTTCCCCGACGACGTTGATCGATCTACCTGTTCCTGGTCAAACCCAAGATCCGACTGTACCGCTACAGGCAAGAAGGCCAAGACAGAAGACAGTCGAGAAGGAGTATTGGTCATAACCCTTTGTGCATTTTGTGTAGCGCGATGTGGCTTACGTAATTTTCGTGAAATCATTTTGCGGGTTAACATTCGCTACATTTGAAATCTTTTAGCAATATAGAAGTATTTAATACTAGCCAATAAAGTGATTCGTGTGGGTTTGGGGAGGAGAATGCTCGGTTAGTTACCTTGATGTTACATTGGATAAGTTATCTCTGGTGAAATGGAAAATAGTTTTCAGTGCAGCTACAGTGGAACCTCGAAAAGTCGGACTACCATTCGCAACCAAAAAAATTGTTATCTTCAAGAAACACTTCTTGATCAAATTGCCTCTGCATAACAAAATTTGAGATAGGAGGTATTACCAGGTCACCCGCGATTAAGTTGTTTTTATAATGTAACATTTTCAGATTCGGCTTTTCTTGGTGGTTTAGTTTACTCTTATATTTTGCTCCAATAGTAGTTTCAGTAGTAATGTTTACATTACATTTGAAGCCACGAAACTAGATCGAGTTATCGAAGTTCGACTTATCGAGGTCTCACTGTATGGTAGCTGCGCCTTATCTATGACGGCTTACTAATGAAGTTTATGTTTACTGCCGGCAGAAAGAAATCGAGTCATTTCTTCTTTTGCTAGTTCTGATGCCTGGTCTAACAGCTCCGAGCACAAGTCCGATTCACACAGTTTAATTATGTGAATACGAACATGCCTTTCCTGAATTTTCTGCTTTCGGTAGTACCACGGAGAGCAAAAAATACCGGGACAAATTCGATTGCCAAAAGTCCGAATAATTGAACAATAACTGTTTCTGTCACTTTTCACACTTGTCAAAAGAACAAATTAATCAGCTCAAAATTTCGTTGTCCTAGTATTTTCTACTCTCGGTGGTATAGGTACTATAGTACTATAATGATGAATACTCGTCACACAACAATAAAAGTTCCACGCTGTTTGACGTGTTTGTAGTTCCTGCAATTTCAACTGCTTTCATACTTTTGAAAAATATTCCAGGAGTGCATTTTTTATAATTTTTTGATACCCATGTCATAATTAATGTACCGTGCGATTATTTAAATTATAAATTAGAGTATGCGGCTTTTTTATTATGCAATGGCCCAGCCTGCAAATTGA
This sequence comes from Diaperis boleti, assembly GCA_963583935.1. Taxonomy (NCBI): domain Eukaryota; kingdom Metazoa; phylum Arthropoda; class Insecta; order Coleoptera; family Tenebrionidae; genus Diaperis; species Diaperis boleti. Next base: position 18,946,278 of record OY757246.1, on the reverse strand, counting down.
CTGACAGTAAAATTTGGGGTTATAGTAAACATTATGACGTTTATGTATCTCAAGTTAAATTGTTTTAATTTAAACAAAATAAGAGACTAACAAATAATGTAGAATAACTGAGAATTACACCAAATGTTCAGTGTTCTCCCGCAGCTTCAATTCAGCTGTTCACTCCATTCACCATTCTGTTGCTGTTTTTGTGAAGTCACTTTGACATTCAAATTTTAAATGAAATTGTCAAAAGTTAGTAGTGCCAATCTAATTTAAATCTCACAGCCTACTTTAATTTATAATTTAAATGATCGCACGGTATCATTACAAGCAATTTATGCCATTATTTGCCATTTATTTTAATAGCCCCCTACCTTGCAAAACCTGGCAAATTATTACAACGTGCAGTCCATTTACTACGTGGTCTAAGATCCTTACATATTCAATTTTGCATTCATTAGACATTCATATTTTTTGGGAAATTTTCCTGCAACGAATATTTTTTGCTATTTACCCCATTATGTGTCACAAACTCGAGATGCACTAAACTTCACTACAAACTACAAACGTTTTCTGCAAAGAAACAAAATCACCTTTAATGCCAATTTTGAAATAGGGCTGTCAAAATTCGAGCGACATATTTTCATAGCCCGCTATCTTTCAGAAACCAGTTATGGGTATCATATTTTATCTAACATCTTTAAAGTTATGGCTAATAATATGCTTGTAGTTAAAAATTAATGGCACCAAAAAGTTTTCGCGGTCTAGTGTAAATTCAAACCAAGATTTTCTGAGGTATAATAACATAACCTTATTTAGACTTAGTTGAGAACGTTTTAAATATAATTACCATTAATTGGTAGAGATGTTGGGATTGTATGATTCTGCATAAATAATTTTAGCCATAACCGGCCCTATCGATAAAGCACATAACTCCCAGGTTTTTGAAAGATAGCGGGCCTTGAAAATAAACGTTGTTTGAACTTTGACAGCCCCATTTCGAGATCAGTATTAAAAGTAGTTCTTTGTGTCTTTAACGCGTGTAGTGTTGTTAGTGATAGTGATAAATGATGACGTAAGTATTTTTTAAATTCGTTGTCGGATTTCCCAACTTTTTTAACTAAAACATAAACACTACCTAAAGGCGTCAAACTCTTTTATTTTCGAGAGTCAATATTCTTCCTCATTTTCCATAGATTTATGTTGAAAGGTGTGTGAAAAGATCCTCAAACACAAATCGGACCTAATAAGTAGGTGGTTATATAGAGTGTATAATTTATAAACACTTCATGTACAGGGTCTACATAAATGATTCCATACATCCAGTAGGCTTTGAATGTCAAAATCCCCACTTTGTAAATTTTGTTTTTCAGAGGTAACATAATGTAGGAATCTTTTTATGAAGACCCGATATAAAACACAATATTGCACTCGCATATTATGGCTCTTACTCACTTCTTATTTAATTTAATAACAAGAAACTAAGTTATGAAGTGAAGCCAACTGTGGACACTTAAGAATTATTTTCATTTTTACCAAAAAGTAGTTCTCCTGTCCTGATCTATTCGATGAATGTTCCTAAAGTAGATATTAATTTGACAAAATTAAAATTAATGTTGTAAACGTGGCACAACTGAGCAATCTCCGCCCCAGTCACACCAATGTATTCCTAGTCTAATTTGTGTATATTATATTTACGTTTATATTTCGGCAGATGTTAACTCTGTACAATGCGTATTTTGGCTGTCAATTTATATGGTATTTGTAATAATTATACGTATGTTGTCGTTGAACGCGGCCAATAGATTCCACCGTTCGTGTGATCTGTCGGCCAACTTCGTGCTCAAGTCACTGTATTTAGATCAGTGAAGACTCACATACTGAAATCAACATTTCACAATCCATAGTGCCTGATTATGCAGCTTAGACGTACAAGTGATAAAAATATAAATAGTCATTTTGGTGCAATTTACTTTATTATGAAGCATGATTTTTATTAGTTTGTCATGAAGAAAAATGTAAATCATAATATCGCTGCCTTAAAGTAATGAATAGATAAAAGACGTTATCATTTGCATAGAGGTGGTGGAAATTTAACATTTCTGTTTTGATCAACTTACTGAAAAAGACTGGCTTTAAACATTCCATGTATCAACTTTGGCTTGCTTAGTCATACGCCGTTGATAAATATTGTAAATGAAACGACCAATTTTATTTTTTTTATAAATAATAACAAGGTTTTCTTAATTAACGTACTCAGTTCTTTAATGTTAGTAAGGGAGAAAAGTATTATAATGTATTATACTGTTAGTGAGACTTCCTAGTAACACAAGTTGAGAGAAAGTTTCACGATATTTAAGTACATGTGGCCATTGTATTTTTAACAATTACGAGGTTCAGTATTGGATAAATTGTACATAAAATATACATATTGTAGGTTTTAATTCATAACACGTGGCTTCCACAATGTGAAAATCATATTTATTAAAAAAACTTTATGTATCATACATTCCAAATTTGTTTTCACAAGAGACTATTACTTAATACTCATTTGTGTGAATTGTAAACGACTCAAAATAGAATTTATGAAACTGATGTCTTTTCTTGGATCAAGATTAATAAAATCACTACAAGTATTAAGTATTTTTTATTAACCAAAATTTACAATAATTATGAATTATGGTATTGAATGGTTTCAATACGAGCAATGGGTATCTACAAACTCAATGTTGTGAATATGATTATTACGCCTAAAGATGGAATCACACAAGAATACAGGTGGAGTAGTGTAAGTTTGATATTAAAGTTTTGATTGTAAATAATCAGTGGCCTTGCGAGGAATTATTGTGTGATTCCAAATTTTCCAATTATTCAATAATTTCACTATAGAAACACACAAGTAAAAAACCCAACGGTACAAACGGTTTCCTAAAAAGTCTTATCACCAATGCAGTCATTGAAATTCTGTTTAGATACAAGGTACCGCAAGGTGTGTTACGATTATCAAAACGTCAAAAATAAAATGAACCTGAAAAAAATTGACTTGAAAAAATAAATAAATTCACAACAAGCAAGAAAAATATATACGAGGAAAAAAGCAAGATTTGAAGATAAATCATAATAAAACAATTTATTATTTAGCAGTCCTGAGGTACGACATACCACAAAAAATCAACAACCTATAATGTGACAATTTCAATAAAACACTTTTAACCGGATACAGAGTCAGCACTTGCACACTTAAGACACCGGTTAATTCCCTGCAATTTTGTAATTGTTGCTTCAATGGTCATCAGTTGCTGTTGTTGCAGTTGTCTTGATCTTGCGACAAGTGATTGCTTTCGCTGGCTATTATCGTGGAAGCTGGTCTAAAAGCGGCCGCAAACGGAAATCTTTTATGGCATTTCTTTATGTATTCTTCTAATTGAGCTTCACAACTTCCAAAATCTCCTCTTCCTAATGCTTCTGTAACGGCGATACAGTTCTGTAAATAAATATTTATTTAGCCACTTAAGAGTTCAGGAGTAAAATCATCAGATCTAACATATTAGGTTGGTAATTTTTTTCCTTGTCTATTAATATACAGTGTCATTCAGCTAGAATGTCGGGCTCACCAAATTTCGAGCGAAAACACAACATAGGTATCACATTTGTTCCTTGATTTTTTTCAATTTAATGAAACTTTTGACAACTAGTCACGCCTCTAGTCTATAGAATAAGGGAAATGAGAACATTGGATACGTCCATGATAACCCAATAGTAAAATGATCAATGAAATCGTAAAATATGTATTAAATTAAGGATATATAAAAAAGCCAATCAATAAAATACAAAGGTCTATTAACGATATATCGTAATATCGTATTCATAAAGAAATGATTCACCATTTTGCCTGTGAAACAAATTTTATATGTAGTTAGATCGAGAATGTTGACGTTCAAAGCTTACTAAATGTATGAATAATTTATAAAGACCCTGTATAAAATAGTGAATAGTTAAAGTAAATTAAGGAAATAGAAGAATTATCAATACAAAAAAAGTTTATTAACAAAATCACATGTTAACGAAATAGTCAAACGTAAAGGACCTAAAGGTTAAAATAGTAAATTAACGATATAGAAAAATATTCCAAAGTAATAGACCATAATGAAAAGTTATTAACGAAATAATTAAAATGATAAATAAAGCAATGAAATAGCCATTACCGAAATCAACAGTAAAATGATATCCCAAAACTTCTGTTGAGGTGTTGTGAATCAAATGTATTGTTGGTTGTCTACATTTGGATCAATATTTACACGCGTGGACAGTAAATCTAAGACATCCATCATCATTCCACTGTCAACTATTGTAACCTTGTTTATTTTCAATTTGTCATTCTTGACGCTTGCCAATGTTGACTAGTTGTTTTCAAATTTTATAAAATTTCAAATGTCAAAGTGACAAAAAGGCATCAACTACATCATCATTTTCAAAATGAACAGAAACATTACGTATATTTTTTTTTGGTTGCAACTGTGTTTAAATAAATAAATAATACATAATCGGAGATAAAACAAAAAATTGTAACAGCATCTCGTCAGCCATGTTTATTTTGTCAAAAGAAATACGTTTATAAAACAGAAGAATGTCAATGAATCAAAGTGGACTAAATTTAAATTAAAATTTAAATATATTTAAGTCGAACTCAAAACTTTTATAAACGCAAAATTACAATTGGAACATGTTTCGGGAGAACACAACTCCCATCATCAGCCCTTAAGAAATATTTATAATTATAATTTTTTAATGCTGATTTACCGCAAAACTAGTTTCAGAAGAGAGAGCTATCCCATCGCCTGTGTTAAACTAGCTTTACAGCCAATGCGAATTACAGATCACAAAAAAAAAACATTTTTTTTTTTTTGTACATTAGGACTGAATCTTGTATCTGATAAAAAAACTTTCATTATTTTTAATCCTATTTGAACGACTGTTTTTAACGCATGGCAGTTTATTAAAATTTTCTTCAAATTTGACTGAACAGTGTAACCCCGATTTACCATGTGCCAATTATCCCTGGTTCAATTCTCAGGGGTAAAAAATGACATTTTTTTTTTGGTGGCATAATCAATTAAATACTCAAGGATTAATATTTTAAAGAAAAAGATATTGGAGAATGTATAAAATCTAATAAATCTAATAAAGAAAATACAGGGCACCCAAAACAAAGACGATTTGGAAGACCGTGGCACCGAAAGTTATAGCAATTATCGGTGTGGCGACTCGATATAGTAACTACATACAAGATGATTTATACATTAAGTAGGCTTTGAACCTCAAAATCCTCCAATTAACTACATAGAAGTCATGTTATCCACAAGCCACTGTATCATGTGTCTAAATAAAAATCTGGTCAAGATTGCTTTGGTAAAAATTACAAACATTGAACGTGTGTCCTAGAGATAACAAACAAGACATCAAAAATGAAACACAAACCAAGAACTTTTTATTAAATAAGGTTTTCAAAACGCCCTCCCCCTGCTTCTTGACACCGCACATCTAAATGACAATTTTGTTTGTTCATGACAATTTTGAGCAGATTTTTATTTAGACACCCGTTATAATAGTTTCTAAAAACCTAATATGTAGGTATTACACAAGAAAAGGTTGTTAAAGCTCCCGATATATAGACGACTATTAATTATGTAGGTACTACTAAAAACGAAGCAAGACGTTTAGAAAAAATAAATAAATAAAGAAGCAAATATTGTCAATTCGTGAATTAAATTATCCGACAAAAATAATAAAATATAAAATTAAAAAAAATCTAATTATATAAACAGCGTAATTTAAAAAAGTTGACTGCCAAAAAATAAATTTATTTTAAAATTTTCTGAAAATGTAAAAATGAACAAAATATATCATGGAAGGTTTTTTCAGTCACCCTGTATATCGCAAACAATTCAATTCTTTTAAAATATATGATATTCTTGGAAATGTCCTATTAGTGTCCTATTAGCAGAGTTAGGTGGGAGTACAATGAATAACATTCTCTCTACGGCTCAGTATGCGCACCTCTTTGAGACGCAATGGTATAAGTCGGAAAAAAAGAAAAAATATTAATCCAAAGTTAAATTGGAGTTAATTGTGAGTTTAGTAATGATGTTTTTTTCTTCTAAATATAAATCCACATATGCCAACAGGATTATTACATCTATAACAAATCTTTAATGAAGGGTTAAAAAATTCAAAAAAATGTTCAAAAATCACCAAGTACTAAAATAAATTAATTCGTAGCCAAATAAAATCAGATGATCGTGTGCACTTACCTGTAAATTTACATCCCCGTACTTGTTATCGAGATTGGTGACGAGGCTGAGAGCTGTGCTTTGGGTTTTGTTATCAAGATAGTACATCATCCGACAGGATTCCAATACAGCTTCTAAACTATGAGAGTTACTTTCTAGGTATTCTTTGTTGAGCTGTTTGGCGTCTTTTCCGTTAAACAGAACTGAAGTCTCCTGGTTCACCACCTGTTCGACGGCCGCATCCCAAGAGCTCTTAATTTGGTTGATGACTTCATAAAACCTGATCAGGCAGCAATGTAGCTTTGGATTCTGAGGTACCAGTTGATGCGCCCTTTTTAACGACTGCAACATCAATAGAACTTTCCCTGAAACGCGATCCACATTGTTATCACTAAATCGAAACGGTATCCTTACTCACTTTTCCTGTAATAAACTTCGAACGCCATTAAATGAGTTTCTATTCGGTTTTTCGCCAGCGTTTGAAGAGGTTGGAGGAACTTGATGGCTTGCTCGAGAGGATCTTCCGCCTAGAAGTGGTAATAATAGCAATTATGGTAGGTTTTCAAATATAGCAACACTCTAAATCAGTCGACGAGTCTTCATCGTAATAAATTTAACACGGTAACACATATTTCGATAGAAGTGCGCTGTCAAGACGCTTTCAGGGGCGAGGATTTTTGTTGTATGAATCGTTGATCCTACATAATCGGAAACAGTTTCATTCTTACACAATTTTGTGTTTCTCAGTTCTCCCATGGTCGTTGATATTTTTTCCATAAATATTTCCGTAAAAACCTAAATAAACTCGTGAATTAAATTAATGATTAAAAAATTCCTGTTATGTACTCATCTCTTCTTTCAACAAGACAACGGTCAAAACCCGTACTGTAAAATTGCCGGTCCAGTGTCGGCTGCACTAGTTTAGCCTACGTAGAAACAGTTTCCAAATATCAATAGGTTGTACTTATTTTGTTTAGGCAACTATATCACTGGACGATTTATTCTTGTGATTATGAAAAAACAATGAACCCCCCAAAAACAAAGCTTTTTACGAATTGAAGATAGATGCTGATCTATTTTACAATTGGAAAGAAATATTCGAAAGTCGAATAATAATTTCCACACGAATGTACTCTTCCAACACTCGAAATCAACATCAATTTGTTGTCGAAGAAATCCCGATAATTGCAACCTTGCAGACCATTTTAATTTTAAGCAGCTGGGGTCGGATTAATTAGACCCCCAGATGGTAACCGAAATATCGAGAGAGTAGACAGTAACACTTTGCTTACATTTTGCTATAGGGTCGTTATAAATGATTCGTACATTCAGTAGGCTTTGAACGTCTAAACTCTGCAACTAAGTGTAAATTTTGTTATCCAGACGCAATGAAGATGCGCAAAATGGTCTCGGGCCAGCAATAAAAGTGTCAAAAGGACTTAACCGTTATTACCATTGAAAACTATCTAATTTAACGCAAGGTTTTGGACTGTCAGCTAATATTTATGCATGATTTTATATGGACACTCTCTTAATGTTTGCCAACCCCGTGACAGTTTCAACAACAATAAACGATAATTGCAACATTCGTGGGGAATGTATATTTGCTATTCACAGTAATTTTTAAACACCTGTTTCTATGATTACACAATGCTGCATTTCATGTTTGTTGCAAACTAAATTTACTTTGTTAGATTTTTTGTTTAAAAAATATCTGTTAATGTTAAGAACTAATTTGTACTACATCCTCCTATTTCGTCATTAAGTCAGTAAATAAATATGTACCAAGTATCGATTGTTGTCCTACCTTCCAGCGGAGGACAACACTTTTAACGCTAGCATACAAAACCCACGACCATTTTGCAACAGTCGTGCAACACAAATTAATACACACCCTTGCCAGTTTATCTGGAATTAATTCGTCTAACTGAGGAGCGTCAGCCTCGACATCGCCTTGCTGCCGTGACTTGTGGTGATGATCTCTCTTGACTTGCGCTTCCCTAGCTTGAGCACTCTCCTGTTCCGCCTTCCTGCGAGCTTTCCTCTGCTTGTTCCGCAATTTTTTCAGTTCTGAAGGCGCCAAATTCTCTGAAAGAACAAAGAACGATCGTCAGCGACCTTACTGCAGAAAATAGTGGTGGTATGGTCGATCACGACAATTTTGCGAAATTCACAAAAGCGAAATGGTTTTTCGTAATAACGATTGTTTCGAGCTAAATTACTTCCCTGTTTCATGTTAGGATTGTTTTCTGAAGGTTAATCAACAGTGCCATAAATCAAATTTGTCCTATTTTGTCACCCAGGGCATTCTGTTTTAAACGCTAGCGGTATCCTAAGGCGCGTGGGGCGATTTTACTACGATTGGGCGATACACACAATTACATTTCTTTAGTTTAGTGTTGATCACTTATTAACAAAGAAATGCTTCAACACCACAGCACCCTTAATAATAAAAGACATTTCGTACTGATTATGAATATGTTCTTGAAAACGTATTTATAGGACCATACATAATAATCTATTGCCCTCTTTTACCGGTAGGTGTCGAGGGAGTGGATTCCCGAGCCGTGGTGAGGAGTAATTCATGTTTGAAATCCTTTGGTAAACCTAAATAGACAATTGACAGATTACTCACGTTTGAAGCAATTATATTGATTGATTAAAATTTCTAAAAGCTTCAGTTCTATTTCTTCAGTTCTTTGTTTATACAAGTTTGCCATACGCCGTTTGAATGTCATGGATAACTAGATTGTATTTTTATTCGATAACAGATATTTCTGAGCATTTTACACGAGTTATGGAAATGCTGGTTATAAACAAATGTTTGATAGATATTTCTTTAAGATAAATATTTATAAATTACTTATCTTATGGTCCATTTCCTAGGAAAGAAAGGATTATCTACCACGTCCAGGTCATTTACGTAAGTACGGTATGCAGTGTGCATCAGACATGGGTGCATTTCGAACCTGTGCACTCCATTCCCATATTTATCATCAAAAACAATTTAAAATTCTTTTGAACCTCACCAACAAAGTAATATAAATCACAATCGGGTTAAGGTGTACCGCTATTGAAGTAAAAGGGAAAGGGTTCAGCAACCGCATTTCTTGCAATTGCATCACTCCAATTTCTCATTCTCTGGGTTTCTTTATATACCGCAAACATTTCATCTTCTCTCTATTAACTCATACGTATCAAAATTGTTCAAAGTAATCACAACATAAAAGAATTTATTACCTTTTAACGGCACTTAAATTTTTATATAACCCGGTTAACAGTGATGTGTATCAACATAGGACCTCCGGCTGCAGACAAATAATTATCCCACGACTTGTAATCGTGGGCGCTGATGATTATGTATTTTTGAATAATTTACATAATGTGGCCTGGAGGCTGCTTCCGGTTTCTTTAAATCGTTCTTGTTATCGCCAAAAATATTTTGAGTTCATGAGTCGTGCCAAAACTTTAAGATAAAGCAATTGTTAAATGTGATGAACATGAAACAGTTTGAAATCATGTTTTGCGCCATTCTCTGCAATAATGAAATATTAATGTTTGGAGTCGGCAAATTTCGCCATAATTTGTGTTTAAAAAAAAAAGTAATTGTTTCTGTCGAAAGCATAAGAAATTATTTAACACCTAAACTAAATGGTCAGGTCTTTTTTTTTGTTTGCCGACATTAATAAAATGCATTTTATTTAGTATAACTGAAATTTATTTCGCATTATTTACGTAGTTATAACTATAACATTACAGTTGCTGGCTTTTGTTTGATCGATCTAAATGTTGAAATCTCAAGTTTGTAACCTCAAAAATGGCTGACTTTTAAAATGTTCCGACTAATAATACACATATACAGGGTGACTTTGACACTCTTTTTCACAACATGCCCTTGAATACAGCCGTTATTCACTGCCGAGTCACAAAAAATTGGAGTAATTATAATCCCTTGATCATTTTTAATTATTATTAGAATAATTTTGCTGTATTCAAAAGAGGTTTGGAGACATTTCTTTCTTTATCAAAAAACGAGAACCCGAAAATGCATAATCACGGCGATGTTATATACAAAGTGGTCGCCCAACAGATATAGTAATAAAACTAAAAGATGTGGCGTGCCGGCGCAAAACGATGTACGCCGAAGTCTGATGTACAATACATCCACGAAATGCAAAATGAAAACGAATTAACCTTACTCTTTCCCTTAACCTCAATCATGAACCAAAACAAACAACAACCAAGCTGGAGTAATGATACTTTCATAGCAGCACTAAGAAAGACACATACCATAATGTGCCCGTCTATTCCTGTTTAGCTTTCTCAAATAAGCGGTCTTTTTGAATCAACCAATCGCAATGTACTATTTGAAAAACGCGGGCAATGTGTTTTTTTTATTACTATATCTGTTGGGCGACCGCGGTATAGTCGCCTGTGCATTTTCTTTTTATATAACGTCAAAAATCAAGATACACTTCAAATCTTATTAAATCATGTATCGAGGAGATTTCCCGTGTGAATGAAGAGCACCGCGGCGGGATTGAGTTGGTCCGCCCTCGCAGCTAACCCCGCCGGCGGGACCTCTCGTCTCACCCCAGTTGAAACCGCGAAAGATGAACCGGCGGCGCGGGATACTTACCGCGGCTGCTGCTTTTCAACTGATCCTAGTTAAAGGGTTTAGAGTGTACCCATTTTGATTATGGGGCCTCCGATAAGTCCCGTATCTTCCTCGAATTTAATCAATTGACGTTTATCATTTAACAACCAATGCGTTTTTGACAGATTTAGCAAAAACAGAGCGGCACAAGAAAAATTTACACGTAAAAACTTACAAAGTTAACTACATTGATGAAAATCATTTTGTGACACCCCATACATATTCCATATTTGCTTCATGGCCTGCTAAAAAGAATTCATCGTCATATTGCTAGTTTTGAATCACAAAATTCTACGCAGATAGAAATCAGATCCAAAGTGTTGAGTTACCGATTGTAATGCTTCGATGTCTAATATATTGGGTGATTTTGAAAATGTAGATAACAAACGACCAGAAAAAAAAGATTTAAAAAATATGAAAGACCAAAAAACACAAGAACAAAGTATGTACAAGAGGCGGTAAAAATAGAATGAATGAGAAAAGAACAATAAGTAAATAACAATAATAAATGAATAAAAACGAAGAATATTACCACAACATATAAACTGAAAAATAAAAAAAAATCGAAACAATCGTCAATATGGGAGCTAAATAGAGAAAGATTAAGAGTGAAATAGAGTGAAGTTAATAAATAAGGGATAAAAAAAACAATATAAAAAACTAAAAAAATAAAACACAAAGAGAAAAATGATTACAAGATAAAAGGGACTGGAGAGACCAATCAATAATGAAATACATGGACAACAAAGCGATTATACAGAGTGTTCATAAATGATTCATACATCGAGTAGGTTTTGTACGTCAAAATTCTCCATCTAACTACATACATGTAAATTTTATTATTTATGGTGACCCGAAACAAATTACAAGAGTCAGAAGGAGCAAATCCAAAACTGCGAAAAGCAATAATGTAAATGAATCTGAAAGTGATGGTCGATATCTTTTCGGTCTTTATAATCTACAATCTGCATCAAAAACATGGATAAATTTTATAGGTCGTCTGAAGATGGTAATAGATCAATAGCTGCATGTTTACGGTTTATGTTCCCGTCCTTGACTTATGCGCAAATATATTTGTATTTCCCAACAATACAAGTACTTTTAAATTAGTGCTACTTAGTGCTATTCATGTATCAATTATTATATAAGCTTATCGTAATCTAAAAACTCGTTCTCACTTGTTACGACATACAAAAGGAATATATCTTAAATTTATTAGGTCGCAGAATAACAGGTGGCAAAGCAATTGTTATGGAATTTTGTCACGATTACTGTATAGCTAAATGTATCAAGAAGTACAAAATTTGGATAATTTATGAATTATCATTTTTGTAAGGATAACCAAAAAGTAAACGATAATTTAAATGCCTAATTTATAATTTGATATTTCGCACACATTCCAATAATATAATTAATTAATTATTTATTTTTACCAGTCTAGGAATATCTGCATACTGATACCCATAACATTTGAATACTACGAATGACAAAAGTAACTTAAAAATGTCGCAACACCAGAAAATAGCCTTTACTTTAAGTAGTTTCCTGATCCAAAGTTTTACGATCTGTAAAGGCAGTTTCAATACAGCTATATAATTAAAATACCCTTGATCCATATTTAAGGACACATTGTTTTGCAATTAATCGCTATAACGCGATTCCGTGCAAAATTACAAATTACGAGAAAAAAAAATCATATGCACCTTAAGGCGTTCTCGTAAATGCTCGAATGTTCAGTCAGAAATAACAGTGATTTCCGGCAAGGCTGAAAAAGGTTTAATTTAGTTCGTCACAAATGTTTTTCATGCTTGAAAGATTTGTTTCTGGGGAGTTAAACAAAATCCCCCTGGTGTTATTTGCTACAATGGAGAATGAAATTTAATGTAGAATTTTTCTTCAATAAGTTCAAATGTAACAAAATCTTCATTTCTATTTGTACGATATTTTGTAGATCTATGGTATCCTGATCTAAAAAATGTTACCTCAAGTTAACGTAATTATCAAGTAACAAAGTATAATTTTGGTTAAAATATGAATTGGCGCCCAACCTGTGGACCATCGACATTTCTTTTTAATTTTCAAGAAATGTAGCTTCCTTTACAAAAGTTATTCCTTGTAATCTATCAAGTAAGGTCATTTTAAAAATACACAGCTTCGGCAGTGCTCATTGCTGGGCCCTTGCATCGACGAGTCACCAGGCGGAGGCGCTGGGTCTAACGGACCGAGGGGGCTGCCAACAAGTCTCGATTTATTATGGTGGGAAATCCACGATCCACCTTCTGATGTCACTAGGTAAGAAGGCTCCAAGTTTTAATCTCATAGCTCGTTTTTCTTACAATAATTTGAATTTACTAACATTACCTTGTTATCTTAATACTATCTTAAAGCTAATCACACACGTCCCATGATGTTGACCGCAGCAAATACCGCTAATGAATGAGATCGGACCATAAAATTTTGTCTCACCGGCGCCCCTTTTATGGTACATTCTCCAAATTCGTTTCCCAGCTTGCAATAATTTATGCAAGGTTGCGCTGTACTACCCAACACTAACACCTAATTACAATTAAAAACTAAAAAAATCCGGTCAGGAACCTCGCGTAGTGCTATTAATTCTCATATTACTTTAATTGTATAAATGGCATGATCAGGCAATATTGAAGACAATGCACATGTCCGTAGCTGCCTCAACCTTCTCTGCATCTTTGAAATGCAGTTCTTCCAAAACGTTCGACAGCTGAATCAATCAAGTGAAAGTCCCATTTCCAAAGCTTTCTAATATAACGACGGAAGCTCCACGAAAAACGACATAATGTTACAAGGTGTAAAAAATGAACTGATCAGCATGTGACGAATCGAACTACATTTTACTAGGAACACAATATGATTTCGCAACAACCGATTAATATCAAGCCGAGTTACGCTTTCTTGTACTTGTGTTCAAGACGTAATTCCAATTTTACGCAAAATAACACAAACGCAAAACCTTGGATACCGAAACATTCCAACAGTATTACGTTACGTTGTTTAGTAAATATTTCAGGAGAATGCACCTAGACCAAGACATTTTTTTGCACTTCCGGAACAACTAGCCATCTTATAAAATACCAATATAGAGAAAACGTTGCACTTATGGCATATACCAGCAATAAACCGACGAAGTATTCCAATTATTTAGGTAAAACGACATTTTTTCCTAGACAGTAATGCACGATTTTAGCGCGATACCACGCCCAGACCAGTCTCTGGCCATGCACTCTACCCCAGCATCCGATCATGTTCAAATTGCCTCATAACCGGTAAAGCGGCATAAATAGCTTAATTAAAAAATTGAAAATTTCCCAACTTTGTACCTCCCGTTAGAATCGTTTTCCTATGCACGCGCCTAATAAAGAGAAAGGTTTTATGCACCTGTTAAAACTTCGTTAAATATAGCTTTGAAGTTAGAGAGTGCAGATCGATTACAGCATTTTCGCAATTTCATCTGGGCAAAGCGTGCGTTTTTCAATTTCTCGAAAAACGGTCAAAGACTTCTCGGTTGATTGATCGAAGGAAACGGAAGTTGGTGACGGAGAGCTACGGATTTATTGCTGGCGAAACTGTACCAACAGTTTATAATTTAATTGATTTTCATTCAGGTAATTTTAATTTAATACAGTCTTCATAAATTATTCATACAGCCAGTAGGGCCAGTAGGCTTAGGACGTCAAATTTCTCTATCTAACCACAATGTTGTTTTCCAGCGGCAACATGATGTATGTAAATGAAGAGCCGATATTGTGTCGGGTGCGTATATTGCTGCTCACACAAATACTTCGCCTAACGACTGGTTCTAATTTATTATGCCGTAATTCATTAGAACACATTGTTGAAATTAACATGATGTTTAGGATCCCCACGAAACAATATCTATTTTTTAACTATGTATCGTAGGACGGTGCCAAGAAAATTTTATATATTGTACATAAATCAAAATAAAACGTAATTACTTCAATGTCAAAATCAACAAAATAGGGATTTTTTATTATGCGACACTATACAGGTTGCCCCACGTAAGACCATCGAGTAAAATATTTGTAATTTATGAACGGATTAACATAAAAATTACGATGTAGATAAGATTAGTGAAGATTAATAATCACATTGCAAAAGTAAAAACCGTCTTTAAAACGATTTACGATGGAATCGTTTCAAAACATGTGTAAAACATCAACATGACTTAAACATGTGTAAATTGTATTCCAACGTCTGTAATTCTAAATTTTGCTTGATATATAGGTAAATAATGACTCAAAGCAGAATTTATCAAAATAATTAAAAATTTTATAACAAAGCAAAATAACAAAGAATTCACGAAGACAATAAAGAAGAAAGGCGAATACAGCAAGGAAATTATAACGAGAGATCTGATGAATAGTAGCATCATAAAAGAGAGCAGAGGGAAAACCTAAACATAATTTTTAAACAAAAAAATCCCTTAATTTGAAGCTTGGAAGTCAATGACAAAATAAGCAGCCCTGGAAAGCAATGCCTAACAAATTGCAACTTAACGTTGATGCAACCAACCAATATATCGGGTCTTCATCATGTTGCCTCTGTATTTAGCATGTAAACTTTTCTTTTCGAGAAGCAACATGATGTATGAATCATTTATGAACACCCTGTATAACATTATCATATACATTGCATCTCATTAAAGCTCTTCATTTTACAATATTTACCATTACTGAAGTTTCACCAACTCAATGGGATAAAACCAATGAATGAGATAAAGTTCATTTTTTCCTCATTATCCTTTATAATATAATGGAAACTACAATATTCCCAATAAGGATCCAATTAGATTAACAGCAGAAAGGAAAACTAAACCAATCAATAGTTATTAATTTAAATTGCGGCGACTCTCTTTAATTGCAGCCAAATTCGGCTGTTACCTACTTCCTGAACCACGATCAATTGGAGTTCTTAGTTACAGCACAAAATCGAGAAGGAAAGCTACCGCGGTGTGTTTTGGAAACTTCAATGCGAACGCAAGAAACGAACACAATTTGTTACGAATCAATTATCACCAGATATTCGCCGGCAAATAAAATAAAAATGTCGGGAAGGTTTTCCGCTGTGAGCTCGTAACCACCACAAGGCATCCATTAATTTTCACACTGATTTGCCAGACCTTGGAGTATTAACGTTACAATGCAATCGGAAAGACCACACCTTTTGCGGTCCATTTAAAGTCGACAGACGCCGTATGAAGCGACCTTTATGAATGCCGTACTTTCAATATCGGACGAAAATGTTTTCGCTACCTTTTCTTCACTAAGTGGGTAACAATCGAGGCAGTAACATTATGAAGAGTTATGTAAAAGTTTAAGGTATACGGTTCACCAGAGATTAAAATCGATGTTTCACAATTATAAGAAGTAAAGAAAGGCAATTGTACAGAGATGTAGTATACAATTTGGGATAAGTAGTTAGAAGTTTGACACCTAATTAATTTACGTCGCTCCAGGTGCAAGAAACTTTCGACTTGACACAATGTGGTTAGATGTTTAATAAACGAAATAAACTAGAACGAATGAAAGTATTAGTTTTTGCATGTGATGTAGGAAAAATTCTCCACGGTTCGCGAATAAGCTCATTAATAAAATTATAATCATATTTGTGTACGTTAGGACTCTAATTATGACAAACACGAAAAATAATTTAATAATGTTATTAAGTCAAATTTAATAGTCTGACACAAAAAATAAACGGAATTGAAGATGCGCTAATTGTGCTCACATTTGCTAATTTACCATAATTATATTAAACTTAAGGTGAAATGTGTTATAATTTGTGCCGCCGAAAAGAAAAGCTTCAAGTGATTTGGCATTTATCTCTAAAGTGGATAATGGTATTTATACCCGACTAACATCTAGATGACTATTTTTGCCACGCAAAAGGAAGGTATAATGGAGTATTTCCCTCACAAGTGATATAATGATAAAAAGGGGTGAATTACTACATATGCTTACACAATGGTAAAACATGAATAATTTTTTGAAACGTCATTTTGACACTTAATTAATTAATTTTTTTATTTTTAACTTTTACAAGAAATTACACGTCGTGCATAAAACGTCGTATCTTACACGTGACCGAAATGAAATTGTAAGCTCGTGAGATGTGTATCACTCGCTGACAATGAAGCATTTCTGTCGCTTGTAATATAATCTACTATTTTTCTTCAAGCGTATCAAAATGTTGATATTTTGGTATTTAACGCACTACTTAGAACGACATTATGTTACTCGTAAAATAATATGACAGAAATAATCGCTGCCAAGATAGAAAATTGTACTACAAACAGTGCAAGTTACAAAGCATTCTGAGTGAGTTATATACATCGATGGTAGCTAAGCCCCCCTGCTCTCCTGTCTCATGGGGGGCCCTTGGGACCCGCTGTCCCAAGGGGGCTACTTTGGGGGCCTCCTTGTTTTAGTTTCCATAACATTTGTATCAGAAAATAATGAAATAAACTCGATTCCTACCATGGCAAGTTTCACTTTCAGTCGTGTGCCTTATAATTTTTTTTATAAATGTTCCTTCGAAAGTGTTTGTTAAAAATGCTTAAATAAAAAATAGTATATATCACTCGAAGAATAAAGCTTTTTTTTTAATTTCGCACACTTTACATTGCCTTGGCTATCGCCTCGGCTTTAAATTTGTGCTCAATTTAAAAATCAATGCTTTCTTCTCCTAGTAATATAATATACTGTTTTACTATTTTACTTTATTAGGGTGTTCTATATCAATTACTGTTTTTATTTGAAAGAATTCACGAAACAAAATAAAATGAACCCTATAAATCTACTATTCAGATTAGGTGTTAAGTTTTCAGTCCATTTTTAAAATTACCATTTTAACAGCAAGCTTTTTTAAAAATTCGTTTTATGCTAAAATGAAAATAAAATAAAAACATCAGTTTAGTAATGATTCCTCTATGGCAAGGTAAGTTATATTATTTTATTTGCATTGTCATCAACACCAGAATGCAGATGTGAGATCAAAGAAACCAAAGAAACCGGGTAATCTTTGCAAGTCTAAAGAAATTTAAAGTTGCGGATCTAGAAATCTATAATCATACCAATCCTCATCTTTCGGAGTGAGGTATATCGATGGCGCGGTGGAATCTATAGAACATACGGGAGCATATCAGAAAGTTCTACGGGGAAAAGAAAGTCGATGAAATATAGGAACGAAGAACAAAAAATTAGCTTTAAAAAAAACCGACTTCAAAAAGTAAACCTAATGCTACCTAATGATCTGTTTGAAGTCGGTGCCAAGCCAAATAGGTTTGGGTTGTTTTGCGCAGCACGAGCCCCCCACCCACGATCACGCGTTCCCGTGCGCTCGCCGATGTGGCGGGTGCGGGCAACCTATCTATCTACTACCTATTTGGCTTGGCACCTACTTCAAACAGATCATTAGGTAGCAGATGTAATAATACATGTATTGTATTCAATTATTTTTCACTTTTTGAAGTCGGTTCTCTTTTTTAAAGCTAATTTATTACAATTTTAAGTAACTGATAACTTCGTGATACCTAGTAAGGACCCTTCTCCAATAATGAGGTCCTCAATAAAATTGACGAAAAATTTGAGAATTTCCCTCGATTTCCATGGGATTCCCTGATCAGATTTTTTGACAATAGAACCACCTTAAGAGTATAACCTTTCAAATAAAAGAAGATTTTTGTAAATCGGTCCACAATTGCCGAACAAATCGGTGAACATACATGAAGTCGGTTAATAAAAGAGACAAAATTTGACGATTTTTCTCGATTTCCATGAGATCCCCTCATCAGATTCTGAAATGGTGACAATGGGACCAATCTGAAGTATACTCTTTCAAATAAAAGAAGAATTTTACAAATCGGTTTATAAACAAGTGAACTGAGTTTGGTTAATAGTGGTGAAAAGGCAACAACTCAGATGGCTAACTCATCTATGGAGAATGCCAGAAAATCGGCACAGAAACATGTCTGGGACTGAAGGACAACCCAAAACAGATGGAATGAAGAGGTGGAAAGAAGGGATCCAAAACAATGAAGGAGAACAATCCTCGCATCCTTGGACCTAGTTGCGTGTACTACTAGTGCTCACACGCGTTTTGTGTTTAAACCCTCACTACTGCCAATACAAAAAAAATCGAATTACGATCCCTAAAATAGTTTTCACTTTAGCCATGTTTTTTTTTTCATTGCCCTCTTCGTTCATTTCATAGACAAAGTACCATGAGATCATTTAAATTATAAATTAGAGTAGGCGTTTTTTTTTTGTGCAAAGGCCTAGCCTGCAAATTAACTGACAGAGTAAAATTTGAGGTTATGGTAAACGTTGTGATGTTTATCTTTCTCATTTTAAATTGATTTAATTTAAAGAAAATAAAACACTAACAAATAATGTAGGTTTATTGAGAAATACAGCAAATGTTCAAAGTGTGCTCCCCCAGCTTCAATGCAGCTCTTTAACTCTCCGTTTCATATTTTCAAATGCAACATCTGAAAGGTTATAGCGTTGCAAGCATTAAAAATTGCCTCTTGCAGTTCTTCAAGATTGTGCGGGTTATTTTTAAATACGCTGTTTTTGAGATATGGGAAAATGAAATAATCTAGAATTGTGCACTGAAGCGATCTAGACGCCCAGCGAAGTCGTAAGCTTTGTTTTTATGCTTTAAACCATTTTGCCAAAGTAATTCAATCACTGAGATTTTTCGCTCGTGTCGGTAAGCAGGGGCGGCTTTAAACATTATAGCCTTAGGTGCGCCTTAGAGATCTTACTCATACCATACCCTTAATAAACAATGATCAGATGGATTTTTTTTATACGAGTATATGCTATTTAAAATTTAAAAGTTCTGAATAGCTTTTATCATCTGGTGTATTAGATGCAAAACTGCTTTTGTAAGATACTATTAAACATTTTGAAACAAACGCTAATACCTCATTAATCCGCACTACTTAAAACCGGACTCATTCGGTTTATTGAAGAATCCGAATGACTGGAACTATCTAAATACATAAATAGAAATTATGGTCGTATAAACTGACAGATAGTTACAGTAATTTGAAATCTTCGATAAGTCCGATTTTAATTAGTCCCGATTAACGAGGCATTACTGCAACAACCTAATAATATTGATTCATATACTTATTTCACAAGTAGGTAGATCAGTAATATAATAACACGACTTCGCATTTTATAGAAAAATGCAATCATATTTTTTATAACGAAATCCATAACACAATCATTAATCACAAAAAGCAATACTTTATTAAATCAATCGCTGCACATTTTTAAATCTCCAGTACTTTCTTTATTTAACAAGGTACTTACTAACAACCGATTTTATGAAATTGAAAATGAAATGATGGAATACGGTTAGGAAACATTTTAGATAAAATGTAGTTCACTGTAAAAGCAAATTATGCAAAACATGAAATCATTAAATTAATACCGTATTTACATTTCAATTAATATTACCTTTCCTAATAAATATTCCAAAGATAAAGATAAAAGTTAATGCCAACAAAAGAAATAATTTCCCGCAAAATATGTTTACATGATAAATAGTAAAAAAACCCAAATCAGAAAAGAAAGTGTATTTGACAGTATTCACTCTGCATTTTTTGGCGGCCCTCGCACCAGGGGCGTCGCCATCGTATCATGTAACAATAATTCTTTTGTTTTAGTTAAAGGAACAATGAAAACATTGAACCGAATTATCCTAATATGTATTCATGAATGCGTTGTAGGTGCAACACCAATTCAAGAAAACACAATCTTTCCATATTTCTTACTTCACCCACAATACTCTTGCGTGGATTGACATTTAACCCGATTCAACAAGTATGTTGCGCTTATGCACCTTTTACTCTTAAGAACAAGTGACACCGGGACCATAGAGGTTACCACGCCCTTGTTGCTTTGTATGTGGTTATAGAAATCTTTTCCTTGCTCGAACAATCGTACGCCCATGATGGCGATGTAGGTTAATTAGGCGATTTATGGTGGCTGCAATAAACAAAGAAGTTCGAGAGCAGGTGTTACTGGACGCTAAAATCGAACGGCGGATTTCACCTGAACCTGACATTGATAAGCTGCTCACCGACATTTGAAACATTATTTTTGCAATTAAACGAAATACTAAAACCCTCGAGCGGTTGCATCAATGCATGGAAACTACCAAAACAACTTGGTATTCCTATTCCAATTACCAATACCATCGTTATTGTTAAATCAACTTTCCAACATCAATCACCCATCGACAATTCGAAATAAAAATGACGAAACGCTCCGATTTAACGTCGTTTCGGAAATTAAATATGGTATTATTCTTTTACTCTTCTTATGTAATGTGCAGTTGTAATAAATTTGCATGGTATTCGCCCGTGTAATTTATGCCAGTTTTTATGCAACACACCCTCCCCTGTTCTTTATTTATATGTTGACAGGAATCAAAACCGATTGCTATTGGTGATATTTATATCAAATGCATTACCTAAGAACATTTTCACTGATGCAGTAATTGTTACGTTTTGCTATGTAATTAAAAAATATGTAAAAAAACATAATTAACATGTATGGTTTACACACCTCTGACGAGTCTTGCATAACAATTATTTGTATCCATGGAACAGAAAATGGACTTGTCCACATAAAAATCCAAATATGTAACAAGCGGTCACAAATTTTCGAGAATTTTTACTATAATTTTGAATATTGTAAATAAATATTGAAATTCTGGTTTAAAACTTAATAAGTTTGGCTGAGATATTTGAAAGCCTGTGGTTTCGGGCAGTTGTATACAACGTGTCCCAGAAATGACTACATTAATTTTAACCAGTAGTAGAACTCAGTATCAACAATGCTTCTTAATAAAACTTTGTCCTATAACTACTTTTGTAGTTACTGAGTTAAAATTAGTGTAAGTTTTGACGTTCCGCCACTGAACCGCTGGACGATGATGATAACACACAAAACACTCCGAACATCCAATGCCAACCTTTTTGTCTGTCCATACATGCGTATTATTTAAGTTGAAAATACCTTTTCCGATGATTACTATTAATCCTCAGGTAAATCCTCATTGCTCTTTCAAAATTCTCGAAATGGTATAATGCGATATTCCGAACTGATTTGCTAATCTTCGGTGGTCGTTTTTCCCCATCTTGGAAAACACAAACACAAGGCACAAATTAGGTACACGGCGATTTGGGAAGCGTTGCACATAAACTATGTGTGCTTCGGCGAAACTTCCTTGACCTCCGTAAATTAATACAATGTCGGTGTATTCGCTGCAAGAAAAAACCGGCATCCCTTATGATGAATAACTTTGAAAACGAAAGTGTCCCTCGGTGTCAACAAACTGATTACAAGTATAAACCGCAGGTCGAGTTTTTCCGGACAAAAACAATTGATTCTC
Source organism: Diaperis boleti (assembly GCA_963583935.1). Classification (NCBI taxonomy): domain Eukaryota; kingdom Metazoa; phylum Arthropoda; class Insecta; order Coleoptera; family Tenebrionidae; genus Diaperis; species Diaperis boleti. The sequence goes on along the minus strand of OY757246.1, from coordinate 18,923,883 downwards.
TACTGAGAAAAAAAAACCTACTGGTCAAATTAAAATAAATATCCATAGGGGGAAAAATGCTTAAAAAAATTGAGATTTCGAAAAAGTGACAGATAAAAGTTGGTCGCCAAAAATCTCATCGAAATTGTATAAATCAAAAAAATCAATAAAGGTCAAGGGTACCATAGCAAATCAGATGTTTACAAAACGTGTGTGGTATCTGATCCCATCTGCGCGTGTAAATTTGAATGTCATATTTTATATACCAGATCCTGATTAACAACTCACACTTATGACATTTGATATGAACAAATAATCCACCCAACGCATCTTAAAGAAAATTATCTCCATAAGAGCGCATATGCAGCTTTTTTATGTATGTAATAGAATATACAGTAGTAACATAGTAAAAAAATCAATCTTCTATAAGTTGTGCCAAACTGAGTATTAAAACAATATAAAATGAGATACAATAATTGTAAGTTATACTTTTAAATTACTACTGAATATGGATACCTGCAATGTTACATAAAATGTTATATAATCACCTGATGTGGTATTAGTGGTATTATATTGATTTAAAATGCATCTCAAGAAGTAAACTTTCTGTTGTTATATACAATGACCATGAATTCTAAAACAATTTTTTTATTATTATTATTTACATTTAGTGGTGCACTTTCAACAACGTAGTGACAGTTCTCGGGTAATTTTTGGCACATCTGTATTAAGCAATTTTTTTGGAAATTGGCATAAAGTAAGTCGTTGTTTAAGCTTGTAAGAAAATTACCCATTCTAAAGTCAGTTAATTAACGGCTTCATTAAAACGCTAAATTGGATCGTTAAGACCTCCGAACAGACAATTTAACACCTAATTGTTACAAAATTTCCAATGTCCCTAATGATTAAAATTTGCAGTGATTCCGTGCCACCAGAATTACGTATTCCTCGCAGTTTTCAATTTCTCTAAAACCAAGTCGCCGCCGATGAATTATTTATCGGAACACTTTCGTCCGTAAGATCTATTAAAGATAAGGCGACAGTTTTCGTTCTTTCATAACGATAATGTACACGGCATGGTCAAGCTTTACTACCATTTCAATTTCGTCGACGACCGTTTGTAAGAGGTCACGATTTGTCGAGTTGGTTGCAAAACTGATACAATTTTATCATGCAAAATTACTATGGGGAAACATGACCGACTGAATAAAGACATTAAACCGGAACGTTGTGATAAAAAAAGAAGAAATCATGGTTATGAGATGTCAAGGATATTAGCCGGACAAGAAAGGTATGAATAGTCAAATGCATGTAATATAAAACACCTGAGTCATAATTAGATTATACTGGAAACGATTTGGTGTTGCAACACGAAATAACAGGTCGGCATGACTTGTGGGTTCGGAATCGAACTGTAGTTTTAGTCAGAGGAAAAATATTAACAAAAGGAACCGTCTCAAATTTAATTATATAAAGTTGAATTTTTTTAATAATATTAAAGACGGACCACCCAGAAGGAGGTAAGTAAGATCGTTGAAATTTTTACAAAATATTTGTTGGATGGAAATATGGGCTGCAGCACCATCGTGGTGCCAGCGAACGTCCTGCATTACGTGAAGATCGGCACCTACCACAACTGGTCATACGAGGCCTTTCCGGCCTTCATCTGCAATTTGAGCAGACTGGGCGGTTGGTCTAAAAGAAAAAAGAACTTCCGTACAGTTTATCGCCATGTCACTTTTTTGACCCTCATTCTTGTTGTCGAATTTGACGACCACGTGCAAATTGACTCACATCCTTTCTAGGTAATAGGTAAGTTCCGGTTTTGTTGGTGAGAAGAAACAAAATTTAGAAGTTGCTCTCCATGGCCGAGGGGACACACCGCCTGGTATAATTGTATGGGGTGTTATTGACTTTAGATGCAGGTCGTCTTTAGTTTTCTTCCATGGCAGGTTAAATACAACTTCTGCTAAATGACAATCTAGGTAGTGGAGCTTACTCCCTTTTGGGTGGTCCATTCTTATGTGACTAATTTTATTATGAAGATCTTGGAATTCCCAAAACTCAAAATTCCAAATCTGGCCAGATTATGAATTAAATTCAAATTTCAAAATTCCAAAGCACAATGACTTTATTCCTCTTTGTCAGGTATAGACTGTTCAATTGATGGTATTTAAGGCAACTATTGAATTTGAAAGAAATAAATAGACACCACCATTAGTTTTTTTTTTGACGTTTAGTTTGACGTATTTGACAGCAGATGTGCCGATGTAGGAATAATAAAATATAACCAACTTTACAAAAAATAATCCAAAATGGGGCCACAAAAAACGTAATCATTGTTGACCAGATTTTGACCGCCTATTACGAGTGAAAAGCTCCGCGACCTTGGTCAGTCACGAATGGCAATTGGCGCGTGCCGCCCGCTTCACTCGCTCTTTCATTTTTCAGACGTGCATATTGGTGGGCAACCGTTGCCTCCGGGTTGTCCGGAGTTATAACGCAGGCGAAAGTTTACTTTTGCTCTCGACGATGGAACGGTAAGGCCCTGGCCTACGGCAACGCATAAATGAAACGAATTGCTCTATTTTATAAATGTATCAATAAAAAATTATCGAAGATTGTGAATGTTAAAGAATTCGATTACATAACACAATGTAAAAACGTGCATTTGTTCAAAAACGTTCTATATGAAATAGATCGCAAGTAATCATTATCATAAATTAACAATTTGCACAACAATATGCATTTTTTTAATATGTGCTTTCGTAAAATACAAAAGCATGGCGTCATCAGATAATAAACATGAGATAAATGTAGTGAAAATTATTAGGTTGAAAAGTGAACATTTTGAAGATGTCAAGTGAGATTAATGGTGTTATTAATATGATCTACAGCTAGTTCTGATCAGCGTTCATGACTCGGGTGAAATTACTGAGCCGAAACAAAAAAGTAATATTCTAATAACGGTGTCTGTTAAAAGAAGAACGCCTCCAGGCATGACACCGCCGATTTCTGATCGATTTTATTCTAAGAAATTAAAAAACATTGCCTGTAGACAAAGGCATGGTGTTTATTACGAAAATTGATTTTGGAATGAAAATACAATCTCAATTCTAAATCTCTAAACACTACAATAATAAGTGTGAAGTCAGCAGTCCATACACGAAAGGTAGGGGGAGGCGTATATAAATAAAATTCAGGTCATGGAGTAAGTCCAAAGCACCTATTAAGACCACTGTCTGGACGAATAATGGGTCCAGTCTATTTGGACATAATTATGATCCACAAAATTGTTCATTAAGGGGACTATAAAAATTAAATGTTTAGAAGACGTGTGTCGTTTACTGTTACATGTGCGCAATGTTGTCAGATTTTGGAGGTTAGATTACAAGAACATGGATGAAAATAGAAATATCACACAGCACATTTGATATGAATTAATAATAATTTGTCCAATGTTTTCTAAACAAATCATTTCCACAGACGCTCTTAATGAACAACATTTTGTAGATTCTAGTATGTATTTCTGGTTTAGATCGTCGATGTCTTCCTGTTTGTACAAATCTGAGTGCCAAGGTATGTATCTAACCAAGCACATCTCAATTCGTTGTCTTTGCCAAGATAAACTCAAAACACGACTAACATTCCAGGCAAGAGATTTCTTTTCCCAATATGCGCTTCCGCCAAATTTCGGCCCGATCTAACAAGGTGAAAACAACATAGTAGCTCATTTTCACATCATCTTCGAAAGCCGATCGGAGAATAAACCATTTGGTTGTTCTTGCCTCTTTCACTCTTGCAAACAATGCCCCATAGAGCACCATTTCCATGATGCTTCATGCATAGAATGGAAATTCATTGAATATTATTCTCATGTAATTGCCGACGGTGTGAATTGTACCAGCTCGAGTAGAGAGTATTTTACAATAATTTATTTACCAACATGCGTCAACGGAAATGCCGGCTAGCGTATCTCGCTCATAATCCGTTGGTTAAGTTTTTAAAAAATTGTGTAAATTAAAACGAAACGCTGAACATTATTTTTAATACCTGCGTGATGCAATGTTGCCGCGATGTTCTTCCAAAAGTAACGATTTATTGTTGTTAGATGAAGCTAAATGCACGCACAGGAACTATTTAAGATTTAAAGTTTTTGGTAAGCAAAGTTTTGAGCTGACCTGATTTTTTCTTTTGACAATTTATATGAACTGTTAACTGTTCAAAGGCGACTTAAGTTAATGCAACTGTTGCAAATCACATAAATTTGTTATTAAGTATTTCAAGGTATACATCACAAAAATCCTTTCGTATTTATAATTTAGATAATAATTACCAAAAATATACTTTAACAAACCTTTGCATGTCTAAAAAAAACATTCATTAGTTCATCAGAATAACTAGCGACATTTATCCGTTGAACAGTAGGTAATTCTACATTTAAAAGTATATAATTAGTGTTGGCGTTCTTGAGCTATTTGTGCCCACTAAAAAAATCTGAAAGAACAATTAACTTTGAGATGCTCTTTCCGAATATGAACATAAATTTGGGTGCGGTTATCACAGAGAAAATCTCATTTAAAACGGACGATGGTTCTCAATAAGATAACTCTTAAAAAATAATCCCACCAGGTATATTAATGTTAAAATCGAGATAGGTCCTCTGGCCAAAAAATAATTTTCAAGAAGTCCGTGTTCAAACAGCACCTACAGAACAAAGGTAAGTTCAAGTTTGTACCTTCACCCAGCCTTGAGGTAACCAGATGGGTGGTAACTTAATGTGTTGACCATCTACGGAAAACATAGCAATGAACTATTTTAACTTAAAGAATTGAAAGGTTTTGTAGGCGATTTTTCAAGAAACTTTGGTGGATTCTTTGAACGATGATAAATAGATGATTCGGAAATTTCATCATTCACCCCCCAGGTCATAGCGAAGTTTTGTGGAAAAAGGTGCCATACTTTTTGCTTTTCAATGTGTGCTTTTGAAACGTTATACCGGGTGTACAATGTATTTTTGGACATACATGTAAAAACAAAGATGACACGTCACTGTCAATTACTTGCAAATGGTAAATGTGCATTGTGGGTAACAATCTGACAAGTTTATTTTGTGACGACAAAGCCAAGATGCAATTTTTAGTATTTCTCCAATTCTTTTTTCCTTTTATTTTAACACTTGAAACCAATGTAAAATAAATAATGGATTTAGGTACTTCTTTGTATTCTGTACAATTTTTATTTAAAAAGTTTTGCTCTAAAATAATCAGGGGAGCCAATATTCTCATATTTTTATTTTTACATGAAAAATTCGTTCTACGCCCGCTCTATTAGATAAAAGTGATTTTATTTTGTCCGAAGGATACCTATTGACAAAATAGATTTTCAACCCATATCTTGGACTGGGGTTATCAATGTCTACTAGCCACTTCCGCGTGGGCTACCCTCCACGTTTAACAACAGACTGAGAGCTCTGCGCACTGCGCGGTCCCACAATCGACCGCACCAAGTGCACACGTCCTCAGTCGCCAATTTGGCGGTGAAAACACAGTTGCTCGAGGTAATTTGGCATAAGAAATATGTATTCGCGATTTAACCGCCGGATATTGTTAGAAGATAAAATTATTTATGGGTGCAATAATAAACGGCCCATAATATACCATTTTACAACGACTGATTTCAGTTTTGAAAGCGAAATTACTGGATAATAAAAGGAATAAATGACACTTTTCTTCTTGGGATAATGGTATTTGAAGACATGGAGATATGAAGTCATTGTATGTCAACCTATTGACAATGAAATCAAATAACCGATCCCGATCCTTCAATCACGATCTTTAAGTTTACATTTTAAATTACTACTTCAACGCAACGTTTAGTTCCTGGAACCAGTGCGACTGCTTTCGCATAATTACAGAGCAAAAATCATTTTATATCGCCGACACTTATATGATCGTCTATGTCGATAATCCATGCCGTTTCCTGCGATGCTAAAAAAAAACGTTCTGAAGGCTGCAGTTCATAACGACGTGATTAATATGACAGCTATGTGCCTAGACTGAAAAATTTACTACAATAATTCACTATTCATTATCTTAATTGTGTTATATAACGAGTTAACAATGTTTCTATTAAAAATCACAAGTTATTGTACTCACAACGAAAATTGTGGGTGCAACAATGACGATCTCTTGCAAAATAACAAAACGTGAGCAGTTTTATTTAAGAATGTTAACTGTAACCCATCTTGGTCAGTAACACCCGGATTTTTGGCAATTCTTTTTACTATTCCGGTTACGGTGAAGTTGATGGAGCGTGTAACCATTGTGGTTTTACCTCTTTCGGCCGTGATAAGGGTTCAGTCAGGCGCACAACAGCTTCTTGATACTGTTGGCTTTTATGGTCTCACTGATCGATTAAAAAATTCGCTTTTCGATTTAGCACCTGTTGGGGTACCGCGCGACCATTAGGAAAATGGCGCAACTGTGCTATCACTATCTGAAACGACCTGCAAACGAACTTTCTTAATTCTTTCTTAGAGTGAAGTACGTGATTTGGATATCCTCATAATGCCATTTATGTAGTTCCGATACTTTCAAATTTCATTAAAGTATTTCACGCTTTGTAACTTTAAAATTTACCAGTTTCTACTTTTAGATTTATTTCTCACGTTAGAGAAATGGATTTCGAACTCAAATTTAACTGTCAACAGCAACATCAACTGTTTTAGTAAGTGACCCGAAGAAATCCAATCAATCCCACCCAATTAAAAATTATAATTTTCCTGATGTAAATAGACTCCGTGGGGAGCTCACAGCCACACAACAATGCGTCAACCGCAACAATTTATTGTGATGAACTGATGAAACAAGGCCACATATGAAGCTGGAGATCTCGCTCACGCATCCATTTCCGCATTCTAAATGCAAGCTCATGCAATCGTCAATTGAGAACAAAAACGACACCCTGACATAAATAACACACATGTTCTTCTAATACATAAAAACTGCCTTTCACGATTTACATTTCTCGGGGAAAATTATATTGGACGTGAAGGACTCGAATGCAACGTCAAGAAATGAACCCCCACATTCTTGAATATGCAAATGGCTGAACGAATGAATTCAGATGCAGCTACGGCAGACAAATGTGATTTCTCTAGTTTGTTGCTCTCATAACTCGTGGTGCTGACCTATATTTAAATCGTATTTACGTGGTCTTGGTCGGTTTAATTTTGAAAAATTGTTTTGCTGATGACAATTTATTGTGGAAACATTGTCTTCATTGACAGCCTGGATGCACCAAGCACAATAATTCTTATGAATATGAATGATAAAGGATTGGAGGACAAAATCCTTTGTTACTCATTTCAAAATTAAAATTACGTCATGCTATCAATTTTTATAATGCTCAGTTCGGTTTAGAGAGTTTATTTTACTACATTAGTTACAGTTTATGACAAATTTATAAATTTAAAACGGTTGTGCGCAATTTATTCATCGTTAAGATATAACAGCAAAAAACCACAAGTTCAGTTTTTTTTTGTATCAGTTTGGTAGAAATATAATACTTCCTTATTTTTTTCATAAAATTAACGATTTGGTACTGTTAAACAGGGTAACTTTTAATGAGTCATACCCTTAAAAAATAGTAGATTGTTTTATTAGGAGCAAAAGTGAGGCTTTTCGTGGCAATGCAGACGCGCCACGAAAAGCCACTTTTCTCCGAATAAAACATGCTATAAATCGTCCACAAAATACAAATTTCACAGTTTACTAACCTCAACGACATAATTAAATGACATGAAAACTTTTCAAAACACACGCTTTTTCAATTGAGCGGCAGACAAAAGGGCTGTCAAAATACAATGTCACGTTGTTCTGAACGTCTTGCTCCTGCTTCAATCTCAAATTGTAATACTACAAAAAATATATCGGGGATAAAATCAATCTTCGGATGATCCTCTTATTGACTATAGGACGCAGAAAGTTCCTCAAGGGGAAAACAATTTTATTTTGATGAGATGTCAATGCAAATGTAGTTTGTATTCTATACGCGACCGAATAATGCAAATAATGCAAGTCATCAGATTTGTATCGTCAATGAAAAGAATTGCTCTTCGTAAAAGCACATTGCATAGAACAACCTTTAGTTTTTGCGATATTTTCACAACTGGCAAGTTCAAGATCGTCTATATGCAAATAACATCTCATCACAGTTACTTTTATGTAACCGTTTTTGCATAACACATCATATCAAACTGGTGAACTGTTTCGTACAGAATGCCACTGTGCATCTTGTCATGGATATGGATCTTCTGAAATATCACGCCTTTTCTTGACAAAGTGTGAGAAATAAAACTCGACGTGAAATAACATACCGAAAGCATGGTGGGAGCACGAGAAAGGTACATCTTCAACACGAACACATGTGATCTTGAAAAGACGTTAAAGGTCAGTTTGGGTCATCATCGTATCGTGACCGAAGATCACTCCTTATAGTCACGTTAATGTCAACATTGTGACGTCATCTAATTGACTATAGCCACCTGAGAAAGAATCTTGCTTTGAAAACGAGAGTGTCTGTGCTATGTTAGCATATATAACACTAGATCTTAATCCGAAAGTGAAGTGACTTAAATACAGCTCCAATACGTCCGGTTAATTGGACGTTCTGCATAAAACGCTGGACACTGCTTTCTCTTTGACGGTTACAAGTTTATCTTTCTTTTTGCCCTTGGTTGCGAGCATCTTTACACAACTCAAACCACTTTCTATACTTCTTCGCGTTGGGTGGCTTTACCCCACATACCAACCTTGAACTTAGTTGTGGAATAAATAAATTATCAATAATTGTGTCTTTTTTTTTCTGTAAATAAAACCAGACATGCCCTTCAACTAGTTCTGATTTACTATTACTTCTGTTGTGAGCCATTCCTTTCCCGCTGAATAAATTGCCTTTATATCAACATAGGGAGTGGCTATACTTGCATCAAAACGGACAAGTACTCAAAAATTAATGCTGTAGTCGAAGGAAAGTACTAGAAATCTTCACAGCTAGAGACAATTCACAAATCTCACTCATTGGCCTATTCAACTTACTGACCCAATTCGTCTTTGTTTACCTGGAGGAATTAATCGAAACGTTTCTGCGATAGAAGTAATTAGAACCGTGTGACCTTGTTTAATTATAGTATTTTTCTCACGAATATGGGTACACAGACGCATTGTAATCCCGAGACACTAGGGAAAAACAAGAGTGAAAATCGCCATTTTTCATTCAGATTTACAGATCCACAATGCCGACTTTTCCTTTTCTTCTCAAATATCTGTCTCTAATTGAGTCCTAGACACGATTTTGCTGTTAAATTATACACTTTTGCACACATTAAATACACGGTATGCGGAATGTATTCGATTGCACCACAAATGTTTGATAGTGTTGACTTTTCTCAGTCAACGCAATAATTGAAAATAAAATTTGCAAGATAGGAATTCCCTAGTACTAAGGATTACAAAAGATTGCTGTTACACAACTGACAATAAACCTTCGATGGTTGCTTCTTTCTTCAAACTCACAATATTCTAAACCTACCGTTTCGGAATAACGTGCTCCTAATTACTACTCAAGGAATTTTTACTTCAGAAAGACGGCTGTGAATGTTTGTGGGTTATCTAGGACTCGTTAAGGAAGTCTGATTGACACTGGTAAATACTGCGAACGTTGGAAGTGTCTACTGAAACATGCTGTCCCAGTATTTCCTTCTCTCGATAGTACGATCAAGTACTGATCAATCAAAGTCATTTCCATTTTCACTATAAAACGAATTACATTGCCGAAAATGGAATCTCCATAAAACGAACTGAATTGAATTTTATACAATACCAAAACAAAACGCACAGGAAAAGGAAACATTAAAAAAACTACCTTGAGGCGTCTGTCTTGGAGAAGTTGACAACATCGTGAGTTGAGTGGAACAAAAATATTTATTACGGCTTTCAATAAAATATGTAATTACGAGAATTAACAAAAAATAATAGACACAATAAAAGCAGCCGATAATTAATCCCTGAACTGTTGCAAAACTGACATGACATAATCGTTCTACAATCAAAATTCTTCATTTTTTTCCTACTCAACTGTGGATTGTTTTGGTTCCATTGGTAAAAGAATTCGTTTGTTCTAAGGTGGGCGAGGTCATAATTTATCCAAAGAAATGCTTTCCGTTTGTTTACAAGGACCTTCACGATCTAACAACCTAAGATCACCGAATTCTTCTTTGTCTTTGAAACTCGTGGCACCAACCTCACTCGACAAAAGCCATTTTAGTAACGGTTCCAAATTACCACATCTCTGACAAATAGTGGATTCTCCCAAGATCTGCATACTAATCGATTTTAAATGAATCACAGCTTGACAAATGAAAAATTAACAGGAAATTAACATAAAACCCACACAACTGCCCATAAAAACAAAGTTGAAAATTGATCGAACGTGAGGAAGGCTCTTACTTTCAAGTCAAGAAACAGCGATTAATTGAATTTTTAGACTGTTTCCACTTAAACTTGTTGCGATATAAATGTTATATAAGAGTAATTGCTGCACTAAATATCCAAGTCCAGGGCGCATTAATAGTGTAGGCTCGATGGGCATGCGGAATTTTCGATAGTTACAAATGTTATAATTAACAGAAACGTAAACGCTTTGTGATACGTAATGTACAACACGAGAGTTACATAATTAGGACAACAACCTTTTTCTCATTGTTTTGTCGAGCATTGAGAAGATAACAAAAAAATGAAAAATTTGGGAAAATCCACTCCGGGCTGACCGGACCATATAATTATTTGTAATAATAAAAGGTTTCTTTGGTGGCTACACAATGTTTTTTGTTATTTTATTGTCTACAATGAAAAGGCCGTAAATCCCACATATACACATAACAGAAATTAAGTTTTAATGCTAATAACAATATTGGCACATAATGTTACTCCTTAAGTGAATTACAGCAATAAAGAATAAAGATCAATAAATTGAATGGGGTCGTCCCCCTCAATTGAAATTGACGAATTCAACTATAGCATCCCATAGACTATGTAACATGAAGCCCTAAAACGTGTTCTGTTGTTTCATAAAGTTATTTTGTAAGATAACAGAGCGTATCAAAAATTGCAATTTCGGCCAGCAGTTTCAAACGCTGTACATTTACCGCCTCTTGTGACGTCATTTCGGGGGACCATTCTCATTGGTTTGTGCGCTTCTCATTAGTCGGCAAGTCGAGTAACTTGAATTATAATCCATTTTTTTTTATAAACAATTAAAGACCAGGTTGTATCATCTAAAAATATGTACTTTCGGACCGAGCTGTATAGCCGACACTATTATTAAGGTCATTTTCACCATGTTAAACAACGGAATAAATGTCAGAATTTGACATTCAGTGTGACCAACCAAAAATTACTGTTGTTTATACCAACATGACCACATTTTGACAATTGTTTATAAAAAAAATGGATAATATGTCTGGTGAATTTTGTCCCGTGTTGACGTCACAAAAAGGCGCGCGTTTCAAATAAGGCAAATGTTTCGGATTTTTTCCTACCTAGTAAACGCGTGATTTCGAATAAACAAAAAAAAAGGGGGTATAATATTTTTTCGTCTACTTTCTAGAAAAGCTGTTTTTGAAAATTGTGGGACGACCCCATTATGGTGGAAATTACTCACAAATATTAAAAACATGATTTCATTCATCATCGTAAGACTTTATTTTTTGAATTATAGTTTCCAAACGTTTTTATTTCCATTTTTTACTTTTATGTCAAATTTCAACATGAATCCTTTTGGGGAACATTCTTTGATGTTTAAACAACTTTATTCATGAAATAATCTCAAGCTGATTAAAACGCAATACTCGTGTAATTTTTTGACAAATTTCCCTCTGCTGCGCATAGTGAAATTAAAACGTCAAAAAATTATACTCGTAGTTGCTAATCGACTTTCAAATCGATAGTTCCGAAGCACTCATGTAAAAATTTTTCGCGACAAGGGATCAATTTGACGCTGAAGAAAACCGTAGTTTAAAGAAAAACAATGATAATAATTGTACATATGAACGCTTTCTCCTACGTGTCTATTTTTTCCTTAAAAACTTTTTAATAGCTTGTAATTTAACTTCACCTCCTTTGCTACTTATTCTCTAATGCATCGTTAATATCTACTAAGTCATGTAAAATCACACAAAAAATAAACAAAGGTTTCTTTTTCATCCATGAGATATCCAACATTATAAACGTCACAGTGAAATAGTAAAAAGTCGATAATTTTATCTCTGCTTCCCACATTTAGAAAATTTCATGACCTAAATTTAAATTTTCAACATAGACAAATGTGGCCGAAAATACGTGCGGGCAATTGCATAACTAAAACAGGATTAGCTATATTCATATCACAAAATTTTGAGATGGTGTACAATAACTTTCATGTTGCACAATTTTAATGGAATAACCCTGTAAAATAATGCAGGATTATATTTGAATTCATTTATGTGAAAAACGGTATCCATAAGAGTCCCTCTGAACTGGCTACAAACTTGTGTTTCAATTCATTTATTTGACTACTTCAGGCTTATCTACGAAGACGCTGAACGGACATGAAAGGAAAAATAACTAAACGATTTTTTTTCTGGCAATTCCGACTTTTTTCTGACAATTCTGACTTTTTTCTGACAATTCTGACTTTTTTCGGGCAATTCCGACAGGGGTAGGACGATGGCACTGTTTTGTTACCTAAACTTAAAATATGAAATACTGTCCACATTTTTGTCCACATATCTTTAAGGGCTCAATCGCGTAGCGCCAATTTCAAATTTTCACAGACGGCAACTTCAGTCGATCACTAAAATTGATGCCTCGCGCTACGCGCTCGACCCCTCAAAGAAACATACTCCAAAAAGGTCATATTTCCTTGTACGTGAAACTCGAAATGTGGACAGTATTTCATCTTTTAAGTTCGGACAATAAAACAGCTCACCATTGTACGAGGGCGCTGAACGGACATGAATATAAAAATACCTGACAACGACGACGGCAACTTCCATGGATCACTGAAATTGGGGCCTCGAGTTTCACGTACAGGGAAATATGACCTTCTTGGAGTATGTTTCTTTAAGTGGTCGAGCGCGTAGCGCGAGGCACCATTTTCAATGATCCACAGAAAAACAAATTTTTACAGACGGTAACTTCCGTGGATCACTGAAATTGGTGCTTAGTGCTATGCGCTCGACCACTCTAACATTCTGTCTGTTGGAAATAAAATTCTATTAATATTATTATTATTAAAGAAACCAAAAAGGTCATATTTCCCTGTACGTGATACTCAAAATGTAGACAGTATTTCATCTTTTAAGTTTGGGTAACAAAACAGCACCATTTTCCTACCCCTGTCGCAATTGCCAGAAAAAAGTCAGAATTGCCAGAAAAAAGTCGGAATTTCCAGAAAAAAAGTCGGAATTGCCAGAAAAAAAGTTAGAATTGCCAGAAAAAAGTCGGAATTTCCAGAAAAAAGTCGGAATTTCCAGAAAAAAAAAAACAGAATTGCCAGAAAAAAGTCGGAATTGGTAGAAAAAAACCGTTGTCAGTTATTTTTCCATTCATGTCCGTTCAGCGCCTTCGTACTTATCAGTCAATTTCTTGCTTATTAACAAGTGTCTCTTTCTACCGTATGCGAGGCACGATAATCTGACACCTATAAAACTGGGACCCAATGCCTCAAATTAGATGCACAGTGAGAAAGGTTCAGGGTTGTAAATCAACAGGAAGCGGCAACGTCTTTGAGTTGCTTGTTTATTGGTGGATAAAATGGACCGGAGTCGAAATTTCTGGGCCACAATTTATTTTCATAGCAATACACATTTAACTGACCTGACCTGGCCTGTGCATGTGATTATTATTTTCTCATTTTATAAATTTGATTTTCGTTTCACACTGAATATTATACAGTTACAATATTATGCTGGTTGTACAATAATAATTTGTACAAATAGTTTTATTAATAAATAATACATATTTTTGCAGCAATATAAAAAATAAAATACATTACTTATTTATGATAGTTTCGGTGTAAAACGTTTTGAACACAATTTTCACGTACGGTCGTGGCTTCACGCTTTCAAAAAAGCTCTCGGAGTGAGCCACACTTTGGTCTCGGAAATTTACGGCTGGGTTTAGTCCTCCATTATTAAGATAATTGTGGACAATAGACCCCGTTTTATGGGTGTCAGAATATCTTGCACTTCACTATAGTTTTCTTTCTGTCACTCTTTCCTTTCCTGTTTTTTCAATAGTCACTCCCAAGTAGATAAATATATCTACTCAGATTTTCAACTTTCAGTCTTGATTCACATATTCTTATGGCAAGGTACTGTATACAGAGTGTTTACGAAGTAAGTGTAATAGTTGAAACCAGTGGTAGAACTCATTAGAAACTTTTCTATATACGACTTTTCCGAAAAGTAACATTTTTGTAGCATTACCCCCCCCCTCCACAAATTCACGAGCCGCGTATGAATATCTATATATTTAATCGTTGAACATGAATCAATTTCAACCAAATAAATCAGTCTGTACTGCACCGACTTTGATAATTGTTTTTTTAAATGAAAGACATTGACAAGTTCTATGTGAAGACTACTTTCCATTTTCAATAATTTCACAGGTTCATTAATTATTTGCAAATCATTTTTGGGGAAAAGCGGTCCATTACAGTCATCGATTTAAATGAGCGTGAATCGTTTTAAGTGAGAAGCTGGACAACTGTAGCTAAATATAGGTATCTTAGCCCCTCCCCTGAGGTTTTGTGAACAAGTTGTGTAGGGAACTTAAGACATGCTTATTAAGACATTTATACCTCTGGATGGATGTTTGGGTGCGGCGTGTGAAGAGTGTGAAATAGAGAACGAATGAAGCTGTGCAAAATACAATTCCTTTATCGCATAATTTTTCTTGCCGAAAAATTGGTTTACCAATTCCACAATATTTTCATGTAACTGACCTGCGACTTTCTCAACAAATCAATCGAGAAGCGGAAGATTTATTGTTTAATCAAATGTATGAAAAGGCTAATAATGAACAACGTGCCGTTATTGATCATATACTTCAAGAGGTTTATGGTAGGTCTTACATTCGATGGTCTCCGTTTCTACATTAGCGAACAATTCAATCAGGAGTGTTTACGCAAAACATTGTATATAAAGAAATTATTATGTCTTATTTTTTTTTAATTATTCAGACAAGGCAAATTAAAAATTGTGATATGTAATATGGTAACCAGTCTTTATTCAACACTATTTACGTAAGTATTCACTTTTTTTTTAATTTTTACATTGATTTGATTACCAATTCAATACATACCACTCAAATTTTGAGTGACGGGCGATCACTAGTTTATTTTATTTTGACCTAGTTTGAACCAATTGTTAGTGGTAGGAGGTAGTACAACAGATCTCGCAATAGAAGGAAAGCTCATTAAAAATTACAAAGAATATACCTACTCAGGAACAATTATATCAGAAGAAGGAAACAGCAAAAAGGAAATATCTCATCGCATTCTACAGGCAAAGCAAGCCGTAGAAACACTCGACTCTCTCTTATGGTCTGAGATTAACAAAAAAAGTCAAAAGTATACTGGAGCAGAAACATGGGAAATCACTAAAGTAGACTCCCAAAGGCTAGCAGCAACGGAAATAGATTTTTTTCGTCGAAGTTGTAAAATATGTAAATTACGACATACATATTCCAAATAAGGAAATTAAACGGAGAATGCAAGTCGAAAAGACGATTTTCGCGAACATTGAAACCAGAAGATTTGTTATGGCCATGGCATTGGATGTTGAAGAAATGACGCTTAGTAGGTAAGTTTTCTATTTTTATCTTATATACGGCGGGCGGTTTACATTAATGTTTTGCTAAAAAAAATTGTTGTGTCTAGTATCATCAGCCAAGCCGTTCAGTGGCGGATAACTAAACTAACGTCAAAACTTCCACTATATTTAACTCGATAACTACGGGGTTTAGGGCTAAAGTTTACTAAGAAAAATAGTTGACAATGACACCCTGTATACAACGTAAAGTGTTTTATATACACATTCTAAACACAGATGGCAGGACTGGATACGAACAATACACGAAGCGTAAAACATTCGCCTTAAAACTTCCAGAACTACCGATCAAAACACTCCATTATGTCAAATGATCTATTTTAAATCTACTATGAAGATACTAATAAATAGATATAAATTTAAATGATCAACCTGTATATTAAAAGTGACTACCGAATATTGAATTTAATTTCACTTCATTTTCAGTAAGTGAGTGCTACCACGTGCCTATTTATAATTATTTTTTGGTAAAGTTGTATTTACATATATTACATTGACACATCTATGTATTTTCAAATTCAAATACGTACGTCAAACTAATCTAAAAAATAATAAAAACCTGTCAATGTGTCATCGGGGAGAGGTGTCAATTATTCAAAGGTGCCAATCTATTTATTTCTTTCAAGATTAACTAGCCACCTGTTACATATTTGGATAAAAAATATTCACTGACTACCAATTTAAAAATAATACCAATTCATCTCTGGCATTTAATTAAAATAACGAACGAATTAAAGTTAATTGTTCAAAGTTGACATTCTCCGAACCTTGGCCAAATTCTCTTGTCTTTTCATACTTTCATCATCTACATACATAAACTGATCCATCATACAACCCACACTTGACAATTAATCGTTTCTTCAATATGAAGATCTGTGCTGAACGACCATATCGTCTTATGAATTATGCATGCATTCACGAACTCCGAATAGAGCTATAATTACCTAAAGAATTTCCAATAGATGCCTTGTACAACATTGTCGACATCTCGATTCCCAAATCCGGGTGATAGGAAAATCCGATAAACAGCGTCCTTGTCGGGTCACTTAAACTAGATGACTGTTATGTCCCCACCCGAAAGCACCGGAGTCCGTGGTACGGAAATCTGGCGCTCCGGTGAAACAATGCATTTCAGTATAGCCACGCCGGCCGAAGTACGATACACGAACCGCTATGTAAATTTTTGGTGAATTAAGTGATTTGTGTTGTGTGCTAAAGGAGTTACAGCTCTTTGGATATACATTCCTAGACCCCAGAACAATAAAATGTAAGAGATGGGATTAAATAAATAACACGTCTTGAACAAATAGAATTAGTCTAGATATAAAAAAATACACACCCACAAGAGCAATAAATAATAAATATCATACACTCCTCGTAGCGAGCATACAATAATTCGCTTAGCCTATTGTGCAAATGCAAATGTTAATAATATAGATAGAGGTTCGGATTGTACCGATTAGACAGGAAGAAACATCTTCACATCAAAGTGCATCTGTTAAATATCATCAATTTGGTTACGACACTGCGACAATAACACGTTACTCAAAGTTTGCAATTTAATTAGTTAAGTGATGCTTGTAAAGGTCGCAACATTAATATTTATTATAACGTTATGTCTTTAGTTTTGACAATTAAACTCAGCATCCAACGAAGAGAAAGAGGTGGAGCCGCCACATTCCAAATTTAGAAGGTCGGGGGACGAGGGTGTTAAACTGGTTGGAGACACAGTTGTAAACACAAGTCAAAAGTTCAATAAGCCAAGAAAAAAAGGCGATATTTACGTGCCATTTAAAGAGGCCGTTGTAATTGTCACTTGTTAAAATGATTCATCTTTATCTGAGGCGAGAAAGAACAACAAAAGAATTCGTGTCGTCAAATAATTTATGTTGGTTACATTACAAATGAAAGAGATAAATAATTAATTAGTAAAATTATGAAAAAATACGAATAAAGGGGGACAGACTTAAAACCTATAAAAAAAGTAACAAGAAAGAATTAAAAAAGAATTTTAAACAACAGGAAACTTAGAAAATTACCATTTTTGAGATCTTGGTCGGGGAATATTAAAAAGAATTAAAAAAAAACAATAGATAGAAGCACAACTACTGAAGCTTTGGACAATATAACTTATTATGTTGGTGTAGTGTGGGTTTGAAATTGCGGTTTGTAGTCATAACCATCAAGAATAGAGCTTTCTTAAATTTAAATTTAATGTGTTTTAAGTATTAAAATATGAGAGAATAGTACATATTTTATATCATGACAGAAGAGCTCAAAATCATAACAAAAATTTAAAATTTTAGTCCTACCGGAAGCGTTTTTTGTTGACCTTAACATTTGAATCATCTCTGGAAGCAAAAAGTTTATCATTAATTTAAAATCACTTGTTAATTAGTAAATCCGGCACAAACTGATCACCTGATGATTTCATCGCAATGCACACCAAAAATTTGTCGAAATAAAAAATAAATCTTCATGAAATGAAATCGAAGATTAAGATTTGTTAACCATTAAATCTGAAAACTGAAAGAAGAAAGCATTTACTCGACAGATGTTTCTTCCAGCGAAGTTCAATGTTATTTAACTGTCATTACACAGATGTTCATTTTCTCCGTGGACCGAAAACAATTCAAATTAGTTCTGCAACTTTCTGTTTTATCCAAACTAAATGGTGATAATGAATAAATATTTTACAGAAACCTTCACCTGTTTTTTCCACGACCACGATTAATTAAGGAACAACTGCATATTTTAATGAAACTGACCCACATTTTTGAATTTGGGATATGGGAAAATGTCTGGTAAAGAATAAAGAAGCCATCTAACAGAAATTCCCAAGGATCTGTAATTAATGACAGTTTAATGCCGTGATTGCGAAAAATGATCCTTGCACTTTGTACACCGCTAATATATTCGAAATATTCATTATTCTGAAAATCTCGGTAATTAATATGACAAATATTTTGTACGATTTGGCGTCTTCAAGCGCAATCTCAATGCAAACTTTCATCATTGTCCCTTAATTCACCATTGTATGGTAATTGTGGACTGTTTTTGCTGTAAAGTGCTCTGGGATAACCTTTACGACAAAACCGATAATTAAAGAACGCCTCTCAGAATTCAAATTTAGATGTTTCTCGCACCAATTCGCGATTCTTTGTCGAAACAAAGCAAACTGTTTGTAGCCTTTAGATGTACCCACGATTACCATTAAAATCCCAATTATACTTTTCTCTTATATCTGACCTAAACAAAGTGACTGAATTAACACATTGCGAAGCTATTATTTAATTACGCACTTTTTCAATGTCTTACATCGATGATAAAAATTCACCTTTGCTTTGACTTAACAAAACAGTATCGCAACGAACATTTAGGCAAGTGAGTATTTTACAAATTTTATGCAATAACGCGATTATGTCTCCATTGTTGTGAAGTCGGGCGTATTGTTATATCCGAGGACATGTATGTACTGACAATAACACTTGTCAAGCCTTGTGAATTGGTTTTCCAACACTGAAAGTTTACGTGACATATAGGTGCCGGAAACACCATTTTTAAAGGTAAAACCCGACAATTTGAACACGACCAACAATAATTGGTCCATTTATAGCCAGACAATACAAAAATCCAGGCCACCAAAAGTGTGAACAAAAATATTTAAATTCAACATACCGGAAATTAATTCAACCGGTTTCAAAGACATTTAAATATGTAGGTATGCATCCCTGTCCTTCAATTTAGGCGCCCATGACATAACGGAGTGAATCTTCCGAGAATTCCCTTCTCTGTATACGGTGCAAGGAACAGTTTCAAAACTCCTTTTCGGTTTCATTCCTCGTTACGCTTTACTGTCGGTAATTAATTAATAAGTCGCTATCTTCCTAGAATTACATCATCACATAACCTCTTTGCGTTATCACACAACAAGAACAAAATAATTCAATTCGTTTACTAGGCCGTAACATTTTTCGATTGAAATAAATATGTTGAATAGCATGTTGTAATCCAATTATAAGTAAAAATCAATCATCATACAAAAACAAGAGTACGCTTATTCTTGCAACATGCACATTTACGTCAAAATTTCACTTTCATGAATTTTAACAAATACTGGAAGAAATTGCGAATGTGGAACAAACAACACTATTATTAAGAGCAAGCTCAGAAGTACGTGTGCAGAAAAATGTCTCCAACCGTAACCGTTACAACACGTAGGTTTGAGTTTTCCTCTCACTATACCGCGGTATTTGTTAAGACGTTTTGACAGTTTGGCTGCATTCGCTAATTATCGCCTTCTGGAATGCAATCACGCTTTCTTTCGTTCCCTTGATTTAATTTAACATAATAATGAATCGGATAATCGCCAATGCAATAATTATCAGTCCTTTCTCCTTCGTTTTCCGTGTTAATTTTCCAACCACACCCACCGGCGTCTCGATGACAAGGCCAGAACACAGAACCACAATAGCTATCCGAAGGTTCGACAAAAGCACCTAACAAGAATCCGAGTAAATCTTAAGTTTGCCATTCACTATAGCCGCAAGTATCGAAATGTAGGAATCAGGTTCTCGTTTTAAGACTGCTCACTACTGTTTGTTCTCTCGTAACAAATTAAACGGCAAATGAAGATTCGCTCACTTTAAAAGCAAACGTAACTCGTACGTAACAACTGTGACTAGTTAATTTAACCGACTTATTGTTCTTTGTTTATTCCAGATGTCCTGGTGGTTTCTACTGTTCACGCTAGCAGTTTGGGTCCTAGCTAGTCAAGCAACTGAAGAAAGAAAAATCCACAGATTAGTCGGTGGTCACATAAAATTTTTCCTGAGTGATTCTCAGGATTCCGAATTACTAGAAGCCTTAGCCAGCGGTTCGAAAAACAAAAAGTCACAGAAAAGTGAAGATGATGAAAAGAAGACGCTGTCCCAACAAGTCGCAGATGGAAAGTACGCACTCATACAGAAAGAGCTGTTTGCTAAACCGTCGAAACGACCCGGCGTACTGAGCTATGACAACAACCCTGAGGTACCGAAGGACAACATCAACAACTTGGGTGGATTAACAAAAAATGATATTTGGTTGGCGGAAAATCACCTCCTCGTGCTGAAAGGGGGCACGTATCCGCCTCACGACGATAAGAAAGACAATTCTGCAACTGCTTGGCCCGCAATCGATGACTACAAAGCACCACTCCGTCAAGTGAAAATACCAGCGCACCCCAAGGTGCCCCCGCCATTTCCAGTCCAACTCACCGACGACGGTCCGCTACAAATCCTCGGCACAAATTCTTCGCGAACGATTAATGGCACGCTCGAACAAACAGCCTTTGCCATACCTCCCCCCGAAACATTCGACCCCAATCCATACCTCCCACCCTTCTATCCACATCCGCCCAACGCTACTTCCGGGCAAGCTCCGCTCCCAATACCTGCGTACCCTCAGGGGGAATATCTTCCGGGGTCGCCGTTCCCCCCTTACAATTTGAACGGTACCTTGCCCCCATATTTCGCTTCTTTGCCCCCAGGCGCCGCAATTCTCCCTCCTCCAAATCTCACCGAACCGTTCGACGAAGACGACCCTTCGATCTACTATCCTCCACCTTACAGTTTCTACTACCCAAAAGATAATTCGTCGCTGGTGCCCGCAGGACCACTGGTACCAGGCATCGTCCTGCCACCTCCCCCAAACTTCTTTGGACCCCTAGAAGAGACGACCAAAAGACCAACTGTCCCGAGTAGGAAGCCGAACCGACAAAGAACGAAAACGACGACAACGCCACTGCCACAACTCCATCCGACAACGACACCCGTACCTCCAACTTCCGTATTGAACGAAAAGGTCGTGAAGAACCCCGTCAGAATTCTCCCCGTGCATATCCCCATTGAAATTAACAACGAGCTCAAACCTATTGTAACAACAACTCCTCCGAAAGTTGTGACAGTTTTATCAGTGAAACCTAAAGTTACCAAGAACCGAGCTCCTCCAAGAACACAGAAGACGCGACCACCTGCTGTTACCATACTTAAACCAGTCAAACCTACAGTTGAACCACCAAAAGTTTACGTGTATGAAAATGACGTTTCGAGTGCGTATAAGCCTACATCGAAACCTAACACTGTTGTCAGTACCACCCAAGTGCCGCTCAAAGTGTATTACACCACAACCAATGACATTGATACGAACTCAATAACTCGTGCTCCAGGAAAATACCGTGCTAGTGTACCAAATGCCCGAAGAGCTAAACCGACTACAAAATCTCCGGCTCAATACTACTACTACGAGGAACAAGTAACCACACGAAAACCACAGTACGACATACCTAAGGAGTACTACATTCCCCCCAAACAAGTGAGTCCACCCGCACAACAACAGAAGTTCATTTATGTATCAAGCCGCCCATACAACACACAAAGACCTCGATATCGTTTCGTACAAACGCCCAAGACGGACAGCTTCAGCTTCCATATTGCCAGACTACAAAAACAAATTCATCAATATTACACCACTTCGAGACCCACCTACAGACCAGCGTATTCACCGAAACCAGTGTATCAATTCAGTTTTGAAGCAGTAAACTACAGACAACCAGTGAACACCCAAACTGAAGATCCACAAGACCGATTCAGACCACTACCAAAATACAGCGTCCAAATCCAACCAGCAATAGAAATCATTCCAACAGAGTCCCCAACTTACCAAAACAGTCCTGCACCAAACTACTACCCCGTAACTACAGAAAGACCACTCGCCTCTAAATACTACACCACTCCACGACCTGAATACGAGTACGAAAACGACGAGAATAAGAAAGTAACCCCAAGACCTGTTTCCCAGTATGCGTTTGAAGTAACACCGAACCCAATTAACCAAGGATTCTACACTAAACCAGACGAGAGTTTCTTCGACGAGAACACCCGACAATACTTTACAACATTTGGGCAGAAATTGCAGAACCCAACCACCCCAATTCCGCAAGTGGCTCAATCAACCACTGCTCAAAAACAATACCAACAACGGCCTATAAACTTAGAAAGAGATATAGCAGTCAACTATTTGCCCCCTCGACCTGCTATAAACCCCGACGCCGAGTTCGTACCGATTAATCCAAACCAACAACGTGAAAACTACCCTCAAGCAGTGAGATACTCTTCTCAATCTGAACAGACAAACCGGGGAGCAGAAACTGCCACGTCTGAAGGCCAACCAGGTTCCTTCATTTCATATGAACTGCCGGGAGATGACGGAGCCCACTTCTATTTCTTAACCCCTCAACTGGCTCAGAGCAGAGATCAAGGAGCAGGATATTATTACTCACAACCAAATGCGCCGAGGATACGAAGAAATAAAGAAAGGTGAAGTGTTCTAATTCAGACAGTGGTGACTTTATCTGAGCTGTGAGTTACATTGGCGATTCCTATATTTAATTTAGTGCCTATTTCAATTGAACTGTGATCGTGTAACGTCAACGAACTCAGAGCGTGAAATTATATCGAATACGTAGTAATTGTTGTAATTAGAACACACGAGTGATATTTCTAACGCAAATTGTTATTCTCACCAAAAAGTGTGATGCGAAATTATGAACGCGACCTTTTGTATGAATTAATATTTAATTTATTTATCAAGATTTCTAGTGTATTAAAGTGATAGGTTTTGTTAGATAATACAAACGTTAGACAACCATTTGTTAAAATATTACAATTTTAATAATACATTTTTTTATAAATACATTGACCTTTCCGTATCTATACACCCATAAATTTTTCTTGCTCTCGTAATCTAAACATTGTTTATACCAATTTTGAAATTCCCATCTATTGTTTCATTAATCAGTCATCTACTTGTTGTGTACAATTAAAACCCAGCTGTGACTAGACTAATAGTTTAACCAAATTTGGGTCGTTACTAGCGTAATCGGTAAAAACTGTACTCACCAGTGTTGAGCTCTTGTTCAGCACTCTCGTCCTTCAAGGGTTCATCAAAAAGATGCAGATACACTTCAATGGCACATTTGGCTGCTTTAAAATAAAACGGGTGTCCCCTAAGAACGTCCTCCAATCGCAGAAGGCCAACGTACGACCGCAGCGTCATTTTTCTCATGCAGTAGGTGTGAAAGTCAAATTGATCTTCGATAATTTCCGAGAAATGCTACAACCATACATCATAATTTCCAACAAAAAATACAATTTCCTATTTACTCTGTCGGTTTCGTGACACTTCTTCAGTGCTTCGCCGTATTTCCCCAGCCGCTGATAAGCCAACGCACACTCCGTCTCAAACCACATGCACTGCATTTCATTAAGATTCTCCATGGCGGAAACGCCTTCCCTTGTAAACTTGGCACATGTATCCTCCGCTTCTTTGACTCGATCTGCCCTGAGCATGTATTTGGCGCATTTGGAGTTGATGTAACGGTCGGCGGTGTCCAATGCTTGGGCCTCGTCTAACCACTTGTACGCCTCCTGAGGGTCGCCGGCGTGCTGGAAATTTGGCAAACAATTGCTTTCAAAATTAAGCAAAATTGCGATAGAAAAAGAACAAAGGAATATAAATTTGATTATTCTCAAATTAATCATGTCAAATGGAAGATGGCTGATTTGCTAGGAACTGTATTGCCGAAATCTACATTTAACACAAAACGCATTGTTAGATAAGTAGGCTTTGATTATGAAATTAACAGAGGAGTTTCACTATTCTGTTCAATACAGAAAAGGTACACATGGCGTAAAAACTGCGTAATATAATGACAGAAATCTTTTGTTGATTTTTTTTATGACGTTACAAGCTACGATGAAAAACTGGTAGTGGGAAGAAAAAGAAGAAGAGGGCGTCCCAGGAGAAAACGGATAATAGAAAAGCAACACATCAGACAATGGAGAAGAAATAGTATATTATTATACGCGTTCCTGTGTAAATTGGACAGTTTCCGGCACTAGGGGTTTAAAAAAGCACGAGTGAAACGAAAATTGTCAATAAAACCATAAACTTTTAAAGCTAAAAGAGTACTGTTTTTAACTTTGGGGGGTATACTGGGGGCGGTTAGGATGTATCCAACGATGCTTTTTGTCTACAAATTAACTTTCTGTGACACTGGGTATACAGTGTATTTTTTAAACGGCCCTAGGGATCCTGTGTTAAATGTTTCACCTTATGTAAACTTACATTTTGCGCATATATTCGAAATTTTTCCCTGACATTAGACACTATTTCTCTAATTTCAACAATTACATATTTTGATACCTCCAAAATTGTTCCCACATGTTTATTAAAATTATTACACCATTCACACTGTTGGGGAAAAACAGCTAAGAATGGACGAAAAAATCATTCAACTCTAAATGTTACACATAGATCTAATTTCTTCATTATGTCTTCCAAATCAGCAACAATTGACAATTTGAAAACGTCACATAATGCCAGAATGGAAACAGCCGTCTACGATTACATATCGGGTGTCCCAACAAAAATTTGTACCCCCCAACAATTCCAATTTCGAAAGACTCAGAAGAAAACGCTCGAACAGGTCAATTTTGTTATCAAGGGGGACTAAATTGTACCAAACTTTCACGTCTCAAATCTCACCCCTTGAGCCAGGGGAGCCACCCCCTTAAAAATATTAAATGACATGGGGGGTCATGTGATACATTATTCTAAAGCTTATTCAATTCTCTATCCAAATCTACTTTTATCGATTTGTTTCTACAAAAAAAAAGCATGAATTTGTTATTTTCCAAATCAAGAGTATTCTATGTAGATTTGGACAATAACAAATTCTTATGCTCTTTTTTGTAAAAACGAATCGATAAAAGTAGGTTTGGATAGAGAATTGAATAAGCTTTAAAATGATGTACTATATGACCGCCCATGACATTTACATTTTTTAAGGGGATGGCTCCCCTGGCTAAAGGAGCGAGATCTAAGACTTGAAAGTTTGGTAAAATTTGCCCCCCCTTGATAACAAAATTGACCTGTTCGAGCGTTTTCTTCAAAGTGCTTCGAAATTAAAATTGTTGGGGGGTACAAATTTTAGTTGAGTATTTTATGTAGATTTGGGAAATATCGATTTCATGTTTTTTTTTTGTAGAAAAAAAATCGATAAATATAGGTCTGGATAGAGAATTGAATAAGCTTTAAAATGATGTATCACAAGACCCCCCATGCTATTTAAATTTTTTAAGGAGGTGGCTCCCCTGGCTAAAGGGGTGAGATCTGAGACGTGAAAGTTTGGTACAATTTAGTCCCCCTTGATAGCAAAATCGACCTGTTCTAGCGTTTTCTTTCGAAATTGGAATTGTTAAGGGGTACAAATTTTAGTTGGGACACCCTGTATATGGTTGCACATGAATCGAGCGGTTTTAAATAAAACCGTGTGTAGTGCACCGATTTTTATATTTTTTTAATGAACGACTGATAAAATACACCAGTAGATAACTTTTCATTTTCAAAAATTTCACAGGTTCATTGATTATTTGCATTTTCTTTTCGAAACTGGCAAACTGGAGGCAAAGGGCACGTTGATGCGCACAAATACCACTCGAATTTGGAGTGACGGGCGATCACTAGTATGTATTAATATGTGTAAAGATAATAATGTATTAATTTGATTAATAGTTATTATTCGAATTTAGCGGATGAGGTTTTCAATTATTGCAGAAATAATAGTGTTAATATAGGCAACCAAACTTACAAGATCAGTTGCCAAAGATATTCATTTTCAAATTTTTATATCTTCAGTCAGGTTTTCAGGTTCTCGTGCGGGTGTATCAAAATGTGCACACCAACTCTTCCGAACTAGCTTCCTTGAGCACCCCGGACATCAAATTCACTTTTATTTTTTCTTTGGACCTTAGTTTTTGAACCGTAAATAAATTAAACTGGCCAGTGAGAATCCTTTATTAGTTTTTCAATATATTCGTTACCTAGTAAGCAACAATTATTGGATTAACATTAATGAAGGCATTTCATTGGCCAACTTTATCGACTTTCTGCTCGTGATTCAGAGTAACTTTATCAAGTCTACATTGCAAATGTGGACGTCGTGCGTAGATCATTGACATGCTTATTTCAGACTTGTTAAACAGGGGCGTAGGCATTACTGTAAGCATATATATTTTCAATAACTACGTGTGCCGCATTAATTTGAGACATTAGAGAAGTTTCTGTTAATTTTTATTTTCACTTTGTGATCGATTAAGTCAATAAATACATTTTACAAAATTTAATGTTTTTAAAACCTCAGTAAACGAGATCCTGATGTCCATCAAATTTAAAAAATCATTGTGTGTAAACAAATGACTCTTTGATTAATGTTAGAGTCTGAATTCTGTAACTTCAGCATGTCTAACCGCCATTTTCTGCGCGACCGAGTCGTCGAAATGCACCACAATAATAGACACAGCAGAGGAATGCGAGCCACTGGCCAAGCGCCGACCCAATGCGGCACTTACTTCTATTTTTTATTGTTTGATATGCTATAGTAAGCGCCAGAGATATAGTGATATAGGGAAAATAAAAAAAAAAGTGCAAAATAAAAAACTTGCTCTCCGATTTGTACACGTGCTATTCAAAGTTCGGCCGACAACAATCAAAGAATTTTTAATTTGCACTCGTTTATTTTCCCTATATCACTATATCCCCGACGGTTTCTATATCAATTTTTTCTGTAAAAGTTAATAAACGGGGGATAACGGTTTAAAACGTGCGCATTCCTGACGTATGTTTTTGAACGAATCCGCTCCACTTAGCTTTTGGGACCAATCCGCGACGCGTACAAACGCGCCAGCATCGGTATTGAGATCAGCTGATCAGCCCTAAGCAGCATTCCTACGGCTAGGCTCCCACGGCTGTCAACACGAAAATTAATGCACGGTTCCTACCCACAGTTGCGATTGTTAAAAAAACTGTGACGTCAAGTAGTGGTTCCGTTTAAATGTATGTAATGCCGAAAACACACAAGTTTATGATTTTTTTTAACCTTTTATTGTACGTTGCTTGTTAAGAGAATTATCATTACTAACTTAATATTCTAGGTCCTCATTGGCCGGTTTTATAAGATTATTATTGGTAAACTTTAAGTATCGGATTTCCGAACCACAATTACAGATTCCGTTGGTGCATTATGCGTTCGCAAGACCATTGGTTTGGGCAATCAGTCAGCGAAGACAACGTTACAAAAAATATAAAAGTGAATGTTGACATTTATTTAACTAATACTTCCTTAAATTAATAAAATCGGGAAATAACAAAAATGACTTAAAATGCACCATACTGAAGTTGGCGTAATCTTTACGTGGACACCACAGAGACGGAGAATTTTTTTTACCTGGTTTATTAAATACCCAAAATAGCTATTTCTGTTATAAGTATGTACCTAATACAGTTTTTACAATATAATGGAATAGCAGATGAGTCCGCAAAAACTTTTTTGGTACGTGTAACAAACAATGTTTTTTGTTATAGCTCCCCAAATTTTTAAATAAAGAATTCATTGTGATTCTTGCAGCCGTCCGCATTTTTTCGACTTTTCGCGTATCCCCCAAATCGCGGCTGTTTTTGCAAGCCCCCTTGCGGTGCCAGAACTGAGATTGGGCCTTCCGTTCTCTTCTGCAATTAGTTTATAGTTTGACATTTAGTGACATTGACGTCTATTTTTTTGCTTTTTCTCTAGTATACCGGTGCGTTCATGCCCATCCAAACTACTATGTTAAAAACTTTATCATGGTAAAAAAAACATCTCTGGTTCCGCACACTTTTCGAAAAAAATTTACCACCCTCAGAAAACGGTTCTTTTTCTAGGAACATTGTTTTCACTCAACTCGATCGGTAAATAGCTAATAATCAGCAAAAGCTTGCCATAACTTTTAGGGACTAGGCCATAAATGTACCATTTTACGGACTCAAATGAGTCCCTGAAATTGTAATTTTGGGGAACGTGAACAAAAATTGCTATTTTTGTTATAAGTATGTACCTAAAATACAGTTTTTGCGGACGAATGGTTGCTGTTTCCAGACGAGCCGAAGCCGAGTCTGTAATAGCAGATGAGTCCGCAAAAACTTTTTAGGTACGAGTAACAAACAATGTTTTTTTGTTATAACGAGTGAGCAACAAAATTAGTGATCGCAGTTGGCTAAACGTATATCGGTTCTTTTAATTTACTGTTTACATTAATCGTCAATTTTACACAATGTTTTTTTGTTATAGCTCCCTCAAATTTTTAAATAAAGAATATTTCATTGTAATTCTTGGAGTCGACTTTTTTTTTTCGACTTTTCGCGTATCCCCCAATCGCGGCTGTTTTTTCAAAACCCTCGCGGTGTCAGAACTGGGATTGGGCCTTCCGTTCTCTTCTGCAATGAGTTTAAATTTTAACATTGAGTCACACTGACGTCTAATTTTTTGACTTTTCTCTAGTATACCGGTGCGCTCATGCCCATCCAAGCTACTATGTTAAAAACTTTATCATGGTAATAAAAAATCTGGTTCTGAAAACTTTTCGAAAAAAAATTTGGCACCCTCAGAAAACGGTCCTTTTTCTAGGAAAATTGTTTTCGCTCAAATCGATCGGTAAACACCAATTTAATCAACAGTAATATCCCAAGTGCATGAAAATAACCGATTAAATTTTGACGTTTTGTCAAAATGTTTTGCTTAGAAATATGTCGAGTAAATTTTCAACGTAACAAAGTCTCGAATGCGGAGCATGAGGGATTTTGGGTGGAAAATTTACGAGAAATATTTCTTAAAGCAAAACGTTGCGACACATTTTTAACCGCGGCAAAATTTTGACATGCAATTAATCGCTGTAGTAAAGTGGGCAGAAACCATAGTAATTATAATTTTTTCGTTGCATGAAGGAAATAATCAAAAATAATCCGCAAAAGGTTGCTATGACAACTGTACCATTTTGCGGAGTCAAATTGTAATTTTGGGGACCGTGTACAAAAAAAAATATATACTCACAAGTTTCGATATGAAAAATTACGTCAAGTTCACATTTATTTGTAATCAGTAAACGTCATGTTCGGATGTTGTGACATCACACTTTTTTTGGTCAATTGTTCTTTCTCGCTGTTTCTCATAATTTTGGATACAAATTGTTACTTATGTTATGTCAACCATCAGGAATGTGGTCACATCACTACTGTGGACTGAATAAAAGCAGAAATAAAAAATAGAAACAGGTATTTTATGTTTTGAGTCCCCACCCAACAGGACTTAACTGCTGCCCAGCCGAAAAAAAAATAGGGAAAAAAAATACTGATCTTTAAGTTAATATTATGTATGATAATGTTAATAATGACCGGCTTCATCAGAAACAACTGCCGCTTGTATCCTACCACTATGCTGAGTAGCAAAAGTTGAGATGAATACATAGAAAAGGACTTAAAATGTAGGAACTGATATTATCGGCTGCGACGCAACAGCGACACTGAATTAAACGCGTTGCGCAAGAACCAAACTAAATTATTTCAACTTGTATCCCTAGCAGGTGATACTCAGCAGCTGAGTCTGATGAACACGGCCATCTCTAGGAGTCTAGATTTACCTTATAAATCCTCCCTTTGGTAACAAAAAGCTCAATTAACGTCGGTGTATGTTCGATAGCGGCATCTATATAATTCACAGCCTTTTCCGTCTGATCCAAGAAGTCGTGGTGCTGCGCCAAGAAGTAGTAAACCCATAACAACGCCGAAGCCGGCGCCTTTGGTCCGTTATTAACTTCCGTCTCACTGTACTTCCCCACTTTCTTTAAAGCATCCGCATATTGTAACATCAAAATTTCAATAGTCTCCACTTTACTCTTATCCACGTATAACGACCGCAAATCAACAAATAAAGGAGGAACACCTTTAGACAGCGCTTTCCGCATGTATTTATCGGCGAGAACTTTAAACTGTTCACCGACCGCATAATTTAAGGGCAGTCTTCGGGGTGGCATCGCTCGCGGATATTTTTCCGAACACTCGAGATAAAAATTAACAATGTCCTCAGGCTTTGTGAACTTTTTAGCATCAATTAGTTTATTATAGTACATCGTATTTTCCGGATTTCTTTGGATCAATTCTTCGAAGTATTTGGCGGCTTTATCGAAATTTTTCAACTTTAAATTTAGTTCACCTAAATTTTCTTTAAGAGTCAGTTTATCAACGATTTGATCTTGAGAAGATTCCAAATGTTTCAAGGCCTCTTTCAAGTCCCCGGACTCTTGGATTACCAAGTTTTGGTACAGCAACAGTTCACTGTGCTCGTAGTCATAGTTGTTTCCTTTCTGAAAAGCAACGCCTTTATAACATGAGAACTAATTACTAAATAGATACGCACTTGTTGTTGGTCTAAGAATGTGTCCAGGATAATTAAAGCGTTCTTGTAGTCTTCAAGCAAATGGAACGACATCGCGTAGCCGATCCAGGAAGCTCTTTGTGTTGGTCTAAGCATAAGCAACTGGTAACGTGTGTCCTAAAGCAAAATATTACATAGTATAGAATAACACCTAACAAGATAGAAAACACCTAAGCATCTTCATAGATTTATCAAAGGTACACTGAATTGATTTAACCATAAAATTATATGTATATGCCTGATTTGAAAGACCTAAAGGTTTCTAATTTTACTCCTACAAATCAACAAAAAACATTAGTTTAGATAGGAAGTAATCAGTAAAATGTAAATAATATACACAAGATAATTTAATGTTTTCTTTTTTAGATTATTAGAAATATAGAATTACTTGCAATCTGCTTATAGTCTAATTTAATAAAAGTAAGGCTCATTTACATGCTAAATATATCCAACTGCAACAAGTTCTCAAGGTTACTATAAACAAAGCATTAGTGGTCATTAGGAATGTATAGCACTGGTCAGATTGAAAGGAGACAGGGTGTGAGCAAAAAAACGCCCTTATAGCTGTACCCTTTTGATTTGACTTTACCTCTAATACTCACTCTGTAACCTTCCAGATCCCGCATTTGAATTTGTAGCAGTGACAAATCCCGAAGAATCTGCATATTGTCCTTCTCCCACTTAAGAGCATTTCGATAACACTTGATGGCTTCATCATACTTTTTATCCGATCTTTGTAGAAGACCGTAAACATGCCAACACACATGTGAACGCAAGTCGTTTCTTAAGCCCCGACGCACGTACTCGTAGGCTTCTTCTTTCCTCCCTAAACAATTTAACGTCAAACCCTTCATGGCCAAGGTCTCTGCAAAAGGCTTGCTTAGAAGTTGTCAAACCATTGTTTAAACTAACCTCCATGTTCTGTGTATTTGGGATTTGACAAGATTTGCTTTGCAAATTTTAGTCCATTCTTGTATTGCTTCTGTTCATAACATCTCTGCAAAAACATTAACTTTAACAACGCGAAAAGACTCGCCGAAAGGTGAATTGATTTTGTATGAAATTCAAAGGGTATAAATAGAATGTAAAAAATCGTCTTGAGAACCGGGGGACGGCCGCAAAGTGCACTTTTAGGTTATGCCACCGACGGGGCTTCCGTGAGCGTTTACTTTCCGATTTTCGAACAACACAAGCGAAATGAGTCAGTGATTTTCGGTGTGCATTATTTTTGTTGATATATGCTCGATTTGTTAGGCTATGTAATACTAACCAAAATTCTTTTAAATAAGGCATTTTCTTTCGGTGGTAGTGGATTGCTTGAGGGCATTTTTATTAGCACTAAAACGTCAACTTTTACAACCCGGTTAAATGAAATTTGTTAGAAATCAAAACCTCGTGGCCGAAACCTCCTCAAATGTCGATCGGTCACGTGACTAATGTCGGCCGAACCAGACTGCGTCGATAACACAGGTAGCATCAATGGGAGATTTTAAATTAATGTTATAGGGGTTATTTACATATCAAGAAAACGAAAAATATTTTTATTCACGAGACCGTAAAGCTGACACACTATGCGAAATATGATTAACCTGTGTGGTTTGTCTGAGTTTTAAGCGTAATTAAATTGCCATATCGCTGATTTGATATTTTGGCATTTCGTTATAATGTTTTTCCGATAATGTGATTTATTTGATATTTTGATATTTCGTTAAATTAATATTACGTCGTTAATTTGACATTTTGTGAATTTGATGTTATCATGTTTATAATTATATGATTATGATTATTATATACAGGTAACAAAGTTACAAAACAATGTTTCATCTCTTTAATGTTATGTTTTTAGTTGTTTGTTTTTTTTGTCAAGGATTTGCTTATTTTATGCAATTTGTACAGTGAATGTAATTAATGCCCTAAATTCAAAAATGTTCTTTTTGTGATAAACTAATATAAATCATATATAATATATCTTTCTTTAAATAGTTTAATATTTGCATCAAATCATTTATCTAGCTGGGGTAAACATCAAAAATAAAAAACACTTTTTTTTTTTGTATGATGTATGGTTTATTGATTTTGGTATTTAGAACCGTAATTAATTACATTCACTCTTTTTATTTATCTGTTTTTCTATATTGATACTAATTTATACATGAATGTATCTCAGTTGAAAAATAAATATGTATAATGTATATTTTCCTTCCATTCTTATTGCATTTACGTTTCAGCGATATTGTTGCAATATATTTTTAAAATATTGCAGCAACTTTGCAAAGGGCGGACATTTCGACATTTCTGCAATGTTGTAAATATATTGCACAAGATTACGAATATTGTTTTGTAATATTTTTACAATATTGTTGAAATATTTCTGTGTTGTATGGGATGTCTTCTTCGACAGTTTCAATATTAGTATCACAACATAGTGAAAATAAATTAAAATAATACAGTTTTTCGAAAACTTGTTGCCTGACTATTGCCTAATGGCAACAAGTTTGAGAAACAGAGAAACAAACAAACAACAACGTTTGACATTTGTCGAACCAAAACTCGTCAGCTATCAAAAACAAAATATTAATAAATTATTCTCAGTGTAACACAGAGATATCGAAAAGTAAATTACTGAAGGGTGACAATGGACAAAAAGTTATTTATGATATGAAATGTCAAATAGACAATATTAAAGTTGACATTTCAAAAATAATTCTATTATACTACGACTCTCTGCATTGTAAGTACCTATACATAGATTGTTCCCATTGTAATAATAATCTGATTGGGCAAAAATAAACACGTGATGAAAAATACTGCTACATACGAAGGCGCTGAACGGACATGAGTAGAAAAATAACTGAAAAAGATTTTTTTCTGGCAATTTCCGACTTTTTTCTGGCGATTATGACTTTTTTCTGGCAATTCTGACTTTTTTCTGGCAATGCCAACTTTTTTCTGGCAATTCCGACTTTTTTCTGGTAATTCCGACTTTTTTCTGGCAATTCCGACTTTATTGTGGCAATTCCGACTTTATTCTGGCAATTGCGACAGGGGTAGGACGATGGTGCTGTCTTGTTGCCCAAACTTAAAAGATGAAATAAATGTAGACAGTTACCATCTGTAAAAATTTGTTTTTCTGTGGATCATTGAAATTGGTGCCTCGCGCTACGCGCTCGAACACTTAAAGAAACAGTCCAAGAAGGTCATATGCATTTCCCTCGTGAAACTCGAAGCCCCAATTTCTGTGATCCACGGAAGTTGCCGCCTGTGAAAATTAGTTTTTCCGTTTATCATTCATAAAATCATAAAATATGAGATACTCTCCACATTTCGAGTTTCACGTACAGAGAAATATGACCTTCTTGGAGCAAGCGCGTAGCGTGAGGCACCAATTTCAATGATCCACAGAAAAACAAAATTTACAGACGGTAACTTCCGTGGATCACTGAAATTGGTGCTTCGTGCTATGCGCTCTACCACTATAAACATTCTGTCTGTTGGAAATAAACTTCTATTATTATATTATTCTGTTAATATTATTATTAAAGAAACATACTCCAAGAAGGTCATATTCCCCTCGACTCCTTAAGGAAACATCTCCAAAAAGGTCATATTTCCATATACGTGATACTCAAAATGTAGACAGTATTTCATCTTTTAAGTTTGGGTAACAAAACAGCACCATTGTCCTATATACCCCTGTCGAAATTGCCAGAAAAAGTCGGAATTGCCAGAAAAAAGTCGGAATTGCCAGAAAAAAAGTCTGAATTGCCAGAAAAAAAGTCGGAATTGTCAGAAAAAACTGTTCAGCGCTTTCGTAGCTACACAATTGAAAAATAAAATTGTTATTTCAACTTTTTTTTCTTGTTTTACCCCTCTATTAAAAGTTGTTATAAAGGGAATAAAAATGGATTTTGGTAGTATAAATTTAGTAGTGATTGATAAATCTAAAAACGTAGAGAGTATAAGAAATTTAAAAACACCTATATGAAGCTTGAAAAGCCGAAAATACCGAAATCGGAGAATATTAAAAAACCTGTAGGTTGTAGAGACACTGTAGAGACGAGAAATTTGAGAAGTTGAAACACTGACAAGAGACTTAAGGAAATTAAAAAAAATGTGTGTCTAACTTTTATAAGCACACTTGAAAGTGAACAAAAACAAGGGGGGGGCTTGGTATTGGGGGGGTAGCCCCCGAACCGCCGTAATACCTACTACGCTAGTCATTCATTTCATTCACACGCGTCCCCACTCTCATTCATCCCCACCACAAAAGTGTTTCACTTTGATTTCCGTTTCATTTTTTTGGACTCACAACCTCGCTAAAGAAAGTTTCACCTTCAAAAACTAATAGACAACAAAAATTGAAATCTTGGATCTTTATGGCACGCCGTTTTACTATTAGTTTAATAGACAAATATTTTTTCGAAAAAAAAAATTAATTATATCTTTTCAATTTAAAACTAAATGTTTTTAATGATTTCTTTTTATGTACCTACATAATAAAAACGCAATACTTTTATGTTGTTACATAAAATTAAATTATTATATAAAATATAATTAATATTATATAATATGTATTAACAAATTATGCCGTAACATAATTAAAATTTTTCTGTTAAAATCTTGATAATATTTTTATTGCCTTGGCACATAATAATAAAACATAACTTTTTAATTATATGTAGATAAAAGTCATTTATCGTTCGACACTGTCAGAATTTTCAAATTTTCGCTTGTGTAAACACTCTCTGTCATGAAATAATGAAAATGACAGATAAACGTCAAACTATTTTTATGAATTTTAAGCAATTTAAAGGCTTTCCGGGGTTGTGTCGAACGATAAAATGTTGTATTACACTCGTTCCTGTGTAGATTTAACGCTTTAGGCCACTCGGGGCTCACAAAGCGTCCAATTTACACAAAAACTCGTATAATAAACTACTATTATTTCTCTAAAAATATACTATAATTGAAAATAATAAAATTATGCCACTACAAAATAATAAATCAGTTAATTTTATTTGAAACAAATCGAAAAAAAAACTTTTTTTTTATGGTTTATCATAATAAAATTCATAAAATTATTATTGTGTATCACCATAATGGATTAAAAGAATAGCGAATTTCAATTTTGTAGTTACATAATTATAATTGGAAATATTCTTCTTGAAAATAAATAAAATCATTATGACGATTTAACATTAGTTTCCTATTTATTAACAAATAAGAAATTAATGTTATTTCTGTACATAATTTCAATTTTAACATTTCTATTATATACATAATTTTAATTCAAACATTTCTATTATGTACATAATTTTAATTCGAAATTTTTATTATCTACATAATTTCAATTCAAACATTTCTATTATGTACATAATTTTAATTGAAACATTTCTATTATGTACATAATTTTAATTCTCTAACATTTCGCATGGGAACGAATGCAGGCTTTACGCATGACTTTGTTACATGTACATAATTTTAATTCTGAAGTTTCATTATGTACATAATTTCAATTTTGAATTTCTATTATGTACATAATTTTAATTCGAAATTTTTATTATGTGCATAATTTTAATTGTGGCATTTTTATTATATACATAATTTTAATTCAAATTTTTTATTATGTACATAGTTATAATTGTGACATTTTTATTATGTACATAATTTTAATTCGAAATTTGTATTACATATGTACATAATTTTAATTAGAAATTTTTATTATCTACATAATTTTAATTCGAAATTTTTATTATGATTATTATTAAGTACATAATTTTATTTCAAATTCAATTAGAATTCGGAATTTTATTGAATAAAAAATTAGCTAAAATTCTTGTTGAAAATAAAAATAAATATCTTTCAATTTTATTTATATCACAGCATAATAAAAATTGCTACTTAAAATTATATCCCTACATAATTATAATACTTTTTTCTTTATGATGGGACCATATTAATTGAGTTTTAAAATTTAGCCAAACTCATAATATTTTAAAATTTAAATATATCTAAGTCGAACTCCACAAACTTTAATATTTTAATTCACTATTATTTAATTATGTTATGCATAATAATTAGTTTGAATAAAATTTATGTATTAACATAAAAGTAATTCATTCTATTTCAATTATGTTGCACATATATATAAATAAATCATTTAAAATTCGTTTCTATAATATTATGATAATTTTTTTTCGGTAATTAAATAGTAAAACGGCGTGCCATAGATCTTTGAAAAATTTGAAATCGTCAACAACTATCCCAGAAACTAAGAATCTAAAGGCGGGTCCAAACCAAGCGTTCTGATGCGCCCTGCTACGCTCTGAATCGTGGTCAAAGGAACGGAGTACAGAAGAGCTGTTGGTTAGGACGGTATTTTGCTCAATTTAGCACAAGTTTGTGAGCGTAAAATGTCCTAAATCCTCGTTCGAAAAATCTAAATATTTTATGTTTAAAAGCCGCGTCGTTAATTGAATTAATTGAAGCTACTTCTAGATCTTTTAATTTCTTTTACATCTCCTGGTTCTATTATGAACGTTAGAGAACGATGTTTTATCACAGGTTGTCCTATAATTATATCAAAATCTTCAATACATATGTTTGTATTTACGACGACTAATTCTGTCAAAAGAGATACATTGTCAATATTAATTTCCGAATTTAGAATTCCTTTCGGGACTACAAGTTTTTTTTTGTAGGTGTCTCCGACGACTCACCGTCTTGTCTTTTAGTGACGATTGGTAATTGTCTACCGGTGCGACGCACACTGAAAAGCTCTGGCATTAGCTTGGGCAAGTCCGCGAATTATGGATGAAATTGTTGCCTCGTTGTCTAATCGTCACTGTTGCGTAAGACTTAGCTTAGCATGGTAGTAGTAAGTCATGCTTTCCTATTTTTGTTTACGGCGGGCCACCAGTGCTTCTAACAGAATTGCGTAATCGAAGCACTTGTTAATGCGACCCTCCACTCACCCCACGTCTTGTTGTACTCGTCTAGGCGAAAAAATCATTCGCATGCAGCTCCTTTTAGTTTCATCTGCATGTAGCCCGTCTTTTCGTAGTCGCTCCATTTGTGGATGGTCACAACATTTTCATCGTTGCTAGCTCCCTCCTATAGAAGTTCAAACTTTGAAATGTGTCCAGTACTTGTTGACGGGGTGTCGACTCAAGTTTGCGTTTTAGAGCGGCCCTCAACTTTTGATTTTCCACTCGAAATTATGGATTATATCCCACGTCTGAATATGTTACGCTGATACTTTTAATCTAACACTGCATATGAACACGTCTTAACTGTTCGGACCTTCGAACAGAACTGACTTAAAACCCCTTTAATTGCTCCAACAAAAAAAGTTACATCATATTCAAACAAAGAGCGGCGATTTCAGCAGGCTCTGACTAATTTAAACTCCACAAAAACTCTTCAGAATGGCGGCGAGTGAACATCGGTAATCCCCGTACCGCAACATTAAATTGCGTAGAAAACGGTTCAATTTTGTAAAATATGGTGCTAACTCCTAGATTAAATAGTCAAAATTTCGCATCTGTATTTATTTAAAAAAAATACAATTTCGGAACATTTCACGGGGCCAAATAAATACAGGGTCTTCATAAATGAGTCATACATCCAGGAGGCTTTGCACGTCAAATTTCTCGCTACAACTACAATCCAGAGGCAACATGATGTATGAACCATTTATGAACACCCAATATTTTGCCAAATTTTTCTTTCTTGAAATTTGTTCCTCGAATTTTCATTGAGTAAGCCATTATGTCCTTCCTCATAACATGGAATACATACAATTGTGTGTAATTAACATTTGCAAGTTATAAATGTAATATAATGTTTCAGCATCAACACTTTATAAAAAATCATTTCTCGGTAATGTGCCGTCCAGATAACAACTATAAAAAGCTCAGAAGTATCTGTATAACAAAATTATTGATAAACTAAATACATTTGAAGCAAAAATATCGTTTCATCTATTTCTAGTTCTACAGTGTTGAGTTTCTTCATAGTGCGATCGATTTTCTGTAAAATCTCCCGCTCTGGAGGAGTGATCATTTCTTCAATCTGAAACAATAAAATCAGAATGGGGATTTCCAATTCTCGACGTGTTGCCCTCTTCTTTAAGTAGTACCTTCAGAAGAGGGATGAGTTTCACTCATGGTATGGTTGACATACTGAGTTACCGTGCTAATATGGAGAGTACTTACATCTGTTAATTGTTCTCCTTCTGTCCCTTGTTCTCTCATACCCATTATAATAGTGTCCACTCTTTGCTTCTTGTCAATGATTCGTTTATGCACCAGCCTCTCATGAATTTTTCTAGTCATTATATTATACAATGTTTTATAGCACAATTCAGTAGTCATCCTAACTATGTGGTTCAAATCTATGTAAAAAAGTGTAAAGCTCTTATTGGGACCTGTAGTAGTGGTAGATTTTTTCAACTCTTGAACTTGTAAAAAGTTTTCTTCTAAAAGTTGGTAAGACAGCCTCTTTGCCTCCTTTGCTGGAATCATTGCTAACTGTTGTATCTGATCAGGCTCTATGTACTGTTTAGATTTCACAAGCCTGAAAATTCGAGCAGCTTTTGTGTCAAACTTCTCCAAGACAATTTGTTCAACAGTTTCCCAAACAAACTGTACAAATGCCTCTTTTAGGAAAATTTGAAGGGAACCACCACCACCGTCTCCAGCTTGTCGTATCAATTTTGAACTATCCTGCTCTGCAACAAATACACATTAAAGGTGGTCAAAACTGAAAGATTAGATTACCTATCACACTAATGTATTGGTCAAAAAATGCTACTAAATGCTGATGAGATGCTTGCTTCCTCATAATGTCCCTTATTTCAACTACAGGAACAGGATTTGAAACTTCTGCCCAAGGCATGGTCCGAATATACATTTGCTGTAACAACAGTCTAACAAATTCACCAACATTTTCATCAAATTTTTTTGTAAATGCATTAACAATTATTTTGTCTCTCATGTCTTGATGAAATCTATCAAAATTAACAGTCCAGTATACATTTTTGTCTGGCAATGTGTCTATAGATGCCTTGCCAGCTTGTACTAAAGTCATTTGCTTCAATTCAAATTGAGGTGCAGCAAAACGGGCATTTTCTGGAAGTATCAGGTTGGGTACAGGTTTTTCTTCCTCACTATATGGTAGCCTTATTAAATACTGAGCAGTCACTAATGATATAAATTTCTCTCTTAAAGACAAAATTGTGATGTTTTTATTGTGATCCTTCTTAAACCTCTCAATCACATGCAGAATTAATTCTGATGATGTCCAATAACTTCTTTGGAGTAATTCTTCAACTATCATTTCAGACTCATTTCCAAATTTCTTTTTAATCAGGTTGATGTACTTGGGATAACGTAAAGTCAATAGAATTTGGTCATGTCGCAATGTATAATTTGCGATGTTCTCATTACGATTGGCGGTAAAGGTCACAAATCTATACTTAATTAAAATGCACAATGCTTCCTTTACCTGGAAAAATGAAATAGACGGAGCAAAACAAGAGTGTTGTCTTACCTTTGAGACCGGCAAGTCTGTTCCTTTCTTAATGTATAAAAGAGGAACTGTACCGTATTTGAACAAATATGTACCGACTTTTTCCACAACGGGTCCAAATCGTTCCATTAGAATTAGGGAGATAACTTTACCGTACTGCACCGACATAATGCTAACAAATTATAAAATTATTTACAGCGTGATTCTAAACATAACCTAACAACATGTGTCCAGAACTTCCAGAAAGTTAGGTTAAATGTTTGACGTTTCGGCACGCCGAATGTATAGTTGGTTGCCTATACTTCAGAAACTATTAAAACGCAAAAAATACTTTACTATTTAATTGTTTATTACATAAAAACAAACAACTCAAAAACTATTATTAAATGTGCATTAACATGATTTATGCTTTATTAAACTTAAGCTTAAATTAATATGACGTAGAGGCACGGTGTTTAAAAAACAAGATAAAATAGAAATTAACAAATGTTTGCGTATATTTAATTTGTTTACTTCCATGTTACATGCAAATTATGCATTAAAATCACCCCGCACTTTTATTTTTATGCAATGACAACATATTTTCATCAACTTAATTTTACACAAATTTATTACATATAACACCTGAAACTGCAAGCATTTGGCTATTAGATGAAAAATCTAATTTTGTACTTATTTATCACAAATTGAAGTTATCTGTTACCAATAATTCACAAGAACACAACTGCCAATAGAGTCGCTTACTTTCCTCTTCTAAAAGCGCATTAGTTAATCTAGGTTTTGAGTTCAATTCCATATTTCATAAGAAATAATTTTATTCCAACGCTTTTGAAAAATTCATTACGTATAGGTGCTAAGAAGGTGTAACTTCCATAATGTATTCCCATATGGTTCTATATGCAATTTTTAAATTGTTTACAAATAGGTTTATTAAAAATTTATAAGCAGAAGGTGCAATTCATAAACAGAGATGCGTCGTCGGGTTGTGGGTCTTATTATCCATATTTATGAGACAGCGACCATTCATGATTCAATTAATTACAAATTGTTCATATAATTTATGTCGTTTTAAATCTGATATTGTGCAACGGTGCCGCAGTTGATTCATTTGTGTTTTCACTCATCGACGAAACGTTTTTATTTGTTACGCATCATTGGCAAGATGCGAACCAAATGCTGTAATCTGTCCGGTAATATCTAAATTAATTAAAATAAATTATTACGTATATAAGCCCTTCTTATTTTTTGCTCCAAAGTATGCAAAGGTATGTCTAAATCGGCTTAGGTTTTGATAGACAATATCTCCTACCTGGAGCTTTACATAAATTTTATAAAATAGATATCTGAATACAGGAGGCCCATAAATAATGACGAAGTAGAATTTCACTGAATGGAAGCCAGACGGCTGAATCAAAAACCACGCGCATGACAAATTGTGCGGGTCGATTATACATTGGATTGAATGGAAGAAATTTGAGATTCCACAGCCACCGAATTACAAAAATAGTAAAAAGGAGGATGTCACATGAATATGAATTATTACTGTATTCAGTATACCTAATCATTTTCGCTTCAGAACAAAGTAAAAGGAAAAAGTATTTTACAATAATTGTAATTATATAATAATACCCCATAGATGTGGGGTATCAGTTTTCCGACCAGTAAGATAATCGTAATTACGAGATGCTCCTTCTGGTTAAATAAAGAAGTGCTACAAATATTGTTTTGTATAAACATAATAATAATATTTAACTTAATAGATATAATAATATACAATAATTGTAAAAATATTACCACTATCTAATGTCAAATCTGTAATATTTCCTTTTTTTAGAACCGAATATAAACTAGTCGATTTGGTACGAATGAATTTAGAACTGACAGAATATTTATTGTTACCAAATGTTTTCAAAACAATCTCTTTCATTTATGTATGACTTAATACCTAGTAGCACTATGATGTATTTAACATTGAATATTACTCCTTCTCAATCTTCTCATTAATTTTAGAAACGTTAGTCGTGCTGATGTAAGTGTACACTAAATACCTTTTCTATAGAAATGACGGTCGTGCTAATGATTTTACTCGACACAACATACCTACTTATACATAAACGGTATGAGCCGTCGTAAAGGAGTACACGTTGTATAAAATGAGTTTTCATATTTCATTTAGTAAATCATAATAAGGAGGTTGCAGTATA
The DNA here is from genome assembly GCA_963583935.1 of Diaperis boleti. NCBI lineage: Eukaryota > Metazoa > Arthropoda > Insecta > Coleoptera > Tenebrionidae > Diaperis > Diaperis boleti. Next base: position 18,880,889 of record OY757246.1, on the reverse strand, counting down.
AAAAAAAAAATATGAATTTCGAGGTCCATAGCAAATGAAAAAAAAATGGCGAATTTAACCGTTTCTTCATATTGTCTTACTCATATTATAAACTACTAAACAATTTTTTTATTATACCTGCATCAGAATCGCCGTTTAAAGCGCGCTTGAGCGTGCGAATACAGGCGATTAAAGCACGGCGAGCTTTAAAGGTTGTCAAGGAAATATAGGTATCATTATAACTTCATCAAATTTGAAAACTTTTCATATTGCTTCAGGTATGGGTCTTTTGACTCCGATGGTAGTATTTTGGATTCCGCTTGTTCGGCCGATGCTTCTATATCGGGTGAAAACTCGTTTTAATTCATTTTTCCTAGATTTTTGCTGACACGACTAAATGCAATGACAGACGTGGACGCGAGAAAAACGTAAACAATAATTGTCGTAACTAATGGCAATATTATTACGCCATTTCGATTTATCACGACAAAAAATATTTCTAAGTTTTTAGTGCTTAATTTGTTTCCAGTATTACTGGTATAATAAAAAATAGCGTAAAGTATTCGTGGATAACTGGTCTTTAAAACACTTGCTCTATTTCGAGCACTCCTGGCTACGCCGTCGTGCTCGAAAACTCGCGCGTGTTTTAAAGACCTTGTTATCCACTCATACTTTAATATACTATTTTTTCACTACTAGCTTTAAAATGTATGTATATAGTTTGTCGAGGATGTGTGAAATAGTTTTTCTTTTCTAGTAGTCAATAATCATTTCATTATTGACCAGTAGTCAATAATGAGGAGATAGCAGTTAATAATCATTTCATTATTGACTAGTAGTTAATAATGAAAAGACCGGATTTCATCCAAAATGCATATCTAATAAATGTGGTAAAACCTAAGGTAGGACTCTCTTAGAATTTGGCAAAGCATCTCGGGAATTAATACTGCTCAGCTGATGAGAAAAACGACTTCTATACCTTGGTATGTATTTTTATTTATATTTTTTTGTGTGCGTAATTGTTTTTCTTTATCAATTAGGAGGAGAATTTTGACAATAATTATTAGTTTTTTTCGGAAGTCGAAGTTGATACTAAAACGCAAGTATACTGGTATAAAACATACAAATTCAATCACTAAATATGCACAAATTAAATGTTTACATTTTTCATTCAGCTATTATAATACCAATCTATATTTTTTTAAGATAATGTTTGACCACATCTACGCTGTTATCTTGTGAAAAACTATTTCCTATAAACAAAACGGAAACAACGGTTACAGAATATCTGCAGTGTATTAATTGACTTATCGTCTTCTGCTATTACATATAAAAATTACAAACATTACTGTTCTATTAACAGACCAATCGTAAGAGTTTATTTTTTGAATTATAGTGATGATTCGATAATCATTTATTCCTTTTTCAAATGTTTTTATTTCCAGGGAAACGCTCAATACTACTGTCATATTTTTTTACTTTTATGTCAAATTTCAACATGAATCGTTTTGGGGAACATCCTTTGATGTTTAAACAATTTTATTTATGAAATAATCTTAATAATATTAAATATATTTTTTATTATACCTGCATCAGAATCGCCGTTTAAAGCACGCCTGAGCGTGCGAATACAGGCGATTAAAGCACGGCGAGCTTTAAAGGTTGTCAAGGAAATATAGGTATCATTTAACTTCATCAAATTTGAAAACTTTTCATATTCCTTCAGGTATGGGTCTTTTGACTTCGATGGTAGTATTTTGGATTCCGCTTATTCGGCCAATGCTTCTTATATCGGGTGAAATCTCGTTTTAACTCATTTTTCCTCGATTTTTGTTGACACGACTAAATGCAATGACAAACGTGGACGCGAGAAAAACGTAAACAATAATTGTCGTAACTAATGGCAATATTATTACGCCATTTCGATTTATCACGACAAAAAATATTTCTAAGTTTTTAGTGCTTAATTTGTTTACAGTATTGCTGGTATAATAAAAAATAGCGTAAAGTATTCGTGGATAACTGGTCTTTAAAACACTTGCTCTATTTCGAGCACTCCCGGCTACGCCGTCGTGCTCGAAAACTCGCGCGTGTTTTAAAGATCTTGTTATCCACTCATACTTTAATATACTATTTTATTATACCTGCATCAGAATCGCCGTTTAAAGCACGCCTGAGCGTGCGAATACAGGCGATTAAAGCACGGCGAGCTTTAAAGGTTGTCAAGGAAATATAGGTATCATTATAACTTCATCAAATTTGAAAACTTTTCATATTCTTTCAGGTATGGGTCTTTTGACTTCGATGGTAGTATTTTGGATTCCGCTTGTTCGGCCAATGCTTCTATATCGGGTGAAATCTCGTTTTAACTCATCTTCCTCGATTTTTGCTGACACGACTAAATGCAATGACAGACGTGGACGCGAGAAAAACGTAAACAATAATTGTCGTAACTAATGGCAATATTATTACGCCATTTCGATTTATCACGACAAAAAATATTTCTAAGTTTTTAGTGCTTAATTTGTTTACAGTATTGCTGGTATAATAAAAAATAGCGTAAAGTATTCGTGAATAACTGGTCTTTAAAACACTTGCTCTATTTCGAGCACTCCCGGCTACGCCGTCGTGCTCGAAAACTCGCGCGTGTTTTAAAGACCTTGTTATCCACTCATACTTTAATATACTATTTTAAATTTAAAATTTCAATATTGTACAAATAGTTGCATTATCAAAATTGCATTTGTGTATTTTTAAACAGTATTATGGTTTAATTTATTCTGCAATAAAATATGTATGTAGGACCTTTTTCAAGAGTTATTAAGGGTAAGGACGCCATTTTTAACAGGAAATCAATACCTTCAAAGGATGCTATAGACATCAAGATTAGCAAGTCTGATCCTACAATGATGAAAGACTTCTCTACTAAATTTGATTTTAATTCTTTCTATGAAATTTGTTACTTATGTACTTCCATTCTTTCGAATTTTTTTGTCCGAGTCTTTTCAAAATAATTACATGTAAAAGTTTATAATAAAATTGTTCGTAGCGATGCTTAAACATTGTTAAAACATTTAACTTATCGGTGATTTCTTCTACAGCTCTACTATCCCGTGGCTTAAGGAGGAAGTGATGTGCCGATGTCATCCTTTCGGATATGCCGCGATAATGAGTTCTCATAAAATATTCTAGGTGATATTAATTTTAAAAATTAAATTGTTGTTTTTAAATAGGTAAATTCCCTCTGATAATATTTAAATTACCATTTGATTTTATTCTCATGTACTGTCATGATATAGCCACAAATAGTATAAAAAACCCACTCGGAATTCCAAAAAATATTAATTATTATTAGTGCAAAGTAATTTATGTATTCAAGAGTCGTTAGTATAGTCTCGTATCATTTCAGCCATAAGAGATGGGACATATATTTATTTTGTAAATAAAGTTTTATAAAAAAAATATCTCTTTAGTTGCCGCCGATTCATTATTAATTTCTTTTTTGGTTAGCAGGTTGTTATTATGTACTTCATATTTTTAGTCTGGGTTTGAACCGTGCCTGCTATGAATTTTAGTGTGGGCCATTCGGTTTCTTCTAGTGTCTTTTAGAGGTTCTTCGTTTCATCACATGTACTCTAAATTAATACTTACTATTCGGCCTATCTTTTGCGTATCTTCTAAGGTAGTAGCATTTTTCCCTTCCGCTTTAATTCCTCTGTGTGGTCTGTGGAGTAATTAACTAACGGTATGTCTAATATATTTTAAATTTTGTATGAACCATAGAACAAAATTTTTCTGGCACATTTTTCTGTCTAAACGTGCTTTTTGATCTTTGAGAATGTTGAAGTTTTTCCTTGTTTCAAGCTTGGATTCTTTCCCGTAAGTTTTAAGAATTTATACAGGGTGTATGCAAAGGCTCGCACTAACAAAGATTATATAGTAGAGATCGTACCAATACCCAAACTGTTTACATATATAAGATGCTACAGAGCAATAGTTTAGAAGCAGTAAGTCAATAAGGTTGACCAATGAAACCCCTTCATTACTGCTGATTCAAATTTAATTCCCAACAATTTTGTGGTTACTAAGTAACGAATATATTGAAAATTTAATAAAGGATTCTCATTGGCAATTTAATTTATATAAGTTCAAAAAATATGAGGCCCACAGAAAAAGTAAGTTTGATGTCCGGGAAGCTCAAGGAAACTAGTTCTGAATTTTAGTGCACACCTTTAGGTATATTCTTCTATAGTGTTTTCCTTATGCCAGCAACTAAAACAGGTGAGACAAACAAAAACAAGTTGAAGAGACAAAAATATTATAGGAATAAGACACATCAAAAGAAAATTAAATGGAAAACACTACTAGATGGCATATACGAAAAGAACAATTATGTACACCACTCCCCGCAATGTAAAATTCTTAAAAGTAAGTAAGATGTAAAATTCAATAAATACCAATCCAAGCCCGGATATTTCTTTTATTTTTTCTTATTGCGCTTCTTAATAAAATTATACTCCTGTCATGGTCATGATTTTCATTCGTGTCAGGACATTCTTATTTCCTTTTTCTATTAATTTCTGATTTATCTGTTTTGCATATATTTCCCCAATCGTGTTAACAATAAGAAAGATACAGCGTGAAAGATTTTTTTGTCAGGTATACAGGATCTTCATAAATGGTTGAATGGCTTTGAACGGCAAAATTGTCCAACTGCATGTAATTTTTCCAAAGGCAACATGAGAGGAGCGCAATGCAACGCGGGCCATTATCTGATAAGAATCACGTGCAAAAGAGAATTAAATAACAAGACAGGTAAAAAAAAGGAATATACATAAAAAATTAGAATAGCTAATTTCAAACATAGAAAACGGCATAAACGAATTATGGAAAAACACGAAAACAGCAGTAATAAGAACAAGAAACAGGAAAGGAGAAAAGACTGGTTGTAGATGACAAGAGTGGAAAGCCAGATAAAATATAAATCAAGTTGGTAAACCTAGTTAATATCACATTCAAACAAAAATCTTGAGAACTAGAAGAATGTTCTTAAATCCAAGTGGAGTAAATTTAAATTAAAAAATTTAACTATATCTAAGTCGAACTCCACAAACTTTAATCAGCGTAAAATTATAAATGGAACATGTTTCGGCAGAACACTTCTGCCATCATCAGCCCTTAAAGAATATAAAAAATTATGACGTTGACGTAATTTTGAATTAATTTTTTTAAAATGATTTTCATCTAGTCGCCTGTGCATTTTTATATTACCTCAAAATATATTATATCAAGATATGTATGTCCCAGAGAATAGAAAGTAAGAAACGACACTAGCGGTCTTTTCTTTCAAGTTCATTTGAAGTTGCACCGCCAAGACTGAGTGACCTTGAATGGGTTGTAAAGCGATTAACTTGGTTGTCCCTCAGTTCCGCACAGGTTAAACAGTTGTCCGTGTGGTTGTAGCCTAAAGGAAATGATCGCGTGTGCGCGTACCCTAGCCTGGTTGTGATTTCCATCTCGTTCTTTCTTTAGATGGTCTTTCTCTTGCGTCGCTTCTGTATTGTTATTATTCTGTGTATGTACTACGAAGGCGCAGAGAGGACACATAACTTTTTTTTATTTCATACTTGTATCTAAAGTGACATTTTTCGGATTATTTTTCATACCAAAAGTGGAACATTAACGTCCTAGTACTTTAAAGAAAAATTTTACAGTCCTAGTATTTTAAAATTATACGTCAATCATTTCTTACATTATTCCCAAAATTTTTGTGGCATCAAATTGTTCTTCAGGTGATCTGCTTCATCTACAATGTCTTGAGGCACCTCAATTTTCTCCATTTTAAACGGAATAATCGGATAAAATATCCAAAACCATTCACCGTGACCCAGTTTTTTTGTTGTCATTTTTGACAAACGTTTGTTACTATGGGAATGTTAGTTCCCGCATATTTAATTATTACGAATAATTTGTGCGAGATAAACACACATTTCTTTTTATTTTGACTTAGTTCATTAAACTTGCAGTATGAAATAAAACGTTGTATTTACCTCGAACGAAGAAGTGTTTTTAAAGGTAAAGGTACAAGTAATTCCAGCCTCGGCTAGGCGCCTCGGCCGTAAACAACTTGCTCGTACTTTAAACTTCACTTCTCGTTCTAGATAAATAATATACTATTATTTCGACTTTAATCTTTAATCTTTAATTCAAGTTTCACATACAGGGAAATATGACCTTCTTGGAGTATGTTTTTTTCAGGGGTCGAGCGCGTAGCGCGAGGCACCGATTTCAATGATCCACGGAAAATTTTCACATACAGGAACTTCACAACCGGTTATCCTCCATAATAAACATTTAAAAAAAATTTTCTAGCATTTCTTCATCCGCTTTTTTATTTCATTTATTACTCATAAAAAGCCTTTCTGAGTAGAAATTCTTATAGGAAATTTGTCGTTTCGAAGATTTTCGAGATTAAAGTCAAAATTTGCCGATTAGAGTCGAAATTTCGAGATCAAAGTCGAAATAATAAAAAAAAGTTATATATCCTCTCTGCGCCTTCGTAAGATAATACACGTTAAATGTTATTAAATTATGATGATGAATGGATCGAGGAACAATTCGATGAAGGATCCTATGCCTCCGTGTTTTCCGGGCCTGCTGAAGTTTCCCGTGTCAATGAAAAGCACCGCGGCGGGATTGAATTAGGCCGTCCTCGCAGCTACCTCCACCTGGGGCACGACATGTTGACACCGCGAAAGCTGAAGCGGCTGTTAGCACCAGGCTTGTCCTCTAATTGATCCTCGTTAAAGGGTTTAGAGTGAGTCCCGTATCTTCCTTGAATTTTATTAAAAGACGTTTATCATTTGGCAACTAATGCGTTATTGACAGCATTAATGAAAACATGTAAAAAAATTCCAAAGTTAACTAAATGATAATAATCATTTTGTAACACCCCGTATAGGCATTTGCCTGTGATCTCACAATACTAACAAAAATAAAAAAAGACAGAAATTTAAAGAGTTTTTACATAAGAATAAGACAGAGTGGTCATGAGAAAAAAAAAAACAGATAGAGCGATAGAGAAAAAAGAATATAAACATGAATTATTAGGCCAGGCGACTGAACGAAAAAAAGCCTCTATAAGGAAATAAGTAGTGGATAGCTGGAAATAGCCTTAATCTCTTATTTAAACCCACTTATTACTGGCCGAAGTTTTCCCCCTCGAGCAAAGTCGGCGTTGGCCTTTATGGCCCTACCCTAAGAAGGTACAATTTTTCAGTTTTTTTGCCAATATCTCTTAAAGTATCAACTTTATCAACAAAATACTTATTAGCAAATAATCTAGAGTAAATTTGCAACAAAAAAGTTATTTACCGTTTGGCTTTAAAGTTAACCGTTACGACGCTACAGCCATTCAACGTGGAGCCCTCTTTGGTCCTTGCGGAATAATTATAAAAATGACATGCTTTATCAAAGTTTCTACAAGTTATAAATAATTTTGAACATACCACGTATAGAAGCTGTTAACTTGTTACAATTATAACTGCGATGTAAGACAAACAATTAGGGCTAATTATTATAGTTCAAGCAAATTACACGAAGAAACGACAAATAGAAGACATAATTTATAAAGTTCTGAAATTTCGGTTATCAAGTCCCAGTAGGGACCCAGATAAAGATCCGAAAAGTTCCCACCCCCTAGGGAGAAGCTTCATCCCCTTTTGCCCAAAATACAGCCACCGAGCGTGACCTCATGAAGCTTTTCTGCACTTTTTCGTAAATGGTAACTTCGACGAGAAAATCTTATCTGATTTATATTCTTCATTAAATTCTGCATAAAATTGGTCTCATGAAGTTTTTGCCTATCTCCCACCCAACGCTCACGCTTTGGGCGGGACAGGCTGTCGGTCCCGCTGTCCCCAGCGAGGGCCAAAATGTTCCGCTTTGAGACAAATAATTATTTCATTTTCAAAATTGACCCCCTTGAAGTTAAAATTTTTATTAGTTTTTCAATACTGTTCTACTCCTAAACTCTTCGACTTATCGCGACGTAGCCTCTAACTTTAGCAAATAATATGGAGTTTTTCTTTCAATTGGCGCCCTCAGAAACGGCCTATTTCGGTCTACCGCTCCTAACATCTTCAAATCACACACTTCAGCACATATTACAGATTCAAATTAAAGAGAATTTCACGACGAACACGCTGGTACTACCAAATCAGGGCAGTTGCTTATAGTTTACGAGATATGAGCGAAAATGTTCTTGGGTGTTCACGAATTTTTCCCAACTGCCAAAATTTTAAAACGCCATAATTATCTCTGAAACCATTATAGATATCGGGGTGAAGGTTACACCGTTGGATTCAGGAGGTCGATTTCTAGCAGATTTGATTTAGGGAGAAGTCAAGGGTACAGACGGATGTGTGGCGTCAATTTATATAGGATGATAATCTGGAAGCATTCTGAAAGTTTTTTTTCTGAATTTTAAAAATTTCCCCCTTTGAGGTTCAAAAATTTTAATGCCATAGGAGACGTCCCGCTCTGAAAAACACATGGAAATGCTCTTAATATCCTGGTCGTGATGATCTATAATCTGACGATTATTTGGAAGGATTTTCTTAATCTGATGGTTTGAAATCGACCGCGCTCGAGAATGTCAAGGCGAAATTTTTTTTTGCAAGTTTGTGACCCACCCACTCCCTTACGTCAGATTATTGAAATCCACACTTTCCAGCATGTAATGCACCCATCATACCTTAATCTGACGCGCTGCTAAAGTATTGCCAACTATCGATTTTTTTACTGTTCTGATCGGCTGCCCTACACGCAACACCCAAATTGTCTATTTTTTTTTTTTGCAAGGCATGCTTCATAATTGATACGGTGCTCTCTTTAACCAGCACTCTGATTGGTCAAGTTTAGACCTCTATCGCTTCTAAACTAGATGCTTCCCTGGACAATTTTGATTGCAGATTTTGTTCAATCCCATCGTGGACCATTAGCCCAGGGAAACAATCCAAGCGCGAAACAAGAAAAAAGTCCAACATTCTCAAAGATCATTTACACGTAATTATAAAAAGAGAAGAAAAAATAGCAGAATATTTTTATGGTTCATTAAAATATGTATAGTAGACATACGGTTAGTTAATTAGTCCAAAGACCAAAGGAATTACAAAGGAAAGAATGCTGCTACCTTCGAAGATATGCAGAAGATAGGAAGAATAGTATCAACTTTGAGTACAGATGAACAATCGCCACCCTAAATTGAAAACGAAGAATTTCAAAAAGACACTAAAAGAAACCGAATGCTCCACATTAAAACAAATTTAGAGAAATCTGGAAAGAACCTCAAATGTGAAGAGGTAACATACTGAATTACTGTGCTCATCTCTCCTGAAGATCCACAAAAATTCATAATAAAACGAAAACAGAAATTGGTAATGAATCGGAGGGAATTAAAGAGATACATTTTAAAATATTTTTGTAAAATTTTATTTCCTTGAGTTGTTGTTTGTGACATTATTTTTATGAATTTATTTATAAAACACTAATAATAATTAATACCTAATTTTTTGGAATTCCGAGTCGGATGCATTCCGCTCCTGCCATGATTTTTATTCGTGTCACGACATTCCTATTTCTTTTTCTATTAATTTCTGATTTATCTGATTTATAGTTCCCCCATCGTGGTAAATAAGCTAGATACAGAGTGAAATATTTTTTGTCAGGCTCACAGTGCCTTCATAAATGATTCATACATACATGTAAATTTGTTTTCCAGAGGCAACATGATGTATAAATTATTTATGAAGACCCGATATAATAAACCTGCACACTTCTTATTGCTCTTCCAATCTTTATTTTGACAAATCTCTCGGGTATCACTAATTTTCTATCGTGCTGACCAACGTGGGAATTAAAATCGTGGACGAACTGATTAATCGATCTGCTGAATTCCCTGTAGCCATAGTTCAACTGTCACACGAAATTTTAGGCAATAATTAGTTTTGTTGGCGGTGAATAAGATATTCTTTCTGACCCTTTGCTGTATGTTCTTAGTTCGACCTCTCCTCTCCTTTGCCGTTGTTCTTACGCACCTCCAAACACTAGAATGTTCGGTATCACAAACATCTAATTTATGAGCTAACAATCAGACTAATCAGGAATGTACATAAATCACTTTTGTAATTAGAACAAACTGTATCTAGATGTTAAAAAAATAATATTTTCATTAGCCGTTCATTCAAGCATGTAAACGAAATCAAGCCTGAAGAAAATTTGATCGATCGTCTGGAAGCTGCGGCACAGCCTATCCAAAAGCTCACCCCCACTCTTTTCTGCGCTTTATCTTCCTGTATCACTCTCCCATTCGATAGCGAAAGCGTTCTCGACAAGCTTGTAGCAACGAACATCGCGCAGCGTGTCTAGATGATGTCTAGTCGTCGGTGAGTGGTCATGTCGCACTTTGTTGGCTGAAGCCGCAAACATCTGCCAAATGTACCCCAATTTTGACGTTTAACGTGACAGTGATGACGATTTATGAATTAAAGTCAGTGTGATTTCGTATTTTTTATACCGCACGAGGAAGGGTAATGCGGTGCATCTGGTAATTTTCCGAGAATTTCCACTGTTACCGGCTACCTGAAAGAGGTGAGTACTTTATAAGTTTATTGGTGCTACCTGCTTTTAGAGTTTTTCTGTCAACCGACTTATCAAATATTTGAAGAACTATTTTTAAATTTGTTTGGATGGAAGTTTTATCGCAGTCGTAACGATAACATTGAAATTATGGGCGCACAGTGTAATTAAAATTTTAATTTAATTCAGTTTTAGTTTTCCTATTGGAAATGTAAATTTTTATTACACATACATGGCCCGAGAATAATGGATTATATTATCTGTAATTTCTTTAGGCATAGGCTTTGATTTACTAAAATTCTAAAAAGGTTCTTTCAACCAGCTGACTTTTTTGTTTCACGTGTTTTGTGTGAACATTTCTTGGAAACGTGTATTTTATTCAGTCAGACGATTAGAACCTAACACTATGCATTTTGTCTTATCAAATATAGTTTAAAGTATGTAATGTATGTATTAATCCATTTAATCTAACATGCATCATAAATAAAGACAAAATACATAAATGCTTGTTTTGATGACAAAGTAAAGTTGTAGATTGTAGATTTGCCAGAACTATTTATCGGTGGCAACAGACAGCCAAGAGGGCAATTTAGGTGGGGTCTCTCCACATCAATAAATAATGCAGACATTCAATTCGTGAGATACACGTTCATTATCACTGACGTCGGTGTAAAATTTTCTGGAAGGTGCAAGACTGCGAGATATAGGACAGCAAATTACAAAAAAACAAAGACGGATTAGTAGATTTTTAATTTCATATCTACAACCTTTTTTCTAGGATCATTTACGATCTGTGTAATTTTTTGAAATGTTCTGTACTTCTTCATGCCACACCGTATTTGACGCTTGACAACTTCTCAGATAAAAATTATTCTAAACCCCTTCGTTTTTATATTAGAGAAGTGAATATCATTTATAAGGATATTTGTTTTACATTTCAAGAGGGAACATAATCCCATCCCCGCCCTGATGGTGGATGTAGCAAGAACTTTGGTAATTTATTGCCTCAGTTATTTATTTAATTGGCAGTGTATACTCTACTTACTGTTATATTTTTCTTTGATTTCCATTTCTTCCTCAGTACCTTTTGATATATAGCATTATTACACGAATGTTTCTATTTCTTCGGTGACATACTATTTTAAATTGATAATACGTATTTCCTTTTTTATATCCTCACTAGCAGTTACCCGCGTAAATTGGGGTCTGCTTTACTGGCGTGAATATTTGGAATCGGTACAATCGCTTAATCAGTTTTTAATTAAAAAAAATAAAAAGTGAAAAAAAATCATGCGTCCACACCTTTTTAAAGAACAATCTAGATCCCAATTCTCATGTAGGTACTGTTTGTTTTCCAAATATGAGAATTCTCAGGAAAACCACCCCCCTCTTTTTCAGTCGGTAAAGGAATGTTTGCAAAATTGTCAAACACGGGTCTAGTTATTTTTAAATGAGAATCTAGATCCCAATCTTCACGTATGTAACACCGTTTGTTTTCCGGTTGTGAGAATTCTCAGGAAAACTACCACTCTCCGTTTACGCCCCTTTTTCGCGGTTTGTAATTAAGTTTTTGCAAAATCGTCAAACACGGGTCTAGTCATTTTAAGAGAAGAGTCCAAGTGCCAATTCTCATGCCTCTAACATTCTCGATCTTCCAGTTGTAAGAATTTTGAGAAAAATCACTCCCAAATTCACCCTCCCATTTTTTCGCAGTTGGTATTTTTTTTTTTTGGAAATTCGTTGAACACGGGTCTAGTTATTGTTAAATGAGAATCTAGATCCCAATTTTCACGACAGTAATACTGTCAGTTTTCAAGTTATAGGAATTCTGGGTAAAACTACCCCAAATTTTTTCTCGGTCGGCAAAGAAATTTTTGCAAAATCGTCAAACACGGGTCTAGTTATTTTCAAAAGCAAGTTCGGGTACACCCCCTTAGAAATGTAGTTTTCAAAAATTATTTCTTAGTGCGCCTATACGCCCTAAAAACTACGTTCCTACCAAATTTCACATTTCAAGACCCAACGGTCTGGGCTGTGCGTTGATCAGTGAGAAATCAGTTTCGCATTTATATACAGGATGGTCCAACTAAAACTTTCCACCTGGAATATCTTGTAATGATGTGGACTAGCTGTGAAAATTCGAAACAACAAAACTTATATAACAGATAACACACTCCTAAGCGGGGGTGATCAACCCTCCAAAATTTCAAATGGCACTATGGGTCAAAAGATGTTTTCGTTTGACGATCGGTACGTCGAATCCTCGGGCTCTTCTTTTTCTTCTTCTTAGTCTTATCGATATTTTTATTTTTCACCTTTATCTTCACTACAAAAAGCATGCTGTCTTCTTGTTTGCAACCTCGCCTAGTTTCAATCAAGAAGTTCAGTCAAGTGTTTACAAAAGATGGTTAGGCCAGGCGACAGAGAGTTCAATAAGGAAATAATTAGTGGAAAGCTGGAAATGGACTTAATCTCTTTATTTGGACCCACTTATTACTGTCCTAAGTCTTCCCCCTCGAGCGAAGTCGGCGTTGGCCCTTATGGCCTTAAGAAGGTACAATTTTTCAGTTTTTTGCAAATATCTCTTAAAGCATCAATTTTCAACAAAATATTTATTAGAAAAAATAATCTAGAGTAAATTTGCAACCAAAAAGTTCTTTACCGTTTGTTTCTAAACTTAATCGTTACGATGATACGGTCATTCAAAGTGGAGCCCTTTTTGGTCCTTGCAGAAAAATTATAAAAATCACATGCTACATCCAAGTTTCTACATGTTATAAATAATTTTGAACATCCCACCTATACAAGCTGTTAACTTGTTACAATTATAACTGCGATATAAGACAAACAGTTGAGGCTAACTATTGTAAAAGCAAATTAGACGAAAAAACGACGAATAGAAGAAATAATTTATGAAGTTTGTAATTTTGGTTATTTGGTCCTAGTAGGGACCCAAATAAAGATCCGAAGACCTCGGGGGGAGCTTCATCCCCTATGGCGCAAAAAAACCGCCCCATAGCGTGACCTCATTAAGCTTTTCTACATTTTTCTCGTAAACGTAAATTTTTGAAAATTTACTATAGATTATTTTTGCTAATAAGTATTTTGTTGATACAGTTGATGCTTTAAGAGATATTTGCAAAAAACTGAAAAATTGTACCTTCTTAGGGCCATAAGGGCCATCGCCGACTTCGCTCGAGGAGCAAAACTTAGGGCAGTAATAAGTAGGTCCAAATAAAGAGATTAAGGCAATGTCCAGCTTTCCATTAATTATTTCCTTATTGAGGTGGAAATTGTGGAGATTTTCGTCAAACATAACGATTGTGCAAGGAGGACAGCTGGAATATACTCAATGAAAAGAATTGTATTATTGAGGGTGGATTTACACTAGGGGCAGTCGGGGCTAGTGCCCAGGGCGGAAAAATTTGGAAAGGGGAAAAAAAACTTTTTTGGTGTAGGAATTTTTTATTCTTTTAATTAATCATTTAAGAGATAATTCAAGAAATTTAACTCATACATTATTTGTCAAATTGAAATTTGGTAAATCATAATTTTGGCACCTTAAGTAAAAATTAATCTTCGAAATAATTTAATTAATTCTTCCTTGAAGATTTGAAATGGTAATATTTGATTTTTTCATTTCCTGAAATCAAAAAATTTAAATTTGTTTTTTTTTTGGAAAAATTAAAAACGTTTTTGAGTTATTTCTGCATTAAGTTAAAAAAAAACTTTAATTAATTAATGAATTTCTGGAATTTTTTTTTTAAATAAGATACCAAATATAACTTGCAATTTCAGTGATGGGGCGGCATTTTTTCCAGTGCCCAAGGGCGGTAGAAATTTAAATACGGCACTGTATTGAGCTTTTGTAAAAATTTCGTAATTGTGGATCTGTGGCCAACAAAAAGAATGAGATACCCGTCAGAAATGAAGAGTGGAGATTGATGTTTTTAGCCATGCAGCACTGGTCCCTAATATCAGTTCTAGACAACTAGCTCAAACTTCAGGTGTTACTCGCAGGAGTGTGTTACGAAGTACTTTCTGTACAAAATAAAACTGTTGCAAGAATTGAATGAGGACGATCTCGACCGTCGCACTGAATTTTGCGACATTATGAGCCAACGATTAAACAACCTCAATATGCTGTACAATATTTGCTTTTCTAATGAGTGCACATTTTTCCAAAACGGTCATGTTAATCGCCATAACTGTCGGCACTGGAGTCAAAATCCTCACGTATTTTGCGCGACAGTCAGTATCCTCAAAAATTGAATGTTTGGTGTGGCATAATGGATTATCATATCGTTGGTCCTCTTTTTGTTGAGGAAAATTTAAATGGACCACGATATTTGGAAATTTTAGAACATGACCATAGTTTGTTGGAAAATGACGTGTTTGATGCAAGATGGGGCACCTTCACACTTTGCCGTTCCTGTGAGGCGGTTTCTCAATAATAGATTCCCCAATCACTGGATCGGCAGAAGAGGATCTATTGAGTGGCCTGCTCGAAGCCCAAATCTAACGCCGATTGATTTCTTCTTTTTGGGTCATTTGAAGAGCAAGGTCATGTCATGTCAGCAATGTCAAAGCTTATTCAATTCTCTGTCCAGATCTACTTTTATCGATTTGTTTCTACAAAAAAAGCATGAATTTGTTATTTTCCAAATCAAGAGTATATTATGTAATTTATTTTGGATAGAGAATTGAGTAAGATTTAAAATGATGTATCACACGACCCCCCATGCCATTTAAATTTTTAAAAGAGTGGCTCCCCTGGCTAAAGGGGTGGGATCTAAGTCTTGAAAGTTTGGTACAATTTGGTCTCCCTTGATAACAAAATTGACCTGTTCGAGCGTTTTCTTCTGAGTCTTTCGAAATTGGAATTGTTGGGGGGAGTGCAAATTTTAGTTGGGACACCCTGTATACATGACATATTTTGCATTATTAGGCTTTTTTTGTTTTTAGCAACCCACTAAGCCTATACAACTGTATTTTTTTTTTTTTTGTCAAAGTTTACCCTTTTGTTGTTCTCGAGCTCTTGATTTTTCTCTCTAGATCAGGGATTAATGTTTGCAATAATTTCATCGTTATTAGCCGCAGGATAATAAAAACTAAATTTAGAAGAAAATTGCGTTTTTTTATTTTCACTCTTCAGTTAGTGATTTCATTTCATCAATTCAAAGGCTTACTTTAAGTTACGAACACTATTCTATGTCTACCTGATATACAGCGTATGTTTATCAAAATTTTAACCAATAAAAGAACTTGACAAGAGCAATATTTTTTCTCAAAACACTTTTGTCATAAACTCTATGGTTGTAGAGTTAAAAATGTTTCAAAATGTAGCACAAAAATCACCGTACGCCATTGTAGCTCGTTTATCGGACGGACAACCAGATCACCGTAACGGGATTTTACAGATCGTTTGTGGACAATTTTAAAACACTTGTTTAACAAGGTGGAATTTTTAGAAGCCATAAAATGTTCACACTATTGCCATTCACAATTTTAAGGATATTTTTTTTAGATTTAGGGTGGAATTTATAATCGCAAAGTCGAACCTTAGTCTGATATCGCGTTGTCATGGTTCCATATGGAAGATTAACATGCCAAGCTTGACTTGAACCAAGTCTGACTTAAGACTCGAGTATAAATACGACCCTTAATTAGATAATATCTTAATAAAAGAATTTATAATACATACAAAAATTTCATCATATCCTTAACTTATTCGATCAGTTTATAAAATACAATAAAAAAGTATCTAATTGTAAAGGTGGATGCGTCGTTACTAAAATCCGCAAGTTTAGTGGTAAATAGAAATACGAAGAGAATGTGGGAACCTGTCTTTGTTGTTGGTTCCAGGCATCCACCTGTTTACCCCTCTTTACGATACCAATGGTTTACAAGACCATAAAGGTCCCTTAAATTTCATCGCACACCTTTTATTGAAACACAATAAAAACCCTATCTTTTGACAGACTTCTTTAAAGGAGTTTTGGATAATAAACAATGATGCAGTTTTCTTTAGCACATTATCATTATTTTTTTAAATTTTCCAGAATATCTATTTAAAAAATTCAGGCAGTAAAGGGTTGAATTTCTTGAAATTGATAATATTCTACTCATGATTATGTTAATGATAATAAATCAAAAACAAGGTTGCTAGACATATTAAAATATGACTTCATTTTGTAAAAATGGTAATATGTACTTCTTTATCTACGCGAACTTAGCAAGTCAATATTAATAATGGATGGTATTTTTACTTGTATTATTTTTTTGTTTTTGCAAAAATTGTCAATATGTACACAAGGTCGGCCCTAAATTACACAGACGTTGACCACGGCACATCCATGTAGAATTTTAACTATTTAACTTTAACTAGTTACTATCAATTCTACATTACCCACGTATTTAAAAATTCATTATCGTTCATAATTTCGTTCAACCTGTCTACTAAAATTTCAGCTACGTGCACAATGCAATGTAGGTTTTCCAAATTCAATTGTTCATTTTTTGCAGTAAAAGTAGTCGTGTGCATGAATGCTATTACCAGTTGTGGCTTTATTGACTTGTGACATTAAAGTAAGTACTTTGGGGAAGGTTTTCAAGTAAGTAAAGGTAGTTAACTATATTCGTACTGCTTCCCGTTTCGGCCTTCCGAGAACTGCTGCTGTGTACCAATTTGAAAATACGAAGAAATTCTCTCTTTCGCTTTTGCCTTGGATTCCTGGAATAACCTGCACAGCTCTTTGTCGTTTGCAGCTAGGTTTCCTCCAAAATTACTTCTGCAGTTTGGTGTATTAAATTTATTACCTGCGTTTTGTTTGTGTGGAAGGATTAACATTATTTTATGTCTTTAAAATATGTGACAATCAATTTAATGGAGACACATTTGTTTACTATTTCAATTAAACACTGTTTCGCTTCTTCAAGTTCTTGTTTCTGGAACATGGAAATTTCTATATACAAGGTGTCGGTATGTTTAGTCACATAATATAACAACAGGTATGTTTTTGAAGATTTTTTAAAATTAAATTCAATAAAATATTGGACCGCATTCCAAAAATTCATAAACAAAAAAAGCACGACGATCTGTATTGATATACTACGACGTACCTGGAATCATATCATTTATAACATATATATTTCTATAAACATCAGCCTGTTTCATTTAATATTGTACATATATGGTTATCATACGATCAAGTATGTACTTAAGAAGTATGTAATACCTACTATCTCAGACAACAACCTTGACCAATTTAATTATTATAAAATCAGGAGCAGCTCTAATTTTTTCCCAAATTTGCGATAATTATAACAATGTTGTCCTAAATGGTATCTTTATTAACCAAACAATATGTACGGGGTGTTACAAAGTGATTTTCATCTAGTTAACTTTGTAATTTTTCTATGCCGCTCTATTCTTTTTGCATTTTCTAATTCTGTCAATAACGCATTGGTTGTCATTTAATGAAATCGTAATCGGAATGAGTACACTTCATTGTCATTGTAAACCTGACCATTCCCGGAAAACACGGCTACAGAGGATTCTTCGTCGGATTGTCCCTCGTTAAAAGTAAAACTATTATTTTACATGGAAAATATACAGGCGACTAGATGAAAATCATTTTGTAACACCTTGTATATGTATATATTTGATAGAAACCTTATTAATTTTTGAACAGAAAAACCTAATTTGTATTGCGTTTGCTGTTACTTTTTTTTCTTAATTTCCAGCAGAACAAATAATAATGCTTCTCGCAAATTAACTCAAATATGACTTGTTAGGAAAACTTCCAGTCTACTTTAAATTATTTTTCATCTAAACACTCTTTATAGTTTGGTAGTTGGAAGTTAATCAATTAAATGTCCTAAACGATATCGGCATTTTTTAAATAGTGTTCTTGGGAACAAAATGCCTTGACCACATAAACAGTGTGAGACAATTTTGCATACCACGAATTACCATCAATAAGTAAGACTCATATTTAATAACTGTAGGACGTTTTGCGGAAAAAAGTTTGTCAAATTAGGTCAAAAATAAGAATATTTCAATTGTTGTTGAAGGATTTTTTCGTTTACGGATTTACTTATTTTTGGCAATTTTTTGTTTTAGTATTAATTAGAAATAGGAAAGCTTTAAGTCTCACGTCTACATCATCTTGATTTTTCTTTAATTTTCCCAAGCAAACGTGAAATTTCGTCACCAACTTTTGTCTGTGTATTTAAGAATCACAGTTGGCAGATAAATTTGTCTACTTTTCTTTAAAAGTACTACATGAATATTTATTTATATCTGAGCTTCACAAAGTAGCATCTGATCCATACACATTTATCAGCATTAAAGAAATCTGTTTTTATTCTAAAAAATACGTCAGTGACTTACTTTCCAGAACACGATAAGTAATCCATTTTTACATTATACGGTTACATTTTAAACTGATCAGATCATTTATTGAAAGAAGGAACTGTTGTCAATTGTCCGAACTGTTAGAACGCTGCCAAACCTCATGGATACCGTGAGAGTGTGAAATTTATCTGCTGAAACATTGTCAAGGCAGCTTTTTGAACCATTACGATTTACGTCATCTAAACAGGTTTCATAGTAAAGCTGAAAAGTTCATGTGAAATCAAATTCATTGTGGTATTCGTTCAGAATGTCCTTTACATAATAATTTTGATTTACTAAAACATTCCAGATGTTTAAAGTGGTCTACTATGTGTAGTGACTGTAATCTAGTTTTCAAATAAATAAAAAACAGATAAACGATAAAATGATCAGAATTTTTTTTACGATTTTGATGAGTAGTTTTATCTGTACTTTTTACGCGTAAGCTACTTTTATTGCATTGTTTTGAGTACTGCAACGTTATAACGGAACTTTCTGGCAGAAGATAATAAAAGATGTGCACATTCCAAATAAATCGTGATAACAATTTTGTTATCGATTCTATTTTATTTATTATCGTTACAATAATTGTTAACTGCCCGTCACGCTACCTTATTCTTAAATTCAAATTCGATGTTGAAATGATATAATAGGATTTCGATACGGCGATTATAAAGTAATTGGGGAATATTATAGAACGAGCAAAAAATGAAATAAAACGATGGGACTTATTACAGTCTTCCTAAGAACGCGCATCGTTCATGCTCTGTATGCTTTCAAGATTAATGCAATTAGTGAATTTATTAACACAATTTAATAATTACCTTTCTTTTCGAAGCGTACAATAAGTACGGAAAGAAATCTGCCAGACAGAAGTTCCGATGGATGTAATCGGCATAAAGTACATTAAAACCAGTAAGGAGTAATTGCTATATAAAACCGTGTTTTAAAGCTTTGTTGTTCTAATGAAGTTGAAGTGATGTCATTTTGTGTCGTTTCTACGCGGTGTTTACAGTATAGAAAGAACGATGCTTAATATGGGAACATTTTTCTTCATTTCATCGAATGTTGTAGCAAACTAAATTTAATGATGGAACAAACTGAAAAAAAGGTAACAAAAATGGCTGAATTGCGAAAATGAAAAACAAAATAATGTTGATTTTTGTTAGCATAGCCGCAGTCAGTATTACAGCATAGTGTTATATTATATTTGCTAATATTTTAGTCGTGAGATCGCACACTGTATTTTTACTATACTGAGAAGCTGCGTGCTAAGCACACTTTTACTATATTAATACGTGATAATAAGATTTATTTTCTCACATTTCGGCTCTGAAAAGTATTCCATTCTTCCCATACAATAATAAATATTAAGTAAATAAAACTGACATAAAACAATAACAATAGCTAAATTAATTTTCATTTCTTTCTGTTTCTTCTGTCTTTTTCCCTGTGTTCTCTTTTCTTCTCCTAAAGCACTTTCCAGTTTTCTCTCTCCTCATTTGACATTTTTTCATCATGTGCTCTATCGTTTCTGTACAATCTGCACACTTGTTTTGTCTGTCTTGTTTCCTGATTCTGTACATCTCGGCCCTCTCTACTATCTCTCTTAGGACATTTGTTCCATTATTTCTTATGGCCTCTGTATTTTCTCCACTGCGTACCCGCTTTTCTCGTAGTATTTTCATCTACAGTACACTTCCATTCCTCTTTCTTTCTTCTGAATTCTTTCTGAAAAATCATATTAATTTTTGTTTTCTCCACGTTTAATTCTAGTTTCTTTTCAGGTATCTTCCAAAGTAATTTATCATTCCCTTCATTTCTTAGTCCCCCTTCGCTATTAGTGTTTCCTACCACCACTCCCCCTGCCTGCTAGTCTTAAGCTAAGTGTCCACTTGAGACAAACTCTCGAAAAAATTTCGCTCTCGCGACAGCTTCCTGAGACTCGACAGTCACTGCAGTCTAGAGAACAGGAATATTTCCTTTCCACTTGAGAGTCTTAGCTTAGCTTAGCTTTTACTGTTGCGTACAAAATTGCCAAAAAGCGAAGGGGGTGTTGGGTGCGGAAATGGATAGATCGACGAAATTATTTAAGAGCTTGTTCCACACTCGTAAAATTAGTTGCGGTTGGAAGATGCACAACAGTTCAGAAATTTTATTCGGATGTCTGCAGTGCTTGCTTCTAGATTACCTCTATTATGCTCATCAGGGGTTCGTTTGTTCCTTTCTCTCAGATGCTCCTATAATGATGGTGATTCTCCCTTTTCTGAAGTCCGCTTGTCTATTTCTTCCTTCAATTTTTCTTATGTAGGATCATTGCGTATGATCTTGTATGCCGTGCTCAGCAAACTTACTTCTACACCTTTTCTCTTTTCCTTTTTTGTGTACCGGACACACTAGATCCATCCTCGTTCACTATTTCCCCCATTGTCTCTATTATTTCTTCTGTTGCATACCTCCACACTTCGTTTTGTAGTCCGTTTTTCCTTTCTTCATTCTCCCCTTAATCATTTCCTTCGTAATTTCTTCCCCTTTCTCTCGTTCCCTCCTGTCTTCTTCCCTTTTCTTCCTTTCCGTCTAGTAAGTCTTTGGAGTATTCTTTTAATTGTTCTATTGTTATCTTCTCATCTGTCCTCTTCACTTCTTCTTCTTCTGCGTTGATTGATTTAATTTCCTCTTCTTCTTCTTTTCTTCCTTCTCCTTCTCACAAGTGTGTTTGTATTTCTTTGGTATCGTCCGGTATTTTTCCCTCGATCCCATTTCTCCATTTCCTGCCTACTCTTTTAATTTTTTTTTTCATTCTTCCCATGGGCTCCAAAGCACCGAGAACAAAATAGCATTCTCCCCCGAGGTGTATATACGCACTATTTTTTACATAAGCGAAACCACAAAAACCTGACAATTCAAGAGAAGAATAAAACTTTATGGTAAATTCGCACGTAAAGTAAATATATTAGTAGTCCTTTTTCTCTCTAAGGAGAAAATATGTCACTTTTTGATTCTTTATAT
This sequence comes from Diaperis boleti, assembly GCA_963583935.1. Lineage (NCBI taxonomy): Eukaryota > Metazoa > Arthropoda > Insecta > Coleoptera > Tenebrionidae > Diaperis > Diaperis boleti. The sequence continues at coordinate 18,858,865 of OY757246.1, read as the reverse complement.
TATATTTCGTACTACCGTTCTCGAATTACAATGACAACTTGTAGTCGCAGTTTCTTGCGCTCCACCACGAATGTTTAAAATAAATAAAATCCACTTATCGCCTGCACCCAACACGCTGGCCCCAGCTCTCGTCCCGCACGTATTATATTCTCATTGCGAATTTTTCGTGCTTCACCACGGACGTATTTTAAGTGCTCCGAAAATGGACAAAGTGAAAGTTCCCAGGGCTAACCCTTCCAACCGAAAAGCAAAATTCAAGCGGTTTTTAAAGGAAATCCCGGATAGTTCAAGTAAGTACCCACTGAATCTATTCCGTCGTCACTGCCCTGCGACCCAATGGCGGTGCGACAACATTCCTCCTTGTGAGTTACTTGAACATGAACATAATTGTTTACCTTTCGGACTTTGCATCGCTCCCTTATTTTTACAAAGATTCAGACCACTGCTCGGTCACTTGAGAACCCAGGGTGTCACCTGAGTCGCCTATTTAGACGACATTTTAATCATCAGTCCAAATCACTATAAAACATTCTAAAATGGTTATTGACGCATTAGACTTTTTTTGATTATATTACATTTGAGAAAAGTGCTTTACAACCATCGCAGGCTTGGTTTTGGGTTTATCTTCGATTCGACCTAATTATTGCAAAACAGAAAGAACGTTGTGTTAAAAGATACTATATAACACAATGTAAACAGCCAGTAATTAATCCAGGTATCGGATATTTCTACAATTATTGAGTCCGCCTCTCCTAGCCTCGCTATCTTGCTTTGAACCCATGCATCGAATAGCCCGGCCCGTCCCGTCGGCCGGGTCCAAGTACAGTTACGGCCACGGAATTTTGGCCGTCACTTATCATTGATTGTCATAAGATGTAAGGCGACCCTTAGGTATTCGTAACCTAACTTTCTGCTATTTCAAAGACTTGTCATTTTGACACTGACTCATTCGCATGAAAACACTAACAGTGACAAATTTTTAGATGTCAATTCCAAAAAGTCAATCATAATGACAATAAAGCAAGGACTACATCCGTTTTCTTTTAATTGACATTAAAGTGACGGCTAAAATTCCATGGCCGTTACTGTACTTCCATTCGACCAGTCAATCCAGTGGACCAGTTGGACTCCATGAACATAGTTGTATTCTCTGGTCGCTATAGTTCAGAACTCAGGGCGTGCTTGCATATACAATCTCTGTTGTTGTCCATAATAGCCGCCCCATCAGGAGTTGGATTCCATGAACCATAACAGCCCCATCAGCAGTTGGACTCCATGAACATAGTAAGTCGATTCTCTGATCGCTATAGTTCATGGCGTGGATTGGATCATTGGAGTTCATTGGATTATTACAATCTCTGTTGTTGTCCATACTAGTCCCCTCAGGAGTTTTTACGTGCTATACTTTGTCCCTCGGTTTCTGGACTTTTCTCTGCTCATTTGTGTCGATCGGTTTCTGAAATTGCACTTGGGTATTTTGTGTCGACTTCCCCTTAAATGGACTCGACTTACATCAGAACCTTTATGAAGTTTGTAGTTTAAATCTTCAGTTTAGACTGAGCTGCTCAACAAAGCGCATTTGTATACTTATTCATAATAAAATATATAAAGATAGGTCCTTAAAAAAGAAAAACAACAGCTCTCTGGTTCGGTGTCAACCCTTCGTAGGAGTCAACAGGTTGGATTACATGAACATATTTATATTCTCTGATGGCTATTGTTCAGGGCGTGCTTAGATATTACAATCTCTGTTGTTGTCCATAACAGCCCCATCCGGAGTTGGTCCAGGTCATTTCAAATAAAAAAAGAGAAACAAAAATCAGCAAAAAAATTACTAGGTTGCCATTCAAAAAACAAAAATTAGTTACGTTTCCATGGAAATGCGTTGACATATAAAAACAACGAGCAAATTAAGAAATAGAGAATAATTAGTAAAACAACTTTTATTAAAGACATTTTGTAATAAAATTCATATTTACGGAGATGAACCGCCTATTCCATACTTTTGACTAACCATGTATATGTATGATTAAAAAAAAAAACATGAATTATGTAATTCTGCGTTTCAACAAATTTGTAGACATTTTGATACCACTTCGATTGAACTGTTTGCAACCAAATTAAACGCCAAATGCGTTTAATCTATTTCGTGGAAACCGGACCCAGACTCTATCGCAAATAACGCATTTATATACGGTATCTTTTGAAAACATTTTTTTTTCTTTTTTTTTGCCTTCCCTAATTTAAAATTGTTTGAGGAAAATAATAGATTAAAGGACGACGGGCATACTACTCCTACCAACTTGGGTTACACAACCCTTCTACCCGGTTTATCGAAAGCTATTACTCATCAACCCCTTCTTCAACCGACTAAAAATCCGCTTTTAATTCCTTTTAGGAACAGTTATCCCCTATGGAGAAAGATTTTCCTAAAGGTTAGAATTTTATCAAGACCTCAATTATTGAAAAGACACATGCAAAATAGGCTTAACCGCAATAAAATCTCCGCACAGACAATGAACCAATACAGTGTATACCTTCACAAATGATGAATATTTTATAAAGATCTACACTGTAACTCGTATTCAGATTGCATAGACACAGTTACCATATCCTTCAATAATCAATTTACATCTGACGCATTGTATTCAACTGTGAATTCAGCGCAGTCAGCACTTTCCTTCATTTTTGCAATTCCTGAAGAACATCAGAATTTTCTTAAAAGGTTTTGAAATCTTTGACCATCAAAACCAAACAATCTGGGATACCTCATCAGTTCTCTACTATTTATCAGAGTTCTATCCTCTAGAGACAGTCTTAATCTCTATAATCTTATAATCAAATTAGGACCTTATTAGCTCTAATATCAGCACATCGACCACAGACTCTGTCCAAGGTTAGACTGCACAATATCATAAGGTGTGATGATAAAGCCTAGAGATAACCATACCCGATAGAATGAAAACCTCTTCGGTTAAGAACTCTTAATCAGTATTAATTATTTTGTTTTTCCCTGAAAAACCACATTTATGCCTCGTATCATTAATTGAATCATCCATATCTAGGGCTCAGGCCTTGCGAACCCAGAACTATACACGGCTTAATATTAACCTACAGGAAACTGATTTCTCCAGCCTCTCCCCAAATAATTAGTAAATGCTTTAAATTTGCCCTCTCTTCGGCGGGCGTTGATACTATTTGTTTTTCAAGCTACAGTATTAGACATCCCGCTACTTTAGCCGCATGAAGAACCGACGTTCCGATTGAAAAAATCGAAAGACTGGCTGGCTGAATCACTAACTTTCAAATGTCACCTTTGTCGTCAACTGCAAACAGTTTTGCTAGAGGCATAGTAGGCTAACGCTATTCTATAATGTTCTGTTTTATGTACCATGGGAATAAAACGTTATTAAATTTGGGAGTTTCATCTTCCCTGTTACAACCCCTAGAGCGTTAACTTTGAACGTCTACAAGTTGTCATTGTAATTCGAGAACGGCAATACGAAATATAATTGATAGATCAAGTGACTTACCTGTAAGGAAAGTTGATCGAAATTATACGAGTATTGCCGTTCGAAGAATTACAATCCCCCCAAACATCTCCCTCCCGTGGGGTCCTTAACGCTCTAGAACTACCCTCAAATTCGCAATGAGAATATAATACGTGCGAGACGAGAGCTGGGGCCAGCGTGTTGGGTGCAGGCGATAAGTGGATTTAATTTATTTTAAACATTCGTGGTGGAGCGCAAGAAACTGCGACTACAAGTTGTCATTGTAATTCTTCGAACGGCAATACTCATATAATTTACTTACCTTACAGGTAAGTCACTTGATCTATCAATTATGTGCCACTACTGTATTCATAGTGTCAGAACATAATAAACACTCCCTATGGAGAAAATGATCCACTTGTGTCTCTATTTTGACAGTGGAGAAATTTGATTATGATTTCTACTCACGCTTGTGTAAAAACTAATTTATTGTGTTTTGGTAACATATTTATGTTTTAGTAAATAAACAGCTGTGTGAATGCAAGCATGTTTTGTTTTTTCATACAATATAAAAATCCGCGAATAATGAAATTCTGAGTGGATTACAGGAAAATTAAATAGACTCGCATACCGAACTATAGTTATGAAGTACACCTGGAGATACATTTCTAGGTATCACAATGGATATCATACATTATATCTTAATAGCCTCTTCAAAAATTGTTTTAAAGAATAAAAAATTATCTATCGAATTTAGTAAGGTCAGTAATTTAGAAATGTGAGGACGTTCTGCAAATTTATTGATGCAGCAGTTTCACATTTAATTTTCTATTAACACACAATGAGAATCAAGAAAATTACCATAATTTTCCTTAAACATGTACAGGATGTTGTAAGTAAAACCAATATTAATTTATTATTAATAACACCAATAAGGCGAAGAAAAGCTAATACATGAGTAATCGGTGTGTATTTTCAAGAGGCTTTTATAGTGATATCTCGGAAGGAGTACTACGATTTTATGTTGCGGCAATCGTGTTGCTTGTTCGACACGATCGTTAATTAATGAGTGAAATTAGTTAGGAGAGAAAATATTGTGTAGCCGCCGACAGTGTACCTCCGTTATCTTCGAATTTTCATTTACCCCCCCTCATCTATTCAAATTAAATAATCTTCATCGAACTCAGCAATTAATTGTGAAACTGCACTGTAGAAACCGACATATAAATGATGCCTAGTAAATATTAAAATGCAAACAAAAGCATTGTCAAAATAACAAAACCGACTTTCGTTTTTGTGAAATTTATTCGATTAAAAAACGTTTCGTCGTCGATAATGAGCTTAGTGAATTGTCAGGAAAATAAAAAAAATGCAGCAACAACCTTGGCGGGTCGCGGTTTTTTCAGTAATACCATATAGGGTGGCTCAGTTTAAACAAACTACAATTCGTTGTCTCAAAGCCATCAGATATCGAGATAACGAGTTCCTTCTCTGATATTCAAAAGGAAAAAAAAAACGCAATTGTTCTAGGTGTGAAGCTGTTTATGCAGTTGTCACAGAATTTTCCGGGAAAGTTACTATCAACTGGTTGTTTCGTAAGGATTAATTAAGACAATGAGGTGATAAAACAAAACGTCCAGTAAACTGTTTTAACACCAAATTTACATATTAATACCTTCACTCCGCCAAAAATGGTCGGGTTGTGAATGAAAGTCCGGTGATTGATAGACTGTGACAACATCATCGTTGGGACTAATTATTTGCGAGGAAAAATGTGCGATTTACTGCTCGTTTTATCTGTTTATGGTAATTTAGGTAGACACAACATTGTGCAATTTACAGCTATATGTTTATATCTTCGAATTTGCGTTATCTATTTTCAAAATATCACATCTTTAGAGCAGCTTATATTTTATTTATACGGAAATGCGGCAATTTTTAGAACATGGATGTTTTGTTGCATGAAATCAGGTGTTAAAAGACATAATGGTTTTAGGAAGTATGTGATTTTCTTTGTTCCATAATTAAAACTAATATTGAAATACCAATAATTTCTAGTAATTGTCAATTTGTAAATTGAGTGTATTAATTTATTATTAAAATACCTGACTGTTATATTTCTAGTTCTAATATGTCGTATAATCATTTGGAAAGCAAACATGATTGCGTAATTAGCCGTACATGCAGCTCATAAGAATTCCGCACATTCTGTGCAGCACGCACCGATATTCTCAATACTTGATGATAATCTGTTTATTTACTTTTTATACCTTCGTGAAAGTGTTTGATGTGCTCGCAATCCATTGTTTCCGATCTGCATTTTAAAGCAGCTAAACGTAAATTAACCCGTAATTATAATCGGCGGTCATCCGAAAGGAACCATAATAAAAGAGAAAACTGCTCTTCGACTCTTCATACAGATTGCTTTTAAATACCGTTTCCTGAAATGTATTGCATTAATCAACAATTTGTCTTAAATTTTTTATCTAGCAGGCTGGTGCATAACGAATGAACGTCTTTGATTATTTCGTCAGTTATTGCATTCGTGACATAACAGGCTGCTAGATAAAATCTTTAATTGATTTCACAATAGAGATCGTCAATTTTTTTAATGTGATACTAAAACCATACGCTTATACTGACGGCTTCCAGACAATTTATCTTCTAGTTTTATTGTGTGCTAGTCTTCCATCATCTCGGATGTCCCTAGAGATGGTTGGCAAACACATCTGTGTTCCATAATATCTCAGTTTCTTGTGTATGTTTTTTCGTGTTCGCTGAGATTCACTGTACAGAATATTCTTTTCGAAAAATATTTCTTCATAGTATACAGTGCGAATGTCATTGTCAGTGACGTCCCAAAGTACCAGTCTGTTATTGTAAACAAAACTTTCGCACTGAAAGAATGGCAATTTATCGGCTTAAATTTATAGCCTGTGCCGATAAAAAGTGACAAAGGTAAAATATAGTGTTATTCACAGTATGGAGCGTACGTTTGGAATAGTTGTCAATGTTTTTTAGGCTGCCCATTGTATCATTTTGACCTTTTGATTTATTAGCCTTATTGGTAATTTGTGGGATTAGCACCTACATGGATATAAAACATGAGTTTAGGCCGAATGATACGACCGGCATATTTTGTGATGCTGTCATGCACGCAATAAATACAGCATCAATTTCCACTAATATAAATAAATCTCATAAAGGTACCCACACATGCTGAGACAATCCTTCAGTCAACATTTTTCGCATTGCTGAACTGGACGAATTCAGGTGCGCCAGCTAACTCAGTAGTACTCCCTACGATTACCATACGATTTTGGTCATGTTTTGCACTCTTAAACTGGCCAATACCCGATCACTTCAACAAAAAGTCGTGACCTTTCAGGCGATCTACGTTGCCGAATTGAGGATCAAGGATAACTGAAGTTTCTATTGTGAATTTCCGTCATCATAAATCTTAAGCTGGACTAAATGAACAAAGGCATAGCCCGAAAAGGAACAAATGTTTTTTAATTCACGTCTGTGAGAAGCGACGATATGGTTAACACCAGGCGCTTTTCCACGTCGGATCTTACACCATGATTTATTTTAAGCTTAATAAAACTACAAAAAATCATCGTTCGTGACATCTGATGTTGGGAGTAAATAGAAACAAAGGCGGTCTGTGCTATAACGAAGAAGCGCGGTGAAATTAGAGACAACGTAATTATCGTCGATAAATGAAGCAGCCTTTATTACTTTAATTTGGACACGGACTATTAGCACGTTGGAGCGGAAATACAATACTGCACCCACTGGTTGCATACGGTAATGACTTCGAAGAGGGTGAATGCAGCGGTCTAAACGGGTGCAACATGCAATTTTCGCAGCGTGTATACTTAGGTTAACTGAACATTTACGTAATTAGTTTAGGTGGAACGTTATTCACACTACCATTTAGTTACCGGCGATAAGTAGACTGGAAAGTTCAAACACTGTGGTTTATAATTATCTCATGCAGGAATTATATTGAATCTTTACTTTAGTGCCATCCATAGCACCACATACTAGCACGGTCATTGTTATGATCAAATATTATTTGGTTGTGGTTTTGCAATGGTATGCAGGAAAAGGAAGATTTGTCATGATCTAGTCCCAATCCAAAAAGAAACGAGATCAATAGGACATTTTTGGAGTATATAATTTTCGGACGGAAGTAAATTGATAACATTTAATAAGGAAGGTTAATAAGAACTTTGAAAGGTCTTCCGTTTCAGATTTCAGAAGTAGGAGTAAAGAGATGCTAGAGTAAAATAACACTTCTGATGACATTGCAGATACTTACCTGGAGTTTTAATTTTACGCCTCTTAAGACTTAACGTGAAATGGTAATTTATTGTTATTAAATGTCAGATTTTACCTAATTTGTTGCTCAACTTCTCCGTAGCTAAGTGATTTTGAAATTTTACATAAGCACGTAGTAGCCAACAAAAAATTACGAAAATTTCGACTTCAAAAAAAGTGAGAATTTTATTTTCGTGACTTCAAATAATTCAAACAATCGCCACTTAATAAACTCCGCCCTTGGTATATTCGTGACCAAAAAATGTACGCTGAAGAGCAATTATTCTGTGTGGACACAAAAGTGTTGAATAGGTTAAATTGATTACTTTACTGCCTCGATGACGAATAGTGCTTTCACCGGTAAAGGCCTTTTTCATAAAAAACTACAATTGTATAGACAATGAAGATTAATCCGAAAGTTGACCTTCCATTTGCCAATTTGTGTTCTTTGTTGCCTCTACATTTTGGACAATAAGGGTAATAGGACAATCAATAACAGATAAATTAACAAAGCCTCATAGATTCAGTTTATGTTATATACGAAAAATGCTTTAGTGGCCCACTAGGGAACCGAAAATTGCTAAATCAAATATACACTTACTCACTCACTCAATAATTCTCCATTGTTGGCCATATAGGGTAGCAGTTTTAAAAAAATAGCGTTAATAGTAATAGAAAAAAATAGGGTAGCAGTTTTAAAAAAATAGCGTAATAGAAAAAACCAGAAATTTACACTAATCCTGTATAAACATCACAATTTTTCGTCCCAAAACATCGGTAAAATCGCATTGTACTATATATTTGTTTTTGAAAAATACGCTCCCCACAAAAATTATAGCATCACCTTTTCCTTCTTTTATTTCAATAAATGACATCTCACGTCCATTATTTTTACTGACTATTTCACTCATATATATTTTAACCAATTTTATATGTGATCATTCAACAATGGAATCAAAATTTAAATTGAAAAAATCAACTTGTCAAAATTTTATCGGGGGTTACGGACCAATAAACAGTCGCTATTACACAACGTACCTCATTTTTCAGCGAAAAAATAACAATTGCTGCAGTCACTTTGGCAGCATACTGCATGTCAAATACCTCAATTACCTGTCACCTTCCACCACATTATCAATAATTTATGCGTTTTCGTGAAATAGTCTGGCGAATATAATTCTAGTTGAGAGTTCGCTGGAAAAAATTTAACAATTGTGGACTTGAGTTCTACCATTTTGCTCATGACATTGATCAAAAGTCACTCAACTGCGTTTCGTAATTTTTATGTCAATGTCATTCGCAAAATTGCTAGGCGAACTCTTGTAACAATCGCTAAATTTTTCCGACGAAATCTCAACTCTTATTATATTATAACTCATAATATCGTTTCAACATTTTTACCTCCATAAGACAAGCGCATACTCCAAGTTATCATAGTTCTTTTTTTGATTTTTGAATATAGCGGTAAACTCTAAACTGTAGGTTATAACTTGTTTTGGGGTTCTTGTTTGATTAATGTTGAGATAAGCAGAAAAAAAATCATCAATACGAATGTTAACCAACGAGCTTCCTTGCACTTTTCCTATCAAGTAGCTGTACTCGTTATTAAGAGATGGTCACAATATGCATTATGTGGCACGTACTCTAGGGGTACATTCTTCCACTATCAGCAGGACTGCAGCACGATTTTGGGAATCTGGAGAATATGGTAGAAGGCCGGGACAAGGAAGCAATGGGGTAGCTACCTCAAGAGACGATCGTTCTTTACTGTTAGCAGCTCTACGTATTAGACATTGTACGGCGCGGATGCTGCAAAATAAACTTTTAGCAGCCAGAAGTTTGCAAATTTCGAAACAAACAGTTAGAAATCGTCTACGAGAATATGATCTGAATTGAAGCTGTTATTCGTGGCAGGGGTGGAAATACACCATATTAATTTGAGCGTTAATTTTTGTTTAAGTGTTAAAAATTAATTTAATTTGGTTCTTAACAGCTTTTCAAAAAATTTTATTTCGTTTTATTTCGACTACCTACGATTAGGGACTGTTACAAAGTATACTTCTGAGCAAAGAAATCACACTTTTGAGTTTGAATCAGAAAAAAAGTAGTGCGTTTGAAAAACTAATTATTAACGTTTTCAATGACCATACATTTTCTCAGTTTCCTTTTTTCTGCATAAGTGCTTTAAAACAAAATGTATAGCTTTTTGTTTAGTAGCAGACATGTCGAAGCCACAAAACTTCTTCCGCTGGAAAATCTTAATACCGCACCTGAGGTAGCTGCTCAGGTCGTGGCTTGCACACAAACTTGGTCAGCGATTTGTTGCTCAACAACTGAATCTGAACCGGTCAGCGGTTCGACGGGTGTACCAGCCATTTGAGGAGACTACATCATTGAGGAACCGCCGCCTTGATGCGGTCTAAATGCAAAAGCAGCTCCGTGATGTCCGAGGGGTGGCTGTTAGTGGGCAGTGAGGAGCAGAACCTGACACCTTGCAGATCTGCAACTGGTCCAAAGCTGACTGCAGCGCATCGACAAGCGCGGCTTCGTTTTGCATGAGAACATCTGAATTGGACCTTATACATACCAGTGGAAGTCTCTTCCGTTCTCCGATGAGATCAGCATATGGAAGTCAACGAGTGGACCGGCGATCTGTGAAAGGACGAGCTCAACCTGTCTTCATCGTTGGGGTAGGCCGTGGTAGAAGAGATTTTGGCAGACCCTATGCAGGATTTGTGGGCGTCTAGTTCATGTTTATGTCCGAGAGTACTTTGCAGAAGTTTTAGAGTGGCCAGCATGCAGCCCCGACCTAAACCCCATTGAACATATGTGGGACGAACTCAAGAAGAATTAATTGTTGCAGTGGAAGAGGAGAAACAATTTAAAACTTGGTTAGATCAATGCCCAACCGAATGCAAGCTGTTCTTAGAGCGAAGGAAGATAATACGCGATACTAAAATTAAAGAATTGTTAAACAGTTTTGTTCAATTTCTTCAATCCCACGTTTTACCCGATGATTTGATCAAGGAACATCATTGAAGGCGCTACATTTGAAGACATGAGTAATTATCAGACAATATAGGCTCATTGGAAACGTTAAGGTTGTCATTTACTGAGAGACAAATTTCTTCCGATGTTGAAGATGTTGAGATAAAATCTTGAATGTTGGCTGCGAGATGGTGCAGCCTCGTGCAGAATAGAAGAACTAGAATGTCTAGGTCGGATTTGATAACAACCCATGTTATTCGGAACGTTCAAACTGAATATTGATGGCCTGGGTGACTATAATATCTCTTTACAATAGGGACTTTCGCCGTAATAAAATACACGCAATAAAGGGGTCCACTCACAGGTCTCTGACAGAGGGTTCTCTTGCGGCATGTACATTGCTGCCGGGCGTTGAAGATAACTTTTTTATTTTTGAAGATTAGCGCCTGAAATTTTGAGTTTGTTAATAAAAGATAGATCTTTGCAGCTAGAGACCGTTTTTTTTTATTTGTAAATTTGAAAAAGATATTGGGGAAAAATGTATTTCCTTGAATGCACGGAGAACGGGGTACGGTTAATTAAAACTTCTCGTCGCTGGAATCGAAACTGTCCAGATTATTGGCGTGTGCAATTAAAACCGCGCGGGGATGATTCACTGTGTGTGGAGACAAGTCCTAGCAGATTTCATTAATTATTAATAATTAACAATTATGTCTGATTTGAGGATTTGTGGCCTCTGAATTTTTAGCGAAATTTATTGGATTATATTATATATTATTTCATTCATCATCGTTTTCGACCAATCGTTTTTATTTTTAATTTTCAAGGCAACGCTGAATAGTGTTCATAGTGTAAAATTTTTACTTTTATTATGTCAAATTTCAACATGAATCGTTTTGGGGAACATTCTTTGATGTTTAAACAACTTTATTAATGAAATAATCTTACCGAATTACTTTCGTGCTTCTGAAATAATCTATTGTAATACCCCAGTTGATTAAAACGCGCTTCTCGTGTCATTTTTTGAAGCACACTGTAATTACAAGTGATAACACCGCTATTTGTGGCGTGTAAAAAGTAAGTTTTTTCTTGCTGTTTTCTTTTTGAATAGCACACATGTACGTTACTGTCATACAATAAATGTCTTTTTTGGTTAACACTAATACCTCAATTATTTTTTGAGGCGATGATTACGAAAAAGGTGATTTTACGGCCTCTTTTGGAGCCGTAAAGTTTTACTTTTTTGTACGCAGCTCTCAAACTCTACTTTTTTGGGACTGATCTGTCAAACTCCAGTTTTTTGGGACTGATCTGTCAGAATTTGACATATGTGTACAAAAAAGTAAAACTTTACGGCTTCAAAAAAGAGGCCATACAAACACCTTTTTGGTAATCATCGCCTAAAAAAAAATTATGGCCAAATTTTTGAATTATTTTGTGATCATCGCCTAAAAAACGTCGTGTGCACCTCGGCCAAAACTGCTTTTTTGGCCTTATCTGCATTGTGTCCTCGGCTCACGCCTCGGCCACAAACAGCAGATGCGTCCAAAAAAGCTAACTTTTACGGCCTAGGTACACAAATTACTATTGTAGGCGATGATTACGAAAAGGTGATTTTACGGCTTCTTTTGGAGCCGTAGGAGCCGTAAAGTTTTACTTTTTTGTATACACATCTGTCAAACTCTGTGTTGGGACTGATCTGTCAAACTCTACATTTTTGGGACTGATTTCTCAGAATTTGACAGATGTGTACCAAAAAGTAAAACTTTACGGCTCCAAAAAGAGGCCATACAAAACACCTTTTTGGTAATCATCGCCTAAAAAACATTATGACCAAATTTTTGAATGCTTTTGTTCTTTTGTTCTCACTCGCTCACGCCTTAGCCACAAACAACAGATGCGTCCAAAAAAGATCACTTTTACTGCCTCGGTACACAAATGACTATAAACGTTGTTGAGCGTATCCTTTTTCACTTGGTGCGAAGTATTTATTGAATAAAGAAATTATAATAAATATAAAATAACAATATTTATTACTTTCCTCCCTAATACATAGTGTGATGGTAAAGTTTTTAAGCAAATCGCTCGGACAGGTCAATTTTATTTTTTTTTGTATGGCACCTGCTATGCAATTTTCAAAAAACATTTTTAATTTCTTGCCAAAGAATTTCATTTCTATAAATTTTTTCAATTAATAAATTATTTTTATCGCCCGAATATACAACGAAAAAGCAAAAATTTGTTTGAAAAATTGCTAATTGTCCTTGAATCTGAAAATATCAGTTTACAATATAATTATTAAGGTATTATTTTTAATTTACTTTTATACAGGGTGTATATTAAACATTGGCCGAAAATCCAAGGGGCGACTCATTGGGTTTTTTAATACTATTTTGTCCTTTGGTGATTTTTGGAAGGCCGCTTAGTTTTAAAGATACAGTGCGATTACATTTTTTACAATAACAATACATATTATTTTATTACCTAAATATTACATGCAAAATTTTCTAAATCTACAAAAACTGCTCAAAATTATTACCACAGCTAGAATGCATGAATCTTCTCCTCATGGACTGACGTGCAACCAAACCAAAATGAGGTGGTGTCCCATCGTGCATAAACCACAGAGCATTTCTTATGTACCATGGTACATCATCCAAAAACTGAGGTAGCAGTTGTTCTAAAAAGTTCTGGTAGACCTCGCCAGTGAGTCTTACAGGTAGAAATATCGGTCCAATTAAACAATTACCAACAATTCCGACCCACACGTTCAACGAAAACTGATCATGTTGGTCATTTCGGCGTTTGTATGGCGATTCATGATGGAGAGATTTACGAACAAAAGTTTCACTCACAAACAATGAACAATAACAAATCGGAAAACTTATTTAAATAAAATCCATGACGATCTGACTTTGTGGGCATTAGCCTGCTGTGAATACAAAAAATATCCGGTCTTAGCAATCAAAATATGTATGTAATTGATAACTTTAAAAATTTCATTTTTTTTGTAAAAAAATATTTATCGCCCTGTGTCTTCGAAACAAGGCGGTTTTTCGGAAATCACCAAGGGAAGGAATAGTCTTGGAGAGGCCCAAGGAGTCTCCTCTTGCATTTTTGGCCAATGTTTAATATACTATTTATGATATAGTATATGATAATCATGTTTATTTGTATTTGCTTGGTCTCATCGTTTATACAGAGACAAGTAACTTTTTTTGATAAACATTGTGCAAAGTATTTTTTCTTATAACTGGTCTTGGTCGGTCCGTATTTTGGGAGTTTCCGAATTTCGGTATTCCGGAAGATGGAAGGCATCATAAAAAGACCTGCTCTGTTTGTGTTCGCCCCAATTTTATCATTTTATGATGGGTTTTGTAGAGAGCATCTAGAAGATCCTACCTGACCTCAGGTCGATGGCCCACTGTAAAATACGACATCTTCCGTCCTAAAGCTGTAGCAAATTTTAAATTTTCTACCCAAGTTTCTACCCAATGAGGTAGTATACTAAAAAAATTAGTTTTTGGAAAATACAATAGTCATAAACTTCATTGAAAAGTGTATGGTTTAGCGCTATTATGGTGAAATTATGCTTACTGAAAATGCAAAAAAAATGAATTGAAATTCGTTTAATTTTTTATGAGAGAACTGTACTACAGTTGAACTCGGTTATAGCGAACCGTCAACGGACCACCGAATGTGTTCGTTATAAGCAGGCGTACGTTATAAACAAGGTTGAAAATATATGCACTAAAACATAATTCTTTATTTTAAATACGGCTTTTATACGTGTAATCATAATAATAATGCACTATGTAAAATACTGGGTGATCAATTTCTGCTGTACTTTCCTTTGAGACCTATTTCTTCATTCTCAATGTCTAAAATTGCCAGCAGCACGAAGAACTTGGCCACTAATTGGTACATTTAGACTTGTCTAAACCATTTTGTGAGAGTATTGTCAACATCCTCTCTAACAGGACTTCGAAGACGCTTTAGTCACGTTCTTTTGAGGAAAATTGAGGAAATTGTAAATTTTGCTAGTCCAATTTTTTTGCATAATTTAGAGTTGCATTGGTCGTTTTTCAATAAATCGATTATTTTTAATATCGGCCACAGTTACTGGGCCACGTTTCTTTTTCACTACAGCCTTTTCACTTGTTCTAGTAAGAAATAAAACTGAAATACTAATGTTTACATTTCGTTCGATTGCTTTCACAACACGAATATTTTTTGAGAAAGATGGGGTTTAAATCATGTTAATTATTCCAAGAAATCTGAGCAGTGAACACGTGCATACAGTTCGTTATAACCGAGCATACGCCGAAATTTTGGACTCTATAACCGATCGTTCGTTATAAACGAGATTCATTATAACCGATCAGAATTTACATTGTCCTTATGGCGGTTAAAACGGGACTTCGCAAACTGTACGTTATAAGCGAGAGTTCGTTATAAGCCGGGTTTGTTATAACCGAGTTCATCTGTAGTTTAAAATACGTCATTAGTGGCCGGCATATGAATTAAGTGAGGACCTACGCCTTTCCATTTTTCACTCTCACTCATTTTAGAAGTAATTCTTTCCTTTTCGCTCTTACTCCCTCTATGCTCGGAAACTAATGACGTAGTTATTCACCCGCGAAATAGTTTTTCATTTATTTCATGAAAACGGTTATGATTTAAGCAAAACGAAAAAATAGGAGTCCTCTATTTTAAGCAGTTTCATTTATAAAAAAAGTTTCAAAATTTTGTATACTACCTCATTATACAGCTTTCTGTATATTTTAAGCTTCCTTCAGAAATAATTTTCCCAACAAACACTATTGAATTCAATTCTTGCGACAGGGTATCGTCTATTTGAAATTTACCATTTGTGCGTTGTTTTCCTGAAAGAAAAATCCAAAAATTCATTTATGCTCATAAAAATGAAGTAACTTTGTCATTTTTTTAATGAATAAACAAATGCTGATATGGGGTTTGTAATACCGTCTTACCCTGAAATAAGATATCCTTTATCGATTTTTCACAACCTATTCTTTCTGCAAAAGGAAAATCTTAAACAACTCAAAAGTGGGAGGTGGGTCGATTTCTTTGCTCGCAAGTGTGTTTTATTTACTTAAACAATATAAATCACACAACAAAAATATCTAAATAATGTTGACATTCCTTGTACCAATTGTTATAGACTGCCCTTTTGTTTTGCGTAACAAAAGAGATATATTGCATAAAATAAGTCACGGTATTTAAGTATCAAGCGGCTTCTGGCATATATTGTGCTATTTTTTCATTTCACTACTTTCGCTGTTTTTGTGTATTTAAATTACATGTGTATGATAGTACGCAACTGTTGAGTTATTCAACTCAACTGGACGATAAAAATTTGGATCATTGTAATTATTACAAACAACACACAATTATTATGTACCTGTTCAGATTTATGAATAAACGGCCTGGCATCGACCCAGAAAAAACGGTTTCAAGAAATTTTCTTGTCTACCGCATATTGGCACCTGTGGGCCATAAATCCGCGCGGTCATAAACAATGAACGAAAGAGAAAATGTAAATGTCGTAGGTTCACAACTTCATAATTACATGTAACAAAATTTTTATTAATTTTCCACATGAACGAATAATATTTACACAAAAAGCCATCAGGTGACAAAGTTAGACGCGCCGCGCCGGTTCAATTAACTCGTTTAGTTTCATAATAACGATTAATTTGCATAATAAATTTCTGCAAAGCAAACTAATCCACATTATCGTTGCAGTAAAAACATGGCGTACGGCAAGAACAATATATCGAGGAACCGAAACAGTTGGGGTCCCATGTCGGTGCCATCGGGATTTCATCGTCTCGAACCAGATGAAGAATTCGCCGAAGAGTACACAGAAAGAATGATGAGCGCCCAGATGCGACAACTGGATCCACTGAAAGAAGATTTAGCCGATTGGCTCAACAAAACATTGGGTGAGTAGCGTCAAATCGGTAGCTTCAGGAACAAATAAACCTTCACCTGAATACAGGTGCTCCGCTTGTTTGAACTGTGTCGCAAATGAAAATAAACAAACGGAAGATTTTATTGACTAACGACGTGTTTTGTAAACAAATCGCGATTCGAATCTTCTAACGCCTCAACATACACACCTCTTCTTCTTATTAGTATCGTTACTATTTTTACAGTACAAGTTTCTCGAAAAGGAAATGTACACGTCCACGTAATTCTTTCATTTTTGGGATCATATTTTGCGAATTGGCTTACTGAAATAAGGTCGCATGTTGTGAAATAAATTGTGACAATTTTGAATCTAGATGTATGAACGATAAAGACTATTTCCCCACATTGTTTTCACACCAAGAAAAGTGGCTTGAAAGTGGAAAGATCGTATCTAATTTAATGGGAATTTGTTTTGTTTAATTTGCAGTTTAATCACACTTCAATAGCTTAGAATTCTCATACATTTTAGATCGAGTATCGCAACGAACTATTTATCCTGGAGCTAAAATTTGTTTATGCCGCAGATAGGTCATAAACGTAGTTTGATTCGCTTTAATAAGGTTTTATTAATTAAACTTAATTTCTGGGTTAATTGTGTCGAGTATGATGAGATGTCCTGCAAGAGCTGAGCTCCATTCAAATTGCAATCAGTGCAGAGAAACTGAACTATTCCTGGGATTAATATTTTACCTTGTCGGTTCATCGAAACACAATAATTTCAGCCTAAGATCGCATTTTTAATCACCACTAAAATCCAAGGCTTAAAATGTTTTATGATCACTTTTAGCACATTGACACCAATAATCCACTTGAAATGTCACACATTGCTCGTGGTAAAATAATTCTTCAACAAATCGATGCGAGTCACAAAATGAGAAATAATTGCAATGGAAGTAATTATATTTTTCACTATTTCTGATGTTAATTGCAGCATTTGCTCTCATTTTCTGACGCCTTCATTCAATTTCCGACTAA
Organism: Diaperis boleti; assembly: GCA_963583935.1. Classification (NCBI taxonomy): domain Eukaryota; kingdom Metazoa; phylum Arthropoda; class Insecta; order Coleoptera; family Tenebrionidae; genus Diaperis; species Diaperis boleti. The sequence goes on along the minus strand of OY757246.1, from coordinate 18,841,088 downwards.
TTTGCTCATTGAGTTAGCAATCATATAATTGTCTTATTTCCGTTTGTATTTTTTTGCGTCAAGTATATTATGTAATAATCTCGTCGATCTGTTTTTTAATAACGCTTGGACTCCTAATAATATTACATTTAATTACAATTAAGTCGGAACGCTCTTTAATAACTTGGCACGTGTTTACAATTTACTTCCGTGGGTGGATCGAATAATAACTTGCCAAATAAAAAAGTAAAACACAATTACTTTTAATTAAAAGCAAATTTGTTATAAGGAAAATGTCTATTCACGTTCGTGGGGGCACAACGCGCTTCTTGGGAATCTTGGATTTACATTTACGCATAACTTTTACATGTCTGAAGTAATTGTGGTATTCCCTGTTTTATTACTGCTTAATTTCCTTTTATTATAGTATGTACATGGTGTTTTTGTTCAAGGTTGTTCACCTGTTTCTTTTTTTTTTTCAAGTGTTATTTAAAGGTAGTAAGTAGTTCGTTATAAAAGGAAGTAAACCAAAATATGTAGATAATGAAAGCAAATCTTATCGTATAGATATTAATGCAAATAATGTGATGAATCAAACAAACTGTGAAAATTAAATCGATCATATTTGGGTTAATTGATTTTTTTTATCTGAGCAATATCACGATTTTATGATAGTAATGTATGTAGATGTAAAAATAAAAATGTCAGTAACCTTAATACTTTCAATAATAAATTGATTTCTAATTCATAAATAATCGTGTTGAAATTTATGTCAAAGGGAATGGCTTCGACTCTGTAGTTAACCCTATTTTGTATTTACATCCAGTTTATGAGATTTCAGCCAAAAACAAGTGTTTTTCTCCTAAATGCGTAACAATAATTCAAACTTTCAATTCAACGATAAGTTTTCTACCATTCTGTGCCAGCCAGTGAGCTTTTCCTCCACTACCTGGTCCTGAATTTCACGAACTGAAGAAGAGCAATAAAAAATATAACCAATGGCAATCTACACCAAAATCTTGCGCAGACAAGGGAAAATGTTTTTTCATTAATTTCTAATTTGTTTTGGTATTTGGTATCAATTTGGTACTTTCGTATTTCGTTAATTTTACGCTTTGCTATTTCGCCAATTGCATTTCTTAGTGAATTTGACATTTCATCACTTACATATTACGATTTCTTTAATTTCACCTTTTGCTGTTTAGCTAATTTCGTATTTCTCGCACGTAGTTGTTAATTTTATATTAATTTCATAGATTTTGGTATTTCGTTAAATATGAACTTTCATATTTTTCTTTTCGTCAGTAATTATATTTAATTTATATATTGTTTACATTTCATTAATAGTTCTCCATTTCGTTTATTTTATGTTTCATAATTTGCTTTTTGATATTTCATTAATCTATTGTATTATTAATTAGATTTGAAATGTTGTTATTACATATATTCATATTGTTGCGTTTCTGGGTTCGACTATTTAATTAAACACTGTAGAATTTTTTACACCACTTATATTACAATATTTACACTATTTACAATTTACTACTTCAGCGGAACGTCTCGTATTATTTATTTACACATCGCGCGGCACTCCGTATAGATGAAGGCAACTGTCCAACTGGACCCACTGATTTTCGACTGGGTTGGCTGACTGGCTGATGCGACTAGACTTGACTCGCTGGAACGTCCTCCAATAAATATACCGGCGCCTAAATCCTTCTATGCGCCCCCAGATACATAATTCCATTGATGACATCATCGCGCTTTCGTTGTGTACCGGATATCCCAAAAGATGATGTCATACTATCTCGAGTATGTTGTAATAGTAAATCCAGAACGTTCTAGTAATTGAATCTCAAGCCTCTGCAGCTGTTTTCGTCAAGCGAGAGATTTCATCAATTTATTACTGGATTTTAAATATTTTGCAATTTCGTTAAATTTAATGTTTCATTGTTGATAACTTGAAATATATCACTATCAATGAGGTAGTATACTAAAAAATAAAGTTTTTGGAAAATACGATAATCATAAACTTCATTGAAAAGTGTATGGTTTAGCGCTATTATGGTGAAATTATACTTACTGAAAATGCAAAAAAAAAAAAAATTGAAATTCGTTTAATTTTTTATGAGAGAACTGTACTAATTTAAAATACGTCATTAGTGGCCGGCATATGAACTAAGTGAGGACCTACGCCTTTCCATTTCTCACTCTCACTCATTTTATTACATAGTAATTCTTTCCTTTTCGCTCTTACTCCCTCTATGCTCGGAAACTAATGACGTAGTTATTCGCCCGCGAAATAGTTTTTAATTTATTTCATGAAAACGGTTATGATTTAAGCAAAACAAAAAAATAGGAGTCCTCTATTTTAAGCAGTTTCATTTATAAAAAAAGTTTCAAAATTTTGTGTACTACCTCATTCAGCGTCTTTCCGTTTTGTAAACTTTCTGCGTCCATCAAAATATATTATCGTCGGTGAAATGTGTTAACCTGCTAACTCCATTTGGCAAAATTTTGGAGGAGACTATCAAAACGCTTGAATTTCGGAGTTTATATTAAACCATTTGGAGACAGCAGGTATTATTGAGAAAAACCATAAAACATTTTGTTTGAATAATACCTGATATCTCCAAATAGTTTAATATAAACTCCGAAATACAAGCGTTTTAATAGTCTCCTCTAAAATTTTGTCAAATGGAGTTAGCAGGTTAACACATTTCACCGACGTTATTACTTTTTGTTACAGATAGACGGCGCTGGTTTAATTATACCATAAAATGCAAAGTATATTGAAATACCATTATTTTATCACTTCCAAATTGAAATTATAGATTCCTATTTTTTTTTTGTCTTTCCATTTCACTATCATTTTAGCGTCCTCAATATACTTTATACTTTACTATCGCTTCTGCATCCGTTGTATATTTCGTATACTAATTTCAATACATTAAGCGTCCTACAGTGTTGCCAGTTCACACAAGTGATTTAAGTATGTACTAGCAGTGGTTTAGATTCAGAACTGGACCCGGTAGGTGTCCCCAATTTTTTTTAAAATGTCAGTCTCACGTCATAGCTTTTGTGTTATAAATTTCTGTGATATTCCATGTAGAAAGAAAAATCTGAAATAAATAAGTAAAAATGATAATAAAAAATTCAGACAAACGCTTCAGTTCCGAATTTTTTTTTTACTGTTTTGGCGGTTGAGGACTTTTTGGTTAAAAAATCAACAGTATTTTACTGACACATTAATAAGTTACTGTAGACTGTCTATAAATCGATGATTTGTATTGTTTTTTTTTTTTGTACGAGCATGAGCTCGACTTGATTTCAAAGAAAAAAAAAAGCGTGGGAGAAATTGATTAGGGGGTTTACTCTATTAATTTTAGCATTTGGAGTATTGTTAAACGACTTTGACTTTTAATTGATAAAAGGCCGATATATTGTAAAGCTTCAACTGAAACCCCTCAGTTCTAAAATTTTAACAATTTTGAGCTCGTTTGAAAAGATCTGGAAAAAAATCTGGATAAACGCATCCCAGTCTATAATCAAATAAAATTATATTTGTTTTTACTTTTGTGTTTTTCACGATCTGTCCAAAAACAAATTTAGGACAGCGTCTTTCGGGTGAGCTACTATATACATATATAAAATCCAAATACCAATCACTCACTCATAAAGAAATCTCCGGATCCACTGAATCGATTGCAATGATGAAATTTTTCACTTACTTATTTTACCACACAGGCGCTCACTAGGAAACGGTTTTTCAAAATTCCATTCCTTGTTAAATAAAATAAAAGTATAAAAACAACGTGTGAAGTATTAAATAAAATCACTGTGCGAATCAGGGACGTACTATCAAGTTTATATACCATATTTTGCATAAACACTTTTTCATTATTGTGCGGTATAAGATGCCCCTGGTTAAATTGCTCGGCATTGTAGAAACGGAGACCATCGGATGTACGAACTCTACTTGCAGCGAAATAAAAAGCCAAATTGTGGTAATAAAATCTCAACCTTATCAAAGGTTTGCCCTTGCGATTTATTAATGGTCATAGCGAATGCTAAAATGATAAAATTGGACTCGTCTCAAGGAAAATGGCAATAATGTACCAGAATACGTCATATGAATTCTGGGTATTAAAATACGTTTCCCAGTTGATCGTACAGTTAAAATTTTGTAATCAATTCTATTTTGATGCAATCGTTTAACACGCATTCTTGTGCCATTCACTAATGTGATACCTGTCTTTACTATCTACTTCTAATATTCCGACTTTGCCAAGATAGTTTTAGGCGATATTTTTGAGGTAAATGATGAGTGAGTTGCCCACACCACTCTGAATTCACCGCACATTCAAAGCTGAGGGGACGGGCCAAGTTATATTTAGCTGTAGTGCGCCAGTTTCTAACTTAAAACGACTCACGCTACTTCAAGTCGGTGACTGTAATAGACTGGTATCTGCCGAAAATAAAATACAAATAATCAATAAACCTGTGAAATTTTTGAAAATGAAAACTAATCTAGGCCTAGATCTTATCAATGATTTTTATTTAAAAAAACAATCAGAAAAAACGGTGCAGTACACACTGTTTTATTTGTTACCAATCGATTCATGTTCAACGATTAAATATGTAGATATGAGATATAAGACATCATCTATCTGTATCGCGAGAACTAGATGATGTCATCAGTGAACGTATCTGGAGGCGTCTGGGAGAATGCAGCAATCAGGCATCACAGTCACAGTCGGAGTCGAAGATCAGTAGGTCGAGTCGGACAGTTGCTTTTATCTAGCTGGAGTGCCGCACGATGTATGAATAAATAGACGAGCCCGTTTACGTGATTTGTAAATAGTGTAAATAATGTATATGTGTATTGCAATATTTAGTCTAAATAAATTGTAAAAATAATGGAATCCAGAAACGCAACATTGGTGTCAGAAGTGGGATACAAAGATTTGTAAGAAATAAATAAATCGATATGAAGCTTAACAAGAAATATGAATTTGAGTACGAAGGAAGAAGAAAGGGTTTGAAGTTGCTTGAGAAATAGCTGGAGCACCGTGAGTTAAAGAAATAAATGGAAGAAAATCGGATCTTTACAGAGGGGTGCTTGAGGATCTGGCTGTGTCACTCATTTTCGGATTAGATAATGGTGCTGACTGAACTCGACTCACTTATTCTACTAAAATAAGGAAAGGAATTGAATTTTGAAAAACCGTTTCTTAGTGAGCAAGTGTACAAAATTGCATTTTAATCGGTTTAGTGGATCCAGAGAATAACCCCGCCCCCCACCAACATGCTGCCCCCATTCGGAATGGAATTTCGAAAAGCCGTTTCTTAGTGAGCGCCTAAGTAGTAAAATAAGTAAGAGTGCAAAATTTCATTGCAATCGGTTCAGTGGGTCTAGGGATTAACCCCCCACACCGTTACCCCCCTTTAAACTGGAATTTTGAAACACTACAAGGTGATATATGAATTAATTTTTTGGATTGTCTTATAAAAGGATTTTTTTCTGTTGGGAAAATGAATGAATATTATTACATATTATAAATGTCTATAAAGAACTTATACGTCAACATAGTGTGATAGGCGACTTGAGAAAGTTGTCCACTGCTGTTTTCCCACGGTTGCCAGATTGCTGGACGTAGAAACGTACCAGGTTGCTTGTAGCGACCAATATACTGTATACGATAGCAGCACCACCAAAATGCAGTTGCTTGAACTATCCGAGAATATAATTACACTTTGCGATAATTCAGCGTCCATTTGATTGTCGCTATCAGCCACAGGTTAGAAGATAAAGATTTCTTTTCAGGGAATACCAAACATACATTCATAGAGGTTTATAACAAACAATGTGGAGGGCAGTAGCAGTACCGTAGGAGATTTCTCTTCAGCGTCCGTATATGGACGCTTAAAGGCGGCGGACGCTGAAGTATATGTAATTTTTTGTATTCGTTTATGAAACATATAATGCATAATGAAATACATAGCAACATACATAAATATTACGCCATATGTATTTAATCTGACAGCTGTCAACCTAACCTCAAAATCTGTTGTAAATTTGTACTTTTTCTCATTTTGCGGGAACGAATACAAAATACGCTGTCCAATCCTCGTGCGCTGTCACTTTTCAGGGGCTCGGGCTCATTGCAGCTCGAGGCGAATTCACCCTCGCCCCTGAAAAGTGTCATCACAGCGCACTCGTATCGAAATATACTATTAAAATGTACGGACGCCGAATTGTCGGCAGGATATACAGTGTGGAAATTAAGTAAGGAATAAATTCAGTAACTCCGTTAGTATTTGCGCTAGAACTAAAACTTAAAAAGCATGTGGTAGGGCTAATTATAACGCATCCGACGAACGTATACTAATTTTTTTCATCACTTTTTTGACAGTTATGACGTCATCAATATATATTTTTTTTAATGGCAACCTATGTTTTTGATTTTACATTCGCATGGAGTTTTTAATTCTGATTTCAACGTTATCAAATACTCAATAGGTTAAATAAGGAAAAAATAAATAAAACGGCACTAAATTTCAAATTAGTACAATTTCAAAAAATTAACAGAGCTGTCTAATTTTATCAGAATTGATTTTTCGTTAATCTGATATTTCTTTAATTACAATTTCTTTAATTTGATAGTCAGACATTTCTTTAATATCACGTTTTCTTATTTCGTTAAATTGATTATTCCATATTATATTTTGTTTCTCTAATTTGACATTTCGTGAATTTGACAATTTTTTGAATTCACTATATACATACTTCCTTTAGAACTGTCGATAAAAATACTATAAAACTGTAAAAAATTGTAAACATTAAAAATATAGATCTGTATATAAATTTATCTAATTATATTATCAATGCAATGAACTTCAGCACTAACGAAACAAAAACACAAGGAAGCAGAACTATACAGAAGTACAGAACCATAGAACTGCAAAACTGTAGATCGCTAATATCATTGAACTAGAAACTCAAAGAACCCAAAAAAATTGAATGAACTAGGATTAGTGTTTCAGAGGTACGAAAACTAGAGAACCGACGAATATAGAAATGGCATTAGGAGTAGTTAGTATTGGAGGCTCTGCAGGTTGAGAAAAACAGTGCATTAAAAAATGATTTGTGAAAGATATTGTAGAAAAAAAATGTCTGATCCGTCCTCTATCTAGTTTGGAAAGAAATTTACCACCAGCCTCCCAGATGTTAAAAGTAGTCGCGCCCTGTCTTCAGACATGGTAAGCATGAAAGTCATGACTATGTATGTAGATATAATTATCACTAATTTGCTTCACCTCATATCTTAAGACTTCGATTTTTCCTTTGAAATGTTTTTCTCTAACTTTCTTTTGGATGAGAATACTGACCAACTTAAAACGTCCTTTTTTTTGAGGTAGTGAGAACAACACATTTTTTGCCATTTTTTAGTTTTTGCGCCATATTTGGTTAAAAAAATCACTTTCAGAAATTCCTTGGTTGGAGGACCAAATGTACTGCTTTCATACTCTGATGGTGGTGTATGAAGATTAAAAAAAAACATTCGTCTAGTCTAGTTGGATTTATTATGGTAACCATAAATTACGAGGTGTAAATCACTCAGTCGTATATCTTATGGTCAACTGTCGCGTCACTTACACAACTCTATAAATCAAAATTTTGCAATGTTATTGCTAAAATTAGCATCGGCACGCGTCTCAAAAAAAGCCAAACCAATCAAAACGTCATTATTTTGCCTTGATCGTGCTTCTACAAACTTCGATTTTTATGGGAACCATCATCCCATCACGACCGCTGGAATCAATCCTAAAATAGAAGTCGTACCAGGCACATGCTGGAAATAATTTCGTCTTTTCCTAATTGACGTGTAATATTTCATGTTACGTGATGTCTCCAGAAAAAAAGCAATTCTTCCAATTGCGTGTAGGATTGAAAAATTATATGTCGGTCACAATTGTTATTATACCTAACTCCAGGCGGGCAGCACTCCGATTTCCTTATAGAAATTGTAATTTGCGAAATCGCGTCTTTTGTTTATAATTATTATTCGCCGGGAGCTTTGTTGTCCTGCGTAGGTTTGCGATGATCTTCGACGTTGGCCCACTTCGAATTGGCGATCAGTGGCGGCAGCGTTTTGTGCACGAAGTTGATCTCGTGATGAAGATAACCTCCAAGAGCGGGTTCGTAGCCGTGACATAACCAGGTGACTGACTGAGGAGGTGTGGTCAGTGTGCGCATATACATGTTATGAAATCTCACTATACACGTAGAGGTATCTGGTAGCAAGAGGGCAAAAGTCATCCAAAAGTATTTTAGGCGTTTGTAAATCTAAAATCTAGTGATTTGATGATATTACAGAGAGATCGAAAACTAAATTAGTCAACGGTGGCCATGCACGAAAAGCCTCTGAGTGATCATGATTAAGAGTTGGCAACAAAAATTGGTAAGTCTGTGACTACGACAAGCGGCTTTTCGGGTATGGCCACCTTTGATTAATTTTTTTCGATCTCTACATTTTACAAAAAAAAAAAACACTTTATTTCACAAGATTTTGCAACAAATGATAATTGTATCTACATCCTGTTATATTATATTATCTCGTTATTCTAGTAAACATCATGTGTTTTTCTGCAGTTTTTTTATCAGATGTCAACAAATACTAGTAATGATAAATTTATCTGAACGTGTATTTTTGGAAAGAATATTTCATATTCTACAAAATATTTTTTTCCATAGGAGCTGAAATTCATATAGGAGTATTATTCAATGAACCATCCCCATTGTGTGTTAGTTTCCGCAAATTTTAGGAAGTTACAAGAAGAAATATGATAGTATGGCGAATGCAAGTAACTTCCTGAATTTGTCAGTCGTTTATTTTTCCAGCTAAATAAATAAAGACACCTATTGATGCCCATTTACAGTTACGAACACAATGCACTGACCACGTAAACTACGCTCCAGGAATTTTTAATTTTTCTTTTGAAAGAAAAAAGAAGTCATGACAGGTGCCGTTACTGCTAGGTGCGATCCTATCGCAAAAAGCGCAAATAGGGTTACGCGATTCATGAATAATAAATAACGAGAGGCCAAAAGAAATTATTCTTGCATCGTCTCTCCTCTTTGTGTTGTTATTTGTGTTTCTCGATTAGTTCGATGCGCGTACAAGATGTGTGGTAAATTCATTAAATTAACGAACGCTAAATAAGGTAAATCTGCCTGAATATTGAAAATTCGATTATTGTAAGGAGAATCGATTTGGCGCTTGATTGATAAGTGGAACAAAGACGGTGGTAACCAATGCCATCAGGTTTTTGTGCGTTTTTTGTACCGTTTATATGATGGTTACATAAGGATGCATAGATTACGAAGAAAAGAGCGGTATTGGTTCTGTGTGTGGTAAAACTCATTGTAAAAGTTTGTGCAGCGGTTTACCATCTGTAGGTGTCTAATTAAGTTGTTAACAGATTGCTCTGAATTGAGAGCGTCTAAATGCATATTAAATTGCATGTTTCTGTCAAGAAAATTATTGTTTAACACTATTTAACTCTGATTTGCAACTTTAATTTACGGCTAGATTGGAGATAATTTCGGACTTTTTGTTTTGCTTGCAAATAGACGATGCAAACAAATAAAATTTAATAACCTTGAAGTTGCAGTTATTTGAATGTGGATTAAGACAAAAAATATTTGTTTTGATATATCCTATACTTTATGCTGTCAACTGATTTAGCGGTAAAACAAAAGATAGAGCAACATAGATTCTAGCAAAAACTAGATCCATTATACAAGCATGGTACAATTAAAAATTTGATATGTCACTTGTAAGGCTGTGTAACTCACGTCTTAAGCTTTTACTTTTTTACATTTTTTTGTGTAATGGATTATTGATATTTTTTATTTTCGTTTTAATTGCATGCTTCTTGCGCAACACAAAACACGTTCTGATCATTATCTCCATTCTAATTATCATTAACTCAAATGTTGGTATTCAAATATTCACACCAACAAAAAGACTACGTAATAAAAGCTGTTCCAGAATTTCAGTTATTCTGTTTTTGCATCGAACCGTTACCTTCGCGACACTCCATCAATAGCAATTATCTCTTCAGTACTCCAGCGGGTCCAGTCTAGACAGACCCATATCAAATCTATAAACGCCATGTTTGCCTCACGTTTGCCCATTAATAACATGCATGTGGTGATGTTATCCACACAACGCCGGAGGAAGTGAGCGCTGCCCCATTTCCTGAAGGGTGTGTTGGTCATTGTCTGTAATTTTATCACCAACGCACACTGAAAATTTAAAATCGGGCTGCCTCGCACTTGCTCAATCCGAGAATCAATTAGTTAATTACCGGGGCCAATTTAGAGATTAAATGACAAGGTTCTGCCTTTATCCTGTCAAATTAATCAACAGTGATAAACGACATAGTCCAGAAGACGTGTGTAATTTGAACCTCATCTGGATAGTATCGGCATCGTGAACCCATGTGGTAGGGTGGCGAAGAGAAGGGCATTGTTTTACAAGTCGACCTTCGACCTGGATACGAAATAAAGACAAGCTCACACTAGAGAGCGGTATTGTTTGCGGTACCGAGACCTGCACGGGATTGTGGAGCAAATTACGACACGAACAGGGCAATTTTTACGATGTAAAGGTATGTCACGGTATAGGCGTCAACATTTTAGGTTCGTGAGTCGTTGCATTTACATAGGTGATAATTTTCTAAGATAATAGCAATATGCAATTGCTGATTACTGTTAAATTTCCAGAAGAAATCTTTAAATTAGTAAGTAATTATTGTTGCTTGATCATAAATCTCGTATATCCGGCGACATTCAGACCACCTATCCTTGGAGCAAGTTTGATCGATTAACAGCAATACTCCAGTTCTGATAATTGTGTAAAAGTCACGCAATGTACACAAACTAGGGACTTGTCAACTCCACTAACGAGAAGTTTAAAATTTCTTTTCCCGATAAAACCGCAATTTTCCGTGCCAGCCAGCAGACACATTTAGACCTAAGGGCGATTTGAAATCTGCGAATTCCTCTGATCGATATCTTGATTGCCAGACGGAAGCCCTCTTTGGATTGAACACAGGAAGCAGGGGATTTTCCTATATCATTTGCCGTGGCAGAATGTGTAAAACTAGACCGATAATTGCGATAAAAGCGAAACATTGCGGTCGATATTATCGCAATTGTAAGAGCCAAGAGTTCTCATGATTTAATTGAAGAGCGTAAAAAATAATTATGCTGATTGCTTCCATTGTTGCGATATCTTGGTGGATTTCTCTACAGCTTGTATGATTGTACTTCTAGTGATTAGAAAATGCATGGAATTTCAATAACTAATTTATTTACAATACCGTGTGGTACTCACTACTGAAGCAATACCAGTTATTTAACAGGTTGTCTAGTTCTGACACTTCATTACATGTTTCCGCAAGCTGCGCCTTTAGACAAGCGTTACTTTACAAATTACGGGCTTTATTTGATTCCACCTTCTGTTGATACCCAACCTTTGCTAGTGTTAGAACCAGCGCATCCACCATTTTTCCAGTAATAGAGGAAGCTTTAGTCAATAATTCATTGCTGCTTCCGATGTGTGTAATAACGAAAGCCCTGTTTAGCGACGATAATGAGACCAGCAGCTGGAAATAATAAAACCTTAACATTTGCAACGTGTGTGGTGCGGTTTAATTTTAACTCGTATAAGGCAACACGCTATTAAAACTGTATTTAGTTTATTCGAGAGAAAGTCGAGAGAAAGAAGGAATAAATCCTATTGTTTTCTATTTTTATCGATTCATTATTCTATTACGAGCGAACCGTCGTTTGGAAATGATTAGCCCATGGTAACATTTATTATACTGACAGGTTCATTTCTGAATTGAGAAATTTACCTTCAAGGGTAAGAAATCTCGCGATCGTCGATTCGGTAAAATAAGACGAGACGCTGTAATGAGTTCTGTACGTGGTTGCACTAATTTGCAGTGTCTGAGGACAGTACTGGGTCAATGGGTTTGCATGCTTTACGCTAGTTTTTCATCAACGATTTCTTCTAACTGGACCGACGCGACGGCAGAACCGGTACACCGGACGGACGGCAGTTTATTGGTAGGAACAGACATGTCACCGACGTAATTAGTAACTTGTCAGCAGTTTTTGCAATTTGGCTGAAATGCTAAGAATGTACCATATTGCACGATTAATTAATAGCATTTAGACCAGCTTGTTTTTGTTTGCTAGTTAATAAACTTAGTAGAAGCAATTAGTGTTTGTTTTTCTCTTGTCCGTAAGAGATTTAGGATTTTCGATGGTTCAAGAAACTGAAGAAATGAACGATAGAAAAGAAGAAACCGATAGAATCTGAAAAACTATTAGAAACCGAGACACTAAAATACTGATAACTTTGCGAAATGATAAAGCAAAGAAATCGATTGAAACTAAAAAAACCGATTAGAATCAAAACCAAACTAGATACTGAAAAACCAATAGAAACTGAGACATTGAGCACTGAGAAACTACAAGCGAATATTCGAAAAAGTGGACAAAAGAATAATCTAACGAACCAAAAATATCTCAAAACCAACAGAGCCTGCAAAATAAGTGGGCCCCAATAAACTGTAAAATTGGACCATTGAGTCCGAGGAAATATAAAAATGAGAAATCAACAAAGAACGATAAACCATTAGACACTGAGAATACAATAAAGGCTGAGAATCCAATTGAAACTATGAAAGCAATTGGAATTTAAGAGAATCTTAAGGCGAAACGCTCAGTCGCCTCAACTTTGGAACCGAATTACGGCTTTCATCTTAACGTATTGGGCATCAAAATTAGTAAAAAAAAAACCTTCATCACGGCAAAACGTTATTTGTTCAGAAAAAAAATTATTGCCAAAATGAGAAGCCAAAAATTTTTTTTTTTAACAAACGTGTTGGTGCTTGATTTTTACTGATCTCTGTATTCGGTAAATGCAAGGTGTTTTTATAAATATTGAAAAATAAATTTGCAAATTGTCCCCAAAGTTCGCTAGTTTCAAGCAATGTTGGCGTGGTTCAAGGTAACACAGGGCCCGCCCCTCAGCGGCAGGCAGACGTGTCGACAGCTGACCGTATTATCTTTCGTGTGTGCCGCAGCTCGTTCTTAAAAAGATAACAAAATAGTAAAGTAAACAAAAACGGGCCAGTCGCCTTAAACACTTGAACTACTTGAAGCCACATACAGTTGACAATGTGAGAAGACAGGTTGTGGTAATAAAATCCAAACCTCATCAAAGGTTGGCCCTTGGAATTTATTAATAGTCATAGAACATGATAGGAAGTTGGGTTCGCCTGAAGGAAAATGGAAAATACTTCATATGAATTCTGGGTACTAACATACGTTTCCATTTGATCGTCCGGTTAAAAGTTCGCAATCAATTTGATGCAATTGTTTAACACGCAGTCTTGTACCATTCACTAATGCGTTTACATTTAACTTTTCCCAGATAGTTTTTTATTCGATATGGTTGAGGTAAATGCCATAAGATGAATGAGTTCCGGGACCACACTGAACATAATTCACCGGGAACCCAAACATCAGGGGAGGGGCCAAGTTATATTTAGCTGTGAGCGCCAGTTTCGTACTGAAAACGACTCTCGCTTGTTCACGTCGGTGACTGTAATGGACTGCTTTTCGCCGAAAACGAAAGACAAAGAACACAGGCCAACAAAACTTTTTCAATAATTTTACCTAATTCCCGTGTTGTTTGGTATGCTGATTCCGAAAATAATAATAAAAAAGTATCACCCACCAGAGTTCCCACATTAAAGAAAATATTTTAGCAATAATGAGTACAAAGGAAAAGGAGGCTGGGGTATCATTTGGTATTGGGCAATGTGAAAGCCCCTAACTATGAACTTGTCGTAGATAATATGATAGACAAGTTCAAAACTCTTGGTTGTCTGATAAGGACTGCTAAGTCCACTTCTTGCACAACAATCTTGACATTTTTCCTAAAGTAAAGTGAGTGAAGAGCAAGGGGAACGGTCTCATCAGGATATAAAAAGATGGAGAAACGATATCAGGGACGGTGGAATATCAACATCATGGGTGATTACTGTTGGTCACTTCACAGAGAACAACAAGTTGCATTACATCGAAGAAAACGCTATCCAAGAAACCTTACAGAAAATGGGAAAGGAAATACAAGAAATAAGAATCTAAAATATTCGCATTGTAGTATATTAATATTATCGCAAGTATAAATTGTAACCTAATAAAAAAAACTATGATTTTTTAAATTTTTATGTATCAAATTTTCCCTATTTTGAAATATAGATAATCGATGTCATGTTGTGAGACAATTGTGGGTGATAAAAAAAACTGATACCAAATACGGTTTCAGCATCCAAAAATACATAAGATTTAGGTGAATTGGTTGAAAAAGTTTTTACAATTTTTTTTTGTTGGCCTGTGTAATCAATGAACCTGTGATTTTTTTAAAAATGCAAAGTAATCTACTGGTCTATCTTATCAATGTCTTTCATTTAAAAAAACAATTATAAACATCGATGCAGTACACACTGTTTTATTTGTTCCCAATCGATTTATGTTCAACGATTACATATATAGATAAAAAAACGCAGTACCACTGAGCAAGAACTAGAAACTTAAACTGAAAAACTGAGAAACTGAAAACTGCAAATAAATCGATAGGCCACCAATACAAACTAATAGGAAAATGCAAAACTAATGGTAACTGTGAAACCGAGACAATTATTGATAACTGAAACTAAAACCGAGAAGCCAATAAATTGAGAAACAGTTAGGAAGTGATAAATTTTATTGTACCCTGTAATATGTAACTATGTACTGCTAAACTGAGAAATTCGTGAACTAGTACTAAGAACCCGAAAATCAGAAAGACCAATAGAAACTAAGAACCCCGTATGACCTAGGAAAAAATCTATTCTATTAAAAGCCGTGCGGTCCAGATTCAACAATTCAATTCAATTTAGTTCAATAGCGTGCCAAGTGAGAGCGCTATATGAAGCATCTATGAGGAACAGCAGTTGAAACGTATATTGTGGAACAACTGTTTTCACCGCCGTGAACATGAACGATTGGTTTGGTCGATTGTGGAATCCACTTGCAATGAGAGTGACAGTCTCTACCTGCTACCTACCGACCCTAACCCTAACGACCACGTGCTAAGAGCTAAATGGTTGTGTCTAATACCAGGTGCCTAAATTGTTTTAAAATTATTTTGTTGCATTGGTCATAGATTTCATTTATGAGGTTGCCAACATTGTTTACATCGAATACATGTGGCATACTTAATTTTAAAAATTAAGTTAATTAAATTAATTATCAGTCTCACACCGTATTAAATAAAGTGTTTTTAACCTTTACAAATTTTAACATTACTGGATGACATGACGAGTTTTGCCACTGCCAACTGCTCAATGTTGATAATCCACTTCATTTGCTTTAATAATTTATAGTCATCCGGTATAAGGTGGACAGAAAGGCCGAGTCGCCATAAAAAAGAGCTTCTACTGAGCTTAAAAACCGTTGGTGGTGTCAAATACCGGGTAACTATAATTGTTTGAAAATTATTTTGTTGCGTTGCTCATAGATTAAATTTCTGTTTCACGCTGTTGTTGAACGTGGAGCGTAGCCCACGGGTTTTTGGCTAATAGAAATTGAAAAATCAATAGAAATTGAGAATCAAATGTCAACTAAGGAACTAAAAACGACAACCCAGAACAATTCAAAAACCCAAAAAGCAAATAGAAATTGAGAAACTAAAACATTCAAGAAACTAAGGAAACCATCGCTTTTACTTTTTCACCGGTGAAATTCGATTTTAAATTATTAAATGTAACGTGTAATAAATGTACAAGGTGTTACAAAATGATTTTCATCTAGTCGCCTGTGCATTTTCCATGTAAAATAAAAAATGCCGAAAAAATACGAAAATATAGTTTATAGTTTTTATATAACCTCAAAAATCAAGACACTTACCGCGGCTGCTGACACCAGACTTAGCCTCCAAAGGAAAAAATAATCCAAAGTTAACTAGATGAAAATCATTTTGTAGCCCCTTGTAGTTGTATCCCAAACTCATCCACCGAAGGTTTACATCCACAATCACCATTATACATTACTGTTATTTATGTGATTAAATAACTAAAAATTGTAAAAACGCGTTGACAATTTTGACATTTATTTGGACAAACAGTTCTGTTAATAATTTTTTCTTCAAGCGTATCAAAATATTTATATTTTGGTATTGAACGCACTACTTATAGAACGACATCATTGTGTTACTAGTACAATAGTGAACTTCATTATTTTACTAGTAAAATAATATGACAGAAATAATCGCTGCCAACATTGAAAATTGTACTACAAACAATGCAAGTTACAAAGCATTCTGATTGAGTTATGAACATCCATGTTAGCTACGTCCCCCCTGCCTCAAGGGTCCCCTTTGGGGCCTACGCCCACTGCCTCAAGAGGGCCCCCGGCCCCGTGTCTCAAGGGCTTCCCACGGCCCTTCTGTATGCTTGAAGAAAAAATAGTATATATCAGTCGGAGAAGAAAGCTTTTTTGAATTTCGCACACTTTACATTGCCTCGGCTATCGCGTCCGCTGTAAAATCTGTGCTCACTTCAAAAATCAATTTTTTCGTCTCCTAGTAATATAATATACTATTTTTCACTACTAGCTGTAGAATGTACGATTATATAGTTTGTAGATGTGTGAAATTATTGACTAGTAGTTAATAATGGAAGAGATCGGATTTCATGCAAAATGCATATCGTGTATTATTTTATCCACTAACTTAACACAGCGCGCTTCGATTTTTACAAATTGCACCAGTTGTAAATATTTGGCATTAATTACTGCAATTCAGATAAAAAAAAAACAAAGATCGAAGTGTTAAACCATTACAAAATGCATTGTGTAATTTTGCATGAAAATCCGATCTCTGACAGAAATGCCTGTCTCAAAAAATAGATAACCTCAAATTCGTTCCGACTTTTGGCATTATCATGATTATCATGAAGATAAGTTAAACAAATGTGCTAGTAGTGAAAAAAATAGTGATAAACCACAGTTGAGAAGCCTTTTCTTAGCCTCGCACTTTTATTTCCCGCGATGCTTCGCATCTTGGAAAATAAAATAGCTCTGCTAACAAAAATGGCTTTTCAACCTTGATGTATAATTATTATTATAATTCGGATGATTGCGAATAAAACAGAATCTCACTGAAAGTTTTATTTTTGTCTCTCGAGACTAGAATGAAACAGTTTCTAATTTGGTATGCAATATACTATTACAGGTTTTTTAGTTTTTCACGTTTGTATCGAGCTTCTCAACTTTTCAAATTAGATTATTTTTAAGGCTTAAGATGTGTAAAAATTTAAATATCGTTTCTCAATTTTCTCAAGTGCCTCAAAACAGTTTTCCCAATTTCCCTCAGGGTCTCAAGTTTGTTTCTTATGTCTTCTGAATCCCAATCGCCAGATCTGATACAGGAAGTAGAATAATAGCAACATTTTCTGAACATGGGACTGTACGAGACTGACCTAGACGAGGGCGACCTCCAGTGTGAGACACTAAATTAAATATTTGCCTGCAAGCCGAAGAATCTCCGCATATTTTTCTCAGATAATTTGATTTAAAGTCAAATACCGACTAAACATTTGTTAGCAAATTGTTTAAAAAAGAGAAATACCATCTGTATCCGGCGCTTTGAGTTTTGCGAACAGTTGATGTTACGTTGTGATGGAACGCCCAATTTTCTAAATAATATTCTCTTTTCCGATGAAGGAACCTTTACTTTGAACGTAACACTAAATCGCCATAATTGTCGTTTTATTTTCTAGAGCACGTTGCGAGAATAAGGCAATAATAATTGAGAACATCTTCAGATTTTGAACAAATTTCCTAAACTTTTATTGAAAATATGTATATTTGGTGGCCATGATGCACATTTTGTTGCCATAACTGCACTTTAGGTCATTCGGTGCACTGAACCATGAATTAAAAGTCCTACCTAACCTGATCGCTAATGACATTCATGACATTTTGATGTGTATACAGCACAGTGAAGGAAAATGTCATGCAAGGCCTACTTCAAATATATTTTCATTTGAACACCCGTTATGTAGGTATAAGTTTTATACAATTTTTTCTTCAACTGAAAAGAGATTATTATAAGAGCCTTTTAACATATGAATCACTGAATCCTGTCTACTTGTAGATTAAGTTCATTAGTCAAAACAGTAGCCGGATATCCATACACACTATAAAGAATTGAAAGAACCAAACCCGTAAAGTTAGATTTGAATACCTGCCTATCCATCCTCCTTATCATATAAAAATCTGAGTTCCAGAAATATTTCTTCATGATTGTCTGAACTTCTTGGTGTAATGCTCTCCACATTTTTGATGCCTCAGATTTGTTTGCTTTTATTTTCAATGCTGAAATTGTGCTGAATTTTGTATTGTTATTTTACCAATGATCTCAAGATTCGAAAATTTCAAAAATTGGTGATTCCTAGATTTGTCAGATTTGAAAATGTATTTGAGAATCCAAAATTTTGCAGAATACGAGATTGCGGAATTCCAAAATATCAAAGTATTTTTTTTTGAAACCTTGGTTGAACTTAACATAAGACAAAAAACAATTTCTTCTCGATCGTGTAGAAACGGGTAATTTTTTGCTAAAAAGTATTATATTTTAACACTATCACTAGAGCAAAAAGTACTTATTTATTGAACTAGTGTATTAGTAAAAGAATTCTTCACAAGAGTGACTTCTACTTTTGCAACTTACTGCATAAATAACTATAAAGATGTTCAAAGATGGATTAATTATTTATTATTCATCCTAACCTAAAAAATATCATCAAGATCTTTCAAACTGTCAACAGTTGAATGTTTTTGTAAATAAATAAAAAGAAGAATAGAATAATTAAGAAAAACATTTTAAAAAATTAGTGCAGAATAAATTGATAATAATTTAAAAAATCTAAAATTTTGAAAACAAGAAATAACCAGTATGACGATTTATCGAATTAAAAACTGAGTGATAAAAACTGATATCTCCAAAATATCGCTTTTCATTTGCCCAATTTAAAAACAAAATTTTATGTTTCTTCTCTGTTGCTCTTACACTTCCTGACTATGTCGTGACAAAACCTCTGGACGCCAGTGTACCCAACGTCAAAACTGGTGGGTGTACTGTTGTTTTTTCCAAATTGTACAAACTTTTTTCCCTTCACAGCACGTTTGTTAATTTGTAACACTCGGCTAAACAATTCTCAACGTGTCAATGTTCATTTGCATCCCGGATGAACGTTGTGCAAGAATTTTCCAGCAAGCGTCGAGGAGCGGTATTGTCTCGGACATTCATAATCGTTGATCGGTGTTCTTTAGAAGAGGGCTGTGTCAACCGTAGTAGTGAGCACAGAGAGACCGACATTAATATTCATCGTGTTCAGGGCGAGTCTTTTCGAAACGGTATGGTAGATAGAACAGAAGGAAGTGAATACAGTCGCCGCCTATCTTAGATTGCAAACATTGTCCATGCATGATGCGTGCTGCACCGCACATCCAATCCTTGTACGTGCGTGCCCATTTTATTATTCGACCAATTGTATATTACATGCCTGGATGTCCCTATATGGGAAACGTACGTTGGAGACAATGGGAAATAGAGTTTTTAGATATAAAACACGATCGTATCGGGAAGACGAAAATAGTGCTGTTAGGCATCTTGACAGTGATGGGTTTATAAGCACAAATTTGTGGTGCAGAAATATGTTGACACAGTATAGATATGAATGGAGTAAAAAGAGTTTGCTTCAAAAGTAGCTGCATAATTGCCTATTTGCTCCACTTTGGCCAAACAGTTCCGGTTTAAAAGGTGTATTCCGACATTTGACTCGGTTTGTAATTTAGTCCCGTTTGCAGACGAGAACTGTTGAATTCTGGTACTGGCAGTGTGTATATCATTTTTACTTTCCCAGAATAAGGTCGGCAGTTTTTTGAAAATTAATTTGGGACCTTCATCTTGACTTCATAATAATCAAGACAAACAATATCTTCATATAAAAAAAAAAGTTTTCACAAGTGGTTGTGATGAAAGATAAGATTATTTTGTATAATATAAACACCCAGGAATATATGTAATATAATAAAAAAATCTGTTATTTTTGGCCTAAATTAAATTTTCTGTTATCAGGACCTAACCATAAGTAGAGGACTAAACCAAGTTCGATTAGATAGTAAAACTTTAGATGAATTTTGAAATATAAAAAAACAAATACAGATATGTGGTATCTAAATAACAGACTTATTTATTGGCCACACAAACACTAGACTGTTCCCTATTTAATTTGAACCACCTCTTGGTTCATGGTGTCTTGCAATTTTTGTTTGAACTCGTTAAAGCTAACACTTAAATTGCATGCCATCATGTTTTAATGACGAGGTGTGTTTGCCCCCTAGGGTTGCTGCCGCAAGGGTGTGGTCTCTTCTGATGGTAATGGCAGATCATAGCCGTCGTCATGTCTACATGTCAAGAAATTGCTAACGTCTGTTGATGGGCGTTTTTCTAACCCATTAACGGTAATTGCACTGATTTGCCCGCCGTGTTTGCAGTACAATGCATCCCATGATTGAATAAAATTTAATTCAATCCATTTGAGGGGTCAGAAATCTTAATGGCCTAAATTGACGCGACGACTGTTTTCTCTAAAGTGGTGGACGGGCAGAAATGTGCCCCCATTTTCAGTGTAGGGGTCAACGTTGTTAAACGGTTCACGTGTTGTGTATTTCATGGTGTCGAAAAAACATAGATCACGTTTTCCGGTGATGGAGGTTGTGGAAGCGGCTGCGCCTTTAATTTGAGAGAAATTGTTATTAAACTGATGCATATTACAAGAAATTGATAGCGATCCGTAATTACGCGGGAGCCTATTCGGGAAAAGTGGCAACGTTCCGCATAACATATTGAAAGCACATGTTCAGTAACTTAGGTTTTTGAGACAACGGGAGAAAAATCGAAGGAGAACAAATCACACATTTATGTACTACAAATTCCACAAACCATCTCCAAAAACGGCAGAACTTTATTATCTCTTCGCGAATCTTACCGGCAGTTCCCATGGTTCGAGGACAATAATTAACAACATCGAAAATTGTGGGTGGTATCTCTATTGAAATGTCATAACAAATTGATGAATACCTAAAAAATTGAATCTCGCGTGGGATCCTTATCGCATTGTTGCGGTGTTTTTAGAACTTTTTGATGAAATTTATATGGCGAAATTTGCATACTGTATATCAAGCGACAAGATTTTATGACGAGTATGTACGGAAAATATCTTCCTTTACGGGAGGTCGTGGGCGAAGT
This sequence comes from Diaperis boleti, assembly GCA_963583935.1. Taxonomy (NCBI): domain Eukaryota; kingdom Metazoa; phylum Arthropoda; class Insecta; order Coleoptera; family Tenebrionidae; genus Diaperis; species Diaperis boleti. The sequence goes on along the minus strand of OY757246.1, from coordinate 18,819,660 downwards.
GTTTTATAGACATAGTAGCATTAAAACATTCGGTACCAGAAAATCAGCACGTATCGAATGAAAATTATTGTGGAACAGATAGTAAGATTGCGGTGTGGTCGTAAAAAGACTGCGGGTTAAAGGTTATACTTACTACATGTGAAAGATACAGAGATTTACATACTTACATCCTTTGTAACATTATACCTACGTAATGTCCAATGAAAGTAAAAAACCTACATGTTTTACTGTGATCTTTTACAAGAAAATATAGCTTTTTTCTTTTCTTTTAAATATTGTTAGAAGTAATACAAGCTGAGCATTCTCCCCTTAGATTTTTATGAGAGAATATCGACCCGGAATTTGGAAGGTTTTTGAAGCCTTTACTACTGTACTTTCAAGTTGAGCACAAATTGGCTTGTAAGGCTTCACCGGAAAGCGATGCCACGACAAATTTTGTAGTCGCAAATGCTCTTGGTTTCAGTATCGATCACATCGTTGCAACACAAAAAAAAATTGATCATTTGATACTATAGGATTAATGCCTTTGGCTGCATTGTGCAATGAATTAATTTAGTGTATTATTTTTATCACTGAAATTATTTTTATCGGTAACCTGGCCTACAGAGTGCCGTAAAAATGGTATTCGCTATTTAGTACGTTTGTTAAAAGAAACAATACTGTCGTAAATCACAAACCAATACTGATTCCTAAGCCCGCCAGTTCCTTTTTGTCTAAATGAACAATGTACGCTGTTGCAACAACAAATCATTAGACAATTCTATAGATTTAATTTCCTTAAGACTCCGACAACACGTACATAAACTGTTTACCGAGCCAGACGCTCAAAAGCACGTAGTAGCTTCAATAAGTTAATTGAGAAGAGCCACTGACCCATAGGTGACAACGAGCGCATCCGGACTGAAACTGTCTATCTTACTACACACACGCTGTCGTGTGCTGCATCACAATGAGCGTTTTATCCCAAGAAACACTATAGAGACGCAACATCTAATTATGCTTACTGTTTTTTAGTACCTACCAGATAAGATGGCATACCGGAGTTCTAGCAATATTTTACACTACCTACCAAGATGAACGAAACATGAAATCAACATTTGCCAATTGATTTGTGTTGCTTCAGAATAAAGCTAGTTAGGTGGGTCAACCCTGTTTTTCTAATCGGTCCATTCTCAATATCCTTGTTTGGATATCGGACGTGCACATCGCACCATGTTCCGCATGCTGGAATATATCAACACGACTTTGTGTCAAGAGCAGAGGTCGCGATTTCTTTCGCCACCAGGGTCGAAGAAAGCCGCGGAAATCACCGAAACTGGTTCGCAGCTTTGCGGTGAGAAGCTTTGTGAAATGCTCTAAGCCTTTGAAAAAAAAAAAAACGGATACGGATATGTGTTTGTGTGTGTGAGTTACGCGCTGTTGAACATATGGATTTTGACCACTAGGCGATCACTAGTATGAGCTAAAATACGTGCTTTTCTTAATACAAAAATATGGATCAACATAGGTATGAATACCCTTTCGACTTTTATCCTGGTCCAAGCAAATCACTTTTTAGCAGAAATAATTTATAAAGTTTTGAAATTTTGGTTATCAACTCCTAGCAGGGACCCAAGTAAAGATACGAAGAGTTCCCACCCCCCAGGGGGAGCTTCATTCCCTTTTGCCCAAAAAAACGCCCCCGAGCGTCACGTCATGAAGCTATTCTGCATTTTTCTCGTAAACGGTCACTCCGAAGAGAAAATGTTACAGAAGTTATTATATTCTCCATTAAATTCTGCATAAAATTGGACTGTCTCCCACCCAACGTAAATGACATAAATGACATTGGAAAATGAGTATAGTTTTCAGCGCGAAGACAACCCCCATTTTTTGCAGCGATTATCTTATTATTATTAAAAAATGTATAGAAACAAAACAAGGTCCATATTGAATAAAACATTTTGCAATAAATTGTTATTGGTCAAAAAACGGGGGTGGACTAAGGTTTGCCCCCGGGGGGTGGAAACTGTTCGGATCTTTATTTGGGTCCCTGTTGGGAGTTCATAACCAAAATTTGAAAACTTTATAAATCAGTTCTTCTATTCTGCGTTTTTTTCGTCTAATTTGCTTGGACTAATATATTTATCCCGGATCTGAGAGAGCCGAGGGCTGTTTACTTTCATTTATAAGGGTGTTCGCTTAATCAGATGATAGATTACTTTGAGAGAGTTATAGGGGGTGGAATAAGAACCGAATGATTTCCTATAGCGTGAGTTCCGTTCAGTTGGAGTGCTAAGAGATCAATATCTACAAACTGTTAGAAATTCTTGGAGGCACCAGAGTGAATCTTCCGCTATCACAAATAATATGAAAAGTAAAGGCAAAATGCAGACTATGCACAGATAAGAAACATGCAAACATTGAAAATGATTAAATATCAAGAAAATCAAATTGTAATGTAATAAAAGAAATATATTTTTTTCTTTTTTCTGGTCCGTCTTCTTATATGTCTTGGGTGGTAATCTATTGACGTGCCCTAATAATTTTCATCTTCATCAAAGAGTATAGAAATAAAAATGTGGGCGGATTATTTAAAAGAGCTTTGAGGAGAAGAACATCTTGTCCATTGAAGAGGAAAGCTGTATGCAGTAAAAAACAACAGAACCAGAAAAATAATCAAGTAGACCAAAAAGTTGTTTTCTCATATCAACAGAAGAGGCAGACGCAAAACCGAAATAGAATTTTAAAATATAGTAAAAAACACCACAAAGTGACAAAATAATAAAGAGTAAATGTTTAGAGATAGAGAGGCAAGACAAGACCAAAGCAAACAAGAAATATGGATCTGGAGAATAAAATGGAAAGTAAACTAAAGAAGCGGAACAGAAAAAGAAAGAAGACAAACAGACGAAACAAAAGTTCCATGATATAAAAAAGAAACAGATGAAACAACAAAAAAAGACAATGAAATGACATAAAAAATATAGATACATATACAGTGTGGAAATTAAGTAAGGAATAAATTCAGTAACTCCGTTAGTATCTGCACTAGAAATAAAACTTAAAAAGCATGTGGTAGGGTTAATTATAGCGCATCCGAGGAACGTATACAATTTTTTTTTTCATTTGTTTTTTTGACAGGTATGACTTCATTAATATATTTTTTTAATGGCAACCAATTTTTTTTTTATTTGACATTCGCATAGAATTACATAAGGAAAATATGAGTTAAAACGGCGCTGAAGTTCAAATTAGTAAAATATCAAAAAATTAACAGAGCTCTCTAATATTATCGGAATTTAAGAAAAAACTATAGAGATACCAATACAAAGTTGACAAGTTCCGAATTGCTACAAAATAATCGTGTCTAAACTGTTTTTCTCTAATTAAATAATAAATGAACTTCTAAATAATAATATCTGGTTGCAACAAAATGGTGCTCCACCACACTGTGCCCGATACGGCGTTATTTGGACGAAGTGTTCCCAAGAAGATGGCTAGGAAGAAGAGGGCCAATAGAATGGCAGGCTAGGTCCCCATATCTAACCTCATTAGATTTTTTTTCTATGGGGGTCTTTAAATGCAAGGTGGATCAAAACCGACCCAACAATTTGAGTACAGTTTAGTAACTCGCCAAACTATTCAAAACGTTTTGACTGCTTTTATGATCGTCTTGGATTTTGTCAGATGATGCAGGGTCATCAGTTTGAACATTTAGGGTCGGTTTCACCAACATCGATTAACTTTAACTGATAAATAACTGCATAGATACGTTTGTTAAAACTATAGCAACAATTGTTCCTAACAGATGATTAAGTTTAACTAAGATTGGTGAAATCGGTCCTAAGTGTAATTTTTTTTTTTTTTTGTTAATTTTGTTAATTTGTTAGCCCTACTTTGAAATTTAGGGTTGTTTTCTTATTTCTTCCCATTGATTGCTTTTGTCAACTTTGTTTTGTCTGGGTTTTTATGTTTGAGTTTGGGTTTCTTAAATTTTTTGAAATTTTACTGATTTGAACTTTAGCGCCGTTTTTATTTATTTTTTCCTTATGTAACCTATTAAGTATTTGATAACGTTGAAATCAGAATAAAGAACTCTATGCGAATGTAAAATAAAAAAAATATTCATGACGTCATAACTGTCAAAAAAAAAGTAATTACTGTACGTTCCTCGGATGCGCTATAATTAAACCTACCACATGCTTTTTAAGTTTTATTTCTCGCGCAAATACTAACGGAGTTACTGAATTTATTCCTTACTTAATTTCCACACTCTGTATATATCTGAATGGTAAAAAGCAAAGGAAACAATCTCGGAGGTTCACCTCTGGTACGGTTCACGTTCGAGTTACTGTGCTCATCTCCTGAAGATGCCTCTTATAAAAGCGAACAAAACGTCGAGGTTTTTTTCTTGAAAACTCAAAGCAGATACGGTCCGAACCCGGACTAAGTATTATACCGAGTAATTCAATGCAGTGGATAAGCAATGGCGTCTCGTTTACTGAGGTTTTAAAAAGAGTAAATTTCGTAAAATATGGTGCGAAATGATCTATGTCCGACGCCCAAATTTGCAAAGAAAACTTGATTATAATTACTCTGAATCATTACGGTACAAAGTGTAGGTGTAAAACTGCAAGCATATTCGATCAAAATCGTAATAAAACAAAAAATCGAAAACGGGCCTGTCTCACCTGCACGTGCGGGACAAGTAAAACCAGTTTTTTTGCGCCTCCTCTCGGACGATATAAAAGTCTTGAAGGAACTATACGCACTTCTACTTTTAAAAAACGATGTAAAAACAGAAACGCACGATAAACCTGTCGGCGGACTATTTTAAAGATTTGAGGCGAAAAAATCATAAAAAGGAGCGACTGAAATAATAACCTATTGAATTACTGAAACAAGAAACAGTGAAAAAAAATATAATGAAAAAAAATAGGGCAGATTAATTAGTTATCGAAATTTTAAAGCGGGGAGATGATAGGTTCAGAGAAGAGAATACATGCACTTTGTACACAAAATTTGAATGGAAAAGAAGGTGCTAAAATTTTCGAAAACGACCCTCATATGCCCGATCATCAAGTTCCACACAAAATTTATAATTTAATTATGTAATGTTTTTGCAAAAAATCCTCCAAAGGTCGATTTTTTTGTTTTCAAATTGCCATATTTGACATAAAAATTTTGATGATGACGTCATCTGTTTTTGAAGTATGACACTGTCATAAGCTTTTTTAAATAGCAATCCCCATTTTTTTTTGGGTTTTAGATACACTTTTTGATTCTCTATTCAATAAGAGTAAAAAAGTGATACCTTACAAAAACTTTTTTTTAATATGTGCGGAACTTTATTATCACTCTGTATAAAAAAGGGATAACGACCAAGGCGGATTCAGAAGCAAAAGATCAACGACTCATACGAGATATTTACCTCTGTAGATATAGCTGTAGAGCACATTAAATAAATCAAAAGTAAAGTTATGATATGAGTGATTATTCCCGTGTATTTATTGATAAAAAGATGAGTAATAATATCGAATAACTACATATTATATTGTATGTATTGTTAATTCTCAAATCAGTATTATCAGGTACTATTTAACATTCTTATTGTAAATATAAGTTTTAATAAGTTTTTAGGATTTAGGAAAAATGGTGTCATGTCACAAAATGCTACAATCAGTATATTATTAATGTTATGTACATCCATAGTGCAGGTACCCCGATTGTAATAACGTCAAGTTTAATCAATTTTTGGTTGACTTTCCCTGGAATGAATAATAAAAAAGAAAGTTAGAACATACCCAATAAACCTGCCGTTGTATTATATTCCACGAGTCGTTTATTTTATTTTTTATATTTTATTTATATAAGTGTTGTTCATCATAAATCTTTGTTTATTATGGCTCTGTCAGCTCTAAACAATTCATTGAATGGAATACTTTGGCGGCACAGATAACACGTTGCGTTAATTTTTATGGGATGTGTAAAAGAACTAAACATACTAAAAGTGCCGTATTTGGGAGGACCATCTCTATCTTTTATATTCCATTGAAAATAAATTTTCTTTCAAAATCTCGTAAAATTTAACTTTTATATGACTTTTTACCAAGTATAAATTATATCCCGGCCATAAACCATGGTTGTGGCGGCTAGAATGTCATGGCCACATCTAGCTGTCTATGATTTGACTTTGAATATTACACATATAGACTGGAGTGTCATTGCCAGCTTTAATGGCCCATCACAAAAATTCATAAAATCTACTAACCCTGTATATCTGTATACATATATAAAACCCAATCTCTGGATCCACTGAACCGATTGCAATGAAAGAGGGGCAACGGGTTGGGGGATTTAATCTCCGGATCCACTGAATAATAAAATAAAAGCACGAAGCCGGGACGGGCCATCTATTTTGTAAATAAAAAATTGTATTTCCTCCGTTTCAAAATTCAAACATTTTACTTTGTCCTCAAGACATTACCCGCGATTAAATTCTCGATTCGTTTGGTTATTAATTATTTTGGAACCGGAAACCATCACGCGGGGAAAGTGACGAAAATATGTAAATTTGCCGACACATGGAATAATAATCGAGCTAGTTGTGCCCGATGAACGAATATGTACGTCGCGACGTGCAATGGTGTTAATATCAAGTTGTTAGATACAACATGATATAATACGAAAAACGGAAAGTTAAATTAGGAACATGAACCTTCACGGATCATAGAATATCACAGCGAACAAAGGAAGCGCTAATTAAATCCATTAGACCTAAAGACCCATCATGTTGGTTAATTATTTCACGATTAGATCAAGAGATATTGTCGCACCAATGACTCACTTTCTTTCATAAGAAAAAGAGTACTTCGCGATTTATGAAATTGCTTAACTAAAATGTAGCTAATTGATTACTGCTTGGGAACCATGGTTGATCGGTCGTTTCGAAACTGAAATACGCAAATTATTACGCTGTGTGCGAGAATTTTCTGGGTAAATTAATTTAAGCTAACGTATTACCGCACTCATCTCTTTTTGGACTGACAATATGTAATATAACAGTTTTTTAACATCTTCAAGTGGCAGGAACTCAAATTATCCATTCTTCCTGTGCCTTGAAAGGTCCTTTGTTTACAATGCGTGAAACGTATTTAAATTGATTATTTTTTTCTAGATTCTTGAGGGACAATACACGTAAATTTGCTGCAGTTCTATTTTATACAAATTTCAAGAGACAAATTTTGTTTTAAATATTGGAGAAACAATACACCACAATCACGTACTCGGGGAAGAAATTTAACACCTGCATTCTCATTTACAGATATCGATTATGTGAACAGGGACAACTTCCTCGGCGAACTTGACAATGGAGTCCTGCTATGCCATTTAGCACAAGTGATCTGTGACAAGGCCAAGTACGCCGTGGGTATAGGAAGTGCGAAGGGCGTAAGAAATTCTATTTCCAAATAGCGACAACCATTTTTACGAAAATCTTTCAGCCTTTGCCGACCGTCAGGGGAAAATGTTTCGAGAAAGCAATGCGGCGAAGCTTTTTCTCACGGGACAACATGGAAAACTTCATCAAGTTTTGCAGATCTCTGGGGGTTCACGAAAATCTGTTGTTCGAGAGCGACGATTTAGGTAAGCAGTGATATTTAGGTGAAAACAATGCAATCTCGTAAATCTACCTACGTACTGTTTGACTTGCATCTCTGCAAATTAGCTTTCATCATCCTAACCACTATGAAATTGAAACAGTTTTACAGTAAACTCTTTTATTAACATTCCATCCTTATTTTATATAATCGTGGTGTTTGTTTGGAACAAACTAATGTAAACCACCACTAGGGTCAAACGCTGTAAATTATTGGTTATTGCATGCATGCAATATAGCAAATGATTTTAAATGGTCATAAACTGCAAGAATACTATAAATGACAGATTTTTGCATCGTATTTCAGATAACAACTGTTATTTTATTCCTGCACATGCATTCAGCAAGGAAATGTTAGTAATTTTCTAAAGCCTTTGAGGATTTATGGTCACTCATACAGACATGCTTTACTATCTATATAATTTCTGACGATTGATTTCGCTTGAACTTATTTTAACGATATTTATAAAAGTGTCAATAGTCAATGATTTATTACAGGACATAGGGGAGGAAAATTTGTGACTTTTAGAAAAGTATTTTAATAGAATCTGCCTAAAGTGTGTTCAATAATAAAAGTGGCACATTACGTATGTCGTACCTTCGAGCCATTATAATATTATTATGGGAGCACTTCGGTGATATTAAAGCGGCAGTTATGAAAGGATCCGGTGAAAGTAATGTTTCCGGAAGGAAAACTTGATAATCCGATGTTCCATCTTCCTGTTAATTCTTTAAACAATTATACGTCTGAAGTGAGTTGCCTCTGATTTTGTCAGCCTTTTGAAATTCAAATAAAAAATTCGTTGCAAAGTATTTTGAGAAACAATTTTTTCGGCGTTCTTTTGCCGGTCTCTCAATCCTGAAGATCTTACGTATTGTTTTTGGTTGTCTCTAATTTTGCTTTCCCAAGGTTCGCGTTGTTTTAGTTTCTTCAATTTTTATCTATTTACTTATGTATTTCATTTACTTCTTCCATTATTTTCTTGCTTCTTAGTTTCTTACCTTTGGGATTCGTGATATACACTATGTCCATGAAGTGATTTTCTGTTGTTTGGAGAAGATTTTTTTTGTCTAGACTGGTTTCGCTTATCTTACAACTGTAGGAAGCTAAAACAGTCAAAGATTTTAATCAACCTGTTTTAAATTAAGCGGCTTTCTCTTTAATTTTGAAGATTTTTGTCAGTCCATAAACTGGAGGTAAAGTTGCCTAGCAACCTGAACACAGTGGCAGTCAAGGCTGATACCGTGCGATCATTTAAATTATAAATTAGAGTAGGCTGTGAAATTTAAATTAGGTTGGCACTACTAACTTTTGACAGTTTCAATTTAAAATTCGAATGTCAAAGTGACTTTTCAAAAAACGGCAACAGAATGATGGAATGGAGTTAACAGCTGAATTGAAGATGTGGGAGAACACTTTGAACATTATTATTATATTATTTGTTAGTCTTTTATTTTCATGAGAAACATAAACGTCACAATGTTTACGAACCCCACGAAATTTTTCTCGAAATTCTTGGATACGTCCCCAAGACCTAACACTGTATTAAAAAAAATCTTAAGACTTAACATTCCGATTTTTTGACAACAATGAAGTTACATTGGTTTTTTTTAGGCGTTGCTAGGCAGTGTTCGGATTTGAACACTACATTGATCAAAAATATTTGGACATACAAAATTTCGATCCTAATCAAAGAAAAAAGCACCCAATTAAAACATTAATAAAAACTAAGATTTGCATTTTTTTTTAAATTTTATAACAAGCAAAACCAGTCAAGACCAAAAATATTCTTCTCCAAACAACTTACTAGAAAAAATCACCTTATGGGACCCCATCCATGGATACATTGTAGATATAGAAAGTTTCAAAATAAATAACAAAACTGACATTTATACATAACCCAAATGTGCAGTGCTCAAAAGTAGCACATAAAAATAAATATATAAATAGAAACAAAAACAACATACTGAAACTAACATATTATACGATAAGAAAATATGTCAATAATCTATGTATTTAATCGTTGAACATGAATCAATTTTAACCAAATAAAACAGTCTGTATTGCACCGATTTTGATAATTGTTTTTTTAAATGAAATACAAGTTCTATGTTAAGATTACTTTCCATTTTCAAAAATTTCAGAGGTTCATTAATTATTTGCAAATCATTTTGGGGGAAAAGCGGTCCATTACAGTCACCGATTTAAATGAGCGTGAAACGTTTTAAGTGAGAAGTTGGACAACTGTAGCTAAATATATATTAACCCCTCCCTTTTTTTTTTATTTTTACATTGATTTGATTACCAATTCAATACATACTACTCGAATTTCGAGTGACGGGCGATCACTAGTAATGATAATGAAATGACGATTATAGAACAGAATGAATTAAAATGAGAGTAATATATAAACAGAGAAATAATTTAAAACATAGATAGATCAGTATACAAAGAATTATCCAAAGCTCAGCATATAAAAAAATATATAGAAGAAAATAGAAAAAGGAAAAAAGTTTAAAAACAGTCACGGACATTGAGGCCAGAAAAGAGATAGAGACGAAGTAAGAAATAGGTAAGATAAAACATAGAACTTTGAAATGCGGAGAAAATAATACAACGAAAAAGAAAATGTAAATATACGGGGTGACTGATACAAAAGCTTTGACGATGATATGAAGAAATATAAATAGAATAAAATAATTTTTCAAACACTACATATTTTTTGTAATCATTCTTACATTTTTTGTTTGTTGAATAGGAAATTTATAACAACTGTACGTTGAAAAATAATACAAAATTTAAATAATAAAATACTTATTATTATTTTTTAAATCAAGCCATGAGTCGTTTACATAGTTAGGTCAAAAAATGTCTGAGTTTTTTAGACTTTTTTTATTTTAACATCAACATTTAAAACAAAAGATCCAACTAAATAAACAATATATACCGGGCAATTTGAAAAAATAGTTGAATGTACTATGTCAAAAATTAAAGCTGTTTCTAGAACTATTTAATTTTATTTGATCACTAGTTCAAATCGAGTTAAAAATAAGCAAGATATAACGTAAAAAATTTTTAATACATGATATAACCTTGAAAAAGTATTAAAAACTAAACTGCGATACTTTTTATGATCCAGTCTGGATTTTAATTATGGAAATTTCTTTTTTTAATCAAATAAGTTTTATTTGTCATTTTTACATCACATGGATAGTTTTTCTTAATTTTTTAAACAGTCTCACATGGAACTTAACATCCCAATGTTGAGTTTGGATATGTATTTGTTGCGCGGCAATTACCGTGATTCCCGTTTCCGTTGGGTAATGTGATACATCACGCATAACCTGAATTATAATATTTGCAAATATTTTTACATCTTGTAAACCAAAACTAACCCGTTGAAACTGAGGGTGGGTATGCTAGTAAAGTGCCAGTCTCGCTTAAATGGGTCACTCGATTCACAAAGTTAGAATTTTCAGGAATGGAAGCTAATGCCCTAAATACATTAAATCCGAATTCGTCAAAAAATCGTCCTGTGCAAAACAGTTATTAACAATTTGTTATAAAAAATTCTAATACATATTGTTTTTTTAAGAGCTTTATCGAAATTATCCACCCAAAAAAGGCTAATAACTTTGATACTTATTCTTTCCAAAATAAGACTAGAAAAATGCCTATAGCCGTATTCGAAAACCCGTTTATAACATTTATTATTTCCAGTCCTCCACAATCAACCCCGCAACGTAATCTTGTGCCTCCTCGAAGTCGCCCGTCTTGCCACTCACCGGTTCGGCGTTGAACCTCCCGGTCTAATCCAACTAGAAAAAGAAATCGCCGAAGAAGAACAGAATAATTCCACCGATTCAGCACTCAGTTCTCTACTTTCCTGGCAATTCCAAGCCTCACCTCCCCGAATCGATCCGTCCGATCTCAAAATGCGACACAGCAGTTCTGCAAATGCCATATCTTCAGGTGCCTACGACAGGTGGAGCACAGGACCTCATGTTGTCCTCGTTCCCGAGCGGCCGAAAGCCGAAAAACACACCGTTCCTCCAAGTGGGGCTAGCGACGGTGTTCCCAGCGATAACACAGAAGACGAAGATTGGTCTAGAGGCAGCGGCGAAGATCCGGATTCGGAAATAGACACGTCGGGAATAAGAGGCGGCGCAGGTGACGCCACGACAGAATTAGACCGGAAAGTACAACTGGCGGCTAGACTAATGCAGCGGAATTGCAACTGTGCAAACGGAAGATGTTCGAGATTAAATGTGAAGAAGGTCGGCGAAGGCAAATATAACATCGCCGGCAAGAATGTATTCATAAGGGTGAGTGAGGGATAAATTTACATTGCGTTCTTGTATTTTTTTACAGTTTGGCACAATACATACATTACGTATACAGTATGATCCAAAAGGACCGCACCATAACTCGGGTGGTATTTGAAACCATTTAGTTGCTCCCAAAAATGCAAAACAAAAATTTCTATAAGCTGCCTTTACATAAATAAGAGTCCCTGAAGAATACGATTTTGATGTTCATTTTTTCTTAATTAGATAAAGTAATTGTATGTTTTAATGAAGTGAGATGTAAAATAGTCGTATTATAAAATTTTTTAGTTAATAAACATTACAATTATTAAGTAATAAAGCAGGAGAAAAGCTTTGGAAATATTAACATTTTCTAAAGAAATCAGGTCGGCAACAGGGCACCAAAAATTTGTTTTCACTAGGTTACGGTAATAAAATAAAATTTGTCACATTTTAATTTTGAATGTCAAGTTTTTCGTGGTACTCAAAATGTTTACTCTAAACGAATACTGTGATATGTATTTTGTTCTGGGAGAGTGCAGGGGAAACTTTCGACACGCTGCAGCGGCTTATGCTGAACGTTATCATCCAAATAAAAATGTTTTTCAAAGACTTGATCAGCGGATGAGAGAAACGGGTCGAGTTGATACTATCCATGAAACAGTAGGTAGGCCACGCGTAGCTAGAACGCCCCAAGTTGAAGAAGCTATTTTGCAAGCCGTTGAAGATAACCCTAACGTCAGTATTCGAGCAATTGGACGAAATGCTTCACAAATGTATTGAGGCAAACGGACGAAATTTCGAACATTTATTATAGCTGTTTAATTTTTAGTTGTTTCATTGTTGTTATGTACCTACTTTATTAAAGCATTAAATTTAGAATGAGTTTTTTCTATTATTTAAATTCTTTGCAAATTTACCTCGTTTTTGTAAAAATTGTCAATTTTGAATTTGACAATGCATTTGTCAACAAGAAAGTAGGTATGGAGGATCTACCTATGATCTGTGGCTTTACTATGGTTTCATATTATTAGTAAGTGGAGCTGTAAGGTGCAAGGGTGGGCGTAAGCACAGCGTTGCCTATTTGGGCCAACTTTAAGCCCTTATATCTTGAAAACCATTCATCGTAGAAAAAAACTTAATACATAATTTGATCTTCTCTTAATGTTCTCTATCACCACCCGAACGCTGGTGCGACCCTTTTGAATCACCCTGTATATACCAGATGCCACATGTATATTTGGTTGCAAATTTAGACTCGGAATTGTACGTGATCAGTGTGTATTTATTATTTGATTTAGTGTAATAGTTAAGGACCAACTGATATTTCCGAATAGCACTCAAGTTCGCTTGGGGAGATTCCATAGATCAATTAACCGTTTTAGGATCCATTTCCGGTTGATACTGTATAACACGGCCAGACTGACATCTAGTTCGTTCTCTTCTTTACTTTTTCATAACCGGATCGCAGAATGTCGTCTACTTCAGCCTACTGGTTCATTTATAATACCCGTATGTGTTGGGTTGTCAATGAAAATTACCAAGCGCAATTTATTAACTGAGTAATCACATACAACAACGAAATAACAACTCGACGATATTTAAAAGCTTTTTTTCAGTTGCTGAAGGGTCGTCACATGATGGTGCGAGTAGGAGGAGGCTGGGACACACTGGACCACTTCCTGCTTCGTCACGACCCCTGTCAGGTGAAAATCGTATCTAGAGACAGTCCGGACAGACCCGCTAGTGCTTCCAAATTCTTACACATTCGCGCCAAGTATCGTAGCCCACCGCCACGCGAATCAGTTATACGTTAATACACATGATTAGTGCACTAATAAACTCATTGTAGTGATTTTGCTACCATTTTTTACACCGAGAAGTTCAAATGTTTATTTCTTTCGTTAAGTTTGTAGTGTAATTTACTAACTGATAGTAATTAAACAACTTTTAAGTTAAAGTTTTTACAGTAATTGTATTTTAGTTTTTTGTATATATTTTTTTACAATTAAAATGCTGCATACCTGAACGTTTTTTCTTATTTTCGCGCACATGCGTTGATTGCCTTGAAACGAATCTAATCTTTTCAGGAACACAATAAGGAGATAAAACAGAGGGTCTTTCGTAATCAACGAATCCAGAAAGTACCAAATTTCGCAAAGAAATTTACGTACTATTCCAGATTTAGTAAACTGGTGCGCCCGGGGGAAACTGCAGTGTGAAAACAAATAAATTATAAAATTATATTTTAGTCATAAAATATAAAAACGCCATACATAAATAAAATCGAGGTGCTTATAAACTACACAATTTACTGCATCAATTGAAAATACTTTGGTTTGTAGTTGTAATTATCTGCATAATAACCACAGCTTTACATACACAGATCATGCACAAATAATTTTAAAATTACGTAAAAGATTAAAATTCGATATAAACCTTTAAACTTGTCTTAAATATAATAAACATTTTAAAACATACTGACTTGTTATTTTTTCTTGCTTTTACCTAAAGTTAGCGTGTGGTGACTTGTACCCATTTGGAGGTACTGGGTCTTACGCCTATTAAATTCGACTAACTCATCTTCGAGTTTTTTACGGTTGTCCTCGATTTTCTTCTTTTCATCTGTATGGTCCTTCTTCAATTTATCAAACTTGGCGTGCAACTAAAAATCAAACCACAATTAATAGTTTAAAGAAAAAACTCATGAATTTACTTCTTTCTCGGCGTCCTTTAATTCCGCTTCTTTCTCCTTCACCCGCACCACAAACATCTGTCGCATTTCATCCTCTTTTTGCTGCAATTCTTGTAAATGGTTTGATCTCTTGGTTTCAAACGTCTGCTGAAAACTAATCGGTTTATTATCGGCATCGACATCACTAAAACCCATCTGTTCCAAACGCTTTCTTCTGTACAGCTCGTAGTGGCGCCCGTGAGTCTTCTCCCTCATGTCTTCCATATTTGTGCGAATCAACATTTCTCTCAATTTCACGAAGTCGCAATGAGACTCATTTTCAACTTGCACAGTTCCCCAGGGATACTGACGCGCCCTTACCATTTTATTAGCCACACGCACGAAATCAGTGCTACCAATCACAGCGAATGGTATATGGGAATTCATGGTACTGTTCACCTCTGTAACGGACTCGTCATCGACTGGGAACTCGTAGATATGAACACCGTTATTCTGAAGTTCTCCGACGATCTTAGATTTGAACTTCTGCAGTTCGGTTTTGGAAATAGTATCTGCTTTTGCAATTATAGGAATGACGTTGACTTTCTGATCGAGTTTCTTCATGCAGACGAGATCGATGGACTTCAAACCGTGTCCTGTTGGACATATGAAGTAGAGACAGGCGTGGATTCGGGTGTCGTGATATGTGGACAGAGAACGTTTGATTTTTAGTTCTTCCTGAAGATAGTTTTCAAATTGAGCATCAATGTAGTCAACAATGGCTTTGAAGCTGTCCTCTTTGTTAATTTGGTCACCATAGCCCACAGTGTCAACAATTGTCAGCTTCAACCTGACATTACTTTCTTGCAATTCGTAGGTGTGGGCTTTCAGTTTAACAGTAGGCAAACTGTGTGGACTTGGAACTGATTCAAAATTGGTATTGAATAGAGAATCCATTAAAGTTGATTTTCCCAAACCCGTTTCACCTAGAATAGCCAATCTGTAGACACCAATTTACTGGAGCAAAATAATACACGAAAATTGACTAATTGTAAAACAAAATCTAAATACATACTAGAGAAAATTATTTTCTAAGCTCTATTTGCTGTGCTTAGATAGATAGATGGAAATAATTAATTTCAGAGTATAATAGATTAGTAAAGTTAGTGGGGTTGTGTATTGGCACACATCCACCGCACACCCGCACACTGCAGAATTTTTGTCGGTGGATAGTTTAGTTGGGCTAATGGACATAAATAAAAATCTGGTCAAGATTGCCATGAAACAAAAGCGGTTCACATTCGGCATGTCGTAGCTAATGTCAATGTTAAAGTGTCAAAAATACAATTTGTAAATACAATTTCAAACCCAATTTCCCGAAATTGCGTTACAAATCTTTTAATGAATGCCTCAATCGCAGTAAAAAATTATTTCGTGAGACTGGATCCTGAACTCCTGCCACTGGATCTAAGACACACGTTCAATGCTTGTAATTGTTACCAAAGAAATCTTGATCAGACTTTGCACACTTGTCGACCAAAAGTTGGTCGATTAAATAATGAAATGAAGTCCCGATTATTATTGCCATCTACTTAAAGTTAGATTAAAAAGAATGTTTTTTTTAATAATAGTTTTTTTTTTGTAAGGCGTAATTTTTTTTGCCAATTGGCAATCGCTCACTACAATAATTATAATGTTTTTTATTTGTCCACTCATCTGACAACATCGATCGGACATACAAGTGACAACATGGCTGGTGTTTTTTCTGTCATTGTAAACAAAAATTAGCTTAGGTACTGAAAAATATAATAGTAATAAGTTTCAATTTGTTTTTTGCTTTCGCGGCATAATTCAATTTATTCGAATTTAACTGTCTCTGTAACACTTGCACTACACGCTGTCGAGCTGACGTGTCACTGACAGTTTCTTCGTCGTTGTCATGTCAAGTTATTACCAATACATTTATTTATATTAATATAGGTTTTTTTTGTTTGTTTTAACAAACATAATGCAACGGGTGGTGGACAAACAATAAATAAATATTTACACTCAAAATTCTTCTCGCGATTTCGTTATTTTTCTTGTAAATTTCCGGCAATTATCACTCGTTTTACGTATCGTTTCCAAAAATTAAAACTGCCTGATCCCGATCAAACTGTCGGCCAATTAAAAGTCTGCAATGTGCGCCCCCTTTAAGATTTATTGAAAGTAAATAAAAATTAACGTTCACTCTTCATAACAAATTAATATCTATGTATTTTGCGGAAACATCGCAGAGGCTATGCAAATACTGTCATAACCTGACGTTTGAACATTATCATTTTTGATTTTTGCACATATTAAAGACCTAAATATGAAACTGTGTACCACTACCGCCATAAATATAAGAGTGTAGAATTTGGGTGAGTTTCCCGTTCATTCTTATCCGCTTTTGGACAACTGACCCTATTACAAAATTGTTTACAAGAAATCAACAAGAATGGGTGTAAAATTTTACATTTAAATGCAGAGTACAAAATGAATAGCAGACAGATTAGAGAACAAATATAAAATGAGAGATGGAAACAAAAAACTTCTGGCAACAAAGAAAGACAGAGAACATACCAGACAAAGAAAATCTCCTAATAGTGATATAACAATGAGAAACCAAGATAAAGAGCATGAAGTCAATTCCAGAAAAAAAAATAATCAAAATGACTGGTGCTGTACTTATTTTTACATTCACAGTGAATAATGGTGATAAATATCCATAATTGACCAATTACTTCTGATGCATTATGAAACTATTTATAGTACATACCAATGCACATGATGTTGAAAATGAACCCATTCTGCACACTTTTGGAGACAAGTTGATCAGGTAAACTGTCGAACCCGACGTGCCCTGACAGGTTGAGGTTTCGGATTTGGTTTTCCATCTGCAAATAAATCAATGAGACAACTTCTATTGTTTTATCAGTAATAAAGACAACGCCCTTAGAAATTCACGAAACCCTAAATGGCTAATATGGATGAAAGAATCCCAATCACTTTAATGATCACGAATAACAATAAAAAATACTTATTTTATGGAAAAGACACTTACGGCTGGAATTTCGACGTCCACTGGTGCCATTGTTGACCGTTATTTTGTTTATAATTTCAATCACGAAACGGGAACAAACAACAATCGAGTTTGGTGTTATGACAGATAAGTTTCAGTTCTGCCAACCTAGGCACATTGAAGGAATAACATCAAAACATGTGAATTTAACGATAGTTTTGTGGAGAAACAACACCGGTAATTTTGTTACAGAATAACGATAAATAAGAGTTTAATAGATACATACAATAAGTGCATTATAATTTTTTATTGTCCATAAGCAATGTTCAGTAGATGGCGCTGCACCGTTCAAATTAACGTCAAAGTGACAGCTTACATGTTTTGTGTTATTAGCACTATTAAAACAGTTCATAATTTTTTGTGTAAATTGTTCCTCATCATCTATCTTATTTACAATTTGACCACATTTTACGACTTACAACCGTGCAATTCAAGGCTCTACTATCTTTAGCCTTCCGATAGCCAGTGAAGTGTGTCCTGACCTCTGTATTTAACGGTGTTACTTGCAAAACTAAGGTACTTGTCTCGTTCGATTTTTGGCTGTGCCTTACACTTTCGAACGAAAATGAATAAAATCAAAGATGTAGTAATCAAACCTCTTCAAAAATCCATTTATGTTAAGCCCATGACAATGCATTTTACTCAAAATGGCAACAAACGTACCTGGGATCTATTGGAAGTGCACGACAGTGTCGCTGTTATTTTACACAATACCCAACGTGGCACCTTAATTTTTGTGAAACAGTTTCGACCACCAGTGTATTTTGGCAGTATTCCTGAAGAAGATCGGAAAGACGTGATCGATGTGGTGAAGTATCCAGCAGAGTTGGGGATTACATTGGAAATGTGTGCAGGTCTCGTAGACAAAAATTTATCCTTGGAACAGATTGCGAAGGAAGAAATCCTGGAGGAGTGTGGATATGATGTCCCACTTTCTAGTCTGGTTAAAATTGGTTCCTATCGATCAGGAGTGGGCACCTTAGGAAGTTTACAGACAACGTATTACTGTCCAGTGACTGATGATATGAAAGTGTCACAAGGTGGGGGCGTTGGTGATGAAATTATTGAGGTTGTAGAGATGACAGTACCAGAACTGAAGAAATATTTGGAGCAAGATAAAATTCCAAGCCCACCTAGCTTTTTATTTGCTGTTTATTGGTTCCTTGTAAATAAAGCAACATAATTGTACATCTGTCCATAAATGTGCTTAATTTTATGTTATTAATTGTTATTAAATGTTTGTTCGTTTTTAAGGTGTTTATAAATTATATTTGGGTAGTTTGAAAATAAATTGTATGTACAGGGTTATTCACGAGTGTTACAAGCCTAGCATTGGCCAGATGCAACCCAATATACATATTTCATAAATCACTGGATATTATTGTCTAAAAAAAAGTCGATGCTTTTAATATACGGTGAAAGAAAACAAGAATACGCCTACAGTTTTTTTAAAGCTTAGAAAACTGAATGAATCATTTATACTTTTTTTTTTATTTTAACACTTAAAATGTAGCTTCAAATTCGCATATTACGGATGTACACCGATTTTTTGCAAAAGAAAACATTTTCAAGATCATATGAATCATGGAAGGAATCAAGCAATGAGCACGGAAAGTCAGTATGTAATACGACATAATATGTATATTATATGATATGAAAACTTAACGCACCAGAAACAAGTGAATGAGGGTTTTTTGTAGGTTTTGAGAAGAAATTAAAAATTCTAAAAAATAAAAAAGACTCAATATAATTTGATTAAAAAGTGTACGGATAAAGAATAGACTATTGTTTGTATTTTATTCGGGCAGAAAGAAAATGGCCCCAGCTCTATATTGTCTCTAACACTATGCACACATTTTACTGCTTCTTTAAAATCATGTATTACACGAACAGGAAATGAATTTTATGTCAAAAGGCTCAAAATTCAAAATTAATGATTAAGTAGGCGTTGAACGTCAAAATTCTCCATCTAACTAAATCTAAATTTTGTTTTCCAGAGGAAACATGATGTAAGTATGAATTATTTATGAAAACTATTATAACTAGTAGACTATTTATATTTTGCAATATTTTATTGATCTGATTTCAAAGTCATACTTCAAATAGGTGATTCTAGAAGTAGAAAAAAATCTTTCGGCTAAAAAATAATCAAGGTGTCAACGGTGACGTGTGCCAATCATTCAATGGTACCAATTTATTTTATTAACTTCAAGATTAAATAGTCACCTGTTACCTCAGGATTAGGAAAAGGGGTAAAGTACCGGGACAGGTGCAAATAATTAATCTTTATTAACATTGTAAATAATAAAATATTAATAAAAGGCGGGAAAGTTTTTCATGCTTTGACAGATGACAGCCGACATTATGACAGTTATTCAATTTATGTGTTCTGAATTTATTTGTTTTACAAAATAAGACATTATCACCGTTTATTTTGTGTTAAGTCCCCCTCGAAGAAATGAAGTGAAGAAATTTATTTCTGCATTTGCTGTAATGTTACTCGCAAGTCTGAGAAAGCTCCACTTTATTTAAAGTTAATAAAACAAACGTTTCTCTTCAAATTGAATTAACAAAAGCCCCAAAATGGATCAAATGCTTCTTAGTCCAGGGTTCAGCATTCCCAGCATTGGTATGTACTAGAATTTAATGTGAACAATCTTAAAAAGTTGACTTACAGGGACCCCCTTGCACCAACCAGAAGAAGACCAGCTCATTTTACCAAATGCCTTGCAACAGCAGACACAACAACCATCTACAACAAGCCAATCCCAACAAATACCACCCCTGGCCCCAATGGGGGCCCTAACCCCCACATTAGGTTTAGGAATGGGCATGTCTATGCCCCATACTAAATATGTGTCAGGGTTTGCACTACCCATTACAAGTATCCAGTCTCAAACACCGGTAAAATGAAATAAATATTTTCTGTATGTGGTAAATGTGTAAATTTTAGCAACATGCAATGATGTCCCCAATGCTTAATCTAGGTGGTACTAGTGGGGCAGCGACGACCCCGCTAATGGGGCCAGCCACCCCATCGCCTTCTACACCAATGACGCCACATTCTACTGATCCAAATATTGTGCCACAGCTGCAGTAAGTGACTGAACTGTTTACACTAAACTGCCACTATTTTATACAGGGTCTTTATAAATGATACATAGATGCAGTAGGCTTTGAACGTCAAAATTCACCATCTAGCGCACAAAAACTCCTATTCAAATATGCCTACAACGCGTTGTGGTGTGCAATTTGATATTTCCAGAACGCGTTGCGGGTAAAATATTCGGCCACTGGTCAGGTCAGTACAGTCAGTACAATAAAGGGCGTGTGCAGTGATGTGCCGGGCGTCGGGTGAGCAGAACCATATATAAATCATTCCAATTTATTTCTACAAAGTTAAAAATTAAAATATTAAATCGTCAGACCCCACGCAGGTGTAATACCTCCTTTATATCATCTTACTTCTGGAAAACTAAATTTACATCTAGTGGGATGGAAAATTTTGACGTTCAAAGCCTACCGGATGTTTGATTCGTTTATGTAATTTCTATTCACATATTTCTTTTTTTTTTAGAAATATTGTATCAACAGTGAATCTCAGCTGTAAATTAGACCTCAAAAAAATTGCCCTTCATGCACGTAACGCTGAATACAACCCCAAACGTTTCGCAGCCGTCATCATGCGAATACGTGAGCCAAGAACAACCGCTCTGATATTCTCGTCAGGCAAGATGGTTTGCACTGGAGCTAAAAGTGAAGACGACTCAAGACTGGCGGCGCGAAAATATGCGAGAATCATCCAAAAACTGGGATTCCCAGCGAAATTTTTAGATTTTAAGATACAAAACATGGTAGGAAGCTGTGACGTTAAATTTCCAATTAGGTTGGAGGGACTGGTTTTGACGCACAGCTCTTTCAGTTCATACGAACCTGAACTGTTCCCAGGACTTATTTACAGAATGGTGAAACCAAGGATTGTGTTGTTAATTTTTGTGTCAGGAAAAGTGGTACTGACAGGTGCAAAAGTGCGACAGGAGATTTATGAAGCTTTTGATAATATATATCCCATTTTGAAAACATTTAAGAAGCAGTGAACCCAATTTGGGTTAGGTTTTACATCTGTATATACATTTTAAGGAATGACAAACTACAGTGATATTTTATTGTCAATAAACAGTTTGATTTTGCCAGATTTATAGAGTTTACTGTCCGTTTTTTTAAACCATTGTGGTGCAAATCATTCACACCTATTCTCATTTCCATAACAATGTAATGCTTTAAATTTAGGGTGTTACCATTTGCACCACAATGGTTTAAAAAAAAACGGACTACTTATTTTTTATGGCAATGTACACAACTCTATGATACTGTGACAAAAATTAAAATTTGTATTTTTGTAAATTGTAAAATTTTTGTGAACACCCCTTGTCCAAATATGCACGGTGCGAAGAGCTACGGAGTTGACTAAATATTTAAAATAAATGATATTTTGGTTTGATACAATAAGTTATCGAAGTACCGTACGATCATTTAAATTATAAATTAGAGTAGGCGGCTTTTTTATCGTAAACATTGTGACGTTATGTTTCTCATGAAAATAAAAGACTAACAAATAATGTAGAATAATTGAGAATTACAGCAAATGTTCAGTGTTCTCCTGCATCTTCAATTCAGCTGTTAACTCCAATCACAATTCTGTTGCCGTTTTTTTTTTTTTGAAAAGTCACCAACATTCGAATTTAAAATGAAATTGTCAAAAGTTAGTAGTGGCAACCTAATTTAAATTTCACAATTTTGTACATTCGTCGTGAGATGCTGTAATCTGGTGCAGAATAGTGGAACTAAAGTGTCTCGGTGAGATCTGCTTTGTGATATTACAGTGTCCTGTTACTTTTAGGGACCAAGAAAATACCCGATTATTCTCTGTGTTATTCCGTATGTTCAAACTGAATATTGGCCTGGGTGACCATGTCTTTTTACAACAATGTGGGACGGGACGCATCTGTTTGTACTTTCAATAAAACTAAGCAATAGATACCTCATTTATTTTAAACGTTGTTGAGCGAATCCTTTTTCGCTTGGTGTGTAGCATTTATTGAATTAAGAAATTATGATAAATATAAAATAACAATATTTATGGTGGCGTGAAGAAATGTATTATAAAAATATAGGAGTAATATTCTGAGAATATAATTTCGACAAAAATTAACAATGTGGATTCAGTGTTGTCCTTTGTTTTTGATAAGTGACAATACAATACTGTGGTATTGTCACTGTAGGACGCACACTTCATTACCCTTGATAATACGTGATTTATAAAATACATTGCCTCCATAAAATTACTTTCCTCCCTAATACATACAGTGTGATTCCAGAGTTTAAAACAATTAATTATTAATTAATTGCGCTATGTAATGTTTTTACACGTTCGCTACCGCCATTTAAAAAAAAATTAAGCGACTTCAAAAAACCCAAAGTAACATATCTATATTAAGTTAACTAAAAAATAAAAGTTCCGTTTAATAAAATTCTGAATTTATTGTTTATTATCTAAATAATTATTAATTGTTTTATAATTTTGAAGTAGGTGCCAAGTTACGAAGGCGCTGAACGGACATGAATGGAAAAATAACTGTAAACGATTTTTTTCTGGCAATTCCGACTTTTTTCTGACAATTCCGACTTTTTTCTGGCAATTCCGACTTTTTTCTGGCAATTCCGATTTTTTTCTGGCAATTGCGACAGGGGTAGGACGATAGCACTGTTTTGGTATCCAAACTTAAAAGATGAAATACTGTCTACATTTTGACAATCACGTACAGGGAAATATGACCTTGGAGTATGTTTTCTTAGAAATTTGTCTGTTTCTTTTTTTTTGTGTTTTTTTTTATTCGATACGTTATTAAAATTGTTCGCTAAGAGTTTTATGTGATTTTTTGCTTCGGATATGACGTATATTTTTATTAAATGATCCGTTACTGAACTAATTTGTGAATGTTCATTTTTTGCAGGAACCGTTTTTTTTTAATTACCTCCATTTTATAAACACAACACCTGTAATTTGTATTTTTATACATAATATTATTCGCATTAGTAATGTTGTGCAAGAATTTTATACTGTTGTGAAGTTTGTGTTTTACGTCATTAATGACACACTCCCCCTTCAGATATAAAATGGTTGAAACGAAGTGAAGCTAGTCGCTGACCAAGACCATAGACACCAAGACGAATTGAACTTGTGACTAGGCCTACTTGTGACAAGTGACGAAGATATAAGGTCATAACCTCATTCTTACTCTTACCTCAATCTTGTTTTCATTGTAATTTACCAATATGAGTCATTTTATGTCCCCTATGCCTAGCCGGGAATTTTTGTGGGATGTTTTTCAAAGGTACGTCTGCCAACAATCCATAATTTTCGTATTACTTATTCTGGAATTTCCAGAGTTGACCGTGACAGAAGTGGTTATATTAATGCAGATGAGCTTCAATTAGCGTTATCTAATGGTACCTGGAGTCCTTTCAATCCTGAGACAGTCAGATTGATGATTGGTAAGATTGTGGAAAAAATTGTTTGTGTAAGTGTCAAACCACGTATTTTAGGAATGTTTGACCGACGTAACAAAGGCCAAGTTAGCTTTGAAGATTTTGGGGCGTTATGGAAATACGTAACAGACTGGCAAAACTGTTTCAGATCATTTGATAGAGACAGCTCGGGTAACATTGATAAGCAGGAGCTCAAAACTGCATTGACAACATTTGGCTACCGTCTCTCAGAAGGCCTGGTTGATACATTGCTCAGAAAGTTTGATAGACACGGAAATGGCACCATTTTGTTTGATGACTTTATCCAGTGCTGCATTATTTTATATGTAAGAAACGAAAAAAGGAAAAATAATCTTTATTATTGTTTGTTTTTTCTAGACTCTCACAGCAGCATTTAGACAGTATGATACAGACCAAGATGGAGTAATCACTATCCACTATGAACAGTTCTTGAGCATGGTATTTAGTTTGAAAATTTAAAAATTGCTGGTTGGCCTTGAAGTGTCCCTTGTTTCAGGCAACATTCCTTGTCACTCCAAAATCTTAAGGTGCCACATTTTAATTGCAGTCATCTCATTTATCGAACAGCTTTTTTCACTGTTGAGACAATACATAATATTCAACTGAATACATCCTATAGTATAGCATTTTATCATACTAAGTGTTTTCTTCTAGAATTAATGTATGTAAATTTACTGTTGATATGGTATTATTATTATTATTGTTAGGTTAAATCAGTTGAAATGTTATGAGTTATTCTATGTATTTTTCTATGTTTCTCTATTAATAAATTTCAATTTTAAATATTTTTTTATTCTACCTGTTAAAAATAGTTTCATTGCAGAAATTCACATACAGTTAAGAGAATGTCTATAAAAGTAATGTTCAAATGTTTTTACTTCAATTGAACTCGCAACGGAAGTCAAGATAAACTAATAGGCACGTAAAATTAAAAAAAAATATGCAAAAACAGGCACTAAAAGAATCGATAAACACCTGTAGGATATGGTCCAAACCCGGACTAAGGAATTTTATCTTTTATATCTCATTATTTTTCTGTTGTGTGGGTGCCTTAATGGGTTGAGTCCCGCGATCAATGAATACTTGGGTCGATGACTTAGGGAATTTGTTGTCGTTCTTGTTCTCTTTTGCAAATATTATCTATGTGTTCTGTTATCTATATACCGGGGCGGCGGTGGGATCGATAGCATATTTTTCCGTCTCAGAAACAGATGTTTTGTCGATCAAAATTAACTAGAGAATAAAACATTATTGTGTTTCGAAAATAGCATGTATTCTATCCCAGAGATTATATTATCGACGTCTTGTAGAAACAACTTTCGTTGCATCTAATAAAATTTATGGATTCTTCATGAAAATATTTTTTTGATAAACTACATAATTCACAATGATGGCTTATTCCGCAAACTTTTTATTATTTAAATTATGTATTTATTACTTTTCGACCTTATGACTGTGTAGTTGTGACTTTTTTTTGAATTCAGAAAAAATCTATAATAGTAACTAAAAAGTCATGTCAAAAAATATAAAACACTCATTTTAAAGTGTTTTTTAAATGATTTTATTTGATGTATCATGTACGTGTTAAAGGTTTTTCATCAATCACCCTGTATATGCGTAAGATTTGTTCAAAATTTGCACGATTTTCTTGTAAAAAATGCAGTTTCGTTGTTTAGTAGGTATACAGACTGTTTCCCAAAAAACGCCGCAAGCTCATAACTTTTCCGATATTAATGGATAAAAAAAGCAAAAGAAATTATTTTAGAAATACATACTACAAAATCAAACTGAGATTGATTTTAATGTTATATTCAACATCTGACGGTCAACCTTTTTTTTTTAAATGGTCATCTGTATTTTTTTTTTAATATGGAAGAGCCTTTTTTTCCTTAATCTAATGATGTAACTGAAGGCATAATTTCGCGCACAATTAAAAAAAAGAGCGCTGTGGGGAAACAAACAAAAGCACGTTTGAAACAAAATGATTAATTGCCTTAAGTAATGTTAATCGGTCGGACAGGTCAATTTTTTTGTTGACACCTGCTATGCAATTAAAAAAAATTCTTGCCATAGAATTTCATTTCTATAAATTATTTCAATTATTAAATCATTGTCATCGCCAGAATATACCATGCGATAATTTAAATTATAAATTAGAGTAGGCTGTGAAATTTAAACGGTGTTGCACTTTTGATGAAACTGTGTGGCACCACATCGAAACCGTGAAAAAGCACTTAGGAAACTCTCTAAAGTCACTTTGACATTCAAATATTAAACCAAATTGTCAACAATTAGTAGTGCCAACCTAATTTAAATTTCACAACCTACTTTAATTTATAATTTAAATGATCGCACGGTACAACGAAAAAACAAACATTTTTTCGACAAATTGCTAATTGTCCCTGAATCTGAAAATTTACATAATCAGTTTACAATATAATTAAAATATTTATTTTAATTTATATACAACTGATTAATAATTGAAGTATTATACTTGTAACTATGAATACTTAACTATTAGGTCTATTAAATACAGGCAGCCAGGCTCGGTTTTTAAGAATTATTATTAACTGGCTATGAAATAATGAATATGGACAACTGCTGACGTTTCTTCTCAACGTCAAGTTTTTTACAAGGTTTGTTTTATTTTTTCTTTATGTCTTTATCTGCAACCGATTAATAATTGACGTATTTTACTTGTAACCTATGAATACTTAACTAGGTCTATTGAACACCGTCATTATTACCTGGTTTAATTTTTAATTTTAATTCTAAAAGTACAGTTGTAGATAAAACGTCGTATTTCACTCGCATATAATGATGGCTATTGTACACTCCAATGGTTAAAATACTCGCCTGCGGTTCATATTTTAATTTCCATTCTAGTGTATAATGACCAGCATTATATGCTCATTAAATAATCTACTATATAATCTACTATTATTTGTAGGTACGTATATAATATATTATAATAATCATGTCGTTTGTTTATTTGTATTTGCTTGGTCTCATCGTTTGAGACTTGAGTTCCCCCAATTTTATTATTTTATGATAGGTTTTGTCGGGAGCACTTATCCTATACCTGACCACTATAAAATGCGACATCTTCCGCTCCAAAGCTACACCAATTCTAAATTTTCTACTGTCTACAATTCACATTACTCGATGACTTTTTACACAATCTTATCGATCAAGAATCGACTCAAAATTTTGGATTCAGAGGCTCCTACGATCACGAATTTTGTTGCTCACTCGTTATATTTCAAGCTTACTTCAGAAATAATTTTCTCGACAAACATTATTGAATTTTATTCACAAAAAACAATGCTAAGGCACCTGAGCTTTTTACTAACGAAAGCTTAATTCTTGCTACAGGGTATCGTCTATTTCAAATTTACCAATGAGGTAGTATACTAAAAAATAAAGTTTTTTGGAAAATACAATAATCATAAACTTCATTGAAAAGTGTATGGTTTAGCGCTATTATGGTGAAATTATACTTACTGAAAATGCAAAAAAAATTGAATTGAAATTCGTTTAATTTTTTATGAGAAAACTGTACTAGTTTAAAATACGTCATTAGTGGCCGGCATATGAATTAAGTCAGGACCTACGCCTCTCCACTTCTCACTCTCATTCATTTTATAAGTAATTCTTTCCTTTTCGCTCTTACTCCCTCTATGCTCGGAAACTAATGACGTAGTTATTCGCCCGCGAAATAGTTTTTAATCTATTTCATGAAAACGGTTATGATTTAAGCAAAACGAAAAAATAGGAGTCTTCTATTTTAAGCAGTTTCATTTATAAAAAAAGTTTTAAAATTTTGTATACTACCTCATTGTGCGTTATTTTTCAGAAAAAGAAATCCAAAGCCATTCATTTATACTCCTAAAAATGAAGCAACTTTGTCTTTTTTTTATGAATAAACAAATGCTAATATGGGCTTTGTAATACCGTCCTACCCTAAAATAAGATGTATGGATTAAGAAAATAAATCTTTATCACTGTAAAACAAAAAAATATAGGCGGCCATCAAAAAAAATACTAACTATTGAAACTGAAGATGACATTAAAAAAATCTAAACTCTGACACTCTAATAGTACTTATATGGCCATTCCGTTTGCTTTTTTATTCGTTGAAATCGAACAATAAATAAAGGGGTTATAGAGGAAACAGCCTGTATACATAATTATCTAACAGATTCTCCGGTTACCGAATATTCAGGGTTTTACATCAACAGGTTCTTTTTAGGAATTTGAGCACTTGAGGGATCTAAGGTTGAGGTATTTGAGAAAACCTAGAAACTTGAGGTAGTCGAAAAATCTTAGAATTTAAGAAGATCACAAGTCTGAACAATCGTAACGGTTCCTGAAGTATCCTAAAGAGTTCTGATGGAACGTGAAGGCTTCTGAAAACTGAACAATATTCCCTGAGAAGCCCAAGAATTCAGCAGACCTAAAGATAAGAATCCTGAAACTATTAATTATATTCTTATGCAGTGTGGAAATTAAGTAAGGAATAAATTCAGTAACTCCGTTAGTATTTGCGCTAGAAATAAAACTTAAAAAGCATGTGGTAGGGCTAATTATAGCGCATCCGACGAACGTATACTAATTTTTTTTTCATTACTTTTTTTGACAGTTATGACGTCATCAATATTTTTTTTTAATGGCAACCTATATTTTTGATTTTACATTCCCATAGAGTTTTTTATTGTGAAACTCTATTCAAAAAATTATTAATCGGTTGCAGATAAAGACATAAAAAAAAATAAAACAAACCTTGTAAAAAACTTGACGTTGAGAAGAAATGTCAACAGTTGTTCATATTCATTATTTCATAGCCAGTTAATAATAATTCTTAAAAACCGAGCCTGGCTGCCTGTATTTAATAGACCTAGTTAAGTATTCATAGTTACAAGTATAATACTTCAATTATTAATCAGTTGTAGATAAATTAAAATAAATATCTTAATTATATTGTAAACTGATTATGTAAATTTTCAGATTCAAGGACAATTAGCAATTTGTCGAAAAAATGTTTGTTTTTTCGTTGTACCGTGCGATCATTTAAATTATAAATTAGAGTAGGCTGTGCTGTTTCCTAAGTGCTTTTTCACGGTTTCGATGTGGTGCCACACAGTTTCATCAAAAGTGCAACACCGTTTAAATTTCACAGCCTACTCTAATTTATAATTTAAATTATCGCATGGTATATTCTGGCGATGACAATGATTTAATAATTGAAATAATTTATCGAAATGAAATTCTATGGCAACAATTTTTTTTAATTGCATAGCAGGTGTCATAACAAAAAAAATGACCTGTCCGACCGATTAACATTACATAATGCAATTAATCATTTTGTTTCAAACTTTATCATCACACTGTATGTATTAGGAAGGTAAGTAGATACATAAATAAAATTGTTAATTACTAATTTGCTAATCATTAATAATTAATTATTGTTGTTAATTGTTAACATCGATCACGCCGCTAATGAATCGGAATGAAATCTGCAACGACTTGTCTCCACACACAGTGAAACATCCCCGCGCGGTTTTAATTTCGCACGAAAAAATCAGGACAATTTTGATTCCAGCGGACTTAATAAATTGCGAATTCCACAATCTTGAACAGACGAGAAGTTTTAATGAACTATACCCCGTTCTCCGTGCATTCAATGCAATACATTTTCCTGCATTTCTTTTTTCAAATTTACAAATTTCAAAAAATCGCTCTCTAACTGCAAAGATCTATTTTTTATCTATAACACACTTTCAAAATTTCAAGCGATAATCTCCAAAAATAAAAGAGTTATCTTCAACGCCCGGCAGGAATGTGCATGCCAGAAGACCACGAGGGGACCCCTTTATTACGGCGAAAGTCCAAAATATAGTCCAAATAACATAACATAACATAACATGGGTTGTTCGTTTGTCCCCAAAAGCAAAAGGACACTGCAATACCACAAACCAAAACCGACCCAGACATTTTAGTTCTTCTAGTCTGAACGAGGTCGCAGCATCTCGCAGTCAACATTCAAGATTTTATCTCACTTCAACGTCGGAAGAAATTTGTTTCTCAGTAAATGACAACCTTAAGGCAGGGAATTGTTGATGTTTGTCGCGAAATACCTCCAAATTTGCTGTGGAATACGACGAGAAGGTGTCGGCTGTGTCTTGACACGGTGGCGGTCATTTTGAGCAATACACTTAATAAGTTCTTTTTGCATAGTTTTGTTCAATATATTTGCTGTTTCTTATTATTGTTCTTACATTATCTATTAATTTTATTTATTTTTTCCTATTAAATATTCCTGAATATTGCTTATTATGACCTCTGTATAAAGAACAATAACAAGGTAAAAAAATATAAAAACTGCAGGCGGGGATGTCAACATTGACGGTTGAATGACATTTGTCAGGTTGCGTGCTTTTGTTTGTTTCCCCACAGCCCTCTTTTTTTTAATTGTGCGCGAAATTATGCCTTCAGTTACATCATTAGATTAAGAAAAAAAGGCTCTTCCATATTAAATTTAAAAAAAATACAGATGACCATTTAAAAAAAAGGTTGACCGTCAGATGTTGAATATAACATTAAAATCAATCTCAGTTTGATTGTGTAGTATGTACATATTTCTAAAATAATTTCTTTTGCTTTTTTTGTCCATTAATATCGGAAAAGTTATGAGCTTGCGGCGTTTTTTGGGAAACAGTTTGTATACCTACTAAACAACGAAACTGCATTTTTTACAAGAAAATCATGCAAATTTTGAACAAATCTTACGCATATACAGGGTGATTGATGAAAAACCTTTAACACGTACATGATACATCAAATAAAATCATTTAAAAAACACTTTAAAATGAGTGTTTTATATTTTTCCTTCCTGTCAATTTTTGACAGATGACTTCTTTATTTTTTTTAAATAATTATGTATACAGTTTTTTAGTTACTATTATAGATTTTTTCTGAATACAAAAAAAAGTCACAACTACACAGTCATAACGTCGAAAAGTAATAAATACATAATTTAAATAATAAAATAAAAATCATTGTGAATTATGCAGTTTATCAAAAAAATATTTTCATAAAGAATCCATAAATTTTATTAGATGCAACGAAAGTTGTTTCTACAAGACGTCGATAATCGGTAATATTTTTGATTTTACATTCCCATAGAGTTTTTTATTGTAAAACTCTATTCAAATGTAAAATAAAAAACATAGGTTGCCATTAAAAAAATATTGATGACGTCATAACTGTAAAAAAAATAGTCTACGTTCCTCGGATGCGCTATAATTAGCCCTATCACATGCTTTTTAAGTTCTATTTCTAGTGCAAATACTAACGGACTTACTGAATTTATTCCTTACTTAATTTCCACACTGTATAAAAATATACAAACCTAAATAATTCTGAGTCCTGATGTGTCCTACAGCCTATTGATGAACTTGAGAATTTATAGAAATTACTGAATGTTTCTAAAAATTTCTGAGGAATTTTGCGAACTTCTCTGAAGCATCTCAAAAAATTTTAAAAGTGCTGGTTTATTGATAGGTTCTCAAATAGCAAGCATCCTAATAAATTCTGAAGAGTTCGTGACTACTGAAGAATTACAGAAAGTCATGAGTGCTTCTAAAGAATCCTAAATAATATATCCCATAGAATAATGAAAAATTTAAAATCCTGAACATTATTTTTAAAAACTTTTGGAATGTTCTGAAGAGCCGTAAAGAATTCAGAACAATACTGAAGGCTTCTGTACTTCTGTAATTCTTGAACACTTCTGTAAGGGCAGCAAATGTACTTCAATATACAAAAAATATTAATTTTTATTCATTAAGCAAAACAAAAGTGCTGAAAAGGCATTACAAATCCTGAAATGTTAAAGAATACTGGAATCCTAGAGTCCTTAAGTGTCTTAAAACCTGAAGATTGTCTATATACTAAAAATTTCTGGATAAGATTACAAATCCTGAAATGTTAAAGAATACTGGAATCCTAGAGTCCTTAAGTGACCTAAAGTGTCGTAAATCCTGAAGATTGTCTATGTACTAAAAATTTCTGGATAAGCCTACACATTCCTGAGAACTAACATGCTGTGGAGTTCTGAAAAATCATGAAGAATTCTTTTGTTTGGTTCAAAATATTAAAGAATACTGAAGCGTCTTGATGTATATTATGCAGTCCTGATATAAGTACTGAAAATCCTGAAATACTATGATGGTTGCTGAAGAATCCTGAACAATTTTAAAAATGTTTGGATCCTTGGCAATCCTAAAGAACAATCCTAAAAGCGGTATCTTGAAAAGTCTGGGAATTTTGGGCAATTCTAAAGTATTTTAAACTTTACCGAGAGTCTCAGTTTTTAGATTTTCACAGTAACAGCTGTTCAATTTGTCATTTCCTCAATTTACCAGTATGCTAGGTTCTCAGGATAGTGTCACCAAATTTCTCAGGTTTTCATTTTCCCAATATTTGTAGTTTATTCATACATAAATTTCTAAAATTTTTAGTTTATAAACATTTTATTTTTTAAGGTTGTTTTAAATTTTTTTACCGGTTCGCAATTTCTTAAATTTCCAGTTGCTCGGTTCCTCATTTCACGAGTTCTAAGTTTATCAATTTCCCAGTTTCAATTTTTTTAGGGTTCCGTACCCAAAGGATGCCAAAATTTTGCAAAAAAAAAAACAGGAAATATTGGTATTTAAATTCTCATTTAATTGTTATTTCGATTCTAACATTAGTCCACACTAAAAAAGTATTAACAATAATTACTGATGAAGAATAGTTTTAACATCATTTAACAAGCATCTCTTGGACCCACTTTAAGACTACTTTTTAACGTGCTCTTCATATCTAGTCTGAAGATATTCAAGTTATCTCGTAACCTTTTCACCACATAACGGCTTTTTTTCCTAATTTTATCCTTATTAAAACGAGGAGTTGCCTCCAGCGAATCCAACAAGCAATGCAACTCGTCTTGTTTGTGGGATTACGTGTCCACCAGACATCGAGACTTGCGCATTTTGAAACCAGATGCGCGCAGTGAAGTGTTTAGTTTTTTTAGTGCTAAAGTGTGGTTAGGTAAGGGAGAGCTGGTGTCATTACAGGTGTTAGTGATAAGTGATAACAACAACATGTACTGTACATCCTGAAAGCACGTAACGTCACAACCATGCATGAGCCGCATACTATCGCACATTGCACCTTTCAGAGAACGGTACAATCATTTTTATTTTCGTTAATTTCGTTTGCCTTGACCCGGTGGAATTCATCATGATTTTTCTAATGATCAACTTTCCGTTCTAAATTCTGAACGAGGATATATAAATTTATTTATTGCAGAGATAAATTATAAATTAAGAAATATTATTTTGATAGTGGGTGCGATGAGGTTTTTACCGTCCCTAATGTTAACACCACATATCCGCTCGAGTTAAATTAGTTCCGAAATCAAAATTATGTTATTATTTATTTTTGGTTTAATCATTGCCATGAAGCACTAGAGTTACCCACAATTTAAGTACAAGAGGGAATAAACAATGACAACAATAAAATGAAATCTGTTTTATTATATTTTAACTTACCTACTAGGGACTGGGTTTTGATGGGTTAACCCTAATCACGTGGCTAATTAAATGCATTAATTATCTAATTAACCTTTTAGTTTTTGATGGAATAATTTAACGTCTTATAATAGTGCTCTATTATTTTTATAAAACGGGAACTGTTGATCTATTAATTTGTATAAGGAAGCTACAACGTAATCAAAATAAAAGGGCTTTTAGCCACATGCCCTGTTTACATAAATCATTGTGAGGCTCAGACATAATATGATTGAAGGTGAATAATAACAGGTGTGAAGAAGTAACGAGTGAGCAACAAAATTCGTGATCGCAGTTGGCTAAACGTATATCGGTTCTTTTACTTTACTGTTTACATTAATCGTCAATTCACATTACTCGATGACTTTTTACACAAGCGTATCGATCAAGAATCGACTCAAAATTTTGGATTCAGCGGCTCCTACGATCACGAATTTTGTTGCTCACTCGTTATTATGGAATTAGGTGGAGCAGACGAATACATATTGTATTTGCTTAATAATAATAATCGTTTAAATTTAGGTATAGTCAATATTGACTTGTTTTTTATCGAAATGTTACATTAATTGGTTCCAATGAACTACTGCTGCCACACCTACAATACTTTAAAATTTAGTTTACAAAATAGTCTGTTTGTTTTGGTTATCGAGGGGATTTTGTGTAAGTTGCCTCGCACTTTATACTGAACAAGTGGTCCGTTTTGGTTATGGAGGGAATTATTATGAGTGGCCCTGCACTTAATAATGAAGGAGCCGTTAAGACATCAGGCACAGATTTGCTACATTCATAATAAACATTTTATATGTATTCTGTTTATGTTTACACTGTAATATGATTATTTACAAATCTGAGTCAGATACTGCACATGGTAACTTTGTTTGAACATTTGAGTTGAATAGATTACATATTTCAAGTACATACTGAAACAATTTATTATAGAATGTCGCATTTAACAGAAGCACTCGGAACGGAATTGATTTACAAATCTCACGAAGAAAAATAATCAAAGAATTTTGGTGCCATATTTTTTTTAAACATTAATTTGTGTTTTACAGTAAGGGTAATAATGGAAAAGAATAGTAAATATGTAAGAAATATTTTTACTAATTCCTACAGGTCCTACAGTGCTTGCTGTATAATATTTTTTTGTTTGAGACGTTCAAAAACATAGTTATTCATACAACCGAAGTATACAGGATGTTTCAGAGATAAGTACAAAAATAAATCAAAAATTTAATTAAATTCTCATCAATTTTTCTTAATAAATTTTTACCCTGAACCCCGTAGTTATCGAGGTAAAAATACTGAAAGTTTTTACGTTAATTTAGTTACCCGCCACTGAACCGCTGTATACCGGGTATATAATGAATTTTGAGACCATTTACATACATAAAAACAAACATCTGAGAATATTTGCTCCCTTAATTAGTTTAGAGCAAAACGATAAAGACGAAAGTTATAGAGTACAAAAAAATACATTTTGTGAAGACAATGTCGGATGACAAATTCCGCCTGAATCATAAATTAATCACATTCTTAGATCAACAATAATAATTCATATTTCAGTTGGTAATAGAATCAGATAAAAGTATAGATTTGATTGCTTTTAAATTGGCGAAATGTCATTTGTAAATGCTAGGTTATGTTTGTTTGGTCTAAATTTACCACCATCGGCTTTACCAATTTTGATCAAAATCTAATTTAAAATAAAAAATTAAATATATCTAAGTCGAACATGTTTTTGTTCCATTTGCAATTTTACGCTCATTAAAGTTTGTGGAGTTCGACTTAGATATATTTAAATTTACTCCACCTGGATTTAAGAACATTCTTCTGGTTTAAAATCTAATTTATTCAAAGGAGTTTCATAGAATTATTTATTAATGTCAAGTTCCGGCTCTTTTGTGCGTGGCCAACTTTGACTAATTTTCTTGTCTCTTTAAATATTGTTGCCAACTCGAATTTTTAATCACTCACTCTTTTTTGTTGCCCCAAAGCAGCAAATGTGAAGTTTTTAGGTGGGTATATAATTATATGGATTTTTGAAGAAGTTTTGTTTATTTTTAAGATCTTTGATGTCTTAAATTACGTCTTCTATTTCTGACTCACTGTATATTTCCAATTAAGACTCATTTTAATGCCCAGGTTCAAATTTTGCTTCATCATTTCCTCGAAACGAGCTTGTAGGGACTAGGGGATATAGTGGGAACAATTTAATTTAGTCCTTCACCATGAGCCTCAGCTAGCATTAAATGAGATAGTATACCGGGTGCTTCCTCAAAACCTCTAGCGCCGTTATTTATGATACGATTTGGATTTAAATACATAAAAAATAAATCGAATAAAATTCTTATTAAGAAACTCATCGAAAGACAGTGTGGTAATTATTTCTTGTTAGTTTTCGATTAATTAATAAGAAACCTTCTGTGTAATTTGCGTATTTAAATTATCCTGAATGTTTAAGGTTGTTATCTTGTTGAAAACGCCTACAGAAACGTACTTCCGTGTAAAATTGACTTCCTTCGTCCAGCGATTCAATTTCGCAGTAATTTTCACCATTAGGCGTGTGAAACATAACCCCTCGTCTTCAGGCTGTTGTCTTTCTCACCGCAGGACGTTTGACATACTTTCTTATATTGTAACGGAAGCCCAACTTTAAGGATTTACAATGACAGGTGGAATGCTATTTATATCTAAACATCCCAATATCTGAGTCAAGATTCCTTATGGGCCTCTTACAATGCTGAATGTTGTTTATCCAAAAGTTCCCATAATTTTTCCAAAATACTTTAAAACAACGGTGAATACTTTGTTTGATATCTTTTTAATACATAGTTTTCTTACAATAAACAATGTAATAGTATATTGTATGTATAACAAGTGCTAAAAAACGGATATGTATTTCAAACTAGTCGTGAAATATTTTTCAGCACGTGATGTACACTATGCTTTTCCTTCGGCCACCAGTCAAAAGAAGAAAGAAAGTATGTTATTATTATGATATATTATCATAATATCATAATTCTAATATCTAAAAAATCGCCTTTGTTGAATCTGTAAGCATCGTAGCCAATCCCACATCGTACAATCTGGTACAGTTGCGGTCACAGAATTTCGTCAGTAATTGACGTGCAACGTAAAAAATTAAAACTTTGTTAGTTCCGTATATTGAAATAAAATAGATTTTTTCCATCACTATGATTTATATTTAGTGTTTTGTTTAATTACATGTAATGACAATATGTCAAACAAGTTAATTAATGAAATAACTAGGTAATTAATGGTATAATGGTGTACTGGTTGTAGTTACATGTTTTTAAAATTTATTTTTTACCTCATATACAGACAGGCTAAATGTCCATGCTAAATATCAATAGGACTTTAAAAATTTCAAATTTCCATTAAAGTTAAGTCGCGACCAGCGTCGTTAAAGAATATAAATTGAGCTCTAAGTTAGTGTTTTTCTTTATGATGAACTTAACTTTATTTAAAATAATTACATATTCACATTATAAATTATTATTTGTATTTTTTTTTCATTTTTGGCGGTGTAACCACTACTACTTCCTCATTTGTGTAAATTATCTATTTTCGTGTTTACACGCTGATTCTGAACATTACATTGTTACGTGTGGTAGGTTTTTCTTACTTATCATTTACGTACTATTTATACTAATTACTTATAGGAAAATGACTATACAATTTATATAAACTCTGTATTTTACAATTTAGCTGTAATTGAGCGTCTCTGATAAAGACTTCTATGTTATGTTTGCCTGGTAGATCGGTTTTGAGTCATGTTGAATGTTCCGGAGATTCCTCGATATAATTCCTGGAACGTGTTTAGTAATTTTTTTGTTGGATAAATCAGTTTGCTGAGAAGTTGGTATCTATCTACATGTAGTAAATGTTATGATAGTATATGTGTGGTATTCATATACTAAAACTAGGCTTTTTATAAAACGTCTAGGCTTTTTCAAAATGACTTGGCAAATTGTAAAATAATAATACAATTATTTTACAATATGCCTAGCTTAAGTCAGGCGTATTAAAAAATATTCTAAAATTCACCGTTCGTCATTCAGTTTAGTTTTACTTTCTTTTTTAAAGTTATTAATCATAAAAGATGCCGGCTTTTTTAACAGCAAAAACACGGACATTGTGTTAATTTACGGAGAAGGTCAAGGAAGTTCCGCCGAAGCATAAATACTTTATGTGTAACCCTTCCGAAATCGCAGTGTGTTTTAAATTTTTAACTCGATAAATATCTTTGAAACGTAAAATTAAAGTACGTACATACTTTGATTAAGTATGAAACAAGATAAGTAACGACATACGTCCGGAACCCCTTGTTTCCTTTTACAGTACACACGTTTCGATATTCTCAACTAGTACTGTAAAATTAGGTTCCCGGATTTATGACGTTAATTACTATTTTGGGTTTGGGAACATAAATATCCCACGAAGATTTAATTTTATTCTTCACATTACTGTGATATTTATTCACCTATCTCTGTGGATATAGACGTCGAGAAAACGTACAAACCAAATATTTATCTACGAAGAGTTGGCACAATTATACAAAAAATAAAATTAATATTATTTCACGATTGTTTAGTGCGAACGCAACAAAAATTAAAATATTGTGTTGTAAAGTAAGCTGTAATAACAATAACCCACAAATTTGAGCACCGAATGGAAAATGTATAAAAATGGAACAATAACTCAGTGATAAAAATACGTTGGTGACGCACCATATAATTGACAGTAAAATGACAAAGTATGTAGTATCGTTTCCAAGCTTATTTCGCTTATCTTGTTACTAGTGTAGGTTGACTAATTCAATAGAAAAACAATTTCTTTAAGACGGCATTAAAATTGTAGAAAAAAATCTTACTACAAGGTAAGCTTGCATCCTCTATAAGAGTGGGGTACTAAGAATTCGACACTGTCAGAATTTTCGCTTTTGTAAATACTCTCTGTCATGCAATAATAAAATGTCAGATAAACGTCACACTATTTTTATAGATTTTAAGCAATTTAAAGACTTGCCGGTGTTGTGTCCAACTATAAAATGTTGTATTATACTCGTTCCTGTGTAAATGAGTGAAACGAGTGCTTTTTTAAGTCCCCAATTTACACAGGAACTCGTATAGTACATAATATCCTATTGCAATTCATTATTTTCTTATAAAAAATTAAACTCATCCGAGGCTGTATTGAAATCACTGTAAAAATTTTAAGCAACATTGGGTTTGTTTATTAGGCTTATTAGCTTTTTATTAGCTCTGGCAGTTTTGTTGATATTATGTTTTTGTCAATTTGTGAGTTATTAGAAAGCAATTCTGTTTCATTACAAAGTATGTAAATACAATATTTTTGTTGCGGTAATCGTGTTTTTAATTTTCCTTCTTGTTCGACTTCCCTAAAATTTAAAGTCCTTCAGAAAATAATCATTTCATAATTGAACTGAATAAGAGTTTTCTACGGTTAACCCCGACGTTATTCCTAGACCGCAACTCAATGATTTGATTAATCCAATTAAGTAATTAATCTTCAATGACCTCATCTGTATCCGATAACATTCTTGTTGTCCAATATATTTGTATTTTTGATGAACTCATTGGAATAACCAAAACTTTTGGTTTTCTAAATAGTTAAATGTAAGAATCCTCTTCTGTCTAAAGACGAAAATTTTTTGAATTTACAAACAGAAGAAAGCATCTTCCTGTAATTAGCAAAACACACTTCGATAAGGATTCAAAAATGTCTACCTGAGCTTTGAAAAATCGGGGACCCCTTTGTGTCTAAATCGCAGAGACTTCCTGTTTTGTAGAAAAAAAGCCATTTTGATGAAACTAAGAAAAAGCTGGTAACCCGGAATTGCACGTATGTAATGTACCAGTTGTAGTAATGCAGTTACATGCTCTTTTGAATGTAGTTCCATTCTTGGATGTTTATTGAACAACTTTTTCTTGAAACCATTGGTATACTTGATTGGATATTGAATTTATTTTCTCCTTTGGTTTGTTATACGATCGCTTTCATTTTGTTTTTAATCAGTACAGATAATTTGTTACAACAGACTAAATAAAGATCTAGGGAACGCATTAGAAACAATTAACCACCAAATGGTGACAATTTATTCAGAATAGATATTGCTTCTCATAGTAAAATAGAGTTTTCTAATGTTTCGTTTAGACGACTTTGTGCAAGGTCATTATTTATGCAAAGATGGATACAAAATTCGAGCATTAAATCGTTTCATATTTCACTGAATCATTATTTGTTTTTTATACCTTGACAACGAGATATATTAAGTAGGCTATAATGCCCACATATTATGCCCTCAAAAATTTTAAATGTAATTATTATTTATTTAAAGTTAAAAGTACAATTTGTAAATGAAGATCCACTAATTTATGAAATCTAGACTATGTTTAAATGAAGAAACATTCCTGATGGGCTATCGACTTTTTGGGGTCATGCCTGAAGGGCAGCCGATTTAGGGAGTATTGCCTGAGGGGCCGTTGACTGGAGGCATTTTTGGGGCGGGGGTCAAAAGAAGAAAAAGAAAATACGAGTGTGCTTTAGACCACACGACTGAAGTAAAACTTCAGTTCGCCATTGTGAAAGTGCTCTTAATTTATGTAAGTTTATAAACGGAGCTAGAGAATCCTGAATTAATACCGTCTGCACTATTGGATAATGCATGTTTCAGTTTGTCGTTAACGAAAAGTCGGCAGTCATGTGCAGCGATTAAGATAAGCAATGCAATTGCATACAAGACTGACACACGCAAATGGCTGAATGGAGTGAACCGCGAATTTACAACCTAGAAGCGCGGGTTCGAATCCCGTTAAGGCAAGGCAAACATTTTTTCTATGAATTAATTATTATTAAAACTTCCGTTCGCTTCGCCCGATCAGACTTTTCGTAACGCTCTCGTCAGGCATTCACCAGCTTACTCCCCAAGTCAAGTGTCCGTAAAGAAGTTTTACTTCAAAAATGTCAAATACAACACAGTGCGTTGACGACCTTTTCCGTGAGTTTTCCTGCAGTCCCCCTTTCTCGGCTTTAGACCGCGGAGGATGCCGCGGATTTCTTCGGCTGAGGTAGTGCGATTCCTTTAGTCCGTTAATAATCTAAATTTACGGGTATAACCACATGGTTGGTGTCCAAAAAAATTGTCATTCTATTATAGATCCTCGTTAGAATTTTTTACTATCAAACAGCTGTATCGAGATTGAAATTGTATACAATAGACATTTTAGTTCACGATCAGCCGAGCCGAAACATAAATATGGGGACATGTTATATAACGGATACATTAAGTCTACAGGGTGTTTCGTAAGTAAACGGCAATACTTAATACGCTAACTCGTAGGAGGCAAAGAAACGTTATCCTGCAGTTTTTTCTGAAAAATTTCAAATTTAATTTTTTTTTCGTAAAACACGACAAGACAAATTTGTAATAATAATAGAACGCCACTGAGTGAACGTCACATTTGACAAATGTCTCGCCATGGTCTAACATCCATAACTTCATATATTTTTTGGTGCAAATTCATTTTTTGTCTTTCTGTTGGTCCATTTAAAACCATCGGCATTTTTAAACTAGACGTTTTAGAAAATAAAAAAAAAACTTCCCAATACAGTTCTCTTATCGTTGATATTCATAATCTCGGAGATTGCCGTTTACTTATGAAACACCCTGTATAATTATTTTTGCGTTAAATTTCGTAAAATTACAAAGTATGTTCTAGAGCCAATTTTCAAACGATTTTTTTCTTAAATACATTAACCGAAAAAATTAAAGATTTCTAGAAGTTTCAATCTTTGGTCGGCAGCCCTACATTCGGTAGTACCCTTTATGGATTAACTTTTTTTCATAATGCCTGCATACAAAGACAGATAAATTTCTAAATATTTTGCCAACAAAATGGCTTTTCAGGTTTCTAAAAATGATGTACTTCAAATTCTTCTTCGCCAATTTCACGATCGGCTATGATTGAAGAGGCATTTTGTTGGCAAAATATTTAGAAATTTATCTGTCTTTGTATGCAGGCATTATAAAAAAAGTTAATCCACAGTTTTTTGGACGCCGGATATACAGGGTGATTCACGAAGTGTGGTAGATATTTAAACCTGTGACAGTCCCTAATA
The DNA here is from genome assembly GCA_963583935.1 of Diaperis boleti. NCBI lineage: Eukaryota > Metazoa > Arthropoda > Insecta > Coleoptera > Tenebrionidae > Diaperis > Diaperis boleti. The sequence continues at coordinate 18,777,586 of OY757246.1, read as the reverse complement.
TGAGACCTAGAAAAATAAAAAAAAAACTAACTAAAATTAACCCAAGATAATTATGTTTTTAAAATTTACCCGAAAACCGATTGAGAACCGCTGGCGTGATTGAAGAACCATTAAAAGCTATTTTTTTATTATTTGTCCACCACCTGTTGCATTATGTTTGTTAAAACAAAAAACCCTATAGTGAAGTAAATAAAAAATTGTGTTGGTAAATGTTGGTTTTACAAACAGTTATGAGCATAAGAATTTGTTATTTTCCAAATCTGCATAAAATACCCTTGATTTGGAAAGTAACAAATTCATGCTTTTTTGTAGAAACGAATCGATAAAAGTAGGTTTGGATAGAGAATTGAATAAACTTTAAAATGATGTATCACACGACCCCCCATGCTATTTAATTTTTTTATGGGGGTGGCTTCCCTGGCTCAAGGGGTGAGATCTAAGACTTGAAAGTTTGGTACAATTAGGTCCACCTTTATATAGTTACCTTATATAATAATAATGTAATATAACTTTGCTTTAGTATTGTAACGTTAAATATTTTCTGTTCGTCAGATTAGCAATATATTTTTTAATAAACTAGAGTTAGAAACACAACTTTACTAAAGTCTGAGATGCGTATAGGCGGTATGCACATTTTTTTGGAAAGGTGTAAAGTTTCACAGACGGTGAACTGTTATAGTATCTATTAGGACAGCCAACAACACAACAACCGATTCTCTATGAAGCATTTTCTCGCATTTCGAGATTTGTCGAATTGAAGAAATCACTATCTGTTCCGTACCACTAAATATGACAGAGATGCCGCGTGGTGGCGCTGAGGTAAAATGTGCACACCGCCTATAGGCGCCTGACCTTGTGCATCTGTCTGCCCTTTGTTTGCAACAAAATCCCTTACACAAATAAAGTCAAGATTTGCTATAAATAAATACTATGTAGAAATTTGTAATATTTGAGATTATCATATTTACAATTTTTATCATTGAAACAGCTTTAAATTTCTGATTCTATACAGTTGTTTGTCAGCATCAATGTTCTTAGTCCACTCTATTAAATTCGTTCATTATTAATTTATGTGCTTTAATAGTTATTTATTAAATTAGTGCGGAATGTACGATCTTACTCACGAAAGAAAAAGTTTAGCCACGAGTTCGAAGCACGAGTACCTAACTTTCTTGAGTGGGTAAGAAGTATCCCACACGAGTATAATATTAAATTTTATCCAACCAACATCGCGATCTGTACCCCAATAAGTTTACTTTTTTCAATTTACACACACAATCATCTAGATTGTGCATGTTTGGATTTTAGTACCGACAAAATCAAAAGATGTGTGCAACAAAGAATTTTTCGACTTCAATAAATGGAGAGCTTTGAAAAGGTTGGAGATCATAAATGGAGATATGCTTCTGTCCTACTTCTGAAATGCGCGAAAAAATTGTTGCCCTTGTTGAAATTAAATTTATAAACATTCTAACCTTGTTCATTCATTTGTTTTTTCAATAATAGGTATCAGTAATGAGATTTCCGTGACTTGCAAATTATTCTCTCACGAGTGTGTAATGATCAACATTACACACTCAAATTAGCATAATAATTCGCTTTATATTTATTTCTCCCCCTTTTAAGTTGAGTGAATAGTGAATATTCATCAATAGATTATTACTTAACATAAACAACAAAATTGGACTGATGAACTGACAACAAAACAGCACTGGAGTCTTTTTAAAATACAGTTAGTGCTTGAATTTATTTTATTCGTGTATCTAAAATTTTAGAATAAAAAATTATTGTAGATGTTATAATAATATTATGTATTTATAGATAATTTATTTAGTCCAAAAATAATCCTTAATTTTGATACATGTTAAATACTGTTGTATTGTATTTGAACCGCAACAGTCAGTCCAATGAACCCATTTGTTTATTGTCTTGCTTTTTACAATAAAACTACAATGGCTACTTTATTCTTTAGCAACATTCTCTAAAGATAATTTTAGGTTTGAGCTGCTTCAAAATGTATAAAATTACCTTCTTTCTTAATTACCTTGATTTTGTATTATAATTTGTGTGTTATGCTCTGGTGGTAATACATAGTTGAATAATGTTTTTGGATTTTGTTCGTTTACATGATGGATTTGTGTTGGAGATAAACAGAAAATAAATAACATCAGATATTTTATCAACTTATGTTTTATTTACTAAGGAAACATATTGGTGAAATACGAATAGAAAATTTCGAGAAAATAAATTTGAAAATCGGTTTTCCTATCAGTTACACCAGGTGTGATTTCATTATTTATGACTTTCTAAATAACGGAGCATGAAATGTAAGTTGTTGACATTTTCGTGATAGTGGCTCCTAATCAAATATTTAATACTATCTTATGTTAAAATTTATTTACTTCATGTAAACATTTGATCTTTGTTATTTTTTTAGAGTTTAGGAACATAAACTTATAAAATTAAAAAGTTCTCAATATTCGCTGGTTATTTTTTTAGTTAGCCAATTAATGTATCTGTTTTGACTTATTGATATTAAAAACTGACCGTTATCAACGACGTAGGGAAAACCATCTTTTAATTGGTCGGTAGTTTTCCAAACATACTTCTTGCTAATTATTGTGTTCTTGAATCATAACGTTACATTTGCGTTAGTCATTAACAGCGTTTGCATTGCACTATTTATTTTTAGGTAGGAGTAATACACAATGGATGACGACGACGAGTTCTTGGACACGATCTCAGTCAGTTCAGGAATCAGCCGAAGAAAATTGGACAATCGGGATTACATTAGTTTGTCAAGAAACACGGTTTATCATTCAGCGGTAGATTTAGAAAACATGGAGCTGACTCGTTTGGAGCCCCTCGAAGAAGGAAGTTCACAATATAAGGTGTCTAGAAATAGAGATGTTAAGACATACAAGCAGTGGAGAGATAGGGTATTTGATTTTTTTCTACGGATTTTACAAGCACCACCTTTAATCTGATGCATGAATTTACCTTATTTCAACACTGCCTTGGCTTTGTCGCTTTGGGTCAGTTCGCGATAAGGGTCGACGCGCGAGGAAGTCGGGATAATATAGAAAACAAAAGAATTCGTATTGTGGTAACAGTTTATATAAGGTGGTGTTGCAAGGTCGACTTTCCACGTTGTGATGTCACCGGTTAAAATACAGGTGATAAATTTGCATAACTCGCTATTGCTACTGTATTAATTCAAGTGAAAAAAAATTACTATAATGCTGAGGAAACGAAAAAAAATTTGTACATACTAAATAACAATTTATTCCTTCTACATGAAAGCATTCTGTTGAATTTTTAACAATGTAATAGGTGCATTAATTGGAGACAATTGAAGTACAGCTTAGGAACAATGGATTTTTTTTTGTTGTTCAAGAAGTGTTTAATTAACATTTCGATAGAAGTATTGTTAAATTAATTCTGAAAATTTAAAACGTCTGTCTTATTACTTTTTAAGCACACGGTATATTAATTTAATACCCAGATATTACTTGCGTATTTTTTTTATTGCACACATTTTTAAAATGTAAATAATTATTATATTAATTTCTGCACAATTGCATACTCTTCAAACCGAGTTTATGCTGCACGTTTATACAGGGTGTTTATAGATGTCGACCAGGCTGTTACCCAACTGTATATTTCTCAAGTTTCAGTTCTAATTTTAACCCACCGCAAACCTGTTGCTTATCTAACTTGACAAACATACTTGACGTAGATTCCTTATAGTCAAGATATTTCTGACAAGAAATAACAGTTCACACATGATTAGCATCATAATTAACCAGCACGTTTGTGGGTTCTATTAAAAGAACTTATGATTTTTTTATTAAAACAATTTCACCAGCACCAAACGTTTTTCGGAATGCATTTAGAAAAATGTTGTTCTTGGTGAAAATACTGTTAGTTTTTGTCAAAGTAACATTTAATTAATAATAGTTTTTTAAACCATTGTAATATAAATTAGTTTAGACTTTAAATAGGCTTTTGGATTACTTATTTATTGTTGTTTGTGCAGTTGTGGAGAAATTTTAAAAGCGGAGGATATCCTGTAGATTTTGTCCTGGCCTATAATAAACAAGGTAAACCAGACTGTATTACAAAAAGGGCACGCTATGAGGCAAATTTAGAGGCTGTTGGACTCCTTCTGGAAAGAGAAGAAAACCAACACATACACTTTGTTAAAGTACATGTCCCAAGAGAAATTTGTTGTCAATATGCTGATATTTTGAAATTGAGATTACCTATAAAATATGTAAGTAATCACACAAGAATTGCACCAGACTTAATTGTATTTATTACAGAACGAGGAGAGCATTCCTAACCGAAATGTCTTTTCGTCAACTTTAGATAAAATTCTTGACTGTCTTCACATAAGACTGGATCCTAAATTATTTCCTCCAAAAAAGTACAGACTGACAGCCGAATTTAGTAAGGAAAAGAATTATTTGTAGGTGTTACAGTCTTTAATGTAGTAATTTTAAATTGTGATATTCTAGATTTGATGTGGACTCTCCAGATTTTTTTAACGAAAGCGTTCGTATCATCGTCGCTGCTTACATACTGGAACGAGAAAAATTCGGGAACGGTGATCAAGAAAAGGGCATTAAAAGATTAATTTCAGAGAACATTTATAAAGCCGCATATCCACTGCATGATGTAAGTAGAGGTAGTAGAAAGCGTTGAGACTGTGATAATTAAAATTTCAGGGCGATCCTCACGACCATAGGTCCAAACGCTCTCTTCTCTTGCACGAGTGGGCCCAAGTCTCGAAATGTGTCAAATACCAACCGCTCGACGACATCAAAGAATATTTTGGTGTGAAATTCGCGTTGTACTTTGCCTGGTTGGGTTTCTACACGCACATGTTGATACCCGCGGCCATTATGGGTATCGTGTGCATCATATATGCCGCTACAACGCTGAGCTCAGATAAAATAAGTCATGATATATGTAATTCCGACATCACTATGTGTCCTAGATGTGATAAGGTGTGCGATTATTGGAAACTGAATGAAGGATGTCTTTATGCAAAAATACAGCACTTTGTGGATAATCCTGCGACAATTGTGTTCGCTATTTTTATGTCTTTCTGGTCGGTGTTGTATTTAGAATTATGGAAGCGATATAGTGCTGAAATCACGCATAGATGGGGGCTTACCGGGTTTGATTTAGAAGCTGAGCCGCCAAGACCTGAATATCTAATACGATTAGCAGATGCGAAGAAGAAAAAACTAAACGTTATTACAAACCTGAATGAACCCACTGTGTCTTTTTTTAAAGTGAAGCTGCCGTCGCTAATTCTTAGTTTCACGGTTGCGTTGTTGTGGGTTCTGATAGCCCTGTTCGTGATGTGTGGGATTGTCATATACAGAATGTCTTTACTCACTTCAGAAGCTCTGTTTGACGACAAAACTAGCTACCGGATTTACGTTCTACCAATCACTGCAGCCGTCATTAACTTGGTGTGTATTAACATTTTGAATATAGCATACTGGAAACTGGCAGTATGGTTGACTGAAATGGAATTGCAAAGGACTCAAACCGAATACGACGACAGTCTGGCGTTGAAGATTTACATGTTCCAGTTTGTCAATTATTATTCTTCAATTTTCTACATTGCTTTTCTAAAAGGTCAATTTGTGGGGTACCCCTCGAAGTATAACAGAATTTTTGGGTTTCGTCAGGAGGAGTGTAACCCTGGAGGTTGTCTAATGGAGTTGACAATCCAGTTGGCAATAATTATGGTAGGAAATCAAGCTTTAAACTCCGTAACTGAAATAGCAGTGCCTTTACTATTGAAAATATACACTTCCGCAAGACTGGGTATTGGTCTCCAAAGATCAGAATCGGAGGAATCAGAAATCGTCACCTGTAATCAATGGACTGAAGACTACAAACTGTCTGAATGCGAGTCTCAAAGTTTGTTTTCCGAATATCTGGAAATGGGTTCGTTTCACCGATCGGTATTATTTTAGAAAATTATTTTTTGCTTTTAGTTCTGCAATATGGATTTGTCACAATTTTCGTCACGGCATTTCCCCTCGCTCCACTCTTCGCCCTCATTAACAACATTTTAGAAATGCGTTTAGACGCAAAGAAATTTGTGAAGTACTTTCGGAGACCAGTCCCACAGCGCGTCCGAAATATAGGAGTATGGTTCCCAATTTTGGCAATCATCGGACGAATTTCCGTCGTTTCAAACGCCTTCATCATAGCATTTTCTTCTCATTTTATTCCCAAGCTAGTATATGTGTTGGAAGTCAGTCTGACTCACACTGAGGACGGATTTCTTGAAAACAGCTTGGCTTATTTCGATACGGCCGATTTTAAAAACGGAACAGCCCCTGAGAACCCCAGCTATAACGTGTCAATTTGTCGATACGCTTCTTATCGCAATCCACCGAATGTTACTGGAGGGTTAATTAAATATAAAAGGCCTTTGATTTACTGGCACATTCTGGCAGCACGACTTGCCTTTGTTGTTGCATATCAAAATGTGGTGACCTTCGTTGTGACGGTTGTCGAATGGACCATACCTGACATTCCAAAGAAACTTAATGATCGAATTAAAAGAGAGGCCTACAAGACTAATGAAATCATTATTGAGCAAGAGAGGGAGAAGGCACTATCGAGACCCCGGAAAAGTACGTATACATTCTATTTTGGTTTAGTGTGATAAGATTTGCTTTAATCTTTTATATATTTCCTGGAGTATACAGAAGCTTCCGGTCTCACCTATTTAGGTGATAACAAAATTGCGTGCATTTGTGACGAAAAAATAATTATTTTTTTCCGAGTCTTTTTAAAGAGAATATAAGAAAGATATCACTAATGCGAAAGCTTAATGGTTACTGACATAATACATACATACATGATAGGCCGTAGGCTTATGGTTACTTCTCCTTCTTTGTCCTACCATAATCCTGACTGTTATAATTCAAAAGGTGAAATTCGGGAAAGTCCCTCCTCGACTGATATAAACGATGTAATTTAAAGCTGTACCTTTGTTATTGGACCCTAATCTGGCACGAGACACTAATTTCTATCCGAACTATAAACAGCTGACAAAGAAAACTAACTAAAATTGTAACAACTATAGTAGCCTCAACCTTAAATTGTCACGATTTTTTTGTCGATTTTTTTATCGGAATCGAGACATTGCGGGACAAGTAAGTCGTAACCGATACCATATGGACTCTAACCGGTTTTGATTGTCTTGTTGCAACTGGTCGACTCGATCGCAAGACGGGGTTTCTGTCCCGCGGCACGCGTCCTTCTCCAGACGCGTAGTTAATATTTTGTTATGAATTATTACTAGCTAAAGTGAGGTATTTGTTTTTATTTATTTGGTCCAGCATATGTTTTCTAAGGCTTGCACTTTTAATGTATTCTAAAGTTGAACAGTAAAATATTAATTTGTTACACGTACTGAGGGAAGTGATTAACTCAATTTACATTTTTGAGAATACGGTCCTGTCACCATTCCTTTACATCTTCGCCGAAAAGTCGATCAAGAGTAGAATGTTTATTTCAGAACCAGTTTAGGACGTTCATAAATAAGTTGGCCCTGCATCATTTCCCCTCCCAACCCAGTGACAATTTAAGCTTGAGGCTACTATACACTAACACGAAACAACATAAACGAAATAACAATTATTATTAACAAAATTGCGTGTGAAACTTTGTTGATGCAACTTAAATTATTTGGGAACTCTCTCCTGACATGTTTGAACTGAACAAGACTAACATCAGAATAACTAGTACCCCTTGTCTCTCAACACCCTGTGGTGTCCAACTTATCTCGTGGAGGTCACGGTCGGCAACCCATTTAGCGCCCAAGTGTTGCAGGTCTTTACATGTTTATAACAAATTGTTAATAAACAAATGACAGAAATATGTATGAACCATTTTTTTTATATTTTGTAGAAAATCGCAAATAATATTTAATTTTATTATCAACTAGCTGACCCGGCGAACTTTGTACCGCCTCAGAATCAATAAATGTTGTGGCAAGTTATTAGCCAAATTAAATTCATTTTTTTTTATAAAAGGATAATGTGCACAACGCCATGGTAATTTTTGTTTCTGTCATGTATCAAAGATGGCTTTATATACAAAACGTATGAGAAATTTTTTTTCGTTAATTTTTCTGATGTTTTAATAGTTATTCGCCCTCGAAAAAAAAACAGTCAATCCATTCTCGAGATATCATCAAAAAATTTGTGTGTGGAGTCCACGCGCAACAGAAGTGAAACTTTGGAGGAAAATCGATTTTCATTTTTAAAGCCCGGTACGACAAATTTTGGTGGCCGGCGTTATTTGTTATGTTGCCCTGTGCCAGGGGGTTTGTTATTGTCGTTACCCTGTACTTAGCTCCCTGCCCTTCGTAAGTTTTCCGATGTTTTAATAGTAATTCTGCTATTCGGGGCGGAGACCAATCCAACAAATCGAAGATTATAAAAATCGGTCTAGCTGTTCTTGAGATATAAACTCAAGGGTTCCCCCCGAGGCATGCTCCAATAGTTATTCTGCTATTCGGGGCGGTGACAAATCCAACACCTCAAATATCATAAAAGCCCTTCTTGAGTTATAAACCCAAGGGCCCCCTGGGCCTCCATGTCCATGTTTTAATAGTTATTTTGCTATTCGGGGCGGAGGCAAATCTAACAAATCTTAAAAATCGGTCCAGCCCAATGGCCCCCCCCTGGGCCCCATGTCCAATGTAAAAAATACTTTACGACTTATTTCCATATCTACCGAATATAAAAAAATACTTCATAAAAATTGGTTGAGCCGAAAAATCGGTCCAGCCCAAGGGGGCCCTCTGGGCCCCCATGTCCATGTGAAAAATATTTCACGACCTATTCCCATACCTATCAAATATACAAAAAAAAAATAATAAGAATCGGTCGACCCGAAAAATCGGTCCAGCCCAAGGGGGCCCCCTGGGCCCCCATTTCTATGTGAATAATAGCTTACCACCTATTCTTATACCTACCAAATATACAAAAAAAATCATAAGAATCAGTCGACCCGAAAAATCGGTCCAGTCCAAGGGCAAAACAAAACAATACAAAAGCCGTTTTTGAGTTTTAGCGTGATATACGAACGGCGATTCATTTTCTATATATCCAAAAACATAAAAACCATTTTTATAAAAAAATAGGCCCTTTTTAAACTTTTTTTGTTGTTGTTTAAATAATCATAATAATTACTAGATTATAATAATTAAAAATACCGCAAGTTGAAGTTGGTAATCTCATTAAGTATACAGTGAGCGGCAAAAGTATGGAATAAATTCATTAAAAATGAAACAAATTTTTTTTCAAAAAGGTTTTTGGACCGGTCGATTTTGGTTTATAAAAATTAATATTTTTATCCCAAATTAAATTTCAAGCAGTCATTTGTTTTCGAGTGATGACGTCATCGATATTTTTTTTAAATAGAAAGCCCCAATTTTGTTTTCTTGATTCAGATAGCCTTGTTAATTGTCTAAACGACAGTATAAAAATTTTGTTATCTTACATAATGAAGTTTTGAAAAAAAAAATGGATTTCTTTTATGACAAACAAAAACAAGTCAAAAAATCAAGTAGGTAAATGAAACAATCAAATGGTAGTCTAAATTGTTTTTCCGGAAATCGTCTTGGAAACTAAATTTTCCTGCTTACTTACGTACAGGGAAATTAAATTGTTCAAAATGAATGCGTTAATAGCTTTGTTCCAACACCAAATTAGTACCATTTGACTGTTTGATTTACCTACTTGATTTTTCGACTTATTTTTCTTTGAGATAAAAAAATTCAATTTGTTTTTTTTTCTCAAAACTTTCATTATGTAAGATAAAATTTTTAAATTTTTTATACTGTCGTTTAGACAATTAAAAGGGCTGTCTGAATCAAGAAAAAAGATAGGGGATTTCTATTTAGAAAAAAATTCGATGACGTCATCACTCGAAAACAAATGACTGCTTTAATTTGGGATAAAAATATTCATTTTTATAAACCAAAATTGACACGTCCAAACATTTTTTTGCAAAAAAAAGTTTAATTTTTAATGAATTTATTTCATACTTTTGCCGCTCACTGTAGCTGTTAAAAGGTCTCCACGAAGCGTAATAATTTTAGGAGCTAACAATAGGCTCATTTTATGAAAAAACAGTGAATAAATTTTTTAACTGTGGAATTTTTTTGTTCAAGTATCTACATAATATGTAGTACCAAAATTGTTTCAGATTTTTAAATTAATATTTTATAGGGTAATTTTTTTTTATTTGCACGCGGAGCCCTATTTTCAACATTAAATGAAAAGTATTAATAATAGACAGATTGTTTTTCTAACATTAATAGTTTTCGAGTAATTTGCAAAAGATAGACCCCTTTTTTGGGCTTCATTAATTGTTAATAACTTTTGCAATTGTTTATGTGCGGGTTTGAAACTTTTGCACATTTTTCTAGAGTGTGATTATGAATACAATGAGCTGTCACACGTACAGGGTGCCCATTTTATCTGTTCACGCCTGAAGATTCAGATGTAGGAAACATATTAAACATTTTACAAATTACTTTGCGTAAACTATTTATTTTTTAAATAAAGAATCATAGTGGGTCTAAAATTAAACACAAATCATCAATTCAAAACAATCTTTTAATCAAATATGAAATGTAAATGTTTAATATGTTGCCTACTTCTGAATCTTCTGGCGTGAACAGATAAAATGGACACACTGTATTTTAACTCGCAGTAGCAAGAATTAGCACGTTTGTCTGTTAACCTAGTATAAAGCAGTTATTTTAAAATTGAGTCTTAAGACCGTTTCTTGCAGCTAAAGTGAGATGAAAATGTTTCCTTTTTGATTTTAGAAAAAAATCGAGATTCTATTCTGTCAAGTGAGACCATCTTTTATGACGCAAACGGGGGCTTCCATTCAGAATTAGCAGATACTTCGGATCCTCAAGGCACAGAATACCACGAAACACAAAATTTTTAGCACAGGTTGATATACCACATAAGTATATAAATGTGGACCAAAGTTAAGTTTTTACATGTGTAACTAGGTGACTATTTTAATTGAGGCCTTTTATACTTGCCTTCTGATGCCCTGGCTTACGTTTTTATCCCATTCATAATACCAAATGTTAAAACAGATTGTTTTAATGTTGACCAAAATTTGAAAATGTAGAATTTGTGATATTAAAGTTAGGCATTTATGTTTTGATATTATGAATATTTGTTGTCATAAACTGTAATGTACTGTTTTATGTTGTGCAATTGTGAAGCCACAGTTGTTAAAATTTCACACATTTTCAATGCGTTTTTCAATTGGAAAATGTGTAAAATTTTTAGCGGTCATTTTTAAATTCGGTGGTGACACTTAAAACGTGCTAAAATTCTCATCATACCAATACATTGTGTCATGCTTGAAATATTTTTCTTAAAAACCGTATTTAAGTCGGAAATATTTTAAGGAAGAGAACAGACAACCAGCGATAAAATAAATTATAGTGCCAGAGTTTTTTTCAAGGAACATTTATTATTTATATCTTATTAATATGTTTTGACCTCTACCTTGTTGGACAATATTTGGTGTTATGAAGGATGGGTATAGTCCCAATTTTAATTCCGTACTTGCCGCGATATTTTCGAACTATAGTAAATAATTTAATAAAAAATGTTCCTTATATATCGAATTTTATTGATCTGTTAAATGGAAATGTATCTATCGTATTTTTATATAATATTTTATCAGTAGAAGTATTAAATGATTACCTGTCGGACCAATACTTATTTGAGTACCTTGTTAACAACAAAGAGATCTAAGTTAACGTGCTGTTGAAATTACATGTTAAAAAATATAAAATGTTTAGTAGTTTCAGAATAAAGATCACCCAAAATGACAATAACTAGAGATTTCATTGCAACTCTGTAGTTGTTACCTATTTATATTAATAAAGCATTTACGAGTAACGGGTCATTTAACGGAAATTTAACCTTGTGATACAATTATTTTTAATATTTATTACAAAATATAATTAGTTTTTAATTTAACATTTTAGTTAATAACGTGTTTGCATGGCATGTCTTCACGCTTGCCTCATGAGATTGTATTTACTATTACTAGTTTCTAGTTGTATATATTATTCAGAGCTCTGTAAGTTATTTACTTCACATTATTGTGTTTTAAACTGGAGAGTAATGAAATTTATGCCACTAATGACATCACATAAAAATAAAATATTATTGTTTCTAGTCTGACAATTTGGATGCCCAATAATACTGTAGTTGCTGTAATTATTAGAATGTAGAAGAATAATTAATTTTATACCAGAATCGATATTTTGTATATGGTGTGTGGACTTGGTGAAAAAATAGATGGTGTTTACGCTTTGTGTATAACATTTAATAAAACATTTTTAAAGTACCAATCTAGAGTTGTTTTTACCTATGATTTTGCTCATTACCTTCGTTCGAGGATCTGGAAGGGCAAGGAGTACGACAGGTAGAGAAGAGATCGGTTGTCTTCGACAAGGGTAATTGGAAACGATTAGAAGCAAGCTTTTGGTGATATGGCATCCGTATATAGCCACATTAGCCACACAGATTAGTATATTAATTATTATGTATATCGTTTGTTTTTCCGTTTTAATATCTATCGGCTCGACAAAGGAATACTATTTTTCATCGGCTTCGGCCCACGTGTTTTCACAAGAGCACATTTGTAAGTGGAGGAGCATAACTACCTTTGTTAGAATATCTTTTTTCTGAGTGGTTTCTATATATTCTTTGTTTTCTGTCTGTACCTTTACTTCAATAAGCTCCAGTATAATTCTCACATTTAGATCAGAAAAAAATATACAAAGTATGGACAATAATATACCCTTCTAACTGTCAAGTAGAAGAACGATAAACCTCAAAACCTCGAAAACTTAAATGAACTTCTATGAACCCGTAGGTATACACAGAACTCGAAAATCCTTATAATCATAAAAAGATTATAAATGTTTTAAAAAAATAAAATAAAAATTAAACTCCCGAGAACCTAAAAAATGGGGAAGCACCAAATAACGATAAGTGTGTAGAAGGAGAGTTAATATAGATTAAGGATTAATGTTGTGGGAAATGCAGAACAAGAATATTATTTATAAGAGATAAAGTTGCGGATGGACAATAAAAAACATTAGAAAACCTGAAAACCTGAGACACAGAGATCTTACAGCAATTAAAAACCTGGAAATCTGAAACGCCGAGACCCAGAACTGAAAATTGGACACCCCGGCAACCTAAAAATCTGAAAACTTGAACAACGAAGTTGAATAATCTGAAAATCTGAAAGCCAGATAACCTAAAACCTTTGAAAATCTTAATACAACAATTTTGAACCTACCTGAAAATCTGAAAACCTGGAAAAATAAAATTTTGAAAAAATTGAGAAAAGACAGATTGGAACACCTTGACAGTCAGACAAACTGAAAAAAAGATCATCTGAAAATAAAAAACAATTTTTTCATACACCTTTCAACATAAATCTATGGAAAATGAGAATGAATATTGACTCTCGAAAAGAAAAGAGTTTGACGCCTTTAGGTGGTGTTTATGTTCGATTTAGTTCAAAAAGTTGGGAAATCCGATAACGAATTTCAAAAATACTTACGTCATCATTTATCACTATCACCAGTGACTATCTAACTACAGTTAAATAGTTAAATAGTCACTGCTATCACTAACAACACTACACGCGTTAAAGACACAAAAAACTACTTTTAATACCGATCTTGAAATGAGGCTGTCAAAATTCAAACAACGTTTATTTTCAAGGCCCGCTATCTTTCAAAAACCTGGGATTATGTGCTTTATCGATAGGGCCGGTTATGGCTAAAATTATTTATGTAGAATCATACAATCCTAACATCTCTACCAATTAATATTAATTATATTTAAAAAGTTCTCAACCAATTGACCTCAGGAAATCTTGGTTTGAATTTAGGCTAGACCGCGAAAACTTTTAAGGGACGTTTTTGGTGCTATTAATTTTTAACTACGAGCATATTATTAGCCATAACTTTAAAAATATGATACCCATAACTGGTTTCTGAAAGATAGCGGGCTATGAAATTATGTCGAATTTTGACAGCCCTATTTCAAAATTAGCATTAAAAGTGATTTTGTGTTTCTTTATAGAAAACGTTTGTAGTGGAGTTTATTTAGTGCATCTCCAGTTTCTGACACATAATCGGGTAAGTAGCAAAAAATATTCGTTGCAGAAAAATTCCCCAAAAAATATGAATGTCTAATGAATGTAAAATTGAATAATTATGTAAGGATCTTAGACCATGTAGTACAGTCACAGCCATGGAATTTTAGCCGTCACTTTAATGTAAAAAATTCGACTCTTACAACTGAATATTATTTACATTAAGAAGACAAAACTTGGCTTTAAGTAATGTACTGTCAAAATAAAAATATTAAAAAATTAAAGATTTTCAATTTTGTAAGGCGCACCTCCACCAGGTGTAACTTGACCTAGCATCTCAATAAAGGGTAGTTATCACCAGTAACAAAATATAAAATTAATTTTTGAAATTACATTCTTAAATTGTTACATTGAAGTGTATATGCCAAAATAATTTTTAAGCGCGTTATTCATGTGTAAACACAATTCAAAAACATATTAAAAATGTGAATTAACACTTTTGATGATGAAATATTATTCCCCATCATTCCGGTTCCGTAGATCTTACACAGTAATGACATTACAATTATTGATCGTATAAGGTCTGCATAACAAACAAATGCAGAAACATAATAATTATTATAAAGAAAAAGAAGACCAGAGACTTATTTATACACCCGCAGCTGCCTACTGGAGCGAAAGTCTCGAATAGGCGATTTTTCCGTCTTTTGGGGATTAACGATTTCTGGCAACAAACAGTATAAATAAAATTCGGAAAGTGGACGTTCCATCTGGTTTTCCAAAAAATTATCGTCTCTACATTTTTTTCAAATTTGAGCACGAGTTGTCCAAATAATGAATTTTTCGGACGAACAGCGAAGTGTTAGTAATAGGGTCTCATTTGGTACTCTTTGGGTACGGAACCCGAAAAATGCGAACCGACGTGAATCGATCGGTAGGTTCTTAGAATTATTTTGTCTCTCGCTGTCTCCAACGAGTTAACTGAGATAGACGTACCTACCCCGCTAGGTTCGGCAGAACAACTGATCTCCTTTGGTAGCGCCCGGAAGTTAGGCAATTGCATTCATATTTTTCGCAAATAGACGCTCGGGAACTTATTCCTCATTACTTAAGTATTTTTTTATTTGGAGATGTACAGGGTATCAATTCAAAGTTAAAGAGTGTGTTAATGTCGCTACGTAGTTTTTTTTTTGTTCTAACTATTATGGTTTCGGAGTAATTCTCCGAGAAAAATTGACAATTTTGAACTCGAATTTGGATTAATTTAAAAAAAATATATTGCAAATATCTCTGCATAGCGATCTACCTTGTTTCTTTCTCCTTATTACTTTTAAAACCGCATGTAAATATGTATCTTAATTGATCTTCAGTACGGTATAACGTAAACGCCGTCGAATCTCAATTCTACCGATCATGGCGTTCCCCCTTAAAAGAAAACGGATGTAGTCCATGCTTTATTGTCATTATGATTGACTTTTTGGAATTGAAATCTAAAAATTTGTCACTGTTAGTGTTTTCATGCGAATGAGTCAGTGTCAAAATGACAAGTCTTTGAAATAGCAGATAGTTAGGTTACGAATACCTAAGGGTCGCCCTACATCTTATGACAAGTGACGGCCAAAATTCCGTGGCCGTAACTGTACATGGAATGCACTTTGTAATAACTTGCCAGGTTTTGCAAGGTAGGCGGCTATGAAAATTAATAAGACGGGAAAACCTAAAAGGTAAAATAGCTAAAAACCTGTAGACCTTAAAATTTGGAATTTGGAACTTTCGAGAACCTGCAGAGTTAAGAACCTGAAAATTAAGGAACCCAATTATCTAAAAAAAATTAACTTAAAGGTCTGAAAAGATGGACCCCCAGAATTTTGAAAAAAGTATGTATTATGGCAATTACTGAAATATTAAATTATAGGAAATGGTAAAACAAATGGAATGAAATTATTGGAGACAATGAAAAGGAGGAGAATAAATATTAAGGGGAGATACTTCACGAATGAAATTTTGAGATTTAATTTTTTCCGCGTGAATTTTTAATATATCTTGAAATATGCAAGCTCGTGTAAAGTTAGAAGTAAAACTAGATCAAAAAATATTTTTCAGAAATGAATGAATTAGTGTTTTGCCAACTGGTCAGTATTTTGGGGATATTTCTTTTATCTCTTCTATAAAGGGGGAAAGACACAAAACTAAGCCTAGAAAACATGGCTCACTGCAAATATGAAAATTAGCCAGTTTATTATTGTTATTAATATTATTATTAATACCAATTTCCTGTATCATAACACTTGATCTTAATAGTATACTAGCACAATGTTTCTGCAACAAAACTAATAAAATATTACTTCTAAAAATACATCGTATGTAATAATGGACTACACTTGAAAAATCTATGGACATCGAGAAGATCCCCATCTAACAAATTCAAAACTCAAAAGATCAATGTACCTACTTTCAATATTATAGAAAACGGATTGGTGGTTACGGTAAAAAACTGCTATAGAATACTGCTTGGAGAATTGAAAGAGCAACAATTTATTGTATCCCTCTACAGAAAGTCCAATTTTTACATGCTGCACGTTTACCTCGAAGGCGGCGTCAGTTTTGTGAATGGGCCCTTGCCAGAATAAGCCAGCAGCCAAGTTTTCTATTTTTTCTTTTATCAACAGACGAGGTGGGTTTTGACCAGAGAAGGTAGGTATTTTCAACTTACATAATACGCACGTATGGGCAGACGAAAATCCGCATGCTATTTAATTTTCATTTTGAGTTTATTTACGGCGGAGGGTTTACATTAATGTTTTTTTAATTTTTTTTGTGCGGTCGAGCCGTTCAGTGGTGAGTAATTAAATTAACGTCAAAACTTTATTAAAAAAAAAAAAATTCAAGAAAAAATGTCGACAATGAGTTCTATTACCAGTTTCTCCAAACTGACACCAGAAGTAGGTTGCTCTGAAGAGTGTAAAACGCTTTCACAGGCGGGATTCATGTTTCATCCAAATTCCATACTTGTTCCGCCCCACGATACACTTACAACGGTGTGCCAGGTAGCCGGACGAAAATCGTTCGGTTAGCGCAGGACGTCAAGTGCGAGAACATTTTCGACAGGGAGCATTGCTCTAATAGGAAGATTTATCAAAATCGTTCTTTAAAATCAATTAAATAAATAAATAAATATGTTTTCTGTTTTTATTTAGCATCTGCAATACAATTAACATTTAGTTAATACGACACTGTTCCGTAAAACGTTTATTTTATTATTTGAAACCTGGTTTACAGGATGTTTAAAGAGCACATACGTATTATTGTTCTTGTAAGTTATATTACGTAAATCTGCTATGTATACAAATTTGTCATTTCACATTTTTTTAATATTTACAAATTGTAAAAAGATGTTACCCATGTCACAAACAACTGCGATGATTAAATAAGTTTAATATTAAAAGCCAGGAAGCATTTACACAACAAAATGCAATTTTTTTTAATGTTTGGAAATATTTATAGCGGAATGAATAAAGAAAAACAATTTGCCAGCAGGTCACATTTACTTTGGGTCTATTATAAAACCTTTGTTCCGTAGAATTACTGGAAATATATAAAACTACTGTTCAGTAGAATTACTGAAACAATATCATAATTGTATGATTAGTTAAAATTCGACTGAAATACGGGGCTTTGGATCATGGAGCCTTCCCGTCTTTAAGATTAATCACACAATTTATTTATTCCTCTATAAAAACTACCCATATCATGATTTGAAGAGGAATTTGTGATTATTTTGCAAATGCAAGTGTGTGCGTGGGACATCAGTAATTCAATAACGTAAGAATAATGTCTGTGCTGTGGATAGAGATTTTTTATTAATTCGCAAAGATACTACATAGTAGCGATTAAGTATTTTTATTTGTGATTATACTTTGATAAACTAACATTTTAACAATATACTTATATTATAAAAGTATCATTTGAAAAGGGATTGATGCCGGCAATTTTTAAATTCACTTATCGCCAAAAAACAGAGGGTATTTGTCTATTTACCCTAATACATTACAGAGATTTCCCTCGCAGGTGACGTCATTGCATGCGCGTTGGCATACCGTTGTGAGTGTATCGTGGTTCCGCCCGAAATTTATAGTCTTTCAGATCAATAATATTTTCTAAAAAAGTCATCTCTGGTTTCCGCAATGAGAGATCTTGCTTCTTCATGTAACTAAATAGCCAGTCCAGTTCTGCAAATGAGATGACAAATTATTTTTGTTAAGACAAATTAATGTATAATTGCAAAATACAGACCTACTGTCTCATTTCTTTTACAATTTTCAGGCATCTTTTGCAAATTCAAATGCCAAAATTCTAATTTGTGTGATAATCCATAGTGTTTTTTTTAGTTGCTTTGCAGTGTATTTGCTATTGTATTTGGGGACATCATCTTCAGTTTCATTTCCCGAATTGCCTGCAGAATGTACTTCATAAAACCTGCCTAATTTGAGGTTACACTGTATCCGAATTTGTTTTTAAGCGCATTAATGTAGCATATGGCTACATTGACATGCATTTATTCCTACCACAAATATGATAGTTGTATGTGCAAATTTGTAAAAAATATACCTCGTCTAGTAATTGAACACTAATATTTATTACCGACACATAAACAACAACTGGCACTATCAGGGCACTAAACTAACGTAATGCCGGAAGACATTTCATGAAAGTTTTGGCTGAAGATTTAAAAAAAATACTAATTATTTTTGTAATAAGATCAATGTACCGAATGTTTTCTACAGTATTGTAAAGCGAGTTTTAATGAAAAATTGTTTGAGTAGGCTGTGAAAGTTTTTCTAGAGAGAGAAGCATGTCGATTCTTGTATCATCCATGTGACAGCGATTTGGGTTTTACTTGTTGTCGTCTGTGCTAGAAAAAATGTCATGGCATTCTAGAACAAATTTTTATAAGAACATCCATTTTAGTTAGTACTTATGACAGATTATTCAACGTAGTGTTAGAATTTCATAAAATTCAGCCATCATCCACAATCTACTGAATCTACTGAAAAAATGTCGACGAACTTGGCAACTGCTTGAAGAAGAATTGAACCCACTTTACAGCAGCTGGATTTTTTAATATGCAGGAGAAGCTTCAAAATCGAGAATGATGGGTCAAGATGTGTATTTAAGAATTCCATTACCTCACAATATTGTAATTTATGGTTCAAATCAGTGATTTATTATACAGCGTGTTTTTTTTAATAAGTGTTCGATATTTCAGAAGACCATTCCTCATTTATTTTTAAGATAAAAAGTTCATATAAACATGGGTCCACAAGTCCTTCATTTTTGAAATACAGAGTGTTTTTAAAGTTCATATTATTATACATATTGTTAAAAAATATTATGATAAAAAATACTGTTTTTTTTTAAACTCAATATCAAGAGAAAGATTTTTTTTTAAATTTCTCTAACATTAATAGTTTTCTAGTTATTTTTAAAAATATAATAGACCCCATTTTGTCGATATTATTTCCTTTCCTTTTGGACCAGTGCTACAGCTGCGGAATAGCATATTATAAGTTAGATATAATAATAATCTGGAGTGTGCACATGTGATAAAATCTATCATTACGATAAAAAGTGTTAAAGTGAACTATAAATACTTTTTACACAACTCATATCAATTTGAAGTCCTGTATCAATGTTATCACAATGAAATATTTTCGTTCGATTTTATTGGACAGTGGGTAGCTAATACTGTAATAAGTCTACAATGCAGACGGTAATTATTTAGATTAATCTATTGCTACCAGAATCCATACAAGTCTGTGTTTTTCAGCTGGAAAGAAGATTCAAAAATGGAGGATATCTTGTAGACTTTGTCTTGGTCTATCACAAGGAGGGTAAACCCGATCATATTGTAAAGAGGAACGAATACGAAGCGAATTTAACCGCCGTAGGACTTCTTCTGGAAAAAGAGGAGTACCGACACTTACACTTTGTGAAAGTTCACGTGCCAACAGAAGTTGTATCTCAGTATTCAGAAATTTTGAAATTGAGACTGCCAACAATATATGTGAGTGAAAAAAGTGTTTAGCGCAGACCGATTATGGTTTCTAATAGATCATTTTTTCAACTTTCTTAAGAAGACTATTTTGCCACAGACCTGTCAAAAATGAATAAAAAAAAATATTGTAAATTATTTATAAAATTAATTATTAAAAAAAATAATAATCCGACACTATATGATTACTCTGATGTATAGAACTTTGCAGGATGAAGATCTTATACATACCCGGAACCTATTTTGGTCAACAGTGGACAAAGTCCTTCGGTTCCTCCATGTAAAATTAGACCCCAAAACATTTCCTCCGAAGAACTACAAACTGACAGCTGAATTTTCCTCAAAAAAAGATTATCTGTAACTAGTACTTTTTTCTAACCGTAATTTAATTTTAACACTATTTCGTAGATTTGATTTGAGTGCTCCAGATGAGCTTTTCAACGAAAGCGTTCGTATAAATGTTGCTGCCTACATCCTAGAAAGAGAAAAGTTTGGAACCAGCGACCAAGAAAAGGGTATCAGAAGACTAATTTCCGAAAACGTTTATAAGGCTGCATATCCATTACACGATGTAAGCTACATGATATTAGTATGTTTAATTCCAAATTCCATCTTTAGGGTGGTCCCCACGATAAAAATTCCAAACGCTGTCTTTTATTGCACGAATGGGCTCAAATATCAAAATGTGCTAAATATCAACCGATTGATGATGTCAGGGAATATTTTGGTGCAAAAATTGCGTTATACTTCATCTGGTTGGGTTTTTATACGCATATGTTAATACCAGCTGCCCTCGTGGGCATCCTATGCATCATCTATGCCGCTACAACGCTGAGCTCAGATACAATTGCTAGCGATATTTGTAATTCAGACATCATCATGTGTCCAAGATGTGACAAAGTTTGCGATTATTGGAAACTGAGTGACGGATGTCTTTATTCCAAAATTCAACATTTCGTGGATAATCCAGCGACAATTTTTTTCTCCGTCTTTATGTCCTTTTGGTCAGTTTTATATCTAGAATTGTGGAAACGATACAGTGCTGAAATCGCACATAAGTGGGGTCTTGCCGAGTTAGAATTAAGAGCTGAACCACCCCGGCCTGAATATTTAATACGCCTGCATGGAAAAAAGGAAGAAGAGAATGTTATTACTCAAGAGAAGGAACCTGTCGTGTCGTTTTTAAAAATGAAGTTACCATCTATTATTTTAAGTTTTGCTGTAGCGTTGGTGTGGGTGTTCATAGCTCTGTCAGTTATGTTTGGGGTTGTGATATACAGAATGTCACTGTTAACTTCAGAAGCTCTGTATGATGACGCAACCAGTTACCGAATTTATGTTTTACCAGTCACAGCAGCCATCATTAATTTAGTGTGTATTAGCATCTTGAACTTACTTTATCAGAGACTAGCGGTGTGGTTGACCGAGTTGGAACTTCAAAGAACTCAAACTGAATACGATGATAGTTTAGCTCTGAAAATTTACATGTTTCAATTTGTTAATTACTACTCTTCGATTTTCTATATAGCTTTTTTGAAAGGTCAATTTGTTGGATATCCTGCGAAATATAACAGAATCTTCGGCTTCCGACAGGAAGAGTGTGACCCAGGAGGTTGTTTGATGGAACTGACCATTCAGTTAGTAATAATTATGGTGGGCAAGCAAGCTTTAAACGCGGTAACAGAAATAGGTGTACCAATACTGCTAAACATGTATAATTCGGCGAGGATGAAAATGGGGTTCCAGCAATCAGAATCGGATGAGGTCGACTTTGACATCAACAATCAATGGACACAAGATTACAAGCTCTCCGATTTTCAATCTCAAAGTTTATTTTCAGAATACTTGGAAATGGGTTAGTTGGACAATTATTTACTATTCACAAAAAGTATTTTTTATTCTTCAGTTCTGCAATATGGATTTGTTACAATCTTCGTTACGGCATTCCCTCTGGCTCCATTATTTGCTCTTATAAACAACATTCTGGAAATGCGTCTAGATGCGAAGAAATTTATAAAGTACTATCGAAGACCAGTTCCTCAACGTGTAAAAACCATCGGAATATGGTATCCAATTTTGGCAATCATTGGACGCGTTTCAGTAGTTTCTAACGCGTTCATCATAGCCTTTAACTCGCATTTTATTCCAAAACTAGTCTATGTATTGGAAGTTAGTCTGACTCACACGGAAGACGGATTCCTGGAAAACAGTTTGGCCTACTTTGATACAGCAGATTTTGAGAGCGGAATTGCTCCTGAGAACCCCAGCTATAATGTGTCGATTTGTCGATATAACTCTTACAGAAACCCTCCGAATGTAACTGGAGATTTAGTTAAATATAAAAGACCTATAATTTATTGGCATATATTGGCAGCACAGCTTGCCTTTATGGTCGCGTACCAAAATGTGATGACCTTTGTGGTTACAGCTGTTGAATGGACTATACCCGACATTCCCCGGAGAGTTAACGATCAAATTAAAAGGGAAGCCCACTTTATCAATGAAAAAATTATTGTAGAAGAAAGGCGGAAAGCTCGTTTAGAATTGAAGAAAAGTATGTATATAGTTTACTTTCTCAGTATATTTATACAGGGTGATTTACGAAGTGTAGTAGTTATTTAAACCTGTGACAGTCTCTAATATGAGGAGACCTAGAAAAATAAAACATTCTAATGAAAAAACCCCAAGATATATGAGAACCGCTGGCATGATTGAAGAACCATTAGTAAATAAACCCTTATATCTTGGCCTAAACAAAAAAAGTATTGAGTAGTGTCGGAAAAAGTTAATCAATAAACACCGAGATGTTTTTTGCCCAAAATAAATCCGGCGACTATCAAAATGTGCATCGCTGGCTGCTATTACTTTTTCAACTTTACATTAAGCATTTTTTAATACAGTCAAAAATACTTTAGGGATCATATAATTTGAGATTTAAATATCTACTACACTTAGCACTTTTATTTCGAATACACGTTATTTTCATTGTTAACTACCATCGCATTTAAACAAGCAAAAACTTCATATTTTTTATAGTTATTTTCATCACCAGCTGCCAAATGAGAAGTTTTAGATTTTGAACATCCAGCAATTTTCAATATTTTCCTCTTTCTTGTCCAGTATTCGATTAGCAGTCGCCACTTGACTTGCAAATGATTCGTGTATGTAACCCTCGGCGACGGTGGAGGATTTCCATCCACTATGTCTCTTAAGGCTTCTGATGTCTCCACACCTGTCAACCAACAAAGTGGCAGAACTGCGACGCAGACAATGCCCAGTATATTCCTCAGGACTGGTTAATCCAAGATAAGCAGTTACTTTCGGTATTTTCTCAAAATTATATACGCCCACTGCTTGTACGGTTAATTTCCCATATTTGATAGTTCAAAAAGAGAATTTTCTACCTTCAGCATCAAACATTCTCCATCTGGAGCCTCTCTAAGAAATCTGTCGATTTCAATCAACACTTTTGATTTCTTAGCTTGTTATCCATGACTTTCTTTGTCTTTTTAAGTACGCAATTAGCTTATTAAACTTGCTGATAAAATTATTGTCTGGAGAGTAAGTGCGAGTGCGTTAGTACATCCTGGAGTGTGTTTGATTACCATGTTATACGGCTGTATAATAATAATTATTAGGTGTTTTTACCAAGAGAATGGAGAAAAATATTATATTTACTTAAATAAATACTCTAAATAATTGTTGGTCAATAATTACATTAAAATTTAAATTAAAATTTAAATATATCTAAGTCGAACTCCACAAACTTTAATAAGTGTAAAATTACAAATGGAAAATCTGTTGTTAAATTAGGGCTGATGATGGCAGTAGTGTTCTGCCGAAACATGTTCCATTTGTAATTTTACACTTATTAAAGTTTGTGGAGTTCGACTTAGATATATTTAAATTTTAATTTAAATTTACTCCACTTGGATTTATCGACATTCTTCTGGTTAATAATTACTATAATTAATTGTTATAAATATATCGGTGTCCAAGAAATAATCTATTACAAAATTATAATTGCATCTTTTTTTTTGTTTCAGGGTAAAAAGAGATTACGAAATTTCATACCTCAAATGAAAACAGTCAATCGAGTGATAATCACCACCAAGATCAACAATAAACAAATATACAGTGAGCGGCAAAAGTATGGAATAAATTCATTAAAAATTAAACAAAATTTTTTTGTTTAATTTTTTTGGACCGGTCAATTTTGGTTTATAACAATGAATATTTTTATCAAAAATAAATTTCCAAGCTGTCATTTGTTTTCGAGTGATGACGTCATCGTTATTTTTGTTAAATAGAAACTCCCATTTTTTTTCTTGATTCAGATAGCCCCTTTGATTGTCTAAACGATAGTATAAAAATTTTGTTATCTTACATAATGAAAGTTTTGAGAAAAAAAATATTTTTTTTATGACAAACAAAAACAAGTCAAAAAATCAAGTAGGTAAATCCAACAGTTAAATGGTACTGTCAGTTTCATTTGTATGTGTACAAATATAAATACAATATAAATTGTTTTACAAAACGTTTTCGAAAATGGTTTATTTAACAGAAACACAACTTAAGAAATTTTAATTTTGGTTGGGTGCGGGGATAAAACTAGAACCCAACAAGAAGTTTTCAATTTGTTCAATGCAAACTATCCAGATAGACTCATCAGCCAATCTACAGTCAGTAAAATTGAAAATAAATTTAGAAGAACTGGGCATGTTAAAGCGATTAGAAGGACGGGTCGTCCAAAAATTAACGAAGATACGTCCTTGTAGAAAATTTTCCAAATGACAATGATCAAACCTTAGTAAATAATGATTTGTGGTTCAAGCAAGACGGTGCACCCCCACACTTTGCACTTCCTGTTTGTCATTACTTGAACAATTGGTTTCCTAGGGGGTGGATTGGGACACGAGGACCGATAGAGTGGCTTGTAAGGTATCCAGATCTCATACCCTTTGATTATTTTTTATGTCGTTATTTAAAGTCTAAGATTTATATAAGATCACAGAATCTAGAAGATTTAAAAATTAGGATTCGATACGAAATAAGTAGAATTAGTGAAGAAATAATTCATAATTATTGTCAACAAGCTTTCGTTATAAGATTTATTTTTCCTATCTTTTTTTTTCTCAAAACTTTCGTTATGTAAAATAACAAAATTTTTACACTGTCGTGTAGACAATTAAAGGGGCTATCAGAATCAAGAAAAAAAATAGGGGGTTTCTATTTAAAAAAAAAAATATCGATGACGTCATCACTCGAAAACAAATCACTGCTTTTAATTTTATTCGGTATAAAAATATCTATTTTTATAACCTAAAATTGACCCGTCTAAATATTTTTTTGAAAAAAAATTTGTTTCATTTTTAATAAAATTATTCCATACTTTTGCGGCGCACTGTATACTTAATATTTAAATTGTGATACTGAGATTAAATTAAATATACTCATGTCTGACATTAAGAGTGAATGTTGTTTGTTATATGAAAGTTTAAATATTATAAAGAGGTAAAGTTTGTAAGTTTGTAACATTGAATGTAGGAGGTAATCTTCGAAACTACTCATCCGATTTCACCAATATTCAGAATGAACCTTCAGAGTGCACCTAGGGTGGATATTATCCTGTTAAAATAAAAGGACTTTTCCTGGTGACCAATTTTGCAACGTAAGGCGAAGAAAAAACGGTCTAGCGCTGCCTTAACGGTAAGAGATATATGAATGCTGTCTGTAGAAAAGTTGTAGAGCTTAGAAAGGTCTATAAAAAACTTTAAGATGATTAATTCAAAAATTGATAAAATATGATTATTCCTATGTGAAAACGATACTGCGTGAGCGAAGCTGTGGCAGACCAGCTAGTCTATTATAAAATTGCATCATATGGGTTTGGAGAGTTTGTGGAAAAAACACTTTTTACCTGCAGAACAGAAATGAGAACACTAACTCAGTATGTATATCAACCATACACAAAAAAGACAGAAGCAAGATAACGAAAGGTTATCTAGATTTTTGGGAGTAAGAAATTTTCGTTTGAATTTTGAAACCATAATGTGTTATTGACAAGGTTATTGAAAAGCAAGAGTCTAGGGAGTAAACCAAAAACCATTTACTTAACTATTTTTATAATAAGTGTTTTTTATTCGAAATTATGCGTCCAGTGTGTAGGGATATAATTTATTACAGGAGTAATCATGAA
This sequence comes from Diaperis boleti, assembly GCA_963583935.1. Classification (NCBI taxonomy): domain Eukaryota; kingdom Metazoa; phylum Arthropoda; class Insecta; order Coleoptera; family Tenebrionidae; genus Diaperis; species Diaperis boleti. The sequence goes on along the minus strand of OY757246.1, from coordinate 18,751,121 downwards.
CTAACTAATTAAATAAATATTAATATTATTTCAAAATTTTAATTTCATAGTGTGGCAGTGATAAAGCAACAAAGAAATATTAATACTTTTTATTGTGTAAGTTGTAATCATTAGTGACAGGCTAGTCGGTGAGCCTGTAATTAAAAGTTACAAGGATACTTTAGATTCAATCGCAAATCTCTGGAACTGTAATTAACTGTTCAGAAAATCGCAAAGTAAAGCGTGGATATTTAAAAGGCCTGTACTGTGCACTGATCATCAAATTAAATACACTTTCTAAATAAACGTAAAAGAGAAAATTAATTTTGTTTTAAAGCTTGAAATTTCCTACTTTGTAATTGAACCTTAAGGTTGCAAAAAAAAAAACAATATAACTCCAATAATACACCCCAGTTATTTATACAACAAATTCATCAGCCACTCGGTCAAGGATAATACAAAACAGATTATGAACGCCCAAAAATGTCAATACATATTTGAAAAAGCATTCGATTGAGTCAGGAAAATTGATAAGCTCCAGCAAACAACAAACGTTACGATACAAGACACAACATCCTAAGAAATGGCAATAAAGAATGATGAGGTTTCATATTGGTATATTTGTTATATAAAATCTATCTACACTATATTTTTAAGAAGACATAATGGGAAAAGATAAATGGAGAACTATAAATGATATAATATGATGCACGCACAATACCGTATTGGCAAACTCAGAAGTAGGATAACGATCATAATAATAGGATAAATACGAATGTACCAATACCAATTTATATACAGAGACAACAGCTGGAAAACGTAGACAACTAAGTATTTTAGCATGAGGATCCATAAAACCAAAACTAGATGCAAATTCTCAATCGAAGTGGCTAGATGTTTCTAAAAATGAAAAATGTTTTGTAACATAAACATTTCTCTCTCGCCTGGCATACATTTATTTAAATGCTGCGTTTGATCGATACATCTATACGGAACAAGAACATGGACTCCTAAAATAGGCATAATTAATTATCCGTCCGGAAGCTTTACAACGCATATAAATATGAGGAAGTACTAAGGACTGCACAGATCGACAAATATTTACAATGATCAAAACCAGCAAAATAAGACATTAGTTCATGTTATAAGAAATACAAATACAATGTTAAGCAATTAATAATAATAAAAATTATCGCAAAATTTATTATAAAGAGACATCGGACAGGCACCGAACTACGAGTGTTCAGGGAAAGTTGGTACCAGTAGAAGAAGAAGAAATAACAAATAATAAATACATTAAAATTGAAATAATTTTAATCTTAGGAACAAATTTATGCTTATTATTAAATATCAAGATTATATTTATTGGTAATTATGTCTGCAAAATAATTTATTTTTTGTAAATTTCTTTGCAGTTTTTTTGTTGTTAATAAAAAGCAAATCCTTACATAATTATTACTTTTCATGGCCAACATGACTCTTACTTGTTGTCTCATGGGCTGTTAAGGGATTCTTAATAGGCTCTAAGTAGATTGCCTATAATATAATTATTACAGAACAGTTTGCTGTAAAAAGCCTATTTAAATTCTTTTACATTTTAGTTTTAACATATTCCAATACTAACTATTCTAAAAGTTAAAAAAAAAAATAAAAGTGATTATTTCATTCATCATCCTTTTCGACCAATCGTATGACTTTATTTCTTGAATCATAGCGATAATTCGATAATCCCTGAATATGTACTAGTGTCAAATTTTCGGGAACATTCTTTGATGTTTAAACAACTTTATTAATGAAATAATTACTGAATTATTTTCATGCTTCTGAAACAATCTGTTGTGTAATACTCAAATTGATTAAAATGCTATACTTGTGTCATTTTTTTGACACATTTTTAAAATCGATAGTTTCGAAGCCCTCATGCAAATACAAGTGACTATTTCCCTCACAAAATTTAAGCCAATCAAACCGCTTCAATTTTCAAAAATCATCCAATTAGCGTCGAATTACGCGGTAATTTTTGGTCTAGGGACTCGAGTGGTATTATCAAAAATTATTACTAAATGGTCTCTTTTGCGATAATTTTTGAAATACACTCACAAAAACCAACAAATGAATTTAAACAGTTTTAAAACTGCAGTTAAAATATTCTTTGAAAAATAGTCAGCTAAAAGGCTCCTCTACTATGTCAAATTGCCTCTGATATTTCGCTACGCGAACTCGAATAATTTATTAAAGAAATCGGCAATTTGACACAGTCTCGGGATCTTACTATTGACTATTTCCCTCACAAAATTTAAGCCAATCAAATCGCTTCAATTTTCAAAAATTATCCAATTACGCCGTAATTTTTGGTCTAGGGGTATTATCAAAAATTATCACTAAATGGTCTTGACTCTTTTGCGATAATTTTTGAAATACACTCACGCTACGCGAACTCGGGTAATTTATAAAAAATTATCAGAGGCAATTTGACATTGTCTCGGGATCTTACTATTGATAAATAATAATACAATTTCTCCGGTTCTTAAGTTTCCAGGCCTCAAATTTCTCTGATATTTCAGGTTCTGTCTTTCGGGTATTATCCTAATATTTCATGTTTCCAGGCTGTTCAGCTTTCAAATTCTCATGTTTTCAGGTCTTCAGGTTCCCAGATTTTGGGACTTTCATCTTGATAGGTTTTTCATTTCGTGGGGGTTTTATTGTTTCAGAATTTGCAGTTTCTTAGGTTTTCAAGTCCTGATTTTCAGGTTCTTTTTTATTAAAATTTCAGGTTGTTTTCAGTTTTTCACTTTTCGCTCAGGATTTATTTGTAGTTCATCTTGAATTCTCACATGTTTATATTTTCAGTTTCACTGGATTGATTTTTCATAATCTCAGGTGCTCATGTTGTGCAATTTTCAAGTTCCCAAATTTTCAGTTTTTCAGGTTTTCTGTTACAGATTTTTAAAATCTTTATCTGTTAAATTATTATATTGTTGCGTTTCAGAGTTCCATTATTATTTATTTACACATTACATACAAATATATTTTTCACAATATGTATATTTAGAAATCACGTAAACGGGCGCGTCTATTTATTTATACATGGCACGGCACTCCGGCTGTCCTACTCAACTCACTGTGATGCTACTGGTTGCATATGCATATGTCGGTTGCATCCTTCTATACGTACAGAATACTCCCGAAGATGATGTCACACTATTTAGAGCACGCCGCAGCAGTTAGTCATTGATGACTACATTGAGGGTCCATGTCCGTTACACTGCCCCCTTCTTAAAGATGTTTCGACCCAAAACTTTACAAGACATTGAAGGAGACTGTTTTGACAGCCACGTGAAACGGAAGACTTCTTGAACATGCTACTGACTGTTCTCTCAACCAAACAGTCGAATTCACAGGCGAGTGACAATTTAATGATATCCTGGGACAAGACAGTCTCCTTCAACTCCTATAAGGTATCCCAAGCGCGTCTGCTGTCTGCTGGTCCTGTCAAACTTGCTCTTTCATAATAGCGTCAGGAAATGTTGCTGCTTCCTAACTCGCTAGAGAATTTGGTGGAACTCACTCACGAATATTCTAGAACGACGGTATTGTATTTATTTATACATCCTCTCTTGGAAAATGGAGTAATGTTGCTTCAAAAATAAAATTTTTATTACTTGAAAAAAATTAACAAATGAAGTACTAGTATTAGTATGTAAATAAAAAAGGAATTATTTTATGAGAACGCAGTAGAAACACGTCATACTTTGTAACACTGTACAGAACACTGAATGGATAAGCTTCTTGGTATGTCCACATAACATCGTGGTAGCGATGTAGACATCCATCGCGGCTTCGACATCGACCTCCACCGCGACCGCGACATCCACCTCGGCATCTTTGACATGTCTGTACCCTAAGGCAAGTTTCTCAAATGGACTACCACACCGTGTTGACGTATCGGTGTCCCTCGACGTTTAATGGACAAAAGTTACACACTTCCTGTTCCACTTCTCAGAAAAACTTCTCTCGCCGCTTTGCAAACTTCTGCGACACTTCCAAGTGTCCACGAGGTGCCTCCAGAACTTCTGCAATTCTATTCATGATGGGAACCAAATAAAATGCAGGTCCACAAACATCGTCGACACTCCCAGTGTCCACCAGGTAGGTACTCTCAATGGCGTTCCCCCAGAACTTTCGGAATTCTAACCATGGGAGCCATCAGCTGCTCATATCGATTTATTTATTTCTTCTTAATATTCATTTCCATTTACACCTGACACCAAAGTTGCGTTTACGTGATGTCATTATTTATTGAAACAAAATATACAATTTACTTTCGACTTCGTATATTAGAATATTAACATTATTTACACTATTTACAAATCACGTAAACGTGCTCGTCTACATCGCTCGGCACTCCGGACAGATAAAGACAAATGTTCTTTGTATTTTTTGAATAGTTCTTTCCCTATCCACAGCTTTTTTCTTCTACATTTCTTAATTTAGTATATCCTTTAATAATCATCTCTTTTTTTCTGTGGAATTAGTTGTACATCCTTTTACTTTAAACTTTCATTTCGGTGTTTCCTGACTTTTTTCCACCCTTCGTAGGATTATATCGGGTCTTCATAAATGATTCATGTTACCCCTGGAAAACTAAATTTACATGTAACTATTTAGATGGAGAATTTTGACATGCTAGTACTGGATGTATGAATTATTTATCAACAACCTGTATTATCAAAAAACAAATTTGTTTCCGCAACAATAACTAGATAATACATGTAATTATTTTCAGTGTAACGAAGTATGTAGTTACATTTGTTAATAGAGCGTTTAATATCAACTGGTCATATTTATAAGCTTCGTCAGTTTTTATAATAATTATACTATGATTAACTGAAAAGCAAATCAATAAAAATTATCATTGAAAGTAAAAATTTATTATCGATAACTGTGAACATAATATTATTATTAATTAGTTAATATTAATTCATTTCGGTGATCGTAGCTGTTTGGTGGAATTTTTTCCACATTAAATTATTTTCAGTGCAACTCTTTCCACAGATTTTAAATAAATGCTCTTATCGTCAGCTTCAATTCTGAACTCTTTTCCTTCCTTTCTTCCTACATCGTTGTGGAATTTATTTAAGTACTGTTGCGAATTTGAATTTACCACGTCGCCCTGTCTTAGGTCCAGAAACGAACCAACGCTTAGAGATAACAATTTCTTTTGAGGTCGTCCCGAAGTTTGCTTCTTTCTTTTCGAGTCGGAACACTGATCGAGGTGGCATCTTCACCACGTTGTAGGTCTAAATTCAGAATAATATTTAGAAAATCGTCGAGTGACGGATTAACTGGTGTAAGATGCACAATTAATTTTCATTGAAATCGTTTTGCGAATCGTCTCGATTAGTGTAAAAACTCGGAAGACATCAAAAGTAAAAAGTAAATTACTCAATTTTATTCCGCTAATACAAAGAATATAATAATATTCCATATCTGAAACACTACGCTAAATGGACCTGTCGTTTGGTGTCGTAAAATACCAGTATTACGCAAACGGATTTCTTTGTTGCTATTTTGCTGCCACACCTTGACATCGTAAAATTGTCACAAGAAATAATAATATTACAACAGGACCACCAATAGCCGGAACAAATTTTCGGAGCTTTTTCGGTATCCTCGACATTTTGAATACTGGTGCAATTGCACAGAGTTCAATAATCTTTCAACAGCAGATTATGTTTTCGTGACTGAAAAGTTTTGAGATTGCATGTTGGGCTTATGAATCTAATTTATGAAATAATCGATAACAGGATGACACGCGACAGTTAACAAGAATGGCTACAATTGAAGAGAAGCTCTGTGTCTTGTTAGAAAAACTAAAAGTATTGTTTGGTGCGAAACTTGTGGTGTTCAAATGCTTCTTGTACGTTTGTTGTAGGAGACCGATCACAATCTTTCCACCTGCATCGTTCTCCTTCAACAGTATCTAAGAAATGAGAAGCTAAGGGAAAAGGTACGTGACAAAAAATACAATAAAATGAGCAATTTAGTGAGTGGTAAGGTATGGCATTTCCTGACACCGGATGAATTGGTAAATATCTTGAAGTTAACTTTCTCTTTGTTTTGCACAGCGGTAAAAAGAGTCCATTTAATTTAACAATTTATTTTATTCAAAAAATGACAACTACCAAAAATCATGATAACCGAAACCACCAAAGAAGTTATGCGGATAATGATCAAAAGTCTCGAAACTGTGCAGTGGTACCGGTGGTGGATGATGGTCAAAATAAATCTCATCGTGTATAATGGGCGCTGAATGAAGTTTTTTATTAAATTTCAATTTTTTGAAAGTGGCATCTACGGTCGTCGTCAACAGAATTCCACTGATAAACATTAAGACCTGAAAAATTCAGTAAAAGTAAAAATAAGTATTAAGCTCACGTTAACTTACCACGATCCTCATTGTTAGCAGATGGTTGTTTGAATACTCAATTTTAAATTCCAAACGTTTGTTTTTATACAATCTTAGATTGTTATTAAATATTGCTGTGTTTTATTAAGCGTGTAATATGTGTTGTTTCCGTTACATCGAAATTTTGTAGTTGTGGAAAATAAGTAGGAATTATTGCAATATTAGAAATTTGCCGAAGCAGGGCTTGATTTTTGAGCTACAAAGACATGCAATTGTCGCACGTATTCGGTGTTAAAATGCTATTTTCACTTGTTGCTTGGGTTACACCCAGTAGCTAAAAACGGTTGCACGAATACTTTTTGGTGCAATTAAAACAAACGCAATATCCGCTTAATTTTTCATTCGGATCATTGCGAGCGAGACTTTGCGGAAGAGTAGATTTTTCTCATACACATTTAACTGGTAACAACATTTCGATGAGGTTTTATGTGGATTTTTATTTTACCAAAACATAGTAAAAGCGTGCTTTAGATTTAGACATCCTGTGTATTTTTCGTTTTATAACCCCCTTGTTTCTTAACTACTGATATATTTCAAATACATAATTATGTGACATTCACCTATAGGTAATTTGTCTTGTTTTATCATAATTGGTTTACATTAGGTATGTTATGACACCTGGACGATTGTGTCGACATACTACTCCAAAACTGTTTCTACATTTTCAGCCAACTGCTCAATATAAACAACATGATTTTCTTGTCAACAATTCTGTTATTTAACCATTATTACTAATATCAAACCTAAAAATGTATACCCAGAAATTATGAAAGATTAAATTTACCACCACGCCTTCCTAGTCTGTCGAATCCAGAAATCTGATACGAGTTGCCATTTAAAACTTATTGAATATAAACGAAGCCGTCTACATTGTTGTTATGCAAGAACTTATCGCGATAATGAAATATGCCCATTTAAAACTTTTGTTGTTCTGAGACAAATCCGCACAATCTCAAAGTAGAGCATCATTTTTTAATTCACTTATTACTTTCGCTATCTAATCTAACATCGTGAACACACCTCTCTTATGTTGTGTTACTTCATAGTGTGCACCTGAAAGTAATGAATCACACTGGTTCTAACGGTAGCATTAAAAGAATTATTCTATAACTTATAATTAGATGGAACGCTGAAAAATTGATGCAACTAAATGGAGAACATTCACTGCCAATTATGATCTATAAACACTTATAATTATTAGGTGCAAGGTTGGATTGCTCTACATAGGGACAAAAAATAAAGTGTTTACATAATAATGTAAATCAGGTAACTCGAGAAGCTATTAATCTTATAATTATTGTTATCCAAAAAAAAGTACTAATTGTGTTTCATACGTACTTAGTAGACGCACTGTAGATATTTTAAATACCATAATTATAAAACAAAAAAAAATACAGCCCGTACAGTGTGATTAATCGAATAATTTCCATTAGTTTTTATTGACAAATCGTCTGCAAAAACCTCGAATCGTTACCATTTTGGCAGACTATAAATCAATTTCCCAACGACATATACAAAAATCAATTTCACATGTGTCTTTTATTTCATAACACTTGAACATCTATGATCTTAAAAACCGAACAAATTGCATGTCAAAAGTAGAATTGCACCAGAGATGAGAGTTAGGTCATAATTAAAATCCTTTCCGGTTAACCACACCTTATTAACTTAATTTAAATGGAAACATGAATGGCGAGCCGCAGGCATTAGATCTATCAAGTCCATAAGTACATAATATTATACAATAATGGTCTACTAACATTCAAATCGGAAGTCTCACTCGAGTTGATTTTATTTAAATAAACGATCCGGAATGACTCAGCAAACGTCAAGAAATCAGGTTTTAATGAAATTTTGCAAATGGAAAGAGTCCAAGGAATGTTTCCGCGAAGCGTCTTCCAAAATTAAAATTGCAAATTAATTTCTTCATTGCCAGCCTCGAACTACATAAAAACACGCATGTTACAGAAAAATGTTTGTTGATGGTGTGGAAACCATTCATGTAATGGACAAATTATGGTAATAACAATATTTATTAATTCTCAAATTTACACTTAAAATGTAACAACTAAGTAGGTACGTAATATGTTTGGTGCTTTCAGAGGAGATATACTGAGGGACATAAATTTCAACACCTGGAACTAATAACAAAATTGTCCAGGTTTTTGGATGAGTCGAATACCAAAGTCTAAGTTTTATAGGGGTCGAATTATTGGTCTTCGGGAGTATGGAAGGTTATTTGGCGAAGTTGCTCAAATCGTGAATTAAGCTGTTTCTACTGAATGCCGAATTAGTAGAGAATTAAAGATCCACAAACACTTAATACACTTTTCCAACAGGATAGCGCTAGGCCTCGTATATTTGATGTTAATCCCTTTCCTTGGCCATCAAGATCGCCAGACTTATCGCCGATCGAGGATGTCTGGATTTTGTCAGTCGCCCCTTTGAAACGAACTTCAAAGGGCGATACAGGATGCTTGATTTTTTTTTGGTAGAATAGCTCAATATTTTTCTTCGGAATTTTCATCATTTGCTGACCTACACCTAAGTATTGTAATGCAATAAAAACAATCAAAAAATTTGGGCGTTGCAATTTATATGTCACTCAGTGTATATTATTAAATTTAAGAGCTGACTTCCAAGGTATGTCATGAAGTAATAACGTCAATAACCGTAAAACGAATAGTATAATTAATTGGGGTTATGACTTTTATGAGTTTGCATTATCGTAAAATGTCATAATTTTCAAGCTTTCAGAAATTAATCTCTTTTAAAAGAAAAAAATTATAACTTGTTCAGTGGGTTTAATATGCCAACATATATCTGGAAAAGATTTACCTATTTACTCTCACTAATTACCGATTGACTGGGTGTGCAAATAGTTATTTGTTTCACAAGTCTGGAAGCGAGCATTTCCAAAGAATTTTCCAAGCGTGTGAAATACAGAATTTTGTGGAATTTATTGAATTTAACTTAATATCCTTGCTTGAACGACGATAAACTATCAGTCCCAAATTATTACATTAAAAAATGGCCCTCCATTAATTTCAAGACCGTTCAACATGTGTCGCGTTTTAGAACACCATCGTAAATCCTAAAAAAATGGAGAAAGGTTGGTCTAGGATTTTGTAAGATTACCAAATCTTTACTAAACTGCTGAAAAAGTGACCCTCTATTGGTTAATGACTGGTCAGGTGTAAATGCTTCTTTGTGGTTCAACCCACTGATTCACTTTGTTTTATTATTTCCAAATTACTCGAATAGTGAATTGGATTATATCAAAACTGTGTCAATGATTTCCTAATTATACATAATTCAATACCAAACTAATTATGCTAGTGCATAGCGATCGCATTATATGGAATGAAAATTGCGGTGGATATAGTTATAAATTGCCTGGAGCCCACAATTTTTATTTGATTAAAGAACACAAAAGCATGACTGCAGTTTTTTCGAGTGCTCTACTTCTTCTGCAGTTTTCACGGTAATTTTGAAGGTCGTGTTGAAGGTGAATTTTTGCCAAATTACTTTATGATGGCCATGTTAATTTGGTAAGCTTCCAAAAGATGCTGGAGCTTTTGTTACATAAAGCACAAAATTATTTCCGAATTCTATTAGATTTTGAAATATTTTGCATGACCAATGGTTTTTTCAGCCAAATTCTTAATAAGGTGTGATTATTAATTAATAATTGGAGCAAAGTTTTATGGGATTTGTAGCCAAGAAGAGTGTAACATCTTACGTAATAATGACTTTTTATATTGTGATGTAATTATAATAATTGAAGTATGAATTGCATTGAGATCTAAAAGTGTAAAAGTAGATAGATACAGATAAGACAAATTTACAAAAATCAGACTTTCAAGATTATGCCATGAGATATCATTTGACAATGCATTCTTAAATTGCTTTGTCTACCTTGTACTATCGATTTAAATAAAAAACTGTACAACATTAGATAATTTAGAGGAATTAAAGCAAAAAAAAATATATATATTTTTTTATCTTTCTAGAGCCCGTGTAGTGCATATCCGTGGTTATATACGGCTGTTTCAAATTTAATGTGATAAGTCAAATTTAATTTTGTTGTACAATGTGATCCAAAATGTAAAATGTATTTATATCATAATACAAATAATATATAATCTATATTATACAGCAAGATAACTGCCCATTTTATAAAACGCCTTGTATGTGAACATACACAATAGAGAATAATCACTTGTATACTACGAAAGTTGATTAACAACTACGAGTGTCACTTTTTGACGTTTTAATTTCCCGATGCGCAGCAGAGGGAAATTTGTCAAAAAATTACACGAGTGTTGCGTTTTAATCAACTTGAGTATTACAACAGACTGTTTCAGAAGCACGAAAGCAATTCGGTAAGATTATTTCATGAATAAAGTAAATAAACGATTCATGTTGAAATTTGACATAAAAGAAAAAAATATGACAATAGTCTTCAGCGTTGCCCTGGAAATAAAAACATTTGAAAAAGGAACATAAAGGACACGAGGCGTTTATAATTATGTCGATTATTTTTCAAACTGGTCACGAATGTCAATTACGTGCTTGCGAATGAATACAGGAGTTCTTTAGCACGAGTGAGATTTTCAAGCACAGTTGAATGAGTGAAACCAGTTTGAAAAATAGTCTATACATAACTTGGACTACGAGTAGTATTCGGAGGACTATTCCATGAACCAACTGATTACAGAGATAGACTCGGGATGCAATGAAGAAAATAAATAAAAGACGCATCCCAGCCTAAATTATATACATTTGTAGGGTACAGGTCCAAAAAGGGGCAAGTTCAAAAATTACGTATACTCAACTAATGCTGCCATATTGTAGCACTTTTTATGTAGAATGTGCCAATATCAGAAGGCGACAAGCGCATAGAAAATAAAAGTTTTAGTTTTTGCAGTGCCACAAGGTGTCAAGTCCATGTTAGTCATGTCCAAAAGGGGCCAATTCCTTATAAATAAGACGGGGTGTAATGTACAATAAAATAAAATATTATGGCACCTGAAAATAATTATATTTTTAGGTCTTATCCCAATCGCCCCCAAAAAGTTTAAGTGCCTGCAAGACTTAAAGAAATTCTGCTGTGTTGAAACAGAATCATTTCGACAACACCCTAAAATTAGGAATAACTCTCTTATTATAAAATGTTTTATAATACAATAGTTTGTATTCACTTCGTTGGACTTGGTTCAAACATAATTTCTTAATATTGTGTTCTTTTCTTCATATACAAGTTTCTCTTTTCTCTAGTGTTCCGAGTAAATACCGAAAGTAAATTCTTGAATCAACAAAGTTTCTAAAATTTGAACGATTTAAAAAAAAACAGATTTCAAATTTAAATTCAGTCTTACGCAAAATGCATGCATGCCCAGAAAAACGAACGAAATAAAGCGCAGCAACTATAACAAACACTGAAATTCATTCATTTGTAAAAAATATTTGCTGGGATCATTAGTGAAATATCCTATACAATTTTCACGAGTGGAATAAATGTGAAAAATTGCATTTTTATTGGTCCATTTTTTACAAATGACAGTGAAACAAAGTAAAATCCAGCAATGACTGCATGAAAAAATACCTAGTACGTTTCAAAAAAATATCGGAACTAAAGTAAAATAAAGAAACAGTTAAATATAATATAACAAGCAAAAGAGTAAGGAACGAAATATTAAAAAAATTATAATTAGGAAGAAAGTAGGACAAGAACAGAATGCAAGAATGGAATACAAAGAAATGTATCGATGAAAAGTGATAAAAAATATAAACAAAAGAATTAAATAAAACAGATAATAGTACATTATATTATAAGTGATAGAAATGCATCATTATTAGCGAGTGAGAATTTTGACCCACGAGTGCGCTTGCGCACGAGTGGGGCACTTCTCACGAGCTTTATAATGACATTTCGATCACGTGTGATATACGACGTTTTATCTTACAGGTGCATTGTATAAAAATCCAAGAAATATTTATTCAAGTAAACATTCGCCTGTAACATTAGCATGGTTCTAATATCAGTTTCCGTAGTAACCTGTGATTGTTATAGTTATGAAATAAACAGTCTCGTTGTTTTTCACAATTTTCACTAAAGTAATAAAAATTGACTTTCTACCGAAACATTGAACTAGACGCGGAAGCCGCTGTTTCCAGCTTGCTCCCGGTAAGGTCGAGACACATGTACGAGTATGATCTGTTCGTGAAGTGGAAGGCAGAGAATGACATTACATCGCATGTAATTACATACAAATTAATAATTAAAATTTTTAATTACAACTGACAGCTGTCAGATTTACTCACTTGTGAGTAGAACTGACAGCTTTATCTCTCTTGTGAGTAAAATTTGATTTCTGTCACCGAAAACCATGGTATAAGGGACCTAAAAAACTACACCTGTAAGATAAAATTTAAAATATACGCCTGCATACATAGCTTTAATACATAACAGAATTAGTAAATTTTAAAAACAACGGTCACTCACTAAGCAGCGCAGAATAAAAAACGGAACATTCTTCAAGTAAGAGAAAACAACGAAATATAATTGGTATTATGAAGCTAATACATTTAAAATCGAACCTACAAAAGCTACAAACGAAGTTATATAAAAAGACAAACAGTAAATGCAAAGAGGGAAAAAATATTATCAGTCACAGAAGTGAAAACGAAAAAAAGTAAGTAAATCATAATACTTACTAAAATATTGTAACTTTAAACTTGATGGAAAAGGTGAACTAAATGGCGCGATTCAAGTGGGATGTTTTGATCTAGTTTAGCACACGATCGCACGTCATCGAAAAAAGCGATTAAAACCCTACCACTATATGTATATAAACCCCAGTCGGAGTCTCGTTCTGCATCACATATCGATTGTACAGTTACAGTCACTTACCTCTCAAAAATGAAATTCTTGGTAAGTAAAAAATGCAATTAAAAATATTTCCCAACTAAATGTCAATTTGCAGATCTGCGTCGTCGCCGTCTTGGCTGTTGCCTCCGCCGCCGAGGAGAAAAAAGAAAAACGTGGAGTCGTCGGTTTGGGCTACGGTGGTTTGGGCTACAGCAGTTTGGGATACGGAGGATTGGGCTCTCTTGACCACGGAGTCGCCTACTCCGCTCCATTGAGTCTTGGACACTCCAGCATCGCTCTTCAATCTGCCCCCGTTGTGTCTGCTCCCATCGCTGCTCCAGTTCTCTCTCACGCTGCCCCCATCGTCGCCAAGTCCTACGGCGCCCCCTTGGCTCTCAGCCACTCTGCCCCTCTCGTCTCCGCTCCTCTGGTCGCCAAGTCCTACTCCGCCCCCTTGGCCCTCAGCCACTCTGCCTCTCTCGTCTCCGCTCCTCTGGTCGCCCAGTCCTACGCCGCCCCCTTGGCTCTCAGCCACTCTGCCCCCCTCATCTCTGCTCCCCTCGTCTCCAAGTCCTACGCCGCCCCCTTGGCCCTCAACCACGGTTTGAGCTACGGAGGTTTGGGATACAGCAGCTTGAGCTACGGAGGTTTGGGACACGGTTTGTCTTACGGACTTCATTAGGACTTAATGCAATCTTAATATTTATGAATAATATTTTTGTATTGTACATATTGTATAATCGATGTTGAATTAAAATATAGTTTTATACTAAAATGGAAGTAATTTTTATTTAACTTGCTTGTTGCAGTAAATCTTTGTATGAGTATAGCAAATTTACTGCTGTTAACAATCTATTGTTTTAAAACGTTGTGAAGGTGAAAGCAAAAATTCAAACCGCTGCGCTCCTGTAACTCGCACTTTAACCCATCACGGTTTCTTAAAATTGGACATTTTTAATCAGTACAACCGAGAGCAAAATACTGTGACAGCCAAATTTTCAGCTGATCAGCGAGGACGACGATTGAGAAAATGCGTAAGTGAACAAGTCTGATTTACAGTAGTGAGTTCTGTGTCTTCAGGATTTAGCTAAAAAAGTGAAAAAAAAAATGTTTTAGATAAAAATACAAAAACAAAAGGAGCAGACACAATGTCCTCATTATACAGGGTTTTCACACATGTTTTTTGTATCCAGTAGGCTTTGAACGTCAAAATTCTCCATTCAACCACATGCAAATTCTGTTTTCACAGGCAGTACGATATATGGAATTATAGTATTTGCTGTTAGACAAAATTTAAATTATATAACCCTTAAGAAATCAACTAAACAATTCAGAAAACAAAATTGAAAATAAAAATATGAAGTAAGTGTACGAATTTGTTTTTAACAAGAATTTTTGACATAATTAACACTTGCAATATTGCTTTTTGATGTGTAACATCTTTCCTGTAATCTGTGGGTGTGATATTGTGAAACGGGACGGAATTGTGTAATAGGAAGCCGGGGAAGCGCGCGCTGTTTGATTTGATTAATTCATAACGGCTCTAAACGCTTCGAAGCGGCGAAAGTTGCAAGAGGGCCCCTCTGTCCAAGGGGGAGCCCTGTCGCAAAAGGCCCCCCTTGTATCACAAAAGCTATAATAAAACAACGGACAACGGCCTAATACAGTTATGTACTATTCAAATAACGACCAAAATAATTTGTACACTTTTATCGGACGATTTTTGGATTAATCATATCGGCTCTAAACGCATTTTGTGTTGATTTCGACGGATATTTTCGCATAGTATACTCGCACTTTTGCTTCTTATAAATTGATTGTGATCAGGTAGATTCAGACTGAAAATAACACATGGACTAATTTAATGAGTGTTGAGTGCATGGATGGTGAGATGCGACTACTGTAAGGTTTGCCAGTTTTTTTTTTTCTTTAGGCAATGCCTCCCGGACTCTTTCACGTAGCACAGGGCCATAAATAATAATTATTTATATCCGAGGGAATAAGTCAAAGTATTGATCCCGAGACTGTACGTGAATCTTCAGTCGAGGGATTCAGAGTGTTTATTAAAGAGTTATATATTAAAATAAAATATTATATAAAAGTATTGAAATTGGTACCTAATTGTTTATCTGGCTCGGGTTGGTTTGTATACCATCTGATTAATTAAAGAAATCCTTGTCAGAGAAACTGAAATGTTTTTCAAAAAATTCCAGCAGCTTTTTATGGGGTGTCCAAACAGTAAACAGGTCCTGAAGAAGAACCAGCGTCCACTAACAGTTGCAATGTCATTAATATTGGTTTTAAAAAGCGGTCCAATGCAGGATTTCCATATAAGTATTAATGCTGTTAATTTTTTTGATATAACAATAAACATAAACAATAATATAAAATATTCCTTAGGGAATAAAAACCTAGAACATGTTGCAGTCAAAAATATGGCGCTATACTTACTCTATCAGGGAAAACTTATTATGTATTGCTACCATGTTGTCAGTTTTTAACCATGATTTAATTTACTTAACAATTTTAACAGTCTGAAAAGTTTAAATATTTATAAAGTAGATACACCACAATTTTATACAGGTCACAGTAAACTATTTTTGCGACAATACTGAAAACAAGCTTTTCTCCACTTTTTTGGGTATAAAAAGCGTTTCATTTTGGCACTAGATTCAAAAGTACACATTTATTGTACTAGCGCAATAAAAGAAAATAATTCCCCTTTCTCACTAGTATCTGTTTCGTTTGTAAATGCTGAATGCTGAACAGTAATGTGGATATACTAACGATATGAAAAAAAAGCTATGGGACGCTCGTAAAGAAAATGTTGTCTGCAACACGTGTAAAAAGTTGCATGACACTTGACTTGTTGTCTAATTTGGAACTCAGCCTCGTAGGTCAATTTTCATGTCTCGTGCAATAAACAGTACTTCTTACACTTGTTGTATAAATAACTGTTACTTCCTGTTAATTATTAAAAAAGTATTACCCGTCAATAAGCTTAGCTATAACTCACGATGCGTGCAGATTGAGGTTTTCCTCAAAAAAATTTGTGGTGAGATGATGGCCTCAGTCTTCATGATAATATCAATTTTTTTATTCCTGATAGTTATACATATTACCGAGCAGGGAATTTGGAAATGAACAATAAAAAAATACTAGATATAGCCTGAAAAACAGTGCAGTAAAGCAAATTCTAAAGCAATGAAATACTAATACAAAAACTAATTTTTATGCGAACTGATAATAAAAAACAGTGAAAGTGAAATACAATAAAATAAACTAAAATAGTGAATGAAATAAAAGAAAAATGAATTATTACAGACACAGGAAGATGATATACAACAAAGCATGAAAAACACATAGAAAACTCTAAAACTTGACAATAGAGTAAAAAAAAATATATATAAAAAATTATATAATTTAAATATAGATTATGTGCCAAACAAATTATTATCTAAAGACAAACAGAAAATGCAAAGATACATAATACCTATATGTGGATAATGTTAGTCACAAAAGTTAAAAGTGAAGAAACGAAACGAAAATAAATGTAAGTAAAAGAACTTATAACTTGATGGAAAAGGTGAACTAAATGGTGCGGTTCATGTAGGATGTCTTAATCTAGTTTAGCACACCATCACACGTAAGCGAAAAAAGCGATTAAAACCCTACCACTATAGTATATAAACCCCAGTCGGAGTCTCGTTCTGCATCACACATCGATTGTACAGTTACAGTCACGTACCTCTCAAAAATGAAATTCTTGGTAAGTAAAAAATGCAATTAAAAATATTTCCGAACTAAGTGTTAATTTGCAGATCTGCGTCGTCGCCGTCTTGGCTGTTGCCTCCGCCGCCGAGGAGAAAAAAGAAAAACGTGGAGTCGTCGGTTTGGGCTACGGTGGCTTGGGCTACAGCAGTTTGGGATACGGAGGATTGGGCTCTCTTGACCACGGAGTCGCCTACTCCGCTCCATTGAGTCTTGGACACTCCAGCATCGCTCTTCAATCTGCCCCCGTTGTCGCCAAATCTTACGCCGCTCCCATCGTCTCTGCTCCAGTTCTCTCTCACGCTGCCCCCATCGTCGCCAAGTCCTACGCCACCCCCTTGGCTCTCAGCCACTCTGCCCCTCTCGTCTCCGCTCCTCTGGTCGCCAAGTCCTACTCCGCCCCCTTGGCCCTCAGCCACTCTGCCTCTCTCGTCTCCTCTCCTCTGGTCGCCCAGTCCTACGGCGCCCCCTTGGCTCTCAGCCACTCTGCCCCCCTTATCTCTGCTCCCCTCGTCTCCAAGTCCTACGCCGCCCCATTGGCCCTCGACCACGGTTTGAGCTACGGAGGTTTGGGATACAGCAGCTTGAGCTACGGTCACGGATTGTCCTACGGACTTCATTAGGACTTAATGCAATCTTAATATTTATGAATAATATTTTTGTATTGTACATATTTTATGATCGATGTTGAATTAAAATATAGTTTCTAAAAAATAAATATTTTTATTTAACAATATTTTTTACATTAAATCGGCGGTGTATGAGTATAATTATCCAGAATGTTGTGAAAATTAAAGCAAACATCATACTACTTTAAGTTTAATTAAACAGTGGAAAAATTATATAAAAAACTTTGGTTTCTTTTGTATAAAAAAAGCAAACAAAAAGAGCAAAAAAGTCTTGATTATATTCTTTAGACAAAATATAAATTATAGAACCCTTCAAAAATTAACAATACATTTCAGATAAAAGAATCAAAAATGAAAATTTAAAGCAAATGTACAAAAAGTAAAATCAAATATAAATAATCAGTAATAATACCACAAGAGCATAGAAAATATTGATTAAACTTCCGAGTCATGAGACGTATTTCGTGGAATGACGAGGATAGTTTAATCAGATTATTTTAAATGCTCGAGTGGTATTCATTACGATTGTATAACGAAAAAATGCGAAATTTTGACGGAACCTTTTTTTCAGACGTTTATTAACAATTATAAAAAAAAACGTTCCTATGGCAAAGTTTATTGTTGGAGCCAGCCGAAACACCTAAATGAATATACCCCGTCGTCAATAGTATACTCACTTATATACATCGTAACTATGGAAAATCTGTAATTGCTATTGGCTCAATTTATTATGAGTTATATAATCTCCAATATAGTACGTTGTAAATACAAATATATAAATAGTTAAAAAAATAAATTACATTCGTTACTGACCATTTGTTTTTGAACAAGAATTTTGACTGCACATTTAGCACGCCGAAAAAACAGATTGAATTTGATTAAATATTCGTATAGTTGGGTAGCAACCAATTACACAAAACTGAATGAACACCCTGAATTTATACATAAACGATTATTTAATTAACTTAAGAACCGTAACAGTTTTAAAAGTTTAAGTTATTACAATTTTATACAGGTCACTGTAAATTATTTATTATGGAGCCGTAAAGTTTTACTTTTTGGGTATGTGTACATAAAAGCCATACAGACAATGTTTTTGGTAATCATCAATTTTTTTTATTCTTTTGTGATCATCGCCTAAAAACGTGTGCGCCTCGGCCAAAAGTGCTTTTTTGCCCTTATCTGAACAGATTCAGCCAAAAAGATCACTTTTACGGTCTAGTTACATAAATTACTATTTCCGGTTAAAAAATTATTACCCATCTTACGAAGCGGACAGATTGAGGTTTTCCTCACCATTTTTGTGGTGAGATATTTCATCGTCTGATGGCCTCGGTCTTAATGATTATATCCAACTCTTTCTCATTGCCACCCATTACGAGCTGAAAATTTGAAAACTTTATAAATTATATTTGTCTCGATACATTTTCATAATTGCGTAACCGCTCCTGCGTCATCGAAATCATAGCACGAATTATATCATATCTCTCACATCATCTTGACATAATAATAATCATTTATGGAAAATGTAGGACAAAACTAAATATTAATCTTATTTCCTCGGCGACGTAGCATCTTATTTATTTATTTGCGATTAATCTTCGACTGCCAAGCATCAATAAATTTTTCTTCTATTTAATCATTATTAATGATCTAAGCTTGATGAATAACAATTAATTAAATGTTCTTTGTAGAAATCGTACTGTATCTTATCAAACAACTCTTAAATAAGGATGGGTTTTTATCCAATTACTTGTAGTGAATGTATTAAATATGGGCGTAATCTGGAAAATGGTAACCGGTTGGGACAGCAGTGTAATGAAAATGATAGAAAAAAGTACATTGTAATGATTTCCTTTTTATATAATCGTTGTTTCATAATGAACTGATTCATAATTATGTACAAGTTTGTGATTCCCAAAATATAGATCATTGTATCAAATTATGAAAACTGTTACTTCAGCGATACATTTCAAGATTAGTCGGTGGTAATATTATGTCATAAGTTTTAACACGGGTGGGCCGTTTTTGGTCGCTGCTTTTATATGGACTATTATTAGACAAGTTGCTATTGTTTTTAAATTTTATTTTACTGTATTCCGAAGTGACTTCCATTAAACCATAATTAGTTTAAACGTCCTGAAACTATTAATTACGTTTCATCGCCGGACCTTCAACTTTTGATGCAATTTCCTAAAAAAGTGTCTCGTTTCATAATTCTAAATTTTGAAGTAGGTCAACTTATCTCCGCCCTTCACGACATTTTAAGAGTTAACCGTACTATGAGTGGACAATTGCATAAAAACAACAATCACATTGATACTCATGGTCTCTTTTTGTCCGTGTTAAGTAAGTTTCGTACCAAATATACGACCAGGTTTGGCCGGGTGGAAAAGGGGAACTGAATGGCGCGATTCATGTATGATGTTTTGATCTAGTTCAGCACACCATCACACGTGATTGAAAAAAGCGATTCAAACCCTACCACCGTAAGTATATAAACCCCGGTCGAAGTCTCCTTCGGCATCACACATCGATTGTACATTTACAGTTACAGATACCTCAAAAAAATGAAATTCTTGGTGAGTAAAAACACAATTAAAAATACTTCCCCCAAACTAATTGTAAATTTCAGATCTGCGTCGTCGCCGCTTTGGCTGTTGCCTCCGCCGCTGAGGAGAAAAAAGAAAAACGTGGAGTCCTCGGTTTGGGCTATGGAGGTTTGGGCTATGGAGGTTTGAGCTATGGAGGCTTGGGCTACAGTAGCTTGGGTTCCCTTGACCACGGACTTGCCTACTCTGCCCCATTGAGTCTGGGACACTCCAGCATTGCTCTCCAATCTGCTCCCATTGTCTCCGCCCCCGTCGTGAAGTCGTACGCCGCCCCAGTGATTACCAAGTCTTACGCCGCTCCCATCGTCTCCACTCCTCTTATTGCCAAATCTTACGCTGCCCCCGTAATTACCAAGTCTTACGCCGCTCCCATCGTCTCTGCTCCCCTCATCGCCAAGTCTTACGCCGCTCCCATCGTCTCTGCTCCCCTTTACGCCAAGTCGTACGCCGCTCCCTTGGCTCTCAGCCACTCTGCTCCCATCATCTCGGCTCCCCTCGTCGCCAAGTCCTACGCCGCCCCATTGGCCCTCGACCACGGTTTGAGCTACGGAGGTTTGGGATACAGCAGCTTGAGCTACGGAGGTTTGGGACACGGTTTGTCTTACGGACTTCACTAAGTATTCTTAATGCAGCTTTAATGTTTATGAATAATCTTTTTGTATTGTACATATTGTATGATCGATGTTGGATTAAAATATAGTTTTTATACTAAAATGGAAGTAATTTTTATTTAATAACTTGTGTGTTACGGTAAATCTGTATGTATGAGTACAATACGCTGGGCGTTCTGAAAAGTTGTAAATACAGAAAGAAAATGCGTGTAACATTCCTTTGTTGAAAGAGTCTATGTTTTTTTTTGTAAAAGCTCTAAAATCTGTCTAGAAGTGCACAGAATTTTGAAAATAAAAGTAAAAAATTAAAGTCCACGTGTAATTCGCACTTTAAGGCATAATTTGTTATTCTACGATTTTGGGGTACTCGTGGTTTTGGCACGTCATCTTAAAAAAAAAAAAAACTGAAGAACAAGTACACCAAAATTCTTCAGAATTTGACGAGGTGTCGAGGAGGAAGGAAAATATTTAATGATTAAAATAATTGATAGTCAGTACTTTTACAATAAATGCTTCTAAATAAATTAATCGTGAAGCAAATGTTTTACATTTGTTTATTAAATATTTCATACAATATCGGTTTTTGCGACAATATTTTTAAATTTTATTTACTATGTAAACATTAGCAATTTAAGGTAAAATCCCACCAAATATTTTACAACTACCTTTGCGTCCTCACGAATTATTCTGTAATTCATATTAGGAAAACGTATATGGAAATTTATAGTGAAAAAACATATTCCACCATAACATGTATTTTATTTTATACAGGGTGAAATCGAAATGTATGTAAAAAAATCTGGTAATACCTTGGGGTTAGTAGACTGCAACCCGCTTGATTTTTGTTTTCCAGTCCGCCCCTGTATCGAGATAAAATTCTTTAAAGTTTAGCTGTAAAAATGGAGCACACCACTGCACCCAGTGCAAGGTAAACAAGAAATTTTTTGCGACGTATCTTTAATTCGTCAATTATAGAAAAAAACTGTCATCCTTTTTTTATTCACCTCGGTTAACTGACCTCAGTTCTCATCGAGCGTCGAAACCGAAGACGTAACACGCGTCTTTTAACGAAAATAATTGTACAAAAGGCGCAGGTTGTTATCCCGTCGAAAGGTGCAAAACTTTTTAAACATTAAAAGTTGTTTTCGGACGAAGCGAATTTTACCCGATGGTGTGCAAAACAACAACAGTTCCATATCAACGTCTGATGGGCCGTGTCGTGGGTGTGATTTTTGAAACAACATAAGGGACGTCATTTTGAGATAATGTTATTGTGGCAGGTAAATCAACTTCAATGTTAAGTCGCAATTTAAAACTTATCGCTGGGACTCGAGCGTATGCTTTTTTTTATCATGTCGACTTCATGAACGGCGGATGGGTTAAAAAGTTTATGCCCTATTAAAATTATGATCCTTATGATTCACCAGTTAAAATTTTGACATATATTTCAAATTTACCCCGTATTTTATAACAATATGTTTTGTTATAAAAAATTTAAAACCTCAGTAGTCAGTAGTCGTTACCTCTGTGGTGTTAGCATGCAAAACAAAACTTTACAATTGGCAAACAGTTTGCTCAGTGACAATTTTCAAATCGTTATCACGGATCTGTTAGAATAATTGCATGTTTCTCTATCTATTCTATTAAATGCGGAGAGCTGAGAATTTAACAATTTCCCCACTCCAACTCTCGCATATGTGTTAAGTGAGAACGCTATATGAAGCATCTATGAGGAAGAGCAATTGAAACGTATATTACGGAACAACTGTGTTTTCACTGCCAAATTGGCAACTGAGGGCGTGCAGGCTTGGTGCGGTCGATTATAGGCGTGGGGCGTACCTCAAGGGATTGACTCGGTTATTTTAGTTTGTATAATCATAATAGATTGCTTCCGAAATACAAATTACTCGAACAGCAAAAATTAGCGTGTAAAACACAGGGTATAAATGGCAAATTTGTAAAGCCATGCTGATATGCAAATATTTTCAGATTGATGGAATAGATGAGTGATCTACCTTCTCAAATTTGTATAATTTTGTTAAAAACATTTTTTGTAGAGGAATTATGTATAGTAATCGTTTCTTCCAAAAGCCAATTATGTGATTTTGACATTTTAAAAATTCAGACCTTGTTAAGTGTTTTATTTCATAACAATAGTAATTAATGCATTGCTAATGAGTGAAAGATATCAAATTAAATGACTTAATTGTCTCCAAAATATAGTTTTTAATCAAGTTTTAAAACTGTAATTATGTATATTCATATCCAATCTAGATATTGATAAAAAATCTGGAATGTAAGTCGTTCCAAAAATTTGATGCTAGTTATCATTACGATCCTCTTGGATTAATTTAGTATCCTGACTAACGTAACATTTATTAAACTTGTAAAATAATATAAATCACTTGATTATGATTTGTTTATCATGTCTAGTACTAGAGTTATAGCTATAAACAGAGCCATAACATCCATAACACAAATTTCACAAATGCTCGCTAATTTTTACATCCATAACTTTACGTAAAAAAAATCAAAACCAGTTTAATTTATTCATAAAACGAAAGGACATTTTTTTTTAAATATGTACTACGTTTTAAAGCAACACATATTTGTTAAGAAATTCGTGCACTGAATTTTAATTTATAAATGTGATTTTATTCCCACATTTTCTAATTTCGTATCAAAAATTGCAGATTTAACTAGAGCTTTTTATGTAGCCCAGACATCCCAGATGAGGGATCGATTCTCAAACTTAGTATATTGTTACAGTTGATAAGAGTAAATATGCCTATAAAAAATTGATTATTCGTCAATAAGAAGTACAAACTAGCAGTGAAAGTTACCTTGTTTCCACCTAACATTGCATTTTATGCGCTTTATATTAAGAGCCGTATTTCTTCACAACCGTTTTGAGTGGATCAACATGTGGCAGGATCCAAGAACTCTGACAGGCATACTCTGTAGCTTTAACACATAATCTTGGGAATCACTGACAAATACAAGAACAAGAAGTAAGTTTTTTTGGTGTAGATGAGGTAAAAGACTGCAGGAACCATAAAATGTATACTAATGTTTTCATTGTTAATTTTACTAATTAATTTTATTAATTTAACATTATACGGGTGAGCCAATAGTGCCAGGACGGAAGGCTTTAGTAATGAAAATAAAAAAAAAATTGATGTCATCATTATATTACCATCAAAGCTGCATCGACTAAAATTATTTTCAGCTATATTTGGTGTTTCGCTATTTCAGGGCCGTACTCAACTTATTTTTTTTAAATGGAGCCTTATATATACATATATATTTTCATTTTCTGATTTATTGTTCTAAATGCTACAACTGCATATCTTTTGCGATTGCAATTGTTTTAGTAGCGTCTGAAAGACCCAAGCTTCGGTTATCGATAATCCCAAATTTCAATCTTAAATATTTAATAATAATGCTGATACAGAATTCTAAATGATCACATGACTTTGATGAAATTTTCAGAAAGAAATATTATTCCTCCTACTCCTTTTCTCTTCTCACTCTTGTGTCTCCAAAACCTCTATTCTCCCTTCTAGCTATTTCTTCTCTTGCTTCCATTCCTCGTCCTTCCTTTTCGACTCTAAGAAACTGAAAACTTGGGAGACGGATAATTTGTAATCTTGAAAATTTGAGGCTTGAGAATCAGACACCCTGAAATCTTGTAAACCTGAAGACGGATAATTTGTAATCTTGAAAATTTAAGGCTTGATAATCAGACACTCTGAAATCCTGTAAATCTGAAGACGTAAACATTTGAGATTCTGAGCGCCTAAAAATAAACTTAATGTCTGAAAACCTAGAAATATTATAATTCGTAAACCTGAAAATCTAAAGCTTTAGAAACTGACAACTTTAAAGCCTGGAAATCTGAAGCCGTCAAGGTTTGAGATTCTGGGCAACTGAAAATAAACTTAAGAAACTGAAAACCTGGGAGACGGATAATTTGTAATTTTGAAAATTTAAGGCTTGAGAATCAGACACCCTGAAATCCTGTAAACCTGAAGACGTAAACATTTGAGATTTTGAGCGCCTAAAAATAAACTTGAAGTCTGAAAACCTAGAAATATTATAATTCGTGAACCTGAAAATCTAAAGCTTGAGAACCTGACAACTTTAAAGCCTGGAAATCTGAAGACGTCAAGGTTTGAGATTCTGGGCAACACTGAAAATAAATTTAAGAAACTGAAAACCTGGGAGACGGATAATTTGTAATCTTGAAAATTTAAGGCTTGAGAATCAGACACCCTGAAATCTTGTAAACCTGAAGACGTAAACATTTGAGACTCTGAGCGCCTAAAAATAAACTTAAAGTCTGAAAACCTAGAAATATTATAATTTGTGAACCTGAAAATCTAAAGCTTGAGAACCTGACAACTTTAAAGCCTGGAAATCTGAAGACGTCAAGGTTTGAGATTCTAGGCAACACTGAAAATAAACTTAAGAAACTGAAAACCTGGGAGACGGATAATTTGTAATCTTGAAAATTTAAGGCTTGAGAATCAGACACCCTGAAATCTTGTAAACCTAAAGACGTAAACATTTGAGACTCTGAGCGCCTAAAAATAAACTTAAAGTCTGAAAACCTAGAAATATTATAATTTGTGAACCTGAAAATCTAAAGCTTTAGAAACTGACAACTTTAAAGCCTGGAAATCTGAAGCCGTCAAGGTTTGAGATTCTGGGCAACACTGAAAATAAATTTAAGAAACTGAAAACCTGGGAGACGGATAATTTGTAAACTTGAAAATTTAAGGCTTGAGAATCAGACACCCTGAAATCCTGTAAACCTGAAGATGTAAACATTTGAGATTCTGAGCGCCTAAAAATAAACTTAAAGTCTGAAAACCTAGAAATATTATAATTCGTGAACCTGAAAATCTAAAGCTTGAGAACCTGACAACTTTAAAGCCTGGAAATCTGAAGACGTCAAGGTTTGAGATTCTGGGCAACTGAAAATAAACTTAAGAAACTGAAAACCTGGGAGACGGATAATTTGTAATTTTGAAAATTTAAGGCTTGAGAATCAGACACCCTGAAATCCTGTAAACCTGAAGACGTAAACATTTGAGATTTTGAGCGCCTAAAAATAAACTTGAAGTCTGAAAACCTAGAAATATTATAATTCGTGAACCTGAAAATCTAAAGCTTGAGAACCTGACAACTTTAAAGCCTGGAAATCTGAAGACGTCAAGGTTTGAGATTCTGGGCAACACTGAAAATAAATTTAAGAAACTGAAAACCTGGGAGACGGATAATTTGTAATCTTGAAAATTTAAGGCTTGAGAATCAGACACCCTGAAATCTTGTAAACCTGAAGACGTAAACATTTGAGACTCTGAGCGCCTAAAAATAAACTTAAAGTCTGAAAACCTAGAAATATTATAATTTGTGAACCTGAAAATCTAAAGCTTGAGAACCTGACAACTTTAAAGCCTGGAAATCTGAAGACGTCAAGGTTTGAGATTCTAGGCAACACTGAAAATAAACTTAAGAAACTGAAAACCTGGGAGACGGATAATTTGTAATCTTGAAAATTTAAGGCTTGAGAATCAGACACCCTGAAATCTTGTAAACCTAAAGACGTAAACATTTGAGACTCTGAGCGCCTAAAAATAAACTTAAAGTCTGAAAACCTAGAAATATTATAATTTGTGAACCTGAAAATCTAAAGCTTGAGAACCTGACAACTTTAAAGCCTGGAAACCTGA
Organism: Diaperis boleti; assembly: GCA_963583935.1. Lineage (NCBI taxonomy): Eukaryota > Metazoa > Arthropoda > Insecta > Coleoptera > Tenebrionidae > Diaperis > Diaperis boleti. The sequence goes on along the minus strand of OY757246.1, from coordinate 18,724,438 downwards.
GGACGTCAAGGTTTGAGATTCTGGGCAACTGAAAATAAACTTAAGAAACGACAAATAATTATGATTGCAAAAAAAATCGTCTTGTCCGGACGCTGCAGCTTATAATAATTATGCTAACTATTGTTAACTACATATATCTATTAATAGTGTATTGTATAAAACAGGAGTGTCGAAAATTGCATCTGACACATATCAACACGAGTGTGTAAGAGCACTTTTGCACGTGTTTCATACGATACTTTTTCTATTCATATATATTCATTGACACACTCTTTGTGTCGGTTCTGTTTCTAGATTATAAAGAATATGTATTCCTCAGTATTTAATCGTAACTTTTTTTGGATCTCTTGGGCAATAATCCGTTGCGGTGGTGTGAAAATTAATTTCTTCTCTTCTGTTGACATATATGCACTTTCGTGCACTTTACTTGCATGCTGTTCATCGTCACATGTAATTTGACACTTTCGGACAGGGAAATGAATAGCGAAAATGTCAGTTTCGGTAATAAGCTTTGAAAAAGTTTTTTTTACTTAAATTAATACACCTTCCATGTTTGGGTATCCCTGTTGCAGATGTTAGTTCATATCATTTTGCAAGATCTGGTTGTGCTTGTTGGAAAATTATGTCGAGCATTGCAAGTTAATTTAGGGTTACAATTTTCCTTCCAATTTTTTTAACCAACCAGTCTTACAAATATTAAAATGTATTCTATGCATACTAAAATTGAAACAATTGCCCCATATACGGAAAATTCACCTTGATAAGTAGAGTAATCACCGTTTTTTTACCATTTCCACATTACTGCTTTAATTATGTAATAAGATTACATAATATCTCGAATTACTTGTCAATCACATAAACGAGACAATTAACTGGAACAGCTTCCATTGCTTTGTGACAACACTTCTGTCTCCGGCAACCCGGAGAAGTCCCCGCCTACGGAATTAAATCTGTTTTCGTTGTAATGGAAGGACATTAAGTTTAGTTATGCACATAAACATGTAACTGACTTACAAAACTTAATTAAACAATTCCGTGAAATTATTGCATATTAAGTTTAGAATTCACGCCCTGGTGAAGGTCATATGCTGAAATTTGTGTAAAAAATGTCCATTTTCAGTTGCAAGAGCTTGATTGTGATATCAGTCGACACTTTCACTAAAAACGTAATTATGATTGTCTTTAATCTTCAGGAAATCATGCGTCATCACGAAATTGTAAAATGGTCCCAACTGCGTGTCGATACTATTACGCAAGTGATAAATAACGGCAACAGTTAAATGTTCATGATATGCAACATCCGCCGCGTAAATGGCATACTTTTGGACGTTACAGATGAATCAGTTATACGTAATATAATTATCATTGGCTTTACGAAGGGCGTTATCAAGTTCATTCATCAAAATTTAGAATTCCTTTCACTCAATCTATTAATGTCGCAGAATAATTGTCGGTAATGTATAGGTGTGTCCAGATCGACATAATGCTTTGTAAAACTATTAGGATTTCATTTTTCCGACGACGCAACAAAGGATTAAATTGCCCACAAGATTGGGTGAAAGGATGGCAAAAAATCGGAACCGCGGCTATCTGCATTTGTATAACGCCATATTAATTGCAAGTATGTTCTAGTGTTGTAACATTCTGTACAAGTTAATATGGAAATATTTATCCTGGAATTACAGACAAACCCAAAATTACATCACTAGATCTATTGTTTGTCGGTGGTAAGCCAAAACAAGTAGTCTTAAAATTTATTACTGTAATGTTTTATTCTCGAAACAATTAGGTATGTTTTTTCCGCAATAATATATAATAATACATCATTAACTCTATTTTACTCGATTTTAAATGGTTCAATATTTAGTTATAGGTGCAAACTAAATTAAATTGGTGTGTGAGTAAATTACTATAATTATTATGCTTACATTCCAGTGAAATATGTTGTCTACTATGTTAAAAGCACTAGCTTTCCGAGCATTGCAATTATCAAAGCTGTTATTATTATAAAAAGTTTATTTATTTTTTCAAAGAACTATACAAGGTGTTACAAAATGATTTTCATCTAGTCGCCTGTGCATTTTAAATGTCAGATAGAAAATGCCGCTTTATGAAAATTGTTATACTTTTCATGAGGAACAATCCGATGAAGAATCCTCTGCAAAGCCTAGTCTGGTTTCCCATGACAATGAAGTGTATTCATTCCGATTAACGGGGCCTCGGATGAGTCCCGCCCGTATCTTCCTTGAATTAATTTAATTAAATGACGTTTATCATTTGACAGAATTAGCAAATGCAAAAAGAATAGAGCGGCATAGAAACATTCACATGTTAAAAAATTCAAAGTTAACTAGATGAAAATCACTTTCTGAAATAGAGACTAGTCAAAAAGCTATGGTATGCTGTAGTCTGTAAATGAAAAAAAGTTTAAATAACACGAATTAATTTATGTTCCGACAGGTATCATTAACACGAAAAAACTAAATTTTAAAAATTACTAATACTAGGACATTCTAAATGTCGCGCTTTATAATCGTTAAAATTCCGTTGGTAATAATGCATAAATTGTTCCCAATTAGTCATGACCACAACGGTTTTACTTATGAAGAAAGCAAGCTTTTTGCTAGTGTAAAATTTTGAATGATCTTTGCAGAATTGGACTCTCACTCTCATGCACAATGCTGCGGTTTAAATTTTTCCGTACATTTAAATTATACTTTCTATGTGCTTTTTATACCCCGTTTGGCTAAAGATAATTCATAATTATATTTGTTTGTTTCCTTACTTCGATGAGAAAGTATTATCTTTTTATCCTTGTTGGAAACAGGTCTAATGGCATTTATTCCTATGGATATTTTACATTTTTACAATTTTGGGACGCCTGTGCCTATAGCTTTCGTAATATATCTTGGAACATTTTTTTTAATCCTGCGTTTCCAAAAGCTAAAATAAAAGAAACAAAGTATTAATTTAAAATGGAATTAATTACTCAATAAACCAACTTCGAATGATTAAATTTAATAAGTTTTAAGTTTAATAGTTTAAACTTCTGAGTCTTGAGACGTATTCCACCGAAACACCACGACAGCGCAGCTTCGTTTGATCGAGTGGTATTCGTTTAACCAAAGCGATGAAAAAAATGCAAAATTTTGACGGAACTCTTTTCTGACGTTTATTAACAATCATCAAAAAATGGTTATTGTTGGACCCAGCAGAAAAACCGAACGTCGTTCAGGGTTTCATCGCTTATCGGATTTTGGGGTACTAATGACATCATTATTAAGATCTATACTACCAAGTAGAAAAAATATTAATCAATATTAATCACAGATTTATTGACTGTTGTACGAACATAACTAGTATGTACAAAAATAAAACATCTATAAAACACTAACAAAGTCAATGTACAAAAATATGCAAAATAACTAGTGATTCGACACAAAAATACGATTAAAAACAATAACTGAGGTATTATAAAAATAAATACAATTACGATTACACTTATATAAGACTAGAGTATTTCTAATGTGCGAATGGTGCCTCCAACCCAACCGACGGCCTCACAATGTCGGGATGTTGAAAGTTTTCCTGATGGAATTGATTACCATCTGGAGGCAAATAGTTCGGATGCTGTGGCAAATGGGCTGGAATTTGCAGATCGGTTTCGCCAGGCTGAATTGTTGCACCTTGTATCAGAATGCTCGAATGTGCATTATCCCCGTGCTGAATTTGTTGGTTGAAGTGGTGTTGCACATTTCCTGGTAATTGTTGGTGGAACAGAGTTGGCCCATTTTGAGGTAGTTGGGGTTGGATGGGAATCTGTGGCTGCTCGTGGAATGGAACTTGTGGGTCTTGGGGTAAATGTTGTTGGAAAATTTCGGGTTGTTGGACGGGAATGTCGTGTTCACGTGGTAACTGTTGGTGATAAACATCAGGGTGTTGAATTGGAATTTGGTGCTCATGTGGTAACTGTTGCTGGTAAATATCAGGGTGCTGAATTGGAATTTGGTGCTCATGCGGTAACTGTTGCTGGTAAATATCAGGAACTTGGTGTTCATGTGGTAGCTGTTGGTGGTAAATTTCTGGAACTTGATGTTGATGGAAAAATCCCGGATTCTGGACTGGGATTTGATGTGCATGTGGTAATTGTTGTGGAATAATTCCAGGGTGCACGTGAGGCACCTGCTCAGGTGCTGGGAGTAGAGGGTGTACATGCCCAGGTAACTGATGGAGAATTGGATGGCCTTGAGGGATTAGAGAAGTGTGTACGTGAGGTGGCTGAGGATTTATGTGGGCATGAACATGAGGATGTATGTCTAATGGTACTACAGGTTGAGGTTGAGCTTGTGGAACAATTATTTGAGGAGGAGGTGCTGCTACAGGTACTTGCTGGACGAAGTGATGGTGATGAGGGAAAAATGGTACTTGCTGGATGAAAGGATTGAAAGGCTGTAGAGGTCTTATTGCAGGTGCAACCGGTACAACCGGAGTCAGAGGTCTAGATGGGACTAATGGAACAACAGGCCTTACTGGAACGTGGTGAACGGGATTAACCGGCACCACAGGCTGTACTGGCACAACAGGTTGCACAGGTTTAACAGGAACCACTGTATGAACCGGTTTAACTACAGTCACTGCTGGATGAACATGCACAGGTTTGTTCCAACCGTCATTCCACGGCTTGTGTGCTACATGAACTGGAACAGGTTTCACTACTGGCACAACTGGTCTTACAACAGGAACAGCCGGTTTCCAGCCATCATGATGAATTACAGGTCGAACAGGCAGAACAGGTTTAGTAACAATATGAGGATATCTTAAGTGATATTTCAATCCATGATGATGGTGCTTAATCGAAACGGGTTTAACTACTGGAACGTATTTAAGCTCAACGGGTCCGTATCCTAGAACATATTTAAACCCAGCAGGATGAACACCGACGTGCTTGGCCCATCCATGATGATTTGAAAATATAGTTCTCTTATCTTGTCCTTTGCTTGTTTTATCCTGGTCATAATCATTGACCGGATTCAAATGATTCTTGTGATGTTCTTGTAAATTTCCATCCGACGAAACAGACTTCATAAAAACCAAAATTAGCACAAAATTTATCTGCAAGAAATCAATTATTAACCTTAACTATTTCAAATATAATTCTTTAAACCGCGAATCAGTTGTGGTGTTTTTGTTGTGTTAAGTCTAAACTTACCGTAAACATCCTCATTTCGATTACTCGGGCACTTACAACACAGGACGAAAAACTAAACAAACATCATCACAGCACGGACTAACTACAACAAAAACGAAAGAGTCACTTTCTTTTTGTTTTTATACAAAACATTTCTATAAGACGAGGGCTGTATGTTAAACAGTTGTGCGCTCTTTAATATTAATAAATGTTAGCAGCGAAGAAAGTACTTACCAATTTTAGATGCATTTCTTTAGTTAATTGCAATGGTGAGGTTGTAATAATAATTAGTGACACCCTTTCTTTGGATTGGTTTTTCAAAATCTATTAGCGGAATCGGTTCTGCGGAATGTATAAGGAAGTAGAAATATGTGCGGTTGAAGTAGCACGTTTTAGGTGCATATCCATGATTTTTTTATTTAGTCTACAGAGGATAATAACCTCTACATAGAGGATCGGACTGTAAATACTCTTCCTCTTAAAATTCAGGTGCTGCACTCGTCTTTCGATTATTTTAAGCAATAAAAATAATTTAATTGAAATTATAATTACAGTGTTATCCGAAGAATTACCTTAAAAATTTGGAGATTATTATTCCTCCTTTTCATTTTCACACTATATTAGTTGCGATACAATTTTTTTGATCAGGATCTGAAATTTACAGATCGGTTTAACGGTATAGTTAATTGGATGGTTTGTTAGGTTTTATTTCTTTTTATTAATTTCTTCTTTTAATCTTCATATTATGAAATTATGAAGGTTTTGTCTATTTTATTTTCAAAATAAGTTTTTATGTACTAAATTTGTTATAGCTTATAGCCATTATATTTTCCGTAATTCAGCAATAATTAGTAGACGGTATTAACACTAGAATTATTAGCTCTAAACTTATTGATTTACTTGCGCTCAGTTATTGGCCACAATTATCTTGACAATGAGGGGTTAAACCTGGCCATAAATTTCCGAAACCAAAATTTCGGTAATTTGAGGCAATGGGCCCCGGTTTACGGCTGTCGGATTACTGTGGCTCGCACTTTATGTTGTTGTTAATTCTGATACATTCAGACATGCCCCAATACAGTAACAATATCTTTAAACTCATTAATTATAAGTGCCATTTCAAGCGACCACTGGTTATTGGTGTTAGCTGCAGATGTACTTAAAACAAGTCCTGCGTCGCATTTACATTAATTAAGGTACTTATAAATGTTAACATGATTAAGGAAACTGGCAAAAACCACCATCAGATTTGAAATAATATGTAGTTCTAAGCTTCTAGTAATTGCTATTAGCGAAAGTTGTTTTAACATTACGTTGGAATAATTTTTAAGCGTTTTACCACAGTTTAGGTCATTATGTAATTGTTACACTACGAATTTTTGTTGTTCAATAAAACATGCGTCTGTTGGTTGACCATAAAAACTGTGAGATATTGCACCGTGCTTTCTCTATGTAGGTTAACCTAGTTTTTATTCAAATGGGATAAATTCGGTGTAGAAACTTTATCGTTTGTTGAAAATAACTCAATACTAACAATCGTGTTGTGTCGAAGTTGGAAACTTGTCAATAAACGCTGCAGGAATGCTTTGAACTTTCTTCATTAATTGAATGCGTAGCACGTACAAGTTGAATCTAAGCAATGTCGGTCATACTATACAAGTTAAGAAATAGGCGGAACTCCGAGGATCAGTTTCATTTTTTAATCAATGGGAATATTCATGACACATACTAAATGATAATGACCGTTTACAGAAAGGGAAAACATGAATTGTCATGTAACTTTTTACGTGTCCGTCATCGACGTGATTAATTGACATATTCGTTCGTGGTCAGTTGTGCTCACAATCAAACCACTGACTGGCGAACTGTCTTGCAAAAATTATTATTATGCAGCTTTATGCCGATCAGTAAACGGACCTGCCTACATTTAAATCTAATTTTATGGAACATTTGTGGTTTACAGATTTGACAGAGCAGTATAAATGTTCATTGATGCATGCAGGTCCCATTCAATCCAGTAACAATTTATGTAATAATAGAGACTTTCGCGAAAAACGCAACAATACAGCGAGCAATAATGTCAAAGAGAAAAAAAATCCCTTTCTCTATAATAAATCGATTGTGACAAGTGAAATTGTTTTAGAGCAAAAGAGTTAGTACGATTTATGCATTTCAGTGCTTAACATCCGACACAAGAGCATGGCATAATGTTAATAAATCAAGTTATATGTTGTGTGCTCCTTTCCGCAGTGCTGGTATACAGTGATTCCGGCGATACCCGCGATAAACGGACTATAGGTTCTTGGCTAACAAATATTGGAGACCTCTTCGGCTACGATGTGCACAAAAGACCATCGGCTCGTCAATCGGCCAACATAATATCGGCGACATTTCCTGCAGCGGCGGCTATTGTGGCATCTCCAGTTCAAGCTGTAAACGCCATCTTAGCGCAGCAGCGAAAGGCACCTGGACCGGCGCCTCCACCAAAAGCACCAGCTGCTGCTCCTGCTCCGGCTCCAGCACCTGCTCCTGCTCCGGCGCCCGCACCAGCCCCTGCAGCGGCGGCCCAATTATTGAATGAAACCGTTAGCAAAACTTTCAGTCTCAATTTCAATTGGGGCAAAAATGTGGCAACCTTGCCACCCCCGGGTAAAGCCGCGCCAGTTTTGATTCCAGTGGTTGTGCCTGCTCCGGCTCCAGCTCCAGCTCCAGCTCCCGCCCCAGCTCCGGCGCCAGCTCCGGCTCCAGCTCCGGCTCCGGCCCCGGCTCCGGCACCAGCTCCTGCCCCGGCACCACGACCGCGACCACCGCCACCGCCCCCAGCTCCCCCCGCGAAGCCGGGAGCGCCGGCAAAGCCGCCACAGAAAGTTCAATTATACAGAGACTACGATGACGACACCGCTGCAAAAACCTTAAATGATCAGCCTCAAAAAGTGCAGATTGAATTTCCAGATTATTCGGCTAGTGACTCCGGATCTGAGAAACGGGAAGCTCACTACGATTATCTCCACTCCAGACAAAGGTTTAAGGAAGGCTTCAGAAATTTCTATGAGGGAACACCTTTAATTCATGAGCACGGATACAAGTTTTTAGCTCCAGATGATGTGAACAAGGACAGTAATTTCCACCAAGATATCCCCCAACAGTCGAAATACGAAGAATACGAGTTGAAGCCGAAACATCATAACAGTGTTAGAAGTTTACCGAGTCCGAAAACGTATATTAATTCCCACAGTTTAAATATCGATGAATTGCCTGAAGGAATGCTGGATGTTCACGGTGTGTTGAACGGTGACTTGACGGCGCGTGACAGTGAGATAAACAGACAGATTTTCGAATATTATGCAAGAAAATTTGCCAATGATGCAGCTCTACACAGACAGCAAGCCAACGCAAACAATCCCTCTCAGAAACCCCAAAAAATTGTTATACCCGATAAAAAATCCTTATTGTGGGAAAAACTAGACAAAATTATCCAGCATGGAAGAAATAATTACTATAAGGTGGAAAATTTAAGAAATCCAGAACACGCTGATGAAAATCCTTTGAACGGCCCTTTAGAATCAGAACTGCCTAATTCTGAATCCGAAAGACCTAATTCCGAATCAGTCGATTTTGAATCTGAACAACCCACTTCTGAATCAGACACTTTCAGTAGCGATTCAGAATCAGAGCGACCCAGATCTCGCACCCATGACGATGTGAAAGAAAAACAAAAGGCGGAGATCGTCAGAAGACCTCCACCAGATCAAGTTGAAGAAATACCGAAAGTAAACAACAAAAAACCATCTAAAGACGCAGACAAAGAAGAGGACGATGTTAAAAATATAACCCCCACGGTAGATATCAGTGATCATGACTTGCATCCTGAAACTGAAATCGAAAGAATTCACTTTCCTCCTTCCGCCAAGCTCACCGCAAGTAATAATGACGACGAAAAAAATAGTTATTTCAAAGAATTGGAGAAACAAATCGATGATGAAATAGGATCTCGACACCACATTAATAACCAAAAATATGAAGACATAAAAGAAGGGCTTATCAATAAACAAAGCGAGAAAACGGGTGAAAACTTAAGAACCGAAAACAACCCTGCGCCTTTAATAATCGTAGATGTTGAAGGGACAGAAAACTTTGATGCCGAAATGCTCCCACATCTGAACGATGAAAACAAGCAGTATGAAAGTGTCAAAGAAGAAGGCACGACAGAGGACGAAAAAGAAGAAGTAAAACAGGAAGACTCCGAACCAAATATCGAAGAACACGAAAGTGAGTTTGAAAACGTCAAAAAGGAGTTTACTGATAAACATAATCAGTATTTTAACAATGAGTACCCTCAACAACGTGAAAATGTGGATGAAGAAGATGACGATCCACGCCATGTTGAATCATCGGAAAAATCTGAAAAAGAAGCGGACGATGGATCCTACTATTTTTATCAAGGAGAAAAAGAACCCGAAAAGGAAGTGAAGAAAAATTCAAACCAAGATGAAAATGATAAGTTCAGAATATATTTGGACTATGACCATGATGGTGCAGTCGAAGAAAAATTGCCTTTTTACACTGGTGACATTGAAGGCTATGTTAAGCAGAAATTCGAAGATGATAAAAACAACTTAAAACAAAAAACCGAAGATAATCTCGAGGGTTATTATCGTACCCTAGCTGAGAGTGAGTCTAATGAGGATGACGAAAACAAACAGTACGAAGAAGATGGTACTGAAAATGAAGAAGTGGAAGAAGAAGCCGAACCCCCAAAGCGCCAGCAAAGTAAATCAGAAGACAAACCACAACAAACTGACGAAACTAAGGCAACGTTCCAAGACAATCCTATAATCTTTACTGCCAACGCACCTGTGGATACAACTTATTTTGTTAACCACGGAAATGAGTTCTTAACTGTTCCTAACCATTTTGGCGAGCATCAACAGGCAAGTACGGGGTTTAGTCAAAATTTCCAGAAAAATGTCCCAGTGAAGGAAATCCATGCAGCATCTAAGAACACAGAAGTGGTTCAACCCATGTATTCAGGGATAATTTCCGCTGGAACGCTACAAGAATTGCATAAAAGTAACAAACCTTTGACTATACCCTTCGACTTTGATTACAGCGCTTCAGAATTAAAAGAAAAGAAAACTAAACTTATGGCGGACAATCAACCGGCCGCAACTAATTACTCTCCTGACCAGTACACGGCAGACTTTAAATACACTGAAGATTTCAGTTATACTGTTCCAGAACCGCCAAAGGTTGATTATGCGAAATTAGAAGCCAAAGATTATAAAGATGACGAAACCCTTTCTAAAAATGCTAAAATTTATAACAAAGAATCAGGAACATCGCATGCTCGGTTAATTATTTTCCCCTCCGGAAGATAAATTAGTTAAATCAATTTAATTTATTGTCTCTAAACCAAATATTGTTAGATATGTTTGTAAAGGAAATGTTGCCTAATATTTTGTATATGTTGCACTCTTTTATATAAAGAATCTGTAAATAACAAAAATATTTATATCACTTGTCGCGTTCAATTTATATTGCTTGTTAACTAATTGTATAATGTTGGTTCCAATAAAATTGTGAAATATTTTCTGAATTATTTGAGCATCCACTACCAACACATGGTCGATATGGGCATTTTTAATTCATTACTTTTTCAGACAAAAAAGTCAAGATCAATTGGAATACAAGTCACTGCTGATACCAACACTGCCCAGACCTTTACAGAAACTGTTAAAGAATTTGACAGAAAAGATTACCAAAACAGGTAAGTGTTTTGTAACATCAACCATCCAAGGTTAATCAGTTTTTTGTAGTCTGTCTGATATCTGTGAAAAACTAAAAAAAGAATTACTCAATCTACACAGCTGCATAGAAAAACAAAACATCCAACTGTAAAATACCCTTTTAATCCAACAGAATAAAATGCATCAACATCAACATATAAATAAATGACAATTTTCTCTAAAAATAAGTTTCATCTACACACAACAGTGACAACAATCCCTGAAAATAATTTTCAGTTAATATAGCATCTATTCATTTTATGACTAGTTCAACTAAGGTACATTTGGTCTTTGGAGCGAAACGTCAAATTTCCGCGTCTACGCAAATTTTTGATTCAAAAAAGTGTGCATATAGTCATAAACCACCAGCATGATGGCCCCTCCTGGTCCCAAACGCATCACTTTGGGCACAAGGCCCTTATATAAGGCTGCAAATCTAGAACAGGGAATACGGAAATTAGGTGTCTTTTAGATCAGTGTTCATTTACCCTTCTTCTTTGTAAACTATTACCATGGAACCTAATGTTGATTTATACTTGATCTGGCCGGGGGTTGGCTGTGGTCCTTGAATTCTGGATTTCGCAACGTCAAATGGAATATTAACGCAGGACGCCAGGGTACCAGAAACAAAACCAATGCCAACTTTCCTGAAGAATTCTTGAAGAGGATCCTAAAATTAAGATGGAAGTTACAGTTTTTATTGATTTTTGAAATGCATCAATTCTAAGAAATTCCTTATTAACTGATGCCATTAGAATATATATCTCTTCAGAAATAAGCGCAGATTGGCACTTAAAAAAATCACCAACATCTTCAGGTTTTGCAGTGGTTTTAAAATTAGAAAAAGAAAAAAAATAATCAGTACACCCCTTTCAAGTAGTGAAGCCCTACAATTACAAATTTTCTGAAATTTGATGTTACTGTTACTGCAATGACCTTACTGATGGTTCTTTCTTTGTTTTTAAGGCCAGGAATTAAGTTGGGCCACCATTTAGATACTGTGTCAGTATTATTTTGTTAATTTGAAAAAGCTCATTTTAACAATGCAGGTATTTATACAAAATCCCAAGAGATTAGATAAGAGCAGGCATATGGAAATTTACCTCAAACTCAGGCAGATAACCTTTAACAGAATGATAAAATCCAAAATAAATCATATTAAAAACCCCATTTCTTGCAATGGTGGCTGTGACTCCCTTATTTAACCCTCTGAATCCAAATCCATCCTTTCTAACAATCTCTTTTGTAACAACCCATGTGCTGGGCAATTCTTTGCCCACTGATCTATTTGATTGTAGGGTAACTTTAACTACTTCAAATGGATTCACCAAAATTGCTTCAGTAACACCCGCGCCCAGTCCCGCCAACGAGAATGTCTGAAAATGTAATTTAATTACTTACTATTTTATAGTGCCCACTAATATTACCAATGGTGTAGGTGTTGGTGAGCCAAACAAAAAAAACTGTTTATACTGTTCAAAAGTGAAGAACTAAAACAAAAATCTAGAAATACAGTTAAGAAGGACATGATGGGCTTTGTGGTACTTTAACTGCGCGCTTTGGGGTTTCTGCCAATATTGGAGGGATAATTCCTTTCCAAAAGGATGTCAAGCCTTCATGCTTGTACATTTTTCCAAAGCAGTCAAATACACCGGAATAATACTTTGGATCATTTTTAGTAAGGGATTTTCCACTCTGGATTTGCAGTCTGGTTTTAATTAAGTCCAAGGGGTGCATTATACAGACTTCAACAAAGCCTGTGTGACATAATTTAAGCATGGTTTCGAAATTAATGGGGGTGGTAAAAGCTTACCTGCGGACCCCCCAGAACCAATCTGGATAGCAGCTTCTTTTAAAATTTTGCTGATGTCTGTCATTACTGGTTCGGTTTGGTACTCTGGTTAAAATGAAGAATTAAAGGTGTACTTAAAAAGATAAGATAATGGGGTATGTACTTCTTGTCGGGTCAGACGTGTAATGCGTGATTACTGAATAACTGTGCAAATTCATTTAACCCAAAAATAAGTAAAATAACCAAATACTTCTTTTATAGAATCAGCTGATCATGTCGTTGGAGGCATTGCAGGAATTTGAAACATTTTTGGCAAAACGTCAAAATATAACATCTGGGGCTTCGAACTAACAGGAATTTGCGCCAATGAGATGGAGAAATTGAGGTTAATTTTGACGTAACGGGGAAAAAATCTGACAGTTTCTTTTGATAATTTAGAGAATGATGATAATCGAAAACGTTGTAATTTCCGCATACATAAACAATGTTAACTAGAGGTGGTGATGCATTTGCTGTGCAGGGTTGTTATCTTCTAAATCTCGTGCAACTTTTACTCGGAAGTAAGAATCAGCTGAACCGTCAAGATGGAGTGCAAAAAGTCTGTCATCGATTTAACTCGTTTGTAAACATGTAGACAACTTCTCGGAAATGGTCTAATTTGACTATGATAGAAGAACAGCAAATGGGATCGCAAACATTAGAAATTTTAAGACAAGGTGTTTGGGCTTCCTTGACCGGGGGTTGGTTTTTTGATCCCCATCAAGATGTGTTCTGCAACACTTTCCACCTTTACATCTGGCTTTTTTTGTTGTGTTTACCCTTTACTATATACGTGGTAAGTGGTGTTGCCACCTCCTGAGCTTTATAACTAGGTCACCTTTTTAGTATTTTCCACCAACTAAATATATGTGGTATTTCTATTGCTTATTGGTTACGATAGTTCTTGCTGTGATCAAATTAGTGAATTATGGCTTGCATCACATGTATGACACATCTGAGTGTATTCAAGAAGAGGTTGAAGAGAACTGGCAGGAAGTTAAAAGGTGAATTTTGAGCATTTTAAAATGTGTTTTCTAAGGATAAAGTTGCAGAGAAGAGGAAGGCATTGAGTTACAAGTTTTATCAAATAAGACTGCTGAACCCACTGCCAGGCCTGGTGTCAGCGGATCCTTTATTTCTTATGCAGAGGCCAGCACTTTGCAGAGCACAGATGCAGACAGTTTAGAATCTACAGAATTTCAACAGGTTGAAAATGTAAAAGATACCAAACCTAGTAGTACAATAGGTAAGACACAATTTATCATTATAAACACAAACTTGGCTGTAGATTAAAGATTAAAAAGCTGTTGTAATTTTGAACACAACAAATTGATATGATTACAGGCATTTGCAATATTTGCTGACAGAACTCTCATAGAACACCCTTTAAAAAGTTGTGATTTTTGTATTTTCATTGTAAATGTGACTTTCTTTTCACTACTTTTACTCAAAAAAAAAAACTCAGCTTTTACTCAACTAAAAATATAAAATAACTTAAACTGTGTAACTGGTCCAGCAAAAAGTTGTTATATATGTTCTCAGCAAGTTTCAAAATATCAATTAGATAATAATTTGAGATTAAATGTAATTATGGTTTTTATTGAATGCATTCTTGATGGTTTCTTTTTTGTGGGTGGTTAAAATTGTTTTACGGTGACCGCATTATATAAACGAATCGCTATCGAATTTGGTATTGTTCCATAATGTTATACTTTATACCATTATGCATACACACAGTCTTGCAACTGTCCAATGAATTGAAAGCTGTCACAGAAAGCAAAATCGGTATTTATTGTTTAAAATAATTGTTGTGCGGTAAGTGTTCAAGAAATCCAGCGTCGTTTCTTATGGCTATTTCCGTCTTGATTGGATATAAAAACATTTGCATTATAATTTTTGCAACACTTTCATGTTGCATTGTTCTCTCGTTTTACTCTTAAACAATCAAATAAAGCGTTGAAGGACTATAGAGAATAATTGCAGTGAAAACATGTTTCTCATTATTTAACTGCCACAAACTTTTACCTACCTGGCTTGGAAAAAACCCGACATCATGGGGAATTCATCTGCAAGTTATGATGAATTGCACAAAAAGTGATTGTTTAACTGTTGGCGATCTGGAATTAATCACTTATTTCTTGTAAATCGCATTTACGCAAAAAGTCGCTGCTTATTCTTAGATCAATTGGACGGAAAAGGTGAAATGAGAAAGGGATCAGCTTCAAAAATTTCAAATTTCACACTGTAATTTCCAACCATTAACAATTAAACACCTAACTATGATTGGGTTGGTGTCTCATGATAGCTCTGGATCAGTGGGGTATTACTCTTTTCAAACTTTTTGTTGCAATGATGTATAGAAAGGGGAATGAAAGTCTATTGAAAAATGTAACGTAAATTACAAGAATTGTTCGCAATACAGCAAAAACTTTTAACGTACGCGTAACAATGTTTTTTTGTTATAGCCCCCCCAAATTTTTAAATAAAGAATATTTCATTGTGATTCTTGAAGTCAACTTTTTTTCGACTTTTCGCGTATCCCCCAAATTTTGGCTGTTTTTCACCCCCCTCGCGGTGTCAGAACTGGTATTGGGCCTTCCGTTCTCTTCTGCAATGAGTTTAAAGTTTGACATTGAGTCACACTGACGTCTAATTTTTTGACGTTTCTCTAGTATACCGGTGCGCTCATGCCCAGCCAAGCTACTATGTTAAAAACTTTATTATGGTAAAAAACGCATTTCTGGTTCCGGAAACTTTTCGAAAAAAAATTTACTCTCTTTCCTACGAAAATTGTTTTCGCTCAAATCGATTGGTAAATAGCTATTTAATGAAAAATAATCCGCAAAAGGTTTCTATGACTAGGCCGTAAATGTACCATTTTACGGGCACAAATAAATCCATAAAATTGTAATTTTGGAGAGCGTGTACAAAAATAGATATTTTTTATAGTTTCAAGTTCTTAGGTTGTTAGATCCGTCAAATATCAAAGTTACATATTTCCGTCGCATCGGGATTTTAGTGGTTTACGGTCGTCGTTGGTTAGCACGTTTTAAAACCGCTTTTCCTTCTCGCATTCCCTATTAGAGACTATCAGCTCGATTTCATGTTGATTTGCGACTGGTCGCAAGTGCCGGTTGCTATGGAAACGTCGTAACTAAAAACCAGTCAGTAAGGATCAATTTCATGTGAAATGAAACATGAAATTGAGCCTTACTGCCTAAACCATTGCACCTAATCGCAAATTACGACCCAGAACATGAAATCGGGCTATATCTTGATTTTCCATATTTGTAGGCATACGAATTCAAATATCCCTCTTCTTACTCACTCCAGTGACGTCACAAAGATTTTTTTTAATACTTTTCAGTTTCCTAACCTCCATCTATTTTTCACAAGGTTTTTTACACTTTATGTACTAAAAATTACTCCACGTGCAACACATGTGATAAGACCATACTTTACGTTTGTTTTTAAGTTGATAAGAGTGACACAGGGACATTGTTTATCCTACAATCAGAAATGGAGATATTAGGTTATAATTACTTGCCACTACAAAATCAGAATCACATTGTGACAAATCTGATGTGCTTCCCACCATTTTTTGAATTTTTTGAAAAACCCGCCCAACTTTTGATTTGGCCATTTGATCGTCCATAAGCGCAATCATAGCAATAAAGAAAAGTCGTACGTTGTTTTTTTTTTTTTTTTTGATAAGACAAAGCAGTGGCAAATAATACAGTTCAAACCGGAGGAGCGAGCTTCAGGGCCGAAAGGTAAATTGATAACACAAAATTGTGACTGCTCATTTGACCAATGACAATAAATTCACAATAACAATTTGTAGCAAGTTAATTCCATTTACAATTTGCAATAACTTCTATGTGTGTGTAAAAAACTGAAAGATTCAAATCTATGAAAAGCATGAAGTTATCTACATATATGTATGTATATAAATTCAACTATTACAAAACTCCGACTTGAAAATTTTACAATCTATTATTTTAATCTAGGATGGAATCCGTTTTTCAAGATCTTTTTTTCAAGTGAAAACATTAATTGAGTTATCCCGGGAGCATAACAAACACAAAAAAAAATATTGCAGTTTCTCCGAATTTTCCGACCTTTATTTGAAATTGTCTCAAATTTTATTTTCCTGAAAATTTTTCCAGGACCATAACGAACAAAACAAAAAAATAATTACACATATCTATCGTTCGACTTGTGAGTTATGGTCTTGAGTTCATACAAAAATCCCATAGAAAAAAGCAGTTTTAAAATTTCCGGACGTTGCCAATGTTTCTTTCCCCTGGACTATTACGAATATTTAAAAAAAAATGCCAAATCGGCCAACATTTTAACATATACGCACGTGCAGTGCACTTTCAGTTTTTCCCGAAATTTCCAATTTTCCGGTGAACTTTTCCAATTTTTCATTCCGTAAAACCTTGTTTGGACTATTACGAATATTAAAAAAAATTGCCACATCTTTCTAGCCTTTTTCAAGTGATTCGTTAACCGACGAATAACATTTAATTTTTATTCTCTAGTAGGCGCATCACTTGAGAACGGCTGGACCGATTTTTTTTTAATATTGTTAATAGTCCAAATAGGGTTTTTAAAGGAAAGATAAACTGGATTTTTCGGAAAACTTTTCCAATTTTTCTTTAGGTAAAAACCTTGGACTATTACGAATATTTAAAAAAAATAGCCAAATCGGTCCAGTCTTTCTCAAGTGATGCATGCGCTTACCAACCCGACAGACGTTGTCCTGCCCGAACGTTGGCTTGCCCGCTATTTTTTTTATTTTTCAAAATATATGGGGGTGTATTTGTATTTGGGTGTGGTAGGGTAGTGATATATTGGGGTTATATGTTCTGATATGCGAAAAATCTTTAAGAAAAAAAAATGTCACAAAATCGGTCGAGACATTCTCGAGTTTTTGCGAGACTAACGCACAGCAATTGATTCTTATACAGGGTGATTTTTAAAAAACGGCAGATGCTGTAGAATTTTTATTTACGGGTCGATTTCAAACATAAAAAAGTAAATCAAATGGCTTTTAATTTACTATAATCTAACGGTTTTAGATTTTGTCATAGTGTATTTTGGGCTCCATTCAACTTTCTTATTTTAAATTGTGACCCATAGTTTTTATTTATTTATTTGAAAGATCTCATTTTTCTTCATACACTCATGTGTAATATGCACTACATTTACTTTAAATTATTGTTTAAAAAATTGTAACAGTTGAAAAAAAAGGAATAAAAGTTAATAAATAAAAATGAGGTCTTTCAGATTTAAAAAAGAAAATAATGAGTTCCAATTTAAAATAAAAAAGTTGATTGTATCCCAAAATATACCATGACATTTAGACAAAATCTAAAATCGTCAGCTGATTAAAAGCCATTTAATTTACTTTTTTTTATATATTTGAAATCGACCCGTAAATAAAAATATATAGCGCCTGCCGTTTTTTAAAAATCACCCTGTATATTATGTAGCGTGCGATTCTTTAAATTTCCTTTTTGAATAGGCGGTGGAAAAAGAAGTCATGTGTCATGTGATTATACCTCATATTTTAAATGTCATGGTATGGTTATGGTTAGGTTTTCTGGTTGACGTTTCTGACAGCTATAAGCAGACAAAACAATTCTCCGGGGACCTACGTTCAAATTCCAAGGCCTACCTAGAATGTAAATTTAAAGAATCGCACGATATAAGATAATAAAAAATTATTGATTAAAAAAATCATAGAAAATGTGTTACACACTTTAGTAAGTACAAAATAAAATAAAAACCATAGAAGTTTAGGGTTTTTTAGTACAAATTATTTTAAAAAGGTTTGAACATTATGTTTCATAAATTTTCTGTAACATTTAAACATGTATGACGTCAACGTAATAGTAATTTTTTCTGTCTAATAATGTGGTAGTGGGAATAAAATAAAAAAATACATCTTCAGCTATTGCAGTAATGGCCAAAGGTATGTCCAAATTGTCTTCGTGAAAGTTATTTTCTCTCATTTCAACTGATATTAACTCTTAACTTGTGTGTTTTTTGACATAACCAAACTCGTTTTCATAATAACCGTCAGCCAACTCCATTTAGGTATCACCGTACCGAGCAATTATTGCATTGAAAAAAATTTCTTCCCTAATTTATTACTATGTATATTGGCAGTTGGGAGGAAAGTTTTGTATGCATCTCTCGAATAAAGACCGTTATTCTCTCAAATGAAAATGCCCTCGGCTCTGGCATTTCTTACATTCTTGGGATTAAAAAGGGTCTTTATTCCCTAGATACATAAATAACTATTACATGATATTAAATGTAAATTCATTTACTGTATAAAATTAATATAAACATGAGTCGGGGCACTGGGTCGCACAGGCCCTTTTTGTAATAACTTTTTAAAACGGAAACGTATTTCTGCAGCTACTGAGATGGTCAATCCACAAAAAAAGTTATTCGAAAATTTGTGGGGTCTTACAGACCCGGTGGCCCGACTGGAGGGGGTTAAGCAAACGAAATACTCGAGGTGAGAATAAAATCAGATGGAGATACCCCTTAGATGGTTGATGAATTCTCCTTCCGTGGGGTGCACGTTGCGTACTTAAATAACCATATTGGGGTTCTTACAACGCCACACAAGTCGTTTCTCTAACACTTTTTGAAACCAATAATTGTTTTTAATTTACAGACCTAAAAGCGGAAGTACATCGTAAAAATTCCTCCGAAAGCAGCGACGGCGCTGCCGCCCCCGTTCTAGAAATCGTAACCTACCCACCTGACGTGCCTGACCCCAAAATTAAAAAAAACGAGCGTCGTTCAAAACATCAACGTTCCAAGACTGACGGTTTCGTGTGCGTCACAGTCAAAGACGACACGAGACAGAATCGCTCCAGTTTTCGCAAGTTGTATCAGCAGACCAGCGTGGATTCCACGGATGGGAACCTCTTGACAACACATCGGCCGTCGCTGCAGAGCGTGGACTGTGAACAAGGCCCTTCGAATGGTCGCAGGCATTCGAATTTTACCAATAGCAGTTTGAATTTCTTACCTGCAAGTGTACAAGCCGAAATCAAACCTACTGGTTCTTTAGAACTGGGTTATTTAGATAAGAATCCGAACCAGCCGCTAACTTCTGAAGGTTTTTATTTTAAGAGTAATAGAGGGGGAGTGCGGCGAATAAGGAGTACAGCGTTAGAAACGTGCTGTCCACCTCCTTCTTTAACGGTTCATCCGAATAGCTTGGAGGTTATTGGGTGTAAGGGGGCGCGGAATCCACTGCCTCCTCCAAGTTCGAGTCTTGTGCGAAATCAACACTTGAATTTGTGTTCCTACTACGGTTCCGAGATTGTCTATCCAATCGCTGAGCAGTCCGATGAGCATCAGACTTCACACGGTCCTGATACGGATCTAGATTCTTCAACACACATATCCGATTCAGACTTCGAGGAGAACCAAGGAAGCAACTCCCCTTTATTCTACATAACCGTGAAAACGATGACGAGAAATGTGCCTTACGAAAAATCCCATCCTAAAATTGAAGAAAAGTGCGGTGAAGAGAGAACCAGTGCGACATCGAAAGACGCCCTTCTAGATAACGATAATTCGAATTCTAGTGCCACCCCCGAAATGCACGACGCTAGGACTGACTGTGACGGAACGGATAACGAATGCAGTGATAAAAAATTAAGTGAGTGTTCGAATTTATCTTGTAGTAATACGAGCGTCGAATGCGACGAACGAAGTCCTAAAATACCGATTTGTCCATTTTCTGTAAGGAAATTGTGTAACTTGTTCGGTGACGATTTTATTCGAGTTTATCGAGATCAAGTTTGCGGTAATAATGTCAGAGTTGTGAATGCCAAAAATGATGTTTTAGTGAATGAACCGCATGTCTTCCGGAAGAGGAACGCTAAGAGAAACAGGAAGAGGAAGCTTAGCGATTCGGTCAAGATAGTCGAACAAGAAAATTGCACGAGTTTGGTGGAGCTGGATCTGGACTGGCTGTTTGATGACGAAAATCATAGCAACCAGAATAGAAAAGGTAAATATGGATAAGTTCTTTGGGGATTTAGCTTTAATTTGTCAAAGGTTATTAATACTAACGGGGTTGACTCCAGTCCGTTTCAGAAAGACAAATAGGATGTTTATGCTCTTTGAAATGTGGATTCTATAATTCGTATTATAACTGCTAGTTTTAGTTAAAAAGTTAGTGAGTTTTTACCTCAGATACCCGTCTTCCCGGGGCGGAAGCTAGTCTTACGCCAGAAAAGCATAAACATACTAAGTCAGTCATCAGGCTTTCTATCAAGTCTTCGTAAATTATTTATGCATCATGTTGGCTTTGGAAAACATAATTTACGAAATAATGACGTGGAAAGCCTACTGGATGTATGAAAAACTACTAACATACTAAATCGGGTGCAACTAAATCTTGAGCGTCTGCTTAGCTCCATTAGCTACATCACTTGCCGAATTCTAATGTTTCCGCCGTAGTGGTAACAGTCCCGTCCAAAACTCACTGTATGTTTCTTACATTAGGTCTATCCGTAGTATGCTTGTAAGAATAAATTTGCGTGATACCAAAATACAATCATTTCTTACTTTATAATTAGTTTTAGCAGTAGCCGGTCGTTTTTTTTTTTTTTTTTAATAAAAAGGAAATTGTCATTATTGACAAATTGTTAAGATCGGGTTATACAGCGCAGATTCCACATGACGTCACAACCAAAATGAAGTTGGTTTTAAAACGTCAAATATACTTTTTCACAGATGTCATTAATTTGTAAAAGAAAATAATAGATGTGGCACTAACTTCGATTATCAGGACGATTAAGAGTAACCCTGAATTATGTAGAGATGCAAAGAAACGAAAAAACAAACTATTAATTAATTGTATAACAGCCCATATGGCTGGCAAATGGTGGAGAAATATTTTCTTGACACTGAGGACGGTGCTTCTTGCTGCTCTAAGATAAAAGTTTATGTTGCATTATGTTTGTTAAAACAAAAAATCCTGTATTAACGTAAATAAAAAATTGGGTTGGTAGTAACTTGGATGACGTTTGTTGTCAACTGTCAGTGAGACGTCAGCTCGACAGTGTGTAACAACGATGTCTTACTAATACGGGGAAAGGACTACAATGCTAGTGATGGGCGAAGCCAACATTTCAACCCGAAAGTGATGTTCAGACGTTGCGTTTGGGTTACAGCCGTGCAGCTTTGGTTGCGGAATAATATTGAATATTCCAGAAGAACAGAAAATTAAACATTTTTTATTGTTGTTAAGACATCGTTTGTACCTAACCTAACTTTTGTTAGACAGAAAAAAACACCACCTCAGTCATGTTGTCACTTATATTTTCGATCGAGGTTGCCACATGAGTGGACAAGTAAAAAAAAATATATACCGTGCGTTCATTAATGACTGTGACGATTAAATTGACAAACTTTTCACAGAATTTTTTGGCTTTAATAATTAATTAATAATTATTTGTATCATGGGATAGTGTCTACACATGTCTACACATGTGCTAATTTAACATTGCCAGAATTTACTTCTAGTTGATAGTGGTGTTGGTTAAAATACAATTGAAAACAAAATGTTTTGGTCATCTTTATTGTAAAATTACATGTTCAAAAGTCCTCTGGTGTAAAACTGTTTTGGTAAGTATCGCAATTAATTTATGATTGTAATTTTTTTTATAATAAGTTTTGTTAACCAATACGTTTTTTCTCACAGAGGTAGTTATGTGCAGAATGCCTAGTTTTTTATTTATGTTTGTTCTTACAGTTTTTATTAAATTTGGTCATATAAAACATGAATATTGTTTGGAGAAAATTAATAGGGTGTAGCGAGGTTATTGATTTTAAAAATAAAATCCAAAGTCCAATAATTTGAAATGGTCTTTTCGTACATAATATTGGTAAATTTTACAGTGATCAACATTAAAAATTTAGGTTGGTATCCTGAGACAAAATATAGAGTAAGACTTATGTGAAAATACAAGAGCAAGTAAGGATAGAAGATGGGTGCGCGTTCGGTGGAAGCCCTGGAGTGCATGATTTGGCAACACACAAAACATACCTGCTTGCCCGGTAGTGGTGAACAGAAACAAGTAGCCAATATTAATTTTTTAAGGGCTGGTTTCACCAACATCGATTAACTTTAACTGATAAATAACTGCATAGATACGTTTGTTAAAACTATAGCAACAATTTTTCCTAACCGATGATTAAGTTTAACTAAGGTTGGTGAAATCGGCCCTAAGTTCTAATCCTAATCGGTAAACAAATTAATGAGTAAAAAATAATTTTTTTAATTAATGAATTAATTAATTAAGGATACCCTTGAACATATTTTGATAGGCAATACATTCGCAACATGTTCGTTTATATAATATAAGCCATTATAAAAAACAATTTTCATCGGGTAAGCAGATGGGTGAAGGACGATCTCCCTTCGGATCTTCGGATCTAGACTGGCAATATACCAATTTCCATTACATTAAAATGCAAAGTAACTTTTTAATCTTAAAAGAAATAAATATATTGGCAACACTGAATAATTGCCACCCCTCCCGTCAACATCTTGACAGATCTTCATAATCTGTTTGGCTTATGATGCAATCATCATCAATATCCGACAACTTCAAATTTTCTTGATGTTTATTTTGACATTTCTGAATTTAAAATCACGGGCACCAATATATGTAATATGAATAATTTTAGAAAAAATTACAAAATTAAATTGTCAAAACCTATGAAGGAGTATTGTAGTCCACAATCAAAGTCTTTTATCAGTCCACAATCAAATCAAGGTCTAAACTAATTTGAATTGGCCAAAAATTGGGCTCTCAGAAGGAATTGAAAAAATATTTATTTGTTTCATGCGTTCCTATTCCATTCATCCGATTGCGATGTATCTTTGGTGAGTTGTGCGCACGCCCGCGAAGGTTTATAACTTAGGGCAACCATTTTATAACATGTGGCGCGCGTGTACGTACGAGACGGAAACACAAAAAATATTATGTATCCAAAAGCAGTTCAATAAACAGAATTAAAGCACAACTACTTTCTTTCTTTCTGCCAAAGTAACATTGCGACGCAAGCCGGGTACCCATAGTAAATAATAATATATTAACACATTAAATTGAAAACCACACGAACGAAGTCGCAGACAGCTAAATAACGGGCGTTCAATAACAAAAATCGACGACGAAGCAAGCCTTGGAATCTTCAAGTCATGGCTGCATTTAGATCACATGCATGCAATGCTTATTACGGGTAAACAGTGACACTATTAAATGTGGATAAAAGAAGGGGGGGGAGCCTTCACAAGCTCTGACTAGTGGGGGCACGGGGGCTTGGTTTGAGTGTCTGGCCGCCTGGATGAGGCACCACCATAAAAATATCCCTAATCTAATAATCTGACATGTCACCATCTACGTTCTACGCCATACGTTTTTTGTTGAACGCACGATAATATCTATTAAAAACTACGACATGTTTTTTTCGCACTACCAACTTTCACTAATTTGTTTTCCGATTTCTCTGAACTTTGAATTCAAGAGTTCAATTATTATTACCACGTTTTTATTAACTCGCTTTCTTGTCTGTATGTTCGGGAGGAATTTTGCCTTTGATTTTAATCGAACTTCCTGATGAGCTATAGATTTGAAACTTATATATTTATAGCTCAGAACAGAATGACAAACTATCTGTTTTTCGTGAGGAATCGGTATAGGGCTGGGGCACATTTTTTTTATACTTTTTAGTCCGTTTTTGTAATTTGTGACCATTTTGATTCTCTAATAGACATATTAACGAACGCAACGTCACCATTTGCGATGTCATAATAGCCATTAAGGCACGGAACATTTTAGGAAAATTTTTAGGTTGGCACAGCGTGTTATCTTGTCACTAATGTCAGTTTAAATTAGAAAATGTGTCAAAAATAGCAAATTACGGCACATGGAAGTGAACATTTCCAACTGCCACAAAATTCCCTAAATCGATTGAAGTGAAAACTGTTGTTTAAAAACAGCATAAAAAAGGACCAATAAAAAAAAAGCATAAAACACTCATTCTTTAGAATAACACGTCGCTACGCCACTCGTTTTTGTCAACTTGAATTCGTGCTTTAAGACTGGTCTTATGAAACTTGTTTTTTAATATACATACATACTATTTACTCACAAGTGATATCATGTTAAAAGGGGTGAACTACTATGGTAAGACATTAATTATTTTTTGAAACGTCAAAAGAATTGCAAAGTCAATTTAATTTTTTTACGTTTTACAAAAAATTACACGTGACCGAAATGCCATTGTAAGCTACTTTTAGTTAGGGCAGTAGAAAAAATATTTTAAAAATTTCCAGTGTTGCATATTGTACTGGTTCTATAAATATGCATTTGACATAGTTACTCATACAACAAATCAAATGTGACTTTGTTGCAGGTGACGAGAAAATCGTCGAATTTTCACACCTGTTGCGTATATTTTGATCATATCACGGTCTGTTAACTTTGACAACGTACCGAACTCTATTAACCCACCGTACCACTATTAACATTATTAAAAAATATATAATTATTTTATGCATATTGTGCTACATCCATCGGTTGTTTATAAGTTATTCATATATCAAGTTGCTTGTGGATACCGTTGTAGTTAGATTAAATTCAAAGCCTATGAATCATTTATAAATAGATTCGATTGTATATTTTTACAAACGAAACGCACAAACTGTACCAACTTTTAATTTTTTACATTTGTAATTACTACTCAAATGACTTCCAGAACCCATAAAAAGAGGCACGAAATGGTCCAGCACAACGACAGTCTCTTTAGAACACGACGTAAGCAAAGTACTGCAAGATCCAGTTCCCTCCGCCCGCAGTTTAGGCGCCATTCCTAAAAAAACTCGTAGCACTTCTAGTCACCACGAACAGTCTGGCCGAAGAACCCCAAAAAGCGAATCGGAAAAATGCAGCATGTGTCGTTGCAAATCCGATAGACAATCCGAAGAAAACGAACAGAGGTCATTAAAAGAAAACAAAATCACTCAAACGCTGCGACAAAGCGACTGTCCAAGTCCAGTGGAAGGGCTCGAATGTATTGTAGTACCTCAAACGAAACCCCAAAGAGTCAACGTCTCGAAACGTTACGATAAAACGTCGAGAGACCGAAACGAGGAAGGCTCGTCTGGTGGCTCAAATAACGAGCTGAGTACACTGTTACCGACTGCACCGTTGTTGTCGGCGTTTTTAGCATCTCGACGTGATTATCCGTTGTCGGTGTGTTATTTACCGCCTAATGAAAATTTTAAATTGAATCATGCGTCACCTCAGAGGGGGAGGTTGAAAAGGAGCCGCGTGAATAGACGGAGGTCTTGCCAAAGAAACAAAAGAGATAGTGCAATAGCTAGTACCTTGTCGGCGGGACATGGGACACACAGTGCCAAAAATTTCAACGACACGACGGATGGGTCTGTGCATTGTTTTATGGACGAACACGGGAACTGGATAACATACACATTCGACGAAAAAGGATTAGGTAAGTACAGTTACTAGATTTTTTTACATTATTTTTTACAAAATATCATAATAGTGTGACGCTTGTTTACGGCGGCGGTTGCCTCGAGCGCCAGTTTTTTACGTGGTATGCTCCACGGGACCACGGGAAGTCGGAGTACAGAACTCCAGGGGTCAACCGTCTAGTTTGGCGGGAGGGAAAAATAAACTCGGTTCGGTGTTACAGTTTAATGTTCCCCCCGGAACTTGAGGTTCACCCTGTATACGGCGGTTCAGAGTCTGCACGTTTTGGTCCCTAAGCGGTCGATGACGAAAGTTGCGGATCACCCTGTAGACGTCGGTGTACCCGCCCCCTGTATACGGTGGTTCGGTTAGTTTCGGAACCCGAGCGGTCGGTGACAAAAGTTACGATGCACCCTGCCGATGTTGATGTACCCGCCCCCTGTAAACGGTGGTTTGATTGTTTCGGTTTCGGTACCCGAGCGGTTAAGATGCCCCCTATTGACCTTGATGCACCCACCCAATGTATACGGTGGTTCGGATATTTCGGAACCCGAGCGGTTAGTGACAAAAGTTATGAGACATCCTGTAGACACTGATGTACCCGCCCCTTATGAACGCTGGTTCGGTTATTTGAAGTTTCGAAACCCGAGCAGTTAGTGACAAAAGTTATGCTGCCCCCTGTAGACGGTGATGCAATGATTTCGGAACCCGAGCGGTCGGTGACAAAAGTTGTGAGACGCACTGTAGACATCGATGTACCTCCCCCCTTTGGGGGTGGTCGTAGCGACTGCGGGGTAAGCTCGTTTGGAGCGCGCTAATTTTCCGGTGGCGGTATAAATAGCGAATCGACGGACCATTCCGCGGTGAGAATGTCGTTTCGCTGACGGTTCTTAACTCGGTATGTATTTAGATTCGGATTTTTCCGTAACTTCGTTACAATAGGCATCTGCGGAACAATGTAAGAATATAAGTGTCGTGTATTTCAGGGACAGCAAACAATCGCCTCCAAGACAAAACCTCTGCTAGTTCCAAGACGTCAGTGCGGCGTAGACAGAGCGACGTCGCTTCGATGTCGCGGGCCCCACGAAACAACTCCCAAGATCTCTGCGACAGCAACAGCACGGATTCAATATGTAACAGTTCAGTGTCGATAATTCTGGACGCTCCAGCTTCAAAGACTGCATCAACCACTATGATTCCAGTTCAGAATTCTGGAGATATTACCCCAGCACAAGCAAGAATGCGCGATGCCCTTCGCCGTAGACTGTTCCGTAATCAAGGATTTATGACCGATCCGATCGATTCATTAATAAGTATAGTGCAAGGTGATAATGACGGTGATATTGAGGCCAATTTGGCAAGAAATCAGTTTAAGTTTATACCGAATTCTGATCAAGTGAACAATAACTATCCGAGGACAAAGTCGTTTTATAAGTTTAAAGTGTTCCCGTGGATTTACGTTAAAGTGACTTTAGATCGGTTGAAACTGCTTGCGTTGTTGGATAGGAATTTGACGTTCATCGAGACGTTGTTGTCGATTCTTTTCGGGATTCTAGTCTCAGTTTCTGGTGCTGTTTTGTTATATTACGATTTTTACGAAGACTTGTTAGCATTTATCTTTTGTTTTGTTATGGCGAGTTGCCAGTACTCACTCCTGAAGAGTGTGCAGCCGGATGCTGCGTCACCCACTCACGGTTTCAACAGAATTATAGCATACTCGAGACCCATATATTTCTGCATTTGTTCAGGGGTTATTTTGTTCCTAAATGGTTATATAGAGTCGGAACACTTGTCCTACAGTCTTGGTAGCGATATCTTGACCGACGCGCAGATTTTGTTGCTCATTCGTGATTTCCTTGTTAAGTTTATACTCTTTTTCCCGATATTGTTTTCATTGGGTTTGTTTCCTCAAATCAATACTTTCTTGATGTATCTTCTAGAGCAAATAGACATGCATATTTTCGGCGGAAATGCGATGTCGAGTCTTCTCGCTTCGTTTTACTGTATATTCCGTTCTTTTTTGGCTGTGATTGTAATGAGCGGCTTTGCCTATGGTGGTCTAAGCGAACCAAAGGGTTCGCGACACATTTTGTTTTCGATATTCTGTGCCTGTTTAGTGGCTTGCTCCTACCATCTGAGTAGAAGCGCAAGTGATCCGTCACATTTGTGGAATATTGTGAAGAGACACGTGTGGCCGTCTGATATTTATCGAGAACATAGTAAAGACAGAGTGAGTAAAGTCGAGAGCAAAGAAGAGAAACCCCTCACTGACAAGAAGCAAGAAAAGAAGAAGTCTGTCAAATTTCCGAACGAACCTGGGGAGAGTCAGGAGGGAGTGGATCATGTCGATCCCTTACCTCATAAATTACAAAAGACCGTAAACGCCCGATTGAAGAACGACATCATTTTATGTGGTCTAATAGCGGTGGTGGTGTTCAGCGTACATGCCAGCACGGTGTTTACAGCACTCCAGCCCGAATTGAGTCCGGTTTTGTGGACCATTTCTGCCGTTCTGGGATTTATTCTTCACTACATAACTCCACAATTGAGGAAACAGTTACCTTGGATGTGCATCGCCAGTCCTGTTTTGAGATCAAAAGAATTATTGCAGTATCAAATAAGGGGCCCCGCAAAAATAATGTGGTTTGAGAGAGTCTATGTCTACCTGTGCTTCGTCGAGAGGAATATTTTATATCCACTCTTATTCCTTTCGGTACTGACAGAGGACTCGCCAAAAGTTGCCAATAAATTCGGATCTCTTCTTGGTTCCTTCATCGTCGTTGTTTGTGGCTTGAAGTGCTTGCGGAGTTCGTATTCCAATCAAAGTTCTCAGTACCTCATTCTTACATTTACGGCGCTGTTTTTTCGTTACGACTACAGTTTTCTTCAGGAGACGTTCCTAGTGGAGTACTTTTTTATGAGTATCATCTTCAACAAGGTCTACGAGCTTTTATTGAAGGTAAGCACTCTGGGGATGCAATCAGAACAATTAACAAGTGTTCACATGTTGTGTGACATTTAGAATCAAGCTAGAAGAGGTGTAGAGCCACTACATTGTATTGTTATGTTCCAGGTGCAATTCGTGGTGACCTACATCGCCCCGTGGCAGATCACTTGGGGTTCGGCGTTCCACGCTTTCGCTCAACCATTCTCCGTGCCTCACTCGGCTATGCTATTTCTGCAAGCTTTCATTTCCGCGATTCTCTCGACACCGTTGAACCCATTCTTAGGAAGTGCGATTTTTTTAACATCCTACGTCCGTCCCATCAAATTTTGGGAGCGCGATTATAACACCCGCAGAGTCGATCACTCGAATACACCGTTGTCGTCTCATTTGGACCGAAACCTGGGCGCCGACGACAATAATCTCAACTCGATCTTTTACGAACATTTGACGAGGTCTCTGCAACATTCTTTATGCGGCGATTTGATTTTGGGACGGTGGGGCTTAGTGAATCAGGGAGACTGTTTTGTCTTGGCTTCAGATTACCTGAATTGTTTGGTTCATATCATCGAGCTGGGCAATGGATTGGTGACGTTCCAGATGCGAGGGTTGGAGTTCAAGGGGACGTATTGTCAACAGCGGGAAGTTGAAGCTATCACAGAGGGCATTGAGGAGAATCATGGTGAGTTGTTGCTGGGGGAGGGTTGGGAAATACCGAATGATGTAGAAAATATTTTAAGGGCGAATGAGTATATAGTTAATAATTTTTTTCACATTCTCTCAAATTGTGAAAAAAGCTGTTTACCTTTTTCACCAAAATGAAAGGTGTGTAAGAAACCCATTTTACAAAAATCAAACAGTCGATTTTCTAATGAATGGAAAGTGGTCATCTTTTATGTGCTATACCGATTCTGATTGGAAATGAATTTTTGTAACTGTGTAAAATAATAGAGAAAAACTAACTCATTGTCACTATCGGTTTTTGTCTGAGTACAAAGGATGTCCCAATTTATACTGTATAAAATATATTTGATTTTTGATATTTTGTTTTCGGTATTGCCTAGCTTTCCCCTTTATCTAAATCTTCACTTATTCTCGCAAATTTTAGCATGTTGTTGTATCGAAACAGACCACTTCACCGGGATTTTGAGCATCAGTTCTGCATTCAGTCAACGTTGGCTCGCCTGGGAAGTGACCGCAGCCAAATATATACTAGAAGGGTACAGCATTTCGGACAACAGTGCTGTTTCCATGTTGCAAGTGTTCGAGTTTCGCAAAGTGCTGATTTCTTATTACGTTAAAGTAAGTATATTAAGAAGATTTGTCAGCATCGAATCGCATTTCAAATTCGTTACGTAAACCTCTCCCTCACTTCCATTTATTCACTTTTCCCATAGTAGCGCATTTGCCAGAGCGCTACAAAATTGAGAAGCAATTAAAAATATATCCTAAATATTTCTCCGGCCTAGAGTAAATGATACTGCGACTGCGATTGATAGATTGGCAATATTTATTTTATAAGATACTGTAGTGTTTATGTCACTCATTTTGTTTCGACGCGCACACCATGAGATCATTTAAATTATAAAATTATAAATTAGAGTAGGCGTTTTTTCATACAATGGCCCAGTCTGCTAATTGACTGAGAGTAAAATTTGAGGCTATGGTAAACATTGTCACGTTTATGTTTCTCATGTTAAATTGTTTTAATTTAAAGAAAATAAAAAAACTAATAAATAACATAGGTTTATTGAGAATTACAGTAAATGTTCAACGTGTTCTCCCCCAGCTTCAATGTAGCTCTTAACTCTCCGTTTATAGCATTGCATGCATTAAAAATTATTTATTTTTAAATGCGGTCTTTTTGAGATACGGGAAAATGAAATAATCTAGAATTGTCACGTCGGGATTTCGAGGCGGAAATTGATCATCATAAAACTAACACTCGCTCTGCTACATCACATTAACATCACGAAATCTTGCCACACATTTATAAATTTGTCGGACTAATTTTTGATAATCTGCAGGAAAATTAGGGTAGGCATTTCGAAAATCCTTTAACACAGCGTTCTATCATGTGCTCATTTAAAAAAGTCATCAAGTCGTCTATGAACATACAACATTTTAACGTACATCTGTAGAGTAGGTAGAGCACGAAAAAAATTGGCCATATCCCGCTTATAATACGACTTTAATTTTTTGCCATATGGGGTGATTCGCGCACACCGCAATATCTCGGAGACGTATAAAGATATGTAAAAATGGTTAAACAGAAAGTTTTAGCTGATGGTTTCGGTATTCGATCGATGTTTTTGTATTAATTATTGGATCGCAATTAACGGAGTTATAATTTAATTATTTTTACCACCATGTCAAGACGCGAGAGCCAATCCCCGAGATTCCACATGCAGTCCCCACTACTCCAACCAGTTTTCTTGTTCAGTCCCACTCGTTTGAATTGTATCACGTTCTCGATGTCGTGTACGTTCTTGCAGGGGTGAATTAATTTGGCGGATTAAATAATAAGTATTATACATAACGTAACTATTGTTTTTATTTATTATTGTGTTTATTACATCGACTGAAACTTACCATGTCAAAAACCATCTTCGCTATTTTGTTTTTCATTTATTTCTGTCACAAAGAACAATAATTGTGAAATACAAGAAACGAAATTTCGATACAATAGGAAAATGGTTGTTATTCCGAACCAGTCTGTCAACCATTCAGTCAAAAATGTAAATTTGAGTGTATATAAATATTTTGGTATAAACTTCTTTTGGTGGATACAACAATATAAAATTAGTGCCCTGTCCATTATACTCATCGACTGACCAAGTGTTCAATCCAATTTCAAAATTTTTAAGTACAAAAATGGTTGTCATTCCAATACCATTAGTCAATCAGTCAGTTGTGGATAATATGGTAAATTCATTAGAGCAATTTTTGCCATAGCACCTGCAATTCGACAAACAAGCCATTCTATTTTCTTTACATAAGCATCGTGATGTCACACCCTAAAAACAGAAATTTGATCCAATTGCTGACAGCAACGCTAACGCAAGAACAAAAACATATTTAAGTCATATTGGTACGTAATGCAGGAATTGTAGAAAAGACGGGGGCAGTAGATACGTCAGATTCCTCTAATTTCCATCCAAAGTCCTTAATATCAGGAAGGTTACTCTTCAAGAAAATCTAGAGAATTCTACAGTTACCACATTACCACAAATTGAAACATTAGAAAAAGTGGAATTATTGGGACGACCATTAATAAATGTAAATTGTTTTTTCCAACAAATGATGACTTTCTCATATTTTGTTGCTCGCTCGTTATTTTTCACTGGTAAATTTGAATAAATCGCCTATGTGAATAGCCTTGGATTTAATTGGTATACATAATCGCGAGTCTACTGTATTTATTTTATTAAACGGACCATACACGATCAGATTTATTTCCAAATATATATGTTTGCAAATTGATTTGACCCTTTCAGCACAAACGTGCAAATTCTCTGCTCGTAAAAAGGACCCCCCATACAAAATAACAACTTTTCATTTATCAAATGTTTTTCCAAACACTAAAACTTGTTTACAAATAACGCCAAACATACTCAAATATCACTTACTTGCAAACATATCTGCAAATAAATTTGACCGTGTATGGTTTCTATTTAACGAAACTGTTTTTATTATTTCTTTAATTATAAATTCTTTCAATAACCATGAATTTTGATGATCCACATCTGCTGCGGGCGTCCTTTGACAAGGCGGCCTATTTTGTTTTTTTTTCCGTCTACAATATTTTACAACATTTCGTTCTATAAAAAACATTTCTCTCAAAACAGGGCGCAGGTTGAAAAGGAACTTATCTGAGACCCATTTGAACTTTAAGATGTTTTGTTTAGTTCGCCCATTCGATAATAGGTATTAGCACTTCCTAAACCAATAACATGAGATAGAGTCACTGGCGAACTTTTCTCTCTTTACGGGAACCTTAAAAATAAAAAAAATATTTTAATTAAAAAATTAATTAACTTTAATTGGGCTTGTTTCATACATCTGAGGTTGAAATATTTTTTGTTTCTTCCATATTAAGGTCAAACCGGAGTTTTAAACTTTAGGTAAAAAAAGCGTCTTGAACAAAAAATCCTTTTTGCTTATAAATAACGCAAAAATGAAATTTGTTTGCAAGCACATTTACAACTTATTATAACTCTTAAGTTTGACATTTATCTGGCGAAAGTCAAGGCTTACTTTTCTTAAGTTTTCAAAAAATAGGAGGGAGTATGGTATAGTCCTCCTCTAGCTTGATCAATATTTGACCTTGAAAAAGTCTACAGAGGATCAAAACTTATTAGTTGAAATAAGAGACTCATCTGATTGGACTACTCATTTTACGGCTTTAAAAAGTGATCCCTAATAATTATAATAAAACGTATCCATTGGCCATCCTTTTTTGATTTTGATCAATTTTAAACATTAAAACGAACTGATTGACCAAAATAGAGTCACCCTTCTCTATTTCTAATGGCAGGGCTGCCAGCGACCTGGAAAACCTGGAAAATATGGAAAAGTCAGGGAATTTGAAATTTTTGTAAAAGTCAAGGAAATGTCAGGGAAATTTATGATAAGTTGCAAAAAGTCAGGGATTTTTTTTTATACTCTGGAAATTAAATTATTTGATTTAAAGATTCTTGAGAGGTAGGAAGATTTTCCTTATTACATTCGAAAATGCCGACAGGCTTTATACCTAGAAGTTCATGTCCTTCAAGTTCAAGAGCAAAACATTGCGTTTTTTATATTATAAATTATAAAATTATATTTATGCCCTACCAATGTCTAGATGACTTATTATTCCACGCAAATGGAACGTATAATGTAGCAGTTTACTCATAAGTGTAAGGCATGAATAATTTTTTAAAAAAGTTTTTTTTTTCATACTTTTTTTATTTTTAACGTTTTACAAGAAATTACAAGTCGGGCATAAAACGTCGTATCTTACACGTGACCGAAATGCTTGTAAGATGTGTATCACTCGCTGACAATGAAGCATTTCTGTCACTACTATTATTATATTTATTGAAATTATAATAATTGTTATGATATTAACTGCCTTTGTTTGCTTATATAGTTGTACCTGATTTAAGCAGTAACTTAATGTAATTAATGGCTGCTCATTGATTGAATTTAAAATTGTGATATTCACCTTCTAATGCACTACGTTGTGTATTCATCCCATCGTCTTTTCGCAGAAAACAAAGCAAACTTTATGTTTATTAGTTTCATCATAGTTTCAAAGTGGTTTCAAAGCAGCTTTTTGCAATAGGACAATTATTATTTTAGTGTCAGTTTTTTGAGAAGCTTTATTCCAGCGACAATTTTTTTTTAGCTATTTGACAAACATTACAATTCACAAGTTAAATTGATAAGTCAAATAGGACTCTAGGTCTAAATATTGCCGCCAATTTTTGTTCTTTCTATTGACTCGTTTCTATTGCTTGAGAAAATAATGACTCGTGCCAGCACTCGTATTTGAGACGCAAAAATTATTGTCGGCGATATTTTGCTGTCGCGTCTTATTATTATTGAAAACTTTTCCAGGACCATAACGAACAAAACAAAAAAGAATTCCGCAGATCCATCGTTCAAATCGTGAGTTGGTCTTGAGTTCATAGAAACATCCCAGAGAAATAGAACTTTCAGTTTTTCTCGAATTTTCCAATTTTCTAGGCAACTTTTCCAATTTATCTTTACGTAAAAACCTCATATGATCTATTACGAATATTAAAAAAATATATATAAAAATCCGTCCAGCCGTTCTCGAGTGATTTTTCCCGAATTTTCCGGGCAACTTTTTAAATTTTTCTTTCTGTAAAAACTTTATTTGGATCATTACGAATATGTATAAAAAAACAATGGCCAAATCAGTACAGCCGTTCTTCTACGACGAACAGAATTTCATTTTCATTATATAGATTTGAGCTGGAATGTTTTTTCCAGATTTTTTCCAATAAATTGAAAACATTTAATGGAGTTATTTCTATCTCGGGAGCATAACAAACAAAAGAAAAAAAGAATTACGCATATCCATCGTTCGAATCTTCAGTTCATACCAAAATCCCATAGAACTTTCAGCTTTTCCCGAATTTCAACAAAAAAATCAGCCAAATCGGTCAAGCCGTTCTCAAGTGATGATCTTTCATACATGCGGCAATTGATTTTTATTTATATATAGAAGATAGTATGGAAATCATTAATTATTATATTTGTTCTACCAGAAGATCTGTATTTTGATGTGTTTATTCCTAAATTAAACTATGGAAATTACTTGGTTTTGGTCAGGGAGGTCAGGGAAAAGTCAGGGAATTTTAAATTAGGTAATCGCTGGCAACCCTGAATGGGGTCATCCCACAATTTTCAAGAACAGCTTTTGTTGAAACTAGACGGAAAAATATTATATATTTTTTGTTTATTCGGAACCACTCGTTTAATAGGTAAAAAACGAGACATTTTTCTTCTTTGAAACGCGCGCCTTTCTGGTGTTTTTTTAAATTTGGCCTCGAAGTTGGCCATGGCTGTTTAGCTGTGAACGTGCCATCGAAGTGACAATATCTGAATCTATATCTAACCTCACTTTTAATTTAATTAAGCGACAGTTCACACGTTAATACTTCGCACATACACCTACCTTTTAGGGGTGCAGTGGAACCTCTTCTATAAAATGAAGTGAATTCACATAACCGTCTAAATGAAACCAGGCAAAAAATGGGCTGCTTCACATAAATTCATAGTCAGCGCCAACTATGACGCCAAATTTAAAATAATTAACTTTTAAAAAAAAAGGAAACCGACTTCAAAAAACCCAAAGTAACTAAAACTAAAAAGTAAAAAATAAAAATTTCCCATTTCAGAGTTATTTGTTGTTCCGGTTAATGTAATTATTTATTTTTCCGTTTAATGAAATTCAGAAAGTATTGTTGATTATCTAATTATTAATTGTTTTATAATTTTTAAGTCGGTGCCAAGTAAAACATAAAATTATACATTTTAAAGTTATAATTCCCTGATAATTTCAGACTTCTTAATTCACGATTATGATTACTGAATTAAAGTTTTCAGAACACATTTGATACATTAGGTAAAAGCTATATATTCGTAGTAATAATTTTGCATCATTTAGGTTGGATTTACCGAGAGATGAATTATTGTTAGATTTGAAATAAATAAAAAATTATTTATTATGTAATTCCTATAAATTGTTTTTATAATTTTTTTCGTAGTAACTAATTTGTTATTGTAGGAAGGTGTATAATTTGCTTTTATGGCACCAACTTCAAAATTATAAAACAATTAATAATTAGATAATCAACAATAATTTCTGAATTTCATTAAACGGAAAAATAAATAATTACATTAACCGGAACAACAAATAACTCTGAAATGGGAAATTTTTATTTTTTACTTTTTAGTTTTAGTTACTTTGGGTTTTTTGAAGTCGGTTTCCTTTTTTTTTTAAAGTTAATTATTTTACAATTTTAAGTGATGGGTAGACCTAGTAAGGACGCTTCAAATCCACGCGAGCGCGAAAATAGATTGTCTTTGTGGTTTCTATGGGATACAGCATGAGAAAATGTGGATTATGTTGAAAATAGAAAATTATTGTTTGTACGGTCAAAACTGCAAAAAATTGTAGATAGGCCTTCAATACCTTTCAAATGAGGTATCACTCGACCCATAGTGCCATTTAAGATTTTGGGGCTAACAGCCCCCTCGCGAAGAGGGCGAAGCGCCGAAACTTGAAAAGAATCTGAAAAGATGTGCCCCTGGCAAATAAAATCGACCTGTTCGAGGATTTTTCAATCAGAGTTATCAATTCGGAGAAATCTGGACTGGGGAGTTTTAAATGAGACAGCCTGTATATTATAGACATAAATCGATTGGTGCAGAAAGCATCCAAGTACCATATCATGTATGCTAAAATTTGCGACTAATAGTGCTTATATGCCAAGGGCATAGTAAAACACAATTGTAGATCAATTTTCCATAGTGTTTTCGTTTCCTGAAAAGTTTGCAAAATGTTACTTGGCTTGTTTTAACAATAAACGATTCAATTGAAATCGGCTCACAAACAAAGAAATTATATTTGAAGTCGGTTTCGGTAAGACACAATAAATCACGTCGTTGATCACTGTGTATTTATTCTCGGCTTGTCACTGGGGTTGGGTTGAGGCCATAAACCATTCATTTCGAGCAGGTAGCGTCATTCGAACACATTTCCATTTGATTTTGAGGAATTTCCTTCTATAACTTCGAAATCTTACGTCCAATACGAATTAAATTAAAATGGGAGCATCCTGAAGGTATACTGAATATAACGCAAGAAGAATAATTGAAATCGGTTCATAAACAAAGAAGTTATGCGCGCACAAACATATCCAATCACCACATTTCCATCTGATTTTCAAGAGTTTCCTGCTATAACTCCGAAGTCTTACGTTCAATATGAATGAAATTAAAATGGGACCACCTTGGAGCCATACTCAACCCAACGCAAAAAGAATAATTGAAATCGGTTCATAAACAAAGAAGTTATGCCCGAACATACATACAAAAAAAAAAAACATATATACAGTCAAGAAGAATGTTCTTAAATCCAAGTGGAGTAAATTTAAATTAAAATTTAAATATATCTATGTCGAACTCCACAAACTTTAATAACTGTAAGATTACTAAAGGTACATGTTTCGGCAGAATACTTCTGCCATCATCAGCCCTTAAAGAATATAAACAATTTTTTATATTCTTTAAGGGCTGATGATGGCAGAAGTATTCTGCCGAAACATGTACCTTTAGTAATCTTACAGTTATTAAAGTTTGTGGAGTTCGACATAGATATATTTAAATTTTAATATATACAGTCGAATAGAGAACCTCCTCTTTTTTTGAAGTCGGTTAAAAACACCCGTTACTAGATGCGCATGAACCAATGAGAATGCTCCCCCGAAATGACGTCACAAGAGGCGGTAAATGTACAGCGTTTGAAAATGCTAGCAAAAATTGCGATTTTTGATGCGCTCTGTTATCTCATAAAGCAACAGTTATGTTATATAGTCTACGAGATGTTATAGTTAAATTCGTAAAATTCAATTGAGGGGGACAGTCGCATCAAATAGAACCCCAAAATATTGATCAGACTAGGCGCGGATCCCTACAATTTCCCTTTGAAATAATAAAAATTGCAGTTTTAATTTCCACCCATGGCATACTGTTCATATATTTTCAGAGTATCATCTTCTACACCGTGCGTTCACCTAAATTGGAAGAATGGCTGACCTCCCAAACGATCCTCAGGGCCCTGCAACCCATGGAACACAAGAACTTCGTAGATCTAGACCCCGTCTTCAACTACAACATCGACGAAGACTTCGACATCTCCACTAGCGGCATGACTCGTAACATGTTCTGCCAAGTTCACGGAGACTGGATAACGTTTTGCGTGGAAAAAGCGGAAAAGACTGTTGATTCGGGCAACAATTCCACTTTGGTGCTTTTGTGTTTCGCATTGAGTTTGTTAGGTCGTCGAGCTTTAGGAGCCGTCTCTCACAATACGGTATCAAGCGTCGAGTTTTTTCTGTTCGGTTTGCACGCATTGTTTAAAGGTGACTTTCGTATCACGTGCGCGCGAGACGAGTGGGTTTTCACCGATATGGATCTGTTGAAGACTGTGGTGGCGCCGGGGATTAGAATGTCCTTGAAGTTGCATCAGGACCATTTCATGTCACCGGATGAGTACGAAGAGTCAGCAGCTCTATTTGAGGCCATTTGTAAACATGAGGAAGAATTGGTTATATCGCACGAAGGTGATCCCGCGTGGAGAAACGCGGTGCTTAGTGGAACGCCGAGTTTGTTAGCATTGAGGTATATCTTTTTGAAATTACTGCAGATACTTACGTATATATTTCCAGACATGTGTTGGACGACGGCACCGACGAATACAAAATCATTATGCTTAACAAAAGGTATTTAAGCTTCAGAGTGATCAAAATAAACAAAGAATGCGTGCGAGGTCTTTGGGCGGGCCAGCAGCAGGAGCTCGTTTATTTACGTAATCGAAACCCTGAACGCGGAAGTATCCAGAACGCCAAACAAGCGTTAAGAAACATCATCAACTCTTCCTGTGATCAACCGATTGGTTACCCTATTTACGTATCACCTCTAACTACCAGCTATGCAGAAACCAACAAACAATACTGCAGTTTAGTAGGAGGTTCCGTTAGTTTGACCAAAATTCGAAACTACGTATTCAACGTCTTTAGAAGGTTAGTTATAACTAAACAAGATTTGAGACAATGGTTGTGAACTCTTTGTAGGATACGGAAGAGATGCGGCGAAGGATGTTCCAGTGGGGCCTCTACTCGGGACGAAATTGGAATGGGTCACGAAGGAGTATACGCTATGACGACTGTCGCACCTCTCAACCATCAAACTGCGGGCAGTCAATCAACGGACGGTTCACATTTGAGCGGCAGCATGGGACGGGGGTCCAGCCTTAGTAGAACTTCTCTGGGTGGCAATCGAGGCAGTTTGGTGTCAGTGGGGAAGCCCACCAGTGCCACTTTGGCAAGTTTAGCGGGATTATTCAAAGAAAAGGATGACAGGGTGGTGTCGCAAGTACCAGACGCTCCAGCTAGACCTGATGAACGAACCGGTGATTTTGATGAGAATGCCGAGAAGGAATACTCGGTGCAGAGAGTCAGGGTAGGTGTCGGTGAATCATACACTTCTGTTTGTTAAAATATGTTAAAATTTCTTTTTTAGATTGTAGATATTAATATGGTTTACGACGCTATTAATTTGGGGAGAAGGATAGATGTGTCGTGGCCTACCGAATACATGAGAGTGAGAGGAGGGAGGTCGTTTTGGAAGGACTGGATTCCTGAGGCCGGAATGGAGGGACCAGTATGCCTTCCCTTTAATGTTTAGACCATTGTAGTAATTTTTATTGCATCCAGGTGGTACATCGATGGACCCCCTGCCATAGAGACCCCGGAAAACGATCACACGTGGACAGAACGATTCTCCTAGTTCAAATCGACGATAAGTTTGTACCTATTGCCGAGAGCGGCGTACAAGATCTCGGACAAGAAGTATAGCATACGTCTTTCTACGTCTACTTCATCTTCTCATACTAGAGAGGACGTAAAATCTGATTTTAGACTTCCATTAGAATATGATTACTATAGAAAGACTTAATTTTATATGAATTGTTAATATCGTAAAATAATGAGGATACAAAGAACGTGTACAGTAGGTAATTAGGTTGTTTTCAACATTTTTCTACAAATTTCCTTATAAGTCTAGTTATTTTTATTAGTACCACAGTGTGGATGACTCATTCATAGACTAATATTGTTTAACTGCCATTCATTTATAATTGTGATGGAAAATATCGTTTGTTTTATGATGACATACGTCCAAAGATTTTGTACTTGAGAAAAATGTAAGAGTAACTTGTATTATACATTAGGCTTCTTAATATTTATGAATTGTTGTTACGCAGTTGCCTTATTAAAATAGACTGATTTTTATGTGTATTTAGTTAAGAAGAATGTACAATTTTTCCATAGTTTAAATTTAATTAAGAGGAAAAATTGCTGTCCATGTTTATTAGTTTACAGGGTGTACATCTCATTTATGCATTTCACACTGTTGCTGCAACCACATAGATACATTTTATATTGTTAACTGCTCGTTTTGCGTGGACATCAATTTGACCTTGAATTGGGTGAATGTAAATAATCATTTTGACAAAACAAAATAAACACTAATTGTCTATACTATTGTTGGAAAGAAAAAGACTATTTATTTAAAATCTTTTATTTATGTATAAATAATAAATTAATAATACCTAATGTCATTAATATCAAATGCATATGCGAAATTATCACTTAGTAGACTGATTATTACAGTAAAATAAACACCAAAATTTTTTATACATTAAAAATGTTGGCGCTTTGTATCTTTTAAAAAATCTCATAATGGTAACTATTGTCAAACATGCATACGTTCTATATAGACTAGGAAACCACAAAAGTCAAGAAAAGACTTCAAAATAAAGCATATCGACATACATTTGCACACTCTTTCATCTCAAGCTGTATTAAAAGTTTTGATATATTACAACAGTATATAACATTTACTAGGCTTTTATCGGTGTCACGAAACTTGTAGGCCTTATGCAGAAAATCAAAATCGTTGAAATGCTAACGGTCCGACATAAATAAATAAACGACTGCTATGTACATCCACACAAACATTCTGTATATACAATTCAGACATTCACTCCAATCTTCCACAGAAAAAGCTAAAATCACAATTAAACAAACGAAACCATCTTATGTATTCGTCAGCCATTACGATGTCAACATCACGCGAGTCCCGAATCAACGTGTGTTCTCCTCTTGGAATCGGATCTTTGCACTCCATGATCAGGGGTTGACTTCAAGATATCAGGTTGACTTTGATTGGCTATGGCTTGACTAATAATAGATTGATTTACCACAGACTGATTAACTGAAACCATCGTACCCCTACTGAGCGTACCGAGCAGTGGCGTCCCGGGATTGTTAATTAGGAGATTCATATAATCTGCTATTAGGAGAGTAAGTTCGAGTATTTTCGGTTTACTCAACGAGAAGATGAGTTTCTGTGAAGGCTGCTGGTCGTTTTGTGTTACAACAAGCATGAAGTCTTCTTGGCAACCACCAAAAGTAAGCACGTTGTTGTATGGATAGCGCACTCGTTGTTGCATCGTTGCTAAGTCGAGAACGGTGATGGAGTCTTCGTTAACGGCGAGCCAGATCATGGGGGAATCGTGTTGGCGGAGACGGGCCTATAAATTTATGAAGTAATTTCTTTTTATATAAGCTTCAAAATCTCACCTGGAAAAGGGTAGCCCCAAAGAACGGCCACTTCCTTGTGCAGGTGAGGTAGATGCGCACGCAATCCAGCTGAGTTCGTCCCTTCAGCCCCCTCCACTTTTCCAGGAGTTTTCCTTGCAGCTCCGTGAGTCCCTCCTGACTGAGTTGATCTCTATATCTGTACGGATAGAATTTATCTATTGCGTTGAGAGCTTGGTTCGAGTGAGCTGTCAGTATTCCGTGGACAGTATTCAAGGCGCTTAAAGTGTTAGAATTTTGCATGGCAGTCGGCGGACTGAGTGTCCCATTCGTCGTCGATTTGGGACTTTGGTGTTTGTTGGAAGTACCTTGATTATTTAACGTATTATTTACACTACTGTTCTTCAACCCGAAACTGCAATCGCCCAAATCCAGTTGAGCCATTAGAGCTGCCAGTTCTAGAGCCAACTCTCTGCTTAACGGAAATCGACCAGAAACGATCTGTTTGTTGACTTGGTAACATAACAGCAACCTCTCCTTGTCCGTTTCTAATCTAGCACTATTTTTCCACCACAATCTGTTCTTGTAAGTTAACCTAATAACTTTACTATTTTCGAATTTTCCTAAACCTTTTTCCCGCAAAGCTATTTCCCATTTTGATATCAAATCACAAAGTTTGGCGTTAGGATCTAAAGTGTGCTCCAAATCCTTTTCTATCGGGTCGTCGCTGAAGATCGCGAAACCGTTTGTGGTGCGACAACAGATTTCGTGAGCCAGACAGTCTTGGAATTCTTTGATGGTTGTCGAACCGTCGAAGCTGGTGATGTGATATGTGCCGTTGAGCAGATGGACGGGCATCGAATGGGGCAACGAGTGGTGTTGGGGGTTCTTGAGCAGAATGCTGAGGACTTCCATCCTTGACGGCTTCAATTCTCTACCACCTGGAAGAGTAATTCACATAGTTTATAAATTAAACATTTTTGGTTATGTATGTTTAAAATGAACACACTAGGGAGGAGAGAAAAAGGACAGAAACTGTAAAATTTGTGCTGGACATCGAGGAACATTTATCAAAACATCTTGAAAATCACTGCCGGACACTGCTCTCAGCCAATCGGTCAGGGTTCTACTTACTCTAAAATTATGAGATGTATAATTTTTTTTCTATCACCACCTACAGGTGTTTTGACGTAAATGAATACAGTGTCTTTTGTATTTTTGATGCTTTGTAATTGCGGCTGTAATCGTTAAGTTGTTTTTAGCATATTTGTTCTATTACATCCATTTTATTTCTTTAGAGTCTTTAGTCTGTGGAGTCTCTTTGGACCTTTTCGGTCCATTTATTTCATTTGTAACCAGTGTCTAAATAAAAATCTGGTCAAGGGCGTTTTGAACAATTTCTAATAATAATTAACTTTAAAAAAAAAAGGAAACCGACTTCAAAAAAACCAAAGTAACTAAAACTATAAAGTATAAAATAAAAATTTCCAATTTCAGAGTTATTTGTTGTTCCGGTTAATGTAATTATTTATTTTTCCGTTTAATGAAATTCAGAAATTATTGTTGATTATCTAATTATTAATTGTTTTATAATTTTTAAGTCGGTGCCAAGTAAAACATAAAATTATACATTTTAAAGTTATAATTCCCTGATAATTTCAGACTTCTTAATTCACGATTATGATTACTGAATTAAAGTTTTCAGAACACATTTGATACATTAGGTAAAAGCTATATATTCGTAGTAATAATTTTGCTTGATTTAGGTTGGATTTACCGAGAGATGAATTATTGTTAGATTTGAAATAAATAAAAAATTATTTATTATGTAATTCCTATGAATTGTTTTTATAATTTTTTTTCGTAGTAACTAATTTGTTATTGTAGGAAGGTGTATAATTTGCTTTTATGGCACCAACTTCAAAATTATAAAACAATTAATAATTAGATAATCAACAATAATTTCTGAATTTCATTAAACGGAAAAATAAATAATTACATTAACCGGAACAACAAATAACTTTGAAATTGGATAC
The DNA here is from genome assembly GCA_963583935.1 of Diaperis boleti. Lineage (NCBI taxonomy): Eukaryota > Metazoa > Arthropoda > Insecta > Coleoptera > Tenebrionidae > Diaperis > Diaperis boleti. Next base: position 18,680,201 of record OY757246.1, on the reverse strand, counting down.
TTTTTAGTTTTAAGTTACTTTGGTTTTTTTGAAGTCGGTTTCCTTTTTTTTTAAAGTTAATTATTTTACAATTTTAAGTGATGGGTAGACCTAGTAAGGACGCTTCAAATCCACGCGAGCGTGAAAATAGATTGTCTTTGTGGTTTCTATGGGATGCAGCATGAGAAAATGTGGATTATGTTGAAAATAGAAAATTATTCTTTGTACGGTCAAAACTGCAAAAAATTGTAGATAGGCCTTCAATACCTTTCAAATGAGGTATCACTCGACCCATAGTGCCATTTAAGTTTTGGGGCTAACAGCCCCCTCGCGAAGAGGGCGAAGCGCCGAAACTTGAAAAGAATCTGAAAAGATGTGCCCCTGGCAAATAAAATCGACCTGTTCAATCAGAGTTATCAATTCGGAGAAATCTGGACTAGTTTTAAATGAGACAGCCTGTATATTATAGACATAAATCGATTGGTGCAGAAAGCATCCAAGTACCATATCATGTATGCTAAAATTTGCGACTAATTGATAGTGCTTATATGCCAAGGGCATAGTAAAACACAATTGTAGATCAATTTTCCATAGTTTTTTCGTTTCCTGAAAAGTTTGCAAAATGTTATTTGGCTTGTTTTAACAATAAACGATTCAATTGAAATCGGCTCATAAACAAAGAAATTATATTTGAAGTCGGTTTCGGTAAGACACAATAAATCACGTCGTTGACCACTGTGTATTTATTCTCGGCTTGTCACTGGGGTTGGGTTGAGGGCATAGACCATTCATTTCGAGCAGGTAGCGTCATTCGAACACATTTCCATTTGATTTTGAGGAATTTCCTTCTATAACTTCGAAATCTTACGTCCAACACGAATTAAATTAAAATGGGAGCATCCTGAAGGTATACTGAATATAACGCAAGAAGAATAATTGAAATCGGTTCATAAACAAAGAAGTTATGCCCGAACATACATAAAAAAAAACATATATACAGTCGAATAGAGAACCTCCTCCTTTTTTGAAGTCGGTTAAAAAGTTCTTCCTTTGTGTTTCATTTTTGATCTTTTGTTTGTTATCTCTAAGACACACGTTCAATGTTTGTAATATTTACCAAAGCAATCTTGACCAGATTTTTATTTAGACCGATATATTTTGTATTTCTTGTATCTTTTGCATTTTTGCCTCTCTGATCTCTTTTGTCCCTTTTGTCCCACTTTGTTTAATTTATTTTTGTCTGTAGCCTCTTTGTCCTACTTACTACTTTTTGTGTCTTCTGTCTCTTTTTTCTTTATCCGTTTTGTCTCTTTACTCATTTTAGCCTCCTAGACTTCTTGACGGGCTTTTGGTTTATTTGATAATTATGTGGTATCTTCTGTATCTTTTGTCTCATTAATTATTTCACTCTGTGTTGTTTCTTTGATCTCTTCAGTTTCTTTGGTCCCTTTTGTCTGTTTCGTCACTGTAGTCTTATTTGTGTCTTGAACTAATAACAATATTCAAGAGGAAGAAGAAGAAGATGATATTCCAGATTTAAAATATTGTTAAACCTTGCAGATACTCACTTTTTTTTTCTAAAGGGTTTTAATAGATCCGGACTAACGAGTCACTAGTGTATATTGCAAATGACTCGACTCTCGAATTTCTAAATTTGGACCATATCAAGCAGAATCGTTATTTCGATAATTTAGAAAATAATGTTGCCCGTTCAGAATAAATACCTCAGAGATTCAGACAAGTCTGGAGATTTAATTTTTATTACATTTGAACCACTTTGAATATTACACGACAGATTCATATCAGTGAACCCCCCCTGAAGTGTCATTTTGAAAATTGGCTGCAATAATAATGGATGAGCCCCTTCAAAATTAATTCCAAAGACTTTCTAAATTGTATTTTTAATGAATTTGGATCCTTTTAACTGCGTACATGTACCCGTGCATATAAAGCTTCATTCTTCATTTTTCGTTTTGCCTCCTTCCTTCTTCATTCTTCATTCCTGTTGCAAATTCTCCAAAAAAATATAAATCCGAAAGCACCAAAAAACACTCTTTTTTCCGAGAATATGCATTTAATTGTAACTGTAGCCAAAAATTAAATGCTTGTGCTCTCTTTCTTAGAATTTTGACGCTTTTATAATTCGATGAATCCTTCCTATGTTTTTCGTTCTTTTTTTCCTCGCTTTTCCTTTTGCGTACTTCATTCTTGACCTTTCATGCTTTATTCTTCGTCTTTCATTATTATCTCCTTCACTGTTGTCTTATTCCATATCCTATCCCATTGTTCTTTATTTGTCATTTATTTTTGTTATTTTTTAATTATTATTTCATTCTGTATCTTGTTTCTGGTTCAGTATTTATCTAGATTTGTGCCTTTTTCTTTTTTGCACAACCTTACTTTTTTATTTTTAAATTCCCATCCTTCCGTTTTTGATTCTTCGTATAATTTTTGTTCTTAATGTTTTTCCATGTCTTATGTGGTCTTTACATTTTGTAACGTTATCGTTTTCCTTCAATTTTTATTACTTATTATTTATTAACAAATAGCCTTCGAATTGTCCTTTAGAAAATGGAGAAAAATAATAAAAAAGTGGATGCGGCCGCCAATGTAAATGTACAGTTGTGGTCACAGAATTTCGTCAGTAATAAAATTATTGTCACTCATCTGACATTTGTTGTGAAATAGTCTTTACTTATTCCTAATCTTATTGTGGTTCGGGGTATGCCTAATTCACAATACTTTGCAAGGTGTATTATTCTAATTTTTTTAAACTAGATACTGATGGTATTTTGACAAGCACTTCAACGTGACAGACGAAAATTTAGAGACGTCATAATGACAATAAAGCATAGAATACTACTACATAAAAGTGACTAACGAAATTCTGTGATCGCGACTGTACAAGTGTAAGTTTGATGTAACTAGATAAAAAGTGATCACACTGTATATGTCCTAAACTCATTATAGGGTTTTGGTGCTAAAATCGTAATATCGTTTCCAGAGCTTTCCATCAACCCTGCGCCCACCCTTCGATCGCGTTGCTATGACAATAACACTGATGTCACAGACATTACGCAAAAATTTATCGACAATTTCATTATTCCCTCGTTACTTAAAAAATGCCTTTATAAAGGCAGAGCCGTCTGTGTAAAATTTATCCATATTCACATGACCAACGTGACCCACATTTCAGGGTTGTGAACCGAAGCTGGCAAGCGGCCAAACGCTTCCACCCCCATTTGCTCCCTCACTCCAGATTCCCCTCATTGCGCCATTTCAGGCATCCAACCGCTTATCTTGCAGTATTTCGCAGCGTAAGTCCGATTTGAATTGAAAATTTTGCCTAATTATTTATGTAGTCAAGATTAGTGATTAATGTGTGATTATTTTTATTACCTATAATAAAAACCTAGTATAAATACGGTCTAGACTGGCAACCCTGGGTATGTTATTGACGAAAGTTTGAATTGTGTAGGTGGCGGCTTCGCGGTGGGGATTTTGCAGACGAGAAGGTAATCACCGTGGCGAGTGGGTGGTAAACCTGATTGGGACCTTTAATTGATTTCCGTTCGATTAATCTGAAATGTCGGTGCGAAAAGCTAGACATGCTGGGAGTTGGTACAGCGATTCAAGTGAATTACTTTGTTGTTTGATAACATTTCGTAATCAATTTCTAATTGTAGGTTCGGAGCTGAGAAGCCAACTTGCGTCTTGGTTGCAAAAGGCTGATTTTGTTCATGGACCGGCGCGTGCTATAATCACTCCGTAAGTCCCAATTTTTATGCTTGAGGGTGTGAATGTTCTGTTAAATGTTCCTCTTTAACCATAAATCAATAAATAATCATTGCTCAAGTTTTGAATTCCAATTAGTTAAAAGGTAGTTAAAAATGAAAATGTTTCTGCTAGTCACTCACACCTTCGTCACTAAAATAGATGATTCAAAATTTAATTGAGCGGTGAATAGTTAACACTCACATTTACCTAGAAGGTGTTTTTGTGAATTTTATTTAGTAGCTTTTTTATAGGCTTTGCTACACCCCAAAAATAAAGTAACACATCTCATCCAATTTGACTGGGTCACTGTGACATTTTTAGATGACAAAGTACTCAATTTCGCCCGGTTTTTAAACTTTAAATATATTTTTTCTGCACGTTCCCCAAAATTACAATTTTAAGGACTCATTTGAGTTCGAAGAATGACACACTTACGGCCTAGTCATAGCAACCTTTTGCGGATTATTTTTGATTAAATAGCTATTTACCGATCGTTTTGAGCGAAAATAATTTTCTTAGAAAGGACCGTTTTTTGAGGATGCCAAATTTTTTTTCGGACCCAGAGATTAGTTTTTTTGAGCGCACTTTAAACTCATTGCAGAAGAGAACGGAAGGCCCAATCCCAGTTCTGACACCGCGAGGGGGTCAAGTCCCTCTGGTGGCCATTTTACCTCTATTGGTACGACTTTGTATTACTGCCAATTTCATGCGCGCGAACAACGGTACATAGTATTTAAAATTAATAAAAAACTAAATTTGACGTTTCTGTCTGCCTCATACGCCGCTACTGATATCTACATTACAATAGGAAAATAGGGGCGTCAACTATTCAATGCTCCCGATGGTATATCGATCTATTTCATTATCGTTCACGACAAACACGTTGTAAATACGACATTTAAATTTCCAGGCATGCTGCCTACAGATACTGTGGTCCTTGCTCTGCATACGCTTACAAGCAGATAGTCCCTGAATCCGTAAGAAGAGTATTCATTCTGGGAGGCTCCCACTATTTTGGTCTATCTGGATGTGCTTTAACGAGCGCTAGTAAATTTCAAACGCCATTGTATAATCTGCGTGTAGACACCCAAAGTGAGTACACTGTATAATTATTATGTTACAAGAATAAATTTTAGTCAACAACGAGCTATACGCAACGGGTCATTTTGAATGGATGAGTACTGCCATCGATGAAAAAGAACACAGTATCGAAATGCAGCTTCCTTATTTAGCCAAAGTTATGGAAGGGTATGTGTTATCAACCGATTATCAGAGTTCTCAGGATATAATTTTAGTTATGAAGATCGATTTACGATAGTTCCTATACTTGTAGGAACGCTCAGTCCAGAAAAGCAGCTACATTATGGAAAATTATTATCAAAGTATTTTCAAGATTCACACAATCTCTTTATTGCATCGTCAGATTTTTGTCACTGGGGTTCTCAATTCCGCTACACTTATTATGACACGTCTTATGAATATGTTTACAAATCCATTGAAAACTTGGATATGATGGTAGTAGAATGAAATAGGTAAGCCACAATCCCGTTAATTTTCTTTTTAGGGAATGACCGCAATCGAGAATTTAGATCCCGAAGAGTTCAACGATTATTTGAAGAAATTTGGAAATACAATTTGTGGACGGCATGTCATTGGACTCTTACTTCACGTAATCTTTATTACAAATTGTATTATGTCAGTAATGTTTTTGATTTTAGATGATACAAAACATAATGACCCACACTCAAGCGAGTGTAAATCTTAAATTCCTCAAATACACTCAATCCAATCAATGCTTATCAACCTCGGATTCATCCGTTAGTTATGCTGCAGCGTCCCTCACCATTCAATAAAACGTCTAATAAAATATCACTAACCTGTCTGTATAGTTCTTTCAAGTGCCCTCTCGCAGTAAGCGGCGTACTTCCCACACTCCGTCCTGTTGTCCGCATTCCTCTGCAGATGCAGCTTCAAAAACCACAACAACCTCGATGACTTCGGCACGAAAAGACTCACAGCCAACGCGAGCAACTGCCAACCTTGGAGCATCGTGAAACTGGGTGGACCCTTGTGATCTTTGTGCTCTTTGTAACAATCTTTGTGTTCCTTGTATTTCTCTTCTTGGACCGCCTGTATATTGGAAGATGCAATTTGTTGGTCAGAAGTACTGTTTATACTGGGTGTCGTTTCGCAGGTGAACAAACTTTGAGTGGCGCAAAGGAGAAGTTGCTGAAAAGAATTTTGGTGTTTCTGTACCACAGTGAGGGGAAAGAACGACTAGATGACAATCACACCTGAAAACTAGTGAGGTCGGCAAGCAGTAGCTTGGGAGATGAAGATGATTGTGTTGTAATGTAGTGGAAAAATCATGACCAGACCCACTTTATAAAATATGTCGATTGAAATGCCGAATGAAGTTGTGTACGTGTAGATAGATGAAACATACACAGGCATCGTCTATTCTATTCTATGTTCTAAAAACATCTAGGGAAAATAAGATAACCAAACTGAAACACCAACATCCTTATTGAGTCGCAGGGGGTACTAACAGTGAAGAAAGTTGTTGCATGCATGTTGCAAATGAAATATTGAACAATCTTCCCGTTCTTTAGGATAGTGCAAAAAGCTCTTAGCTTGTTTTAAGAAAAACTTAACAGAATTAGTAAATGGACTTTCAATCCTCCTCCAATTCAATTAGTTTGGAGGAAAAATGTAGTCCATAAATTAAAGTCACATAAAAACTAAATATAAAAAGCACACTTACGCTCTTTTTAAGCAACTTTTGGGTAGATACCTGGACTCCGAGTTTGGGCAAAGGAGAACTCTTACTGGTTTGTTTGATCAAAGCACATATAATCTCAGCTTGTAATTCTGGCATGTCAAGACACTGTTGTAACGCGTTTTGCGCTAACACGACGTGGTAATCTATACCGGCCTGATCCACCGCGGCTGACATAAACAATTGGAGACACTTAAAAAGTTTGATTGCTTCAGCCTACAAAAAACGGTTATAAAAATTAATCATCGAGGGGTCAGACAACCTGAAGATTCTCCGTGGGCAACGTGGTCAGAGGGAAGTATGAAGGTATAGCTCCGTCTTTTGTACAAGGCACATGTAAAAGAACCGGATGTCTCCATAAAACACAGTTGGAATCTCCGTCTACTTCCATGAGTTTGTGAATCAGCTGCTCGTACTGTGTGCCGGTGCTGGGGCCGCCGCCGCTGGCCACTGTCAAGTGGTACAACCACGAATCTTTCTCCTACAAGATGAGTTAGAATAACTTCATTCTACAGACCCATTACGTACTTGTTTTCCCAAACACAATAGATACGTCGGTCCCTGATTGGTAGGGAATATCCCGATAGTTAAGTCAGGGTGTTCTGTGTCTCGTTCTTCAGAATCGGAATCCGAGAAGTGTTCGACTTCCTCAACTCTTGCGTCACGCATGTTGATTTGGCCTGCCGGCGTCTGCAATAATATATTAACTAGTAAGGCCAGGAAAAATACATTTCATGTTGTTTTATGTACATACAATAGTAGATTATTATACGAGTTCCTGTGTAAATTGGACGCTTTAAGCCACAAGTGGTTTATAAAAGCACGACTGAAACGAGTGGCTTAAAGCGTTCAATCTACACAGGAACGAGTGTAATACGACCCCGGAAAGCCTTTAAATTGCTTAAAATCCATAAAAATAGTGTGACGTTTATCTGTCATTTTCATTATTTCATGACAGAGAGTGTTTACACAAGCGAAAATTTGAAAATTCTGACAGTGTCGAACGATAAATATAATTTCATCACTCCGCTACCTGTGCAACTATTTATTTTATTTCACAGGATATATTACGATATAATTGGAATTTCAACACTCGCTATTTCAGATCTGCAAACGGTTTTTGTCAAAAGTAATGCGGGCTACTATCCATTTTTCTGACTTCCGCATTGTCAAAGTGACAGCACAGCATAGGAAACAAACAGCAGGCTAACTCCCACTGGCGGGAACACTTCGCGCAGGACACCATCGGAGAGGAGAACGGTTCATAACGTGTCGATATCGCACAGAGGTGTACTCGGAATATTTTCATCCGTCCGCGTGGCTTGTGTGAATGTCGCATTTGGCAATCCATCCGGCGCCCGCTATTCGCCGCGTGAAAAGATAATATATGCAAGCCGGATGACATGATCCGCCCATTTTCAAACTTTCGGAGAAAGGTGCTTTTAGGTTTATGATGTTTTCAACAAATGGCCGGATTTTCCATCTGTCCCGTACTTCTAATTTATTTAAAAAATCCAAAAAATCCTTTAAAAATTGAATTTGGTAGTCAAGATCTTTGAAAGCAAGCGGCATTACATTTCTTTGACGGCGAATTTGTGATAAATTTAGTACGTCAAAAAGCTTGTCCATTCTTTTCAAGAACTCTGAAGTTTTTGATATGTTCATAAAACATTTTAATAAACTTCCAAGACATTATTTCATTGCCTAAATAAAAATCTGCAAGGATTTCTTTCAATGTTGCAGAAGGACAGGATGTATGACAAAAATAAGAGACCAGAGGTTGCTTCCAATTTGAATATGTATATATACCTCTTAGCATCAATACACACGCTGTCAGAAAGGGCTAAAATATTTTTTAGACGATGATTACGAAAAAGGTGATTTTACGTCCTTTTTTGGAGCCGTAAAGTTTTACTTTTTCAAACTCCACTTTTTGGGACTGATCTGTGAGAATTTGACAGATGTGTACAAAAAAGTAAACTTTACGGCTACAAAAAAAAAGAGGCCATACAAATACCTTTTTGGTAGTTTGGTAATATTATGTTCTACTTTATTTAAAAATTCGTTTACATAATTATTGTATCGTAATCTGTGATAGGTACATAATTATTTTAGTATTTAATGTGTGAATTATGTAGATCAAATTAAGTTAATAAAATTGTATAACTTGATACAAGTATTTACTTTATTATTTATTAAATTATTTATTTATACCAAAATGCCAAAATAAACAAATATAAACAATCAGTCTCCATATCAAATTACATTCGGAGTTGAAGAAAAAGCGTAAGGAACTTCGTTCCTGGAATTGTACGTTGAGTCCGGCCCTGGCGTCTCATCTGCAATGGCGGCTCCGAGGTCAAATTTTTACGCTCACTTAGATCAAAGGCGGCGCGGAGAGTTAGTCTGCTGTTTGTTTCCTATGCTGTGGTGACAGTATGTTGGCGACACTGCTAATTATCCCTAGTAGTAATTTTTCTTAAGTGTTTTGGTACTTCGTACTAATGATTGAAATTTCAAAAATTGACACTGTCATTGAAATTTTTCTCATTTTATTCTTTCGCGACTTAGGAGTACATATTTCATAATGCAAGAAGCAGAAGGATGTGTGGAAAGAAAACGCAAGAAAATACTTTTAACAAGTAGAGAAAAGAAATCAGTTATAAATTATTGGCTAGAACGAAAAGAATTAACACCGGGTCTTTCCAAGAACGATTTGAATAAACTAGCGGCAAACATTTTTATGGTATGTTTTATTAATAATAGGTATAAAAAACAATATGTACAATATTATTTTGAACAGATAAGCGAGACTCAAATTCGCGATATTGTGAAAACTTTTGAAAAGGGGGAACCTCTATTAGACACAAACAGAGGAGGTAGACAGGTAAATTATGAACAAGATGATTATTACACTCATTTCTTAAAAACAGAACTTTCAACCAAAATATATTCATACCATGAACAAAACGAACATTTTACCATTGATGATTTATTAGAATATGCCACCACAGAGTTGGAATGGACAAATAGTCGTTCCACTTTATATAAAGTTATTAAATCTATCGGTTAGAGGAGGAAATCGTAGAACGTGCCAAACAGAAAATGGTACTGGACCATTTGGACATCCAGAGGATGGACACCACCGGGCGTACCCACCTGGACAAGAATGGCTCTTCAAATAACAACTCTTTCAACAAGGAGGACCTCATGGCTATTCTCAAGTTTGGGTCTGAGAAGCACTGAGGAGTTATTCAAGGATGAGAACGACAAGAACGAGGAGACCAATGTAATATTTTTTCCCTTTTTTCCTTTTTTTATTTTCTCGATTTGACATATTTGTAACTAAACTGGTGACACACGTGCTACAAGTACAGTTTCGCCAAAAGTTTTTGGAAATTTTAACCTGACAATGCGGAAGTCAGAAAAATGGATAGTACATTAAACTTCACCGCCTGAGCCAATCAGCGAAGGAGTAAACGGAATTTCCGTTTGAGAATTTCCGCAACTGGGTCTTCAATGTGGAGCTGATTTGAGTTGCTATTTGTTCCCAAATTTACAAACAACAACTTTAGCGTTTTCTAACAGGCACACGTCTTTGTCTCATTATCCACTTTTGCCAAATGCTCACATTTCATTCAAAGAAAATAAGTTCTCTGTAAACTTGAATTGTCACACGTTGTAAAATTGTTAAGTGAATTGAATGAGATAAATTGCTACTCAAAGTAAATCATGATAAGTTATGGCAGCAAAATAGTTAAAGCCATAATTTTGTGTTCAATTTACGCTTCGCCTATACCCACACCCTATATGGATTCTAAGAACTTGGGGGGTCTGTCTACTACTTTGCCTTGACAAAAAAAAAAAACAATGTAGATCCTCATTTCGATCATTCTTTTTCTGGGCGATCACCACCACTGGGCAAATTTGAATTTCGCGGCTTTTAAATTTTTGAATTTGACGTTTCTTTGACGTTCATGACGTCACATCTTCAAAATGTGGCGGGTGATCCACGGTGGTTCATCACAATATTCTTATAGTAACTTAACAATCAAAGTAACTCACCGTATCTGTCGGAGATTTGAAATAAAGAAACATTTTCCCTATTAGCACACACCAGCACTTCTTCGCGTGACCATTCTTGACTTTCGTTAACCACCCTTGTACAGACGGCTTGTTTTCTTCCTTGCTGAGTAATAATTTGGTGGCATTTCTTCGTTGTACGTTCTGGAGAATCCTAACCCAGTCTTCCATGGCGGTGATGGAATCCGCTGTTAGGTAGTACGTCTTTTTACCGGTATCGATTTCGAAAGTGTTTGACCCTTCCGCTCGGGTAATTTTGCATACTTCGTCTAAAATAATTTGGCCCTGAGGTTTTCGATTGATGTCGCTCTGACTCTTGTAGTAAGTGAGAACACCGTTTTTCAGAACGAACCATTTCTTCCTCCACGTTTTTAACTTCCCGCCTGCAAACCGTAGGTGTTACCGTTTGTTGAAGTTAAAGAAACATTAGCTTTCCAGTGACATACCTAATTTCGCTAAAGATCCGCTCTTCTCTAAGCTTTCTATTCTTTTCGGACTATCTAAGTAGGACGCTCTAAGCAACATCGACGACTCTAAACTAGTGGTATCACAACTGAGAGCGTCGGGTGGAACGGCATAGTCATCCGACATGCCGGACTCGAACGAAGTGTCTGAAACACCTTCGTGTAAATGTTAATTGGGGCATCTCTACACAGCGTATAGCCAAATACAACATAAACTTTGTTAGTGCTTAAAATAACCTCTGAAGTGAAGTGAAAATATCGTTACCTCTGGTCTTGCTCTTGCTCGGAGAACCACTGCTACTGGAAGCCGTTCGCTTGCCCGGACTAGAACCGGAAGTATCACCAGAACTTCGACTATGAGTATTGGTGCCATCGACGGCCATCGTATTATTGCCTTCGCCGTCACTGGAGTCATCCGAAGAGTCCCCGGTGAACGGCATAGATCGAATTTGACTTGCTCGACCTTTAACTGTTGCGTATACTGGAACGGGTATATCCTGGTATCCTGCTTGCTCAGGACCGATGTCGCTGGGGGTGGTCCCGGTTAATGTTAGTCCATCTGCTGCCACCTGGATCCAGAAATAGCCTTTTAGTGGCAAATTTACACCTTGTACATTTCTTATTATCGGATGAACCGTTTACATCCAATTTACATTTGGGAAGGTGTGTTTACGGGGAAAAAATTCCCGCCGGACTCATTGCCAGCCCTCCACCCTAATCACGAACTCCCTTAAGAATACCTGATATATCCGATCTTCCCAGCTTGGAAACCTATGAATGGGAGGCGTCGGAGCTCTAGGCCAAGGGACCTTCTCCCTGCTCGGGGTGTAAATCTCGGCATAATCATGTGCCAAATCCGGATCTGAGGCGCTACTACTGGGAACTCTTCCTATGCTCAAATTATCCACAGCCGCCCTCAACTCATCCGTTAGAGGATCCATGCTCGAATTGCTTGTTCCGAAATTGACACTAGTGACCAGAGTGCTCGGCACAGCTGGCTCGAAATTGCTTGATAAGCACACCGATTGGTGTCTGCGGTGGCGATTGGACCGGGAAGAGCCCGTTGAAGTGTGTTGCCTGTAATAGAAAAACAATTTGAGATGTCTACATGAAGTCTGTGGTAATATTTTAATTTGTCAAACTCTGATACTAGCCTTGGTTCCGGCGAGCAACTCTCGGATCTCCGTCTGTCGGCTAGAGCCAAGTGGTTCCTCAGAAGCTCCAATTGCTGATTACACTTGATGTTCTGCTCCCGAAGAGTTTGGTTCTGCTGCTCGAGTTCGCGGAGCTTATTCGTAACCCATTCTTTGATGCGAGCCGCCTTCGCTTCGACTTGTCTAGCGTCGTGGAGGCGCAACTGACGTTGCTCTTCCACTTCGCCCTCTAACCGATGGATTTGGACGTTGTTCGGGTCACTTTGCTGAGACCATGCGAGCTTCTGTTCCATTATTCGCACCTGTAAAAAGAGTAAATGAATACTACCTCAAACTCGAACGGTTCGATCGATTGCTGTTGTGGTAGACCGACATCATAAATTCTGGATACAATTTGAATAACGCTACACGCTAAGGTTCCAGATTGCGTATCAGGGGATTGTTCGGAAAGATGCGATAGCAAGGGTATGTGTTCGCGGTAATGGAATTACTATGCTAAGTAATTTAACCTATTCTGCAGTATATGTTCCGTTTTACTTAAAGTGAGAGCAGTTGGGTTAAAGGTATCTAAAAATAAAATAAAACTCGTCTTGGATTAAACATTTAGAATATAATTAATTATTACTTTAAACAGTAATATGGTTCAGATAATCAACAGTTCTGCAACACAGCGTCAAATAAATTGAAAAAAAGGTGTGTAAGAAGGAGTGGTGAGCCTTAATAATAATGCTCCAAATCCCACGTTTCTTTCTTAATTTTTTAATATCTCATGTAATAGCAACTCAATTAGGATTTTTAAACCGGAGTAATTTACGCTGACGTCAACTTATGTATTTGTAAAACGTCGCATCGTCCAAACCACTCGAAAACGAAACATCACTTTACAAAGCCCAATCATACCGTGCCGGTTATTTCAGTACTCAAAATAAACAAAAACATAACCGCAGGTTAAATAAATTTAGAGCTATGAGTAATGAAACAAGGAAAACAAAAGCGCGCAAACCGAACAAAACGCTCTCCGTAATTAAAATCACATGTTGACTAAATTACAAATTAATTCAAGACAACCGCTCCAAATTACCCTTTGACTGGTCCATGTTGCTCGAAGCGTCACTCTCAGCCACTCGTATATTTTAAATAAACGTTCCCCCTAAATCCCCGTCCGAGCACTAAAACTGTTCGGTCCCAACTAAACTAAAGCCGAAAGTGCATGCAGTTAGCACGTCCTTACACGAATCACATGCAGTGTCTGCAATCGGTAAAAAAGAGTGCATGGCGATGCGAGCTCGGCGCCAAGGCGTCCCGACGCTTGTCACAAAACTTCCCCATAGTGGGGGAGGGACCACCGGCCAGTGTAACCACCCTCTCTGAGCTGGCTTCCGATGCGGTTGGAAACAAACAAGATGGGGGATGGGGATTGTATCATTAAATCAGACAAATATCGGATTACATCCACGATTCAATTAAGCGAGATGCTAATGGAGGCTATGAGCGTTCTAGTCTGGCATATCAATTATTCAGTTATACTACTAAAACCACAGAAAAACTTATAAAGGAAATTAGTAAATACTATGTATTCAGATGAAAATGCAACTTTCTAGATTTTTCTACTTCTGAGGTTTACCAAGTTTCGCTTTCTCTGCTTACGATTTTTAGTTGTTTCAATTTTTCAGTGACCTTCTTAAGTGGTCACAAAGTGAACTAAGGTCCAGCAACTTAAAAGCTGTTGTTCTTGTTAAAAATAATACTTTTATTACCCCAAGCGGTCTGAAACTAAAAGCAAAAATAGTCTAAATGACTGTTATTTTGGCTAATACTTTTGATTTAGGTTACCCTCTCATCGTGCACCCAGCGAATACAATTTCTCAGTTTCCGCTCCTCAACTTGCTTGTCACGCTGAATCTTAATATCCAAGTTCGTAGAACTTTCCAGATTTCTCATTTTTTATTTCTGTTTCCTCACATGCCACATTTTTCCGGATATCTTTTTTTCGGTTTTTAGCTTTCTGACATTCAGTCTTCGTAGATCAACCAGCAATTTTGTTCTAGCCTAACTTCTTAAAATAATACTTAACGTTAAAGAGGACTTAAAGCGCACTTAAACTATGAGGTTTCTTCCTTTTGACTCTTTTTTCTTGTTCACCCACATCCAGTAGTTAATGTCATAAAGCACTTTGTTTTGGAATGTTTGGATTTTTTAATTTTGCTTATACAGCTGGTATAACCACATAGAACCAGACTGGTTTGCTGATTAAGCCTCATTTAGCTTGATTTTCCATTTTTTGGTCCATTTCCTGGTGTTGGTTGTAGCATTTTGAACTTTGTAGTTACCTCTTATGTATTGTAAATTCAAAACGAATATCTTACGGTGGTGGAGTTTCGAGGTACATAAAAAACTTGATCAAACGGAAGCCATGCCAGAAGTCGGCGGACCGGGAAGTATTCACAGAATTTAAGTTTTCATTAAAACACCTGCTCGATTCTGCAAATAATTCGATTTATGCAGTGCTAGTGAAAAACTGCATATCCAATCAATTGCTATTACCCATCAGAGACCACGGGGAGCCACAGCATTTAAACTAATAGATTTCACTAAATTTGATGTTTTTTTGTCATTTCTTAATAAAGATTTGAAAAAATATCGTCACAATTTTTTTCAATTGCTTCTTTTTCACATAATAATAACGGCATTGTCTTATTGGACACCACAGACAACTAGATTTTATGAACTTTTATTCCTTTTTTTTTCAACTTTACAATTTTTTTAAACAATAATTTTAACTAAAAGTGGTGCATATTACACATGAGTGTATGAAGAAAAATGAGGTCTTTCAGATTTAAAAAAGAAAATTATGGGTCCCAATTTAAAATAAAAAAGTTGATTGTAGCCCAAAATATACTATGACATTTAGACAAAATCTAAAATCGCCAGCCATTTAATTTACTTTTTTATTTTTGAAATCGACCCGTAAATAAAAATTCTACAGCGCCTGCCGTTTTTTAAAAATCACCCTGTATATACACGAAATCAATATCTTTAATTTTCAAGAACACTTGTATTTCTTGACAATGGTGTAGAACGCCGCGCCGTTAGCGTTCCATTCGGTTATTGTGATATAATGTATCTTTATTAGCCATAGATCAGTTGATTTAGCGCTTTGTCTTTCAAGTGCTGCTACAGAATGTAATTTTGATTTAAATGTTTTCAAGGATGTGAATCTAATTGGGGAATTGTTTCCTTTGCAATTTGGGCATATGATACTGTTATGCCTTTATTACCCATCAAGCTGATTTTTGCTAGTTCTTTAATTGATAGGTTTTGTGGTTCTTCTACTCAATATTCAGGTTATTTACTCCAGCTTTAGTCCAGTCCAGAGACAAATAAATGATTTGGACTACGTGTTACTCATTGCACATGCAGCAAACCGATTGAATAAAGCTTGATTCATACTGTCGGTTCGGTGACGTTCCGGTCATGCTCCAGTCACGCTCCAGTAAAATATTGTTCAATGTATTTTGTATTAGACTATACAGACTACCCGCTCCAAAATGACGAATACGAAAGGAGTCAAAGAGACCAATGGACAAAAAAGACTATAGGAGAAGGCGATAAGCTGAGAAAGCTAAATAAACAGAGAGGTACAAAAACAAAAAGACAAAGCTACAAATGAATAAAATCACAAAGAGACGAATACACAAAAATACAAAGAAAATAAGAGACGGAGATAAGACAACGAGAGTAACATAAATAGACAAAGATAAATATATAAAGGGACAAAATGACAAAGCAAGAAAGATACAACCAAATGGACAAAAACATAAAGAGACAAAAATACGCTAAAAGACAGCGATAAGACTAACACTCTGACGGGATAGAAAGAGGTAAAGAGACAAATAGACAAAGCGACAAATGGACAAAAACTTAATGAGTCGAATAGACAAAAAGACAATGAAATTAAGAGACTGCGATAAGACAAAACGACGAATACGAAAGGAGTGAAGGAGACAAATGGACAAAAAAGACAAAGAGACTATAAGAGAAGGCGATAACCCGAAAAAGCAAAATAAACAGAGAGAGGTACAAAAACAAAGAGACAAAGCTACAAATGAATAAAATCACAAAGAGACGAATAAACAAAAAGACAAGAAAATAAGTGACGGAGATAAGACAACGAGAATGACATAAATAGACAAAAGATAAATATATAAAGGGACAAAATGATAAAGCAAGAAAGATACAACCAAATGGACAAAAACATACAGAGACAAAGAGACACTAAGAGACAGCGATAAGACTAACACTCTGACTGATAGAAAGAGGTAAAGAGACAAATAGACAAAGCGACAAATGGACAAAAACTTAATGAGACGAATAGACTAAAAGACAAAGAAATTAAGAGACTGCGATAAGACAAAACGACGAATACGATAGGAGTCAAGGAGACGAATGGACAAAAAAGACAAAGAGACTATAAGAGGAGGCAAAAATCCTAAAAAGGAAGATAATCAGAGAGAGGTACAAAAACAAAGAGACAAAGCTACAAATGAATAAAATCGCAAAGAGACGAATAGACAAAAAAACTAAGAGACGAAGATAAGTCAACGAGAGTGACATAAATAGGCAAAAGACAAATATATAAAGGGACAGAATGACAAAGCAAGAAATATAAAACCAAATGGGCAAAAACATACAGAGACAAAGAGACACTAAGAGACAGCGATAAGACTAACACTCTGACTGATAGAAAGAGGTAAAGAGACAAATAGACAAAGCGACAAATGGACAAAAACTTAATGAGACGAATAGACTAAAAGACAAAGAAATTAAGAGACTGCGATAAGACAAAATGACGAATACGAAAGGAGTCAAAGAGACTATAAGAGGAGGCGAAAAGACTAAAAAGAAAGATAAACAGAGAGGTACAAAAACAAAGAGACAAAGCTACAAATGAATAAAATCACAAAGAGAAGAATAAACAAAAAGACAAAGAGACTAAGTGACGGAGATAAGACAACAAGAATGACATAAATAGGCAAAAGATAAATATATAAATGGACAAAATGACAAAGCAACAGAGATACAACCAAATGGACACATATCCAGTCCTTCTTTTTTGTTTTGTTCATTGTGGTCCTGGAAAAGTTTTCAGGAAAATAAAATTCGAGACGATTACAATAAAGTCATCATAATCAATCAACAATCATAATATTTATATGCACGCTCGATCCTAACTGACGATAGGAAAAGTGGTGGATTTACACTAGGGGCAGTCGGGGCTAGTGCCCAGGGCGGCAAATTTTCTAGAGCCGCAATATTTGGAAAGTGGAAAAAAACTTTTATAGTGTTATCAAAAGTTCTCAATAGGAATTTTTTATTCTTTTAATTAATCATTTATTATTTAAGATATAATTCAAGAAATTCAACTCATACATTATTTGTCAAATTGAAATTTGGTAAATCATAATTTTGGCACCTTGTAAAAATTAATCTTCGAAATAATTTAATTAATTTATTTCCTTGAAGATTCGAAATGGTAATATTTGATTTTTTCATTTTCTGGAATAAAAAAATTTAAATTTGTTTTTTTTTTGGAAAAATTAAAAACGTTTTTGTTATTTCTGCATTAAAAAAAACTTTAATTAATTAATGAATTTCTTGAAAAATGAATAATTTGTCGATTATACTTATTAACTTAAATTTAACGAAAATCTTATACTTTTGAATGTGGCACTGGATAGGAACCACATATTTTGTATTTTTTTTTTAGTTTTGTTCGTTATGCTCCCGAGATAGAAACGAAATTGAATGATTTCAATTGAAAATCAAAATCGGGAAGATCTGGAAAACATTTGAAATAACGCATTTCAGCCTGAATTAAAATAAAATTGAATTTGTTTTTACTTTTGTGTTATTTTGCGATCCAGACTGCAGTTTTTGACCCGTCCAGCTCAAGTATAGTGTCGATATCTTAAAAATCACTGCAAGCTGATTTTTATTAATTAATCAATAAATTAATTTTTAAATTGGATTTATTTGCCAGAAAACTAACGCGGCATTGCTATTATTTTTTTTGGGTTTCTTCGTCCTCAAGAATATATGCCATCACGGCTAAATTCGTCATTGAATTTTTTTTAAAGATAGTTGCACACGGTTGTGTTGTTACTGATGTTAAATAGTTTTGAGATTAAAATATATGCCACCAGTGTGAATGGTACACCAATTTACTGGAGCGTGACTGGAGTCTAAGTTATCAAAGTTATGCTTTGCACCATGCAGCCAAAAACGTATAAACTTCATTTGGTTTATTAACCGAGCGTCAGCAATATGTAAACAAATGACCACTTTGTACTCCAGTCACCGTCCGTGGTTTATATCGTTAAATTTGACAAATACCGCATTACACCCACTCCTTCAATTAATGGAAATGCTCACAGAACCCATGATGAATGGAAACATTCACTATTAGTCTTCGCCGCTGTCATTGGCAAAAACCGCATTTCTGAAATGGATGGGGCAATTTTAATTAATGCAGGAACTTCCATTCAATTCCGAGATGAAAAAGGGGCTGAAAAACGGTCCAATTCAATAAGGGTCAAGAACCAAGCGTATCTGAAACATCTATCAACTTCAGAGACACATCTCACTTTTTTGGTAAAATGTTGTTTGGACACGCGACAAAAACATGTGTCGGAACGTTCAACCCCCTAGCGTTTCATTCAATAAGGATAAACTGATTTGTGACGCACAAAGGGTGATGGCGAAACTATTGCAGCCGTCTATATTTCCGATTTCAGATCGGTTAACGATGATAATTGAGTTTCGGGTGGTTTTGACAACTTTATTCCGGGAAGTCTGATGTTTTGTAACGGATATCTCCTGCTCCTTTGATAAAAAGTTAATTCATTTTGTATTTTTAAACTTTTCCAAATCTATTTCGATGAATATGTGAAATCCTTTTTATTATCTTGGCACCAACAAGTTCTTTGCACTTTCCCAACAAAGCAAATAAAGAAATTAAAGTTTAAATTTATTCACAAAACACTAGAACTCCCTCGCTTATTATTTATAACTCTTCTCTAAACGAATATCTGCAAAAGTTCGCCACATCAATAATAAGACACGCCTTGTAATAAAGGAGTTCATCTCAGAATCAATATTTGCGTTAGTCTCGTGTAAACAACTCGGATATCTGAAGCGGAAGACGGCAAATACGTAATACATAATAAAAATCGTGAGCTGACAGGAATGGCGAATTCACACAAAGAATACTTGTAACAAAGGGTTCGCTGAAAAAATGCAAATAAGAGAGCAACAATGGTCGTGGGGGAAAACGTATCACATCTGTAATAAACGTTCGGTGATGAATGAAAATCGGACCCATAGAGTAGGGTTGAACTAAAAATAGCACCCTTTTAAGCCTCTAACTTTTTGTACAATCATAGAGTGATTCATTAAGGTTAACATGCTTTATAAAATGTGGAATACACGCAATAAGAAAGCGACAACCCAATGAGAATCATCATGGAATTTACAGCTTTTCGCACAATGAAACAACGCGAAAGTCGTAAATCCCTACAATAAGAACGACCAGGACTCGACAGTATAGCCAAATTTAACAAAGATGCAGCCAAATTTAACAAAGATGCCGCCAAATTTTAGCAGAAATTTAGTGGAATATTCTGTAGTTAAGTTGAAATCTCCATTGAAGAAGTAGCGGGTGCGGAATAATTTTGTGGAGAGAAATAAGGACAATTTAAAATGTGATCCCCAGATTGCGTTCCATAATTCGAGGCAAAAGAAATTTAATAAAACAAGGGTGAAAATTATGCAAATATCCTTTTTTGTTTGTAATGTTTGTATGCTGTAAATTCAAACCAAACGTTGAAATTATAATGTTCTGTGGCTTTTTTGGAAAGGTTTCGTTTCAAAGTTCACAAAGGTTATTTGAGAAATAAATGCTGGCTCGGTGCTTATTTATTAAATGTATTTTTTATGCTAACGACAAACTACACTTACTCAATTTACTTTATCAGTGAAAATGATTTTTATGCCTCCATTCCCAAAACTAATTTTATAACTTCTGTATGACTCAATCTAGCAAAAAATGGGGTATTTATGATAAACAACACACGAACAATGTTTGCTATCCTGTCAAAATTTTAAAAATAATATGTAACACAAAAGTAAAAACAAATGTAATTTTATTTTAATTTACGCTGGAATGCGTTTTCCTAGATTCTTTTCCAGATCTTCCCCATTTGCTTTCAATTCAAAATATTCAAATGAATTATTTCCATTCTGACAGCATAACAAACAAAACAAAAAAAGAATCAACCAAGTATGTCGTTCCAATTTTTAGTTATAATCGAGACTGCATACAAATATTTTAATTTATACAGTTTGTCCGAATTTTTCCACTTTCCTTTGTAATCGTCTCGGATTTTAACCGGACCATAACGAACAAACCAACAAAAAAAAAAAAAAAACTACGCATATCCATCCTTTGAATCTTGAGTTCATACAAAAATCCCACAGAAAAAAAGCACTTTCAGTTTTTCCCGCATTTTCCAACTTTTCCATTTTTTCTTTCCGTAAAAACCTTATTTCGGCTATTACGAATATGAAGAACATAGAATTAGCCAAATCGGTCTATCCGTTCTCAAGTGATGCGTATACAAAGGAACAGCCTTTCAGTTTTGCCAGAATTTTCGAATTTTCCGGACAACTTTTCCAATTTTTCTTTCCGTAAGTACTTTACTTGGACTATAACGGATATTTAAAAAGAAGCCAAATCGCTCCAGCAGTTGTCAATTTATGCGCATTTAATTTTTATTATATGTATAGATGAAATCCTGTTCGTTGGTAAGCGCATCACTTGAGAACGGCTGGGCCGATTAGGCATTTTTTTTTTTTAATATTCGTAATGATCCCCAGGTAACGTTTGTTGCGGAAAGAAAGTTTTTCCGGACTTTTCCAATTTTCTGGGAAACTTTTTCAATTTTACTTTCCGTAAGAACCTTACTTGAACTATTACAATTATGTAAAAAAATAGCCAAATCGGTCCAGCTGTTCTCAAGTGATGACCCGGCGAACTTTGTATCGCCTCAGAATCAATAAATAATATTGTGTTAACTTTTTAGCTGAATTAAATTCAGTTGTTTTATCAAAGGATAATGCACACAACGCCATTTACTGGCATTACCGGAACCAGCATACAACGGCATGTTCATTTTTGTTTCTGTCATGTAATGTATGGATTTTTTTCCTTAATTTTTCCGATGTTTTAATAGTTATTCGCCCACGAAAAAAGTCAGTCAATCCGATATCGTCAAAAAAATTGTGCGTGGAGTCCACGCGCAACAGAAGTGAAACTTTGGACTTTACGCATTAAAAATAGATTTTCATTTTTAAAGCCTGGTACGACAAAATTTGGTAGCCCGCGTTATTTGTTATTGTTTCCCTGTACCAAGCTTACCGCCCCCTGTAGTGTCAAAGATAATAAAAATCGGTCCAGCGGTTCTTGAGTTATAAACCCAAGGGAGCCAACTGTCCATGTTTTCATAGTTATTCTGCTATTCGGGGCGGGGCAGAGACAAATCCAACAAATCAAAGATCATAAAAATCGGTCCAGCCGTTCTTGAGTTATAAACCCAAGGGGGCGCTCTGGGCACCCTTGTCCATGTGTTAATAGTTATCCTGCTATTCGGAGCGGAGGCAAATCCAACAAATCAAAGATCATAAAAATCGGTCCATCCGTTCTTGAGTTGTAAACCCAAGGGGCCCCCCTGTCCATGTTTTGATAGTTATTCCGCTATTCGGAGCGGAGACAAATCCAACAAATCAAAAATCATAAAAATCGGTCCATCCGTTCTTGAGTTATAAACCCAAGCCTGGTTTCTTTTTGATCTTTCCGTGCTGTCGCGTCTCCAATTCTTTTAGTTGGTATCGTTCTTTCGTTTCATTCCTTAATCTCTATATAATCTTTTTGTAACAGTTGACATGGTTTTCCGCCTATCAAAGGCCCGTAAGCACTTTGACACTTGCAGCCACTCCATAATTAGCTCCTATATTATTAAGTATTTGTATAAATTTTTTGCATTCTCTTGTCTATCGACTAGATGTGTATCAATTTCTTTGCTTTAGGCTATTGCAGAATAATAATTACGTTGAAAGTCCACCTGATGTATAACAGTTATTTATTATACGAGTTCCTGTGTAAATTGGGTCATTTCGGGCACGAGGGCTTAATAATTAATAATTTTTTAAGCCTGGAGTGCCTGAAAGCACCCAAATTTACACAGGAACGAGTGTAATACAACGTTTTATAGTTCGACATAACCGCGGCAAGGCTTTAAATTGCTTAAATCCATAAAAATTGTGTGACGTTTATCTGACAGGAGAGTGTTTACACAAGCGAAAAATTGAAAATTCTGACAGTGTCGAACTATAAATTTAAAATAACATATTCATTAACATTTCATAACATTTTAAATAACATATTCCATAAATAATGCAGGTAGATGTAAAAAGAAATTAGTCAAAGTTAGCGACACAAAAAACCGTTTGTATTAGTTTAATTTTGTCACTCTGTATAGAGGGTGTTTCAGAAATAAGTGCAATAAATTTAATCAGTAATACAACTCATCATTGCCAGCAAATTTGCTTAATAAATTTTTGCCCTAGGGCCCGCAGTTATCAAGTTAAAATTAGTGGATTTAACGAAAGATTTGACGTTAGTTTAGTTACCCGTCACTGAACGGCTGGGCTGAACACTGAACCGTGCGTATTATTTAAGTTGAAAATACCTTCTCTAGTGATAGAAAATTTGGCAGCTGGCTTATTTTGGCCAGGGCCCATTCAGAAAACCGGCGCCTTCGAGGTAAATCCTCAGGCTGTAAAAATTGCAAAACATAATGCATTACATTAACGCAAATTAGGCAGTCTTAGAAAAAGCCGGCATATTTTAGGATTCATAACTTTAAAAACGAAAGAAAAACGAGTTGTCTCGAGAAACTGATTTCAATAATAATATAATTATTTGACTTTATCGGTTTTCGGAAAAGTTGTATATAGAAAAGTTGTTGGTTTTGATGAGTTCTACCACTGGTTTCAGTTATTGCACTTATTTCTGAAACATCCTGCATATGAGTATACATGCTTATATAAATTAAATAATAATAATTTATATTCGATCATTGTCGAATTGAGATTTTGATTTTCTATTATTTTTTTGTTCTTCCAAATTCCTCCTTCTGATAATAATTGTTTCCCATTTCTCACTTCGCCCGATCCTTTTTGAACTTGTTTATTAAAAAACAGAATAGCCTCGGAATCCGGTGGCTAAACTTTGTTGATACGAAATCGTTGTTTTTTGTTTAATAATAATAAATATATTTCTTTTAAATATTTTTAGTTATTTGTGAAAAGAATCAAAAGCAACGAAAACACAAATTTAAACAAAAGGTATAAAATCATTCAGTCATTGGTCTTCTAGGCTTAAATCTCCACTCGGTCTACTATCATGAGATCATTTCAATTATAAATTAGAGTAGGCGGGTTGTTTTTTATGTAATGGCCCAGCCTGCAAATTGACTAACAGTAAAATTTGAGGTTATGGTCTAAACATTGTGACGTTTATGTTTCTCATGTTAAATTGTTTTAATTTAAAGAAAATAAAACAATTGAACAAAGAATGCAGGTTTATTGAGAATTACAGCAAATGTGTTCTCCCCCAGCTTCAATGCAGATGCATTAAAAATTGCCTCTTGGAGTTCTTCAAGATTGTGCGGGTTATTTTTAAATTTGGTGTTTTTGAGATACGGGAAAATGAAATAATCTAGAATTCTCAGGTCCAGATTTCGAGGCAGAAATGAGGTAGTATACTAAAAAATAAAGTTTTTGGAAAATACAATCATCATAAACTTCATTGAAAAGTGTATGGTTTAGCGCTATTATGGTGAAATTATACTTACTGAAAATTCAAAAAAATTGAATTGAAATTCGTTTAATTTTTGATGAGAGAACTGTACTAGTTTAAAATACGTTATTAGTGGCCGGCATATGAATTAAGTGAGGACCTACGCCTTTCCATTTCTCACTCTCACTCATTTTATTAGTAATTTTTTTCCTTTTCGCTCTTACTCCCTCTATGCTCGGAAACTAATGACGTAGTTATTCGCCCGCGAAATAGTTTTTAATTTATTTCATGAAAACGGTTATGATTTAAGCAAAACGAAAAAATAGGAGTCCTCTATTTTAAGCAGTTTCATTTATAAAAAACGTTTCAAAATTTTGTATACTACCTCATTATCACAATTATCGAAAAACTATAAAACTAACACACTAACTAATTTAAATTTCACAGCCTACTCTAATTTATAATTTAAATGATCGCAAGGTATTAATTCCTTTTGAATTCTCTAAAGTTATGTTTACCATTTTTTATGTCTGACAATTATTTGCTTTTGACCTCTGGAGTTTATAATTTTGTCGAACCTTTCGATCTGTTTTATTGTTTCATTTCTTTGAATTTTATCGATTCCATTTTTTAAAAGTTTTCGATTCCTTCTATTTTTTTTAAATGTCTAGTTTCCCTCGGTTTTTCAATTCGACCCCTTTGAGCATTTGGACATTTAAGTTTTTCAGGTTCTGTCGATTTTTTATATTTACTGTATTCGCACCATTTCTAATTATAGATTTTTCGCTACATCCCTATTTCTCACTTCTTATTCCTCTGGATTCTCTCTGAATATTCGCAACCCCTTTTCACAATTTTAATCGATTTCTTTCTTCTGATTTTCTATTTCCTGTTTTTCAATTGACTTTCATTTAAAAAGAGCATAAGAATTTGTTATTTTCCAAACACATATACATACATAAAATACTCTTGATTTGGAAAATAACAAATTCATGCTTTTTTTGTAGAAACAAATTGATAAAAGTAGTTTGGGATAGAGAATTTAATAATCTTTCACACGACCCCCATGCCATTTAATTTTTTTAAGGGGTGGCTCCCCTGGCTCAAGGGGTGAGATTTAAGACTTGAAAATTTGGTACAATTAGGTCCCCTTTGATAACAAAATTGACCTGTTCGAGCGTTTTCTTCTGAGTCTTTCGAAATTCGAATTGTTGGGGGTACAAATTTTAGTTGGGACACCAGATATGTATATCGTTTTGTGGATAATATGTATAAAACCACTGCTCCGAATCTCAATTTTAGAACTTACTTTTTGAACTCTTCTTAAAATTGTAATATAACGGAATTTGACATCGGGATCTATTAATAACAAACTCAAAATATTAAATTCTAATGCTTTTTACAAATAGTGTATAATTATTATACGAGTGCCGCAAAGCGCCCAATTTACACAGGAACGAATGTAATACCCCATTTTATCGTTCGACACAACCCCGGCAAGCCTTTAGATTGCTTAAAATCCATAAAAATAGTCATTACCGGCAGAGACAAAATCTAATTTAATAATGTAAAATCATATTGATAGCCTTCTGGTCTTTTCGATTAGGTGCAACAAATAACTGGAATGCAAGAACAAGAAGTAAATTTATAAAACGACTACCAGAACGAGTCCATTTTTCACTCATTTTTAATTACACAAGCGCTTTAGTTGCCGGATAAAGTCTGCTCTGCTGTCAAAAGACTTTATTAAAGTTTTTATCCCGAAGTAGATTCTTTCATTTATTCCGTCTGATGATTACCTACATCTCGGTTCACTAAAGCAGAAACAACTAATCTCACAAACGGTAGGTAGCTAACCAAATCCACTCATTTTGAATATACAGTTCTAAACGGATGTAAGATCACCTATAACAAAAACTTTATGAAATATGAAACCCCTTTTTACAGTGTGGTGATAACGAGACCGGCACGTGCAACCCAGAGATTTAAAAACATACATTTGTACATCAAGCCATATGACGAGGGGACCGACCCCCTTTATTATGCGCACCAGAATTAAATGACTCATCATAACTCGCTGTCCTTTTAATTATTGAATAAATAAAACCTCTAGATTTGCACTAACCACAGCTCGTATGATTTACTTTTTTTTTGTAGAATTACATTTTGTTCTTGATTAAAATTCCAGATTGGCAGTTTTACTGAGAAGAATTATTTAACTAGAACAAATTTCAAGTTGCTTGTTGAATTTTATCTTTGTTAAGTATTCATAAGGATGTAAAAAAAGTAGATATTTTCAGAAAAGAGTTTTTAGCTGCACGCAATGGGTTTTAGATTTCTGGATAAATAAAAGTGGTGGTGATTGTTAATTATGCATCAAAAATTAAATCGATGACTGGTTTCACCGAATAAAAGGCAACAGAAACCAACAGACACTGCTTGACATTTAAACACGTGCTAACATCAATTTTTTATTTTCAAGGTAAATTAAAGGGTCGTCCCTACTCAAAGACACTGAAATGAACTAAATACATCTCGTTGCCTACATTTTTGAATTATTTATTACGAAGCTATTTTTCGAAATTTCACAAAAACATAATTGTACAAAATTTAAACAGTAAAATACAGTTGGCTTGTGTTTTTTGAAAAAAGTGCATGCTTACTGTCGGACACAAATCCAAAACAAATTGATCTCACATTAACTTATAAGTGGAAACAAAAGATGACATTGTAACACTTACATTTTCCCTGATAATGTCCCCCAAACAAACAACGAAACGTCGCACAAACAAAACAACCAAAACAAAACCCGAAACAAAAACCTATAGCGACTCTCTGTTTTTCTGTCAGCTGAAAGACGCCATGACCGCCAGCGTCGAGACGGAAAATAATCAATAACAGACGATAGAGAAAGTGAAACTTCGTTGCCACGCAACCATTGCTATCTCTTTTCCAAACGATGTTAAACATATGTATCTTACCTTGTCTTCCGCCTCTTCCGCCCGACTTTCCGCCTCCAAAACCCTCTGTTCCAGTTCGGAAAGCTGAAAAAAAGATGACAAATGTTAATAAAGCAACAACATATTTAAACAAACATGGTTTGAGGTGAAATTATTTGAATTTTGAAAATAAAGTCCAGTGCTGCCCTCTGCGAAATCATCCCCTCGTAGTGGTAACTGAACTAGTCTCTGCTAGATGTCGCTGCATCACGCAACAGGAGGGATAAACATACTCCTGTAGGACACAATACGGTTGGACAAAATTCGAGCGATTTTCAACACATGTCTGGTATTAAACAGCTTGAGCATTTAAGAGCTCTTTATGTAAGGACTTTCAACAAGCCGTGTTTATGGGACGAGTCTTTAATAAAGTAATTATCAACGAGTTGCACTCAAGATTTTATCTACTATTGTTTAGGTAACGAAAAGTACGTAATAAAGACTTATTTATAGTACAATCGCACAAACAATTATTTAAATAAAAACCGCTTAAAGCTGTATAAGTTAGTTCTGCGATTGTAGATACCATAAAGCATGGTTTCGTAATTTACGAAATCTTTTTTTAGGTTTTATCTTCTGTGGGAAGTGTGTAAACTTGGCAAGCAAATGTAAAATTAATTTACAAATCTTTAAGCACGTCTGAATCAATGGCTTTGTTGAAAGGTATGTCAACCGGCCAAGGAGTATATCCAGTGGGGGTTTCCAATGCGGTAAACTCGATTCTTTGTATTGTATGTTGCCTAGTTGCCGGCAGCTATTTGCCGGGTGTAATTGAATACGTCTTTGAAATGTTTGAAGCACCCCAAATACTCGAGTTTAAATTTTATTAGTTTACATTCGCAACGCACATAAATGCAAAATTCAGTAAGCAAGGAAGAAATTCCATCTGCACGAATAATAATTTAATATGACGACTTTAAAACGTCCTCCTTCCAGTAAACAAATTCAAGCGTCGATTCCTTCCCTAATTGGATTATGTTGGTTAACATCGACACTTCTCACAGTGGCACAGGTGCTCACTCAACCACAACAAATAAAATATGGCAGCACCTGGTGGAGCAATGAACACGCCAACACTGACAAAATGTGGATGCGGAAACATTTATTCAAATTAATCAGAATTATGTCGCTCTCGTTGACTATAACAGAGAGTTTCATCCAAATAATTCAATAAATAACGCTTCAAGCGTGATGAGTGCATTGGGACAACTGTTTGGGAAGTAAAAAAGTCCCAATAGTGGGGAAGTTTTGTAGGGATAAATGCCCAAATGCCATCATAATACAATCTACGTCTAGAATCACATCTATAGAAATACAGTTATAAAAATTGAAGAAATATGATAACGAAGTTAAATAATACAAGGAATATAGCGTGCGTTCAACAAGAATCGACGACGAAGCAAGCGTTGGAATCTTCAAGTCATGTCTGCATTTAGATCACACGCATGTATTGCTAGTTACGGGTAAACAGGGACATGTCAAATGTTAGATGTAATTGGAAATTAGTTATTTTTCGTCAGTACTTCCCCGACGAGGGTAGGGCGGTGCTGGCATTGGGTTTTGATGTATTGATCTACGCCATACGTTTTTTAATCCATGGCCACTTGTCGTTTTTTGTTGAACGCACGATATATGAAACTGAAATGATATGAAGGTTCAGAAAAGATCCAAGAAAAAAAAGAAAGAAAAATGCGTAGATTTCAGAAAATGAAAGAGGCACCACAATCAGTTGTCACAGAAATCATCACTCTAGTCTAGCCTAAAAAGATAATCAAGATTTATCGAGGTGTCACCAGTGGCGGTTGACAATTACTCAATGGTGCCAATCCACTTTATTTCTTTCAAAATTAAGGAGTCACCTGGTAGTAAAAGATAGATAGAGGGGGCCATTTGACAACATTTGAAAAATTGTCACTGAAAACGAATTTGAGAATATTTAGTACCAACATGCTGCTGTATGAACATGTTATACATACATAAAAATAAATACGAAGAAATTACCAGAAAGAAACGTTAGATTTAGAAAAATTTCTAATGCAGACCTGTGAAAGGAGTTCTCTTGTAGATGCTCTTTGAAAACACATGATTTGAAAGGTGTTACTTCATAATATTTCAGAAAACTCCTGTAACAAACCGTGGAAGCTGTCATCAGAACGCAATAAATTTTCTTCGTAATCTTGATCTTTGCTTGTACATGCTACATAATATTTCTTCGCTCATAAGCTTTTTATTTATTGTTAAAAATATGCACGTTTATGTAGCTGTCCAGCGTACAACGGTAGATTTTAGTATCGCTGTCGTGTTATATTTTATTTTCCCAGCTTAAAGTATTTATAAATAAAATTCAGATTCAGTAAGTCAGTGCTGAAGATTTTTAGGTATATATTGGATTTTTGTTTTCTTTGCCTAAAATATGAAAATCTAATACTTTATACGGGCTTTGCAGTCTCAAAGTAGACTTTTTTACACCGCGTGATTTAGTACATCCATTTGAAACCTTGAAGTCTTAAAAAGCCCTCTATTACATTTTATGCCAATCTGTGATGTCTAAACGACCATTATGTAAAAACTCGAACAAAAGCCGTTAAGTCGATTTTTTCAGATGGAATGCAGAAAGCTCTTCAAATAATCTACAGTGCTCGCGGTAGTATAGTGTAGGCCGTAAAGCATTCAATCTATTTCATTTCTACGAGTTTGGAGTTTCGCTGTAAATGGCTAAAATAAAAGAGCGGTTATTCACCACAATGATCTGGTCAAGTGCCTATAAGCAATTATCATTACGAATGTGGTCACGCTATTTGTGATCTTTATCAAATTCGGTATCGTCATAACACAAGCGAATGCATTTTTCCTTCTGATTAGACATGTTGCATGTACTGCTCTAGTAATCAAGCCTCAATGTAATTGTTTTGTTAACTTTGATTAATTACATTATATGCTGGCCTGAAATAAAGATTATTAACAGAAAAAAAGCGTGTTAAGATGACCTGCACGCATTCGATTTTAATTGTACGTCACCGAAAGTTGATTTGTGGTCCTACTTGGATACATCTATGCCGGATATCGTACATTAATCTTAACACTTCTGGCTTCCAACAATGTGAGGTTGAAAAACGTTCCTTTTTAAGATCGATGGTAGACGCTGCTTCCCTGCGTATTAAAATCCGAAGCTTTGAGTACAAAGAATTTAATTATTCTTGCGCGAAGTATTATAAAAATTTCATCTCTCGGTTTTAATATTTTTAAGGTTGGCTCAAGTTATCAAGATCTCCTTTTATGACCATAAAGACTACTTCTTACATAATTAAGCAAGAGCAATATAGAGCTGCATTAATCAATATATAGAGATGTTTGATGCTGTAAAAAACGGGCAATCACAAGAGGACTGAGAATGCTAAAAATCTAATACTGGCTGATGGACAGAAAAGACAAATCACCAACAGCTCTTTCAGAGGATCGTTAAGAGAGGCCCTTAAACGGAATCTAATCGAAATAATACTTTGAAAAGTTTTTTGGGCGAACGAATGATAGATTGAACCCTAGCAGAAGAAGTTTGATGCGAAAATCGATTGCAATCTTGTCGGAATCAGCACTCCGCGGAGTGTTACTAAAACAATAAAAAAACACTAACCAACTTATGTAATATTAAGAGCATTTTTATAATCGTTTCTTCCTAAAATTGGTACAACCACTGCTTTTTCATTTAGGTCGATGCCAACATTTAGTTGAAAGCTTTAAGCGATAAATGTACTACTTCAAGATAACTTATGATCACTGAATATTGGTAATCAGTGAGCTTTTTAACTATATCATCAGCACAATAAAGTATTACTATTATAAACTTAACTGCTATTCAAGAAACTGGGCTTCTAAATGTTTTAATTATGTGCCTGAAGGTACAGAACTTTATGCTGATACGGTAATCAATTTTAGAATTAGTGAAATGAAAATGTTCCTATTATAGGTTGTTTTATTCTAATTGAAACCAAAATTTATTTATGGTATAACAACTTACTAATTGAAGATATTCCAAAAAAAAATAATGCATTGTTACGCAGAGATAGTAGACCACATAGCTGTAAAATTTAAGAAATAAAGTAAATACCTAATGAGCTTACAAACACCGTAATTTAACAGTCACAAGCTTTGCAAATTGAACAACAGACCTTATGCACACAGCGTCAAAATTCTTTCTTACGCTATTATGATGCTTTTCATACATTTTGTTTGAGTCCTCTTCTGCTTTGCATCTCACGCTTGCGCGGTGCAAGGGGTTATAGCTGTGGTACACCCGGTAACCGGAAGGCTAGCTAAGTGGGGCACAAGCATAAGCTGAATCTTCAGGATTTCCTTCTGATAAATTCTTCTTCTGGTTTAATAAAAAAATAGTAATATATTAATTTAGAATGAGAAACCTGAAATCCCCACAATCTGAAAACCCGCGAACCTGGAAATTTGAGAATAAGCAAACTTGAGAGAATCCAAAAACCAGAAAACTAAATATTAAAAGTCTGAAAACCTGAAAATGAGACACAGCATCTGAAAATATGAAAAATTGAAACCCTTATTGGGGGCTTGAAGAAACTAACAATCCGAAAATCTGAGAACTTAAAAGACCTAAAACCTGAAAATAGGCAAATCTGGAAACCCGAGAATTTGAGAACTAAAACGCTGAAAAATTAAAATTTTAGAATCCGAGAACGTGAAAACCTAAAGCCTGAACAATTTATTTTTTATTCCAAAAGCTTCTTTATTTATGTAATTCGCCTAAAACCTGATATTAAATTTGTGTAGGTAACTGCGTTGGTATTAAGGTGTATTTGGAACTTTGCTTGAACTTACGTCTCGGCTCTGGACTGCCAAATGACAAAACCTAGGCCTTCTTTTCCAAAAGAAATGATGAACAGCTCGGCAGTACTATTATGCCGCGTCGACCAATCCGGGGCGAGTCCCCTTCCGATTTTGACAGATCGGTCCACGCGATATGAATCACCGGCGGCCGTGGATTTGACAGTTGATTACAGGATGATTTAATATTTGCAAAATCTATCGTCAGTGTTAACCTTTTCTGTATTGTCATAATTAATCTATTTCGTCCTACAATAGACTTGTATGAAACAAACATCTACAGTTTTCTTCTGATATATAGAGAGCTAGATGCCTCGCATAATCATGATCGAACGTCACCACGGTTCGTTTGATCATTTAATCATGCGCTAGACCCTATGCCCGTTGTGGAGAACCAAAAGTGCCGAATCTATTCGTTTTCTACAGTCAGGCAGATAACAAAAAACAAGCCTGACGTGGTTTTATTGGACCACCCCTTCAAGCAGATCTTAAGGCTCCTGCTGAAAATAACATTTGCATGAAGGAGGAGGAAAAGCGGACAAAATATCAAGACCTGCTAAATAATCATAAAATACATCCATACAGGGTATTTCGTAAGTAAACGGCAATACTTAATACACTAACTCGTAGAAGCTAAAGAAACGTTATTCTGCAGTTTTTTCTGAAAAATTTAAAATTTCAAATTTTTTGCCAATTTTTTCGTAAAACACGACAAGACAAATTAGTAATAATAATAAAATGCCACTGAGTGAACGTCACATTTGACAAAGTTCTCGCCATGGTCTAACATCGATAACTTGATATATTATTTAGTAGTAGTAAGGGGCCCCTTATGGACACTTTCACTTTTTTAAGGAAAACACCCCGATTTTCAAGGGGTAAACAGAAAAGCAGAAAAAATCGTGAAAACACCCCGATTTTCAAGGGTAAACAAAAAAGCAGAAAAAATCGTGAAAAAAAATTGAATACAGTTTCATCCAAACAAACTTGGAAAGGTCCTCATGAGCGTCCACAAAGCCTGGCAAAGCCAGTCCAGTGGCGAAGCCGAAGTGGACTAGTGCGTAGCATGCGAAGCAAATTCACCTAGTAATTAACTTTCAGAACACTTTTTTTTTTTAAACAATTTGCAAGTTTTTAAGGTATATTTAAAATTAACATATTTCAAAGATTTTGCATTAATTTTAAAGGTAGATTTGAAAAGCAGATGTTTCAAGTATAAGTTCCTTCAGTTAATGAAAGTATGAAAATGTGTAGCATACCTTAGGTGAATCACAGACGATTAATTAGTTTTATTATTTGATTATTTAAATCCGAAAACTGTCAAGTCAAATTTATCAGATTTAACTAATGTATTCGAAATATCATCAAATTCATAATACATTTTGTCTTTAAAGAAATATAAATTTCTACATCTGAATGCTCTGCTTATATTGGGAGGTATTCAAGCCAATAATTCTGAAATAAGGCCATTTTTCTTTGATCTATACAAACACTCATCAAACTCAATGTACAAAACTTTATCATAAAATATATCTGTTTTTCTCTTCTAGAGATAACTTTTCCTCATTACTTTTAATTTTCTTTTTTATCTAATTAATATCCAAATGGTATTGTATCAAAGTTTTCTAGAATAACTCGTTTGTCATAAACAAAACCAAATTCTTTTGTTTCTATTTTATTTAAAAGTTCTTTAGTTTTAGTATCTCTGGTAATTCGATTATATTGTGTGCTGATCTTTTTGGACGTTCATAGCAAATTCAATTTCTATCTTTCTGCTGGTGCATTTAAAACCATCGGCATTTTTAAATCAGACGTTTTAGAAAATAAAAAACTTCCCAAGACATTTCTCTTATCGTTGATATTCATAATCTCGGAGATTGCCGCTTACTTATGAAACACCCTGTATATACAGTATGTCCCCGGATTGAGTTTACAAGAGTTTTTTTTTTTTTTTTTGACTTTACGCCAAAACCTCAAAGGAATAAGATTTTTTGCTTGTCCTGAAACCAGCAAATCTGTAATTAAAACTTCATTATTCTGACCGAGTTGAAAGAAACGTATATTTTTCTCTTGATTTTGGACTTGGTAATGATGAATTTTAATCTTAAAGTTTTCTTATCACGAAGGCAAGCTATCGTTTTAGAGTAGAATTGTGCGCAGAAATGGATGGGGGGTTAATTGAATAATTATTGTTCTTGTTAAAAATTAGTTTTTCTATGTTAAAGGTGTTTCTTTGAGTTGCCATTTTTTTATTAAATGAATTTTAATTTATTTAAAATAATTTTTTTCACAAACATTTTTGTTATTTAACTTGCGTAAACTCATTTGTCAACGTGACATCGTTGTCAAAAAAATAAAATCGCCAATGTGGTGGGATTTAAAGAGCAGAGAAAAAAAATTATAAGTCCAAAATTAAGAGAAAAATGAAGTTTTCTTTCCACTGAGTCAGAATAATGAAGTTTTAATTACAGATTTGTTGGTTTCAGGACAAGCAAAAAATCTTATTCCTTTGAGGTTTTGGCATAAAATCAAAAATATTTTTTTTTTCCTCTTGTAAACTCAATCCGGGGACATACTGTATAAATGCGAAACTGAATCCTCACTGATCACCGCACAGCCAAGACCGTTGAGTCTTGATATGTGAAATTTGGTAGGTACGTAGTTTTTAGGGCGTAGAGGCGCACTAAAAAAGGATTTTTAAAATTTCCATTTCTAAGGGGGTGAAAATGGGGTTAATTCGTTTCTCTAGACTCCACCTAAGTTGAAAACCAAAAACGGTAGAGAAGTGAAAATTCGTACTCAAACTCGCTTTTAAAAATAACTCGACCCCTTTTTGACAATTTTCCAAAAAAATATTCACAGACGGTTGATTTGGGGGTGATTTCTCTCAAAATTCTTATAACTTGAAGATCGACAATGTTACGGGCATGAGAATTGGCACTTGGACGCTCCTATAAAAATAACTAGACCCGGGTTTGACGATTTTGCAAAAATTTATTTATAAATCGCTAAAAAGGGGTGTAAATACAGAGTTTAGTGTTCCTAAGAATCCTCATAACTGGAAAACAAACGGTGTCACATACTTGAAAATTGGGATCTAGATTTTCATTTAAAAATGACTGGAGGCGTGTTTGAGGATTTTGCAAAAA
This sequence comes from Diaperis boleti, assembly GCA_963583935.1. NCBI lineage: Eukaryota > Metazoa > Arthropoda > Insecta > Coleoptera > Tenebrionidae > Diaperis > Diaperis boleti. Next base: position 18,645,052 of record OY757246.1, on the reverse strand, counting down.
AAAACTGGAAAAAAGGAGGGTGGATTTGGGAGTGATTTTTGTCAAAATTTTTATGACTTGAAGACCGACAATGTTACAGGCATGAGAATTAGCACTTGGACTCTCCTTTAAAAATAACTGGAAAATATTTAGAAACCGCAAAAAGGGTCGTCAATGGGGAGGGCAGTTCTCCTTTTAATAAGACTGGGCCCGTGATTGACGAAGAAAAAATTACTTTTTGTTATTTTTTTATCAAAAACTGCTTTAAGCGGTTGTACCAATTCCAAATATAAGCGCCAGTAAAGCCGACCCCAACTTACGCGGGCAAAGCCGCGGGTAACTGCTAGTATTATATAAAAACAAAATTCTTACTTATTTAACCATTTGAAAAACAAATTCTCCCGGCGCATCCACCATTCTGTAGAAAGTAAACAATCTAATGTTACAGATGTCCAGCAATCTAGAGCCTCATTTACTGAAGAGTGTGTCTTAGATTTCTGTACTGTATAGGTATACAACTTTCCTCTAATGAAATGTAAACCAAACAGCGAAATGTGATGATCTTTGCAACAGGCTAGCGGTTTTGTGATTCAAATGCAAATTCGCAACATCACATGAATTGCCCGTCAATAAAGCACTTTGTTTAATTATCAAAGTTGAAGCGAGCAATAAAATCCAAATCGATATAGAATAAAATACCGCAGTGTTCGTGCACGCCACATTGCCTCGTACAAAAAACTAAAAAACCCGAGATTGAAAAATTTAGCAAAAGAATCGCTCGTAATTCGAAACGAGCAAATAAAAGCGGCCAGACTCGTTCCGTTATAAGACGTGTTTATCTGTGCAGAAGCAGTCGTTACAATATAATTTGTTTCGATTATATCTCGGGAAAATATTAAATTCGCAGACACTTGGAAGTTTTCAATTATCCAAAGTCGGCGGAAATTAAAATCGGCTCATGCACAAACAAGAAAACTCCGTGACGAAGTCGAGATTTTACAACGAACGCCCCCGAGGGGCGGCTGTGCAGCACATGTGAAAACTGTGCTGTGCAGTGTCTCTGCGCTATACTGTTTTATTTTATCGGCGTCATGAAAACTGAAGCTCGCAGGCAGGGCAAAGTTGGACGTGCCGCGAAAACCAAAAGAACCTTCACTAAACAAGCGCAACACGTGGTTTATTTTATGCCTGTGAGTTTAAGGCGCAAACCTTCCTTACCTGTGCAATTACCTCGGGGAATGGTCGACCGACATAAAGTTCGAGACGAGATCGAAGAGGAATACAAGAAATAATCTGAAAGCCGTGTTTAAATTTATGTCCAAATTGTGGGGAATACCACAGATATTTATATTTATAGTTTGGTATAGTTTTGTACGACAAATCGATTAAGCCGTTGATCTAGTCATTGTTCCTCTTTTGCATTATTAATACAAATTCTACAAATTTATATTTTGCCCAGTAAATTCGACAGAACAATTTACCTAACCGAAATTGTAGAATTAACCTTTGAGACTACCAATTCATTTCCAAGTAATTTCACAATAATTGCAGCCAAACTTGAATTTCCCCTCCCATTTATGTTCAATTTAGATGCGTTTTGGTCCTTCCTGAAATTTCTACTCGAGAATTACTTTAATTCGAAATATATTAACCAGATGCAAGAACTTTCCTTATTTGGAATATTCCAGCAAGTTCGTTAGGGAGCTGAGAATCTTAGGTAGCGTTAGTTTTTCGTGGATGCCGGTTGGAACATATTTTCAGAATTTTCACGGTCACAATAAATAAGAGTATAAAATGGCAGTAGAAAACCTTTAAATCATTGGCTGTTAATAAAACAACTTCAACACGCACAACACTTTTATATCCATTTTATTTCCCTTCCATTTACATTTAGTATTTCTTCTCTTTCTCTCATCGCACTACACTCATTCCATATGTGTTCAATCGTCTCTCTCTCCTCTCATAGCACCTTCTTCCTCCCTCTTCCAATCAATACCTATTCTCCCTCTCTTCCGCACCTAAACCTCGCCATCACGTTTCTTTCTTTCCCACTCTCCCTCTCCGAGTATCCCACTTTCTCTCTCCTATTCTCCATACACATCCCATCGCCATTCATTTTTCTTTCTTGCACCTCTACCTCTTATTGTTGCTGCCTCAATATATTTCTTTCAATTCTATCTCCATCTTCCCTACTTCTTGTTCTTCGAATCTTATCTTTTCTAGTCTTCTTATGTACTCTTCTACTCCTTGTTCGTTCCATGCGTCTCCTCTGTTCTTTCCTCTTGTCTCTCTCTTCCCACTTGAATTCTTTTGGTAGCAGTTTTTCTATTTTTCCTCAGCTTTGTTCTTTTATCCATGTTTCTGTTAAACCCTCACGTAGTTCCAGAGATCTTCTTTTTCTTCTTGGTCCCGCTACATTCCGAAATAGTTCCCTCGCCCTTTTTTTGTCCGATGTCTTTTTAGTTTTTCCGCCCCTCATCCCTTCTTCTTCTTCTTCTTTTTGCAAAACTTCTCTCGTCTCTCTCTCTCTCTCTCGTTTCATTCCATCTCCATTAAACCCCGCCTAGTGTAAATTTTCCGTATTCCACTCTTACTTCTTCTTCCTTCGCTATGCCTGTTAATTTCTTAACCCCCTTTCTTGTTTTGTGAGGTCATTGTGTATAAATATCATCTGCTTCTTTAGCTTCATCAATTTTTCCTTTCCACCCAATCTTCCATTCAAACAATTCTCAGAAATACCTCTATTCCGGCTTACCCGATCCCTTCTTTCAAGGTACATACTTTTATCTTTTACATTCAATAAAAAACATTTGATCATAAAGGTGTTCTTATTTTTCCTTTGTCAATTGTCTAATACTAGCTGAATCAAATTCAGTTTTTTTTTTATCAAAACGTAATGCACACAACGCCATCTACTGGCTTTACCGGAACCAGCATACAACGCCATGTCCATTTTTGTTTCTGTCATGTATCAAAGATTGCGTTATATACGGATTTCATACAAAATGTATGAGAAAATTTTTGTCGTTAATTTTTCCCATGTTTTAATAGTTATTTTTTAGTTAATAGTTCTCAAGATATCATAAAAAAAATTATGTGTGGAGTCCACGCGCAACAGAAGTGAAACTTTGAAGTTTACTCCTTAAAAATCTATTTTCACTTTTCACGACAGATTTTGATACCAGGGGGCTTTCTTGTTGTCGTTGCCCTGTACCAAGCTCCCCGCCCCCTGTAATTTTTTCCAATGTTTTAATAGTTATTCTGATATTCGGAGACAAATCTAACAAATCGAAGATCATAAAAATCGGTCCAACCGTTTTTGAGTTATAAAGCCAAGGGAACCAGCCCCCTAAGCCCCTTTGTCAATGTTTTTATAGTTATTCTGCTATTCGGGACGGAGACAAATACAACAAATCAAAAACCATGAAAATTGGTCCAGCCGTTCTCGAGTTATAAGTGTTCGAACAAACCCGACTTTGTTTTATATATTAAGATGCTGTTTAGTTCTTAGGTTGTCACCCTTTTGCTCTCAAAGCTGTATTCTCTTTCTTAAAGACTTTTAATTCTTCTGTTTCTGTTTCTGCTCATAATTTCTCTCTTTTCCATCAAACCTTCACCATCATGTTTCTTTCGTTTTTATTAGCTGTTCGTATCGTCCTGTTCTTTTTGGTTTTTATTAATTCTATTATTTCCACTTCTATTAATTTTCAGAAAAAAAAATCAAGGGAACGATACTGTTTTTTTTTTTTTAATAAACTAAAACAAATAGAGAAAAACGTGTTTGTCACTTGTCTCACTAGAATGAAGTTTTCATGAAATAAACTGGAAAAAATAACTGATTCTACAAAATTAATTTTACAAAACTTAACAATTATTGTGAATTTACTAAACTACAAATTTAAGAATTTCAGTCTTTTAGAGGATTAGAAAAATTAGAAAAAAAAAACAAGAAATATGGCTTTAAAATTTACGCGAAAACCGATTGAAGAACTATTAGTACATAAACCATTATTAAAAAATTGTTGATCTAAACAAAAAAGGACTTTTTTGCTGCATTAAGCGTGGTGAACGACTGAATTCAGTTTTATTTTGACTGAAGTAAATTTTCTTAAAAGGCCTTTATTTTGAAATAGTAACATGACCGATATGCGCTCCTGCGGCTCGGGAGGTGCACAGTGTGAGATTTATTAGAGGACGTTCCTCTGGACATAAGACAACAAATGTGGTTCTTACAAGACGGAGCTCCTCAATCTATTAGCAGTATAATATCCCAGTTTAAATATTTGCATGACTTCGTCAATCACCCTGTATTTATTAAAAATAAAGATCACAAAACATACCTTTAATAAATTAATTTAATAATTAATTAATTGTTAACAAAGGTCCATAAAGGTTCTCCAGAACAAATTAAATGTATATCGAGTTCCCTTCAACACCTCATAATGTTACTGAACTTGGACCTAATGTGACCCACTATGTATTTGGGCTTCTGCTGCTTTATCTTTATTACTATATTATCGTAATATATTTCTTGTCGAAATAGTGATTGGTTTTCATGTGTATTCGGAAACATAGTAATAACAGAATAATTTTTGGAATTTTTGTTTTTATTTTTAAGCAAGTCCTTCTGTTGTCTCATTGTTTTACCTGCAGTGTTTAGTTATTTACTTTTTAGTAGCTATGTGTGTGTCTCAAATATTACTTTCTTGATTTTTGTAATTGGGACAGTTCTATCAAGATATGCAATTATTTGCCGTTCTCTTGAAAAGTACCTTTTCGATTTGCCTTATGTATTTTTAATTTCAAATTATAACCTCCACATTCGTCATGGCAAGCAAGTGATCTGCTACACCTTTTAAAGTTGTATTAACTTGTAACTTCATAATGTGAAAAACCGATGAACTTGAAGATCTTGATCCTTGTGTTTCCCAACAGTACAGTTTGATGAATTGCCATTTGATTAGACCATAGGGAGTCCACACGTGTCTCCAATGATGGAATCAATGAATTGACGCCATACAAACTAATACGTTATCTGTCGACTTAGCACATAAGACGGAAATTCCCCTTATTAGTTTTTAATAAGAGACGAGTGTATCTTTATTGTTAGAGGGAAATCGTCATAATGAAAATATTACTTAATAAAGAGAAAATGTTGACGAACTAACCAGACAGACTGATTACGATTAAGATTGAAAACTGTATAATATTTGTAGATATTTTAAAATTAGAAAATCATATAAGTCTTCAGTTATATCGTGACGTCATAAGTACACATTTTTTTTTAAAGTTGGAAATCTTTATTTGATAAAATGATAATTTATTACTGTGCAGTGATCGAAATAATCTAACTAAATGCCTTTGTCGACAAATATTGTAAATTAAATCTGCATTTGATCAGAAAGGTCGTAAATGAGTTTGCCTTAAACCTACCCTTACATTTTACATCAGTGTGTTGTAACTCTTGAACGGGGTTGAATGGGTCATACGAGACGAGCATAATTTTTGTTAAAACGCGTGACTTCATTAATAGCTTTATTTTAATGAGGAGGGATAAAAAGTAAACTCCAAATTAATATATGAAAATCTACATCATGAATTTCTCTCACAAACTTTGTAATACCCTATTTATCAGCATTAAATGTAGTTGGAGGGTGGTGAACTCTCTTTCATCGATCACTGTGCCTTGTATCTTCCTAATGTATTACTTGTTATTAGTATTATTTTATGGGCAGTTTTAGCTTTTTAGTTCGAAAAAGAACCGACAACAAATTAGATGCGATATAATTTGAATGGTATGACAGAATCGATAAACCTGTGTAGGTGTGGATAACTATAGGAAAATTAATGAAATTGTGTAGGTTGGAAAGAAACGTGGTAATTTCAACTGTCACTGCTTTCATTATGTTGAAGTCGATAACTCAATAGTGTTACATGATTTGAACACAAAAATTTGTTGCAATTTAAAATGTGTCCTTGTTGAAAACAACAACGCCACTATTCTTGACAAACTGCTTCGAAAAAATTGCCGAACAACGTCCACCAACGATACAAAATATGTCGAAAACCATTAATCTCTGTAAAATTGAGATTTACAACCGGCGACGACTTCCATAATGCAGCCATACTTCTCGTAACAGAGATAATAATTTTCGTGCAGACACCTCAAAATTAAATTTATCAACACAGAAATATACGGAGTGCAAATCATCGAAATACTTTTTTCCTTAAAGTATTCATTATCAAAATTACGGTCACCAGAGAGGTAATAATTCAGGCCGTAACTAAGTTGGAGAATAATTAAACTTGGGCCATAATTCACGTTAATGCTTGCTTCCGTTGATGCTATATTGACGATTTGAAAATACGGTATAACCTCTATAATTCCAGTTCGCGTTAATCTGGATATTTGGTAATCCACACTGCAGCGGGTTGAAGTCGGTATCGATTGATGGGAAAATATAACAACCTTAAAAACGAGCCAGTGTGTGCGGTAAATGAATAAATTCTGAGGACTGCTACTTTTCTCATCGTTTGATTAACACGAGCACATTCATAGCTAGTTTACATTATTTTGCTATCAATATCGATTTTTATATTGATTTCTATTGATTAAAGAACTATCTATTATGAACTGAGTTAAAAATTATGTCTTATCTTTTTAACATTACATATCGACAAATGGGAAGAAAATGCAGACCTTAACATAGGATGAAATACTTATTTAAAGAATTTAAAAGAAAAAAATAATGGAGGGAGGTCAAAAATAACGCAAGATGAAAAGAAGTGATACAAATCTTACAATAGTACAACAGATTTCAAAATATTCATTGCTGTCGGATCAATCATCACTCTACCCTAACCTAATCAAGATCGATCAAGGTGTCAACGGTTAGTGGAGCCAATGTGTTTATTTCCTGGTAATCAAAATTCTATAAGCCATTCAGCCACATTATCATTATCATTATAATTGTCATTCAAATTATACAACGGTCATGTAATTCGGTCCCTATTCGATCAGACTATAAAAAACCACAGAAGCAACTCTCCCAATGTGTGATGTAGCGGTGTTTCTGTCGAATTTTTCACGACACGGCCTATCGGAAGTCGAGTTTTTAGTATGACGTACGCGTATGCGTATGATATTCACAGCGGTACCATAAATAACAAGCACGTTGACAATCCCGGCGGGATTTGCGTGATATAGAACATGTCAATTGGTACAAATGCTCAGAAACGCGCCGACAAAACAACCACACACGTCCAGGATATACGACGCCATTTTTATATATCGGCACAATGAATACATAATATTTCACAAGAGAAGTAGATGATTTCCGCTCGAATGCACGACGAAGTTTACTTTTAGAGCTCTTCTAATTAAAATCCTTTTCATTCCGGCGATAAAACCGTCCACTCGTCAGCAAACAAGGCGTAGAAAAAGAAATTATCTCATCCATCAGTGAAATTCCACCTCCCTCCTCAACTGGTAACAGTAGCAATTAAAAAATCAACATTTGTATGCACGAAATAAAGTTAGTTTGTAGTTCATTTCGTTATTGCATGCATTCGTGTAGAACTAGAAAAACAAAAGGAGCTTGAAATAAATACTCGCGCTTTATAAGCATTCATCAATGTCGAGGTGTCGGCAAGAAATTGCAGCTTGCATAATATTTCTATTAATTAAATTCAATCGGATGAAAAGTTTTTAAGAGAAGTTAGTTCGATGTTGGTGGAGTTGGGAAATTAAAGCTCGAGACAAAGGTTTTTAGACATTTTTAGAAACAATTTGTAAGCAGATTCTTTTATAGCGAGGTGGTTATCAAGAGCTGCGAAGACTGGAAAGAAACAAGTTTCCAGTTTAAAAAGTCTACAATCGTAATGCGGTAATTGGGTAGTAATTTACTTCTTATTGTAAAACTTCTATCATAGAAATAGTATGAGCTTCCTGTATTTGCAGTGCTGACCTGACCTGACTGAATTAATTTCTAATCAAATGTCACTTTTCAAAACTTTAATTAACAATTGACAAATTTGACAGTGCGCATCTACCATTTTAGAACATTTTGGAGCCTACAAAATAAGTCAAAAAGGTATTTTGTCATATATTAAAAAACTAAACACGTTTGACTGGATCAATAGATCCCAACAACAAACAATAACAAAATGCTACAGAAAGTGAATATTGCTATGTACTATGCCAGCGAATAAATTTCGGACATCAATTTAATGACATTGTCATTAGTTGCAAAACATCCTTTACGTATTATAACCTTATTTAAATTTGATGTCCGAAATTTATTGCCTCTAACTAAACATACATACATAATTATTAACAAGCAAAAACAACAAAAAATTTTTGAGATAAATTCCAGAGCATGTTATGTCAAGGCATGGATACAAACACCGCATCAGGGTCATCCCCCACGCAGATAAAACTCCATTCCGAATTCAGGTCGTGCCCGGTGCACTACTATAGTGGAATTAATATGAGGTTGTAGTGTGTAGAAAGCATCGTCTTTTAATTTAATCGGAGGATTCAGGGAGTGATAGGATACTTTTGTTTTGGAAGTGATTATTAAAGGAGGCAGAAATCGGATAGGTACAAAAAAGATCAACTTACCGCATATTGTCATAGAATGGAAAAAATATAAAATGCTCAGAGGTGCAAACGCTTTATCACACAAATGGAAGAGCTGATATTACATCCACAGATTTCTGATTCAAGTACAAGTTTGCTAAGTTTCTTCAACTGGACCGGAAGTACACATATTTATAATAATAATAATTACTTTTCACATCATAACATTCTGGTTTTGGAAGTTTTGAATTTAGTTTTAGTAAGTTCATCTACTTAGTTTATACATACATAATATTATATTATTATTACACAAAGTCTCACGCCATTTATGTATATTTGTATTTTCTGTACTAGTGATCGCCCGTCACTCGGTATGTATTGGATTGGTAATCGAATCAATGTATGTTCAACAGCGCGTAACTCACAGTCACAAACACATATCAGTGTAGTTTTTTAAACACATCTAATCGAATCAATGTAAAATTAAAAATGTGAATACTTAAGTAAATAATGTTGAATAAAAGCATTACAAAAGAATCGAACACAAATGAAATAACGTTCTCCAAAGACCGTTAAAACAAAGTAAATAATATGCCTCCAGTTCGCCAGTATCTTACTCACCCACGACCCACGCTTGTCCAAGTCGGTCTTTCATTAAAAAAATAAAAAAATAAAAACCGGTGCAGTAAACACTGTTTTATTTGGTACCACAATCGATTCATGTTCAACGATTAAATATATGGATGTACCGCCGAGAGCAGAAAATACTGGGGCAGCCAAATTTTAAGATTATTATTTGTAACTGTGTTCAGTCTGATGCTCAGTAGTGAGTTTTGTAAAACTCTACATTATGACGCTGTATTGAATTGGGTTAATTTGTGTTACTCGAAGGACCATATGTTTTGGATTTGTATTGAAACACTCGCGAAATTAATAAACTTATAGTTGCAGATTGATGTTGAACGTTTCTTCTCCCGGATTGGTTTTGTACTGAATTTGAATAAGGAACCGTGTCGTGGTTTTAGATTGAATTATGCCCTTGCGGCTGTTGAATAGTGAATTGCTGTCTGAATAAGATTGGGATTTTGACTTGTTGTTTGATTGAGAGTTCGATTTCGACTGTTTGGCGGGCGTGAGCGCAGCCAGTCAGGTAAAGGTTTTACGACCCTTTGGGTTTCCCAACTGGCCGACGCGACGTCCGCTGCAGATATTTCTCAACAGAAGCTGTCATAGTATTTTCTGCTCTTCTTGGTTCAACTATTATTTGGGAGGTCTGCTTTTTAGACAAATTGATACTAAATGATCAACAAAATTGTTCACAATATTATTGAAATTGGCTGTTTTAAAAAGGTGTATCTTTGCTTATGACTAATCGAATATCAAAAGTTTGACACATAAGGATTCTTTCCACATGTACATGTGATAAGAAATGACACACGTTTTCTCAACATTTGATTTCCACAGATACACTTGACTAACAATTTGGTGGATGATGATGGTACAATCAATAGTGACTATTAATAAGTAGATTTTTAAAAAGAATAATAATGTACAAATGATTCTGCATATAAATTAAAGGTACATTTTAATTTCAAAGCTGTAAGTAGTATTACTCGTTATGTAATATATTTTTTTTTATTTAGCATGTTTTTGTTATTGTCGCTGAATAATTGCCACTTTGGAATAAACGTCACTTGTGAAAAAACACCGACTTAATGAGGTCAAAATTTTGCACCTCACATAAATTATAAACATAGAAGTACAGTTCGGGACACGCAACATTGGACATCATGTGACATTGGCATTTAAGATCTAAAGCTTAAAGTCCTTGTATAGAATCTCGATTCATAACCTTATTTTTAGCTATTATCAGTGTTTCAGCCACAAATGTAAATGTTACACGTAAGGTTATTAGCATCAGTTGACAATAAAGTATCGATTACACTGATTTTTTGAAGGAATGTCAAAAAATTATGTCCAATGTTGGGTACCACGATTGTACCACGTTCTCTCTTTTTTTTTGCTCCGCTGTCAGTGTTATCTCTTTAGTGTCTTAAACATTTGGTACCGCTGCCCGTTTTACATGAAATGAACTAACGTGCCTTAATTATTTTGTTCCGGTCTCAGCTTACTCTTGAGTATCTTAAACAATTAGTTCCGCTGCTTGTTCTTCCTTTAGTACGTGTCTTAATTATTCTGTTCCGCTGTCAGCTATCCCCTGAGTGTCTGTTTCCGCTGCCCGTTTTACCTTTATAACTAACGTGTCTTAATTATTTTGTTTCGGTCTCAGCTAACACTTGAGTATCTTAAACAATTGTTTCTGTTGCTTGTTCTCCCTTTAGTACGTTTCTTAATTATTTAAACATTTGGTCCCGCTGACCGTTTTACCTAAGGTGTCTTAAATATTTTATTCCGGTCTCAGCTAACTCTTGAGTGTCTTTTAAACAATTAGTTCCGCTGGTTGTTCTCCCTTTGGTACCTGTCTTAATTATTTTGTTCCGCTGTCAGTTATCCCTTGGGTGTGTTAAACATTTGGTTCCGCTGCCTGTTCTAAGTTTAGTAAGTGTCTTAAGTTTTTTGCTCCGCTCTCAGTGCTATCTCTTTAGTGTCTTAAACATTTGGTCCCGCTGACCGTTTTAGCTAACGTGTCTTAAACATTTTGTTCCGGTCTCAGCTAACTCTTGAGTGTCTTTTAAACAATTAGTACCGCCCCGTTCTAAGTTTAGTAAGTGTCTTAAGTTTTTTGTTCCGCTCTCAGTGCTATCTCTTTAGTGTCTTAAACATTTGGTCCCGCTGACCGTTTTACCTAACGTGTCTTAATTATTTTGTTCCGCTCTCAGTGCTATCTCTTTACTGTCTTAAACATTTGGTCCCGCTGACCGTTTTACCTAACGTGTCTTAATTATTTTGTTCTGGTCTCAGCTAACTCTTGAGTGTCTTAAACAATTAGTTCCGTTGGTTGTTCTCCCTTTAGTACCTGCCTTTTAATTATTTTTTTCCGCTGTCAGTTATCCCTTGGGTGTGTTAAACATTTGGTTCCGCTGCCTGTTCTAAGTTTAGTAAGTGTCTTAAGTTTTTTGTTCCGCTCTCAGTGCTATCTCTTTAGTGTCTTCAACATTTGGTCCCGCTGACCGTTTTACTTAACGTGTCTTAATTATTTTGTTCCGTTCTCAGCAAACTTTTGAGTGTCTTAAACAATTAGATCCGCTGGTTGTTCTCCCTTTAGTAGGTGTCTTAATTATTTTGTTACGCTGTCAGCTATCCCTTGAGTGCGTTTAACATTTGGTTCCGCTGCCTGTTCTAAGTTTAATAAGTGTCTTAAGTTTTTTGTTCCGCTCCCAGTGCTATCTCTTTAGTGTCTTAAACATTTGGTTCCGCTCACCGTTTTACCTAACGTGTCTTAATTATTTTGTTCCGGTCTCAGCTAACTCTTGAGTGTCTTAAACAATTAGTTCCGCTGGTTGTTCTCCCTTTAGTACCTATCCTAATGATTCTGTTCCGCTGTCAGTTATCCCTTGGGTGTGTTTAACATTTGGTTCCGCTGCCTGTTCTAAGTTTAGTAAGTGCCGTAATTATTTTGTTCCGTTGCCAGCTCTCCTTTTTGTTTCTGAAACATTTGGTTGCGCTGCCTGTCTTCCCTTTAGTAAGTATCTTAATTATTTCGTTCCGCTGTCAGTTATCCCTTGGGTGTGTTAAACATTTGGTTCCGCTGCCTGTTCTAAGTTTAGTAAGTGTCTTAAGTTTTTGTTCCGCTCTCAGTGCTATCTCTTTAGTGTCTTAAACATTTGGTTCCGCTGACCGTTTTATCTAACGTGTCTTAAATATTTTGTTCCGGTCTTAGCTAACACTTAAGTGTCTTAAATAATTGTTTCTGTTGCTTGTTCTCCATTTATTACGTGTGTTAATTACTTTGTTCCGCTGCCTGTTCTATCTAAGTTTAGTAAGTGTCTTAAGTTTGTTGTTCCGCTCTCAGTGCTATCTCTTTAGTGTCTTAAACATTTGGTCCCGCTGATCGTTTTACCTAACGTGTCTTAATTATTTTGTTCCGGTCTCAGCTAACACTTGAGTGTCTGAAACAATTGTTTTTGTTGCCTGTTCTCCCTTTAGTAAGTTTCTTAATTCTTTTTTCCGCTCTTAGCTAACTCCTGAGTGTATTTAACATTTAATTCCGTTGCTTATTCTTCTCTTAGTAAGTATCTCTTGAGTGTTTTAAACACTGTGGTAATAAACACGAAAACAAGCTGCCATGTTAGTTTGACTGCTAGGAGACTGTAAACACGAAAATGCATAAAAACATGTAGGTGGGTACATACTATAATGAAATTCATGTCTATTCAGTTGACAAAAACCAAAAAAGAGAAAGGAAGAGATGAAAAACTGGCAAGATTACGGAAATAGATTGCATAACAACTGTTTTATTTCGATATAGCGCCCTTCCGTAGAGAATACACATTCGTTATAGATTTTCACAGTATTTACTTATAGCATATTATCTACAGGGCTATTTGATCACCTAACCGCCTCTCTGAACGTCTCAGTTTCGTATTTTCTAAACATGCTGGACACTAACTAAACTGCTCCAAAGCAAACTTAACTGACCTTAGATAAATCCCAAAATCTCCATTTCAAAAAAAAACAGCGCTCAGCTCAGCTGCTTCTCTGGAAATTTTCATTGGGGATTTTTAAGAACTCAAACTGTCTAACGACGCTGTCCGCGCTTAATTTTATTTTGGTTTAATGACAAAAACAATTCAAAAGCTGGCAAATAAACAGCAGCAACATGGCCAGCCAGTCCATAAGTTTTTATAACCATTCTAAAGTGTCCAACGACGTTGCCCGCCCTCAGTTTTTACGAATTAGTTCCTTAATTCTGTACAGATTTTTATTATCGTAGTAAGTCTTCCACCACTATTACAAATTTTTCCCGATTGTCTAACGACGCTGTCCGCGCTCAGTTTTTCATTATATAAGATAGAAAAAAACATTAAAAAATTACCATCAGCCTTATGTATTTTTTGTTTCTCTGCAAATTTTAATTGGGAATTTTAAAGAACTCAAACTGTCAAACGACGCTGTCCGCGCTTAATTTTATTTTGGTTTAATGACAAAAACAATTCAAAAGCTGGCAAATAAACAGCAGCAACATGGCCAGTCAGTCCATAAGTTTTTATAATCATTCTAAAGTGTCCAACGATGCTGCCCGCCCTCAGTTTTTATGAATTAATTCCTTAATTCTGTACAGATTTTTATTATCTTAGTAAGCCTTCCGCCACTATTGCGAATTCTTCCCGATTGTCTAACGACGCTGGCCGCGCTCAATTTTTTATGCATTAATTTCTTAATTCTGTACAATTTTTTTTTTATTTCGTTAGCCCCTCCGCTCCTATTGCGCGAATTATTCCAGATTGTCTAACGACGCTGTCCGCGCTCAGCTTTTCATGATTTAATATAAAAAGAAATTCGAAAATTTCTAAACCAATAGCCTTATGAATTTTTTGTTTTCTCTGCAAATTTTCATTGGGAATTTTTAAGAACTCTTATCAAATTGTTTAACGACGCTGTCCGCGCCCAATTTTATTTTGATTTAATGACAAAAACAACTCAAAAGCTGGCAAATAAACAGCAGCAACATGGCCAGCCAGTCCATAAGTTTTTATAACCATTCTAAACTGTCCAACGACGCTGCCCGCCCTCAGTTTTTATGAATTAGTTCCTTAATTCTGTACAGATTTTTATTATCTTAGTAAGCTTTAAGCCACTATTACGAATTTTTTCCCGATTGTCTAACGACGCTGTCAGCGCTCAGTTTTTCATTATATAAGATAAAAAAAAACATTAAAAAATTACCATCAGCCTTATGTATTTTTTGTTTCTCTGCAAATTTCCATTGGGAATAGCATCTCCACCATTTTTAAGAATTCTTATCAAATTGTCCAACGACGCCGTCCGCGCTCAATTTTTATGCATTAATTTCTTAATTCTGTACAATTTTTTTATCTGGTTAGCCCCTCCGCTCCTATTGCGCGAATTATTCCAGATTGTCTAACGACGCTGTCCGCGCTCAGTATTTCATGATTTAGTATAAAAAGAAATTCAAAACTTCTAAACCAACAGCCTTATGAATTTCTTGTTTCTCTGCAAATTTTCATTGAGAGTTTTTAAGAACTCTTATCAAACTGTCTAACGACGCTTGTCCGCGCTTAATTTTATTTTGGTTTAATGACAATGCCAACTTTTTTTTTGACATTTTCTTTCTTCTGTCAACGATTTTATCAGCCTGGAGACAACGCAACTCGGGGGACTATTCATAAATATTTCATATTTATCGCTGACCTAAGAAGCCAATTACTACTCCTTTTCATAAACTGCACATTTAAAAAACACCAAAAGCAAAAATTCCCATTCGACAATGATTTAAACTGCTACTTGTAAAACGAATAATTGTATACTAGGAGAAGGTATGTAGAAAATAAATCTTTTCAATGCTCTGCGTGTTTTCTTTCATGGTTATGTAGATTGCACAAAAATTCCCCTTGTTTGAATATGTAGCTATTTATATGAACGTGAAATGTGCATATTTAACTTATT